>JAPQWN010000007.1:25323264-26632431 GCA_028538565.1 Umbellularia californica
ACGGAGAAGGGTGAATTTTCATCCAGTTCGTCTCTTCAATTTGCGAAGAAGGTGCTGGCTCGGGTTTTGAGTTCTTGGATCGAGACTCTCTTTCTGGACACCTGGATGCCGGATTTGGCATGATCCCACATGAACAGGAGATTCTCACTGATACCGAAGAGGTTGGTCTGGATGTCACAGGTGCCAGGGCGATCGTTGATAGGATCATTGCACTGGGTGACAAGTGGTTTGAGACCATGGATTTCCCTGACGACCAATTCTTCAAGGAGATGTTCTTGGACCCTGCTGATAAGGCTAAGTCTGACCTGAATGAGGCTACACAAAGCAAGAAGCAGCTAGTTCGGGAGAAGAACTTGGAAGAGCTAGCCATCATCGGATTGAGGCATGACCTTAACGTCCTTGATAGGGAAGTTGAGGAGGCCAGGAAACGTCTTGAGCATTTGAAGGCGCAAGTCGCTGCCAAGTGGGCTGCTATAACAGAGGCTCGTGACAGGGAGAGTGCTCTGATTCGCAGGGTTGCAGATGCCAGTCAAGTTCTCGAGAGGAGGACTCTAGAAAACGAACAATGGCAAACTGCTGGGGAAAAGCTTCCCGGTGTAAAAGAAGGGTTACGGCATTCGCCAGCATCTCATGGCAAGTTCCTGAAGAAGCGTGCCTTGGAAACTCTGACGGCTGAGGCCAAAAGTTTGATTGAGGAGCTGAAGCTTTGGCTGGAGACCATTTTTGGCTGAGCTCCTGATTTTTTTTTTTTGTAGCAGAAACTACTCTTCTTTCTTTTGGTACCACATGTATATATTTTTTTTTGGTACTTTTTTTTTGCAGTGCTTTTGAACACTTTTTTTTTGGTACCACATGTATTCTTGGTACTCTTTGCAAGTACTCATTCTACAAAAGTTACTTTTTTTTTCCCTACGCTCACTTAAATCTTTTTGTGATGAAAGTAATTGCTAAATGGAATTTGATCAAAAGCTTTGTCATTTTGTGAAAATCTTTTGTCAAATGATTGTTTTGGTAGGGGAAACGAATTTGGCATGAAAGCCGGATTTTTGTGGCATTTATAGCCAGTTTGGTGGCATTGATAGCCAATTTGTGGCATTTATAGCCGGTTTGGTGGCATTGATAGCCGGGTTTTTTGAAAGCCAAGTTTTGGTTTGTCGGCGTGAAAGCCAATTTTTTGTGGCATTGATAGCCGGTTTGTGGCATTTATAGCCGGTTTTGACATGAGAGTCAGGTTTTTTTTTTTGTGGCATTTATATCCGATTTGGTGGCATTGATAGCCAGTTTTGGCAAAAGAGCCAGGTTTTTGGTTTTCAAAAATGCAAGTATCGACTAAGAGTCGCCTCCCTGCCGAATGGTCTTGCAAGTATCGATGGAATGTCGCATCCTTGCTCATTCGGTTGCGAGTATCGATGGAATTTCGCCTCCTCGCGGATTTGGGTGCAAGTATCGATGGAATGTCGCATCCTTACTTTTCAAAAATTTTGTTTTGCGGGTACTGACTTTGATGTCGTTTTCCCCTTGATTTTTGAAATCTGCGGTTTTTTTCGAACCTTTGGGTGTTGGATATCAACTGATATGTTGCGTCTCCACGGTTTTAGGTTTTTTCGAACCCCTTTTTTTTGAAATTTGGGTTGTGGATATCAACCGATATGTTGCGTCTCCACAGTTTTTTTGTTTGGGTTTGCAAGTATCGACGAAATGTCGCTTCCCTGCGAGTTTGGAAGTGTTGAACGTGGTTCGTATTCTTCCGATGAGTGCGAGTATCGACTAAGAGTCGCTTCCCCGTGGTTTTTTTTTTTTTTTTTGAAAAACCATTTTTTTTGTTTAAAGACACGAGGGTCGTAAATTTTGACCTAAAACCATTTGGCGGTAAAAGACAGGGTGGACTCGGGTGGAAATCCCTGAATCCGGATTTTCATTTCAAACCATGAATTTTGGGTTCAAGGATCGAAAATTTTGGTCAAGTCAGGGAGGGGCTCCTAAACTTGGATTTTTTTTTGAACAATGAAACGATGAAAGTAAGCATTGTTTTTTGAGTTTCTTTAGAAATTTCGACATTTTGATATGAAAATTCTAAAGAAGTGGGTTTGATGAGCAAGTACCTGAAAATAGGCTTTTGCCGTGCAGGCATGGCTCTTACCCAGTTGGGTAAGTCTTCAAGGGTAGTACCGCTTTAAGAACTTGCCATTGATGGGCAGCATACACCTGTCGCCTTCCATGTTTAGGAGGGCATATGCGCCGTTGGAGAAGACCTTGTCGATGACGTAAGGTCCCTCCCATTTTGGCTCAAACTTGCCTTTGGACTTGTGAGCGAAGACCATTGGTCTTTTTACCGCAAGAACCAAGTCACCCTTTTTGTAGGCGCGTTGCCTGACCTTTTTGTCAAAAGATCCTGCCATGCGTGCTTGGTAAAGTTCAATGCTTTGTCGAGCTTCGAACCGTCTCTCGTCGAGATTGTCCAGCTCATGGAGTCGCAACTTGACATTGCTTTCTTGAGTCATGTCATTTTGTAGAGATACCCTCAGAGAAGGAATTTGTATCTCTAGGGGCACGACAGCTTCGCATCCATAGACCAAGGAGAATGGTGTGCTATAGGTTGGTCCTCGAACGGTGGTTCGATAGGCCCACAAGGCTTCAGACATCTTGTCGCTCCAGTCTCTTTTGTGACTAGAGACCATTTTCTTGAGGATTTTGTAGAGTGTCTTGTTGAAGGCTTCTGCTAATCCGTTTGCTGCCGGATTGTATGGAGTCGAAGGACAGCTTTGAATTTTGTATTTGTCGCAGAACCTGTAGAATCGATGATCCCGGAATTGTGGTCCGTTATCATGGACGAATCTTTTAGGTATGCCGAAACGACAAATGATGTTGGTGCGTAGGAATTGAAGGACTGATGAGGTCTTCATTTCGTTGAACGCAAATGCTTCTGACCACTTGGAGAAATAATCCGTAGCGGCGAAGATGAAGCGATGACCTTTGCTTGAAGGGGGAGAGATAGGACCTATGATGTCCATGCCCCATGCTTCAAAAGGCCATGAGATTGTTGTATGATGCAGCCATTCTGGAGGCATGTGAATGTAGTCTCCATGAACTTGGCATTGTTGGCAGCGCTTAGCAAATTGCATTGCGTCGGGTACCATGGTAGGCCAATAGTAACCTAACCTTTTTATCTGATCATAGAGCTTAGGACCTGCCTGATGGGCTCCACAAAGACCAGCATGAACTTCTTTAAGTGTTTCTTCGGCCTCTTGTTGTGACAAGCAGCGTAGAAGTACTCCGTTGAAGGATTTCCTGTAGAGGATTTTTGAAGGAATATCCAAATGAAAGTTTGGGGCTCGCCTTTGGATGCTTACCCGTTCTTTTGGATCTTCAGGTAGGATTCCGAACATAGTGTAATCAATGAACGGATCCCTCCAGTCGCCGATTGAAGGTTGAAGGATAGAGATCCGACTTCCAACCACACGGTGGCATTCAGCAACTGCTTGGTGTGTGTTAAGAGGAGGGAGGATCCTTCTCTCGCACACTGTGATTTGCATGTTTTCCCCTTCCTGGATCGCCATTGATGCGGCAAGTCCGGCCAGGGCATCTGCACGGATGTTTTCACCTCTACGAATGTGGGTGATGTGACAGATGTCAAACTTTTGCAGAAGCGATTGTGCCTTGTTGTAATAAGGCAGCAGATCGGGCTTCCTGACTTCATATATCTGATTAATCTGGTTGACGATCAGTTGAGAGTCTCCAAAGACTTCCAGCATAGTGATACCGGATTCGATGGCGAGTTCCAATCCTAGGATCAGAGCTTGGTATTCAGCTGCATTGTTTGTGCATGGTTCCAGTAGCGAGAAAGCGTGTGGAATCATGTATTTGTCGGGGCTAACAAAGAGGATGCCAACTCCCGAGATCAGCTTTCTTTTTTCATTTGTCCTGGTTGCACCGTCAAAGTACATGTCCCAGGAGACATTTGGTGAGGAAGTCTCCACGTTGTAAACAGGTTCGTCTGGGAGATCATCTCTGAGTGGAGAATCTTTAGGCAATGGATGCTCTGCGAGAAAGTCTGCTAGAGCTTGGCCTTTGATTGCTTTTTGTGGTACATACCTATATCAAATTGTGACAAGAGGATGGACCATTTTGCCATTCGGGCATTGAGAGAACCTTCCTTTGTGACAAGGACCTTCAAGAGGTTGATCCTCGAGACCAGGTAGACTGTGTTGGAAAGCAGATAGTGACGTAGCTTTTGTACGGCGAACATCACTGCAAGGCATTCCTTTTCGACTGGAGAGTAGCGATGCTCTGCACCTACTAGCATGCGGCTGAGGTAGTATAGAGCAGCTTCTTTTCTTTCATCATTTTCTTGTGCAAGCAGAGCACCCAGAGAGTAATCAAGGGCTCTTGTGTACAAGATGAATGGTTTCCCAGTGGTAGGAGCAGCTAACACTGGAGGTTTGGTTAGGTATGACTTGATATCTTGAAATGCGGCTTCACAGTGAGCATCCCAGACAAAGTTTATACCCTTTTTCATCAATCGAGAGAATGGACGACACTTCCCCGAAAGATTGGAGATGAACCGTCTAATGTAGGCCAATCTCCCTTGAAGCCCTTTTAGTTCCCTTAAGGTTCTTGGAGGGGGCATTTCTAGAATAGCCTTGACTTTGATGGGGTCAAGTTCTATTCCGGCTTTCCGAACTAGGAATCCAATGAACTTACCCGACGAGACGCCGAAGAAGCATTTCAGAGGATTCATCCGCAGTTTATGTTTGCGAAGTCGGAGGAAGACTTCTCGAAGATCTTTGAGATGGTCTTCTTTTCTTTTGCTTTTGACGGCGAGGTCATCAACGTAACATTCGACCGTCTTGTGTTGCATATCTTGGAATATTTTCATCATAGCCCTCTGATATGTGGCACCAGCATTTTTCAGACCAAATGGCATAACAGTAGAGTAATATACGCCAAATGGAGTCCGAAATGATGTGTGTTTTTCATCCTCGGGATGCATCTTTATCTGATTGTAACCAGAGAAGACATCCATGAATGTCATTCGCTCGAATCCGCAGGTATTGTCAATCATCACTTCCGGTATGGGGAGCGGGAATTCATCTTTAAGGCAAGCGCCATTCAGGTCTCTATAGTCAATACAGACCCTGATCTGCCCAGTTTTCTTTATCACGGGGACAATGTTGGCCAACCATTCTGGATGTTGTTCCTCACGGATGAAGCCGACGCTTTTGAGCTTTTGAACTTCTTGTTCAATTTTATCCATCACATCTGGACGGAATCTTCTTTGGTCTTGTTTGACAGGCTTGATTTCTTCTTGAAGATTGAGTTTGTGGACTGCTACTTTGGGTTCTAAACCAGGCATTTCAGCGTAAGACCATGCAAAGCAATCAACGAACTCACGAAGAAAAGCGATATACTCGGGTAACTCATCATCCTTTATATTCTTACTTATGAATATAGGACGTGGGTTATCAGGTGTTCCAAAGTTTATCTTTTGAACAGGATCTTCTGTCGGAAGGTTCGAAGGTGGTTCCTCCACAATATTTTCGGAGGCTTCCAGCTCAACAAAACCTTCTGGAATTCCAAGGGCATTTGTAGACCGAGGGTTTGTTCCTTTCCACGGGTCTTCTTGATTGGTGATCTTCTCAAGGCTTGCTATCAGATGGTCCCAATCGCCTGTTGAAACTGGGTCGAAGTATGGTACTTCTTTTGGAGACGAGGGCTCTTCTGGGTCAGAATAGCACAAGTCTGTATTATCGGACGATTCCTCTTTATCATCAAAGAAATCGTACCAATTGGATGAGCTTCCTGGATCTTTGTCAGGTAACTCTTTAAAGAGATATCCAGGGAGATCGATGTCTTCATGGACTTGAGATGTTGAGGCTTGGTCGGTAAAACGACTTTTAAGCTTTTGTGTCAACTGTCTCAGAGGAGTGTTGGGATCATACCCTAACCCAAATGAAGACTTTTCTACATGACCGTAGAGTCTCCAATCTTCCAGCTGGCTTTTGGTCAAGGCGGGCCCCAATGGCGTGAGAATACCGCGTCTTTCTCCCAAACCGACTGGGTTTTGAGCGTCATAGCCCATTTTCTTCATAATTGCTTGTGCCACAGGACTATATAGAGATAGCTGAGGCATACCTTCATTTTGGAAAGGTTCCAGCATGGAGTTTGATGAAGAAGCGTCCGATCTATGGAAGAAGATCGGCCTTTTCTTTGGTGATGTTGCCGGAACAACAAAGGAAGCATACGTAGGATCTTCTACGTCAGCAGGTGTCTTCATCGGAGTGAGAGCAGGCTGAACTTGTTGAGTGTCATCTTGGCTTGACGAGGTGTCGTCTTCTGGCTCTGAGTCCGAATCCGTGTCTTGCTTGATAGACACGAAAGAGACAACAAATTTGCCCCCAGGCTTTTGCTTTGCCTTCTTCACTCTGGTCGTGATGACCAAAGGTTTTGAAGATTTGAGGGAGATGACGAAGGGAGGTTGACTGCTCTCTTCGGATTTACCGGAGTGTTTGTTTTCTTCCGGTGATTTTTGAGGAGCCTTGCCTTTATCTTTCTGGAGATTTTCAGCAAAGGGTGTTATTTCCTCTTTTTCTTCTTTTTCGCCTTCATACATTTGGGAGTCTGCGAAGTGGACTTCTTTACCTTTGAAGGGTCTTCCATCCGCAAACACTCGATGTACCATGCCGTCGTCACCGACGAACTTGATGCATTGATATAGAGTTGAAGGGACAACACCATTCTCGTGTATCCAGGGGCGTCCGAGAAGGATGTTGTAGCATGAAGGGGTTTTTATTGCATACACAGTGACTTCAGAGATAAGATCACCGATCTGCAATTTGAATCTGATTTTGCCGATAGGCCTTTGAGTACTCCCATCGTATCCAAAGATAGATACAGATGTGTGGCTTAGCTTGCTGGGTGGGATGCCCAACTCTTCGAGAGCCGAAGTGGAGATGAGGTTGAGTGCAGAACCTGGGTCAACCTGAACTCTGTGTATAGGCATTTCCTTGATGTACCCTGTGAAGTACAGGGGTCGGTTGTGCCTTGCTTCGCCAAGTGGGAGGTCGTCCTTTGTGAAGGCGATGGTTGCACTGGCTGCTTTTTGCACCGAGAGGCATTCAATGCATGATCCCTCAGTTTTCTTTTCTCCCTTTGAGGAAGTTTCAGAGTTTTTGACCCGGTAGTCCATTTCAATTTGGAGGACTTGCGGGGCATATTTGTCGACATCCTCATTCAGTTTTTGTAATTCTGAGATGAGATTATCACGAGTGCGTGGAGACATTCGTAATAAATCCAGGATGTGCAATCGTGCAGGTATGTGTTTGAAGTGCTCGATCAAATCATACTTGAAAGCCTCCTCAGGGCCTGCATGTTCATCATTGTTGCCACTGGGGGCGCTTACAACATCTTTTCCCGAAGGATTTACATAAGTAAACGAAGATTGGTTGTAATTTTTGTGGTAGTCCTGGCCCGAGCGGGTGCCTCTACCAACTTCGAGAGCTTCTTGAGAAGGGTCTTCGCTTGGAAGATTGTCCTCAGGATCAAGAGGCTGTCGTTTCTCATTTACTGAGGATGCGTCTGCAGCAGAATTGCCATCCTCAGTGATTGTGTTGCATGGAGCATTTTCCAGGAGCGAGTCCTGAACAGCATCCAGCAGCTTTTCTTCTTCGTTGACCCATCCATCATCCCAAGTTGGGTTTTCTTCATGATGATGAGTCGGGAAGAGCGTGAGTTCTGAAGTCACAGTCTCAGGGGACGAAGCCTGAGAGGGTGTCATCCCTGTGAAAGTCACGCGAGACGAGGTAGCCCCAGAAGATATGGTGCTAGGTGTCGCCGGTGTGTAAGTGATCTCATCAGATGATGCATCGGAAGAGCTATAATCCCGAATTATCACATTACAGGCAGCTCTTAAAGGAGACGTTGTCTGCTCGGAGTCAGACTCATCCTCAGATGTAAGAGGATCGTCTACCCAGCAATTTTCTCCATTTTCAGGAGTTGAGGGAGGAGGTACCTGGTGGGCTTCAGGGACTTCCGGCTCTGGATTGTGAGGAATCTCGTTGACGCGGTCTTGCTCTTGTTCTAGAGCGAGATGCTGCAAGATCCTCGCATAGTCTTCAAGATCAGGCATGGGAGCCAAATCTTCTTCTTCGTCTGCTCTTTGTGGCTCAACATGGTTGATTTCCATTGGAGCAACGACGGGTGCTGGCTCAACAACATTTTCTTATACAGCCTCTTGGTCTTCCTCATCATCAGACCAGGATCCTTGTGGCTGTAAGGGGTTATACCAGATTACTGGCATAAGGTGAGTTTCAGGAACCCATTCTTCGTCGGAGAGATACTCTCCTGTTTCAAGAGATTCCTCCCACTCGCCGGTGTAGTTGGGCTCGAATCCATCGTCGGTGTCGCTGGACTCGTACCCATCAATGGAGAATCCAACTACCGAGTTGCAAGAGTATGATGCCCCCTGCATAGCTTCTTTTTTGAATCGAGGTGGCATGAAATCACTGAGAGTGAAGTTTCTTACCGCCTTTGAAGTCTCTGGAAGGGACGTTTCTGTTGCCCCGAGTGAAGTGGTAGAGGAGGCCTCTGCCTTTTCATTGACTTCTTGTTTTGCCTGGGTCTTCTCTTGCCGTTTGAGCCTGAGGAGATGTTTCCTAGCCTGCCTTCGCTGTTGAGCTGTCGGCTTTGTTTTTACGATCTCCCAGTTTTCATCTTCCAGGAGATCAGGATGTACCCATATGGGTTGTCCGTCTGGTGTCGGGTAAGGAACCAACACTTCGGACGTTTGAATTCTTTTTTTCACCTTGAAGGAAGTAGTGATCTTCTCTTCTGGTGATTTTGGTGTTTGTCCACGTGACACCATGTTGACGGAGGCAGACCCATAGTTTTTGTCAAAGGTGATGACTCCATTTTTCCACATGTCGTTTATCTTCTCTCTCACAACAAAGCATTGATTGAGAGGATGCGAGACCATCTGGTGGTATGGACAGTACCGAGGATCGTTGGTTTTGCCAACATCGCCCGGTCTTTTGGGTTCAGGCAAGGTGAGCTTGCCGTTTGCCACGAGAGCCCCGAAGATTTCGTCAACATCTTCATCGAACGGGTATTTCTTTTCTACTCGCTCTTTGAAGGCATCAGAGAGTTCAGGTCTCTTACCTGCAGCTCTGTTTTTAGCTTTCTTTGGTTGCTGAGGAGCTAACTTGGTTTGCACATTGAGGACCTCTTTTTTCTTTGGTTTAGAGGTTACAATGGCGGTTGGCTCTTTTCTTGATGACTTCTGACTGTTGAGGTCTTTAATCACCGTTTCAGCTTCCATAGAAGCTTCCAGGAGTTCTCCCAGGTTTTTTGATTTGTTGCCGATGATCATGGAGCGGATTCTAGCTCTCATGTTGTTTCGGCAGATGTCGACTAGCGACGCTTGTGGCAGTACATCTGAGCATTTGTACGCCATTGCTTTCCACTTGTGAATGAAGTCGTATGTTGACTCATTCTCCCCCTGCTTCAGGCTACAAAGCTGAGCCATAGTAACGGGATGATCCTCACCTTTGAAGTGAGTCAGGAAGCGTGTCTCTAGCATGGCCCAATTTTGGATGGAGTCCTCCGGAAGAGTGGAGTACCAATCGAAGGCCGTACCTTTTAAGGTACTTGCAAAGAGGCGAATCTTGAGTGCATCTTGACCCGCGATAGCTCCCGTCAAAATCTTAAAGTGGATGACGTGCTGTCTGGCTGATCCTTTCCCCGTATATATTTGGAGAGTAGGATGTTTGAATTTTGTTGGGAATGGGACTGAGTCCATCCATAAGGGATATGGTGGCTTGATCCCATGCTCTTTGAGTATATCCTCTTCTTTAGCTTTGGCGAGGATACTGTCTACGTCCTTTTTGGTAAGGGCGCGTGACTCATTTTCTTCACAATTTTCCTCGTTATTGCGATGATTCGGAGGAGGCTCATTGTTCACCTGATTTTGGACAACAAGGAGAAGGTTTTCCATCAGAGTTTCAATCCTCTGCTGGCCTTCTTCCAACTGCTGGATGCGTGTGAGCGCATCATCTTGAGGTGGATTCTGAGGTGGTGGCTCAGAATTTGTAACCAGGACGTTCATTCCTCGGGATTCAAACGAAGAAACCGTCCTTGCGACTGAGCTGGGGCTCATTCTTTTTTATGAAGAGCTTGATGAAGGATTACTCTCCCGTCCTTGGCTTGAAGGGGCAGGAGATTCTTCGGGATGCCTTCGTGTCCTGGTGACGCTACGGGTCATCGGACGTCGGACATGGATTTTTTATGCTGACTTTTGGCGTCTTCTAGTTTTTCCAACCATATGGACGGCAGCAACTTGGTCGGGTCTTTCTTTTTCGACCCATTTGTGGGAGACTTGAAGTGTAGGAGGCTGGGTCCGTTGTTTCTCTAGTCTCTTTTGTCGATATGACGCACGGCAGCGTGCTCGACGAGCGATTTGAGCTTCAGTCAGCTCTGGCTGGGCTTTAACAATGAAGGATGTACTCCCTCGGGCGCAGCAGCCGAGCTTGTCTTCTTTGTAATTGGGCAAGGACAGGATGCGGACCCGGTCCTTTGCCTGTTGCAGTGAAGCTTTGAACCTTTCGAGTTCAGCCCCTGTAGAGATGAAGGGTCGAACTGAAGGAGTGTAGGCCTTAGCAAGTGCTTGTAGAGGCCTAGTGATGCATGATCTGATTTTGGGCTTGTGGGAGCAAGCCGGTTCATGCTGGGTTGACTTGGGAGTCAAGTTGGAGATGGGTCTCTCCTCTTTCATGTAGGCAAGAGGGTATAACTGGTTCTCTTTGAGTGGGGCCAGGTATGCTGGCTTGGTGGAGGTTTGAGACTTTCTTTATTTTGGAGAAGGTCTTGGAGACCAAGTCTTAGGGTAGACCTGGTTGGTTGTTGGTTGAGGTTTCGCGGGGATGCCACGGGATTTAGTATTCTTGGGGTTCGCCCTTGGTGTCACAGAAGTGACACGTTGAGGGGCGATCTTCTGCTTCTCGGCAGTTGCCTTTGGTGTCACAGTAGTGACGCGTTGCGAGGCAACCTTCTGCCTTTTGGCAGGAGCAGTTTCTTCTTCGGGAAGTGGGAATGGTCCCAGTGTCCCGAAGACGATGGTCCGGGGAGTCGAGGTCGACCCGGAGTTCAGAGAGTTGCTGAGGGAGTTGGTGCTTCGGCAGCTAGCAGGGCGCTTGTAAGTGCGCTCGGTTTGCTTCTGTTGAAGCATGAGCTGGTGCTTGTTTTCATCGAAGGTGATGATCAGTGAAGCTGCCATTGTTAGTTTCAAAATTTCTTGTACAAGACCACATCCATTAGTAATCACAAGAATATGATGATCATAAATGGGGAATTCTATGATTTTATCTTTTCAAATTGCTCAAGGGACATGACCCAAGCAATATGAAGAAGGCAAAAAGCCATAGAGGGTACAATTGTTCTGGTTGCAAGCATGGTAGGCTCGAAATGAGCGTTCCAATGACTGCTAGAAGCAATTGTATACCTAAATTCGACTTATCGAGAAGCGGAGCTTGCTCGAGATAAGAAGAATATAAGGTAGGAGTTACAAATGTGCCGGTCACAGATACAGTAGACCCTGAAAGGGCGTACTAGTACCGCTATGCACAAATGTTGGAGATCGCATCCATGAGATTGGATTCTCTGTTTTTTTTTTTTTTTTTGAAATGTCAAGATTGGATTCATCAAAGAGAGCAGATGGTATTCCGATCCGAATACGGGCTCAACGATTTCCGCGAGCACCAGTACCACGAAAGGAAGGAACCACAATTTCTCGGATCTGAATCTAAAATGACGAGAGTTTTTTTTTTTTGAAGATTTTTTATTTTAAGATTTTTTTATTTTTTAAATCTTTTTTTTTATTTTTTATTTATATTTTATTTATATTTTTTTTCTTTAAGATTTTTTTTGAAAATCTTTTTTTTTATTTTTTATTATTTTTTTTTATTTTGATTTTGATTTTATTTTGTTTAAGATTTTTTTTTTTGAAAATCTTTTTTTTATTTTTTTATTTTTAATTTTGATTTTTTTTTGTTTAAGATTTTTTTTTGAAAATCTTTTTTTTTATTTTTTTATTTTTAATTTTGATTTTTTTTTGTTTAAGATTTTTTTTTTAAAATCTTTTTTTTTTATTTTTATTTTTTTTATTTTTAATTTTGATTTTTTTTTGTTTAAGATTTTTTTTTGAAAATCTTTTTTTTATTTTTATTTTTTTATTTTTAATTTTGATTTTTTTGTTTAAGATTTTTTTTTGAAAATCTTTTTTTTATTTATTTTTTTTATTTTTAATTTTGATTTTTTTTGTTTAAGATTTTTTTTTTGAAAATCTTTTTTTTTATTTTTTTTATTTTTCATTTTTTAAAATTTTTTAAGATTTAAAGACGAGAGAGTACACATAGGCCTCCTAACCCGGTCTTATGAAACCTCAATTGATAGAATTGCTCCCAGGTAAGGGTAGGATTACTTAATGAACCCGTTTGGAGGACCCTTGCCTAGAACAATCAAGCTGTCTCCACACTCTGGACAAGGCTTTTTTTGAATCAATCGTGATCAAAGAACGCAATTGGTTTAACCTTAGGGGTCTATGTCTTTTTATTTATTTATTTAATTTTTTTTTTTAGACTCCTGACAGACTCATCGAAGAGAAACGATGGCCCAATCCCCGATCCGAACACGGGCTTAACGATTTCCGCGAGCACACATGCCCAGAAGAGAAAGGATCAAAGTTTCCCAATTTTGAATCCAAAACGAGAAATTTGATTTTTTTTATTTTTTATTTATCCCTGACAGATTCATCGAAGAGAAACGATGGCCCAAATCCCATTTCGAACAGGCTCAACGATTTCCGCGAACGCACGAACCATAGGAGAGGATCAAAGTTTCTCAATTTTGAATCCAAAACGAGAAATTTGATTTTTTTTTTTTTGAAAAGAGAAAGAGTGGAAATAAATTCGAAGAATTAGAAATTTCCAAAAAATCCCATCTCGTTTTTTTTTAGATGCGAAATCCAACATAGGCCACCAACTAGAAAGTAGCCAAGGAATCTGGAGAAGAAGTATAAGCATAGAGCAAAAAATATGGTATGCAAATATTTCATTTCCAAAGCATCGTGTTCTCAAATGAACGAGTCCCACCGGGTGTGCCAGCTTGATGGAACAGCGACATTCGGCGCCGGGATGCTACCGGGGTCGGCAGGCGTGGGAGTCCGTCGGGTCCGGCCCTTTCGCGCCCGGGGGGCTGAAGCGTGCATCAACATTTCTTTGTGTGGGTGTGCCAGATTTTCTATTTTACTTGGAATTGCAAGTGGTAATCCGGAGATCAACCTTCGCAAGTAAAAAGGAAATCAACTTCTTTCAAGTTTTCCATTGCACAAATATTTAAGAAAATAGACATTTTCTTGGTTTGCCGTGAAAGACGATTTTGTTTGGCATTTATAGCCGATTTTGGCGTTTATAGCCGATTTACAATTCTTATCAATAATGAAAGGCAAGAGTTGTGATTTTTGTCTCTTTTAGAAAAATACAAACTACAATGAAAAGCAAGAAAAGGAGGATCTAACTTTTCAGGAGATTGTGGGGGACTCGTTCAGATTGACGGTCGCAAGCCATGTATGGGCTTCGCCATCATCCATGCAGATGAGAACAGAGGATGCTCTTGATTCGCTTGGCTTGGCTATAACCTCAGGTTTTTAGAGGAAAAAGACCAAGAGAAGGTCCTATGTCCAATAAAAAGCTAAGTAGACGGGCTGAAAAGCCACGTCTAAGCCATTGGAGGCAGGAGGAGAAGGCGAAGGACCTTGGGGGGGAGGTACCCCCCAAGGGACTTTTGTCACCTTGTAGTGGTGGCCGGTGCAGAACTTCAGCAGAGTTTTTCTCTCTTTTTCTTTCTCTGGATTTTTTGTGTTTGATCCGTCTGGATTCGATTCTCTTCTGGATACGAGCTCTGGATTCTTTCCCGATCTGGATTTCAATGGAATGCTCTCCTATTTATAGGCTTTTGGTAGCCATTTAGGAGAGCTTTTATGGGCTTTAATTGCACTTAAGCCGCATAAATGGAGGAGTTACAGGGTTTAATTCCTTTATTTCGTAACTCCTGGATCTTGGCTTCTGATTCGCCGGTGGAGATTGAGGGCATTTAATCGCCTTTGATCGCCATGATGGGAGGAGTTTCATGGGTTAAATGCCATGAATCATTTGACTTGTAACTCCCAAATGCTTGCTTCTGATTGGGCCGTCCAATAGAATGAGTTAATGACTGCCATAAAGCTAGCCACTTAACCACATTAATTGGTCGCCGAGCAGTCGAAGAGTCGCGGGCCGTGCCGTGTCTTCTGGAATTCTTCTGGCGATGATCATCGATGGATCTTCATGCTGATCGACATCGGATGAACATGTAACTTCAGACATTGATAGCTAAGAGCGGGCCGGTGACATCTGTCCTGTCGATTTTTCGATCGATCGGGCGGAAAGCACACTTTTTTGGTCGACCGGTTGGCGATCAATGTTGATTTTGATACTTTTGGAGGTTGACTCGTGATTTTGACGGATGTCGGAGGATTTGGCGCCTCAAAAGTATGAATTTTGGAAAGTCCCAGGGGTTGGAAGCTTCGAATCGCGAAAAACGACGGAAAACGGAGCTCCCGGGGCGAAACCGGAGATTCCGGGCTTCCAAGGTCGTGGGCGACCCTGGGCCAGGGTCGCGGGGGTCTGCGACCCTGGGGGAATTTTCCCCTTCGGAGCCCGTTTTGCGCTCGTTTTGAGGTCTTTTTCCTTCGTTTTTTCTTTTGTATTTTTCTTTGACATTTTTGCTCATTTGTTGGCCTTATTCCCTTGTAGAAAAATTGATGAGAATCCTTGCAATTTGGGTTGCAAAGTTTCCAATTTTCCAGGAAAGCCGAAGACTTTGTCGTGCAGGGTTGCCGATTTTCCGTCAGAAGCTGAAACTGGGTCAAACGATGTCCGAATGACCTGAAATTTGAGGTGGAACCTCCTGAGCAATAAATAAGACCAACCATAGGTTGTTTGAGTTTTGAAGCCGTATGGGGTCTCGTCGCCAGTAGGCTTGATTCTGCCGCGAGGTAGATGTCGCGCTTTGATGTGCGGTCAACCGATGTCCGATTGACTTGAAATTTGGCAGGGAACCTATTGGAGTCATTTTGAGATGATCCACAGGCTCTGTCTTGGAAACCATGGTCCCGGGGAGCTCCGCCGCCGAGAGGCCTGATTTGGCTTCCGAGAGTCAAAGTCTGGTCAAATGTTGTCGAAATGACCTGAAACTTGACGTGTAGCCCTTTGTAAGCATTTTGAAGCTGCCCATGTGCTCTGTTTGATGAGTAATGGTTTCGGTGGTTTTCGCCGCCGAGAGGCTTGATCTAGCTGCTTGAGGGTTGATGTAGGGTCAAACGTTGTCGGTTTGACTTGGAACTTGACGTGGAGCCTTTTGGATGCATTTTGAGATCATCCACAGGCTCTGATCGGGAATTTGATGTCTCTGATGCTGTCGCCGCCGAGAGCTCCTGTTTAGTTATCGGAGAAGTGAAGTTAGGTCAAATGTTGTCGAAATGGCCCGAAACTTCATGTGTACTCTTCTCTTGGCTGTCTTGAAGGATCTTGCAGTTTTTGTTTGATTCTGACAAGATTTGGTTTTTTGGAAGCAGCATTGCCTATATTGGTAGGCTGCGGCTTCATGTGGCTTGAAGAGGCAAAGTGACATTTTTAGTGCCAACAAAGCTTCGGCCATTATGATACTGATATTGCATATTTATATGCTCATCATGAAGCTCCCAACTAGTTTCTTCGTTTATCTTTCCGAGTAGTTGATTGAAAGTTATATTGGCATCGACCCATATTACCTTCTGCTCGCCACCATTGTAGACTGGAAGTGGATTGCTTACGTCTAATATACCATTAAAATGACATATTATACATATCTCAATATTATCCATCCTACGAAGGAGAACACGCATTTCGAATAATAAGATTTACTTTTGAATATTTTTGAAGTTACTCACAAACATTTCTATAATCCATGAAGATTTAACGTGTGAAAATAAATATCGGAATAAGTGTTTTTTTAATAAATAAGATGAATGTTTGGAATAACTAAGATTTGAAGGTTGTTAAATATAAAATAAAAAACTACTCTATGCACACATGGAAAATTAAAAGAGTTAATATCTAAGCATTGACATTTAGGATATCGTGAAGCTACATATTTCTATAACATTAACAGGCAAATAATAATGCATTATCCGTTCAAAAAAAATTAAAGAAATGCATTATCTTAATCAATTCTACACTTATAATTTCTAGCAAATTTATTTTAAATCTCATTGGTACTAATTCTCTACATTTAGCAAAAGTGTATATATATATATATATATACAACATAAAACACCCATTTAAATAAAATAATAATGACAACATGGCGGTTGGTCAGCTGGTGCCACATCTTTGTGGTTTTAATGTTAGATGGTCATAAATGTCTTTAACTATTATCTGAGCAAGTTACAAAGGCAGGCCTCAATCGTAAAATCCATCAAGATCGATCATCTAATAAATATCAACATTCGTTGATAATTATTAAAGAATCTAAACCATTTAATCGTTTGTTTACTCATTAATAGCATTAAAAAATCATTAGCAGTTTAAGATAATGATCAAAATGATGTCTGTAATGCCACAATAACAGGAAAAGGCTAAAAGAATATGTGGAAATTCTGAGTTTGTGCTGGGGCCCACCATAGGACGGGATGAACAAGACATGCCACATTGTTTTTTGCGACTGGACGTCCAAACCAATCCAGTTGTTGGTAGTTCATGACGAGAACAAATGGATTTTTTAATATACCAACAACAGGATGTTCATAAAAAAGTGAGGCACCACAAGTTCCACCTAAGGTCACTATTAATATTTACACAAAATATTTCAAATGTTTCTACAAGTAGGATTCCTTGTATTCTAACGTTTTTTAAAAAGACACATAAGAAGAAAAAAAATTATACAATAAATAAGAGGGAGATATATACAAGGTGGGAAATATGGAATAAATACCTAAGACAAAGATGTAGCAGGAGATTTTATTGCTATATATGAAAATGGCCTCAGGTTGACATGCAGGGAATGTGGCAGGAGATGGTAGGAGCTGCACTTGAAGAGCAGTGAAGAGAAAACCTAAGCCAGAGGTGCAGCAACGGAACGCCAAGAAATTACAAACAGAAATGCATTCGTTGACTTTATAACCTATCGTTTTTTGCGCTATCGCCACATATTGCGATATCGCAACTAAAAAAGTTGCTGTATCGCAAAAAAATTTGCGGTATCGCAATTAATTGTTTTGCGATATGGCAAAATGTGTTGTGTTATTGCAAAAAAAAAAAAAAAAAAAGCAACTTCTGCACTGCGGAGCGGTACGGACTGTACGGAGAACGTCTGGGTAAAATATTAAACTTTGGTAACAAGGGGGGGATATCACGTACTGTAGATGACCGTACAGAAAAAATCCCTTTTCTTTTCTTGTCTTTTTAATTGATCATTCACTTTATTTCACTAGTAAAATTGGCTTACTGAGCCTCTAGCGGACTCTGCAGGTGGGGCCCAAGAGAGCCCAGTGGAAGGTTATTTATTTTTTGGTTGGGTGAGTTTTGCACGGTATCCCTCGTCATTCATTCTGAAACAGACAAAAATGTGGTCACTTTGGATTGCGCCATTAGTTTGGAAAGGGTGTTGTACATCTCGAAGGAATCAAACATCACTCCTTCCATGGCCAATTACCATTTAGACTTTTGGACTAGCTGTTGGCTTCTCCCAAGAATCACTACCCATCTCTCGGTTGACCCAAGGGTCATACTTCAAGGCTTATTATTATTATTAAGCCTTTTTGTCTTCTGCCCTCGAAGATCCTGTATTTCTGAAAGAGTACTTCAATTTCTATGAACTAAGGACACCAGTTTCCTGCCCAACACTTTCAAAGCTCACAGCATGATAGATCATTTTTCAAATAATTTTAATGAATTCTACAAATAATATTATTGGGATAATATCAATGGATACTATATTGAGATAATTTCTAATTTACAAGTTCCATCAAAAAGATATTATTTATGATATTAACAATTTTTTATAACTAAAATAAAAATAATAGTCATATTAAATTTATTTAGAGTGTAGGCACTTGATTATCATAATCTTCATTTTTTTTTATCACATTTCTGCCACAATCAATATTGTGATAAATTTAGCAATGAATTGTGTTTATTATGATCACACACATACTATCATGATAAACTTAGATAAGCTATACTTGCAAATAATTTTAACATTTAAAATTTTACTTAGTTAGTAATATATTTATAATTAAGCATCCACTATAGAAAATATAAAGGCATATTTGTACAACAATGATTCTTTGGAAAAGATGTGGAAAAGGATGAAAAAGCGCTCAACAAAATAACCAATTGTCCCAATTTTAAACTTATTCATAATAATCAATTAATCAAGAAGAAATACATTGCAGAAACAATGAAATGACCAAAAGAGCACAACCAATGATTAAATCAACAATAATAAATATATATTTACTTATATCTATTTAATAACACGTGTTGATATTCAATCTAAACATTGATTTTGCTCACACATCTCATAATATGCATATAGATTAGAAAAGCAATAAAGAGACGTAGACACGCAATTTTATGGTAGTTTGATTCTCCGACCTACATCCACTCCCAAGAGCACCACACCCAATGCTCTCTTGGCTACCACTATGCAAGGTTTTCAAGCGCACCTCAAACTCATACAACCTAGTTTTTTTTAATGTGGTTGTTCAATCACACAAGTCTACTCCACCAACCACAATTTTTTTTAATATAGCGATTCGATCACAAAGGTTTACTCTACTACACTATTTCTTTTTATAATGGTTTGATGACAAAGATCTAATCAACTTTACAAAATATAATAATAAAATAAAAACAAATCAAACGCTGATAACTGTAAATATTACTTGAAGATCGCATTTGATGCCAAGATTCGAAATCCAGATTCAAGATCTAGCATTCGCAGGATGGTTCTTGGTGATCCTGATCTCCCACTATTGCTCAACCACATGATCATATATATATATATATATATATATCTGTGTGTGTGTGTGTGTGTATGTGTGTGTGTGTGGAGTGTTTTCACTGAAACCGAGGTTACCCTTGACTTCGGTGACTGCACCAAGCAGGGAACGCCTCATTTCATCTATCCAGCACGGCAGCTTGCTAGCTGGTACCGAGGTGGGGTTGGTCTCGGTAAAGGTACCGACCACATCCTCCCGAACTCAGCCTCGTGCGACGACATCCTTGTCCGACCTCAGGCTTAGCCGACCTCAGTGCCTTCTCCAGTTCGGTCTACTGACCAAGGTGAACACTGGGCGTCTAATCCCCATTATGAGATGGGACAGCCACCTTGCAGGGTGCCCTGACAGATAGAGTGGCCGCCAAATACTGATAAGGGGACGCACCTATCATGTCCACATTTATGTGAGGGATTTGAGGAGAGATCCGATGGGACAGCACTCTCACCCACCCCCACTAAGGGTCCTAGGTATGGGCTGATGGGACAAGCATCCCCACTTACCTCCACTATGGAACCTTCCATTCCCTTCTATATATGTTTGCATGGTAAGCCATGAACAGGTACACAAGATATTACATACACTGTTATTTTGCTCAAACCTTCTTCTCCACTTCACCCTAGTTCAGTGACTGCACTAACTCAGGCGTCGGAGTGCCTTCGGCTGACAGCAGCCCGGGGCTCTGACCTCCGTTTTCTTCTCCCTTTTAGGATTCAGGCCATCAGCGACGTTCCCGATCAGCTAGATAGCACCTCCATAAACCCCCATTACCATCTAAATCAAGTCCGTAATTTTTAGACACGCACAATTTGGCGCCGTCTGTGGGAATCGATTTGAAAAATCCATATTTTCATCTTAACAGCCATGCCTCCAAAGGCTAGGAAGGAAAAGAGCATTGTTGGATCATCCAGGTCCAAGCAACCAGAGACATTCCTGCCCCTTATGCCGCCTCCACTGGTGACGAACCAGGCGGGAGCACTGGTGACGAATCAGCAAGGAGCAACCAGGCAAACACCGCTTAACCCTCAGCAGAGGAGGGTTGGTGGAGAACCTGGGATGAGGAGCGTGGGATCGCCTGTCACTCAGACACCTTCGTCGTATAGGGGTACAGCAGCACTCCCTCATCACAGGCCCGTACTGGAACGGGTTAGGCCAACTACCTCTTCGGCAAAGCGTCCACGTCTGGAGGTTGTCCTCACGGAACTTCCTCATAAGGATGTTCCTCAGGGACAATCCCAACGGGGCAAGACTCCGGTGCAGTTTAATCCACGAAAGTCTAGTCACCGGGACCACATGGAGGAGGATCACGTGCACCTCGACGATGAGGGCAACGATGACATGGTCCTTGAGGACGACGAGGCACACGACGAAGCAATCAGGGCTCAAAAACGCCTTATTCAAGAGCAAAAAGAGCAGATCCTCCAGCTCCAGCGACAACTCAAGGCAAAGATAGAGCCCGGGCCGGGACCTCGCACGCTCCTCCGCCTCGGCAGCGAGCTTGGAAGGGTCTCAAAGCTTGACAGGACTTGAGGCAAATCATAAACAAGAGGCGTGACCGAGCTCGCGAAGAGGGCTCGAGTAGTACCCACGCCAGCGCTGACCAGCAGCAGCGCCAGAGACAAAAACAGGATGCCGACCCCGACATGGCGGATTATATTAACCAGCAAATCAAGTTGGCCGTGCAGCAGAATATGGAGTTTGCTGGCCTCACCCGAGGTCGGCTAGCCACCAGGGATAGCGATAACCACGGTACGTCTCCATTCATTCGGAAAATCAGAGATTGCCCCCTCCTCGATAAGTTCAGCGTCCCGAGGTTCAATCTTTATGATGGGACCTCGGACCCCGAGGCGCATCTCCGCCACTTCACCAAGAGCATGACAGTATGGGGTGGCGATGGCAGCTTGGATTGTAAGGTCTTCTCCTCCAGTCTAAGAGACCTCCCACTTCGGTGGTTCAGCGCGCTCTCCAAGGGATCGATCTCGAGCTGGCGACAGCTCCGAAACTCCTTCGTCGAGAAGTTCCAAGCGCACCGGGTTATCTCGAAGAAAGACGCTGACCTGATGGCCATCAGAATGAGGCCGGCTGAGAACATCACTCGGTTCGCCAAGAGATCTGGACTATTTACAGTCAGATTGAGGATGCCAACGACGAAGTAGCCATCAAGTCCTTCCAACAAGCTCTGTTGCCAGCCGATGAGCTCCGGAAGGACCTGGTACGGTTCCCCGTGGTCTCGGTGAAAGCATTAATGTCCAGGGTGAACCAGTTTGTCGAGCAGGAAGAATAAGAGGTCTGGGCTCGGGAGAGCCACAGCACCTGGCAGGAAGGCCAACCCTCCAAGAAGGAAAGGAAACTAGCCAAGAGGGAAGCAGACCGAAACAGAGAGCCATCCAGCTCGGTAGGACGCTTCGTTCCCACCTCGGGGGGCAGCGTGAAGCCGAAGTCAAGTGGCACCTCTTACAAGGCCGTCAACACCATTTCCAAAGAGCCCATTTACAAGCTCCTCGGCAAGATCCAAAACCAACCCTTCTTCAAATGGCCCCAGTCTCTGAAGGGCGACGACTCCACCCGAGATCAGAAAAAGTTCTGTGGCTACCATAAACAAAATGGGTACAAAACCGAGGATAGTCATGCCTTCAAGGCACACCTCGAGAGGCTCGTGAAGGACGGGCATCTAAAAGACCTCGTCAGAGAGGAGGGCAAAATAAACCATGCTCAACAACGCCAACCCGATGACCGGGATAGCGATGAGCCGGTAGGGACCATCGACGTCATCCATCTAGCTCCCGCCCCTAGAGGAAGCGGTCAGGCCCGCACTGAGGCCAGGAGGGCCCAGCACGGCAAGCAAGTAATGACGGCCGAGCTCGGTCCCTCAACAAAGAAGGCACACGTAGAGAGACCGAAGATTTGGTTCTCTGACAGAGACTTGGCCGGGGTCCAGTTACCCCACAATGATCCCCTGCTCTTGACTATGAGGTTGCAGAACTTCAATGTCAAGAGGATCCTAGTGGACCCTGGGAGCTCCTCGGAAATCCTCTATTTCGACTGCTTCAAAAAAATGGGTCTGAGAGAGGAAGACCTTCAGGAAGCTCGCACCCCACTGGTGGGTTTCAGCTCCAAGTCCGTATACCCCAAGGGGAAGATCTCCCTCAAGGTCAAAGTAGGAGGAGCCTCCATGACAGCAGACTTCCTAGTGGTAGATGCACAGTCCCCATACAATGCCATTATGGGAAGGACCTGGCTGCATAACATGGAAGCTGTGCCCTCCACCCATCACCAGAAGCTCAAGTTCCCATTACAAAATGGAGATGGAGACTTCGAAGTAATCATAGTCCGCGGTGACCAACATATGGCCAAAGAATGCCTGATGGCCGTGGTCCCCGGAGGAGCAGAGCCACAGCGAGTCCATATGACCGAGCTTGAAGCTGTCGGCCGAGCTCCCGAGCAGAAGAGCATAAAGGATCTCACCGAGGTCAAGATCGACCCCAGCGATCCGGAAAGATACTTCCTGCTCGGGAGTCAGCTCGCAGAGGAAGAGAAGTCTGAGCTGCTTGACTTCCCGTTACAGAATAGAGAAGTCTTCGCTTAGACCCCATACGAAATGCCCGGCATCGACCTCGAGGTCATGTGCCACAGGCTCAATGTGGATCCCGAGCATAAGCCTGTAGTCCAGAAGATTCGCAGGGCTCGAATCCAGCAAGCAGAGGCTGTAACCAAGGAAGTCAAGAAACTATTAGAGGCTGAAGCTATCAGGGAGGTCCACTACCCTGTCTGGTTAGCCAATACAGTCGTCGTCAAGAAAAAGAATGGAAGTTGGAGGGTCTACGTAGACTTCACCAACCTCAACAAAGCATGTCCCAAAGATAGCTTTCCCCTTCCAAAGATTGACCAGCTGATCGACGCCACAGCCGGGCATGATAGGATGAGTTTCCTCGATGCTTACCAAGGTTACCATCAGATTCCGATGCATGGGCTGATGAAGAGAAGACCACGTTCATAACACCCAGAGGCATTTACTGTTACAAGGTGATGCCCTTCGGGTTAAAAAACGCCGGTGCTACTTATCAAAGGTTGGTAACAAAAATGTTCCAGCCTCAGCTCGGCAAGACGGTCGAGGTGTACATTGACGACATGGTTGTCAAGTCTAAAAGATCACAAGACCACTTGACCGACCTGCATCAAACCTTCACCGTCCTCAAAAAGTTCAAGCTCAAACTGAACGCCTCCAAATGTGCATTTGGCGTCGGCTCGGGCAAATTCCTGGGCAGTCTGGTCACCAGACGCGGAATAGAGGCCAATCCCGAGCAGATCTTGTCCGTTCAGGCCCTCCAAAGTCTGACCACGGCAAAGCAAGTCCAGAGGCTGACAGGGATGGCAGCAGCACTCAACCGCTTTATTAGCAGAGCCTCAGATAAATGTCGTCCCTTCTTTCAACTCTTGAAGAAAAGTTCAAGGTTCCAATGGACTCCGGAATGCGAACGTGCCCTTCAGAAGCTCAAAGGGTACCTCTCTTCACCTCCCCTATTGTCCACCCCGGCACAGGGTGAGTTCTTGTATCTATACCTGGCAGTTTCGGACCAAGCAGTGAGCTCGGTACTTGTAAGAGAAGATGACAAGCAGCAAAAGCCCATCTATTACGCAACCAAAATTCTGTTGGGTGCGAGACGAGATACCTGCCATTGGAGAGGCTCGTTTTTGTGCTCGTCAGTGCCTCCCACAAGCTCTCCCACTACTTACAGACATACTCCATTGTGGTTGTAACAGAACACCCACTAAAGTCTCTCTTCAGAAAAGCAGACTTCTCTGGAAGAGTCTCCAAATGGGCTGTCGAACTGGGGCAGTACGATCTCCAATATCAGCCCAGAACGGTAATCAAAGCCCAGGTGCTGGCAAACTTTATTGTGGAGTTCACCTCTCCGAGTTCGGCACTGAGCCAGCTCGACACCAAACTTAGGGGCAAGGAGGTGGGGACATCCACCGAGATCGAGACAGAACAGGAGCAGTCTTGGAAATAGTTCCTCGATTCATCTTAGAAGGTCTTCGTCGATGGATCATCAACCTCCAAAAGGGTTGGCGCTGGCATAGTCCTCCAATCTCCGGAGGGCCTTGTCATCGAGCAAGCCCTAACTCTCGACTTCAAAGCATCAAACAACGAAGCTGAGTACGAAGCACCGATCGCAGGGCTGGGAAGTGCAAAAATTCTGGGGGCGCAGCAACTGGTGGTCTTCAGCGATTCACAGCTGGTGACAAGCCAACTGAACGGAGACTACCAGGCCCGTGACGATAGGATGGCAGCCTACCTAGCCGATGCCAAGCAGCTTCTATTTCAGTTCCAAAATGCTGAAGTCAGGCAGATCAGCAGAGATTCTAACTCTCATGCCGACGCACTTGCAAACTTGGCTTCTGCTGTCGAGGCAGGAAGGAAAAGGACTGTCGAAGTGGAGGCACTGGACAGACCAAGTGTAGAACTCCACCCACCTCGGCAGATCCTATGTGCTGACCTCAGTCTGAGCTGGATGGACGATTTCATTTCCTACCTCAGGAATGACCAGCTCCCCGAGGACAAAAATCAGGCCCACAAAATCAGGCTAAAGGCAGCTCGATCTGGCTATCTCCAGATGGCAAGCTCTACAAAAAGTCCTACAATGGCCCTTACCTCCAGTGCGTTCACCCGAGCAAGGTGAGGACTTCCTTTATGAAATCCATGAAGGGATCTGCGGCAGCCACATTGGAAGTCGGTCACTAGCTTACCTAGCTATCAGTCAGGACTACTGGTGGCCCTAAATGTAGAAGGATGCACAGGTCTATGCCAGGAAATGTGAAAAGTGCCAAAAGTTCTCTCACTCTCTCCATCAACCAGCACATGACCTAAGTCCTCTTTCCAGTCCTTGGCCTTTTGCCCAATGGGGACTGGACCTGGTGGGACCTCTCCACCGAGCTCCGGGGAATAAAAGATGGTTGATAGTAGTCACTGACTATTTTATCAAGTGGATAGAAGCTGAAGTATTGTCCTCCATCACTGACAATGATACTAAAAACTTCGTGTGGAAGAACATTGTGACAAGATTTGGAGTGCCTTGAGCCTTAATCTCGGACAACGGGACTCAGTTTGACTCTAACTTCTTCAAAAGCTTCTGTCAAGAGCTCGGCATCAGGAACTACTACTCAACCCCGGCATACCCCCAGAGCAATGGACGGGCTGAGATCTCTAATAAGGTAGTGCTCGACGGGCTTAAAAGAGACTGGACCGAGCTAAAGGAAGATGGGTAGAGGAGCTCCCAAGTGTCCTTTGGGCGTATAAAACTACCCCAAGGCGCTCGACCTCGGCTACACCCTTCTCCCTGGCCTACGAGATGGAAGCTGTAATTTCACTTGAGGTCGGTCTCCCGACCCTCAGGTCGGAACTATTTGACCAAGGCCAAAACGATGTAAACCTCGCCACAGAGCTCGACCTGGCTGAGGTACAAAGGAATGCAGCAGCCATCCGCCTCGCTTCCTACCAGTGACAGTTGGCTAGGGGATACAATCAAAAGGTCAAAAAAAGAAAGTTCTCACCTGGAGAACTGGTCTTGAAGAAGACACTTCCAACAGACAAAAATCCCAACGAAGGAAAACTTGCACCGAACTGGCATGGGCCATTCAAAGTGACTTCGGTAGTTGGGCAGTCTGCGTACAAGCTTGAGGACATGGAGGGTAGAGAGCTACCACGTCCATGGAATGCCACGCACCTCAAGAAATACAACTTTTGAGATGTATTCGGATTTTGGAAGTCAAATAAAATTGATTCTTTTTATAGAATGTGTGTTTTACTTTCGAATCTGTCTCTTACTCTCAAGATGAAGCCAAGTTATGGAACTCGGCACATGTACACGGCTCTGTCACAAGACCAGCTTGCATTTCGGCGCGGTCACAGGACTAGCCATCTCCAGTTCGGTTATCAGAACCAGCTCACGACGCGGTCACAGGACTCGTCTCTCAGTTCGGTTATCAAAGTCAGCTACCTCAGCCCGGTCATTGGACCAACCATAGGTTCTGATTACAAAACCGAATTCTACTTTGGTCACAGGACCGAGTGCACCCAGTTCTACCAAGATCGGTGCTTTGTTATGGTTACGAAACCTAACTAAAACATACCTCAGGTCACGAACTCAGTTAAGTTCGGCTATAGAACTTAGCTCAACTACTGACTTGCTTTCTCTTATTTCCTGGTATTTATTCTTGGTTACAAAACCACGCAGAAGAACAGGGAAAGGAGAAAAGAGACATTCATCATACATTTGCTCAAGTTGGAAACAAAAGCCAATTTCATTTACTGAAAAAATGATTACAATCTTTTCATTCAAAAAGGGAAAAATACAAGTGTTCTATCCCCATTCCCCAATTACAGAAAAAATGAAAAGTACATCAAATCGAGTTTCTTAAATAGCAGCCTCCTCGGCGTCCCCGGCGTCAGCATTGACCTCGGCTTCGGCATCTCCAGCAGGGCCCTCAGGAGCTTGGTTCGGCGCAGGCTGAGGATGGGGAAGCTGGGGTATATCTGTATATGCAGGATGGTCCTCGGGGACCCCTGCTGCCCTCAATGCACCAATCCACCCCAGTCTCTAGGCCTTCTGACTGACCTCGCAGACCTGGGCGACGTACAACTCAGAGGCTTCCTGCACCCCACCTTCTACAATGGCAACTAAAAGGAATGGCATCCACCCATCTACAAAAATCCGTGGTCGGATTTGGTCATCGGGGCCGTCCGCCCTAATACTGACGTTCTTCGGTATCTGATATTTGTTCCTAAGCTCTGCTAGGGCAAGTTCTGTATCTATCCAATGTTTGTATACCCCCATCTTCCCCGGCATAGACAGAAGAACGGACGGTGACGGAAAAGAGAGCAATAGGTGCTACCCAGAAAAAGAAGCCCCGATAGAAACGACAGAAAAGGAAAAATGACAGAAGAAGAGCAGAGAGAACTCACTGGGACGTGAGGCTTGAACAGACGGAGAGATGAACAGAGACTCTGGTTTCATAGTCTGAACGAACGGGGAATGACTCGGACAGGCGAGGGCTGGAATCTCAGAGCAATAGAGTTCTCAGGCGCAGAAGATCTTTAACAGAAGCCAAAGTAGTCCTCCTTTGGGGACGAAGTCTTTTATACAGAGATGAAAATCTCTTCGTATCCCGGAAGATGCGCGTGTAAACGCCGCCTCGGGCATGCGACTCGTCTCCTCGATAGGACTTCACAGCCACCAGGGGTATGACACGTGGCAACACTGCACCGCCTTCATAATGATATGGGCGGGCTATTTAATCGCCTCCAGATAGCTGCGCGCCATCAATACGCCTAGGAAAGCAAAACGGCACCCCACGTTTCTTAAAAAGCTACAGGTTCAGTTTCAGAAAACTCCCATCCTACTTAGATCCCGACCCCAAAGAGTAGACAAACCCTCGAGGTCAGGAGTTGGGGGCAATTGTGTGGAGTGTTTTCACCGAAACCGAGGTTACCCCTGACTTCGGTGACTGCACCAAGCAGGGAGCGCCTCATTTCATCTATCCAACACGGCAGTTTGCCAGCTGGTAACGAGGTGGGGTCGGTCTCAGTAAAGGTACCGACCACATCCTCCCGAACTCAGCCTCGTACGACGACATCCTTGTCCGACCTCAGTGCCTTCTCCAGTTCGGTCTACTGACCAAGGTGAACATTGGGCGTCTAATCCACATTATGAGATGGGACAGCCACCTTGCAAGGTGCCCTGACAGATAGGGTGGCCGCCAAATACTGATAAGGAGGCGCCCTATCATGTCCACATTTATGTGAGGGATTTGAGGAGAGATCCGATGGGACAGCACCCTCACCCACCCCCACTAAGGGTCCTAGGTATGGACTGATGGGACAAGCATCCCCACCGAGGTGAACATTGGGCGTCTAATCCACATTATGAGATGGGACAGCCACCTTGCAAGGTGCCCTGATAGATAGGGTGGCCGCCAAATACTGATAAGGGGGCGCCCCTATCATGTCCACATTTATGTAAGGGATTTGAGGAGAGATCCGATGGGACAGCACCCTCACCCACCCCCACTAAGGGTCCTAAGTATGGACTGATGGGACAAGCATCCCCACCTACCTCCAATATGGAACCTTCCATTCCCTTCTATATATGTTTGCACGGTAAGCCATGAACAGATACGCAAGTTATTACATACACTATTATTTTGCTCAAACCTTCTTCTCCACTTCACCCTAGTTTAGTGACTGCACTAACTCAGGCGTCAGAGTGCCTTCGGCTGACAGCAGTCCGGGGCTCTGACCTCTGTTTTCTCCTCCCTTTCAGGATTCAGGCCATCAGCGACGTTCCCGATCAGTGATGGAACGCGCTCCGAGGCGCCGTGGGGCGGCTACCGGGGTCGGCGGAACGTGGGAGTCCGTCGGGTCCGACCCTTTCGCGCCCTGGCGGGCCTGAAGCGTGCATCAACATTTCTTTTATGTGGGTGTGCCAGATTTTCTATTTTACTTGGAATTGCAAGTGGTAATCCGGAGATCAACCTTCGCAAGTAAAAAGGAAATCAACTTCTTTCAAGTTTTCCATTGCACAAATATTTAAGAAAAGAGACATTTTCTTAATTTGCCGTGAAAGGCGATTTTGTTTGGCATTTATAGCCGATTTTGGCGTTTATAGCCGATTTACAATTCTTATCAATAATGAAAGACAAGAGTTGTGATTTTTATCTCTTTAGAAAAATACAAACTACAATGAAAAGCAAGAAAAGGAAGATCTAACTTTTTAGGAGATTGTGGGGGACTCGTTCAGATTGACGGTCGCAAGCCATGTGTGGGCTTCGCCGTCATCCATGCAGATGAGAACAGAGGATGCTCTTGATTCGCTTGGCTTGGCTATAACCTCAGGTTTTTAGAGGACAAAGACCAAGAGAAGGTCCTATGTCCAATAAAAAGCTAAGTAGACGGGCTGAAAAGCCATGTCTAAGCCATTGGAGGCAGCAGGAGAAGGCAAGGACCTTGGGGGGGTGCCCCCCAAGGGACTTTTGTCACCTTGTAGTGGTGGCCGGTGCAGAACTTCAGCAGAGTTTTTCTCTCTTTTTTTATTTCTCTGGATACGAGCTCTGGATTCTTTCCGATCGATCGATCTCGATTTTCTGATTTCGATTTTCTGATCTCGATTTTCTGATTTTCATTTCAATGGAATGCTCTCCTATTTATAGGCCTTTGGTAGCCATTTAGGAGGGTTTATGAGCCTTAATGGCTTTAATGGGAGGAGTTACAAGATTTATTTCTTGATTTTGTAACTCCTTTTTCCTTGAATCTGATTGGCCGATGGAGATTAAGGGCTTTTAATCACCTTAATTACCATAATGGGAGGAGTTTCATGGTTTAAATGCCATGAATCAATTGACTTGTAACTCCCAAATGCTTGCTTCTGATTGGGCCGTCCAAAGAAATGAATTAATGACTATAATAAAGCTAGTCAATTACCACATTAATTGGTCGCCGAGCAGTCGAAGAGTCGCGGGCCGTGCCGTGTCTTCTGGAATTCTTCTGGCGATGATCATCGATGGATCTTCATGCTGATCGACATCGGATGAACATGTAACTTCAGACATTGATAGCTAAGAGCGGGCCGGTGACATCTGTCTTGTCGATTTCTCGATCGGTCGGACAGAAAGAGCACTTTTTTTTTGGTCAACCGGTTGGCGATCTTGGAGCGATCAATGATGATTTTGTGCTTTTGGAGGTTGACCCGTGATTTTGACGGATGTCGGAGGATATGAGTCAATTTCAAGCACTAAAAATCACATTTTCAGGAAACCACAGGGGCCAAAGTGCGCGAAAAAAGACGGAAAAACGGGTCACCGGCGGAAAATCCGGTGACCCGGACTTCCATGGTCGCCGGCGACCATGGGCCGGCGACCATGGGCCATGGTCGCAGGGGCCTGCGACCCTGGGGGAATTTTCCCCTTCGGAGCCCGTTTTGCGGTCGTTTTGAGGTCTTTTTCGTTGCCGTTTTCTTCTGTATTTTTCCTGACATTTCTTCTCATTTATTGGCTTGATTTCCCTGTAGAAAACCTGATGAGAATCCTTGCATTTTTAGAGTGCAAAGTTTCCAATTTTCTGGGAAAGCCGAAGACTTTGTCGCGTAAAGCTGCTGATTTTCCGCCAGAAGCTGAAACTTGGTCAAACGATGTCGGAATGACCCGAAATTTGAGGTGGAGCCTCCTGAGCAATAAATAAGACCAACCATAGGCTTTTGTTTGAGTTTTGAAGCCGTTTGGGGTCCCGTCGATGCTTCACTTGATTTTGGTGGGGGGAAAAATGCCGAGCTTTGATATGTGGCCAAACGATGTCCGATTGACCTGAAATTTGACGGGGAGCCTATTGGAGTCATTTTGAGACGTTCCATGGGCTCCGTTTTGGATGTCATGGTCCCGGGTTGCTCCGCCGCCGGTAGGCTTGATTTTCTCTCGGAGCATCGAAACCTGGTCAAACGTTGTCGGAATGACCTGAAATTCGACGTGCAGCCTTTTGGAAGCATGTTGAAGCCACTCATGCAATTGGTTTGATGAGCGAAGGCTTCGGTGGTTCCCGCCGCCGGGAGGCTTGATTTTGCTGCTCGAGCATTGATGGAGGGTCAAACATTGTCGGTTTGACTTGAAATTTGGCATGGAGCCCTTTTGAGACATGCTGGAGTCATCTGTAGGCTCTGATCGAAGTTTTGACGTCTCCGATGATGTCGCCCCGGGGAGCGCCATTTTAGCTAACGGAGAAGCGAAGCTAGGCCAAATGATTCTGAAATGGCCCGAAACTTCATGTGTACTCTTCTCTTGGCTATCTTGAAGGATCTTGCAGTTTTTGTTTGATTCTGACAAGATTTGATTTTTTGGAGAAATTGCATTGCCTATTTATGGCAGGTTGCGACTTCATGCAGCTTTCTTGATTTGAAGAGGCAAAGTGACATTTTTGGTGTCAACAAATGCCCCCTCGAGGTACAGCGACGAGTTGCTTGACTTTTGTAGTCGATGTGCCTCGAAGAGATTTTTGAAGGAGAGCTTGTGTCTTGACCAAGAGTCTTTGAGCAATCCTTCCTTTGGTAGAGTAGCCTTTGAGCTTCCAGGGGAATTTTATGGTAGTGAAAGGAATCACACACCATCTCAAGGCAAAGTTTTGAAGATGACATCAGGGATGTGGATTTGGGTTTCTGTTTTTGATCTTGTGACCTAACCAGCTATATATGGCAGGTTAGGGGATCGGGTTTTGGTTTTGACCTTGTGACCCAACAAGCTGTATGTGGCAAGTTGGGGGATCATGATTTGGTTTTTGGTTTTGGTCTTGTGACCTAACAAGCTGTATGTGGCAAGTTAGGGGACCAGGATTTGGTTTTTGGTCACTCTTTGGGACTGTGTGGGTCCATTGGAGTGGTTTGGATTTTTGTGGAATGTCAATTTCAAGATTTTGGCTCAATTTGGTATATGAGGCCGGATGGTTTGATTTTTGGAAGCTCATGGGGCTTGGGATTTTTTTGTATGGTTCAATCAACTCAAAAGAGGCATGGAACCATTATTGTATGCTCTTGGTAAGAGGATTTTTTTTTCCTGACTAAAAACCCAAATTTTTTTTTTTTTTTTTTTTTTATAGTGCCTAGGTGGTCAAACCTGGCTCATATGGGCTAACCCATGGGACCTTAAGCTTTTTAGGATGGCTTAGATCTCATGTGGGGTCATTTTTGTAAAGAATATCTAAAGATATCTCATTTGGATAGAGAATATCTAAAAATATCTTTATGGGAGAGAATCTCTCATATTCCCTTAATTTGGGAGAGAATATCTCAAGGTATCTTTCTTTTTGGGAAAGAATCTCCAATCTCCTATTTTGTTGGAGAGAATCTTTCATTGATTGATTTTGGGAGAAAATCTCTCAAAGACATCTTTCTTTTTGGGAAAGAATCTTTCTAATTCCCTCTCTTTTGGTAAGGTTACTAATTAGTAGCACTTACCTTTCTTTTTTGTTTCCTTCTTTGATTTGCTCTCTTCTATAAAAGCAAAGGAAGGTAGGATCTCTTGCTCTTATTGCTTTCTTTTGCAACAATCTCAAGAGAGCTCCAAGGCCAAGAGTTTTTCTTCTTCAAGGATCTTCAAGCTTTCTTCTTCTCCATCAATGGCTTCAAGTAAGTTTTCTTTCTTTTTCTTTCAAGAAAACTCTATGTAGAGAATAGGATGGTAAAAAAAAAAGTTTCTCTTCTCTCTTTTTTTTCTTTCTTTTCTTTTTTTTCTTTCTTTCTATTCTTCTTCTCTTTTTTTTTCTTTTCTTTTTTTTTTTTTTCACGTGTCTCTTTTCTCTTTTTTTTTTTTTTTTTTTTTTTTTTTTTTTTTTTGTGGGCCGTACGGACAGATCCGTACGGATCTGGTCCGTACGGCCACGTGGCCTGATTTTTTTTTTTTTTTTTTTTCCTTTTTTTTTTTTGAGAAAGTTTCTTTTTTTTTTCTTTTCTTTCTCCCTCTTTTTTTTTTGAGAAAGTTTCTTTTATTTTATTTTATTTTATTTTTTTTTTTTTTTGCTCATCATGATAATGCGTTTTTATGCAAATGTAGATGTTCATGCATGTACTTTTTGTAGATTGAGCATGATAGCATACCTGAAAATCTTTGCAAATTTGGGAATTTGGAGCTCGCAGCGATGTTGAGCCCTTCTTGATTTTGCGGAGATTTTGAGGTTTCGAAAGTTTGGAGTTTCGGAGCCCGCAGCAATGTTGAGCCCATCTTCAAACTTTCTATTTCCGTCGGGGTATTTCCTTTTTCTTTGGAATTGCCCCGAAGTCATGCCAAAATTTCGCCAGATTTTTGGTGGGACAAAGTGACCCCTTTTTTTTTAGCGAAATCCTGTCATTTTGATGACGATCTTTTTCTTTTCCAACCTTTGCAGGTGGTTCCTCCAGAGCGAACAAGGGTAAAGAGCCTGCTACAAGCGTACCTCGTCGATCTGCTAGATCTTCCAATGTGGCCGTTCAGCAAGCCTGGGAGAAGGTCCAGTTTGTTGAGAAGAACTTGGAAGAGTGCGATTCCCTCAATCGCGATGAGATGAGACAGCGATTGATTGCTCTCAAGGATGAGGAGTTCTATAAGATCATGGTAAGCAACCGTCCTTGGGTTATGGACGATCTGAGAGTTTTACCCAAGCCTACCTTCTTCTTTGGAGATGCAGTCCCTGACGACTTGACATACCAAAGGAGATGTTTTCAGTTCTCTTACACAGCAAATGGTGAGGAGAGAACTATTTCTACCCGGTCGTCTTTTGATCGGACCATCTCGATCCTGAGCCTTTCTCCCACGTGCCCTAAGAGGGAAGATCCTCCGATCTGGGTGAAGAGGACCAGTGTGATCAAGACCGGGGTTTTTGTTGGTGGACCCTCCGGATATGGGGAGAAGCCACCTGTCCGTATGGACATGTTGATGCCAGCCAGCGGCTACCAGGGCTCTGATTATCCGTCGGTCGATTTGAGACCGGTGTGCCTTGGCGTTTTCAGCGGTGACGGCAGTACTTGGGTGAAGCCTTTTCGACTTCGTGGCCGTTTCAATGTTGACTCCGATTGGAAGTCGTGGACTGACCACACCTTGCTGATTGGGGGCGCCGTTTTGAAGGAAGCCGGGATTTTTGACGCGGTCCGCGCTTTTAGGGAGACCGTGACTTTTTCCGATGATTCCTTCATGGCTATGTTGGAGTCTTTCCTCCCTCAGACCAATACTTTCGTTGTCACGAACGGTGAGATTGGTTTTTCTCTGAAGGAGTTGAGTGCTATTACTGGATTGCCCATCCTTGGCAAACTCTACGAGGAGTTCATGCCGATTGACAGCGTCCTTGAGGAGCAGTCAGAGGAGTTCAGGCTCCTATACTTTCAGCTCGTCGCCTTCTATGATTTTTTGAAGGAGGGCTCGAAAGTAAGATCCAGCAGTTGGAAGAGTTGTGGCTCTTCATTCTTCAACTTCTTTGACAGCAAAGAGTCTTCTGATAGCATGACCCGGGAAGACAGGAAGAAGACTTCGGCCATGCAGGAAGAGTTGAAGGGTTTCTTCGCGAGCACAGATGCCATTTGTTCTGACATTGCATTGCGGAGAGATCTTGCTATTTACCTCACTTTTTGGCTAGGTGAGGCTATTTTTGCTGGTGGAGATGGGACGCACATCAGGCCGCATTGTATTTTTCCGGCTTCTCAGATGGCGTTTGGAGAGCGGCTTGCTTTGGTGCCCGCTCTTTACTCCTACTTGTGTACCGAACTGCAGGCTGCTGCTTTCTTGGTTCGGCTTGGGCTCCCTATGAATAGGGTATTTTCAGCCCATATCTTTTATTCGTGGTTTGTATACCACTGTCCTGGCTTCCACCAGCTGGGTACTGCACAGGATGATGATCCTCTGATGATTCGATTGGCTAAGGGAAAAGCCGTATCCGAATCACTTTTGTTTGCCCGCATGAGGATCCGACGATTCAGGGACGTCGAGATGGGGCAGTCTTCAGTTAAGCTTTCTCCGGAGTTGCGGAAGAAGGCTTTTGATTTTGGTGCCTCCCGAGACTCTACCAGAGCAGGGTCGGGAAGGCATTACTCTTTGACCAATGCAGAGAAGGAGTGGCTTTTCAGCATACGAGTCGGCACGATGGTGTACCGTAGACATCTTTTCGTCGACATCCAGCCGTATGTACCTTCTCGCTTTGCGCTTCAGTTGGGCTTCTCTCAAGGCGTTGTTGGAGCGCCTTCGAGTATGGTGAAGCGTTTTGGAGGTTTGCAGGATGGCAGAAATGCATGGGCTTTCTATAGTGCTGAAGACACTACTGCCACGATTTCTTATCCTGAGCTGTCGACTTTCCGAACTGCCGGCTTCACAAAGTGGTTCGCGGAGAGCTTTTTGGCATATCGGGGGCTTTCCAAGAAGGAGCTTGATGTAAAGCTGTCTTCGGGGAAAGGTACTGGAAAGTCGGATGGCGTCCGGCGAGAGGAAGTTTGGGCCTTCCTTTCTGGAGAGAAGCACAAGATAGGCTTTCTCGGTGACCAGGGCATCATTGGTTCTGAAGCTGTTCGGGAAGTACCTGATGAGGCTTTGGAGCAGCTAGAACAGGAGGAAGCTGAGCTCGACGCTTGGATACAAGCGGCACAGAGGCGAGCTTCTGCGGAGTCTACTGGCGAGAGCAGACCATCCAGTGAGGAGTCAAGTGAGAAACCTGACTCTGATAGTGGGGCGGGTTCTTCTAGGAAGCGAACCCGTAGAGGTAAGAAGAGGAGGAGGAGTCAGCGTCACATGGGGCGGGACGAAGACTCTCCTAATGTGGAAGTCCCTCTCACTGTCAATAAGGAGGTGCCAGGGGAAGCTGACGAACCTCCGGAGAAGAGGATTCGGGAAGAAGAGACCATCGGTGAAGGTATGATTCCTCCTTTTCCTTTTCTACTTCTTTCATGGGGCTTTCCATGTTCTGATTTGTTTTCTCACCCTGCTGCTGCTTTTCTTTTAGCAGAGGATGAAGACTTGCCGATGCCTGAGGTTCCAACCGATGAGGCGGTGATGGAGCCGGTTATGGCATCTGAAGAAGATCCAAGGGACTCTGGAATGACTCCGGAATCTCCAATTGGTATAACTTCTTTCGCTTTCTCTTTTTTTTTTTGCCTGCGACTTGATTTGCTAACATTTTTTTCTTGTCAGCTGACTTGCCACAGGATTCCGATGACTTTGAACCATCAATGGACGCAAATGTCGATGATGCTTCTGATGAGTTCATGGAGGAAGAGAGTGTTCCGCCAGTCGTCGAAGAAGGTACTTTGTAGTGATGACCCTGATGATTTTTTTTTGAACAGGATCATGACATGAGCAGCCAATCAGCGGAGAAGGGTGAATCTTCATCCAGTTCGTCTCTTCAATTTGCGAAGAAGGTGCTGGCTCGGGTTTTGAGTTCTTGGGTCAAGACTCTCCTTTCTGGACACTTGGAGGCAGGATTTGGCATGATCCCACATGTACAGGAGATTCTGACCGACACCGAAGAGGTTGGTCTGGATGTCACAGGTGCCAGGGCGATCGTTGATAGGATCATTGCACTGGGTGACAAGTGGTTTGAGACCATGGGTTTCCCTGACGACCAATTCTTCAAGGAGATGTTCTTGGACCCTGCTGATAAGGCTAAGTCTGACCTGAATGAGGCTACACAAAGCAAGAAGCAGCTAGTTCGGGAGAAGAACAAGGAAGAGCTAGCCATCATCGGATTGAGGCATGACCTTAACGTCCTTGATAGGGAAGTTGAGGAGGCCAGGAAACGTCTTGAGCATTTGAAGGCACAAGTCGATGCGAAGTGGGCTGCTATAACAGAGGCTCGTGACAGGGAGAGTACTCTGATTCGCAGGGTTGCAGATGCCGGTCAAGTTCTCGAGAGGAGGACTCTAGAAAACGAACGATGGCAAACTGCTGGGGAAGAGCCTCCCGGTGTAAAAGAAGGGTTACGGCATTCGCCAGCATCTCATGGCAAGTTCCTGAAGAAGCGTGCCTTGGAAACTCTGACGGCTGAGGCCAAAAGTTTGCTTGAGGAGCTGAAGCTTTGGCTGGAGACCATTTTTGGCTGAGCTCCTGATTTTTTATAGCAGAAACCATTCTTCTTTTTTTTTTGTACCACATGTATTTTTTGGTACTCTTTTTTTTTTTGTAGTGCTTGTGAACACTTTCTTTTTTTTTGGTACCACATGTATTTTTTTTTTGTACTTTTCTTTTTTTTTTTTTTGTAGTGCTTGTGAACACTTTCTATTTTTTTTTTTTTGCTTTGGTACCACATGTATTTTTTGGTACCTTTTTTTTTTGTTGTTCCCTACGCTCACTCAAATCTTTTTGTGATGAAAGCAATTGCTAAATGGGATTTGATCAAAAGCTTTGTCATTTTGTGAAAATCTTTTGTCAAATGGTTGTTTTGGTAGGGGAAACGAATTTGGCATGAAAGCCGGATTTTTGTGGCATTTACAGCCAGTTTGGTGGCATTGATAGCCAATTGGTGGCATTTATAGCCGGTTTGGTGGCATTGATAGCCAATTTGTGGCATTTATAGTCGGTTTTGACATGAGAGTCAGGTTTTTTTTGTGTGGCATTTGTAGCCGAGTTTTTTGAAAACCAAGTTTTGTTTTATTGGCATGAAAGCCGGTTTTGGCGTTTATAGCCGGAAATTTTTGTTTTGGCATTTATAGCCGGATTTTGGCATTTATAGCCTAGTTTTGGTTTTCAAAATGCAGGTATCGACTAAATGTCGCCTCCCCGCTGAATGGTCTTGCAAGTATCGATGGAATGTCGCTTCCTTGCTCATTCAGTTTTGCGAGTATTGATGGAATGTCACTTCCTCGCGGGTTAGGTTTTGCAAGTATCGATGGAATGTCGCTTCCTCGCGAATTGGGGTGCAAATATCGACTAAGCGTCGCTTCCCTGCTTTTCCCAAGACTTTTGGTTTTGCGGGTACTGACTTGATGTCGTTTCTCCGCGATTTTTGAAATTTGAGGTTTTCTCGAACCATTTGTAATTTTGGGTTGTGGATAGCAACTGGTATGTTGCATCTCCACGATTTTTGAAATTGGGTTGTGGATATCAACTGGTTTGTTGCTTCTCCACGATTTTAGGTTTTCTCGAACCTTTGAAATTTGGGTTGTGGATATCAACTGGTTTGTTGCTTCTCCACGGTTTTTGGATTTTGCAAGTATCGACGAAATGTCGCTTCCCTGCGATTTTGGGTGTAAGTATCGATGGAATGTCGCATCCTTGCTTTTTTTCAAAATTTTTGTTTTGCGGGTACTGACTTTGATGTCGTTTCCCCATGATTTTTGAAAAACCATTTTTTTTTGTTTAAAGACACGAGGGTCGTAAATTTTGACCTAGAACCATTTGGCGGTAAAAGGTAAGGTGGACTAGGGTGGAAATCCCTGAATCCGGATTTTTGTTTCAAACCATGAATTTTGGTTCAAGGATCGAAAGTTTTGGTCAAGTCAGGGAGAGGCTCCTAAACTTGGATTTTTTTTGTTTTTGAACAATGAAACAATGAAAGTAAACATTGTTTTTGAATCTCTAGAAATTTTGACATTTGATATGAAAATTCTAAAGAGAGTGGGTTTGACGAGCGAGTACCTGAGAACAGGTTTTGGCCATACAGGCATTGCTCTTACCCAGTTGGGTAAGTCTTCAAGGGTAGTACCGCTTCAAGAACTTGCCGTTGATAGGCAGCATACATCTGTCGCCTTTCATGTTTAGGAGGGCATATGCGCCGTTGGAGAAGACCTTGTCGATGACGTAGGGTCCCTCCCATTTTGGTTCAAACTTGCCTTTGGACTTGTGAGCGAAGACCATTGGTCTTTTTACCGCAAGAACCAAGTCACCCTTTTTGCAGGCGCGTTGCCTGACCTTTTTGTCAAAAGATCCTGCCATGCGTGCTTGGGAAAGTTCAATGCTTTGTCGAGCTTCGAGCCGTCTCTGGTCGAGATTGTCCAGCTCATGGAGTCGCAATTTGACATTGCTTTCTTGAGTCATGTCATTTTGTAGAGATACCCTCAGAGAAGGAATTTGTACCTCTAGGGGCACGACAGCTTCGCATCCATAGACCAAGGAGAATGGTGTGCTATGGGTTGGTCCTCGAACGGTGGTTCGATAGGCCCACAAAGCTTCAGACAGTTTGTCGCTCCAGTCTCTTTTGTGACTAGAGACCATTTTCTTGAGGATTTTGCAGAGTGTCTTATTGAAGGCTTCTGCTAATCCGTTTGCTGCCGGATTGTATGGAGTCGAAGGACAGCTTTGAATTTTGTATTTGTCGCAAAACCTGTAGAATCGATGATCCCGGAATTGTGGTCCGTTATCATGGACAAATCTCTTGGGTATGCCGAAACGACAAATGATGTTGGTGCGCAGGAACTGAAGAACTGATGAGGTCTTCATTTCGTTGAACGCAAATGCTTCTGACCACTTGGAGAAATAATCCGTAGCGGCGAAGATGAAGCGATGACCTTTGCTTGAAGGGGGAGAGATAGGACCTATGATGTCCATGCCCCATGCTTCAAAAGGCCATGAGATTGCTGTAGGATGCAGCCATTCCGGAGGCATGTGAATGTAATCTCCGTGAACTTAGCATAGCTGGCAGCGTTTGGCAAATTGCATTGCATCAGCAACCATGGTAGGCCAATAGTAACCTAACCTTTTTATCTGATCATAGAGCTTAGGACCTGCCTGATGGGCTCCACAAAGACCAGCATGAACTTCTTTAAGTGTTTCTTCGGCCTCTTGTTGTGACAAGCAGCGTAGAAGTACTCCGTTGAAGGATTTCCTGTAAAGGATTTTTGAAGGGATATCCAAATGAAAGTTTGGGGCTCGCCTTTGAATGCTTACCCGTTCTTTTGGATCTTCAGGTAGGATTCCGAACATAGTGTAATCAATGAACGGATCCCTCCAGTCGCCGATTGAAGGTTGAAGGATAGAGATCCGACTTCCAACCACTCGGTGGCATTCAGCAACTGCTTGGTGTGTGTTAAGAGGAGGGAGGATCCTTCTCTCGCACACTGTAATTTGCATGTTTTCCCCTTCCTGGATCGCCATTGATGCGGCAAGTCCGGCCAGGGCATCTGCACGGATGTTTTCACCTCTACGAATGTGGGTGATGTGACAGATGTCAAACTTTTGCAGAAGCGATTGTGCCTTGTTGTAATAAGGCAGCAGATCAGGCTTCCTGACTTCATATTTCTGATTCATCTGGTTGACGATCAGTTGAGAGTCTCCAAAGACTTCCAGCATGGTGATACCGGATTCAATGGCGAGTTCCAATCCTAGGATCAGAGCTTGGTATTCAGCTGCATTGTTTGTGCATGATTCCAGTAGCGAGAAAGCGTGTGGAATCATGTATTTGTCGGGGCTAACAAAGAGGATGCCAACTCCCGAGATCAGCTTTCTGTTTTCATTTGTCCTGGTTGCACCGTCAAAGTACATGTCCCAGGAGGCATTTGGCGAGAAAGTCTCCATGTTGTAGATAGGTTCGTCTGGGAGATCATCTCTGAGTGGTGAATCTTTAGGCAATGGATGCTCTGCGAGGAAGTCTGCTAGAGCTTGGCCTTTGATTGCTTTTTGTGGAACATACCTAATATCAAATTGTGACAAGAGGATGGACCATTTTGCCAGTCGGGCATTGAGAGAACCAGCCTTCGTGACAAGGACCTTCAAGAGGTTGATCCTCGAGACTAGGTAGACTGTGTTGGAAAGCAAGTAGTGACGTAGCTTTTGTACGGCGAACATCACTGCAAGGCATTCTTTTTCGACTGGAGAGTAGCGATGCTCTGCACCTACTAGCATGCGGCTGAGGTAGTATAGAGCAGCTTCTTTTCCCTCACCATTCTCTTGTGCAAGCAGAGCGCCTACAGAATGATCAAGAGCTCTTGTGTACAAGATGAATGGTTTTCCAGTGGCAGGGGCAGCTAACACTGGAGGTTTGGTCAGGTATGACTTGATATCTTGAAATGCGGCTTCGCAGTCGGCATCCCAGACAAAGTCTACACCTTTTTTCATTAATCGAGAGAATGGACGGCATTTCCCCGAAAGATTGGAGATGAACCGTCTGATGTAGGCCAATCTCCCTTGGAGCCCTTTTAGTTCTCTCAAGGTTCTTGGAGAGGGCATTTCTAGAATAGCCTTGACTTTTATGGGGTCAAGTTCTATTCCAGCTTTCCGAACAAGGAATCCGAGAAACTTACCCGACGAGACGCCGAAGAAGCATTTTAGAGGATTCATCCGCAGTTTGTGTTTGCGGAGTCGGAGGAAGACTTCACGAAGATCTTTGAGATGGTCTTCTTTTCTTCTGCTTTTGACGGCGAGGTCATCAACGTAACATTCGACCGTCTTGTGCTGCATATCTTGGAATATTTTCATCATAGCCCTCTGATATGTGGCACCAGCATTTTTCAGACCAAATGGCATGACAGTGTAGCAATACACGCCAAATGGAGTCCGAAATGAAGTGTGTTTTTCATCCTCGGGATGCATCTTTATCTGATTGTAACCAGAGAAGCCATCCATGAATGTCATTCGCTCGAATCCGCAGGTATTGTCAATCATCACCTCCGGTATGGGGAGCGGGAATTCATCTTTAGGGCAAGCGCCATTCAAGTCTCTATAGTCAATACAGACTCTGATCTGCCCAGTTTTCTTTGTCACGGGGACAATATTGGCCAACCACTCTGGATGTTGTTCCTCACGGATGAAGCCGACGCTTTTGAGCTTTTGAACTTCTTGTTCAATTTTATCCATCACATCTGGACGGAATCTTCTTTGGCCTTGTTTGACAGGCTTGATGTCTTCTTGAAGATTGAGTTTGTGGACTGCTACTTTGGGGTCTAAACCAGGCATTTCAGCGTAGGACCATGCAAAGCAATCAACGAACTCACGAAGAAAAGCGATATACTCGGGTAACTCATCATCCTTTATATTCTTGCTTATGAATACAGGACGTGGGTTATCAGGTGTTCCCAAGTTTATCTTTTGAACAGGATCTTCTGTCGGAAGGTTCGAAGGTGGTTCCTCCACAATATTTTCGGAGGCTTCCAACTCAACGAAACCTTCTGGAGTTTCAACTGCATTACCAGACCAAGGCTCTGTTCCTTTCCATGGATTTTCTTGATTGGTGATCTCCTCAAGGCTTGCTATGAGATAGTCCCAATCGCCTGTTGAGTCTGGTATTTCTTTTGGAGACGAGGGTTCTTCTGGGTCAGGATGCCACAAGTCTGTATTATCGGACGATTCCTCTCTATCATCAGAGAAATCATACCAATTGGATGAGCTTCCTGGATCTTTGTCAGGTAACTCTTTAAAGAGATTTCCAGGGAGATCGATGTCTTCGTGGACTTTAGATGTTGAGGCTTGGTCGGTAAAATGACTTTTAAGCCTTTGTGTCAACTGTCTCAGAGGAGTGTCGGGATCATACCCTAACCCATATGAAGACTTTTCTACATGACCGTAGAGTCTCCAATCTTCCAGCTGGCTTTTGGTCAAGGCGGGCTCCAATGGCGTGAGAATACCGCGTCTTTCTCCCAAACCGACTGGGTTTTGAGCGTCATAGCGCATTTTCTTCATAATTGCTTGTGCCACAGGACTATATAGAGATAGCTGAGGCATACCTTCATTTTGGAAAGGTTCCAGGATGGAATTTGATGAAGAAGCGTCCGATCTATGGAAGAAGATCGGCCTTTGCTTTGGTGATGTTGCCGGAACAACAAAGGTAGCAGACGTAGGATCTTCTACATCAGCAGGTGTCTCCATCGGAGTGAGAGCAGGCTGAACTTGCTGAGTGTCAGCTTGGCTTGACGATGCATCGTCTTCTGGCTCTGAGTCCGAGTCTGTGTCTTGCATGATAGACACGAGAGAGACAACAAATTTGTCCCCAGGCTTTTGTTTCGCCTTCTTCACTTTAGTCGTGATGACCAAAGGTTTTGAATTCTTGAGGGGGATAACGAAGGGAGATTGACTACTCTCTTCTAATTTGCCGGAGGGTTTGTTTTCTTCCGGTGATTTTTGAGGAGCCTTGCCTTTATCTTTCTGGAGATTTTCAGCAGGGGGTGCTATTTCCTCTTCTTTTTCTTTTTCGCCTTCATACATTTGGGAGTCTGCGAAGTGGACTTCTTTACCTTTGAAGGGTTTCCTGTCCGCAAAGACTCGATGTACCATGCCGTCGTCGCCGACAAACTTGATGCATTGATGTAGAGTTGAAGGAACAACACCATTCTCGTGTATCCAAGGACGTCCGAGAAGGATGTTGTAGCATGAGGGGGTTTTTATTGCATACACAGTGACCTCAGAGATAAGATCACCGATTTGCAATTTGAACCTGATTTTGCCGATAGGCCTTTGAGTGCTCCCATCGTATCCAAAGATAGATACAGATGTGTGGCTTAGCTTGCTGGGTGGGATGCCCAACTCTTCAAGAGCCGAAGTGGAGATAAGGTTGAGTGCAGAACCTGGGTTGATCTGAACTCTATGTATCGGCATTTCTTTGATGTACCCTGTGAAGTAAAGGGGTCGGTTGTGCCTTGCTTCGCCAAGTAGGAGGTCTTCCTTAGTGAAGGCGATGGTTGCATTGGCTGCCTTTTGAACCGAGAGGCATTGGATGCATGATCCCTCAGTTTTCTTTTCTCCCTTTGAGGAAGTTTCAGAGTTTTTGACCCGGTAGTCCATTTCAATTTGGAGGACTTGCGGGGCATGTTTGTCGACATCCTCATTCAGTTTTTGTAATTCTGAGATGAGATTATCACGAGTGCGTGGAGACATTCGTAATAAATCCAGGATGTGAAGACGTGCAGGTATGTGTTTGAAGTGCTCAACCAAGTCATACTTGAAAGCCTCCTTAGGGCCTGCATGTTCATCATTGTTGCCACTGGGGGCGCTTACAACATTTTTTCCCGAAGGATTTACATAAGTAAAGGAAGATTGGTTGTAATTTTTGTGGTAGTCCCGGCCCGAACGGGTGCCTCTACCAACTTCGAGAGCTTCTTGAGAAGGATCTTTGTTTGGAAGATTGTCTTCAGGATCAAGAGGCTGTCGTTTTTCATCTACTGGGGATGTATCTGCAGCAGAGTTGCCATCCTCAGTGATTGTGTTGCACGGAGCATTTTCCGGGAGCAAGTCCTGAACAGCATCCAGCAGCTTTTCTTCTTCGTTGACCCATCCATCACCCCAAGTTGGGTTTTCTTCATAATGATGAGTCGGGAAGAATGTGTATCCTGAAGTCACAGTCTCAGGAGAAGAAACCTGAGAGGGTGCCATCTCTGTGAAAGTCACGTGAGACGAGGTAGCTCCAGAGGATACATTGCTAGGCGTTGTCGGAGTGTAGGTAATCTCATCAGACGACGCTTCAGAAGAGCTATAGTCCTGATATATTACATTACAGGAAGCTCTGATAGGAGATGTTGCCTGCTCGGAGTCAGACTCATCCTCGGATGTAAGAGGATCGTCAATCCAGCAATGTTCTCCATTTTCAGGAGTTGAGGGAGGAGGTACCTGATGGGCATCAGGGACTTCCGGCTCTGGATTGTGAGGAATCTCGTTGACGCGGTCTTGCTCTTGTTCTAGAGCGAGACGCTGCAAGATCCTTGCATATTCTTCAAGATCAGGCATGGGAGCCAGATCCTCTTCTTCGTCTTCTCCGTGTGGCTCAACATAGTTGATTTCCACTGGAGCAATGACAGGTGCTGGGTTAACTGCATCTTCTTGTGCAGCCTCTTGGTCTTCTTCATCATCAGACCAGGATCCTTGTGGTTGCAAGGGGTTATACCAGATTACTGGCATAAGGTGAGTTTCAGGAACCCATTCTTCATCGGAGAGATATTCTCCTGTTTCAAGAGATTCCTCCCACTCATCGGTGTAGTTGGGCTCGAACCCATCGTCGGTGTCGCTGGACTCGTATCCATCAATGGAGAATCCAACTACCGAGTTGCAAGAGTATGATGCCCCCTGCATGGCTTCTTTTTTGAATTGAGGTGGCATGAAATCACTGAGAGTGAAGTTTCTTACCGCCTTTGAAGTCTCTGGAAGGGACGTTTCTGTTGCCCCGAGTGAAGTGGTAGAGGAGGCCTCTGCCTTTTCATGGACTTCTTGTTTTGGCTGGGTCTTCTCTTGCCGTTTGAGCTTGAGGAGATGTTTCTTGGCTTGCCTTTGCTGCTGAGCGGTCGGCTTTGTTTTGACGATCTCCCAATTTTCATCTTCCAGGAGATCGGGATGTACCCATATGGGTTGTCCGTCTGGTGTCGGGCAAGGAACCAACACTTCGGACGTTTGAATTCTTTTTATCACCTTGAAGGAAGTAGTGATCTTCTTCTTCGGTGATTTTGGTGTTTGTCCACGTGACACCATGTTGACGGAGGCGGAGCCATAATTTTTGTCAAAGGTGATGACTCCGTTTTTCCACATCTCGTTTATCTTCTCTCTCACAACAAAGCATTGATTGAGAGGATGCGAGACCATCTGGTGGTATGGACAGTACCGAGGATCATTGGTTTTGCCAACGTCTCCAGGTCTTTTGGGCTCTGGCAAAATGAGTTTGCCATTTGCTAGGAGAGCCTCAAAGATTTCTTCGACGTCTTCATCGAACGGATATTTCTTTTCTACTCGCTCTTTGAAGGCATCAGAGAGTTCAGGTCTCTTACCTGCAGCTCTATTTTCAGCTTTCTTTGGTTGCTGAGGAGCTGACTTGGTTTGCACATTAAGGACCTCTTTCTTCTTTGGTTTAGAGGTTGCAATGGCGGTTGGCTCTTTTCTTGATGACTTCTGACTGTTGAGGTCTTTGATCACCATTTCAGCTTCCATGGAAGCTTCGAGGAGTTCCCCCAGGTTCTTTGATTTATTGCCGATGATCATGGAGCGGATTTTAGCTCTCATGTTGTTTCGGCAGATGTCGACTAGCGACGCTTGTGGCAATACATCTGAACATTTGTACGCCATTGCTTTCCACTTGTGAATGAAGTCATAAGTTGACTCATTCTCTCCCTGTTTTAGGCTGCAGAGCTGAGCCATAGTAACAGGATGATCCTCACCTTGGAAGTGGGTCAGGAAGCGTGTCTCCAGCATAGCCCAGTTCTGAATGGAGTTCTCCGGCAGAGTGGAGTACCAATCGAAGGTCGTACCTTTTAGGGTACTTGCAAAGAGGCGAATCTTGAGTGCATCTTGATCCGCGATAGCTCCCGTCAAGATCTTGAAGTGGATGACGTGCTGTCTGGCCGATCCTTTCCCTGTATATGTTTGGAGAGTAGGATGTTTGAATTTTGTAGGGAACGGGACCGAGTCCATCCATAAAGGATATGGTGGCTTGATCCCATGTTCTTTGAGTATATCCTCTTCTTTAGCTTTGGCGAGGATACTGTCTACGTCCTTTTTGGTGAGGGCGCGTGACTCATTTTCTTCTCCATTTCCCTCGTTATTGCTATGATTCGGAGGAGGCTCATTGTTCACCTGATTTTGGACGACAAGGAGAAGGTTTTCCATCAGAGTTTCAATCCTCTGCTGGCCTTGTTCCAACTGCTGGATGCGTGTGAGCGCATCATCTCGAGGTGGATTCTGAGGTGGCGGCTCAGAACTTGTAGCCAAGACGTTCATCCCTCGGGATTCGAACGAAGAAATCGTCCTGGTGACCGAGCTGGGGCTCATTCTTTTTGATGAAGAGCTTGATGAAGGATTACTCTCCCGTCCTTGGCTTGAAGGGGCAGGAGATTCTTCGGGATGTCTTTGTGTCCTGGTGACGCTACGGGTCACCGGACGTCGGACATGGATTTTTGATGCTGACCTTTGGCGTCTTCTGGTTTTTCCAACCATATGGACGGCAGCAACTTAGTCGGGTCTTTCTTTTTCGACCCATTTGTGGGAGACTTGAAGTGTAGGAGGCTGGGTCCGTTGCTTCTCTAGTCTCTTTTGTCGATATGAAGCACGGCGGCGTGCTCGACGAGCGATTTGAGCTTCAGTCAGCTCTGGCTGGGCTCTGACGATGAAGGATGTGCTCCCTCGGGCGCAGCAGCCGAGCCTGTCTTCTTTGTAGCTAGGCAAGGACAGGATCCGGACCTGGTCCTTTGCCTGTTGCAGCGAAGCTTTAAACCTTTCGAGTTCGGCCCCTGTAGAGATGAAGGGTCGAACTGAAGGAGTGTAGGCCTTGGCAGGTGCTTGTAGAGGCCTGGTGATGCATGATCTGATTTTGGGCCTGTAGGAACAAGCCGGCTCATGCTGGGTTGACTTGGGAGTCAGGTTGGAGATGGGTCTCTCCTCTTTCATGTAGGCAAGAGGGTAGAACTGGTTCTCCTTGAGTGGGGCCAGGTATGCTGGCTTGGTGGAGGTTTGAGACCTCCTTTGTTTTGGGGAAGGTCTTGGAGACCAAGTCTTGGGATAGACCTGGTTGTTTGTGGGTCGAGGCTTCGTGGGGGTGCCGCGGGCTTCGGGCTTTTGGGCGCTCGCCTTTGGTGTCACGGGAGTGACACGTTGAGAGGCGATCTTCTGCTTTTTAGCAGGCGCAGCTTGTTCTTCGGGAAGTGGGAATGGTCCCAGTGTCCAGAAGACGATGGTCCGGGGAGTCGAGGTCGACCCTGAGTTCAGAGAGTTGCCGAGGGAGTTGACGCTTCGGCAGCTGGCGGGGCGCTTGTAAGTGCGCTCGCTTTGCTTCTGTTGAAGCATGAGTTGGTGCTTGTTCTCATCGAAGATAATGGTTAAGGCTGCCATTGTTAGTTTCGAAAAAGTTCTGAAACAAGACCACATCCATGAGTAATCACAAGAATATAATGATCATAAATGGGAATTTCTATGGTTGTCTTTTCAAATCGCTCAAGGGATATGACCCAAGCGACATGAAGAAGGCAAAAAGCCATAAATGGTACAATTGTTCTGACAGCAAGTATGGTGAGCCCAGAATGAGCGTTCCGGTGACTGCTAGAAGCAATTGTAAACCTAAATTCGACTTATCGAGAAGCAGGGCTTGCTCGAGATAAGAAGAATATAAGGTAGGAGTTACAAATGTGCCGGTCACAGATACAGTAGACCCTGAAAGGGCGTACCAGTATTGCTAGGCACAAATGTTGGAGATCGCATCCATGAGATGGGATTCTTTGTTTTGAAATGTCAGAAATGGATTCGTCAAAGAGAGCAGGTGGCATTCCGATTCAAATACGGGCTCAACGATTTCCACGAGCGCCAGTACTCAGAAGGGAAGAGACCACAATTTCTCGAATCTGAATCCAAAAGTGACGAGTTTTTGGAGATTTTTTTTTTTGAAATGATTTTTTTTTATTTTATTTTTTTTATTTTTTTTATTTTTTTTTAAAATATTTATTTATTTATTTATTTTTATTTTATTTTTTTTTTTGAAATTTTTTTTTTTTTTTAAGATTTTTTTTTGAAAATCTTTTTTTTTATTTTTTTTTTATTTTGATTTTAATTTTTCTAAGATTTAAAGACGAGAGAGTACACATAGGCCTCCTAACCCGGCCTTATGAAACCTCAATTGATAGAATTGCCCCCAGGTAAGGGTAGGATTACTTAATGAACCCGTTTGGAGGACCCTTGCCTAGAACAGTCAAGCTGTCTCCACACTCTGGACAAGGCTTTTCTTGAATCAATCGTGATCAAAGAACGCAATTGGTTTAACCTTAGTGGTCTATGTCCTTCTTTATAAAAAATCCCAAATAGACTCATCGAAGAGAAACGATGGCCCAAAACCTTAGTCGAACGGGCTCAACATTTCTGCAAGCACCAAAGAACGATAGGATAGGATCAAAGTTTCTCAATTTTGAATCCAAACTAAGAAAACTGATTTTTTTTATTTTTATTTTTTTTTAATATATTTTTTTTGAAATCTCTAATGAACTCATCGAAGAGAAACGATGGTCCAAAACCTTAGTCGAACGGGCTCAACATTTCTGCAAGCACCAAAGAACGATAGGATAGGATCAAAGTTTCTCAATTTTGAATCCAAACTAAGAAAACTGATTTTTTTTTTTTGAAATCTCTAATGAACTCATCGAAGAGAAACGATGGTCCAAAACCTTAGTCGAACGGGCTCAACATTTCTGCAAGCACCAAAGAACGATAGGATAGGATCAAAGTTTCTCAATTTTGAATTCAAGCTAAGAAAACTGATTTTTTTTTTTAAAAAGAGAAAGAATGGAAACAAACTCAAAGAAATAGAAATTTCCAAAAAATCCCATCTCATGTTTTTTAGGATGCAAAATCCAACATAGGCTACCAGCTAGAAAGTAGCCAAGGAATCCGGAAAAGAAGTATAAGCATAGAGCAAAAAGTATGATATGCAAATATTTCATTTCCAAGCACCGTGTTCTCAAATGAACGAGTCCCACCGGGTGTGCCAGCTTGATGGAACGCGCTCCGAGGCGCCGTGGGGCGGCTACCGGGGTCGGCGGAACGTGGGAGTCCGTCGGGTCCGACCCTTTCGCGCCCTGGCGGGCCTGAAGCGTGCATCAACATTTCTTTTATGTGGGTGTGCCAGATTTTCTATTTTACTTGGAATTGCAAGTGGTAATCCGGAGATCAACCTTCGCAAGTAAAAAGGAAATCAACTTCTTTCAAGTTTTCCATTGCACAAATATTTAAGAAAAGAGACATTTTCTTAATTTGCCGTGAAAGGCGATTTTGTTTGGCATTTATAGCCGATTTTGGCGTTTATAGCCGATTTACAATTCTTATCAATAATGAAAGACAAGAGTTGTGATTTTTGTCTCTTTAGAAAAATACAAACTACAATGAAAAGCAAGAAAAGGAAGATCTAACTTTTCAGGAGATTGTGGGGGACTCGTTCAGATTGACGGTCGCAAGCCATGTGTGGGCTTCGCCGTCATCCATGCAGATGAGAACAGAGGATGCTCTTGATTCGCTTGGCTTGGCTATAACCTCAGGTTTTTAGAGGACAAAGACCAAGAGAAGGTCCTATGTCCAATAAAAAGCTAAGTAGACGGGCTGAAAAGCCAGGTCTAAGCCATTGGAGGCAGCAGGAGAAGGCAAGGACCTTGGGGGGGGTGCCCCCCAAGGGACTTTTGTCACCTTGTAGTGGTGGCCGGTGCAGAACTTCAGCAGAGTTTTTCTCTCTTTTTTTCTTTCTCTGGATACGAGCTCTGGATTCTTTCCGATCGATCGATCTCGATTTTCTGATTTCGATTTTCTGATCTCGATTTTCTGATTTCCATTTCAATGGAATGCTCTCCTATTTATAGGCCTTTGGTAGCCATTTAGGAGGGTTTATGAGCCTTAATGGCTTTAATGGGAGGAGTTACAAGATTTATTTCTTGATTTTGTAACTCCTTTTTCCTTGAATCTGATTGGCCGATGGAGATTAAGGGCTTTTAATCATCTTAATTACCATAATGGGAGGAGTTTCATGGTTTAAATGCCATGAATCAATTGACTTGTAACTCCCAAATGCTTGCTTCTGATTGGGCCGTCCAAAGAAATGAATTAATGACTATAATAAAGCTAGTCAATTAACCACATTAATTGGTCGCCGAGCAGTCGAAGAGTCGCGGGCCGTGCCGTGTCTTCTGGAATTCTTCTGGCGATGATCATCGATGGATCTTCATGCTGATCGACATCGGATGAACATGTAACTTCAGACATTGATAGCTAAGAGCGGGCCGGTGACATCTGTCTTGTCGATTTCTCGATCGGTCGGACAGAAAGAGCACTTTTTTTGGTCGACCGGTTGGCGATCTTGGAGCGATCAATGATGATTTTGTGCTTTTGGAGGTTGACCCGTGATTTTGACGGACGTCGGAGGATATGAGTCAATTTCAAATCACATTTTCAGGAAACCACAGGGGCCAAAGTGCGCGAAACGCGAAAAAAGACGGAAAAACGGGTCACCGGCGGAAAATCCGGTGACCCGGACTTCCATGGTCGCCGGCGACCATGGGCCGGCAACCATGGGCCATGGTCGCAGGGGCCTGCGACCCTGGGGGAATTTTCCCCTTCGGAGCCCGTTTTGCGGTCATTTTGAGGTCTTTTTCGTTGCCGTTTTCTTCTGTATTTTTCCTGACATTTCTTCTCATTTATTGGCTTGATTTCCCTGTAGAAAACCTGATGAGAATCCTTGCATTTTTAGAGTGCAAAGTTTCCAATTTTCCGGGAAAGCCGAAGACTTTGTCGCGTAAAGCTGCTGATTTTCCGCCAGAAGCTGAAACTTGGTCAAACGATGTCGGAATGACCCGAAATTTGAGGTGGAGCCTCCTGAGCAATAAATAAGACCAACCATAGGCTTTTGTTTGAGTTTTGAAGCCGTTTGGGGTCCCGTCGATGCTTCACTTGATTTTGCTGCGGGGAAAAATGTCGAGCTTTGATATGTGGCCAAACGATGTCCGATTGACCTGAAATTTGACGGGGAGCCTATTGGAGTCATTTTGAGACGTTCCATGGGCTCCGTTTTGGATGTCATGGTCCCGGGTTGCTCCGCCGCCGGTAGGCTTGATTTTCTCTCGGAGCATCGAAACCTGGTCAAACGTTGTCGGAATGACCTGAAATTCGACGTGCAGCCTTTTGGAAGCATGTTGAAGCCACTCATGCAATTGGTTTGATGAGCGAAGGCTTCGGTGGTTCCCGCCGCCGGGAGGCTTGATTTTGCTGCTCGAGCATTGATGGAGGGTCAAACGTTGTCGGTTTGACTTGAAATTTGGCATGGAGCCCTTTTGAGACATGCTGGAGTCATCTGTAGGCTCTGATCGAAGTTTTGACGTCTCCGATGATGTCGCCGCCGGGAGCGCCATTTTAGCTAACGGAGAAGCGAAGCTAGGCCAAATGATTCTGAAATGGCCCGAAACTTCATGTGTACTCTTCTCTTGGCTATCTTGAAGGATCTTGCAGTTTTTGTTTGATTCTGACAAGATTTGATTTTTTGGATTGCATTGCCTATTTATGGCAGGTTGCGACTTCATGCAGCTTTCTTGATTTGAAGAGGCAAAGTGACATTTTTGGTGTCAACAATCAGCTAGATAGCACCTCCATAAACCCCCATTACCATCTAAATCAAGTCCGTAATTTTTAAGCACACACAATATATATATATAGGATCTAAGTTTTTGGTTTATTTTCCTATAAAGAACTCAGCCTAGATTGATATCATTCCACAGAACCTCTCTCTGATAAACTTTGAATACTATACTAATCTTCCTATGAAGTTTAGAGAGGGTGGAAGGAGGCATGCAGGCTTGGGAAATGGGTTTCACTTCTTCTGAATTAAATCTCTTTGGAAAGACTTGAATGGTCATATATACAAATCTGATTCTGATGGTAGATATTTATAGATCTTGAGCTTCGATCAACCGGGGAAAAAGCCTTCAATCGCCCGAGGTGTCGAAACATGAACACAGTTCATGCACAGTGGCTACTTTGACTCAAATTCAGATTTGCTTCAATCTACCAAGGGACAGTTCGGTTTTTAAAGACCCTTCGAGCCTAAAAAATAAGCTCTCTGGAAAATTGACCAAAGGCTTTGGTCCTCCAAAGGGGTCTTTTGGTCGACCAATACCATTAGCTTCAGGCCCCCGAGACCATCGGAGCTCAAAACAGAGCTCTTGAAAAATAAGATTGAAGTAAGATCGAAGGCCCCTGAATGAATCCTTCTGTCCACCGAGGTAAAGAGCTTGGTCCCCCGAAGAACTAGGGAAGCCTTTTAATAAAAAGACATTCTTTGGGCCGCTAAGTCTAGATAAGTTTTAACTAGATGCACTAAGTGTCTTAGTGCCCGCTTCTTGGTATATTCTAAGGGTCAATTTTCCTGAAGGTCGGTACATATTATGATATAACTAAATATCCCAGCCTTCCATTATATGAGCTTCTAGTTTTTTTTTTTTTAACTTGATGTGATTCTTGTAGCTTTCCAAATGCAACTGCATGGACTAGTCACGGAACTGACCCGACTAAATAAACTAGTCATGCAATTGACATTTCGAGGAAGTGATAGATTTAACAATGGCACTAACAAAGGAATCACTTGTTGGAACCATTGTTAGTTTTTTCCTTGTGCCTCACTTAAGTAACACTATTTTTACAAAAAAAAAGATTATGCTTTCCACATTTAGGATTCACATGTTGGAACCATTATTAGTTTTTTCCTTGTGCCTCACTTAAGAACACGATTTTTGCAAAAAAGATTGTGCTTTCCACATTTACTATCTTTTCACATTTGATGCGGTGCTTCTTGAGAGAAAATTATAAAATGCAACTATTTTCTTTAGTATGTTGAAAACTATTTATTAAGGGGAGAGGTTCAAATCTCTTTTTCATGCACTCACTTTTCGTATTTAACATATGTCGTTTGGAAATTCTTGTTTGATTAATAAGAGCTAATTAGATAAAGGTCTAAAATCAAAATATCTAATTTAGAATTAGTCTATTAGGTAAAATCATGAAAGAATCTCTTATTTTATATGGTAATTGAGGCCCAACTTTTTTAAAATTAGAAGGTATTATCTAGTATTTGTGTATTTTAAAAATTCTATGCGGTTATTTTTGTCCAAAACACTTGTAAGTCTTGCATTGACTATCTCCATCCACTTTAGTTAAAAAGGCTCTCTAAAAAAAAAAAGAAACCTCATTAACTTATCATTTTAGAGGCAAAATCTCCAAATTGAAAATAAGGTTTAAAATGGAAAATATAATTAAAGGTTTATCAAATGCTCCATTATATAAGAATGCTCTAAATCACAAAAATAAGAGTTTATTTTTAGAGTTTTCAAATGCCCCTTATTTAATTCGGTAAAAAAATTATGAAAAGATCTAATTTTTTTTGTGCTCACTACTTATCACTAGAAAGATCTGGATAAAAAACAACTTTTTTTTTAGTTTGTGGAAAACCTATTTTAAGGAGAGGGAAGTAAGGGTTGAAACTGATTTTCCATTAACTTAGGGACTCACAAATCTTATCCCTTATGTTACACAAATTCGAGCATGTTTATGTACATGCCCTAGTATTTTGGAGACAAGAATAAAAGTAGTAGATCAATGGTTGAGAGTCCTATTATCACTCAACTGTCCAATATTCATGTCCAATATTAAAACCATGGTTTTTTTTAGAGTAAATGAGCCAAAGGTCCCTCAATACTGTCCTTTAATGCTTCTAATCCATAAAATTTTCGGTTAAAGTGCGCCTTTGGTCCATGCTCCTAGACTTATTATAGGCAGAGGTCCCTAAGTATGCCAAATCATACATTTGCATGATTGATTTGCCCTTCTAACTATTTGAAGTTATGTCACGCATTTAATCCTTAGTTTTAAGCTCCTTAACATGATATTTGATGACTAAATTTTCCCTTTAAAGGTATCAAGCTGCCTAACGGAGTTTATTTCCTAGTTTTAGAACAAGTTTTGAAATTCAAATCAGAGGAAATGGATCATGTTTCGAAATTCAAATGGGAGGGAACGATTCCAAGTCTCCTACCCCAATGTACGATTCGCTGCAGAAGCACTACTTGCGGAAGCTTTCATGGATTTTCTTTGCAATCATTAGATAACCATGCCATTCAGATCATTCCCATCTTGGTGGAGAGGCCCAAGATCTGAACACCAGCTTAGTTTCTATTAGACCCTGACCCAGATTAGCTCAATTTGTGTTAATTAATTGAGCGTTTAGACTTAAGTGTGTTTAGTGATTGTTGGGTTAGAATATGATGGATTTAGTCCTGGACATAGCTTTGGAAATTTTGAGAGCGTTTAGTATTAGTCATACACGCTCAGGGAGGCCCTGAGTGAGTGTGCCAGCGTGGGAGGATGATTTTGGTTTTCCGATTTAATTGTGGTTTTGAATTCATTTGAACGGTTTTATTATTCTCTACAACTTTCATTTTCAACCCGTATGTATTTGAAGACCAAAAATCCAAGTTTTGGCCCAAAAGGGTAAAATTGACTTTTCACACTCAAATCTAGAGACGAACTTCGAAATCTCGAAACCATGTCAAATTTATACCTTTTGGAAACTAGATTTTTCAAGGATCATTTTATCCTTCTTTGTCAATTTCATCTGGGGCCCGCAAGATTGTGTTTTTGTTAGCACAAGATTCAGACCTGTTGGGGGCCCACTTTCATTCACTAAAACTCACCTTCTCCCTCACTCTCATTCATTTTCTTCCTACAACCATTTTCAGCAAACACAGAGCTAAGAAGAGACTCATTTTCTCTCCATCTTTTTCCTCTTGCATACCCTATCTATTGGCTTCCAAATAGAAATCTGAGACCATCATCTTCTTCCTCTCCTTCCAAGCTTTCCATAGCTGCAATTTGTTTGGTGGTTTCAGCTAGACAGCCACCTCTTCTTCTTCATTTCTTCTTGTTTGGACACCTATAGGTGAGAGCCGCAACCTATCTCTTTAATGAAGTCTTTTGAGCTCCTAAGAAATATGTTTACCAAACATGCAAACCCATTTTTCGTATTGGGTCCTTTGTTTTCATATTTTTATTGGAATTTGAGGTGCATTTCTTGGGGTTTTTGTAGCTTCTTGGCTCAGCTCTTGGGTAGGATCTTTGAAGAAGGAATTGTGTGACTTTTGGGCTAAGGCAAGTAAACAATCTAGGATTGATGTTTGGATGTGTGTTTTGAATTATATTTTTACTTTAAAATGCATCATTGTGTAATTAAGTTTGCAATCAATGTCATTTTAAGAATCCTCATACTTGTTTTCTTCCTTACATAGATAGGTATTACTTGCCTCCTAAATCTCTGAAACTCTTTTTTGAATTTGAAGCTTATGTCTTGTTTAGTCAATGGTTTTGTTTTGATGAATTAGAGATGAATGTTTTAGATTATGTTGTGAATGGTTTTAAAATGTTTGAATGAACCCTTGGAGAGAATGGAGGCTCAGAAAATGTGTAGGCTAGTTCAGAAATGAAAAGAAGAGAAGAAAGGATTCAGAAAAAATGTACAAGGGAGTGCATTTCTGCACTCATCGGGCATAGGCAGAAGCTTGTCCGCTCGAGTGACCATGGGGTCCGCTAGAGCGGCCAGGTCACTGCCTGGTGCGGATTTAGGCAGAAGCTTGGCTCGAGACTGGCCAGAGACCTGTCCGCTCGAATGAACCTTGGGGTCCGCTCGAGCGGACACGCCTCTATGTCATGTCCGCTCGAGCCCTGCCAAGGGTCGCTGGAGCAGACATGCCTCTGTGTCATGTCAGCTCGAGCCATGCCAAGGGTCGCTCGAGCGGACATGCCTCTATGTCATGTCCGTTTGAGCGGATGGTTGACCGCTCAAGCGGACCTGAGCAGATTTCTAGGACTAAGTTTTGTTTCTTTCGTGGGTTCTTGGGGATTGAAAAACTAGATTATGCTGATGGTTTTAACTTGACATTGTGCAATTGGAAATCCGAAATGTATTCTAACTTCGGGGACACCAATTCATTTTATTTTCGGACATTTAGGTTTCAATTACACCAATGTCGATGAATGGTCTTAGCATATGCTTGATGGACTTCATGTTTGAACTTCACTTTTGATACAATAAATATCATCGTGTATTCGTTTGAATTTCAAGTACAAACCCGTTTGAAGATTTGTTCAAGAATCAAAAGGGGATCACTTTTTAAGCTTGTTATGCATACAATTTATGCTTTTGCTAGCCCTGTCTTGTCTCGTTTGGATAAGTGATCTTCCCCTAAATTTCGATTGTCTAGAATGTGTATTGCCGTGTTTTTTTTTTGCATTCATGAATTCAAGTGAACACCACTGAGCTTAGACTGCTCCTTCAATCTGATCCATTGTCCGGTGGTCCTTAAACATGTGGACTATCTGCAGATTGGTCGTATATTCTATTACACATCGTGTCGTGCTCCGGTTCTGAGGCCGGCCTCCTCGTCTACCTTGTGTGGCGTGCGATCGTGTTTTGCATGTCATGCTTGTCGTGCGTGCTTACTCTTATCATCATGTATGGTGGAGAAATGATGGGCTCAATGTGGATTAACTATTCATGATATTATATTATTCATGCTAGTTTTGTTTTGTATCTTTGAGATATATCTTAGTCATGTGTTTGTTTTAAATTCAGTAAATTGTTTTATCATTGTTTCTCTCAAAACTTTAACCTTTTTATACTAATGCCTAAATTGTTTAGCTGCCACACCATCGTATTTGGTACTTGTTTTTTTGGTGACCAGGTGCAAGTGATGTTGCCTTTGAGGAGGAGCGTCAAGAGGAGGCTGTTGAGCCACCTCCAACTCAAGAGTGGCAGCCCGATGACGTCAACTAGACATCGGGCGGGATCATGAGATCCGTTTCATTTTGTCTTAGGTGTTCCTTTGAACTTTTGGAAATGTATTGGCCTTTATTGGCTTCTTATTGGGATGTAACAAAACTTTACTTACTTTTGGGTTAACTTTGAAACTTGAATCATATGAGAATGCTATATTTTATTCCCTCCTTCTGATATCTTGATCTTGATGTTATCACTCATGCACTTGGAAATATTATTCATGCTTTGTCTTGATGTGATTTGCTACACGCTTCTGCAAACTTGATCGTATGAATTAGTCTCCCGTGTCTCGGGATCCTCATCGCGGCAACCTGTGGGAAATTTATCGTCGTGGGCCCGGGCCTCGGTCCGGGGTCACGACATATTCTTCCAACCGATCTTTGCCCCACCTCATTGTTGAGGAGTTTCTGTGATCCTTGCCCCACAAGACATAGGAAAAGAATGCACCAAGACATATCAGAAGTATTCAATTGGTCTTTGCCCCACACAAGATCAGTATAGACTCATTTTTAATCAGTTCTTTCTAGTCATGCGTAAGACTTTCTGTGATCTTCTGTAGTTTTCTTCCTCGCGTGGCTATTTTATATCCTACCTATTTTTCATTGTGAGTTTCTTCCAAAAGATATATAAGTTTATCTTAGTTTTTTTCAAAAGATTTTTTTTCGGACTTAGATGAATTTATTTGAACTTCTGGCAAAACTCAAACAGTTTTGATCAAATTATCTGAGTTTAGAACAAATTTATCTGAGTTTCAAAAAAATTTATTTGAGTTTGAAAAAAATTTATCTGAGTTTTACCTAGTCCCACATACAGATTTTCTGGATGATTTATCATTCTTTGAATCGGTTTTCTTCCTTTTCTTTCTCTTATCTGTCTTAATTCTTGATTTGTGCAATCAAATCATCTTCACGAAATTGACATGTTTTCTCCTTTTTTCTACAAATGAAACTCTTAACGAAATCAGTTTTCCTTTTTTGTATACTGCATAGAGTGTATTAAAAGGGGCATTCTGGATTTTTAACTATTTAAAACTTGAAAAGAGAAAAAAAATGTGGACTGTTTGCAATAAAAACCAAAGTTGAGGGACCTCCAACCAAACGCCCCTTTTTATTTCGTTCCTTACAAGTGATCACTTTGCAAGTATAAAAAGAAAAATTCGTGGACAATTGCAATTACAATCATTTATGGAGGGGCTTCCAAAGAACATTATTTTTTATTATTAATTTTTTTTTCTTTTTTTTTATTTTCCATCACTCCTATTTAGAAGAAGGCTTGCCCTGTGCCGTACCATCTCCTCCTTCCATTTCCATGAAGTCTGATACGAGCACGACAACCCCTTTCCTCCTCCCCCACCAATGGTGGCGCCGGCGCCAACGCCTCCTCCCCTCCTTCACCGCCAGCTTCAGCCTTAAGACCGCAACCTGGTCAGAGCTAGGCAGCTCCGTCGGCGACCTCGGCACCTACATCCCCATCATCCTCGTTCTCTCCCTCGCCAACCACCTCAACCTCTCCACAACCCTTATCTTCACCCCCTATACAACATCCTCACTGGCCTTGTAACGCCCCAATTTCGAATGCCGAGGTTACCGCTAAGGTACCCAAAATTGGCGCGCTACTTTCCAGAAAATCCGAGAACTTCTAAGATCATAGTCCGCAGTGAGGTCCAATTTAATAATTTTAAAACAATATAATGATCAATAGTTAATTGCGAAAGACAACTGCTGCAAGCTCCAAGTCGCAGTGGTCCGAATGAATTTCAAACTTCTCCTTATAGAGATAGTGTCACCATATCTTCAACGCAAAAACAACTGCTAATAGCTCCAAGTTGTGTGTAGTGTACTTCTTCTTGTGTTCCTTCAACTGACGCAATCCATATACGATAACTTTCTCATCCTGCATCAAAACACAACCTAAGCCTGTCCCTGAAGCATCTTTGAAAACAACGAATCCACCACTCCCGGAAGGTAAAGACAAGATCAGTGCTGTCATCAGTCTCTTCATCAACTCTTGAACGCTAGTCTCACATGCATTTGTCCACTCGAACGGCACGTTCTTCCTTGTCAACTTGGTCATCAGTGTTGAAATCCTAGAGAAACTCTTCACGAATCTACTGTAGTATCCTACTAAGCTAAGGAAACTCCGAATCTCTGTGTCATTCTTCGGTCTTTCCCAGTTCACTTCTGCCTTTATCTTTGCTGGATGCTAGTCCGTCTCTGGAGATGAATCTCTGTGTCTGAGGAAAACTACTTGCTCTAATAAAAAATTGCACTTGCTAAGTTTCACGTACAACTGGTTGTTGCGCAACAACTGTAGAGAAGTCCTCAAATGCTGCTCATGCTCCTTTCTGGATCTCGAATAGACCAACACGTCGTCAATGAATACAACTGTGAACCTGTCGAGATGTGGAACGAAGATCTTATTCATCAAAGCCATGAACACTGCTGGAGCATTCGTCAATCCGAACGGCATCACTAGGAACTCGTAGTGCCCGTAGCGTGTACAGAACGCTGTCTTCTGCACATCCTGCTCTCTAACTCGTAGTTGATGGTATCCCGACCTCAAGTCAATCTTCGAAAAGTGCTGAGCACCCTGAAGCTGGTCGTAAAACTCGTCAATCCGCGGAAAAGGATACTTGTTCTTCACTGTTGTCTGGTTCAGCTGTGTGTAGTCAATACACATCCTCATCGATCCATCCTTCTTCTTCATGAGAAGCACTAGTGCACTCCATGGTGACATGCTCGGTCTGATGAAACCCTTATCTAGTAACCCTTGTAACTCGGTCTTCAGCTCTCGCAACTCTGGTGGAGCCATGCGGTAGGGAGCTTTGGAAATCGATGTTATGCCTGGTGCAAGCTCGATGGTGAAATCAATCTCTCTGATCGGAGGTAATCCCGAGATCTCATCGGGAAACACGTCTTGAAACTCGTACACCATTGGAATCTCCTCCACTCCTTTGGACTGTTTATCCTCCGTGATAAATGCAATGTAGCCTTCACAACCTGACTTCATCATCCTCTCAGCCTTCAGTGCTGATATCAACCTAGTACTGGACTATCTCCTCTCGCCCACAAACTTAACTGTGTCGCCTGATCCATTGATGGAGAGTCTAACAGTCTTCTCAAAGTAATCCATCACTGCTCGGTGTATGGCCAACCAATCCATCCCCAAAATGACGTCAAAGTCATGCATGGGTAGCACGATCAAATTTGCAAAAATAATGTACTTCTCGATCTGCACTCGGCATCTAGGTGGTAAATCTGACACACTACCCTCTTGCCCACGGACGGAGACAAAACTAGCGTACAAGCCATCTCCTCTCCTACCCCACTAAGTACTAATGCAAAAGCTAAAGATACATATGAATGCGTAGCACTTGGGTCAAACAACACCTTAGAAAGCTGATCACAAATGGAAAGAGTACCTTCGACCACGTTCTCTACGGCTTCGACGTCCTCATGTATTAGTACGAAAGCACGTCCTGTGGCCTGGGGTCTCTGCTGCTGCTGACGCTACTGGGGTCTTTGGTGACGCCCACACTGATAATGCTGTCCTATCTGCTACTGCGGAGCACGTGCCTACTGTGGATCACGAGGCTGCTAAGGTGGCTGAGCTGCTGGAGCAACCTAATGAACTAGCAAAGTGGCGGCTGGAGCTCTTGGAGGCGCTGGTAACTGAAGCATCGGAGGCTGCTCTCGACAGAGTGGGCATTTTCTGGCCATATGCCCTGGATCACCACAGTCACAACACACGCCGGGCTGGGGGTACTGCTGTCGATGCTAATACTATACCATCTGTCCTACCGGCCTCTATCTTCAGAACTGGTGCTGCTGTTGGACCATGGCCTGCTGTAGAATCGTAGCGGTCCTAATCCGCTTTTGCTGATGCATAGCCTCGACCCTCTGAAGATGCTCCTCTGCCCAATATGCTCTCCTCACGGCATCCTCATAGGTAGCAAGATCGATACAGTTCATGTGCATCTGGATGTCAGCTCTCAACCCCTTAACAAATTGCTGAATCCTCTCAGACTCAGGTGTGATAAGAGCCTCTGCGAAGTGGGAGAGCTGAGTGAAACAAATCTCGTACTTGTAGACCGTCATGTCGCTCTGGACTAGAGTATGGAACTCCCTAAACTTCTGGTCTCGGATATGGGCTGGAATGAACTTCCTCAGAAAATTAGTCCTGAAAGCAGTCCAAGCTATCTATTTTTCAAGCATCTCATATGGACGCTGCATCGTCCTCCACCAATTCTTTGCGACGCTGCGAAACATATAGGCTGCTAGTTGCACCCTCTATCATCCTATGCACTCGAAGACCCTGAAGATCTTGTCCATCCGCATAATCCAGTCGTTTGCAACTAGGGGATCCTCTGTGCCAGAAAACTCTAGTGGTCCCCTCTTGAGGAACTTCTCGAAGATGTTGTTCAGGTCCCTCTCCCGAATGGGAACAACTGCCTGTTCTGAATGAGCTACCCTCTCAATAACATCCAGGACCCACATCTGGAATTGCACAAAGCTCTCAATATGGTGCTGATGCACTGATGCCTGAGCCTCCTGTGAGACGAGGAAGGCTTGGAGAAATTGCTAAAATCTTTGCTCAAAGTCGGGCAGATCGCCGACTGCCAGTGCTCTGGATGGTGTCTCTCCTCCAAACATCTGTCAAGAGAAGGTAATTGTGTCAGCTCAAGTCCAACACTTAGGACTACACTGATTCTACCAAATCCATCTTCCTTACACGTATCCCAACGCTGAAGTCCTCACCACATCCTAAAGTTTCTAGTGTATTTTCTTTCCTAGAGACTTGCCCGCTCGGATACCATAAAAATGTAATGCCCCAATTCTGAATGCCGAGGTTACCTCCAAAGTACCCGAAATTGGCTCGCTACTTTCAGGAAAATCCAAGAACTTCCAAGATTATAGTCCACACTATGGTCCAATTTAAAACTTTTGAAACAATATAATGATCAACGGTTAATTACCGAATCATAAGAAAGGTAGCGGAAACAATATCAAAGAAGAAGAGCGGAAGCAAATAAGGTATCTCAATCATATATCAAATGTACCAGGGCATCTGTCTACTAATCTCAAAGTAAGAAATATAGTATGTACATATCAGATGAATAAAATCCCCTACTCACAACAAAGGTCACTTGAAAACCCCAAAAATAAGAATGCACTCAAACCCCATGTGCAGGCACTCCGTCCTCCATCTCGACCACTTAGTTAGCCGGTCCCCATCCATAGTTTCCAGCTACGAGCGCCTCGACGAACGCGTCGTCCTCGGGATCGGGGTCAATACCTAAGCACCAAGAATCGGTCAAATCCAAAGATCTGGCAAGGCACAGTATACAAGTAACATAGGATGTATACATCAAAGGGAATAGAGACGATCATAATATCATAAGATTAACAATGATACAAATACTGGGCAATTGAGCAAGATGTATCAAATAGAATCAAAATAAAAGTAAATTATCTATCCTAACCATACAATAATGTGGCACATTCACATAAGCTGGACACCGCAGGATATTATGCCACGACCCTCCCATACTGTAAATAGTCACGATGGGAAAATATAATAATAGTGCAAGGGATGACAAGCACCCCCCACCCCCCCCCCCCGCAATAATAACATCAATAACACCACCCTCACACTCAATAGATCGGAGCCGGTATCACACCATCCGTCTAGCCATAGCTCATCATGATAGCTCTCAACAATAACCAATATAGCTCTCACCAGTGATGATCAGTCCAAAGGATAAGCTTCAAACAACTGAGTGAATGTAAATGTCGACTCAAGGAACAAATAAAGGTCTATGTCTGTCTAGGTTTGCCTTGCGCGAGCAAAGTCCTATCAAGTCCATAAGAGGTCTAAGGTACAGGTCCAATCCATAAATACAGTCCAAGTCCAAGTCCAACATTGGATCCATGCTAAGGCCCATCAAAGCCATGGCCTTAGTCCCAAAATAGTCGAAGTATAACATGTAAGTTCAGTTCATTAGTATTTAGTCCATTTCCATTCATAATGGATCATAAGTCCACAAAATCCAACCACTTCATTCTAAGGTATCGCAACATCCATTCTTAGGCCATATGATGGCCCGCCTAGCCACAGACACGGGTAATTAATCACCAATTCACAACATCAGTTCACCACTAGGTAATCCTAGATTCAGGTCATCCAATTTTCATTTAATTAACAAGTATTAAAATAGAAAGGATGTAAGAGTGATAGTAAAGAATCAAGTATAATAAATCTCCAAAACCAAGCAAATCAAAGGGAAATAGCAAAGGTCCAACCTAAGTAATGGCCCCCTATTCAGGCCCAGGTCTATGTCACTCAATTTGATTCCTAAATGAAGTTTCAGATGCCAAAAATACTGTGTTTGGTGCTCCAGAAGTTAAGAGCATCTTCGACAACGTTTAAGGATCGAATCGACGTCCAATCAATACACTAGACCCTACTTCGTGGCCCCATGAGTCAAGATTGAGCCACACCATTGACTCAGGCTTGGCACATCAATAGAAGTCCATTTGGATGGTCAATAGGCCCCATAGCAGACCAAAATCTCAAAAACTGAAAATCTCAGTCTACAGTGTATTCGGTCGACATCCTCAAGGGCCGGTCGACCGGGTACACTAGGAGAGTCAGGATGTTGACTCCCAGGTCGACATCCCCTACAGTATACGACCAGGTACACATGAAACTGGGCCAAAAAACTGGGGGGCAACACTCTACTTTTGGAAATTCCACAATATGCCCGGTCGACCACTTGGCCTAGATGTCAACGGTGTACACTGGATTTCTGGGATTGAGAGACAATTCCAGTCTCAGTTATTCTCTTGAAGTTCATTTGTATCCGGTCGACACCCAACAGGGCCAGTCGATCGAGTATACTATATTTTTAGGACTGAGAGACAATTCAAGTCCTAGTTATTTTTTGTATTTCCTGTGTATCCGGTCGATTATTTTTCTGGATTTCTTGTGTATCCAGTCGACATCCCCAAGGGCCAGTCAATCAAGTACATTACGAATTCAAAATTCCAAAATCTCTGGAACTTCTCCCATTCAACCCAGTTTCATCAAAACAACCACCAATCTCGTCCGTACATCATAGAAACATCCATAAACAATAAAAACACTTCAATCTTCACCAAACCATCCTTAATTGAGCTATTGATCTTCCAAATAAGTAATCTCATCCATCAATGGACAAAAACCATGAAAATAAGCTCAAATGATAGATCTAAACATTCCAACATCAATTGAATTGAAATTACTGAATCAATACAAGGAAAACATGCACTTTATGTAAATAATTATATTGCACTTGCCTCAATCCAAATTGCAATGAAATTAGGAGAGAAAAGAGATATCCAAGCTCCAAATAAGACTCCAAGCTAATAGAGTCTTTTAATCACTCAAATACTCCCAAAAACCAGATCTAAGTAGATCTATAGCACATAATCCCACATCCACAAGAGAATTGGAATAAGGAAGGGAATTAGAGAGATAAAAAGAGAATTCTAAGGAAAATAAACTAGAAGATGAAAAATACCTTTCCTTGTAGAGAGAGAAGGGATCTATAAGATGAGAAGGATCCTTAGAAGAGATGATAGTTGAAGTTATAGATGATCTCCTTCTTGTAGTTAGGGTTCTAAATCTAGGGTTTCTAGAGAGAGAGAGGGAGGGAAATGAGAGATGAGAGAGATGAAGGTTCATTTGGCATGGGGGAGGGATGTTTTATAGTTTGTGTTGAGTGGCAAATGACTAAAAGGTCCTTCCTAGCATAATGAAAAATGGGGATAATTACATGGGTAGTTAGATCCTTTTTGGAAAGATTGAAATATTCTTATGTGAAAACCCCTCCTATTAACTCTATTTACTAGCTAGGGCTTCTAACTAACTAACAAACTCTAACAATTATAATTGACACCCAATAGAACCTATAAACTACAAAAGGAGCCTAATTCCTAGAAAATGGGCTAAAGTTCTACTTTACCCTTACTAATCCCTACTAAATATTATAATTAGATAATCTATACTATAATTAATAGTATTCAAATCAAAGTGAGGGTCCACAACGGGTGGGACCTCACAGGCCTCCTCTTCTCCATCCCCATGCCCATCCAGCCCATGAAGTCCATCGCCGAGTCCACCCACCTCATCGTACCCCAGATCATGGCCGCCGGGACCTCCACCGCCTCCATCCTCCTCCTCCTTGGTGCCACCGGCCTCATGTCCCTCTTCTACCTCATAATCTCCCTCCCCGTTGTCCGCGGCGTCCAGCTCTCCCACGGCCTCTCCTTCACCTTCTCTGCCGTCAAATACATCCACTACGACCAGGATTTCTCCATCGGAAAGTCCTCAGACGCCCACCCCTAGCTCGGCCTCGATGGGTCGTCCTCGTGCTTTTGGGTGCCGCCTTCATCGTCCACGTCACGGGGTCCAGCTCGGATGGGGTCCATTCTTGTCAAGAATCAGAGATGCCCACTTCGCGAAATCCTCTTCACAGGGTCCAGATCGGATGGGGTCAAATCTTGTCAAGAATCAGAGTTCAGCACATGTTATTCATAATGCACAATGTGCCTAGTTGACATTTATTTGGTCCCTTTAATTTATTCATTTTAAATTCGAAATTAGAATTACATGTGTTGAATCTTAATTGCTTATATATATTATTGAATCGTTATTTTCATATTGTACAGTTGGTGTCACAGGAATCCATGATATTGAAGAGACTAATTGGCAATTCTCCAAATTAGAGATTCGATTCTGTAAGGTTATCTATTAGCTTCAATTGCCGAAGTACGTACAAGAGTGGTAATCTTGGATTTGGGATTAGATATTGCATCTTGCATTAATTTATGGTTGTGCATATGATTAGTTCTAATTGCATTTGCATTAGGATTATGTTCCATTTGAGATAGACATCTATTAGTATTAGTCCTTCATTAGAGTACTCCGGGTACAATGCTTTGAAGGTTTAAATTATAAGCTTTGTTAAAGATAAATTGTAGTGTAATGGAATGTTTAATGGGCTGCTCGTGACTTTGATTATCGATATTTTATATGCTTCTGCAAATAAATGTTCGATGACAGGTGTAGGTGAGTAATCCTCACACGTTTAGAGTCGAATCTTCTCCTTCGTGAATCCGGACTTGGTCTGAAATAGGTGCAAGTTCACAGGAGTACGCGTGTCACACCTCATGAACTACCCGAATCAGGGGATTCTCGGGTATGGGATGTGACATTGAACAAAAAAAAAAAATTAACATAGCACAAAGCACCGGGCGTTTCTAACTTAATCTAGAAGTAGAGAAAATAAATGAAGAAAACAAGTATTGTGAATGATTTTTCCACCTTTTGTCCTCATCCATACACTGACTAAATTTCTACTGCATAGAACTCTATTAATGCAACCATATTGAAGGGTTGAATGCCTAATTCAACCTTAATTTAAGCCTTAATGCAGGCTAAGGTCCCAACTCATCACTACGTCAAAATCGTCAAATACCGACTGTTAAAAACAGTCGTTTTTCAAAAAAAAAAAACGACGGACAAGTCCGTTGGACCGGCCGTCGAAATTTTCATAGTCGTTTTTTGAAAACGACTGTCCAAAACTGTCGATAATTTGAATATAAAACGACTGTTTTAAATAGTCGTTTTTATTAGGCAATAAATCGATGGCTTCACACAGTCGTTTTTTAAGGAGAAATTACTATCAACTAATGTTAAAAAACTTGTAAAACGACTGCTCTAAGCAGTCGTTGTTTTATAAAGGAAGAAAAATAAAAAATAGAAAATGAATATTTAAAAATTTTGCACCTATCAACAGCAACAATAGTAAAAAAACCACAAAGCCATTTGTAATACCCATTCAAACATTTATCTAATAATCACAAATTAAACAACCATTTAGAATAAGCATTTTTTTTGCTTAATGTCAAATTGAATTAAAGAGGGAAAGGCCAAAGGCCCCCAAGATACAAGGAGACAACCACCAAAGAGGGAAAACAAAGAATAAAACAAGCAGCAAAACAAACCAAAAGGAGAATACAGAGGAGGGAAAAGAGGAGATGAAACGCTGCCAAAAACAAAGAGGAGACCAATACAGGGACTGAAAGCTCCAGAGGGAAGAAGGGCACACCTCCTTGCCACTACCAGACAACTCCACAACTGACCAAACAACCACAGCTGAACGGCGCTGTGCCACCACCACTTCAACTGTTCACAGAAGGATGGAAGAAAAACAACAAAGGCAGGGAGGAAGCAGCAGCTGCAAAACAACTCAGCCCAGAACCAAAACACTCCAGCCCCTCTGACACAATAACAGCACTCAGAAGAACCACAGAGACAGAAAAACAAAACCAAAGAACAGGGGAAGCAGCTTCCTACAACAGAGAACAATCCTGCACAAACAACACTGCGACACTCACAGCACTTCAAAGCACCAGGCAACTCCTAGCAGGAGAAGACTGAGCAGGAACAGAGAGCACCAAAACAGAGCAGCACACAGCCAACACTCCTAGACCATACAGCAGGGACTGCAGCTTGAACCACATCAGAACTACACAACTCCAACTGCAGTCACAGCACTTCAAATCACCAGGCAACTCCAAGCAGCAGAAGACTGAGCAGGAACAGAGAGCACCAAAACAGGGCAGCACACAGCCAACACTCCCAGACCACACAACAGGGACTGCAGCTCAAACCACATCAGAACTACACAACTCCAGCTGCCACTGTAACAGCAAAGGAAAGGAAGAGAGAAGCTACTGTAGGCTAACTAACAATGAGAACTCCTCCCAAAAAGTAGGAAACTAAAAAATTTACAATAGCTATTCAAATATCCATACAATAGTCGAAAACAATATACAGTCATCCACATTTAATGGTCAAAACAAAACATCCATCCATAGAGAAAACTCAAGATTTAAACTATCAGTCAAATAGATCCATCTAGTATGCATTCATCCACATCTAGTAAAATACAGTCTTCCATTTGGGCCACTCGGTTATCTCCTGTTATAAGATCTTCCATCTTGCCTTCTCCAGTTACCAAGTCGACGTTCCCTTCAATAATTTCTTCTAGGATAATCTTATAGCAACCCGGATCATCAGGTGAGTCAACCTTCACTCAGCCATAAGCAACAATACATGCAGGCCTCTTGGTCAGGTGCATCAATTTACACAAAATTGTTCCCGTTTGCGCGGCTGTTATGGGATGCGACTGTGTTGAGAAATCATCTCTCATCTACAATTAGGAACAATTGATGTCACCATATAGTTTATCAATCTCACATTATTTCAAATATAGGCATGTATTATTATATAAAAATGCTTTATACCTGAGAGGAACTCCCACGATCGTTAGGGGTTTGAACCTCTAACCCACCCTGAGAAAAAGAAGTAAAGAAACGTTCCATGTCCTCCTTGTGTTGCCTAGCTTCCTCCGCTAATCGCATTTCTAGCATTTCCTTCAACTTGTCCATTTGGGTCTGCATGGTTTCTCTCGATGCTTTCTCCTCTTGCAAGGCTATCCTATATAGACGCGTATGCTGCATGGAAGTCCTTGAAACACCCAAAACCAGTCCCCTAACACGTCCTCGAGTGTCAGCACCAAGAACCTATGTGGAAAAAATAAAAAATTTGAGTAGATCAACAAGATAACCTAGCTAGGAATTTCAATAACATACATAAGACATAAGTCTTAACAAAAGTAAAAAAAAACGAACAAGCTAACCTAGGAATTTCAATATCATATATAATACACATGTAAGTCTTAACAAAAGAAAAAAAAAAAAAAAACATAAGAGGCATGTATTGGTTGTCCAACAAATTAATTGAACTTATGTGTTATAGTTAATGGATGATTGTATCATGCATGTGCTCATATAACCATCTCATGCAACCTAGCCAGCCATTCAACCACCAAGTGTGACAAAAAAACCAACACAATTCACCTCCAATTTTTCACAAGTTCAGCTCTCTGTGCAGGTGTGTGTTTGGAGCCATTTTTGGCTACTGCCCTTAGGAGTTCTGTCCTCCGAAGCTTTCCTCCTGGTAGCTTTTTTCTCTCTGCAAAGTCTCTCTGTGCAGGTGTGTTTGCAGCCATTTTTGGCTACTGCCCTTAGGAGTTCTGCCCTCTGAAGCTTTCCTCCTGGTATTTTTTTTCTCTCTGCAGCAGTAGTAGTACTGGGCTTTGGTTGCTGGTTTCCTGCACAATTTCCTTGTGCCTCTCATTTTGCTGGCAGCCTCTGCTTTGTAAAGTTGCTTCTGAGGATTTCTTGGAGTGTTCAGGGCTGTATTCTTTTGCTGCAGTCTTTTCTTTCAGGCTGCAGCTCATAGTAGTGCTATGTTCAGTAGTGGCTCAAGAGAATGCTATGTTTCTGCTGGATCGATCTTTCTATGCAGAGTTGTTGTTTGGGATTCGCTGGTTCAGTCTCTCAGTGTAGGAGTGTGTTGTGCTTGGAGCCTTCTCTGGTTGGAGCCCTGTGGATTTCAGTCCTGTGTAGGTTCCTTCCTGGCAGGTTCAGTTCCTCTTTGCAGAAGCTGCTGTGCTGAGTTTGTTTTAGTTGGTTTTCCTATGCTATTTATCTTTGCTAGCTTTGCTCTTCTCCTCTCTCGCTGGTGTTCTTTCAGCCCAGCTTCTGAGCTTGGTTAGTTTTCCTTAAGTTCCGGGCTTTCCTTTTGGCAGTGCTGCATCCCAGCCTCTCCTTTTCCTTCTTCCTGCTTTAGTAGTTTGCTGCTGAGTTGGGTGCTGGAGTCCCAGTCCTGCTGGGCTGGAGGTCTCCCTTCTTTGGCTTTTCCTTCTTTTTCAAGTTTGGTTCTCCTTGTAATTTTCTTTTCGTTGTTTCTTTCTCTTCTCTTGTATTGGGGCCTTTTGACCAGTTCCTTTTTTTTCTAATTCAAATTTACCATTAAGCAAAAAAAAAAAAAAATTTGGCAGCAGAACAGCTCACAGCAAAGCCTCTCCTCTTCTCCTTGGCAACTGGGCAAACAACCTCAGCAAGGCACAACTCCTCCAGCAAAACCACCCAGCGAAGTGAAGAAGACAGCTGCAAAAGCTGAAGACAGAGCAGCAGAAAGAAAAGAACACCACTGCAACAGACCTCATTGCAACAGACCACATGCAGGCACCCAGAACAGAGACTGAATGCTCCAAGGGAAAAGAACTGCACTCAACCTAGCCTCTCCCAGACTAAGCCACATCCAGGCAGACTCCAAATCAACCCACTACTAAACAGCGCTGCTCCACTACCACAGCACCTGCTCTCGGAAAAAGAGAATAAACACTACAAAGGCATATCACGAAGTTCAAAGCACTACCCCGAACAGAAGCTGAAAGCACCAAAACAACAAAACAGCTCTAAGCAAAGCCACTCCCTGACAACGCGGCTACTGAAATGCAACACAGCCCTAACAACACATCACTTAGAGGAAACCAAAAAGGAGGATTATACTACCCTGCACAGTAGCTGACTAGCCAATACAAGGCAACGGGACAAAACCACAGCAGCATAACACTTTGCAGCACAGCAACTCAAAACTTCTGAACTAACATGCACAGCAGCTGACTAGCCAATACAAGAAAGAAATATGCATATATATGATGAATTCGAATTTGTTGTAGTTCATTAGTGATTTTTGTTATTTGTTGTGTATTAGCTGATCCAGGCCTTTCATTTGGTTTCCTGTATATGGATGGTTATGCAAAAACGGTCGAGAGGGTTGGAAAACTCTAATTATCCATTTGCAGTGAAGAAGGTAACATTTCATTCTTTTTTCTATTCCTTTTTGTTCCTCGTCAATGGTTGTGTACTTCTTGTGGCTTTTAGCTATAGTTTGAATGTAGCTTATATAGTAGTGCATTCTGAATGGAGATCATGCTGGGGGCATGTAGCTTATATGCCTACCTAAACCAGAATGGTCCCCTCCACCAATTGGTTGGCTTAAATTAAATTTGATGGAGTGTACGTTTCAACATGAAACTAGTTCAAAAGTAAAAAAGAATGGCCCATATATGTATATTTGGAAGGGAATATAGAGAAGCTATTACATTTAGATCTCTGCTGGATAGTTCAGTTTATTAAAAGAGATGTGAATAAGATATATTTAAACATTATCTACAAGATCATATCCAGCAAAGCAGGGAAGAGCAATTTAGGTGCGCGAGTTTGTTTTGTTTTTCTTAAAAGTGTTTATGGATCAGGGCAAAAACAGCCAAAAAAAGGTCAAATAAAATTAAATATGAGAAGTGAAAGAGAAAAAAAAGCTGATTTCATTTCATTGACTGCAAGATAGAATAAATAACCATTTAAGGTAGATTTGTGTATGTGCACAGAAAATGGATTCCGCATAATTTTTCCTCTTTCCTGTATAGGAAAGACTTATACGAGGAATCATATAAAATTTAGCACATTATTGTACTTCTCCTTGCAAAATAGCCCGCACCAAAAGTGCATTTTACTAGAGAATTTTGGAGGTACGTTAGAATATAGAGCTAAACTAGTATCAGAAAAACTACTTTGGTGCAAGCAAATAGGCAAGAAGCGAGCATCCATAATCTGCATAGATACCTTCGCAACTGCGTCGTTCTCAAGATCGTTGTATGCATTGGAGGGGTCATCCATAACTGTTTTCTTAATCTTGTCCTGCAAAATGAATTGACAATAAGAATGCATAGCAATTCCTTAAAAACTATAAAATAGATTCCATGATCATCCTATATTATATGACACAATAAAAATGAACAAGATAATATTCTCACCAACTGTTTGCACGTGGCAGACCCATCCTTCCTAGTATGGGTCTCAACAAAAACATCCGTCCAACTAATCTCTTTATCTGGAAAATTTTTTCTCTAAAATTACAAGACGCAAACATTCTAAGTGCACATTAATTTCAATGGGAAAATGCAACCAAATGAAGAAGAAATGGAGCTCACCAATTCTTCTGCAACACGAGCTTGACCCTTTCTGCCGAAGGTGTGCGGGCTTTTCATTTCTTTCCTAGCTCTCTTCCCACACAGCCTTTTAGCTTGATTTTCAGGCATCAATTGGATGTCGACAAACCTATCCCAATCTTCCTTCTTAACGAATTGTGGAAGTTTTTGTTTCCTCTCTGTGTCCACCTGATAATTATCGTATGTACCAGTACGAAGCTTGGACTTCCAATCTTTCCATGAAATATTTGCTCTTGTAAGAATAAACGGTTTATAGCATGCCAAAATATCATATTTATCCTGTGAAGGATATAATTTAGGTTTAAGACTTATTCATAAGTCTAAATTACAATGTGAATTAAATACATAAAATGAACAAACACTCACGGTGACATGTTTCCAGACTTCCTCCTTAAGGTTTCTCGGCACGGACTTCCAAGTGTCATAGGTAGGTGCCACAATTGATTTCATAGTCCGACCAATAAATGAGGATAGTTGTGGTGCATTATCACCAATGGGTTGCCCATTTATCCCAAATGTCACACTTTCTCGATTTGAAGACATGTTAACTGCAAACACAAACCTTTAATATGAGAATTCACATCATTATAAAAATGTTTGCATGTGGATAATGAATATATATATAAGTGCATGTGGATCAACATGAAAAAATATCATAGAAAATTATAAATATAAAAAAATAGCAACCCCACCCATTTTATGGAAAAGATTTGAACAATTAAAAAAAATGATACCATACATACATGGGTCGATAACAATGTTATTCATCACCGGTGATATGATCTCGTAATGCTGATGCTAAGGCATTTTCATTTGTTCTTTCCAAAAAAACTAAGGGATCTTCAAAAGCATCCACATCTCCATTCAACCTTTTTGGAACTTCCAAGACAACATGCCATTCTTCTGTAGGCCTACTATGATCTTTACAATAAAAGACTTGAGATGCTTGATAAGCAAGAATATATGGTTCATCATCTTCTTTTGTATTTCTTTGAATCCTCCCTAAATTAACATATATTAGATTCGTTTCTGGATCAACTTTACATCCATATGCAGTTTCTACACGCACCCAATCACAATTGAATACAACTTGTCTGAAGTCATGGTAATCCAACTCCAAGATTTGTTTGATGATGCCATAATAAGTGAGCTCTTCATTAACAAGATTTGTGTCCTTGGCGCTTGCCCTACAAGGTGTTATAGCTTTCACTGAAACCCCACTGTTTTGTGTTGTTCTGTTTAATTCTGCATCCGTTGTATAGAAAACATATCCATTTACCGCATATGCATTATATGAAATGGCCTCAAACATTGGTCCATCAGCAAGCCTTTTAAGGGTACAATTCTCTTCATTTTCTAATTGTTTTCTAAGCCAGGGAATATAATCCAGCCCCTTCTCTATCCGAATGTTGCCTCTCCAATTTTGATTGTTACATCTTATGCTTTGGAGGTATTCAACGTACTTCCTGTATTCATGAATGCACTGTGAATGAGTTGTCTATTTAGAAGTTTTAAACTATACATGCTGATGAAATCTTACTTACTTTTCCCACTCTGCATTCCTAACAAATTGCTTTAATATCCATTTGCGTGCTTGCTCGTATTGCACATGATCAAGTTTGTGGACTCTTCCCCTTTTATCGAGAGGGTATGAACAATCACCATGCTTATTCAACCATGTATGATGTCCTTGCTTATGGCTTTTTTTTGTACCATTGGGCATGTAATTCATTGCATACAACATTGCTTCATTCATGAGGTAGCACTCCGCAATAGAGCCCTGTGGATATGTCTGATTCACCATGTATCCTTTGTATGTCTTCATCTTCCTAATAGAATATAAGAAATGAAACCCTTAATCTAAATTATAATTAATAGAAAAAAAAGGCATATTAAAAACAAATGTCTTATTTACCGCTCGAAAGGATACATCCATCGATATCTAATAGGTCCGCAACATTGCGCCTCCTCCGCTAAGTGCACAACTAGGTGTGTCACAGAAACGAAAAATGAGGGAGGGAAGTACTTTTCGAACACACATATTGCTTCCACTATGCGTTCTTTCATATTTGAAAGTTCTTCACGATTAATAACCTTTGAGCATAAAACATTAAAAAATATTGATAGTTGTTGTATGGCAGCGCGCAATGGCTTTTGTGACTCAAATGCATACATCATTAGCACCGGCAGCAGTTGTTGCATGAGAATGTGATAATCATGTGACTTGACATTTTTTAGTTCTTTGGTTTCCAAACTAACTATGTTTCTCCAATTTGTACCATACCCGATTGGCACCTTTAAATGATACAAGGTCTTGCACATCAAATTTTTCTCATGTTGGGATAGAGTGTAAGGAGCATCCGGACAAATTAATTTGCCATTATGTTCCACAGGCCATAGTTTTTTCTTAATTTGCAAATCTTGACAGTCTTTGCGGGCTTCAATACCATCCTTAGTTTTATCCTTGGTGTTCATGATTGTTGCGAGCAAATTTTTTGCCACGTTCTTTTCCACGTGCATCACATCTAAGTTGTGGCGAATAGGCAGTTTCTATGAAAAAATATTTTATGTTAGAAAATAATGTTTATATAATAAATCAGTTTAATATTAAGAGGGATATTATAGCGTACCTTCCAATATGGCAGCTCAAAAAAAATCGATCTCTTAGACCATGCAGTGGTCTCGTTTTCCTCGGCACACCTCTTCCTCTTCTTACCTGCTACTTTTCCAAAATTATTATGAATACCTTCCATTTTTTTTTAATACTTCGGAACCATTCAAACGCCTAGGAGCCTTCCCATGCTCTTCTCTCCCGTTAAATTGTAACTTTTGTCTCCTAAAAGGATGGCTCAATGGAAGAAACTTTCTGCGACTCATATAGGCAAACTTCCTTCCATATTTTAGGCGCACTGAATCCGTCCCTTCACTACATATAGGACAACCATACTTCCCTGTAGTCCTACAACCCGATAAATGGCCATAAGCTGGAAAATCATGTATAGCCCATAACAAAATTACTTTCATTGAAAACCTACTCTTAGTGTAAGAGTCAATGTTAAGCTTCCGATGGACCACAATTCATTCAACTTAGCGACCAATGGCTACAAGTAGACATCAACGTCATGTCCAGGACCTTTCTTCCCAGGAATCAATAATGTTGACATAGTGAACTCCTTCCGCATGGTTAGGGATGGAGGAAGATTGTATGGAACAATCATAACAGGCCAGCAACTATAAGAGTTGTTATTATTCCTAAAAGGATTGAATCCGTCCGTTGCAAGTCCGAGGCGAACATTACGTGCATCATCACCGAAGTTAGTCCATTTACGATTTACTTGTTTCCAGCATGCAGAATCCACTGGATGACGCATGACTGATTCGTTTGGAACTAAACTCGCATTTGCATGCCATCTCATACTCTCTGCAATCCAGGGTATGCTGTACATTCTTTTCAACCTTGGTGTTAATGGAAAGCATCTTAACTTTTTCCATAGCTTTTTTGAACGTTTCTGCTTCAAAGGGTCCTCCGGTTGCCACCTACTTACACCACACGTAGGACAAGAGTCCCTATTCTCATGCTCTCTCCAATAAAGTATGCAATCATTACGGCATGCATGGATAATTTGGCACTCCATACGTAAAGAATCGACAATCTTCTTGGCATTATAGGTGCTATTTGGCATTTGACAAATATCTTTCAATGTCTTCTTCCCTCCTACAACATTACGACATTTGACACAAGGGAAAAAATAACAATCATCATCCCCTAGCCTCTCTTTGTTAGCTTTTATGAACTCAAAAAATGATTCCACCCCTTCTACGTATTCAATAGAAAGCCTACGCGCCGTCATCCAATCCTTGCTTGGGGCCATGTTCTGAAAATCAATTCTATAGACTATAAGGCACATTACATGGTTTAAGATAAGTAAATGACTCACACCCCAGATAGACTACAAGAGCCAGTCTTATTAAACACAACATACTGCATTATGCATTGAGATGACAACATGCGGCCCACTTTTGCATTATACATCAGATATGAATTAATAAGGAGAAAAATTATCACACCATACAGAAAAATATATACGAGTAATGTGGCAGGTCCTTATTTTAACCCTCTTCTTACATCAGCTTTTCTTGTGTGATCAAATTACAACCAATTATAAAGAATCACATCAGATTTGCAGACATATGAAGATACCCCTCAATGTAACTTGTATGATGTATCTCTCATAAATTAATCTACTACAATACTATAAATAAATGCAACGTATGATCAACACTGGTTTATCTAGTATAGTAACAATAGGAGGTCAGTTAGGTGATCTGAAATTATTAAGTTTGAACCAAATGAATATCTAGGCCTGCTTAGGGCCATTAATTCTCCTAAATTTGATACCTAGGCTAGCATATTGTTATACCCATAACTTTAATTGGGTCTAAATAAGAATGGACCTGGGAACTTGCATGGAAACATACATGGCTACATGACAAACTGTCATCTAATGAATAGTTGGGCCCATGCAGACTACTTGACTGGTAACAGGGTCTTGTTAGCTGATAATAACCAGTCAAGGAAGAAGTGGAGAGCACAGGCAGAGTCACATGCTAGCTACTTGTCCGTTGACTGTTGTCACTCTCTTTTGGTCAGTTTCATCAAATAATTTAGGAATGAGTGTTTCAGAATTCTTTCTTGGGCATTTTGCTGCAGCAGATCTTGAAGTTTATGCCATTAAAAAATAGTAAATAAATCTTCACGTTTTCTATTTTATTTTATTTTATTTTATTTTATTTTATTTTATATTCTCTCCATAAAACTAATGCTTGCAGTCTGTAGAATGATTATACCTATAAATTTATGGGTTCCGAGATCTTATGTTTATAACTTTGGGGTGGTCCAATCCAACGGTGAATATAATAAGACTTTTTTTTTTCTTTTTTGGGTTAGCCAGCTTAGGGAAGTAGATTTCGAGTGAGGTAGGAAAATCATCGGGTAAGGGAAGGTGACTGCGATAGCCTTTTAAACCCTGGAAAGCTAGATAAGAATTGGCGCCTTTAAGTCTTACCACTGGGGTAAGTCTGAATGTTTTTGACTTGAACAAAATTGGAGGTGGACATAGCCTAGATGGGAGTGAGGAGGTTGGATTGATCATAAGGATCTAAAATAAGGCTTTACCTGCTGTCAGCACCCGTCCTAGAATTACTTTTTTTTAGTAAGAAATAGATTCTCAAATTTAACTCTAATATAATTAGTAGGCAATGGTGGATTAATCTCGTTCGGAAAGCACACAATAAGTTCCAATTTGATTTTGAAAGTGAATCTCTTTGGGTACTGTGCAACATCACAAGGGTCACATCTCAGGCTTGGTGATCAAGTAAAGGCTCTAAATGCTTTACCATATATATATATATATATAAAAAAAAAAAAAAAAAAAAAAAAAAAAAAACCACACCAATAAAGGCTTTAGATAGGTCTAGTTTATGCCATGGTTTGGGTCCATGTCAAGGCTGGCCCTAAATTTGGGATCCACAACTATGCTCTATGAACTCGAACCTAATCAATCTGGTCTGGGTTAAGTTTAGGCCTAGAATCAACCTAAGTTGGGAAATTGTGTTTATACATGCCATTTCTGTTTAGATTAATGACAATCTAATCTAACACAGTAAATGAATGGACGAAACAATTTTTGAAAACAAGAGAGAGAATAATGAGCTAATGCAGGACTAAATTTTCTTGCACCTTAGATAGGTCTTGCCTTTGATAAACCCTCCATTTGATCTATAATTGGCCTTAGATATTGATATTTATCACATGGTAGTACTAAGTTATCTTCAATTTTAACAACTCGTGTTCTCCACTCTCGGATTCACTAATCTTGCAATACTTACATTCTATTTTTGATGTGCTAAGTCTCAGTACATTGACATGAATGACTAAAATGACTTTCAAATCTAGCAGTGGATGTCAGTCAAATTGGGATGAGGTTGCAACATAAATTGTTTTCATACATTCATACACCTATTCATAGGGAGTATGTGCACAATGGGTTCAGATTAACCATAGGTGGGCTTCACAAATACATTAGATGAAGTAATGCAGTGGCAGGTGTTCAAGTAAGAGTTATGTTGTGCACTGGTTTCAGTAGTGAGAAAGTCATTCGAGAGAAAAAAGGAAATGATACCTTGTATGATGAGAACAAAAGAATTGAAGCCAGTAACAAATTCACCACCTCAAACCTCTGAGAAGAACAAAGCAGGAATACTTTTGCTAGTGGAACCAATAAAAAGAAATTAGTAAATGATAAAATAAATTAAAAACATGAAGGAGTATCCATTAAATCATAAAACCTGAAGAGTGACAATTCCCAGCAGTATGATTGATCCCCGAAAGATTATTGCGCCAGCAATACCATATGAAAGCACCCGGCTCTAGAGTTCCATATAATAAAAAGTTCCAGCAAAATGGAAGGACAAGTGTGTTAAATGAAAAAAAGGCCGATATATAAATATTTTATGAAGATTGTAATGCAATGCAATGAGCCAAATCTTACAGCTTATACAACTTCTATCAGAATGTATATGATGGATACATGTTGAATAGCATACCTGAAACACAACCGGTACTTTGAAGTACCTGAAGATCAAAACAAAGACTTTGCTTGTTACTAAAAAATTCTTAATTCTCACCCATCAAGATCCCAACTCAACCATGATTTAGAAAGTAAAATTGGACTATTTCTTTAATAGATGCTTAGTTCATTTGAGGTTCACATGGGTATCCAACATGCTTATACATCTGTGTATTTGCAAGATTATTACTGTCTATTAAGGCTTTACAAGGTCAAATTGACAGCAAGTAGTTACATAGCTATCACCAACAAAATTAATAGTGGAGATGCAAACCCATGTTGATCACTGACTTGCATTTCTTCAAAATGGAGATTGGAGAAACCTATCGTGGAGAAACCTATCGACAAAAGGAACCGGAGGCAACAGCACCATTAATGATACTTGCAAGGATCAGACAATGTTAACAAAGGAACTGAAGGACAAAAAAGGGGGAACATTCCATTTATAGGTCATAAGTGGATACTTGGCAGTCTTAAATACTTGGCTTGAGATTTCTGTGTATCCGATATCCTTTGTTTTAAAACTATGCTTATGTAGCATGTGATTTTCATGTGGCTGGTCATCCACAACAGGGCTAAGCTGATGCACAAACCAGATCTCTTAAATGTGTGCCACATGTATCAACATAGAGTGAGTGCTCAATAACCAACTTATCGCCATCACATTTTACAGAGAAGATTGCATTTCAATAACCAACTTATCGCCATCACATTTGTACAGAGGGGATTGTATTAACCTCAAATGAGATCCCAAGTGCTTATCCCTTCACTAAAAACTCACCGACACATTGCTTAGTTTCATCCACATCAAAAGAGGGGGGAAAAATCAGAAAACTCCCCTTCTATTAGAAGCACTACCTATGTAGTGATTTTGACAAAAAACAATGCCACATTTCTAACAAACAGAGTTCGAGCTCAGCTCCCAACTTATACCCATCAAAATTTTTAAGGAAAAGATTGCATTAACATTAAATGAAAGCTAAGGAGCCTAACACTTTAAAAAGAGTAATCGCCAAATCGTCTCATTTCATCCAAATCAAAATAACATCACTGGAACAACAATCCATTCTATTAGAAGCACCGCCTTATTCAACTATTTCAAAAGAAGCCCATGCCACATTTCTAAGAATAACCAAAGAAATCTTTCTAACTTTTCTATAGAAGAAAAGAAATTACAAAAAGAAGAACATCAATTCAGCTGCTATCTCCCCAAAATTCGATGTAATTTAGGGAGAGAAACAGTTCATAAACTATTATACTCGCTGATCATTAAAAAAAAAGTCAACTTACTGAGATGAGCCCAGAATGATCGAAAGATCTGACATAGTTTTGATTTAAAACAAATTTTATTAATGTCTTTGTAACTTCTGTGTTTTTGGGTGCCTCTGATCATCTTGGTGAATGTAGCTTGCATCTGGAACCGCAATTGTTGGACATGATGCCGTAATATGCAAAAATCCAGCTGATCCTACCATTGCATTGGGAAGCTTATTTGTTGTTTTTCTCTTTATTTGTGTCATTCTTGGATTGGTCTCTGTGTTCCACCCTTACAATGGCAAATATGTTCCCACTGAAGGCTTGTTTCGTAGCACTACCTTGGCAGTGTTCTTCGTTGTTGCTATGTAAGTGCCCTCCTCTTTTGTACTCTAGTATAAATTGTAGCTAAGGTTTAACTGACTCGATTACCTCCATATTCTAACTAATTAAACTTTTCTTTATATAATTTGAAGTCCTTGAATATTTGAAAGAGTGTTTAGAAGATCAACAATAATTATGTATTTGCAAGAATTGACTTTCAAGTTTGATTTGATTGAGTTAATGAAAATTCCAAAGCAAAATGTTGAGAGATGATCATCATCATCATCATGATCATCTTAGACTCATCCCGTTGGCTAATATGTTCTAATTCAAATATAAAAAAAAGATAGACAAAACACAAACAAGCCATTAGCATGTCTGTGTCTATTTGTGGCACACAAAAATGGTGTCTGTCTTTTGTGTGAAGTTTTTTTTTTTTAAGAAGAGGAAATGATGTTAGGAGGGAGTAGATGTCATACTATCAGTACAAGAAATGGATGATGCTTGGTTACCGATACAGACCAAACCCTCTGGTATGTTATCATTCCTTCTTATTGTCTTCATTCTTATAGGGCCAGGGTATTAGACTACATTTTCATCATTCTGGATATGTTAGTAATCTAGGATGTGATATGATAAGGTGATTTCAGGTGAGGACCATCCCATGGGCCCACACATGCAGGCATCAAGTCTTATTAACCATCTGATTGATGAAATACAATCTACATTTTATTCTGGGTCTCTGTTTTTCCTTTTGAAAGCTCCAATGCTTATTTCCTTGAATGACTGGTTAACTCTTCTTATTTCCCCCCTTTTGGTAGAACAATCCAAAGAAAAGCATATATCCGAGTGACGACCCATGCATTAATGCATCTTCCCTAATTAGTGATGCTGGCTTCACAGAAAAAAGATTCCGTTGAAGGTTGATATGGAAAAAAAGAAAAGTCTCACTTATGATGCAAAAACACCTAAAATCCCTAAAATCCTACCCTGATTTGAGACCCTCAAAAGCATGGAAATAGAAAATAAATCAGAAGTGTGAGATTTCACCTTGAGATTTTTGCAGAGAGAAGTCAGCGGAGAGAATAATTACAAAGAACAGTGAGCAGAGGACGGGAGACCTGGCCTGCACCAAGCAAACAAAATGCCCTCCTCTCCAACCTTCATTTCTGCAAACTGAATACCATCAGTGCGTCGCTGCCGATGTATGAGATTGGAATGAGAAACCGGGTGTGAGAGATAGACTGGAAGAGAGACGAGGAAGACAGCTGATGGAACGCGCTCCGAGGCGCCGTGGGGCGGCTACCGGGGTCGGTGGAACGTGGGAGTCCGTCGGGTCCGGCCCTTTCGCGCCCTGGCGGGCCTGAAGCGTGCATCAACATTTCTTTTATGTGGGTGTGCCAGATTTTCTATTTTACTTGGAATTGCAAGTGGTAATCCGGAGATAAACCTTCGCAAGTAAAAAGGAAATCAACTTCTTTCAAGTTTTCCATTGCACAAATATTTAAGAAAAGAGACATTTTCTTAGTTTGCCGTGAAAGGCGATTTTGTTTGGCATTTATAGCCGATTTTGGCGTTTATAGCCGATTTACAATTCTTATCAATAATAAAAGACAAGAGTTGTGATTTTTGTCTCTTTAGAAAAATACAAACTACAATGAAAAGCAAGAAAAGGAAGATCTAACTTTTCAGGAGATTGTGGGGGACTCGTTCAGATTGACGGTCGCAAGCCATGTGTGGGCTTCGCCGTCATCCATGCAGATGAGAACAGAGGATGCTCTTGATTCGCTTGGCTTGGCTATAACCTCAGATTTTTAGAGGACAAAGACCAAGAGAAGGTCCTATGTCCAATAAAAAGCTAAGTAGACGGGCTAAAAAGCCACTCTAAGCCATTGGAGGCAGCAGGAGAAGGCAAGGACCTTGGGGGGGGTGCCCCCCAAGGGACTTTTGTCACCTTGTAGTGGTGGCCGGTGCAGAACTTCAGCAGAGTTTTTTCTCTCTTTTTTCTTTCTCTGGATACGAGCTCTGGATTCTTTCCGATCGATCGATCTCGATTTTCTGATTTCGATTTTCCCCCCTCATTTCAATGGAATGCTCTCCTATTTATAGGCCTTTGGTAGCCATTTAGGAGGGTTTATGAGCCTTAATGGCTTTAATGGGAGGAGTTACAAGATTTATTTCTTGATTTTGTAACTCCTTTTTCCTTGAATCTGATTGGCCGATGGAGATTAAGGGCTTTTAATCACCTTAATTACCATAATGGGAGGAGTTTCATGGTTTAAATGCCATGAATCAATTGACTTGTAACTCCCAAATGCTTGCTTCTGATTGGGCCGTCCAAAGAAATGAATTAATGACTATAATAAAGCTAGTCAATTAACCACATTAATTGGTCGCCGAGCAGTCGAAGAGTCGCGGGCCGTGCCGTGTCTTCTGGAATTCTTCTGGCGATGATCATCGATGGATCTTCATGCTGATCGACATCGGATGAACATGTAACTTCAGACATTGATAGCTAAGAGCGGGCCGGTGACATCTGTCTTGTCGATTTCTCGATCGGTCGGACAGAAAGAACACTTTTTTTTTGGTCGACCGGTTGGCGATCTTGGAGCGATCAATGATGATTTTGTGCTTTTGGAGGTTGACCCGTGATTTTGACGGATGTCGGAGGATATGAGTCAATTTCAAGCACTAAAAATCACATTTTCAGGAAACCACAGGGGCCAAAGTGCGCGAAACGAGAAAAAAGACGGAAAAACGGGTCACCGGCGGAAAATCCGGTGACCCGGACTTCCATGGTCGCCGGCGACCATGGGCCATGGTCGCAGGGGCCTGCGACCCTGGGGGAATTTTCCCCTTCGGAGCCCGTTTTGCGGTCGTTTTGAGGTCTTTTTCGTCGCCGTTTTCTTCTGTATTTTTCCTGACATAACTTCTCATTTATTGGCTTGATTTCCCTGCAGAAAACCTGATGAGAATCCTTGCATTTTTAGAGTGCAAAGTTTCCAATTTTCCGGGAAAGCCGAAGACTTTGTCGCGTAAAGCTGCTGATTTTCCGCCAGAAGCTGAAACTTGGTCAAACGATGTCGGAATGACCTGAAATTTGAGGTGAAGCCTCCTGAGCAATAAATAAGACCAACCATAGGCTTTTGTTTGAGTTTTGAAGCCGTTTGGGGTCCCGTCGATGCTTCACTTGATTTTGTTGCGGGGAAAATGCCGAGCTTTGATATGTGGCCAAACGATGTCCGATTGACCTGAAATTTGACGGGGAGCCTATTGGAGTCATTTTGAGACGTTCCATGGGCTCCGTTTTGGATGTCATGGTCCCGGGTTGCTCCGCCGCCGGTAGGCTTGATTTTCTCTCGGAGCATCGAAACCTGGTCAAACGTTGTCGGAATGACCTGAAATTCGACGTGCAGCCTTTTGGAAGCATGTTGAAGCCACTCATGCACTTGGTTTGATGAGCGAAGGCTTCGGTGGTTCCCGCCGCCCGGAGCCTTGATTTTGTTGCTCGAGCATTGATGGAGGGTCAAACGTTGTCGGTTTGACTTGAAATTTGGCATGGAGCCCTTTTGAGACATGCTGGAGTCATCTGTAGGCTCTGATCGAAGTTTTGACGTCTCCGATGATGTCGCCGCCATGAACGCCATTTTAGCTGTCGGAGAAGCGAAGTTAGGCCAAATGATTCTGAAATGGCCCGAAACTTCATGTGTACTCTTCTCTTGGCTATCTTGAAGGATCTTGCAGTTTTTGTTTGATTCTGACAAGATTTGATTTTTTGGAGAAATTGCATTGCCTATTTATGGCAGGTTGCGACTTCATGCAGCTTTCTTGATTTGAAGAGGCAAAGTGACATTTTTGGTGTCAACAAATGCCCCCTCGAGGTACAGCGACGAATTGCTTGACTTTTGTAGTCGATGTGCCTCGAAGAGATTTTTGAAGGAGAGCTTGTGTCTTGACCAAGAGTCTTTGAGCAATCTTTCCTTTGGTATAGTAGCCTTTGAGCTTCCAGGGGAATTTTATGGTAGTGAAAGGAATCACACACCATCTCAAGGCAAAGTTTTGAAGATGACATCAGGGATGTGGATTTGGGTTTCTGTTTTTGATCTTGTGACCTAACCAGCTATATATGGCAGGTTAGGGGATCGGGTTTTGGTTTTGACCTTGTGACCCAACAAGCTGTATGTGGCAAGTTGGGGGATCATGATTTGGTTTTTGGTTTTGGTCTTGTGACCTAACAAGCTGTATGTGGCAAGTTAGGGGACCAGGATTTGGTTTTTGGTCACTCTTTGGGACTGTGTGGGTCCATTGGAGTGGTTTGGATTTTTGTGGAATGTCAATTTCAAGATTTTTGCTCAATTTGGTATATGAGGCTGGATGGTTTGATTTTTGGAAGCTCATGGGGCTTGGGATTTTTTTGTATGGTTCAATCAACTCAAAAGAGGCATGGAACCATTATTGTATGCTCTTGGTAAGAGGATTTTTTTTTCCTGAATAAAAGCCCAAATTTTTTTTTTTTTTTTTATAGTGCCTAGGTGGTCAAACCTGGCTCATATGGGCTAACCCATGGGACCTTAAGCTTTTTAGGATGGCTTAGATCTCATGTGGGGTCATTTTTGTAAAGAATATCTAAAGATATCTCATTTGGATAGAGAATATCTAAAAATATCTTTATGGGAGAGAATCTCTCATATTCCCTTAATTTGGGAGAGAATATCTCAAGGTATCTTTCTTTTTGGGAAAGAATCTTCAATATCCTATTTTGTTGGAGAGAATCTCTCATTTGATTGATTTTGGGAGGAAATCTCTCAAAGACATCTTTCTTTTTGGGAAAGAATCTTTCTAATTCCTTCTCTTTTGGTAAGGTTACTAATTAGTAACACTTACCTTTCTTCTTTGTTTCCTTCTTTGATTTGCTCTCTCCTATAAAAGCAAAGGAAGGTAGGATCTCTTGCTCTTATTGCTTTCTTTTGCAACAATCTCGAGAGACCTCCAAGGCCAAGAGTTTTTCTTCTTCAAGGATCTTCAAGCTTTCTTCTTCTCCATCAATGGCTTCAAGTAAGTTTTCTTTCTTTTTCTTTCAAGAAAACTCTATGTAGAGAATAGGATGGTAAAAAAAGAAAGTTTATCTTCTCTCTTTTTTTTCTTTCTTTTCCTTTTTTTCTTTCTTTCTATTCTTCTTCTCTTTTTTTTTTCTTTTCTTTTTTTTTTTCACGTGATTTCTGTTTTTTTTTTTTTTCACGTGTCTCTTTTCTCTTTTTTTTTTTTTTTTTTTTTTTTTTGTGGGCCGTACGGACAGATCCGTACGGATCTGGTCCGTACGGCCACGTGGCCTGATTTTTTTTTTTTTTTCTCCTTTTTTTTTTGAGAAAGTTTCTTTTTTTTTTCTTTTCTTTCTCCCACTTTTTTTTTGAGAAAGTTTCTTTTATTTTTTCTTCTTTTTTTTTTTTTTTTTTTTTTTTTTTTTGCTCATCATGAATATGCGTTTTTATGCAAATGTAGATGTTCATGCATGTACTTTTTGTAGATTGAGCATGATAGCATACCTGAAAATCTTTGCAAATTTGGGAATTTGGAGCTCGCAGCGATGTTGAGCCCTTCTTGATTTTGCGGAGATTTTGAGGTTTCGAAAGTTTGGAGTTTCGGAGCCCGCAGCAATGTTGAGCCCATCTTCAAACTTTCTATTTCCGTCGGGGTATTTCCTTTTTCTTTGGAATTGACCCGGAGTCATGCCAAAATTTCGCCAGATTTTTGGTGGGACAAAGTGACCCCTTTTTTTTTAGCGAAATCCTGTCATTTTGATGACGATCTTTTTCTTTTCCAACCTTTGCAGGTGGTTCCTCCAGAGCGAACAAGGGTAAAGAGCCTGCTACAAGCGTACCTCGTCGATATGCTAGATCTTCCAATGTGGCCGTTCAGCAAGCCTGGGAGAAGGTCCAGTTTGTTGAGAAGAACTTGGAAGAGTGCGATTCCCTCAATCGCGATGAGATGAGACAGCGATTGATTGCTCTCAAGGATGAGGAGTTCTATAAGATCATGGTAAGCAACCGTCCTTGGGTTATGGACGATCTGAGGGTTTTACCCAAGCCTACCTTCTTCTTTGGAGATGCAGTCCCTGACGACTTGACATACCAAAGGAGATGTTTTCAGTTCTCTTACACAGCAGATGGTGAGGAGAGAATTATTTCTACCCGGTCGTCTTTTGATCGGACCATCTCGATCCTGAGCCTTTCTCCCACGTGCCCTAAGAGGGAAGATCCTCCGAGCTGGGTGAAGAGGACCAGTGTGATCAAGACCGGGGTTTTTGTTGGTGGACCCTCCGGATATGCGGAGAAGCCACCTGTCCGTATGGACATGTTGATGCCAGCCAGCGGCTACCAGGGCTCTGATTATCCGTCGGTCGATTTGAGACCGGTGGGCCTTGGCGTTTTCAGCGGTGACGGCAGTACTTGGGTGAAGCCTTTTCGACTTCGTGGCCGTTTCAATGTTGACTCCGATTGGAAGTCATGGACTGACCACACCATGCTGATTGGGGGCGCCGTTTTGAAGGAAGCCGGGATTTTTGACGCGGTCCGCGCTTTTAGGGAGACCGTGACTTTTTCCGATGATACCTTCATGGCTATGTTGGAGTCTTTCCTCCCTCAGACCAATACCTTCGTTGTCACGAATGGTGAGGTTGGTTTTTCTCTGAAGGAGTTGAGTGTTATTACTGGATTGCCCATCCTTGGCAAACTCTACGAGGAGTTCATGCCGATTGACAGCGTCCTTGAGGAGCAGTCAGAGGAGTTCAGGCTCCTATACTTTCAGCTCGTCGCCTTCTATGATTTTTTGAAGGAGGGCTCGAAAGTGAGATCCAGCAGTTGGAAGAGTTATGGCTCTTCATTCTTCAACTTCTTTGACAGCAAAGAGTCTTCTGATAGCATGACCCGGGAAGACAGGAAGAAGACTTCGGTCATGCAGGAAGAGTTGAAGGGTTTCTTCGCGAGCACAGATGCCATTTGTTCTGACATTGCATTGCGGAGAGATCTTGCTTTTTACCTCACTTTTTGGCTAGGTGAGGCTATTTTTGCTGGTGGAGATGGGACGCACATCAGGCCGCATTGTATTTTTCCGGCTTGTCAGATGGCGTTTGGAGAGCGGCTTGCTTTGGTGCCCGCTCTTTACTCCTACCTGTGTACCGAACTGCAGGCTGCTGCTTTCTTGGTTCGGCTTGGGCTCCCTATGAATAGGGTATTTTCAGCCCATATCTTTTATTCGTGGTTTGTATACCACTGTCCTGGCTTCCACCAGCTGGGTGCTGCACAGGATGATGATCCTCTGATGATTCGATTGGCTAAGGGAAAAGCCGTATCTGAATCACTTTTGTTTGCCCGCATGAGGATCCGACGGTTCAGGGACGTCGAGATGGGGCAGTCTTCAGTTAAGCTTTCTCCGGAGTTGCGGAAGAAGGCTTTTGATTTTGGTGCCTCCCGAGACTCTACCAGAGCAGGGTCGGGAAGGCATTACTCTTTGACCAATGCAGAGAAGGAGTGGCTTTTCAGCATACGAGTCGGCACGATGGTGTACCGTAGACATCTTTTCGTCGACATCCAGCCGTATGTACCTTCTCGCTTTGCGCTTCAGTTGGGCTTCTCTCAAGGCGTTGTTGGAGCGCCTTCGAGTATGGTGAAGCGTTTTGGGGGTTTGCAGGATGGCAGAAATGCATGGGCTTTCTATAGTGCTGAAGACACTACTGCCACGATTTCTTATCCTGAGCTGTCGACTTTCCGAACTGCCGGCTTCACGAAGTGGTTCGCGGAGAGCTTTTTGGCATATCGGGGGCTTTCCAAGAAGGAGCTTGATGTAAAGCTGTCTTCTGGAAAAGGCATTGGGAAGTCGGATGGCGTCCGGCGAAAGGAAGTTTGGGCCTTCCTTTCTGGAGAGAAGCACAAGATAGGCTTTCTCGGTGACCAGGGCGTCATTGGTTCTGAAGCTGTTCGGGAAGTACCTGATGAGGCTTTGGAGCAGCTAGAACAGGAGGAAGCTGAGCTCGACGCTTGGATGCAAGCGGCACAGAGACGAGCTTCCGTGGAGTCTACTGGCGAGAGCAGACCATCCAGTGAGGAGTCAAGTGAGAAACCTGACTCTGATAGTGGGGCGGGTTCTTCTAGGAAGCGAACCCGTAGAGGTAAGAAGAGGAGGAGGAGTCAGCGTCACATGGGGCGGGACGAAGACTCTCCTAATGTGGAAGTCCCTCTCACTGTCAATGAGGAGGTGCCAGGGGAAGCTGAAGAACCTCCGGAGAAGAGGATTCGGGAAGAAGAGACCATCGGTGAAGGTATGATTCCTCCTTTTCCTTTTCTACTTCTTTCATGGGGCTTTCCATGTTCTGATTTGTTTTCTCACCCTGCTGCTGCTTTTCTTTTAGCAGAGGATGAAGACTTGCCGATGCCTGAGGTTCCAACCGATGAGGCGGTGATGGAGCCGGTTATGGCATCTGAAGAAGAACCGAGGGACTCTGGAATGACTCCGGAATCTCCAATTGGTATAACTTCTTTCGCTTTCTCTTCTTTTTTTTTTTTTGCCTGCGACTTGATTTGCTAACATTTTTTTTCTTGTCAGCTGACTTGCCACAGGATTCCGATGACTTTGAACCATCAATGGACGCAAATGTCGATGATGCTTCTGATGAGTTCATGGAGGAAGAGAGTGTTCCGCCAGTCGTCGAAGAAGGTACTTTGTAGTGATGACCCTGATGATTTTTTTTTGAACAGGATCATATTCATACCTTTTTGTGTTTCATTTGCAGGTTTTGAAGTGACAGAAAAGAGTCCATCGCTTTCTTCAGAACCAGAGAAAGGGATGCCAGAGGTCGATCCGGAGGTAGAGACCAGTTCTGACATGATTGAGGAGATGCCTCGTGTTGAGATTCCCTCTCCAGTGGCTCCAAGTGAAAAGAGTTCTTTTGTTACTCTTCCAATGGGACATGACATGAGCAGCCAATCAGCGGAGAAGGGTGAATCTTCATCCAGTTCGTCTCTTCAATTTGCGAAGAAGGTGCTGGCTCGGGTTTTGAGTTCTTGGGTCAAGACTCTCCTTTCTGGACACTTGGAGGCAGGATTTGGCATGATCCCACATGTACAGGAGATTCTGACCGACACCGAAGAGGTTGGTCTGGATGTCACAGGTGCCAGGGCGATCGTTGATAGGATCATTGCACTGGGTGACAAGTGGTTTGAGACCATGGGTTTCCCTGACGACCAATTCTTCAAGGAGATGTTCTTGGACCCTGCTGATAAGGCTAAGTCTGACCTGAATGAGGCTACACAAAGCAAGAAGCAGCTAGTTCGGGAGAAGAACAAGGAAGAGCTAGCCATCATCGGATTGAGGCATGACCTTAACGTCCTTGATAGGGAAGTTAAGGAGGCCAGGAAACGTCTTGAGCATTTGAAGGCACAAGTCGATGCGAAGTGGGCTGCTATAACAGAGGCTCGTGACAGGGAGAGTACTCTGATTCGCAGGGTTGCAGATGCCGGTCAAGTTCTCGAGAGGAGGACTCTAGAAAACGAACGATGGCAAACTGCTGGGGAAGAGCTTCCCGGTGTAAAAGGAGGGTTACGGCATTCGCCGGCATCTCATGGCAAGTTCCTGAAGAAGCGTGCCTTGGAAACTCTGACGGCTGAGGCCAAAAGTTTGCTTGAGGAGCTGAAGCTTTGGCTGGAGACCATTTTTGGCTGAGCTCCTGATTTTTTATAGCAGAAACCATTCTTCTTTTTTTTTTGTACCACATGTATTTTTTGGTACTCTTTTTTTTGTAGTGCTTGTGAACACTTTCTATTTTTTTTTTTTTTTTTTTGCTTTGGTACCACATGTATTTTTTTGGTACCCTTTTTTTTTTGTAGTGCTTGTGAACACTTTCTATTTTTTTTTTTTTTGCTTTGGTACCACATGTATTTTTTTGGTACCTTTTTTTTTTGTTCCCTACGCTCACTCAAATCTTTTTGTGATGAAAGCAATTGCTAAATGGGATTTGATCAAAAGCTTTGTCATTTTGTGAAAATCTTTTGTCAAATGGTTGTTTTGGTAGGGGAAACGAATTTGGCATGAAAGCCGGATTTTTGTGGCATTTACAGCCAGTTTGGTGGCATTGATAGCTAATTGGTGGCATTTATAGCCGGTTTGGTGGCATTGATAGCCAATTTGTGGCATTTATAGCCGGTTTTGACATGAGAGTCAGGTTTTTTTTTTGTGTGGCATTTGTAGCCGAGTTTTTTGAAAACCGAGTTTTGTTTTATTGGCATGAAAGCCGATTTTGGCGTTTATAGCCGGAAATTTTTGTTTTGGCATTCATAGCCGGATTTTGGCATTTATAGCCAAGTTTTGGTTTTCAAAATGCAGGTATCGACTAAATGTCGCCTCCCCGCTGAATGGTCTTGCAAGTGTCGATGGAATGTCGCTTCCTTGCTCATTCGGTTTTGCGAGTATTGATGGAATGTCACTTCCTCGCGGGTTAGGTTTTGCAAGTATCGATGGAATGTCGCTTCCTCGCGAATTGGGGTGCAAATATCGACTAAGCGTCGCTTCCCTTCTTTTCCCAAGACTTTTGGTTTTGCGGGTACTGACTTGATGTCGTTTCTCCGCGATTTTTGAAATTTGAGGTTTTCTCGAACCATTTGTAATTTTGGTTGTGGATAGCAACTGGTATGTTGCATCTCCACGATTTTTGAAATTGGGTTGTGGATATCAACTGGTTTGTTGCTTCTCCACGATTTTAGGTTTTCTCGAACCTTTGAAATTTGGGTTGTGGATATCAACTGGTTTGTTGCTTCTCCACGATTTTTGAAATTGGGTTGTGGATATCAACTGGTTTGTTGCTTCTCCACGGTTTTGGATTTTGCAAGTATCGACGAAATGTCGCTTCCCTGCGATTTTGGGTGCAAGTATCGATGGAATGTCGCATCCTTGCTTTTTTTCAAAATTTTTTGTTTTGCGGGTACTGACTTTGATGTCGTTTCCCCACGATTTTTGAAAAACCATTTTTTTTTTGTTTAAAGACACGAGGGTTGTAAATTTTGACCTAGAACCATTTGGCGGTAAAAGGTAAGGTGGACTAGGGTGGAAATCCCTGAATCCGGATTTTTGTTTCAAACCATGAATTTTGGTTCAAGGATCGAAAGTTTTGGTCAAGTCAGGGAGAGGCTCCTAAACTTGGATTTTTTTTTGTTTTTGAACAATGAAACAATGAAAGTAAGCATTGTTTTTGAATCTCTAGAAATTTTGACATTTGATATGAAAATTCTAAAGAGAGTGGGTTTGACGAGCGAGTACCTGAGAACAGGTTTTGGCCATACAGGCATTGCTCTTACCCAGTTGGGTAAGTCTTCAAGGGTAGTACCGCTTCAAGAACTTGCCGTTGATAGGCAGCATACATCTGTCGCCTTCCATGTTTAGGAGGGCATATGCGCCGTTGGAGAAGACTTTGTCGATGACGTAGGGTCCCTTCCATTTTGGTTCAAATTTGCCTTTGGATTTGTGTGCGAAGACCATTGGTCTTTTTACCGCAAGAACCAAGTCACCCTTTTTGTAGGCGCGTTGCCGGACCCTTTTGTCAAAAGATCCTGCCATGCGTGCTTGGTAAAGTTCAATGCTTTGTCGAGCTTCGAGCCGTCTCTCATCGAGATTGTCCAGCTCATGGAGTCGCAATTTCGCATTGCTTTCTTGAGTCATGTCATTTTGTAGAGATACCCTCAGAGAAGGAATTTGTACCTCTAGGGGCACGACAGCTTCGCATCCATAGACCAAGGAGAATGGTGTGCTATGGGTTGGTCCTCGAACGGTGGTTCGATAGGCCCACAAAGCTTCAGACAGTTTGTCGCTCCAGTCTCTTTTGTGACTAGAGACCATTTTCTTGAGGATTTTGCAGAGTGTCTTGTTGAAGGCTTCTGCTAATCCGTTTGCTGCCGGATTGTATGGAGTCGAAGGACAGCTTTGAATTTTGTATTTGTCGCAAAACCTGTAGAATCGATGATCCCGGAATTGTGGTCCGTTATCATGGACGAATCTCTTGGGTATGCCGAAACGACAAATGATGTTGGTGCGCAGGAACTGAAGAACTGATGAGGTCTTCATTTCGTTGAACGCAAATGCTTCTGACCACTTGGAGAAATAATCCGTAGCGGCGAAGATGAAGCGATGACCTTTGCTTGAAGGGGGAGAGATAGGACCTATGATGTCCATGCCCCATGCTTCAAAAGGCCATGAGATTGTTGTAGGATGCAGCCATTCCGGAGGCATGTGAATGTAATCTCCGTGAACTTGGCATAGCTGGCAGCGTTTGGCAAATTGCATTGCATCAGCAACCATGGTAGGCCAATAGTAACCTAACCTTTTTATCTGGTCATAGAGCTTAGGACCTGCCTGATGGGCTCCACAAAGACCAGCATGAACTTCTTTAAGTGTTTCTTCGGCTTCTTGTTGTGAAAAGCAGCGTAGAAGTACTCTGTTGAAGGATTTCCTGTAAAGGATCTTTGAAGGGATATCTAAATGAAAGTTTGGGGCTCGCCTTTGAATGCTTACCCGTTCTTTTGGATCTTCAGGTAGGATTCCGAACATAGTGTAATCAATGAACGGATCCCTCCAGTCGCCGATTGAAGGTTGAAGGATAGAGATCCGACTTCCAACCACTCGGTGGCATTCAGCAACTGCTTGGTGTGTGTTAAGAGGAGGGAGGATCCTTCTCTCGCACACTGTAATTTGCATGTTTTCCCCTTCCTGGATCGCCATTGATGCGGCAAGTCCGGCCAGGGCATCTGCACGGATGTTTTCACCTCTACGAATGTGGGTGATGTTGCAGATGTCAAACTTTTGCAGAAGCGATTGTGCCTTGTTGTAATAAGGCAGCAGATCGGGCTTCCTGACTTCATATTTCTGATTTATCTGGTTGACGATCAGTTGAGAGTCTCCAAAGACTTCCAGCATGGTGATACCAGATTCGATGGCGGGTTCCAATCCTAGGATCAGAGCTTGGTATTCAGCTGCATTGTTTGTGCATGGTTCCAGTAGCGAGAAAGCGTGTGGAATCATGCATTTGTCGGGGCTAACAAAGAGGATGCCAACTCCCGAGATCAGCTTTCTGTTTTCATTTGTCCTGGTTGCACCGTCAAAGTACATGTCCCAGGAGGCATTTGGTGAGGAAGTCTCCACGTTGTAGACAGGTTCATCTGGGAGATCATCTCTGAGTGGTGAATCTTTAGGCAATGGATGCTCTGCGAGGAAATCTGCTAGAGCTTGGCCTTTGATTGCTTTTTGTGGCACATACCTAATATCAAATTGTGACAAGAGGATGGACCATTTTGCCAGTAGGGCATTGAGAGAACCGGCCTTCGTGACAAGGACCTTCAAGAGGTTGATCCTCGAGACCAGGTAGACTGTGTTGGAAAGCAAGTAGTGACGTAGCTTTTGTACGGTGAACATCACTGCAAGGCATTCTTTTTCGACTGGAGAGTAGCGATGCTCTGCACCTACTAGCATGCGGCTGAGGTAGTATAGAGCAGCTTCTTTTCCCTCACCATTCTCTTGTGCAAGCAGAGCGCCTACAGAATGATCAAGAGCTCTTGTGTACAAGATGAATGGTTTTCCAGTGGCAGGGGCAGCTAACACTGGAGGTTTGGTCAGGTATGACTTGATATCTTGAAATGCGGCTTCGCAGTCGGCATCCCAGACAAAGTCTACACCTTTTTTCATTAATCGAGAGAATGGACGGCATTTCCCCGAAAGATTGGAGATGAACCGTCTGATGTAGGCCAATCTCCCTTGGAGCCCTTTTAGTTCTCTCAAGGTTCTTGGAGAGGGCATTTCTAGAATAGCCTTGACTTTTATGGGGTCAAGTTCTATTCCAGCTTTCCGAACAAGGAATCCGAGAAACTTACCCGACGAGACGCCGAAGAAGCATTTTAGAGGATTCATCCGCAGTTTGTGTTTGCGGAGTCGGAGGAAGACTTCCCGAAGATCTTTGAGATGGTCTTCTTTTCTTCTGCTTTTGACGGCGAGGTCATCAACGTAACATTCGACCGTCTTGTGCTGCATATCTTGGAATATTTTCATCATAGCCCTCTGATATGTGGCACCAGCATTTTTCAGACCAAATGGCATAACAGTGTAGCAATACACGCCAAATGGAATCCGAAATGAAGTGTGTTTTTCATCCTCGGGATGCATCTTTATCTGATTGTAACCAGAGAAGCCATCCATGAATGTCATTCGCTCGAATCCGCAGGTATTGTCAATCATCACCTCCGGTATGGGGAACGGGAATTCATCTTTAGGGCAAGCGCCATTCAAGTCTCTATAGTCAATACAGACTCTGATCTGCCCAGTTTTCTTTGTCACGGGGACAATATTGGCCAACCACTCTGGATGTTGTTCCTCACGGATGAAGCCGACACTTTTGAGCTTTTGAACTTCTTGTTCAATTTTATCCATCACATCTGGACGGAATCTTCTTTGGCCTTGTTTGACAGGCTTGATGTCTTCTTGAAGATTGAGTTTGTGGACTGCTACTTTGGGGTCTAAACCAGGCATTTCAGCGTAGGACCATGCAAAGCAATCAACGAACTCACGAAGAAAAGCGATATACTCGGGTAACTCATCATCCTTTATATTCTTGCTTATGAATACAGGACGTGGGTTATCTGGTGTTCCCAAGTTTATCTTTTGAACAGGATCTTCTGTCGGAAGGTTCGAAGGTGGTTCCTCCACAATATTTTCGGAGGCTTCCAACTCAACGAAACCTTCTGGAGTTTCAACTGCATTACCAGACCAAGGCTCTGTTCCTTTCCATGGATTTTCTTGATTGGTGATCTCCTCAAGGCTTGCTATGAGATAGTCCCAATCGCCTGTTGAGTCTGGTATTTCTTTTGGAGACGAGGGTTCTTCTGGGTCAGGATGCCACAAGTCTGTATTATCGGACGATTCCTCTTTATCATCAGAGAAATCATACCAATTGGATGAGCTTCCTGGATCTTTGTCAGGTAACTCTTTAAAGAGATTTCCAGGGAGATCGATGTCTTCGTGGACTTTAGATGTTGAGGCTTGGTCGGTAAAACGACTTTTAAGCCTTTGTGTCAACTGTCTCAGAGGAGTGTCGGGATCATACCCTAACCCATATGAAGACTTTTCTACATGACCGTAGAGTCTCCAATCTTCCAGCTGGCTTTTGGTCAAGGCGGGCTCCAATGGCGTGAGATAGCTGAGGCATACCTTCATTTTGGAAAGGTTCCAGCATGGAATTTGATGAAGAAGCGTCCGATCTATGGAAGAAGATCGGCCTTTGCTTTGGTGATGTTGCCGGAACAACAAAGGTAGCAGACGTAGGATCTTCTACATCAGCAGGTGTCTCCATCGGAGTGAGAGCAGGCTGAACTTGCTGAGTGTCAGCTTGGCTTGACGATGCATCGTCTTCTGGCTCTGAGTCCGAGTCTGTGTCTTGCATGATAGACACGAGAGAGACAACAAATTTGCCCCCAGGCTTTTGTTTCGCCTTCTTTACTTTAGTCGTGATGACCAAAGGTTTTGAATTCTTGAGGGGGATAACGAAGGGAGATTGACTACTCTCTTCTAATTTGCCGGAGGGTTTGTTTTCTTCCGGTGATTTTTGAGGAGCCTTGCCTTTATCTTTCTGGAGATTTTCAGCAGGGGGTGCTATTTCCTCTTCTTCTTCTTTTTCGCCTTCATACATTTGGGAGTCTGCGAAGTGGACTTCTTTACCTTTGAAGGGTTTCCTGTCCGCAAAGACTCGATGTACCATGCCGTCGTCGCCGACAAACTTGATGCATTGATGTAGAGTTGAAGGAACAACACCATTCTCGTGTATCCAAGGACGTCCGAGAAGGATGTTGTAGCATGAGGGGGTTTTTATTGCATACACAGTGACCTCAGAGATAAGATCACCGATTTGCAATTTGAACCTGATTTTGCCGATAGGCCTTTGAGTGCTCCCATCGTATCCAAAGATAGATACAGATGTGTGGCTTAGCTTGCTGGGTGGGATGCCCAACTCTTCAAGAGCCGAAGTGGAGATAAGGTTGAGTGCAGAACCTGGGTTGATCTGAACTCTATGTATCGGCATTTCTTTGATGTACCCTGTGAAGTACAGGGGTCGGTTGTGCCTTGCTTCGCCAAGTAGGAGGTCTTCCTTAGTGAAGGCGATGGTTGCATTGGCTGCCTTTTGAACCGAGAGGCATTGGATGCATGATCCTTCAGTTTTCTTTTCTCCCTTTGAGGAAGTTTCAGAGTTTTTGACCCGGTAGTCCATTTCAATTTGGAGGACTTGCGGGGCATGTTTGTCGACATCCTCATTCAGTTTTTGTAATTCTGAGATGAGATTATCACGAGTGCGTGGAGACATTCGTAATAAATCCAGGATGTGAAGACGTGCAGGTATGTGTTTGAAGTGCTCAACCAAGTCATACTTGAAAGCCTCCTTAGGGCCTGCATGTTCATCATTGTTGGCACTGGGGGCGCTTACAACATCTTTTCCGGAAGGATTTACATAAGTAAAGGAAGATTGGTTGTAATTTTTGTGGTAGTCCCGGCCCGAACGGGTGCCTCTACCAACTTTTCCGGGAGCAAGTCCTGAACAGCATCCAGCAGCTTTTCTTCTTCGTTGACCCATCCATCACCCCAAGTTGGGTTTTCTTCATGATGATGAGTCGGGAAGAATGTGTATCCTGAAGTCACAGTCTCAGGAGAAGAAACCTGAGAGGGTGCCATCTCTGTGAAAGTCACGTGAGACGAGGTAGCTCCAGAGGATACATTGCTAGGCGTTGTCGGAGTGTAGGTAATCTCATCAGACGACGCTTCAGAAGAGCTATAGTCCTGATATATTACATTACAGGAAGCTCTGATAGGAGATGTTGCCTGCTCGGAGTCAGACTCATCCTCGGATGTAAGAGGATCGTCAATCCAGCAATGTTCTCCATTTTCAGGAGTTGAGGGAGGAGGTACCTGATGGGCATCAGGGACTTCCGGCTCTGGATTGTGAGGAATCTCGTTGACGCGGTCTTGCTCTTGTTCTAGAGCGAGACGCTGCAAGATCCTTGCATATTCTTCAAGATCAGGCATGGGAGCCAGATCCTCTTCTTCGTCTTCTCCGTGTGGCTCAACATAGTTGATTTCCACTGGAGCAATGACAGGTGCTGGGTTAACTGCATCTTCTTGTGCAGCCTCTTGGTCTTCTTCATCATCAGACCAGGATCCTTGTGGTTGCAAGGGGTTATACCAGATTACTGGCATAAGGTGAGTTTCAGGAACCCATTCTTCATCGGAGAGATATTCTCCTGTTTCAAGAGATTCCTCCCACTCATCGGTGTAGTTGGGCTCGAACCCATCGTCGGTGTCGCTGGACTCGTATCCATCAATGGAGAATCCAACTACCGAGTTGCAAGAGTATGATGCCCCCTGCATGGCTTCTTTTTTGAATTGAGGTGGCATGAAATCACTGAGAGTGAAGTTTCTTACCGCCTTTGAAGTCTCTGGAAGGGACGTTTCTGTTGCCCCGAGTGAAGTGGTAGAGGAGGCCTCTGCCTTTTCATGGACTTCTTGTTTTGGCTGGGTCTTCTCTTGCCGTTTGAGCTTGAGGAGATGTTTCTTGGCTTGCCTTCGCTGCTGAGCGGTCGGCTTTGTTTTGACGATCTCCCAATTTTCATCTTCCAGGAGATCGGGATGTACCCATATGGGTTGTCCGTCTGGTGTCGGGCAAGGAACCAACACTTCGGACGTTTGAATTCTTTTTATCACCTTGAAGGAAGTAGTGATCTTCTTCTTCGGTGATTTTGGTGTTTGTCCACGTGACACCATGTTGACGGAGGCGGGGCCATAATTTTTTTCAAAGGTGATGACTCCGTTTTTCCACATCTCGTTTATCTTCTCTCTCACAACAAAGCATTGATTGAGAGGATGCGAGACCATCTGGTGGTATGGACAGTACCGAGGATCATTGGTTTTGCCAACGTCTCCAGGTCTTTTGGGCTCTGGCAAAATGAGTTTGCCATTTGCTAGGAGAGCCTCAAAGATTTCTTCGACGTCTTCATCGAACGGATATTTCTTTTCTACTCGCTCTTTGAAGGCATCAGAGAGTTCAGGTCTCTTACCTACAGCTCTATTTTCAGCTTTCTTTGGTTGCTGAGGAGCTGACTTGGTTTGCACATTAAGGACCTCTTTCTTCTTTGGTTTAGAGGTTGCAATGGCGGTTGGCTCTTTTCTTGATGACTTCTGACTGTTGAGGCCTTTGATCACCATTTCAGCTTCCATGGAAGCTTCGAGGAGTTCCCCCAGGTTCTTTGATTTATTGCCGATGATCATGGAGCGGATTTTAGCTCTCATGTTGTTTCGGCAGATGTCGACTAGCGACGCTTGTGGCAATACATCTGAACATTTGTACGCCATTGCTTTCCACTTGTGAATGAAGTCATAAGTTGACTCATTCTCTCCCTGTTTTAGGCTACAGAGCTGAGCCATAGTAACAGGATGATCCTCACCTTGGAAGTGGGTCAGGAAGCGTGTCTCCAGCATAGCCCAGTTCTGAATGGAGTTCTCCGGCAGAGTGGAGTACCAATCGAAGGCCGTCCCTTTAAGGGTACTTGCAAAGAGGCGAATCTTGAGTGCATCTTGATCCGCGATAGCTCCCGTCAAGATCTTGAAGTGGATGACGTGCTGTCTGGCCGATCCTTTCCCCGTATATGTTTGGAGAGTAGGATGTTTGAATTTTGTAGGGAACGGGACCGAGTCCATCCATAAAGGATATGGTGGCTTGATCCCATGTTCTTTGAGTATATCCTCTTCTTTAGCTTTGGCGAGGATACTGTCTACGTCCTTTTTGGTGAGGGCGCATGACTCATTTTCTTCTCCATTTCCCTCGTTATTGCTATGATTCGGAGGAGGCTCATTGTTCACCTGATTTTGGACGACAAGGAGAAGGTTTTCCATCAGAGTTTCAATCCTCTGCTGGCCTTGTTCCAACTGCTGGATGCGTGTGAGCGCATCATCTCGAGGTGGATTCTGAGGTGGCGGCTCAGAACTTGTAGCCAAGACGTTCATCCCTCGGGATTCGAACGAAGAAATCGTCCTGGTGACCGAGCTGGGGCTCATTCTTTTTGATGAAGAGCTTGATGAAGGATTACTCTCCCGTCCTTGGCTTGAAGGGGCAGGAGATTCTTCGGGATGTCTTTGTGTCCTGGTGACGCTACGGGTCACCGGACGTCGGACATGGATTTTTGATGCTGACCTTTGGCGTCTTCTGGTTTTTCCAACCATATGGACGGCAGCAACTTGGTCGGGTCTTTCTTTTTCGACCCATTTGTGGGAGACTTGAAGTGTAGGAGGCTGGGTCCGTTGCTTCTCTAGTCTCTTTTGTCGATATGAAGCACGGCGGCGTGCTCGACGAGCGATTTGAGCTTCAGTCAGCTCTGGCTGGGCTCTGACGATGAAGGATGTGCTCCCTCGGGCGCAGCAGCCGAGCCTGTCTTCTTTGTAGCTAGGCAAGGACAGGATCCGGACCCGGTCCTTTGCCTGTTGCAGCGAAGCTTTGAACCTTTCGAGTTCGGCCCCTGTAGAGATGAAGGGTCGAACTGAAGGAGTGTAGGCCTTAGCAGGTGCTTGGAGAGGCCTGCTGATGCATGATCTGATTTTGGGCCTGTAGGAACAAGCCGGCTCATGCTGGGTTGACTTGGGAGTCAGGTTGGAGATGGGTCTCTCCTCTTTCATGTAGGCAAGAGGGTAGAACTGGTTCTCTTTGAGTGGGGCCAGGTATGCTGGCTTGGTGGAAGTTTGAGACCTTCTTTGTTTTGGGGAAGGTCTTGGAGACCAAGTCTTGGGATAGACCTGGTTGTTTGTGGGTCGAGGCTTCGCGGGGGTGCCGCGGGCTTCGGGCTTTTGGGCGCTCGCCTTTGGTGTCACGGGAGTGACACGTTGAGAGGCGATCTTCTGCCTTTTGGCAGGCGCAGTTTGTTCTTCGGGAAGTGGGAATGGTCCCAGCGTCCCAAAGAAGATATTCCGGGGAGTCGAGGTCGACCCGGAGTTCAGAGAGTTGCCGAGGGAGTTAACGCTTCGGCAGCTGACAGGGCGCTTATGAGTGCGCGCGCTTTGCTTCTGTTGAAGCATGAGTTGGTGCTTGTTCTCATCGAAGATAATGGTTAAGGCTGCCATTGTTAGTTTCGAAAAGGTTCTGAAACACGACCACGTCCATTAGTAATCACAAGAATATAATGATCATAAATGGGAATTCCTATGGTTGTCTTTTCAAATCGCTTAAGGGATATGACCCAAGCGACATGAAGAAGGCAAAAAGCCATAGATGGTACAATTGTTCTGACAGCAAGTATGGTGAGCCCAGAATGAGCGTTCCAGTGACTGCTAGAAGCAATTGTAAACCTAAATTCGACTTATCGAGAAGCAGGGCTTGCTCGAGATAAGAAGAATATAAGGTAGGAGTTACAAATGTGCCGGTCACAGATACAGTAGACCCTGAAAGGGCGTACCAGTATTGCTAGGCACAAATGTTGGAGATCGCATCCATGAGATGGGATTCTTTGTTTTGAAATGTCAGAAATGGATTCGTCAAAGAGAGCAGGTGGCATTCCGATTCAAATACGGGCTCAACGATTTCCGCGAGCGCCAGTACTCAGAAGGGAAGAGACCACAATTTCTCGAATCTGAATCCAAAAGTGACGAGTTTTTGGAGATTTTTTTTTTTTGAAATGATTTTTTTTATTTTATTATTTTTATTTTTTTTTATTATTTTTTTTTTTTAAAAAAATATATTTTTATTTATTTTTTTATTTTATTTTTATTTTTGAAAATTTTTGTTTTTTTTTTAAGATTTTTTTTTTGAAAATCTTTTTTTTTATTTTTTTTTATTTTGATTTTAATTTTTTTAAGATTTAAAGACGAGAGAGTACACATAGGCCTCCTAACCCGGTCTTATGAAACCTCAATTGATAGAATTGCCCCCAGGTAAGGGCAGGATTACTTAATGAACCCGTTTGGAGGACCCTTGCCTAGAACAGTCAAGCTGTCTCCACACTCTGGACAAGGCTTTTCTTGAATCAATCGTGATCAAAGAACGCAATTGGTTTAACCTTAGTGGTCTATGTCCTTCTTTATAAAAAATCCCAAATAGACTCATCGAAGAGAAACGATGGCCCAAAACCTTAGTCGAACGGGCTCAACATTTCTGCAAGCACCAAAGAACGATAGGATAGGATCAAAGCTTCTCAATTTTGAATTAGAACTAAGAAAACTGATTTTTTTGATTTTTTTTTTGAAATCTCTAATGAACTCATCGAAGAGAAACGATGGCCCAAAACCTTAGTCGAACGGGCTCAACATTTCTGCAAGCACCAAAGAACGATAGGATAGGATCAAAGTTTCTCAATTTTGAATTCAAACTAAGAAAACTGATTTTTTTTTTTTTTAAGAAATCTCTAATGAACTCATCGAAGAGAAACGATGGTCCAAAACCTTAGTCGAACGGGCTCAACATTTCTGCAAGCACCAAAGAACGATAGGATAGGATCAAAGCTTCTCAATTTTGAATTCAAACTAAGAAAACCAATTTTTTTTTAAAAAAAAAAGAAAGAATGGAAACAAACTTAAAGAAGTAGAAATTTCCAAAAAATCCCATCTCATTTTTTTTGGGTGCAAAATCCAACATAGGCCACCAGCTAGAAAGTAGCCAAGGAATCTGGAGAAGAAGTATAAGCATAGAGCAAAAATATGGTATGCAAATATTTCATTTCCAAGCACCATGTTCTCAAATGAACGAGTCCCACCGGGTGTGCCAGCTTGATGGAACGCGCTCCGAGGCGCCGTGGGGCGGCTACCGGGGTCGGCGGAACGTGGGAGTCCGTCGGGTCCGGCCCTTTCGCGCCCTGGCGGGCCTGAAGCGTGCATCAACATTTCTTTTATGTGGGTGTGCCAGATTTTCTATTTTACTTGGAATTGCAAGTGGTAATCCGGAGATAAACCTTCGCAAGTAAAAAGGAAATCAACTTCTTTCAAGTTTTCCATTGCACAAATATTTAAGAAAAGAGACATTTTCTTACTTTGCCGTGAAAGGCGATTTTGTTTGGCATTTATAGCCGATTTTGGCGTTTATAGCCGATTTACAATTCTTATCAATAATAAAAGACAAGAGTTGTGATTTTTGTCTCTTTAGAAAAATACAAACTACAATGAAAAACAAGAAAAGGAAGATCTAACTTTTCAGGAGATTGTGGGGGACTCGTTCAGATTGACGGTCGCAAGCCATGTGTGGGCTTCGCCGTCATCCATGCAGATGAGAACAGAGGATGCTCTTGATTCGCTTGGCTTGGCTATAACCTCAGATTTTTAGAGGACAAAGACCAAGAGAAGGTCCTATGTCCAATAAAAAGCTAAGTAGACGGGCTGAAAAGCCACGTCTAAGCCATTGGAGGCAGCAGGAGAAGGCAAGGACCTTGGGGGGGGTGCCCCCGAAGGGACTTTTGTCACCTTGTAGTGGTGGCCGGTGCAGAACTTCAGCAGAGTTTTTTCTCTCTTTTTTCTTTCTCTGGATACGAGCTCTGGATTCTTTCCGATCGATCGATCTCGATTTTCTGATTTCGATTTTCCCCCCTCATTTCAATGGAATGCTCTCCTATTTATAGGCCTTTGGTAGCCATTTAGGAGGGTTTATGAGCCTTAATGGCTTTAATGGGAGGAGTTACAAGATTTATTTCTTGATTTTGTAACTCCTTTTTCCTTGAATCTGATTGGCCGATGGAGATTAAGGGCTTTTAATCACCTTGATTACCATAATGGGAGGAGTTTCATGGTTTAAATGCCATGAATCAATTGACTTGTAACTCCCAAATGCTTGCTTCTGATTGGGCCGTCCAAAGAAATGAATTAATGACTATAATAAAGCTAGTCAATTAACCACATTAATTGGTCGCCGAGCAGTCGAAGAGTCGCGGGCCGTGCCGTGTCTTCTGGAATTCTTCTGGCGATGATCATCGATGGATCTTCATGCTGATCGACATCGGATGAACATGTAACTTCAGACATTGATAGCTAAGAGCGGGCCGGTGACATCTGTCTTGTCGATTTCTCGATCGGTCGGACAGAAAGAGCACTTTTTTTTTTGTCGACCGGTTGGCGATCTTGGAGCGATCAATGATGATTTTGTGCTTTTGGAGGTTGACCCGTGATTTTGACGGATGTCGGAGGATATGAGTCAATTTCAAGCACTAAAAATCACATTTTCAGGAAACCACAGGGGCCAAAGTGCGCGAAACGCGAAAAAAGAAGGAAAAACGGGTCACCGGCGGAAAATCCGGTGACCCGGACTTCCATGGTCGCCGGCGATCATGGGCCGGCGACCATGGGCCATGGTCGCAGGGGCCTGCGACCCTGGGGGAATTTTCCCCTTCGGAGCCCGTTTTGCGGTCGTTTTGAGGTCTTTTTCGCCGCCGTTTTCTTCTGTATTTTTCCTGACATTTCTTCTCATTTATTGGCTTGATTTCCCTGTAGAAAACCTGATGAGAATCCTTGCATTTTTAGAGTGCAAAGTTTCCAATTTTCCGGGAAAGCCGAAGACTTTGTCGCGTAAAGCTGCTGATTTTCCGCCAGAAGCTGAAACTTGGTCAAACGATGTCGGAATGACCTGAAATTTGAGGTGAAGCCTCCTGAGCAATAAATAAGACCAACCATAGGCTTTTGTTTGAGTTTTGAAGCCGTTTGGGGTCCCGTCGATGCTTCACTTGATTTTGCTGCGGGGAAAAATGCCGAGCTTTGATATGTGGCCAAACGATGTCCGATTGACCTGAAATTTGGCTGGGAGCCTATTGGAGTCATTTTGAGACGTTCCATGGGCTCCGTTTTGGATGTCATGGTCCCGGGTTGCTCCGCCGCCGGTAGGCTTGATTTTCTCTCGGAGCATCGAAACCTGGTCAAACGTTGTCGGAATGACCTGAAATTCGACGTGCAGCCTTTTGGAAGCATGTTGAAGCCACTCATGCACTTGGTTTGATGAGCGAAGGCTTCGGTGGTTCCCGCCGCCGGGAGGCTTGATTTTGCTGCTCGAGCATTGATGGAGGGTCAAACGTTGTCGGTTTGACTTGAAATTTGGCATGGAGCCCTTTTGAGACATGCTGGAGTCATCTGTAGGCTCTGATCGAAGTTTTGACGTCTCCGATGATGTCGCCGCCGTGAGCGCCATTTTAGCTGTCGGAGAAGCGAAGTTAGGCCAAATGATTCTGAAATGGCCCGAAACTTCATGTGTACTCTTCTCTTGGCTATCTTGAAGGATCTTGCAGTTTTTGTTTGATTCTGACAAGATTTGATTTTTTGGAGAAATTGCATTGCCTATTTATGGCAGGTTGCGACTTCATGCAGCTTTCTTGATTTGAAGAGGCAAAGTGACATTTTTGGTGTCAACAACAGCCGAGGAAGAGAAATGAGGCCAATCGATTGAGAAAGAAAGAAAATGGCGGGGAATGGAGAGAATCCAGAGATGAGGAAGACAGTCGAGGAAGAGAAATGAGGTGGGGAATGGAGAGAAAGAAAGAAAATGGCGGGGAATGGAGAGAGACAGAAGATGGCGGGGAATGGAGAGAAAGAAATAAACTGGCGGGAAATGGAGGGAAAGAAAGAAAAGCAGAGGGAATGAAAAAACGACCCAAGTGAAACTGGGACTTGGGGACCCATTTTCGTCAATTGAAAAATGACGGACGATGTGGGTCGTTATTTGAGTGAAAATCGTCGTTTAATACCGACTGACTTTAGCCATCGAGTAATCAGGTGTAGTGACGTCGTTAATAGCCTGCTTTGACGTAGTGCATATTTTAATATGAAATTAAATTTCAATTAATTAAACTAGAAGATTAACCTAATACCAAAAAAATAATCAACCACAAAAAACCAGGAGGCACATGATTTTTAACATGGAAAACCCTACTCGGGAAAAAACCATGGGCGGTAAAGACCACTTTTAAAACCAAGCACTATATAAAAGAAGATTACAACTAACTCACAGAGCCTGACCTAATTGGACCTCAACCTAAAGGACCGTGATGGACATGCCGACTACCCATCGTTCACCTTCACGGTGCTTGACAAGATCCCACTTTCAATGCCTCTTCAAGGTTTGTTTAGAGAAGAAAAAGATTCTCCATCTCCAGCGCAATTCTCCTTGCATGAAACAACCCACAAAGTCTCTCCAAAATAATTCTTGATGCTAGAGAAGAATAAAGAGTTCAAGTCCATCTTTGGGGTTGTAAGAAGATGTTTAAATGGCCCAAGGGTTCGTGCATGAGGTTTCCAATTCGAGTAGAACACAAATAGCAACTAGAGAAGAATTAGGAAGAGAAGTTCGCGCATGCTAGAATTCCCAGCTCACTATAGCAAGCTATGGCTCTGCCTAGCACTGGAATAGGCTCACTATAGCAAACTTACCTTCTGACTAGATTCTGTCTGGGTTTGAAAAAACTATCTTTCATCCGTCCAAAACTCTTTAAAATCTTTCTTGAAGTACCATCTGTAGAAATAAAAAAGCCCATGTACACTAATATGGCCCATGGCCCATCTAGGCCCATGAAGAGAATCCCACGTGTGGGACTGGGTGAAGCCTGTCTTAGATATACTACTATGTATAGAAGATTAGTATTCTTTTATTATTTGATTTTTATTGTAATTAGATTGATTCTGATTGTAATTAGACTGCAATTACTGTTGTTTGTTAGCATGTAATTAGGATTAATATCTTATAAAAGGGTTGGTCGATCCTCCAAAGAGGAATCAACTTTTCCTCCAACATTTCTGTCTCTATCTCTTTTGCTCCTTTATATCATAATATGGTATCAGAGATCTCATCTACGTAATATCTTGGAGATCTCATCTACATCATCAAAGCAAACACAGATCAAGGATCTGTGTTTATTTTTGGAAGCAAAACGTAGGTGAAAACCTACTGTTCCATCTCCATAACTCCTTCCCAGATTCAAGAACTGATTTAGAACACGGTGACCTCTGACTACGCATCTATGGGCTTTAATGGTGGTCGGTATCAAACTCATTCTCTTATAGCATTTCCTGTTTTTTCTTCAGTCTCTCTGTCTTCCACTATCACCCCATCCACATGGTTACTCGATTCAGGAGCATCTAACCACATGACTTCTATAGAAAGTAGCTTTACAGACTCTCACCCTTACCTTGGCAAAGATAAAATTACCACCGCTAATGGAGACCAATTACTCATTTTTGGTATTGGTACCATTACTTTATCTAGTATCTCTGGCCAGTCAATCACCCTTCCCAATGTCTACTTTGTTCCCAAATTATCTACCAATTTACTTTCTGTCGGACAACTTATTGATGATGGGTATTGATGGAACGCGCTCCGAGGCGCCTGCTGGGGCGGCTACCGGGGTCGGCGGAACATGGGAGTCCGTCGGGTCCGACCCTTTCGCGCCCTGGCGGGCCCTGAAGCGTGCATCAACATTCTTTTATGTGGGTGTGCCAGATTTTCTATTTTTACTTGGAATTGCAAGTGGTAATCCGGAGATCAACCTTCGCAAGTAAAAAGGAAATCAACTTCTTTCAAGTTTTCCATTGCACAAATATTTAAGAAAAGAGACATTTTCTTGGTTTGCCGTGAAAGGCGATTTTGTTTGGCATTTATAGCCGATTTTGGCGTTTATAGCCGATTTACAATTCTCATCAATAATGAAAGACAAGAGTTGTGATTTTTGTCTCTTTTAGAAAAATACAAACTACAATGAAAAGCAAGAAAAGGAAGATCTAACTTTTCAGGAGATTGTGGGGGACTCGTTCAGATTGACGGTCGCAAGCCATGTATGGGCTTCGCCATCATCCATGCAGATGAGAACAGAAGATGCTCTTGATTCGCTTGGCTTGGCTATAACCTCAGGTTTTTAGAGGACAAAGACCAAGAGAAGGTCCTATGTCCAATAAAAAGCTAAGTAGACGGGCTGAAAAGCCACGTCTAAGCCATTGGAGGCAGCAGGAGAAGGCAAGGACCTTGGGGGGGGGTGCCCCCCAAGGGACTTTTGTCACCTTGTAGTGGTGGCCGGTGCAGAACTTCAGCAGAGTTTTTCTCTCTTTTTCTTTCTCTCAGATCTCTTTCTGATCTTTTTTTTTCTGATCTTCTGATTTTCTCCTCTTTTTTCCGATTTTTTTTCCCATCTTCATTTCAATGGAATGCTCTCCTATTTATAGGCCTTTGGTAGCCATTTAGGAGGGTTTATGAGCCTTAATGGCTTTAATGGGAGGAGTTACAAGATTTATTTCTTGATTTTGTAACTCCTTTTTCCTTGAATCTGATTGGCCGATGGAGATTAAGGGCTTTTAATCACCTTAATTACCATAATGGGAGGAGTTTCATGGTTTAAATGCCATGAATCAATTGACTTGTAACTCCCAAATGCTTGCTTCTGATTGGGCCGTCCAAAGAAATGAATTAATGACTGCAATAAAGCTAGTCAATTAACCACATTAATTGGTCGCCGAGCAGTCGAAGAGTCGCGGGCCATGCCGTGTCTTCTGGAATTCTTCTGGCGATGATCATCGATGGATCTACATGCTGATCGACATCGGATGAACATATAACTTCAGACATTGATAGCTAAGAGTGGGCCGGTGACATCTGTCTTGTCGATTTCACGATCGGTCGGACAGAAAGTGCACTTTCTTGGTCAGCCGGTTGGCGATCTTGGAGCGATCACTGATGATTTTATGCTTTTGGAGGTTGACCCGTGATTTTGACGGATGTCATCGGATATGAGTCAATTTCAAGCACTAAAAATCACATTTTCAGGGAACCACAGGGGACAAAGTGCGCGAAACGCGAAAAAAGACGGAAAAAACGGGTCACCGGCGGAAAATCCGGTGACCCGGACCTCCATGGTCGCCGGCGACCATGGACCGGCGACCATGGGCCATGGTCGCAGGGGCCTGCGACCATGGGCCATGGTCGCTGGGGTCTGCGACCCTGGGGGATTTTTCCCCTTCGGAGCCCGTTTTGCGGTCGTTTTGAGGTCTTTTTCGTCGCCGTTTTCTTCTGTATTTTTCTTGACATTTCTTCTCATTTATTGGCTTGATTTCCCTGTAGAAAACTTGATGAGAATCCTTGCATTTTTAGAGTGCAAAGTTTCTAATTTTCCGGGAAAGCCGAAGACTTTGTCGCGTAGAGCTGCTGATTTTCCGCCAGAAGTCGAAACTTGGTCAAACGATGTCGGAATGACCTGAAATTTGAGGTGAAGCCTCCTGAGCAATAAATAAGACCAACCATAGGCTTTTGTTTGAGTTTTGAAGCCGTTTGGGGTCCCGTCGATGCTTCACTTGATTTTGCTGCGGGGAAAATGCCGAGCTTTGATGTGCGATCAAACGATGTCCGATTGACCTGAAATTTGACGGGGAGCCTATTGGAGTCATTTTGAGACGTTCCATGGGCTCCGTTTTGGATGTCATGGTCCCGGGTTGCTCCGCCGCCGGTAGGCTTGATTTTCTCTCGGAGCATCAAAACCTGGTCAAACGTTGTCGGAATGACCTGAAATTTGACGTGCAGCCTTTTGGAAGCATGTTGAAGCCACTCATGCACTTGGTTTGATGAGCGAAGGCTTCGGTGGTTCCTGCCGCCGGGAGGCTTGATTTTGCTACTCGAGCATTGATGGAGGGTCAAACGTTGTCGGTTTGACTTGAAATTTGGAATGGAGCCTTTTTGGGACATGCTGGAGTCATCCGTAGGCTCTGATCGAAGTTTTGACGTCTCCGATGATGTCGCCGCCGGGAGCGCCATTTTAGCTGTCGGAGAAGTGAAGTTAGGCCAAATGTTGTCGAAATGGCCCGAAACTTCATGTGTACTCTTCTCTTGGCTATCTTGAAGGATCTTGCAGTTTTTGTTTGATTCTGACAAGATTTGATTTTTTGGAGAAATTGCATTGCCTATTTATGGCAGGTTGCGACTTCATACAGCTTTCTTGATGTTGAAGAGGCAAAGTGACATTTTTGGTGTCAACAGGTATAGTGTTAACTTTTCTTCCATTGGTTGTGTCATACAAGGGCGGCAAACTGGCAAACATGGTCGACTGTTTTTCCTGGACATTGGACATCATTCCCTATTTTCTTCTTCTTCTTCTAATTTAAATAAATTGTGGACTATATGGCATAGTCGTCTTGGTTATGTGAACAATGCTTATTTACTTTCCTTGTTGAAATTCGGTTGTTTAGAACCTATTTTTGATAATTAAATAATGTCATCTTTCCTTCAATCAAAATGTGAAACATGTTGCTTGAGTAAGAGTCATATTTCGCCTTTCCTATTCATCGTTCTCGTGCGTTGTCATCTTTTGATATTATTCACACGGATGTTTGGGGAATTGCACCCACATTGAGTAGGATAAGGTTTAAGTACTATGTGACATTTATTGATGATCATTCTCGGTTCACTTGGATTTATTTCATGCACTTCAAATCTGATGTATTTTCTCTGTTCCAAAAGTTTTACAACATAGTTCAAACACAATTTAAGAAAGCAATTAAAATTCTTAGGTCTGACTCTGGTGGCAAATACATGTCCCATGAATTCTCTGCCTTCCTTTCTGATAAAGGAATTCTTCACCAAAAATCCTGCCCACACACTCCACAGCAAAATGGTGTTGCGGAGAGAAAGAACAGACATATTCTTGAAACTGTTCGTACTCTCCTCCTTATATCCTTAGTTCCTCCATCCTTTTGGTGTGATGCTGCACAGACCGCTGTGTATCTCCTCAATTGCCATCCTAGCTCCGTTCTAGGAAAGACGGCTCCTTATGAAACTCTCTTTGGTCATGCCCCTTCATATATTCACTTACGTGTTTTTGGTTGCTTGTGCTTTGTTCATCTTCCTTCTACAGAGCGCACTAAGTTGTCACCACAAGCTGCCAAATGTGTCTTTCTGGGGTACAGTACTGAACACAAGGGACTTCTGTGTTATGATCAATCCGAAAAACGCATGCTAATCTCTCGTAATGTGATCTTCTTGGAACACATTCCCTTATTTTCTTTGCATTTGGATAATCACCCTATTGCTGTGTCATATCTGCCGCAATTCCTTGTGACTACTTCTCCACCACCTATTACCAATGTCTATGTTTGACGTAACACGGTTCCTCCTGTGGGGACTCCTTCTCCTAATCCTCTTCCAGTGCCACCTTCTGCACCCTCAGGTATTAATGATTCTTCTGATAGTGTCATACCCCTGCGACACTCTAGTCGTCCTTTTAATGCCCCTGACCGTTATGGCTTTCCTGCTCTTTTCACTTCTTTGGATAGTGCTGCTATACCCACCTCATATTCACAGGCCTCGAAGATTGATTACTAGCAGGATGCTATGACTGAGGAGTTGCTTGCTCTTGAAGCAAACAAAACATGGGATTTGGTACCGTCCCCTGTCGGAGCATCTATAATCGACAGTAAATGGATCTATTCCATAAAAGTTCACTCTGATGGGAGTCTTGACCGCTACAAAGCCCGTTTGGTTGCACATGGTTACAAGCAGGAATATGGGATTGATTATGAAGAGACCTTCGCACCAGTGGCTAAAATAACCATTGTTCGCACCCTTCTTTGTGTAGCTGCAGCCCGCAATTGGCCCCTATGGCAAATGGATGTCAAAAATGCTTCCTTCATGGCGAATTGCGTGAGACTGTGTATTTAAAACCACCTCCGGGTTATGCTTGTCCTCCACAACATGTTTGTAAATTGAGGAAAGCTCTTTATGGACTTAAGCAGGCTCCCAGGGCTTGGTTTGATAAATTTCGGACAGCACTCCTTCAAGCTGGATTTCGCCATAGTCACTCTGACAGTTCCCTCTTCCTTAGATGGACACCAAAAGGCTACAAATTTATCTTAGTCTATGTTGATGATATGATTATTAGTGGCAATGATGTTACTGGCATTACGGATCTCAAACTTCATCTTACTCGCCACTTCAGAATGAAAGATCTTGGTCCTCTCACCTACTTTCTGGAACTTGAGTTTGTGCGTAACAAATCTGGCATTAGGGTCCATCAGCGCAAATATGCTACCGATTTGATCACTTCAGCCAGGCTTGATGATGCTCACACTGTTGATACTCCTATGGAATTAAACAGCAAACTCAGTTTAGATGATGGCCCTCCCCTAGCTGATCCCTCAGTTTTTCGACGAATAGTTGGTAGTTTGCTCTACTTAACTATGACTCGGCCGGATATTTCTCACGCAGTTCATACGGTTAGCCAGTTTGTTAGCAATCCACACAAACCTCACCTTGTTGTTGCTTTACGCATACTCCGCTATGTTAAAGGCACTCTTCATCATGGTCTCTTCTACCTTTCTGGTACTTCTCTGTGCCTATCCGCTTATGCTGATGTCGACTGGGCTGGTTGTCCAAATTCTCGGCGCTCTACTACTGGCTGGTGTATGTTTCTTGGGGCCTCTCTGATTTCGTGGAAGTGCAAGAAACAAACTACCGTTTCGAGGTCTTCTGTTGAGGCAGAATATCGAGCAATGTCTTCCGCTAGTGCTGAGATCATCTGGCTACGCCGTCTTCTCTGTGAATTCGGTGTTCTTATTGATCGTTCTACCCCTCTTCATGGTGACAACACCAATGCTACTAGAATTGCCAACAATCCGGTCTTTCATAAAAGAACAAAGCACATTGAGATTGATTGTCACTTCATCCGTCAGCATGTTGTTACTGAGAAGATATATTTACCTCATGTCTCTACTTTTAACCAGTTGGCGGATATATTCACCAAGGCTATACCCAAAACGCATCATTTACTTGCAAATTGATGTTTTCTGCCTTACCACATCAATTTGAGGGGGAGTGTAGAAATAAAAAGGCCCATGTACACTAATATGGCCCATGGCCCATCTAGGCCCATGAAGAGAATCCCACATGTGGGACTGGGTGAAGCCTGTCTTAGATATACTACTATGTATAGAAGATTAGGATTCTTTTATTATTTGATTTTGATTGTAATTAGATTGATTCTGATTGTAATTAGACTGTAATTACTGGTGTTTGTTAGCATGTAATTAGGATTAATATCTTATAAAAGGGTTGGTCGATCCTCCAAAGAGGAATCAACTTTTCCTCCAACGTTTCTGTCTCTATCTCTTTTGCTCCTTTATATCATAATATCACCAGCCCATATCTAAAAAGAACGAAAAACACAACTCAATATGGTCTTGAGTTTTATTCAAACTTAATGAATTAGCCAACTAAGACTTTACAATCTTCTCCTTTGGCAATTCACAAACAAAACTCATAAGACAATAAAAACCTATTCCCAGTACAATTAGTCCAAAAAAAAAATCGAAAAATCTTGGAAGAACTTTAAGTTTTCAAATCTCATGTAGGAAACCTACAAGAAAAACACCTTGGCAAAAGATCTTGCATAAAATCATAGAAATGAAAGAGTATAGCAATAATAAAATCACACTCCTAAACTATCCACTCCCCCATTTTGTTCATGAAATACCAAAGTTTGAAACTTCCCCTAAATCAAAGAAATTGTGCCCTCTAAATGACTAGGACAAGTGAAAAGTCTTAATCAGGCTAACAATTTGAAAACCCTCGACGATCAAACCCAATGGTTTGCAACAAATGAAGAAGCACGAGTTTTAGGTGTCAAACATGTATGTAAATAGTGTGTGAGGGATGATCTCAAAAGGAAACAAACATGAAGGGGGTTTTCATGAACAAAAAAAAAATCGAATGATCATTTAATGATAAGCAAAGCTCCCCCTTAATGGCACATAAATTTTATCGAATCATCATTGACCCCTCATGAACTTTTTCACATATAAATATGCTCAAGTTCGAGAAAGATATGAAGTGTTAAAAATCAAGGGAGAAAACCTAGACATTAACAATTTTTCATGATCCCCTTTTTTTTTAAATGCAGAAATTTCTGAACCCTATGAAATAATCATCTATAAAGACCTAGGGAGCGGACCCAGTCATTATTTAGTTCCGCGCATCGGTCTACAAAAATCTCTACACTCGAGGTCACATTTAGGCATCATTAAGATGAAAGCAAAAAATCAAGATCGATGCTTCGAATGCAAACCCATTAAAAACATGATTCCAATGTAGCCATAAGAGAAAGTCCAAGCGAGTCATTGTTAATTTGTGGACATATTCAAAAACATTAAACCATGCAATTTGTGGACATATTCAGAAAACTTAAACCGTGCACACATAAATTCATCTTTAAAAGCAAGAAAATCAAAGTTCATGTGCATATCAAAACATGGAGAAAAGCTTAGGGGTGGAGGCCAATGCCACGAGACTTCCGGAGATGGGGCTCAAACCTAACAGGCTCAATAGGTTTAAAGGATGCAGTGTGTACCACTGTACAACAAAGGTCAGACTTACGAACCCAGATGGCCTTAGTCTTGACCTGTTGACGAGAAGAAGGCTTCTTTCTCAGATGAGTTTTCAATTGGTTTCTTCTTTTATTGTAGTGTAGTCTAATGTGCCTTTTAATCCCACAAAAGTGACAAGTGGGGGTGAATTTGGGCTTTGGCACATGTGTATGTTTTTTCAAGGGTGGAGCCTTATGAACAATTAGAGTCATAGAATAAACAGTGGATGCTTGCACAAATATAGATTTACCTTTATTTTTCGAAGTCAAAACTCCATAAGTATAGCCAAGTCCAATTTTTCTCTTGTCAGTCTTTTGGCTTCCAAGGATTTCATCGAGCTTCATTGACCTATTATTCATGCGCTTAATAGAAGCTTTTTCATAATCAAGTTTTGTGTGTGCCATCTTCAACTTTCCTTTTAAGTCTTCCTTTTCAGCTTTACAGTCATTCAGCTCTTTCTTCAAATTGTCCATCTCAAATTTTGCTTTCAGCTCTTGTGGCTTCAAAAACTCGTCTCCTTACCTGCAACAATCAAATTATTAGACAATATTATATGCTAATGATCTAACTAACTTATCTTAGCATGATTCTTCCAATTGTGTCGTTAGAGAAGAATTTTTTTGAGATTCCATTGCTTTCAGCTTTAATGCTCTTTTCTTATTGATCTTCAACATGCATATGGAATCTTGCAACAATTTCTTGTACTCAGTTTCCCAGTCCATTTCATCATTAGAGAAATCGTCTAAATCTAAATCTTCATCAGACTTGGATTCCCTGTCAGATGAGCCATACATAGAAGAGACAGTGACAATGCCATGAAAGCAACACAGTTCTCGAACTCATTATCTGGAAAATCTGGTCCTGAGGATTTTGCATTAGAGTCGTGCATCATCCCAAGCGACATTAGGAACCTTACCCCTACTCTTGTCTTTTCTATTGGCACACCTAGCAGCCGTGCGTCCATATCCTTGGCATTCAAAGCACTGAATAGGTTTAGAAGTATTTTTGGCTAGGTTCTTCTTATTCTTAGGCACAGCTTTGGGCTTGTTGAAGGTCTTATTTTTTTGAAATTCCTTTTCGAGGTTGCTTTTGTTATTTTTTAGAAATTTTTTGGGTTTTTTTTGACAAAAAGGGCCTCAATTTCAACATTATCAGAATCACCATATGAACCATCATTAGAATCATCTTCAACAGACTTAGAAGACTTGAGTGCAATGCCTTTGGACTTCTTGTTCCAGCAATGGCTAGCTTCAAAGGTTTGGAGATTACCAACCAGTTCCTAAATAGTAAGTTCATTTAGATTGGTCTGTTCTTCAATAGCAACCACTTTCGAATGAAATCTCTCAGGTAAAGATGTAAGAGTTTCCTTAACAACTTTATGGTCAGGTATAGGTTCACCCAAATTAAAGCTCGAATTGACAATATTGCTGAGTTTGGCATTGAACTCATCAAAGGTCTCATTGTCTTTCATACAAATGGTCTGAAAAGCAATAGTCAAATTTAGAATTTTGGTGTGCTTAACATTATTAGTGCCTTCATGCACCGTTCTGAAAAGATCCCACGCCTCTTTTGCAGTTTTACAGGTGGAGATTCTGCGAAATTTTGAAGGTGTAACACCATTATATATGGTGTTGATAGCTTTGTCATTCCAATGCGCTTGGTTCTTATCACCTTGGGTCCAATCAGCCCTGGCTTTGGGAATCCTTTTCCCATCAACAACCACAATGGGTGGATTATACCTATTCTCAATAATTTTCCAAACATCATAATCAATAGAATGTAAAAACACATTCATTCTTACTTTCCAGTAAGCGTAATTGCCGCTACCATCTAGAAAAGGTGGCTTGGTAGTTGATGTGCCTTTCCTATTGAATTCCATAATTCAAATCTGAGAAAATCACATGATGAAATTGTACAACTTGCTTTGTTACCACGTGAAGGGCTAAATGCCTAATTCAACCTCAATTTAAGCCTTAACGCAAGCTAAGGTCCCAACTCATATTTTAATATGAAATTTAATTACAATTAATTAAACTAGAAGATTAACCTAATACCAAAAAGATCAATGAACCATAAAAAAGCCAGGAGGCACACAATTTTTAACATAGGATACCTTACTTGGGAATTGTCACACCCCAAAACCAAACTTTTGCAACGGTCCGATCTCGGGGAGCGTGATTTGGGATTAATTAAAAGTTGTGTTTTCTCCAAGGATCCGCGTGTGTGCGGATAAAAAAATTCCAGCACCACCTTAATATTTCACGGAAGCTTACATGGTGTTGCTACTCGGAGCCCATCCCCATCAGATTCCATGTCACACTCAACCGCTATCATAAATCCATCAAATCAAAGCCCATAATCAAACTGGAACCAATCAAACCACATGATACAGAGCTAACAATAACAGGACGATTCATTCCCACAGATGTTCAAGTCACAATTTACAAAGGTACCTTAATTATAATCCCCAAGAAAACAGGCTAATAATATCCATACAAAATAACTAACTAAACAAAACATTGCCCCAGTTATGATGAACTTCGGTGCCAAGCACGACGCCTAAATGACATCGTCAAAATAACAAATTTACCAAACATGAGGCTCCATAGCCCACTGTACGCACTCTAAACAGGAACAGAGTACCTGCTACCTATGGCGCCAGAAGTAATATATCAGACACGGCGGTCTGGCATGTGAATGATAAAGATACTAACATAGTAATAATGTACAATAATCCATTTTTCGATAATAAAGCACATTTGAAAACCCAAGAGAAATCATATTGAAATTGCTAGGTAAAACATTGAAATCACTATACAAGATAGACATCATGATAATGAAACTGACTGAGCGGATGGCAACCACACGAAGCTACATTCTCCATCACCGAAGTGATAGGAGGACACACGATAATTTCCTCTTTCACACGAAGTAACGGGAGCACATGAGCATATAATTATAGTAACTTAGTATAACTAGGTATCACATGAAAGTCCTGCCACGGAACGGGCAAAATCAAATACAAAACCCAATCTGCAGTTGGCACAAATAATTTAAGGACTCAGGCCGGATGATCAAATCGATTAGGTAGTCCAAGTTAAGTGGTGCCAACACGAAGATCCATACGAAACTTAACTAGTCACAACCATATTTTTGAATTGATAAGGGAGTACTCTGCACATTGAAAATAACCATACATACGAAAGCACACGGTACGAATAGCCCTATCAAGATGCATGCATGCACAACATTGCGAACCACACGAAATCCACACTTCACAGTAAGTCAAAGCCTTTGCTAATCAAAACCTACGTAAACGATACATTTACAAGTCCAAACCCCAAAACCTTTGCAAACCAGTGCCTTTTCAAGTAAAAATCTTTACAATTCCGAACCTTTATGGTGAGACAATAGAGTTCAACAGTGTTTGATTTAGAAAATACAAAAATCACTACATTCATTTCCATTGGCACAATGTGACCGTACCAGTTGGCTTGATATTATACTTATAGCCGAAATGTCGAGCTCTCATGATAATTGGTGCTCCGAGGTTTTACGACATTCAAGGGGTCTAAGTGCACCAACTTGGTGAGGTCCTAGCGTGTCCACGGACAATATCCCCCGCAACTCCCCTTCAATTTAAATCAGGGGGCGAGGTTAACTGTCGGTTGGCAAGTCCGAATCCTACACAAAAACCCCATAAAATCCTACACAAAAACCCCATAAAATACAAGTCAAGAAAGGTTTGGAATCATAGTTTACATGTCCGAATTTGGGGACTAAATGGGCTGCCAACCCACATATTAGAAGCTGAAATCCATGACTTACCTGAAGGAGCTCTATCTAGAAAGACCTAGTTGAAAATAGGTGAGATCTTGGCTGAAATCTTTGCAAAAAGTAACTAATAGGAAGCCCGGGTGATGAGGAAGAAGATGGTGGATCCACTTTCCAGTTTGGACTGAGTAGGTGGGACATACAAGAAGGAAAAGGAGCTAGAAAAAGAACTGTAGCAGCTGGGTTCTCTCCTGTGCATGAAACGAAATGGAGAAGAATACGTGGATTCTGGGTTTTAAATTGAGAGAATTGTGGCCCCACAGCTCTAAAACTTGAGGGCCCGGATATCCTATTTGTGGGCCCCGGATGCGACCGACAAAGAAGAAAAAAATGATCACAGAAAAATCTATTTTTCGAAAAATATAATTTTTACATCATTTGGAGAGGTTGAAAATCGTGCACACATTTTAGTGTAAAAAGGTTGTTTACCCTTTTGGCTGAAAAACTGGGTTTCTATGTTTTGAATGCGAGTGGAATGAACACAAAAGTTGTTGGGGCTAATTTGACTGATCAAAAGAAATCAAAATTGAATTTTTTTTCAAAATCAAGAACAATCCCCCACACTTACATGAGAAACAAAATAAGCCTCCCTGAGCATGTTAGAGTAGGCTCAAAGGCTCTCAAAATTCCCCAAAACTATGGAAATTCTAATCAAGCTCACAAACTTAGCCAAATAACCTCGAATCTTACTTAAAAAACTAAACCCAAAACTAAAACCAGGTTAATCATAAAAATTAGGGATCAGATTCTTTCAAAAAAAAACCAACGGTGGTGGAGACCACAAAAAACCAAGTACTATTTGAAAGAAGATTATAAGTAACTCACAAAGCCTTTGACCCAGTTGAAACTCAATTTAAAGGACTATGATAGACTTGCCGACTACCAATTTACCTTCACCGTACTTGACAAGATCCCTACTTTGAATGCCTCTTCAAGGTGATTAGAGAAGAGAAATATTCTCCGTCTATAGTGCAGTTCTCCTTGCACGAAACAGTTCACAAAGTCTCTCTAAAATAATTCTTGATGCTAGAGAAGAATAGAGAGTTCAAGTCCATCTTTGGAGTTGCAAGAAGATGACTCCATCCAGGCTTGAAAAAGCTGCCTTTCATCTGTCCAGGACTTCTCAGACTCTGACATGAAATACCATCACAGCCCATATCTTAAAAGAACGAAAAATACAACTAAATATAGATTTGAGATTTGTTGAAACTTAATGAATTAGCCACCTAATACTTTACACATATATTTACAAACATACAAAAGTACACTACATTAGAACATATGGGCAGTGAATGCATTGCACGTGTTTACAAGCAATATATCATATAAAATCATGAACATATTAATGCATATATTGGCCTCATCATCCACTACCAGTCAAAGTCATACTCATCAAATCAAATACAAAAGAAAAATCTTTTTTTCAAGTTTAAATATTCACCGCTACGGCAAGCATCTATGCATTTATCATATATATTTCATATATGAATTGAAATGAAAGCATATTGTAAAACAATTATATAACTCATAACTTCATAAAAGAAATAAATACACTTCATAAGATAAGCCATTAAATGACGTTGGAAGATTTATTTTGAAAATAACTCTTATGGATACCTCTCTCATTTTTACCTTTTTTCTTTCTGAGAAAGGTGCGTGCAGGCAAAAAATATGTCATGGCCGAACTCTAACTTCCACTATTAAATAGGAGCATGAAATTTAAACATATGATTGATCACATGTACCTTGAATGTGATATAAACATCTAAAATTTACTTACCAATAATTGCATATTTCTCTTGAAGATGAAAAATCACACTTACTAATGATTGCAACTTTTTTCGCGATAAGGAAGAATTATGTTCTTTAAACTTTTGGAAAAATTACTTACGAAGAACGTGCAATCGAAAAATCAAATAAACAGTTAGTGTAAATAATTGGTGAATAAAAGTGAATGTGAGAAATGAGTAAGTAAAAGAAAAATAGGCAAGACACACTGATTAAGATGCTTTCTTAAAGACAACAATCTCCCCATGCAGGTGATTTTGATAAAATATTATCCCCAAAATACAATGCACAACGCTGATTCAAATTCAAAAATATGAAATTGCCCTTAAAACTAAAGTAAAGATAAAATATAAGAAACTTCTTGCGTTTTTTAAAAGACTTCATTCTACTCATTTTTTAATGTTCTGTGAAAAAATTAAAAAACGCCTAACTTATAGAGTTGAAAAGCATCCCCTTAGAATTGGATAACATCCATTCAAATGGGCCCAAGAGACATATCTCATCCAAAAGGCACAAAACACTTGATTTTGAAAAGACACAAAATCCAAAATTTTAAAAAGATACATTAAGTGTCAAGTGCATCTTAAGATTTATTTTTTAATTCTGGGTTTTTAGAAAATATCCAAGAGCTAAATCACCTCTTCTTCTTATTAATAAAGTTAATTAAAAAAAAAGCCTATCTTATCATGACAATATGATTTTTTTTATCATTTAACATTTTTTTATTTGGCCACGCTTCTTTTATTATCTCTTAAATAGATCATTTACGGTTTTTTTTTTTTTTTTTTCATGTAAGTTTACCAATGAGGCCCGAGTGGACTGCGGTTGGGGCCAAAGAGAGCCCAGTGGAAAGGAGACAGAAGCTCAGTACTTTTTTTTATTTTCTCTTTTCGGGGTGGTGGGTATTAGACGGTACCATCGTCAATATGTCATTCATTCCGAAACAGACAAAAACTGTGGTCCTTTTGTATTGGTATTGTACATCTCCAAGGAATCTAACGTCTCTCCTTCCATGGCCAATCACCTCTAGAATTTTGAGACTGGCTATAGAAAACAAATCAATCAATACCCGGCTGTTGGCTGCGCCGAAGCGTCATTCATTCCGAAACAGACAAAAACTGTGGTCCTTTTGTATTGGTATTGTACATCTCCAAGGACTCTAACGTCGCTCCTTCCATGGCCAATCACCTCTAGACTTTTGAGACTGGCTATACAACACAAATCAATCAATACCCGGCTGTTGGCTGCTCCGAAGGGCCATCCGACCCATACTTGAAGGCATCCTTCCATAGCCAATGACCTTGAGACTAGAATTGGATCGCTACCCATCTCTTAGTTGACCCAAGGGTCAGACTCCAAGGCTTATTATTATTATTATTATTATTATTAAGCCTTTTTGTCTTCTGCCCTTAAAGATCCTGTATATATGAAAGTGTACTTCAATTTGCAATATCAAAAAGTCTACTTGTCCCGGGTTTTTCACCCGGGATAAGTCCCGACTCCACATGGGAGTGGGGGGCAACACGACAAAATTAGATAAGCTATACTTGCAACTGATTTTTACTATTTAAAGAATTATTTAATTAGTAATATATTTATAATTAAGCATCTATTATAGAAAATATAAAGGCATATTTGTACAACAATGATTCTTTGGAAAAGATATGGAAAAGGGTGAAAAAGTGCTCAACTACGTAACCAATTATCCCAATTTTAAACTTATTCACAATAATCAATTAATCAAGAAGAAATATGTTCCTGAAGCAATTGAATGGCCAAAAGAGAACAACCAATGATTAAATCAATAATAACAAATATAATTTTAATTATATCTATTTAATAACACGTGTTGACATTCAATCTAAACATTTATTTCGCTCGCACATCTCATAATATGCACATAGAATAGAAAAGCAATAAAGAGATGTAGAGACACGATTTTATAGTAGTTTGGTCTTCCGAACTACATCCACTCTCATGAGCACCACACCCAATGGTCTCTTGGTTTCCACTATATAAGGTTTTTAGGCTCACCTCAAACTCATACAGCCTAGTTTTTCTAATGCGGTGGTTCAATTATTCAGGTCTACTCCACCAACCACGTATTTTTTTTATATATTGGTTCGATAATGAAGACTCCGCCACACTATTCTTTTTAGTAATGGTTTGATCACGAAGATCTAATCAACTTTACAAAATACAATAATGAAATAAAAACAAATCAAACCGTTATAAATATAAATATTACTTGAAGATTGCATTTGATGCCGATAACTGGAATCTAGATTGCTCCAACCTTCGCAGTAGATGGTCCTCGGTGACGATGATCTCCCAATATTGCTCGACCACATTATCATAGAGCTTATATTATCTAAGTTTATGGTATGTTTTCCTATGAAACTCAGCCTAAATCGATATTGTTCCAAAGAACCTCTCTCTGATCCTATCAAGCTTAGAGAGGATGGAAGGAGGCATGAAGGCTTGGAAAATGGGTTTGACTTCTTCTTAATGAGATCTCTCTAGAAAGCCTTGAATGGTCTTAAATACAAATCTAATTCCGAAGGTACATATTTATAGGTTTTGAGCTTCAATCAACCGAAAAAAAAGCCTTCAATCACCCAAAGTGCCAAACAGGAAATACAGCTCACGCACCATGGCCACTTTGACTCAGATTTAGATATGCTTCAGTCAATCGAGGGACAATTCGGTTTTTCAAGACCTTCTGAGCCTAAAAAAGAATTTCTTTGAAAATCAACCAAAGGAAGGCTTCTAGCATCCGAAGGTGTCTTTTGGACAACCAATACCATTAGCTTCAGGCCCCCGAGACATTCGAAGCTCAAAACAAAGCTCTGGGGAGATTTGATCGAAGTAAGTTCTCAAGCCCCCGAAGGGATCCTTTGGTCCACCAAGGTAAAGAGCCCAGTTCCCTGAAGAACTAGAGAAGCCTTTTATTAACAAGACATTCTTTGGGCTACTAAGTCTAGATAAATATTAACTAGATTCACTAAGGGCCTGTTCTTTTGCAAGAATTTCTGACAGGAATTCCGGTTGTCTGGGAATTCTAGAATTCTTGTCAGGAATTCATTGTTCTTTTATGAGAATTCTAGGAATTTTAGAATCCCAGCGTTTCCAAATGCTTAAAAAGCAGCATTTCCAAATGCCAGTTCTCCCAAGGGGATTTCAAAATTCTGGGATTCCGGATAGCCTCACAAAAACTCCGGCAGCATCAACGATATCAACAATCGCTGCCGATTTTGGCCGTGTCTGCATGGAGATTTTGCTCCAATCATATTGAATGCCATTTGTGATTTGAGGCCCACCAAAAATTTATTATTTTTGAATCATTATCCCTTTTCATTATATACGAATACGAAGGCCCACCTATGATTAGTCCATTTTCTTAGTCCATTTTCTTCTTGAATGGTGAAAGTGGGCCCCAACATTGAGTCCTGCATTTTATCATTAATAGGACCCATGTGTGTATTGGGTTATATAAATGCATTGGTGGGCACTTTAAACTTAAATTGGTATATAAACAATACAGACAAAAATAAAATTCTTGTTATTAATCCTCATAGTTATGAAACAAGGAATTCAGAAAATTTAGGAATTCAGAAATTCTCAGATAAGAATTCACATATAAAAGAAACAGGGAATTCAGAAATGACAGAATTCAGTAGCATTTTAAAATTCCAGCATTTGAAAATCCCAGACAGCCTCCAGACATGAATTCTATAAATTCTAGTAAAGAAACGGGGCCTAAGTGTCTTAGGGCCTGCTTCTTTGTATATTTTAAGGGTCGATTTACCTAAAGGTTGGCACATATTAGGATATAACCGAACATCCCAGCCTTCCATGATCTGAGCTTCTGGTATTTTGAACTTGATCTGATTGTTGTGGCTTTCTAGTTTTCTAGTTACAACTCCATGGACTAGTCACAGAACTGACCCAACTAAATTAACTTGTCATGGAACTGACAGCCTGAGGAAATGACAGATTTAACTATGGCACTAACAAAGGATTCACATTTTGGAATCATTATCAGTTTTTTTCTTGTGCCGCACTTATGTAACACTATTTTTCCGGAAAAAGAATCTGCTTTCCACATTTACTATCTTTTCACATTTGATTCGGTGCTTCTTGACGGAAAATGATAAAATGAAACTATTTTTTCTTTAGTATGTTGAAAACTATTTATTAAGGGGAGAGGTTAACATCTCTTTTTAACACACTCACTTTCCGTGTTTAACACGTGTAGTTTGGAGATTCTAGTTTGATTAATAAGAGCTAATTAGATCAAGGCTAAAATAAAAATATCTAATTTAGAATTAGTCCGTTTGGTAAAATTATAAAAGAATCTCTTATTTTATAAGGTAATTGAGGCCCGACTTCTAAAAATTAGAAGATAGACTATAGTATTTGCATATTTTGAAAACTCTTTGCGTTTACTTTTATCCCAAAAACTTGTAAATTTTGCATTGACTATCTCCATCCCCTTTAGTTAAAAGGCTCTAAAAAAAAAAAGCAACCTCCTTAACTTATCTTTTTAGAGGCAAAAGGTCTAATTTGCAAATAAAATCTAAAATGAAAAAAATTAAGTAAAGGTTTATCAAACACTCCACTATATATAAAAAAACTCTAAATCACAAAAATAAGAGTTTATTTTTAGAGTTTTCAAATGCCCCTTAATTCAGTATAAAATTTCACTATTTTTGTGCTCACTACTTATCACGAGAGGATAAAAAGAAAACTTTCTTTTCTGAGTTTGTAGAAAACATGTTTTAAGGAGAGGGAACAAGGGTTGAAAATGATTTTCCACAACCTTTTATCCCTTATGTTACACAAGTTCAAGCATGTTTATGTACATGCCCTAATATTGTGGAGACGAATAAAAGTAGTAGGTTAATGGTTGATAGTCCTACTATCAGTCAATTGTCCAATATTCATGCCCAATATTAAAGCCATGGGTCGACTTTTTTCTTGTGTTTGCAATTGATCGCTTTGCTATAATAAAAAGAAGAAAGATGATTTTACTGGAAAAATCATCTTAGACTCATTAAAAATAAAAAAAAGTGCTCAGAAAGTCTCCATGCACAACAATGGTCCTAGAGACCTGATTTGGTTTAATCTTTCCAATTTTCCCATAGAGGGGATATCGCCACTCTTGTCTTTTTTTTTTTACAATTGATCATTTTATTCATTTTCCCTCATTTCATCTTTCTCCTTTTCCTCATCTCCTCCATCGACCTCAACCCAACTGATCTCAGGCGCTCCCCATCGATTGCAATGCTTCCTCCACCTTATCTCACATCCTAGTAAGCGCGCGGTTTTTCCCAATTGTATTCTTCCTCTTCGTGGCCCACAGCTCATTGGAGATCAATGAAGGTTTGTGTAGAACTTGACACACGACCTTATTCCACTATTGCGATGTTTAATATGTAAGGTTTGGGTTTGAACTTGAGTTGGAGTTGGAAGAAGAAAAAAGAGGAAGACGAAAAAATGAGCTGGGGAGGAAGGAAGATGAAAAAACGAGCATAGGAGGAAACGAAGAAAAACAAGCGAAGGCAATCCCGGGTGAGTGGGGATATCCTTGCTCATAATGTGACGTTTATATGTGATGAGTGGCGATATCCTCGCTCATAATAGATTTTTTTTCTCCCAAGGATGAACACACCTATATGAGAGCTTAACCTTTTATGCGAGGGGATATGATAGGCGGCGATATCCCCTCTCAAGATAGCTCTTTGCAAGGGATGAATTGGGAGCTTAATAGTGTACGTGAGGGGATGTCCCCGCTCAATATATGAAGTTTATATGCATTAGCGGCGATATCCGCGCTCACCCGCGATTGTCCTCGCTTGTTCTCTTCCTCCTACTCTTTCTCCCTCTCTGCTCGTTTTTCATCTTCTTCCTCATTCCTCCAACTCCAACTCAAATTGTATTCTAGACTATTTACATGTATATACATTCTAATTGTTTAATACAATTACCAGAAGATTCACACTTTCCTGTAACTTAAGACTATCAGAATCCTGTCTTTTATTCATTTTTAACTACATCAGTACATGTGTAATAGGTACTCTGACTAACTACACTTGACACCTGAGTTAGACATAAATAAAGATGTTGAAAATGATGATTGAACTGTCATTGTAAAGCTGTTCAGTATGATGATGCTAAACTATTTTTTGTTTTGTTTTAGATTCTTTGTAGTTCATACTACTTTTTAATATGAAAACTTGATACGTCAAGAAAAAATGCTTTCTTAGGGCACATTTGTGTGTTTGGTTGGTTGGACTTGGTGTTTTCCACGGAACCGGGATTCCATATTCTACTCAAATGTACCATTATTAAGGAAAATGGATCCCTCAGAAGAAGTGTTTACACAAATGACACCTACACATACTCTTTACTTCACTATTTTCCCCCCAGAACACCACTACTTTGGTAACTTGGCCAATGACAAAACTCCATACAAACTGAATCTATTTTCTGCCACCAAGTGTGTAAGATCTTACACCCCATTGAGCCACCACTTATCCCAAAACCAATTGGTGATAGGAAACGACACAAATATGGTTTTATGATGAGGGCAAAGGTTCGACCACAATTATGACCGCTCATGAGCGAGGGTGGACGTTGACCTCAACAATCCCTCCCTTAACGGCACACCCGTCGCGACTCCTGCTTCGCAACTCACAAAACGCGTATCCAGTAACTCGAACACCCGACCTACCAGACTCTGATACCACTTGTAGGGTCTTACACCCCATTGAACTACCACTTATCCCAAAACCAATTGGTGATAGGAAACAGCACAACAATGATTTTATGATGAAGGCAAGGGTTCGACCACACTTATGACCGCTCAGAAATGAGGGTGGACGTTGACCTCAACAAAGAAAAATAGAAATAGAGATAAAAAGACATCTTATAAGCTTAAGCAAAAATACCAAGAAAACAAGAAATATATTCTCTATAAGGCCCAACAAAGAGTCCAAACATATGATTTCTCAACACATCTTATGCTTAAAGCAGGGGCTTGATATTCTTTTCACAGGCAAGGAAATAATTATGAAAAATAGAAAGATTGGGCAGCTCTGGCTTTCAGAAGTAGGATAGCCATACATACTATTATTGCACCCCACTCCACCTTGCCCAATCCACAAACTGCATGCCCTCATAGCAAAACGTATACCGACAGTGAAAGCCAATGCAACAGGTGGAACCATTTTTGGTGATGCTTCGACAAGGCCTTCCAATCCATTGATAATTTGATAGCGTGTGTTGGAAGAAACTGCAAGAAATATGCCTGAACTGCAAGAAATATGCCTGAAAGTAGCAAGGATAGAAATAACAGTAAGAGTCAAGCGGATTTCCACCAGACACTGTCACATCTCAAGAGATGAATTAAAATGATTTGTGGTATTAAATAGGCGATCAACTGATAATTCAGATGGGGAAAATTTTTAGATAACACCTACTTCTTACGCGTTAGTATCATACCAATCAAATAGCGTACTGAAATAATGTTACTCAGGAACAAATTGCAAAAAATAACCATGGTACTTACTTTTCTTGAAAAAAAAATGAGCACCAAAGAGTTAATACTGTTAAAACATCCAACACGTCCTTGCATTAAACAAATACAAACATGCCTACCCACCAGCATTGATCTTGACATAATCATTCTGCAGTAACTAATTGTCAGCATAGTATGAGGGAGCTCGATCAATTCAGAGATGGACGAGCATCATTCTTGTCATCATCATCATCATCAAAGCCTTGTCCTAACTAATTTGGGTCACCTACATGAATTCTAATTCCTCGGAATTCATGTTTGGGTTGTGACAAAATTTTACATTGGCTGTCAACCTACCTAATGCAAATCTCCTTTATTTGGGCCTGGGACCGATAGAAAAAACTGACAGTTTTTATATATACATAAAAGAAATTATCCGAAGAAGACATTGTAGTCCCAAATTTCACTTACAAAGTGATATACACTGTTGGATTGATAATGTGTAAAATACATACTTTTGTACACATAATCCAACAATACGTGACAATGTTTGGCATGAAATTAGGCTCCCTCCCTCCCTTTCTCTCTGCACAAAAAACATATATATATATATATATATATATAAATGTCATCACCCAGTGCGGTCCTGCTAAAGCAGGGTCCAGACTGGAGAACCTCTAAAAAAACCTTGAGTTTGCTTTTGAACCTCATTCCTATTTTGTATAGTGATGCCCACATATGATACCTATGATCAATCAAAACATCCCCCACCCTACTCTGTGAATTGGAACTCATACCAACTTAATATTAGTCACCAACCATTATCCACCGTTGGATTCAATCGGGATGAAAATGCAGTTACAAAGCGGTTTAGCACTCGGACCCTAAATCACAGGTTAGGGTGATTTGATTAGACTGATATTTGTCTGACCTCCAATATTCTCCTCTCATCCCTATTATGATTAAATGCATCTAGGTGAACCTATGCAAAAAGGAGGAAAAGGAAGCGGGATTGGTGTTTCGGGGAGGGGGGGGTCTGTTTTCCCCTAGCACTCTGTATATTATAATGTAGTTACGGTACGTATGTTTGTAAGTACATGCATACACGCATATATGAGAATTTACCAGAGAAAACTGGGTCATTCCAAAAAAAATAAGTTTTAGTGAAGCCACATATGATAAATCTAAGAATTTTATATTTTTATATTGTGCGTGAATTTCCTAGTTCCACCAGTGGGTCCGCTAATCCACATCTATGAACCATATATAGGAAAATGTACTCTCATGAGCAACTGCACTGAACCCGTAATCTAGCCCTTTAATACTCTTTTCATCTCATAATCAAGCACCAGGCCCAATTTTATGCTCACTAGACCTTCACCCACCATAGGATTGAATCTCAATAAAATATATGGTTAACACTTAAGATACCATTAAACTTCGAGGCTGTACCAAAACCTCACATATTAAAAGTCATAATAGTGGAATAAGGCTGCATTTCGAGTTCTGCACAAACCCTCCTTGATCTCCAACAAGTTATGGACCACGAAGAGGAAAAAGACAATTAAGATCTTCGCGTGCTTGCTAGGAGGTGAAAGAGCTGGAAGAGGAAGCATTGCAATGGATAGGAGCACCTGAAACCAATTGGGTTGAGATCGATGGAGGAGGTGAGGAAAAGGAGGAAGATGAAAAGGTGAAAAATGGGATGTGATCAAAAGGAGCTATGATATCCCCTTTCAAGGCCACTACGGTGCATGGAGACTTTCTGAGCCTGTTTTGAACTTCAATGAGTCTAAAAAGATTTTTCCAGTAAAATCTTTATATGTTTGGATAAGCAAAAAAATAGAGTAATGTAAAGTTAAACGAGCCCTAACAGTCTAAAATTTCCACTCTACATTATTTGGATTAGCCTGCCTGATAATGAAGTAATGTTGTCAGCCACATGTACTTTATTTCATTTCAACTCTAAATAGTTCATTTTCTTGAGTAAAAGTAGATTCTCCTCCAAACCTTAACTTCACAGTAAGCATTCAAAGATAGTGAAGTGAAGCACTATACTTTAACTTCAACTTCTCCTCAACTTCATTCCTAACGTAAAATCCACTACATTTTACTCCACTCTTTATTTATCCAAAAAGCTGAAGAATTGGTTGACGATTACAATTACAATCATTTATGAAGGGGCTTCCAAAGAACATTATTTATTATTATTGATTTTTTTTTTTTTTTTGAGTCACACTTTGGAGTGAGAATGACCTTTTTTTTTTTTTCAAAAAGTCTATTTAGAAAAACTCTATGGACAGAATTTGGGACAAACTGTCCACGTGGCGCAATGTAATTGGGCTCTCTTAAAAATTGAAATGTATTATTTTACCAATCATATTGCGCCGCGTGTACATTTTGAACCAAATTCTGTCCATCACTTTGCCGATATAGAGAAACTGTTTTTTTTTTTATGGAAGGAGTGAGAATGACTTGGTTGGTCCCCCGTCCATCACTCCTATCCAGGAGAAGGCTTGCCCTGTGCCGTGTCATCTCTTCCTTCCATTTCCATGGAGTCTGATACGAGCCCGACAACCCCTCTCCTCCACCCCCACCAATGGTGGCGCCAGCGCCAGCGCCTCCTCCCCTCCTTCGCCGCCAGCTTCCGCCTCAAGACCACAATCTGGTCAGAGCTGGGAGGCTCCGTCGGCGACCTCGGCACCTACATCCCCATCGTCCTCGCTCTCTCCCTCGTCAACCACCTCGACCTTTCCACCACCCTCATCTTCACCGCCCTCTACAACATCCTCACTGGCCTCCTCTTCTCCATCCCCATGCCCGTCCAGCCCATGAAGTCCATCGCCGCCGTCGCCATCGCCGAGTCTACCCACCTCACCGTACCCCAGATCATGGCCGCCGGTATCTCCACCGCCTCCGTCCTCCTCTTCCTTGGGGCCACCGGCCTCATGTCCCTCTTCTACCGCATAATCCCCCTTCCCGTTGTCCGTGGCGTCCAGCTGTCCCAGGGCCTCTCCTTCGCCTTCTCTGCCGTCAAATACATCCGCTACGACCAGAATTTTTCCACCGGAAAGTCCTCCGGCGCCCGCCCCTGGCTGGGCCTCGACGGGGTCGTCCTCGCGCTTTCGGCTGCCGCCTTCATCGTCCTCGTCACGGGGTCCGGCTCGGATGGGGTCCAATCTTGTCGAGAATCAGAGATGCCCACTTCGCCAAATCCCCGTCGGAGAAGCCAGAGGAGATTGCGCGCTTGCTCAATGGTTCCTTCTGCTCTGCTTGTATTCTTACTTGGGCTTTTGCTCTGCTTCATTCGCGATCCTTCATTGGTTAAAGAGCTCAGATTTGGCCCCTCCAAGTTTCATATAGTGAAGATTTCTTGGGATGATTGGAAGATTGGGTTTGTAAGAGCTGCAATTCCGCAAATCCCCCTTTCTGTGTTGAATTCTGTGATAGCTGTATGTAAATTGTCTTCTGATTTGTTCCCGGAGAGAGAGGCATCGGCGACGGCCGTTTCGGTAAGCGTGGGGGCAATGAATCTGGTGGGGTGTTGGTTTGGAGCGATGCCGTGCTGCCACGGCGCCGGTGGGCTGGCCGGGCAGTATCGGTTTGGAGGGCGAGGCGGCCTATCAGTGATGTTTCTGGGGCTTGCAAAGTTGGTTCTGGGGCTGGTTTTTGGGAACTCGTTTGTGAGGATATTGGGTCAGTTCCCAATTGGGATTTTGGGGGTTCTTTTGCTGTTTTCAGGTATTGAATTGGCCATGGCTTCAAAGGATATGAACTCGAAAGAGGATTCATTTGTTATGCTGGTATGCGCTGCAGTTTCTTTGACTGGGTCGAGTGCTGCTCTGGGGTTTGGGTGTGGGATTGTGCTATTCTTGCTGCTGAAAGTGAGGGAATTGGATTGTTCTTCATCTCCTTTTACTCATTGGTTCCCCAAATCCAAGACGTCTACTGATGAAGATGAAACAAGAAGCCTTCCTTAAGTGAGAGCTCTGTTTATCAGTGTGTATTCATTCAAGTATTTAGCTTTTCAGCCATCCTTTAAGTGAGAGCTCTCCTTATCAGTGTTTGTTCATTCAAGTATATAGCTTTTCAGCCATCCTTTAAGAGAGAGCTCTGTTTATCAGTGTTTGTTCATTCAAGTATTTATCTTTCTTATAATCAGTACAGAAAGTACTTGATGTAATAGTGGCTAATATAAGGGTGGCTCAGCTGTTTATTTGTGATGTGTGTGGTGGGCTTTTCGTACTTTGATTTTAACAGAAAACATTTGATCCGCGCAGCTTCTCAATCAAGGAAAAACAACATTACATTTTGTGATTGTGCAAATTTATGGGAAATAACAATATTTACCTTTTTGCGATTGCCCGACTTGTTTTAATGTTCCAACCTTGGTTGTCTTCTTCCTTCTCTTTCTAATTAGAAGGCAACTGGAGTTTAGATTGTTAAACTCAGCATTTTCTACTCGTAGTTGTTGCACCATCAGATACATCTTTTCTTTCCTTTTTATTCTTTTCTTACCTATAAACTCTCTGTGTCCCTTCATCCTCTCAACTATTGATTCATTTGTCTGGATATTTTGGTTTGGATTTAGTATGGGTTTGTTTAAATATTATTTTTTTGGGTTTTTTTTCAACGCTCATACACCCACCAAATTTTCAGACAATGACGATGGAAGGGGTTGCAACTTATGGTGCACATGCCGAGTTCAGAAGGTTAATCTTTATATGCATATCCATTTAGCAAAATATCAACTATTTTGGTCCTGAAGATGTGGGAAACATGACTCCAAAAGGTTTTATGTAACTAGAGTTCTCTGATTAACATCTGAAAGGTTACATTAGAATTAAGTTCCGAACAGATTTCTCATAAGGAGTTGCAACTTATCATGCATTAATTGATCTTATTTATCCAGTTGTCACTTGCCTGCCCCAGAGATCAATCCTCGGGCACCAATCTTCCAACATTTGTTGCCTACCCCAGAGATCAATCCTCGGGCACCACTCTTCCAACATTTGTGGGCTGCTTCCCACGTGTGGGTTACCTTGTGTCCCAGCCACCTTCGCTAAGAAATGGGAAAAGAAAAAAACATAACATTAAGAATAAGAGGGAGAAACATACCTCAATGGAGGAGGAAGATAGAAAGGACGGTGAAAACAGAAAGGAATGCTGCATAATAGGATAAAAATATAAATACAAATGCACTCATTGGCTTTATAAGCAACACTTTATGCGACATCGCATAAAATCATGCGATATCGTATAAAGCTTTTGCGATATTTTAAAAATGAGCGCCTTTTCAACTCATTCAGCATGCGGCCCGGACAAAGAACGTGTAGGAAAATATGTGAAGTCTGGTCACCAGGTGAGGTTATCTACATGTAGCAGTGACCATAGAGGAAAAAAAAACCCTATTATCATCTTGGAAAAACATGCTCCAGAAATAGTATTTCCATATTCTCAAAATGTGTTTTTCTTGTTTTCATATTCTCAACATGTGAGATTTTCTTGGGACATCCAAAATGGGTCTGAACTTCATGATGCGGATAGTGACAAGGTCATCCATTCAAATGCAATACATCTACCATGTACGGGTCTCAAAATATAGGCAACATCTGGCTATTATTGTAAAAGGCCTAGGATAGGGGTGTCAAACCGCACGACATGGCCCGTTATTTGGCTGGCCTAGCCCGTGCCTGGGCCAAGCTGTACCCAACCCACGGGGGTCTGTCCAGCACGGCCCAGCCATACCAAAGGCCGCTCCTTTTTTGAAGTTCTAATGTAAATTGAAGGGACTATATGCACAAACATAACAAAGTTGAGATTACTGAAAATAAATGCACAAAAATTTTATACTAATTTACAAATGAAAAATAAAAATTAAATTATTTTATATTCCTTGAAATAAAGTTTCCAACAACGTTGATGATAATTTTCAACTTCAAAAAAAACTTACAAGTTTAACGATAATTCCAACTTTACAAAAGTAATAAATAAAAAAAGTAAAAATTACAAGTATGACAATTTTTTAAAAATAAACTTCACAACAACTATGACGATAATTTTCAACTTGAAATAAATTTTACAAAAATTACAACTATGATAATTTTTTAATATTATCATATTTCTAATATTGAAAAATCATCTTTTATTTCTTATATCTAACATCAAGTTTTGCTTTCTCTTCTCCACCAAAAACCAGTCTCGCAATCACATGCATGATCCTACCATTTCTTTTTATAGCATCATCCTCTTATTGTCAATAAGTTGCCCACGTATACTAAAAGCTTGCTCCGATGAAACTATCGACACTAGAACTGTTAGTAAATCACAAGCAATAGCGGAAAGCACAAAAAAACTACTTTCACTTTCCTTCCACCAAGATAAACGACCGAAATGTCATCATTTAGGACTTCAATCAGACCATAGGATCTGTTATTTACATTAGTTACATTCATATTATTATTTATTGCTTAAAGTAAAGTTTCTACACCTACTAACTTTACCATGGGATCTAATACCGAGGCTAAACAATATGTTGATGGAACATTTCTCAAGTATTGTGAAAACTTCATTTTCATTGTTGTACACATATCTCTGAAAGACTCTACGTTTATATATTTCTCAAAAGTAAGACTAATTTTATAAAAGTGGTTCAAAACTTGAGTTGAGGTGAGATGATATACCCTAGAAAAAAAAAATAGAGAAAAAAGCAGTATACCTACCTGTACTTTGGTCTTTTTGCAGAGTACCCCTGTACTTTGGTATTTTGTACTAAATCTATATGTAGTTGTAATTAACATGCAAATACAAATGGTCGTGACGGAAGATAGGAAATGGCGAATTCACCCCTCCATGTATAAGATGTCTATTCGCGATTTTTGTTCATTTTCCCCTCTTTCAGTTGCGGCTAGGGTTCATCGTCCTTGGTGATTTTGGGAGAAACCGCCCCCTCCTTCCCTGCAATCATCATATCCCTCAAGAACAACAACAGATTATGGTTTTGTCACCATCAACACTTTCAGAGGTATGATCTCATACCCTTAACTTTGTCTCTCATATTTATTTTGATGCATGTGGTGGTTCTAAACTTTGTGCGCCGAGGATTTAGGGTTTAGGATTTTGAACAAACATCCTAATTTCACAGCTCTACGTGCATGTATTTTAAAGTTATTTAGGGGTTTGCCCGATGTCCATGATTTATGTGAAGTTTGAATTAGAAAAGTAACCTTTTCTTTTCTCATATAGTGAATGGGGATGAGTTTTTTGTATTTTTCAGAAGCCTTGAAAAGTGTAGGACCTTTTGTTGTCAGCAAAGAGATATTTATTGAAAATGGTCCCCTCTTGAGCTATTTGTTTCTTTTGTTTATTGTTTCTGTTTGAATGTTGGTGGAATAGAAAGCCCACCTGTCTGCTACTTTTATAAGATATCCATGGTGGCAGTCACACATGAAGGGGACCACAGTCACACCTGTCTGTACTGTTATTATATCCGTGGTTTTATCACATGTCACGTCTCCAAACCCGATTAGAGACTAAACAGGATCCGATGTGTGAAATTTAGGGCTAATTAAAAAAAATGCCCTTAATGCCCAAGGATCGAAGTCCGCTATGAGGATTGTGTAGTTGAGCCTCATTAACAAATTAATCAACGGGACTTGTCCGGTAAACACAACATTAACCTGTAGAAATATCAAGGCAAGTACGGTATTCATCCCATTATATATATATTCAAGTTTCAAAAGATAAGACATATAAAGTTTATAAACATCAGGACCATCCCCAAAAATTTAGGTCTTGGTACAAAAGATATACAGTACTAGAATAGACAAGTCCACAAGATCTAAGACCCAAAAGATGAAATGAGGTAGTATGATAGAAGATATCCTCGTGTAACGCGCACTAGTGCCTAGAGTGATGACGCTAAGCTACGTCATCCGCACCCCACTCTCGTACCTCGTCCTCCTCCCCCGGTTGAGGATCCTCTGGGATTGCCTCGGCATCTGGGTCGGTATGATAGTAGAAGGTGTCCTCTGCACACCATGGAATAAAGGATCAACAATATGTTGGCAAGAAGATAAGCAATATACACTATTCATAACATATTTCAAACGAAAATAAAGACAAGTACATGATTATAAGATAGCAAGGTACAAGCTATGCATAAGCATGAATAGTACGAGAGTCAAGTAACAATATAAATCCTAACAAGATAAACAAGAATAACCATCCATGAAATGCAATGTCAAGCAAGAGGAGACTCCGAGGATGTCCTAGCCATCTCACGGGGGTATAAGTGACGTCCAAGCCGACTACAAATACCCAAAGTCCGGCTTTAGGGGGATCCTAGCTCCCAGTCCTAGGAATAGCAGCACGGTCCTAGCCCGCTCCCAGCATTCGCGCCATGGACGTCGCCCAAAGCCGACTGCCCACCCTAGTGTCTGGTATCCGGCTCACTTTATAATCCTCAGTCTGCAGCTGGTTATGAATGCAAGATGAGGATGATGGTTTGCATACAACACAAGTTCCAAGACAAATACACTTGGATAGGTTCCCGAGTACAAGATAACAAATTGAGGGCTACTCCAAGTCAAGCCAAGAAACAAGTCAAGTTCCAAGTTCCATGAGTAATCCTCTTTCAAGTCTATCCACACATGTTTATCAATACAAGACAAGGTACCTAAGGATACACTCTAAGTCCGGTCACATTCTAATTCTATAAGTTAAGTTAAAAGTTATACAAGTGTACAAGATATAGTGCATAAGAAACGACAAGCTATGGATACATGATTCAAGAGTCAAGAATGAAGAACAAGCCAATTCTAGGTCAAGAGTTGTCCATCGTGTACCGAACGTATCCCCAACGGAGTACATATGGAGAATGAGTCAAAAGTGTCCTACTTTGATGGGGCCATGGTGTACGGGAGTTGTTGGGCACCAATTAACTCAATTCCACATGCATTCGGCCAAGTTACATTGATATACGAAAATTCCTGGACAACCGACGAAGTACACCAAGCCAAACATGCTCCGTTTTCATTTTTTCCAATTGGTCATGCAAGGGTAGGGTCGATGGGTTCCAACCTAGGGTCCAAACTAGGTTTAGAATCCCTTTACAAAGAGATAAAGGCTTGGTACATTGATCCAATAGCCACTTCCTTTCCCGATCTCTGATCATTAAGATATGCATACCATTGGATTTTACGTCTCAAGAGCTTTCCAATGGTATATAGAACTCCAAATTCCGACGAACAGGTCAAAAGTTATGGTCATTCGAAATCTGCCAAATTCATGAAATCTACCCCAATGCGGCTAGCTGAATTGGCCTATGCGGCTAACCGAATTGGCATATTCGGCTAGCCGAAAAGGTGACCGAAAGTGATCGAAAATGCCCTGTAAAAACATGGTTACTGGAAAAGTAACCGAATGGTGACCGAATTTCCTGCGGCTAGCCGAATTCTGGGTAGAAACATGAGTTTTTGAGCCAAAAATTCAATCATTTTGAGTGGCTCCTTCTCCAACCCCTTTCCAAACCTTTCCAAAGGCCACAACCTGCACAAAGAGCCACCATGCTCTCCTCCAAACCACATTTCATCCATTCATCAAGTCATCCACCCATAATAAAAAGCCATTCAACCCATTAATCCAATTTTAGCATGTGTAATCTAGTTAACCATGACAAGCTTGGAAATTTGGGGAAAATCTAAACAATGAGTTAACAAAAGACAATAATAATACATGCATGCCCAATATATAAAACAAATCTACTTGCCTTCACCAAAGAGAGTGAAATAATGGAAATTGAGAATGTTGAGGAGGAAGAAAGCTCCCACACACACTCTAGCCAACACAACTCTCCCAAGCCTCTCTTCTACAGTTGAGGAACACAAAGGAAAAGAAAGAAAGGAAATCCATCAACATGCAATCCATTCACAGCCATGAGAAACGAAATGGGAAGGGAAGGAGAAGAGGAAACTTACCAAATTTGAGGTCTAAGAAAAGAAGATTAAGAAAGGAAGACAATGGTGTAGTTGGATGTCCTTGGAAGGGTCTTTAAGCTCCACATGCAAGATGAGAGAGTGAAGGAGGAAAAAGAAGAGAGAGTTGCAGCACTGTTGAGTGAAGGGAAGAAGAACGAATGATAGGGCTGGGTTGGGGTTTAAATGAGAGGTGGACAAGGAAATGTCTGGAATGCCCATCTGAGTCAAACGAGAGAAATGCAATTATTTGAGGGACTTCAGTGCGTCGAATTGTGACGATTCAAGAACGAAAAGTGACAAGCGTGACAAGATCTTTCCAATGAACCCAAATTCGGGGAAAACAGAATTTTTGGAAAAATACCCAATTTTCCTATTTATCACAACCTAACCCCCTATTAAGACTAATCGCACTCGGAATCAAACAAAACTTCGAGAACATCTTACTAATGATAAAAGAAACTCGCTTAGCCACTAAACCCACCTAATTAGCTAGAATCACAATTAATTAGGCTAACTGCCAATATTATGAAATTAAACACCCTATTATGGTCGGAGACCTTACATCACACATGAATTTTTCTTTGTTATTGTACATGAATTTGCCTCAAATAATTGTCGTTTACATGCAGATGTTGTTTAATGAAATTACAATTCAATTCCACCATGATGGTTATTTTACAAATCCACCAAATAGTGTATACATTGGGGGTGTGGTAGATGAGATCAGAGATTTTGATATTGATAAAGCATCATTTTTTTAGTTTAGGGATTATGTGATACAATTAGGGTACCCAGGGAACAGTTATATTTATGCAGAGAGGGGACATGAACCTTTGATGGTAATATTACGTAAGGGAAAGATTTTGATGCAAAATATTCACACCAAAGGTCCCTTGAAGCAATTACCTTTAGAAGAAGTTGCATCAGCTAGTAAGAAACTTCACTGTGAGGAGGACTATGCTGCTGATGTTGAGGATGAAACTTCTGCTGATGAAGGCAGTGATGATGACCAAAATCAGACACATGGTCATCATGATGACTCTAATATTCATTATCATCCTGATGTTAAGGATGAAACTTCTGCTAATGAAGGCAATGATGATGGCCAAAATCGTACACATGGTCATCATGATGACTCTAATGTTCATCACCATCCTAATGTTGAGGATGATCAAAACCACCAATATCAATTAGATGATGACAGTATGGTTGAAAGTGAAGAGAAGAGATTAGATCCTGATGAACCTCCAAAGTTACGTGAGGATGTTAAGAAGCCTGAAGATGAGAATGTCTTAAGAGGATCTTCTAAGAGTGTGGAAGAAATGAAGAAAAGAAAACAACAAGTACCAGTTGATGAGAATTGGGTAACAGATGATAAGGATGGGGATGATCTTCATTCTTTGTACAGCCCATCTGATGAGAACAACAGGTCTAAATGGCCTGAGTTTAATGCGCTGACTAATATGGAGAATCCTCAACTGAAGTTAGGTATGATGTTTTCAAATCCACAAGTTTTCAGACAAGCACTTTTTGAATTGACTAAGACAGGGCTATGACATTAAATATTTGAAAAATGAGAACAAGAGAATCACAACTGTCTGTAAATTTGATTGTGGATTTAGGATTTATACATCACCCATCCAGGGTGAGAAAACATTTCAAATTAAGACTTTCAAACCCAAACATGCATGTGGTATGAGGTTTGTGAATCACTTGGTAACTTCTAGCTATATAGCTACTAAATACCAACAGAGGATGAGTGACAATTCGAAATGGTCAATTCCTGTAATGCAAAAAGAATCGAAAAGAGAATTGAAGGTGGATTTGTTGAAGCATAAGTTGTATAGAGCCAAAAGGAAGGCATCAGATAACATCTCTGGAGATATTAGAGTCCAATACACTAGATTGAGGGACTATTGTGTTCCTGTCTAGAAGTACAGTCCCAACACAAAGATATTTGTGGTGACACAAAGACCTCACATGGATAGAATTCCAAATTTCCAGAGATTGTACGTCTGTTATGAGGCACAAAAGGTAGGGTTCGTAAGTGGATGTAGACCTCTAATTGGTCTAAACGGGCGCTTCCTCAAAAGTAGTTATGGTAGACAAGTGCTGGCTGCAGTGAGTAGAGATGGGAATGAAAATATGTTCCCAATTGCAATGGATGCTATAGAAGTTGAAAACTTGGACTCATGAACTTGGTTTTTGATATCATTAATTGATGACATTGGAAATGGGGGTGGCATGAGCTGGATTTTTTTTTTTTTGTCTGATAGATAAAATGGCTTGACGCGGCATTGAGATAGTAGTTCCTACTGCTGAAATCAGACACTACCTGAGGCATATGTATGATAACTTCAAAAAACTGTTTAGAGGCAAATTGTTGAAAGATGCTATGTGGACTGCAGCATCATGTGGATCACCCAGAGAATTTGATAGTCATATATAAAGGGTGAAAGAGATGGAGCAGGCTACATATAATTGGTCGATAGCTGCTAATCCAAATAGGTGGGCCAGATCTCATTTTTCTACAAGGACCAAATGTGATGCATTAACAAACAACCTCTGTGAGTCTTTCAACAGTTACATACTTGAAGCTAGGGAGACACCAATAGTTGGTTTGCTCGAGCGTGTCAGGAGGATGCTTATGAACAGAACTCAAATGAAGTTGAAATGAATGTCCAAATATGATGAGATGGTCTGTCCTGCGATATTGGAGAAGTTGGAAAAAAAAAAAAAAAAAAAACAAGAATGACAACAGACACTGTTTTTCCAACTGGTCAGGCAGGGGTGAGTTTGAGGTGGACTGTTTTGCCAAAACTTTTGTTGTTAACATTGAGAGTCGAACATGTTTATGCGGAATGTGGGATTTGATTGGGATACCTTGTAAGCATGTCATAGCATGTATATACATGAATCAAGAAAAACCTGAAGATTATATTCACGAATGCTACAGCAAAGAGATATATTTGAAAACATATAATAGTATGATACATGTTGTACCTGGCATACATGATTGGGTACAAAGTGGAATGGAACCAGTTGCTCCTCCATTGTATAGAAGACCTGCAGGTAGGCCAAAGAAGTTGAGAAGGGAAGTAGATGAGTTACTTAGTTCCAATAGAGTTTCCAGAAGGAATAGAATAATGACTTGTGCTAGATGCTTGAAAACTGGCCATAATGCCAGGTCTTGCAAGGGACCAATGCATCCAAATTCAAGACTCTTTCGTTCTGCATCACGACCCTTAGCGGCTTTCCAGCCAGCATCACAGCCCATACCAGCACACAGGGTACAGTGTTTTCACCAATGTTTTATAGTTCTAACTAGATTATATGTATTTACTCACTAAGGTATTGAAATTTTGATTGATCAGGGGAGAGTCAAACAAGCTTCTTCTAAGCAGATGCCAGCTTCTCAACCACTTTCATCAACAAGTAATACAAGTGGTAGAGGGAAGTTACAAGCAGTGAGGTCTACATCAATACCCAGAGTTAGAAAGAGGATTGGAGCAGGAAAAGGCAACTCAACGGCTTGATGTTATGTTGATTTTGTTGTAAAAAACTTTTGTTTGGATAATATTGTAAGATGCTATGTTGATTTTGTTTTAAAAAAAATTTGTCTGGATGATGTTGTAAATTTGGTTATGGAGTAGCGTAGATGATTGTTTGAGTGATAATGGTATTTTAAAAAAACTTGATCCAGTTTGTTTTTTACTATTCGGATGATGATGACTGTTTGGAGCAGCATAGATGACCATTTTTCATTGTTTGGATTGACTGTTTTGATGATGATGACTGTTTGGAGAAGCATAGATGACCCTTTTTTATTGTTTGGATTGACTATTTAGATGATGATGATTTTCTTATTACAAGCTAATTAAAGTTTAAAGCAAAATAAAGAGTGAACCAAAGTATGCATTGACAAGCAAATTTCACCAACCCATTTTCATTAAAATATTCCAACTGATACATATGAGCATGATAATTCCAACCCATCTTCAAGGAACCAAGCCATCAGTAGGTAACACATGAATAAAAAAAACACAATTCCAGCCCAAGTCCACAGCAACACACTTAGGTAACATTTTTTCCTTCAACAAGCTGTCTTCAATTCCTTCTCCAACACATCAATCTTATCCAATAGCTTCTGTACGTGATCGATTTTTCCATCAACCCATTCAAAAAATCCACACGTTGGCTGGATCTAAAAAAAAAAAAAAAAAACATTAACACTAGCATGGTTGACCAGACATCAAGAAGAACAATCAGATGGTTGAAAGCATAACCCCATATAGTGCACAGCCAAGAAACCTCCTCCCTATGTTCTGCTGTGTTCGAGAAGTTCTCAAAGCATCTGATGTAAGACATACACCGTTAACAATGGGTACAAGAGTTTTGAGAGGAAGGCATTTGATATGGTTGGAAAAAAAATGACGGAGAGCTGCTCCTATGCCTTTCCATTTTTATAGGCTTGGTTCAGGGGCAAAGAAGTCTTTTTGGGCGAGTAATTTATTGTATGTTAATTACAACTACAAGTAGTTTTAATACAAGATACCAAAGTACATGAGGTGCTCTGCAAAAAGACCAAAGTCCAGGTAGGTATACAGCTTTTTTCCAAAAAATTAAGGTTGTATCATAAAAAAACTTCTAAAAAATCTCTTATTATTTCACGAACTTACCAATTATCTTCACCCTAGAAATATCTACATCTGTTAAATATAAAGCACAATATTAATTAATCAATTACTCTTTTATAATTGCAAGTTTCTCTTACAATTTGATAAGTAAAATCTCATTTCTGCTTTACATCTGGTTTTTTTTTTTTTTTTCCTTTTTTAGAAATTCTTACTATAACTTCTACATATTTCCTTCCAATTTTGTTTCCTTGACGGGGATGAGAAATTGTAACCTACAATTTATTTAATCACTTCTATGCTAGGCTTAATAAATCTTAATACATCCTCTACTATAAGATTTAAGATGTGAAATGCACATTCAAAGTGAAAGATAACCCCATTATAATATCTTGAGCTAGGAGGTTTTTTATTCAATTTTGACTGTTAGTTATAACTTTGACTGGAAGTTACATCAACTATCTTCTTTATCTCTTTATCATAACCACTCTCTACTTTTATTTTTCGTTTCTATTTTTTTTTTTTTTTTCAATAACTTTGTTTCAATCCAAACTCTATCATTCTCTTTCTTCTCCAATTCTTATTTTTATCATTCTATGATACCAACTCTTGGTTTAAATAAATACATACTCATAAAAAAAATTCTTTTGCTTTCTTTCTAAAAAAGCTATGGGCTTTTTTGATAAATTAATATTTAAATTGCAATGTTTGCCATATTCGTGCTGAGCACGGGTAATTATGCTAGTTTAAATTAAGTGAGGGCACAAATTGGAGTATATCAATTGTGCTATTGTTGGAGATTGCATTCTCTAAAGTTATAGAAATTATTTTCTTTTCAATATTATACTCTCTGAGTTTTTCAAGGATAGTGGACCTTATCCTATCACCAGTGCGTGGGTACTCAAGTAAAGAGAATGAAATCATTTTTTTCTGCATAATCCAGACTTGAAATGTAACCAACATTTTGTTTGGAGGTCTATAAATCTGAAGTTAATCATGTTTTCCCAATTATGTTTTAAAGAGCAGTTTTAAATCCTTTTTCTTTTCTAAACATTTTTACTGCATCATTTCTTACAGTATTTCTACTAACCTTTTTAAATGAAGGGGCGAGAGCTTGATTCACAAATTCTTCTCAAGATTCATTCTCAGCAAGTAGAAATGGTAATTGATTAATTACAATAAATTTTACAGGTTAGTATCTAGCAGTAGTACTACGTAGAGTTATAATTAGAAACTCATAAACTACCAAATGAAGAACCTTGAGATAGTTGAATTTAAATGTCACTACCCCCAGCGAATTGACATTCCCTTCGGCATGTTCGGGTATACACGCTCGCATATGCGTCTATTAAGATGACAGTGTCACCTGATGACTTACAATGGTAACATTCTTTACAAAATATGCCTTGTGCGTTTCCCACTGTGTTTCCAGTGGGACCTTTAATCATAATTAATTTGAAATATTTCCAAACTCCACTAGTCAGTTTTCTCTTGCTTTTAGTTGAAGTTTGATGCTGGGCAACAGATTCAGGAGTGCTTTCTACCTTTACATCTAGATCTAGACCCAACTTTGCAACATTTGAGTCATTTAGGCTAAAGTCAAAGTTGAATGGTTATAATGGTCCAGTCATTTTTCAAAACTAAAGTACATAAAAAAACTAATGAAATAATTATATATAAATATTTATTAAATTTATTGTGATAATTTATATAAGAAAGAGGAGAAGATGAAACTTATTATATATGAATATTTATTATATTTGTTGGGCCACTACCTAGGAATGGCCTTTTAGCCAGGGTGGGAAACATGCACAGGAACCCTAAGCATGGATGATTACCATATGATACGCATGATTATGCTGTTTCCATGAAAGGGATAGTCTCATGTATTCTTTAATGTGCTTTGATTAGCAAGTCTAGCGAATGGTTGAAGAAAATAGGAAATTAACAGGCCGTTTGAACCCTCAGAATCCTGCTGCGCTACACAGTTTATCTGTAAATCTAATTAGCTATAATTAACTGTCACACGTAGCTGATGTAGCAGAGAAAGAACATATGAGCCCTCACCTGCACTCAGTCTACCTCACCTGCACTCAGTCTACGAAGATCCAAAACACAAAAGCTTTTAAGGCTTTCACTGGCCATCCATGTGGCAACCCTGTTTGATAACAAGATTTTTAAGTTTTCCTTAACTAGAACTCAACCTGGTTTGGCATGTACATTGTTTTCGGACTTTGCAAATATATTTTGGGAATTTCAAGAGGCATTAGAATCATTTCACATCCATCTAAAATTTACCCTTCTTGGGTACTGACTTAGAAAGCAGAATTTACCCAACAATCTGAGGAGATTTGGAATCCAGGACAGCAAGAGGCACCCAAATGAGGAGAAAGTGGGATCCCAATGGTTGGGAGAATGATCAGAGTTCGAACTCTCCACCTTTTAATGGTGAGGGGTAGTTAGGATGTGGGGAAATGGTCAGAGTTATAAATTTCCCCACCTTCCCCAAATCCAAACCACCTAGCTGTCACCAAAAATCTTAGTTATAAGATAAGATGAGATGAATCTGATTTGGATGATTAATAGGATATGGCCTTTACAATTTTCAAGGTAGCTGTCACAATCATTTACAATCCACCTAACAAATGATTCCTCCATCTTAAAACGTTCACACAATAACTAAATTCATTCAAGGCATACAAATTCCATAGTGATCTCAGAAAATGAAAGTACAATGACCATGAGAAACAAACATCTAGCAGAACATTATTATTACTTTAAAGAGTTACCAAGAAAATCTTCATCCATATTCAAATACCCAACAGCATCAGATCAGGCTCCCAAACTTATAGTTCTTCATCAAAGCACATACAGTTCTCATTCCTTCTTCCCAATTCCATTAGACATGTTGTAGATCCCACGCACCTGGAAAAAGAAACAGCTTCATTACAATGGCACAAGCAAATGCATATATTTTAATGAAAGAGATAATAATCTGGAACATGAGAACCAATTTAGAGAAGAGACATTCCATGTTCATCAGGTCTACTGGTACCACCAGATAAGAGGAAGTTTGTAGGCTTAGGCATCAATATTTTTCTTATATTTTTTTCAATTATTTTCATGAAAATTGGTGTTAGTACTATTGCTGATGGTAACTGTGTTCTCTAATCAATAAAATGTATCTGCAAATCATCTTTCCATCCAATGCAAAACCCCATTTTGAATTTGAAACTTTATTCTTGCAAACACAAGAATCCAGTTTCAGCAATTCAACTGTACTGTCTTTTATGGGTAACATGACTTGAACCCCACAAGATTAGAGTTCAATTCAACAGTACTATAGATCACTTTATTTTTCTCAGTGCAGCTATCCTGAAGATTTTCATCATGGCCTCTACTAGTAGTAGGGGAGTTGCTGCCATCATCAGGATATCAACCATCTACGATACAAGAATACATTTAGAGTTTTACTCAAAGAAAAGTAAGACTCAGCATAGATGTGATAAGACCTATGATGCCCAGATATGGACATGGATATGAGACTTGGATACAGGGATCAAGGATACAAAACTACACTTTTGGAAATTTAGGGCAAGGATACAGATTCAACTGTCCTAATTTTTTTTTTCTTTGCCTGTAATGCTTTTTGTTTTCCTCAGCTCTGTAACTAGTAAGGATGGGGAGAGTGAGGAGGCTATCAAACATAGGATAAGAGCTAGATGGTTGACGTAGAGACTTGCTTCTAGAGTGCTTGTGTTTGGTGCATACCAACAAGATTGAAGGGGTTTTTTTTTTTTTTAAATGGTGACCATATCAATAAGAATAATTTATACAATATAAGAGAGGTATATTGTAACAAAAAGAAAGCCAGACAGCAAAGGATCCAACGCAGAAGATTGAAGGAAATTTTTTCCAAAGATGGCAACAAGACCAGATGAGTTATTGAGTAGAATGTTGACCAGTTACAAAACAACACATGTGAAAAAATAAGTGTAGCTGAGATGAGAATGATGAGGTTAATGTATGGTAAAACTAGGAAACATAGAATCAAAAATGAGACAACATTCAGGAGCATTTAGAGGAAGCATCAAAAGATGCTAAATTAAAAGAGACTTGTTTGAAATGGTTTGGAATGGTTTGGACATGTCCAAAGGAGGACAATGCTGGTGACGAAAAAATTTTGTATGCAAGTTGATGGCCCCTCAAGGAAAAGAGGTCGGTTGAAGAGGACATGGATGGAAATAGTAAGGATAGATCGGAAGAAGTGAAACCTATCCGAGGATTTTGACTACGAGACTGGAACAGTGAAACAGAATTCATGCAGCTGGCCCCAACATAGTTACAGGAAGGTTTTGATGATGATGAATAATTAGTGGTCATATAACTGAAAATAGAACTTTCAAAAGCTCCATCAGTTCTCCATAATTATTGAAGCAGTTGTGCGTGTGCGTGTGCGTGTGCGTGCTAAAGTGCAAAACCTATGATTGGTAAACAAGCCACACAAGAGACACAGATTTATGTGGTTCGGCGGTGCACTACATCCACGACAAGATAGTACCTTATCACGTCTTGACTCTCTTCAGAGTTAGGGTCACAAGTTACATCATAGAAATAACTCTCCCTCTTTCTTAGGGGTACAATTACCAATATATCGCTAACCTTGAACCTACTCCCTAACTAACGCAATGGACCAATCCAGTTAACCGGAATACAAGACATAAACCCAACGACCTCTAACTTGGCTTGGATTCCATATAATTCGAGCCACCAAGAAATAAACAGCAATATCTTCTTGTACCTCGCTGAAAGGTATGTCCCTGCACCAATGGCGTGGTCTATATTCTTCAACGCTGTGAAATGTTGAACCAACACTTGAATTTTGATTTGCTATCAAGTTCCTTTCCTTGTCGAATTTATCCACCTCGAACTTGATGCTCAAAACTATTGAAAAATTTTAAATGTTTTCTGAATCATTCATAGGCAGATGTCAAATTGCCTATATTTTAGCAACACTACAAAGATCCAGTCACAACGTGCATGCGAGCTAAAATGGATCTGAAATCAGAGTCCGGATGACTCATAAATCATAGAAACAAGCTTTTCCCCTTAAAATTCGTAAACAATCGCGGTTGACCGTTTGCTGAAATCACGCCTTTCCAATGCTGCTGCTACTACTGTGGGGTTGGACTTCTTGTACACGGGTTACCAAGTTGGATCAACCTGTTTCAACCTGAATCCGGTCTAGTCTTAAAACCAGCCCAGCTCCGAATCACAGATTTACAGCAGTGCTGCCCTCTTTCTTTAAACTGCAACAATTGGCACAGAACCAGATCTCTCTCTCTCTCTCTCTCTCCCTCTCTCTCTCCCTCCCACTAGTTTTGGAAAGGCTACAAGAATTAGAATAGTAGATCCCCTCTTGATCAGAGGAGCCTTAACCTACAGATCAAGACAGTCAGCCCCTCAAAGGACTGGCATTCCTCCTCTCCTTGGTTTCTACTACAACACCAAGACCAGCACCTCCTTTTGCAGAAACAGGAAATCAATCTCCACAAACCCTTGAGATTTACTATCCAAAGATCCAAACCTTCTTTAGAAACATCAGAACCAATAGTGGCCCTTTCCTCTCCTCTGTATTGCGACATCCCAAACAGAGAACCGAAAAAACAAGGGGCAAAAACCCTGTCTCGCGTAAATCGGACGGACAGAAGATGAATTCAGGTTGATGCAAACAAGATTGGAGTCCGATGTAGGCTGGAGCTTCAACATGATGTGGCAATGGAATTTAGTATCTTGCAGGCGAAGGTCATCTTCATCTTGTTCAACAAGAGATAGGGCGGCTAACGCTTGCTTCGGTTCATGTGAAAATGGGTGCGAGGAGAGGAAAGTCAATAGAAATGTCATGCTGTAAATTAAGAAACGAGTTTTTTCTTTTCTTTCTTTGATGGGTCATCCGCGTCACCGGCATGCTTCAAGAAATTCATAAGTAATTACTCTAATATATGTTAAACAAAGAAAGAAACTCACAATCATATATCCAGCTGTAGCTGCCAACGCTAGTGGGATTGCAATTGAGGTGATCTTGTCATATGGTCCTTTTAAGTAGGTGTGTTTATGAATGTTCTGGAAATATTGCTGCTTCTTCAGAAGCCTTTCCCTGGGCACAAAGGGTGGCTCCGACATCCTGCACTAGGAAGTACCAAATAAGAACTAGAAAGAGCATCTTATTAAAGCATCTTACAAAAAGAATAGCTCCTCCCAAAAGCACAGAGCAAGTTGCTCATAGATTAAGATAAATTAAGACTACCACTGTGCCAGTGGTCATATGATGAAATTTGGGTAAAAAGTTTGATGCAGTCATATGTTCCAGATTATGAAATGACTGCTAAATTTTATAGCTTTACGAAAAAAAAATAAAGAAAAAAAAATAAAGGTGACATTTAGCTATTTAAGCACATTTCGATTGATAAGGAGAAGCAGAAAAGTGGGAAACTTCCACTAGCTGGAGAAAGCAGAAGAAATCTAGACATGGATAGAGGGAATCCCTCAGGTGAACCCCCATGCTTTGATCTAATTCTGTAACAGGAGAAAAGTAGAGGTGAACGGTAACCTTTCTAAATTGACATAGAGAAGAGGAGAAATGGCTCTTTCTCCAAAGTTGAGAAGAGAAAAATATCTTCTCTTTGATGATAAAAAAAATAAACCACCTTTCTCCCTAATAAGAAGATTCAATTGGGATTGTTTCATTTCATCTAGATAAAGGTATTTCTCATCCAAACAACCCTTTAGAATGTTCATGTGGAGCAACTATCACCATTAAGTTTCACGGCTGTCATTTTTCAGGAGTGGGCACTCGTTAAAAAAGAAAACTATAGGACAGACACCAGGATAGGAAAAAGAGTAAAAATTAAAAAAAGAAGAAAGAAAGAAAGAAGGCAATAAGAGTGCACACAAAATGTGAATAAATTTCACAGAACACTTTTCATTTAGACATGAAAAACTGCCTGTCAAACACAACACTGGAAAATAGCAAGAAATCAGTGAAGATATAACAAATAAATAAACACTCATTACCTCATAATTTAGTGCATGAAATTAATGAATTTATAGGAATACATCCAAATTAATTATGCCTAAGAGAGCAAAATAATTGCTGATAAGAAAATAATATAAATTTTACTAAAGTCATCATCATCAAAGCCTTGTCCCAACTATGTTGAGTCGGCTACACGAATTCTGTTTCTCCATTATGATCTATCTTGAGGCAAACTCATAGATAAGTCACACTTCTTCATATCCATTTTTACCACCTCCATCCACTTTCTCTTTGGCCTACCCCTTCCCCTTGGTTGGCCTTCAACCTTCATGGCCAAGCTTTTCCTTACCGATGCCGTTACCGGCCTACGTTGGACATGCCCAAACCATTTCAAACGGTTTTATCTAATTATACCCCCTATTGTTGCTACCCCTAAATGCTCTTGAAAGCGCTCATTTCTAATTTTATCCTTCCTAGTTTTACCACACATCCACCTCAACATTCTCACCTTTGCTACATTTATTTTGGGCATCTGTTGTTTCTTGATAGCCCAACATTATGCTCCATAGGTCATAACTGGTCTGATTGTTGTCCTGTAAAAATTTTCCTTCAATCTTGTCGGCATTCGTCGGTCACAAAGCACTCACCTTAGCTACATTTATTTTGGGCATCTGTTGTTTCTTGATAGCCCAATATTCTGCTCCATAGGTCATAACTGGTCTGATTGTTGTCCTGTAAAAATTTTCCTTCAATCTTGTCGGTATTCGTCAGTCACAAAGCACTCCAAAAGCAAATCTCCACTTCAACCATCCCGCTTTTACCCTATGTTCGACATCTTCATCAATCTCCCCATCGTTACTAATTATAGAGCCAAGGTACCGAAAAGAATCACTATGTGGTATCTCACGGTCTTCAATTCTCTCGGTAGTTTCAACTCTTTCTATATGCCCACTAAAGTTACAATCCATATATTCCATCTTTGTACGGCTTATTTTAAAGCCTTTGGGTTTTAAAGCCTCCCACCATCTCTCGAGTTTTGCATTCACACCATCTCTTGATTCATCTACCAACAAAATATCATCCGCAAATAACATGTACCCAGGTACCTCTTCTTGAATATAAGCAGTTAACTTATCCATAATCAATGCAAAGAGATAAGGGCTTAGGGCTGACCCTCAGATGCAAACCTATGGTAATTGGGAACTCCCCTGTCTCTCCATAAGTAGTTCTCACACTCGTCACTGCTCCTTCATGTCATTGTGAGATGGAAAACAGGACACATTAATATACTGAATCCAGTGCCCTTTGAGGGTCAACTGTGTCTCATATATATATGGGCTGCATGCCCTAATTACATCCAATTAACAGTATCTAATCATATCTCAGATCCTAAAATATAGCTAACAAACTAAGTATGTACATGTGTGCTTAACTAATGGTAAAATTCAATGACTGGGCCTAAATGGGCCTGCGAGTTAGGGCTTGGATTTAAACAAACCAACCCACCCCCCCCCCCCCCCCCCCCCCACCACCCCCCCCCACCAACAAACAAATTGATGCTGGGGAGTCATAAAGCATCAATTTGGAGATAAGAAATTGATGTCGAGGCCGAGGAAACTGAAACTCTGTAGGGACATGAGGTAGACTAATGACATTATGCTCATATTTATTTCAAATAAAGTGGCAGAGTCATCTTCGATCTGTTTGGTGCGTTCATGGAAGACAGGATTTTCAGTGATTCGGATAGCCCCAGTATTATTAGCATGCAATGAAGTAAGAGAGGTTTGTGCGAACCCGAGCTCTAAAAAAAGTCCCCTTGGCCATAAGATTTCAAAATAGGCAGAAGACATTGCCCTATATTCAGCTTCCGTGGAAAAATCCGAACACATGTTCTTGTTTCTTGCATTTCCAAGAAATGAGAGAATTTCCAATGTACATGAACTAATCGGTAATAGAACGACGTGTGCCTTGACAATCTGCCCAGTCAGCATCCGCATAAGCAGTCAGATGAAGAGGATTATCCTTTGGATAATATAAACCACGAGTAACAGTTCTCAGCAGATAGCGGATAATGCGCTTCACAGCTGTCAGATGAAGGTGTCAAGGAGCTGTCATGAACTGGCTCACAAGATTAACAGCATAGGATATGTCAAGTCTAGTGATGGTGAGATAGACAAGACTTCCCACCAAGCGCCAATAGGTATAAGGATCAGGAAGAAGATTGCCATCATCTTTACTCAACTTGAGATTTACCTATACATGCGTATCAACGGGCGAAGAATCCTGGAGATCAGCCAGCTCGATAAGATCTGATGTGTATTTGTGTTGATCAACAAACAAACCTTTGGGAGATTGATACACCTCTAAGCCCAAAAAATAATACAATGGGCTCAAATCCTTCATATGGAAGGTATCCCTGAAAGAAACTTGGAAAGATTTGATCATACCATCATCAGTGCCGGTAATAATAATATAATCAACATACATGTGTAAAACTCTGTGAGAGTCGGTGATGAGATGAGATGAGGAAGAAGACAACAGTATGGGGAGAAAACTCAATGATCAATTGATCATCGGCTGTTCCATTTTCTAATCAAAAGTTACCTTAATCAAGGCACTAAGTATGTTAAGATTACAATCTTAGAATAAATCAAGGAATGAAACAATCTCCTAATCTATATAAGGAAGTAGTACAGGGAAATTAGTAAGCAACAAAATCTAATCTACTAATCAATGATCCCACACGTGGGATTTTATATACAGTGGGCTGGGCTTAAGTGGGCCTAAGTTATATTATCTTCTACACTCCCCCTCAAATTGATGTGGTAATGCAGAAACCATCAATTTGGTAGTGAGATCATGATGGCGCGGTTTGGGAAGAGCTTTTGTGAAGATATCTTCCAACTGGTCATGAGAAGAGACATGTGGCAGAGTTATCTTCTCAGTAACAACATGCTGACGGATGAAGTGGCAATCAATCTCAATATGCTTTGTTCTTTCATGAAAAGCCGGATTGTTTGCAATCCGGGTAGCACTGGTGTTGTCCCCATGAAGAGGTGTAGAGCTACCAACAGGGACACCGAACTCACAGAGAAGACGACGTAGCCAGATGATTTCAGCGCTTGCAGATGACATGGCCTGATATTCTGCCTCAGCAGACGATTTGGAAACTGTGGTTTGCTTCTTGCACTTCCATGAAATCAAAGATTCCCCAAGAAACATACACCACCCAGTGGTAGAGCACCGAGAATCGGGGCAACCAGCCCAGTCAACATCCGCATAAGCAGATAAGTGTAGAGAAGCGCCCTAAGAGTAGAAGAGACCATGATTAAGGGTGCCTTTGACATAGCGGAATATGCGCAGGGCAGTAGCAAGGTGAGGTTTGTAAGGATTACTCACAAACTGGCTAACCGTATGAACAGCATGAGAAATATCCGGCCTAGTCATAGTTAAGTAGAGCAAACTGCTAACTATCCTCCGGAAAACAGAGAGATCATCCAGGGGAGGGCCATCATCCGTACTGATCTTGTTGTTCAACTCCATAGGTGTATCAAAAGTGTGAGCATCATCGAGTCTTGCCGAAGTGATTAAATCTATAGCATATTTCCGCTGATGAACCCGAATGCCAGATTTGTTACGCAAGAACTCCAGCCCCAAAAAGTAGGTAAGAGGACCAAGATCCTTCATTCTGAAGTGGCGAGTGAGATGATGTTTGAGTTCCGTAATGCTAGCACTATCATTGCCACTGATAATCATATCAACATATACTAATAGGAAAGTGTAGCCCTTCAATGTCCATCTAAAAAAGAGTGAGCTATCCGAATGACTGACAAAATCCTGCTTAAAGAATCCCGACCGAAACTTATCGAACCAAGCCCTGGGAGCCTGCTTAAGTCCATCCAAAGATTTCCGCAACTTACAAACATGCTTAGGAGGACAAGCATATCTTGGAGGAGGCTTTAAGTAAACTGTTTCTCGCAAATCCCCATGGAGAAAGGCATTTTTGACATCCATTTGCCACAGAGGCTAGTTGCGGGCTGCAGCGACACAGAGAGTACGGACTGTGGTCATTTTAGCCACTGGTGCAAATGTCTCCTCATAATCAATTCCATACTCCTGTTTGTAACCCTGCGCAACCAATCGAACTTTGTAGCGATCAAGACTCCCATCGGAGTGAACTTCGATGGAGTAGATCCATTTACTGCCAATCACAGAGGCTCCTTCAAGAGCTGGTACCAAGTCCCATGTCTGATTTGCTTCGAGAGCAAGTAATTCCTCATTCATAGCATCCTGCCAGTAAGCAATCTTCGAGGCCTGTGAATATGAAGTGGGTATAGGAGCACTATCTAAAGATGAAAAGAGAGCAGGAAAGCCACAGCGGTTAGGGGCAATGGAAAGACGATTAGATCGTCGCAGAGAGAGGGTATTATCAGAAGAAGCATGATTACCTGTAGGAGCAGTAGGCTATACTGAGAGATGATCAAGAGAGGGAGGCACCATAGGAGGAACCTTGTTAAGCCGGACATAGACCTTGACAGCAAGTAAGGCAGGAGCAGATTCCAGGAATTGTGGCAAATAGGACATGGCAATAAGATGATGATCTAAACGCAAAGAGAAGAAAGGAATTTGTTCCAGAAAGATCATGTTTCGAGAGATTCGCATGCGTTTTTCAAATCGGTCATAACACAAGAACCCTTTGTGTTCAGAACTGTGGCCAAGAAAGATGCATTTGGCAGCCTGTGGAGATAGCTTAGTGCGTTCAGTCGGTGGAAGATGAACAAAACACAGACAACCAAACACACGTAAGTGAGAGTATGAAGGAGGATGTTCAAAGAGAACTCCGTAAGGAGTAGTCTTGCCTAGAACGGTACTAGGAAGACGATTGAGCAGATAAACCACAGTCTGGGCAGCATCATACCAAAATTCAGGAGGAACTAAGGATGCCAATAAAAGAGTGCGAACAGTTTCAAGAATGTCTGTTCTTTCTTTCCGCAACTCCATTCTGCTGCGGAGATGCGGACAAGATTTTTGATGAAGAATTCCTTTATCAGAGGGGAAATCAAAGAATTCATGAGACATGTATTCGCCGCCAGAATCGGATCTAAGGATCTTGATATCTTTCTTAAATTGAGTGTGGACCATGTTATAGAATCTTTTAAAAACAGAGAACACTTCAGATTTTAAACGCATGAAATAAATCCAAGTATATCGGGAATGATCATCAATGAATGTCACATAGTACTTGAATCCTGCCCTACTCAATGTAGGAGCAATGCCCCAAACATCAGTGTAAATGATGTCAAATGATTCTAATGCACGAGAATTATGAACAGAAAATGGCAAAATATGACTCCTACTTAAACAACAAGCTTCAAATTTTGATTGTGATAAAGAAGACATCATTTTATTATCAATTGTAGAGTCCAAACAACCAAGTTTAAACAAAGAAATTAAATAGGCATTGTTCACATGACCAAGACGTTTATGCCAAACCATCCACAAGTTTTTGAAATTATTAGAAGAAGCAAAGAAGGAATGATGTCCAATGTCCAGCAAGAACAGGCGCCCATGTTTACTCCCCGTCGCGATCACCTTTCCAGTTTGTCGCCCCTATATGACACAACCAGAGGAAGAAAAGTGAACTAGATAGCCATCATCAATAAGTTGTCCTACAGAAAGTAAATTGGCTGATAATTTTGGAACAAAGTAGACATTAGAAAGGGTGATGGACTGGCCAGTGACACTAGATAAAGTAATGGTACCCACTCCAGAAATGGGTAGTTGATCACCATTGGCAGTAGTAATTTTTTCTTTTCCAAGGTAAGGGTGGGAATCTGTAAAGCTATATTCTACAGATGTCATATGATTGGAGGCTCCTGAATCTAAAAACCATGTTGAAGAGGTGATAGAAGAAGAAAGAGATGCAGAAGAATGAAAGGCAGGAGATGCTATATGAGAATGAGGTTGATACCGACCACCAGAGAAGCCCATAGACGCATATGCAGAGGTGACTGTGCTCTGGATCAGTTCTTGAATTTGAGCAGGAGTCATGGAGATAGCCCCAGAGGAAGTGCTACCTGTATCTGATACGGGGGCTTGAGCCTGAAATGCGGATGGAACATTCTGTTTTGGCATATTGGTGGGAGGCTTCTTAGGCTGTGTTTCATTCCGTCGCTGCAGGCTTCGACAGTCATCAATCACATGACCGGTCCATTTGCAATATCTGCAAACCAATTTCTTACGACAATTTTTGGCAATATGTCCGAAGCCTTTGCATTCATAACATTGAGGTTGCTTTGGAGTTGCCAGAAGAGCCGAGGAATCAGGAAGAGGCGCAAGGAAGGCTTTGGGTGCTTCGGGTGCTTCCAGAATAGTGCACTATGAAGTGACACGAAGTTCTTCGCAAAGGACTTCTTGGAAGCAAGTATCAAGATTAGCAGTATTCTCCCTATTCATTAGCGCAGACTGAACAGATTCAAATTCCGGTCGTAGATTCATAAGAAACTGGCTAATATGAGTTTCTTCTTATAACTGGAGAGCCTCAGACAGAAATCCAGAAGAGACCGTTTGGATCAGTATAGAATCCCTCTCAGTCCATAAGGTGAGAAAACCATTATAGTATTCCTGCACAGTTTTATCCCCTTGACTGTATCTGGCAATTTCACTATCTAGATGAAATTTGCGGGCTTTATTGGTTTGATGGTAGACTTTCTTAAGATGAGCCCACATATCAACTATTGTGGTGTAAGCTTGAAGGCCACACCAGAGAAGGATCAATAGAGTTAAGGATCCAAGTGATGACCTTCGCATTCTCTTTGGACCAAGTGGCTAGGCCTTTTGAGTCAGTAGCACTTGTAATTGGAGGCTTGGTTATCGATCCATCGAGATAACCGAAAAGGCCCTGTCCTTCGACAAAGTTCCGTAAGTGGAAGGACCAAGACATATAATTTTGCCCATTAAACTTAACGGGAATAACATCGTACTTTTCCATGTTCTCAAAAGGCAATAGAATGTCTCACAGAGAGGGATGTCCAACCAAAAAACCCTTTGACAGAGAGGGATGAAGTGGACTAAACAGCAATAATCAGCAAGAGAGGCTGAATGGCTAGTGCAAATGGCTAACTAGAGTAAAAGAATGAACTCCAAACAAGAAAAGAACCCAACAGTGCAGAAAATAACCCAATATAGCAAAAAAGCAGTACTAGACGACCACTGTTTTGGTCCTGGAGTGGTCACGTGGGGCCCACAAAGGGATCAGACCTCTGATCAGAGAATACAGCCTTATGGAGGAGACTTTTTACTAACTTCCAGATCAGGTTGCAAGGCAAACGGATGAAAATCCGCAAAATTGAACGGATCTGATGAAAACTATCCTGTAAAACTGTGAAAGCACAAGTGGCAGTAGATGGCCTACCTCTAATGTGCTAAAAATCCTGAAAAAATGCCCATAAAACTCAAAGAAGAGGGGCGACCACTGTGGTAGTGGTTGTAGGTGCTATCGTGATGATCTGATGGTGGCCCACCTTGATCTCCACGCTGCAGAATGTCGACACAGTGAAGAATAACGACAAAGAGAAAGATGCTCTTTCTAGATCCGTGAGAAAGGATTGCAACTGAGAGATGGAGATATCCCACAGTGCTCTGATACCATGTAAAACTCTGTGAGAGTCTGTGCTGAGATGAGATGAGGAAGAAGACAACAGTATGGGGAGAAAACTCAATGATCAATTGATCATCGGCTGTTCCATTTTATAATCAAAAGTTACCTCAATCAAGGCACTAAGTATGTTAAGATTACAATCTTAGAATAAATCAAGGAATGAAAGAATCTCCTAATCTATATAAGGAAGTAGTACAGGGAAATTAGCAAGCAACAAAATCTAATCTACTAATCAATGATCCCACACATGGGATTTTATATACAGTGGGCTGGGCCTGCGTGGGCCTAAGTTATACTATCTTCTACAACGAGAAGAACAGTAACACCAGTAGATGTGTGGCATAGAAAGACAGATGGATCATAAGGGCTCTGAGTAAAGCCACTCTCGCATAAAATACCCCTGAAAGTTTCGAACCATGCCCGAGGAGCTTGCTTTAGACCATAAAGCGATCTGCGCAGGCAACAGACAGACCTCTTAGAGAGAGGAGGCGCCTTGTGGTATCCGCATATAGACTTCTTCTTGCAGATCCCCATGGAGAAATGTATTTTTAACATCTATTTGGTATAATGGCCAAGATTTAGATGCAGCAGTGGTGACAGGAGGTAACCGAACAGATGTCATTTTGCCACATGTGCAAATATTTCATCGTAGTCAACGCCATACCCCTGTCTGTTTCCGAGTGCCACAAGTCTAGCTTTGTGTCTATCCAATGAGCCATCAGATTTAAGTTTGATCGAGTAGATCCATTTACACAAATGGGTTTAAGTGCTGAAGGACACTCCACAATATCCCAGGTGTAATTCTGATCCAATGCATCCAATTCCTCCTTCATGGCCTAGTTCCAGCAATTTTATTGTACGGCCTGCAAATAAGAACTTGGGATAGAGACAGAAGATAGGGTTATCATCAAAGAAGTATGGGTAAATCCATACCGTTCAGGCGGTCTAGAAGTTCTGGAGGAGCTACGCAAGGGATGAGTAGGCGTGGAACCATTTGCCAGTAGAGGATCAGGAGGACAGTCATCTGCAATGGTAGGTTTTTCCCATCGGTGACATACAAAATCAGGTTTAAACCTAGTAACAGTTGTTTGATCCGAAAAACCTAGTGATAGAGCTGGTGAAGATGGATAAGGAAAATCCATGTGAGTTTGGAAAAAATACTAATTTTCAAAGAAAATAACATTTCGAGAAACCCTGATACGACGACCAGTGGGATCATAACAAACAAAACCTTTTTGATTAGTGGCATAACCCAAAAAAACACGTGCGAGATTGCGTTGTTAGTTTCGTTCGTTCTGTAAGAGGTATAAAGGTGAAGCAAACACAGCCAAAGGTATGAAGGTGATCAAACACAGGATGATGACAAAGCAGTTTAAAATGAGGCGTAAAACGACTAATGGTATGTGATGGAATGCGGTTGATGAGATAGACTGCAGTGGTGAGAGCTTCAATCCAAAAATGAGAGGGAACGGATAATTCAATCAGAAGTGTTCTAATTATATCAAGGAGATGTCTGTTTTTCCATTCCGTGACTCCATTTTGTTATGGAGTATATGGACAGGTACATTGAGAGATGATTCCTTTAGTTTTTAGAAAAGATTTAAAATCATTGGAAACATACCCCCCCCCCAAAAAGTCTGAGCGCAAAGTTTTAATGCATTTAGAAAATTGGATTTCAACATAGCTAACAAAAAATTTAAATGCATTAAGAACATCAGACTTCGAATGCAATAAAGAAATCCAAGTAAATCTGCTGTAGTCATCAATGAATGTTACAAAGTACTTGAAATGACTATGGAAAAGGGTCGGAGCAATATCCCAAACATCACTGTGAATTAAGTCAAAACATTCAGTGCTCTGTGTTCTGGAGTGAGGAAAAGATAAAGTGTTATTTTTTCCTAATTTACAAGCATCGCATTCAAAAGAAGTAGAGTCAATAGGGTTATTTAATAATCCAGATTTAAATAAAGTAGACATCGTAGAGGCATTCGGATGACCAAGTCTATTATGCCACAACCGAGAATTATTCTGAAGGAAAAAAACAAAACAACTGATGTAAAGATTTATTCTGAATAAATATAGACACTGGTAAAGAAAAAAGTCTTCCACGCTTAGGCCCCCTCATGATCACTTCCCCCTACTTCTGGTCCTGCACAACACATCTAGAAGAAGAAAATGAGACATTGTAATTATTTTCAACAAGTTGACTAACAGGGTAGCAAGATTAGGAGAAACTAAAACATTGGTTAATGGTAACGGGCCAAAGGCATCATCAATAGAGGTGATGGAAAGATGATCTCCATTGGCAACTTCAACAGTAAGATGACTGATGACCAATGTAAGGAACGACATTTTGTAATTTTATGGGTGAATAGGTCATATACTTGCACCATAATCTAAGTACCATATATTGGAAAGAGATGAATTAGTACCTGCGATGTTCATGAATGCCAAGGCATTGATAATCATTTGGTTTACCATCTCAGGGGTGAGAAGATCTGTGGACGCAGATTGTGATGAGGAACCAGGATGTGAGGAGGAATCATACTGCAGAGAACCACTGAAGTTAGAGGATGCATATTGTGGAGTGGTCACTGTGAAAGCGCTAGGAGCTGACAGCACTGCGTAAGTACTAGGGCCTGACTACACATAGTTACGAGGAGTACAACTGCGAGCCTTCTTCTGGTATTCGTCAATAACGTGACCATTGACCTTACAATATCTACAGATTTTTGCCTTGCATTGATTTGCATAGTGACCATATTTTTTTTAGTTATGGCACTAAACTTTACTGATGTCCTGGGGTAGTAGTCTGGTTGTAGCAACATAAGCAAGCGGAGCCTCAACAGATCTCTATTGTTCCAGAGTAATTTTAGTAACCAGACGTTGTTCTTCCCTTGAAAGTTCCTGAAGACAGTCATCCAAGCTGGGAAGAGAAGCCCTGCTCATCAAGTTTGATCTATCTCAAACTCCAGACGAAGTTTCATGAGAAACTGATCCTGATTACTACTTTGTTGTAAGGGATGTAATTCAGGTAGGAGTGCTTCAAACACCGTGGCAAACTTAATCTCATCATATTCAAACTACAGTCTATGAAAGCCATTGTAATACTCCTGAATAGACAAGGTGCCTTGAGTAAATTGAGAAATGTCAAGTTCCAATTAAAATTGGCGAGCATATTTCCTTGTTGATAGATCTTTTTAAGATAGTTCTACATTTCACGGGCAATTTTGCAACGGTTTAGGTTGAGGATAAAATGTGGTTCAACAGATCCCAGCAACCAGGTTTTGATTTTATCATCCTTAGTCTTCCAAGTTAAAATCTTCTCATCATCTTCCTCGGGTTTAGGTTCAAATCCATCAATGTGTCCCCAGAGTTCTTTTCCTTTTAAGTAAATTTGAAATTGGAAGGCCCATGAGGTATAAATTTTGCCATTAAAGCGAACCAGGGCAATTTCAGATTTGTCCATTACTAACAAACTAGTAAGAATTGCAAACAATAGAATGCTGCCAACTAAAAAACAGAGTGCTGGTCCACTATTTTAGAGAAAACCAAGGTGTAAAATAGTAGAAATATGGCAGCAGCACTATTGCAGACCAATCTTATATTGATCAAACAACAATCAGTATTTAAAAACACTATCAGAAGGTTCAGATCTGTGAGAAACTACAGCAGACAGCAACCAGTAGCCAAATCTGTGATACCAAATCAGAAACTGTTAAATCATAAATTGCCCCTGATGTAATAGAATGCCCCAAATGGACAGAAACAGCAATTTGGGACCCTGAAGTAATCAACAGCAACAGCAGTGTCTAAATAATAAGAACAGCAACAGCAGTAGCGAGCAACAGTGCACAGAATAGAGCCCAGTAGAACAAAACGTCCCTGTCGGCAGTGGCTAAATCAACATGTGGGCCCCACCTGGTGATCTGGACATCGATCAGAGAATGGGGATGAAGGAAGAGTAGTTTTATGCAGCTACTGGAAGTGGTCTCATGCAGAACAAATCCAGATCCAGGATTTTGGACGGCTGAGATTAAAAAAAATGGAAAAGATTGAATTTTCACAAAAAATGGTAGAAAACCTACCTCTGATGATCAATAGATAATGAAAAAATCTTCATAAACCCAGAAAACTAGAGGCGACCAAGATGGGAAGATCCCGCTGATGTGGTGGTGATGATCACAGGTGGGCCACACCTGATCTGAGATGATCAGGCATGATTAGAGAGGATCCAGATGAAGGAGATGATCATAGATGATCAACTTGGCTTTGATACCATGTCATTGTGAGATGGAAAACATAACACATTAATATGCTGAATGCAGTGCCCTTTGAGTCTCATATATATAGGGGCTAAATGCCCTAATTACATCCAATTAACAGTATCTAATCATATCTCAAATCCTAAAATATAGCTAACAAACTAAGTATTTACATGTGTGCTTGACTAATGGTAAAATACAATGACTGGGCCTAAATGGGCCTGCATGTTCAGGCTTGGATTGACACTTCTTACATGTCTTCAATAATTTCAATATAACCTTTTGAAACATTCATTTTATTTAAAACCCACCAAATTAAATCTCTAAGTACCCTATCGTAGGCTTTTTCTAGATCGATGAATAAAACAAATTGATTTCCAGATATCTTAGTCTTCTGTCTGAGTCTTTGCTCCATTACTCTTTCCCATAGCTTCATGGTATGACTCATAAGTTTAATCACAAGATAATTAGTACAGTTTTGTATATCTCTCTTGTTCTTATATATAGGTACTACAATGCTTCTTCTCTATTCATCCAGCATTTTCTTTGCCATTAATATCTTATTGAAAAGTCTAGTTAACCAAATCTCCCCAACTTCTCTTAAGCATTTCCAAGCCTCAATCGGGATGTCATCTGGGCCCATAGCCTTTCCCATCTTCATTTGTTTTAATACTTTCCTCACTCCCACTGCCCTAATTCTACGAAAAAAAGTATGCTTTGCTACTGAAGGATCCTCTTTTGTTCTTATGTCTCCTATATAGTCTTCGTTTAAAAGTACGCTAAAATATTCCCTCCACCTTTCTTTGATATCGTTGTCCTTCACCAGAACCTTTTGGTCATTGCTCTTAACACATTTGATATGATCTAGGTATGAAACCAAAAGTAAACAAGAAACCTTTTGTCCAATACATATGAGCCATAGAAATTTTCGGAAGAAAGGTAAAGTCATTATTCCACGGTGTTTCGCTTTTGCATTAATAAGTAGCTTTGCCAGTTTTACTCTCGGTACCAAGCCCGAACAAAGGAGGGTTGTGTTAGATAGATTGATGACAAATGTAAAATTTTGTCACAACTCAAGAAGCACAACCTATCTAAGGATTTGGCTCAAGATAAATTGAAATGGAGAAACATAATTCCTGTAGCTGACCCTCACATAATTGGGACAAGGCTTTGATGATGATGATGATGATGATGTGATGAAGTAACAACAAAGAGTATACTGGTCATCCTAACGTCCTTCAATCCCTGAACCTCTTCTGTAATGGGAGTCATTGGACTACATGCCAGTTCGGCTGATATATGGCTTGTTTGGTGTTAGTAAGTTGGAGAAAAGGCTACATGTTTTCCCTTTTGTGCATATAAATATATATATGGGAAATTCTCAAAAACTCTCCTATCTCAAAGGGGAGTTTCTGCCCCTATCTAATAGCCAATGATTTGTTAGTATTTGAAGAGATCCACCTTTGTAAGAGAATATTTAGGAGAGAGAATCGGATGTGTATTACATTCATTGATGACACATGTCACACTCTCATCGGCTAAAAGAGGAGCATTTTTTTTTTAGAAAAACGCCCGGGGAGTTTTGTAGCGTAACCATATATATATATATATATATATATATATATATGAGTAATGCTCCTATACAAGCTTCCCTTACTGTCTGATGATACAAGCCACCTAGTGGAGCCCACTTGGGACCCCGCAAATCATAGAACAAGGGGGGGTCTAAAGATCCAAGCGGGGCCATCCTAGATATCAAATTTGAAGTCAATCTAATACCTTTAACCCATTCATCCGTGGTCCACAAGTTTAACGACTTTATACAAAACAACAAAATTGACCTTAGACCCAACAGTCCACCCATTCGGATCTATCAAAACGCAGTGGGACCCGTGTAAGGGAAGTTTGTACGAGAGCATTTATCTACTTATACATTATATACATGTATATACTTGTACAAGAGCATTTATATATTTATATATATACACGTATATATATAGGGAGATGCTCCTATGAGAGCATCTCTCACCTTATTATAAGAGATAAAGGTGGGGGCCCTCACATTTTAGTTGTTGGCATTGGATATGGATGTGAGGGATGTGAGGGCCCCCACCTTATCTCTCATAGTAAGGTGAGAGTATCTCTCATAGGAGCATCTCCCAAAAATATATATAACTCTCCAGTTCATGGGTCAAAGCACTTGACAAAAAGCTCATGTACTACACACCCGCCTCAACATTCGCATCTATTCTACATCCAATTTGTGCATATGTTACTTCTTGATTGGCCAACATTATTCTCCATATATCGTAGCCAATGTAATTGTTGTCTTGTAAAAATTTTCTTTCAATCTTACAGGCATTCATCGGCCACAAAGCACACTAGAAGCAAGTGTCCACTTCAACCATCCCACTTTTATCCTATGTTTAATATATTCATCGATCTCCCCATCCTTACTAATTATCGAGCCAAGGTAACAGAATGAATCTCTTTGTGGTATCTCCTGAGCTGAGCTTCAATTCTCAAATTAGTTTAAGCTCTTTGTATAAGCCCACTAAAGTTGCAATCCATATATTTTGTCTTTGTATGGCCTATTTTAAAGCCTTTAAATTATAAAGCCTCCTGCCATCTCTTGAGTTTTGCATTTACACCATCTCTTATTTCAACGTTGATATCCCAAGCTAATACAACTATTGCATTAGGTAGCAATGAAGCAATGCCTTAAGGAGCCATTTTTCCTTTTCCGCATGGGATAGGAAATGGGCTTTACATATATAGAAACGTTACATATGTGAAACACATTGCAATATTGGTCATAATCACCATTTTCACATGGGTAAATAAGGGCATCCAATGGTTTTAGGTGTAATCGGATTTTTTTGGACTTCTTTCAAAAATTCTCAAAATCCAAGAAGATTTAAGATATGAAACTAAATGTCATGATGCGTATCATTAATATGAGAATATTGAATGGTAGACCGTCCAAATAATAATTGGGGGTCCACAAAAATGCAATAATAATAATAGATCTATAGGGTTTTTTATGTTTTTCACAGATTTCTCAAAATCTATAAAGGTTTTAGATATGAAATTAAACATCTTAGCGTCATTAGATTAATAAAAAAGATGGATGGCTTGAATCATAAATTTGGTGCCACAAAAGTGCAAGGAAAAAATTTGGTTGAACTAAGGCATTCAAAACCACAACCTGTCCAGGCGCTACAACCTGTACCACCACTTAGCTACAGTTACGTATGTAACTATTTACCTCCTCCTCAGGTATGTTAATGAAAGGTTGAAAATGGCCTCATTTACACACCATTCTCACTCTCATACATTTATATATGTAACCATTTACCACTTCCTCAGGTATGTAAACGAGGGGCTGAAAATGGACTCATTTACACACCATTTTCACACCTAAGTTACGCTCACATGTATAAATGAAATGAACACAAATAAATATGATGATGCGTAAACATCATGCATGTGCATCATACCCCCAAGCTTCCCTGCATTTTCTCTATTTTAATAACTAGTCACATGCACACATGCCAATGTGTACCTATACAAGATCTAAGTTTTTCATCAACAAATGTACACCAGGTAGATTCCTTAACCCAAAAATCAGGTAAATCCACTGATAAAGTGAGACATATATGAACAAAAACAAAAGCAATGGACAGTGAAAGAAGTCGAGAAAATGTGTTACATTTAACGGGGGCTGGCTTTTCTTAAAAATATACATTTCAAGACCTACAAATGACAGGCTTGTCCCACATGTTAGTGCATGTCTACATCTAGGTGTGCAAAAAGAGAAGGGAAATGATCAAGTGAGAACAATTCTCACCCGGTCCGTGCAAAGTCCCATCTGGGCCATCCATTATGCCTCGCCATCCAACGGTCCACTTCAATGCTATATAGGGCAAAATAACTTACAAGTTTTAATCGCCCACTTCATTTCACTGAGAAGAAAGACGAAACCTTCAACTGACGCCGGCTCCGGCTCCGGCTCCGGCTCCTCTGCGCGTTTCTTCTTCGACGAAAAAGGGATCGAAACATCTCATCTGTCTCTTCTTCTTCTTCTTCTCCCCCCTCTCCTCTGGTTGTCCTCAACGCCACAAAATCTGCCCCACCTCAATGCCTATCAACGAGTGCACAGAAAAATCTCTATCATCCGACTCTTCCTCTTCGTGTTCGTTCTTCAACAAAAAGGGGGGAAACATGGTATGCAATTTGGCCTTCTCCCAGCCACTATGAAAATGCAATTGGGTTTTAGGCTGCTAGGGTTGAGGCCTGAGTTCTCATGATGTACAAATCAGTTTTGGCTTGAGCAAGTACCAAATAAAACAGACTCATAGAACAGAGCATATTTTATTTTCTCGGTATTTTCTCAAATTTTCATTAACACCGTCTATGTGCATAATCTACCCTCCGTTGAAACGAAATGAAGATTCCTGTGCCATACCCATTTCAGGATTTTATCTCCCTAGTAATTCTGAATTTGGTGTTTATGTTAATAGCATGAAACTTATTTCCTAGGCTTTCGATTGCTCTAAGCGGCATGGAATGTAGTTTTGGCAATGCATTCTTTGTTGGAGATTTTAAACTGTGAGAAATAAGGTCCTCGAGTTGTTGTGAGTATCTTTGTTGTACATCACCTTCAAACTATCTTTTAGGATATTTAGATTATATGTAGCGACTGACATCAATGATTTAAACAACATTCATTTGCATTAAATGGAAAGTCATCGACCTGATTGAACTGTGGTTCAAAGTGTTTTGAGTCCAATCTTTGTGGGTTTAATGGGCGGATTTCTATTGCATATAAAGTATTCTTTTGCAATAAATGTGGACTAATGGTTATTTTCCATTTGCGACTGCAGTTATCTTGAGGGATGTGTAACACATGACAATGTAGCAAAGTAGCAAAAGCCAGATCCAACACGGCAAGGCTATGTTATGTTGTTCTTGAAAGTTACCAGTGGTTGCTCTCCTAAAATACATGCTCTGGATTGAATAGATTTGACCAGCTGAAGACAGGAGCAAATCAGTTCCTATAATTGAGATTGTATGAAAATGAGCTCAAGTTGATGATGTATTGTTACATTTATTATATTCAATTGATGTAATAATTTGAGTTACATTTAGTTTTGAATGCATTGAGTTACACATTACATTATAGTTGAGTTACATTTATTTTTTAGTACATGACAGGTTTCAAATTTGAGGTTGCACAATTACAAATTAAGGAATACAGTGTGCTCAGAACTTGTGTCACTAGCTAGTTTTTGAACCATATAGTCTGCAATCTAAAAATGAGATTTCAGTTAATTTAATGTGAAGATTTCAAAATGAATATATAACCTCTAAATACAACTCAAGTGGTAGAAATTTAATTTGCACAAGACCAGGAATGCATTTGTAATTTTTGTGCAACTTTCAAGTTCTAGAAGATTAATTTTTACACGATGCAGGAATGGCATTTGTATAGTGGTGCTAAATGGCATGAGTTTCTGCAAATCCCAGATAAGTTTTGCCCCATGGAATTTCTCAATAGGAAGTTACTTCCCACAATGGAAAGTATAATGGTCAATTTGCCAAAAACAAACTGTTGACTATTGAGTCTTGCATTGCAATAGATCTTCAATTACATGAGTGCAGAAACCTGTTGTTCTATGTAAAAAATTCTTGCCATTGTTTTCAAACCTCCAACAACCCAACCAATTACAACCCAATCAATTGTTTCCTATATTAACACCTCATTCACAACACATCCCATTACAACCGAAAAAATCAATTATTTTATATTAACATCTTATTACAACCTTGCCTACATGGATCTGACGGAGGACATGGCCCTAAACAGACTTGATTGGCGTCGTCAAATCCATATAGCCGACCCCACCTAGTGGGAAAAGGCTTGGTTTGGTTTGGTTTGGTAACATCTTATTACAACCACCAATAAATTACAAGAGCAACATCATCTCATTACAGCCTTCTTCATCATATTACAACCACCCAATATATCATAAGAGCAACATCATCTCATTACAACCCTCTCCATGTCCATCGCAGCTAATTCAGTCCCTTTGAGATTCATTATAGTGGGTTCAACTTGCATAAAGTAACTATCTGCTTACAACTTGTTAGCATACATTAACTGAATCAAGACTATATATCATCAATTACTATATTAACACCACATTCAAACATCAGGAAGCAAGACCACCACCACCACCAGCCAAGTCCAACATCATATGGTCCAATGCCTCTTAAATTTACATGCTCCAACTCTGCATCAAGTGCACTGTGCACTCGTCCCCTTATTCAATAGCAAAAAAATTTATTTCACTATTCCACTTGTAATTGCCATCTGTTGCTTTTTCCCATTGGATTCTTCGCTCTCCTACCAATATCCCTACAAGCTTTCGTCTTTCTGCAAGGAATAAGACATTAACATAGAGAAGCGGAAGAGCGAAGAAAGAAGATTGGTGGACGGGGGGAAGAGCGATTCAAGTGAGATTAGCGAAAGATTTCCCCCTTTTCCGTTGAATAAGAAATGAGAAGAGGAAGAGCCGAATGAGATGTTTTCCCCCTTTTCGTCGAAGAACGAACGCAAAGAGAAAGAGTCGAACGTCAATGATTTTTCTGTGTACTCATCGATAGGCTTTGAGGCGGGGTAGATTATGAGGTGTCGAGGACAACCGGGGGAGGGGGGGGAGAAGAATAGGAAGAGACGGATGAGATGTTCTGATCCCTTTTTTGTCGAAGAAGAAACGCGCAGAGGAGCCGAAGCCCGTGTCAGTTGAAGGTTTCAGTCTTTCTCCTCAGCTAAACAAAGTGGGCGATTGGAACTTGTAAGTTATTTTGCCCTAAAGGGAGACCTATATAGCATTGAAGTGGACCATCGGATGGTGAGGCATAATGGACGGCCCAGATGGTACTTCGTGCGGACCAGGTGAGAACTGTTCTCACCCGATCATTTCCCAAAAGAGAAATGCCGGAAGGCTTAGTCAAATTCCCTCTAGCTACAAGTTTTTTCCGTCCAACTTATAAACACGTTACATAATTATGACCCAAAGGAAAAATGACATTTGTTGTTTCCTACATTCACTTTGGACTTCTACATAAATATCATTACAAGGATTTGAAAGAACAAGGTGTTTTACACTATCACTTCATTTTATGCATCCAATTCTTCTCCTGGGCAGTGGGCACTATGCACCCAAAACAACATTTCACAAGTACAATAAATAAAAGTAGACCAAAAAATAAAAAAAGGGGGGGGGGGGGGGGGGGGGTGGGGGAGGGGAGGAGAGAGTTTCTACTAAATATACAAAATTGCAGATAGCCTGGAAGAATGAAAACAAGGAAAGCCTTCTCAGACCACCTTAATAATAATGCCCACTTGGAAACACGCAACAACAGTGTAGACCATCCAAGCCACTCATCAGAAGGTCCCACAACTGTTCATGGTTCAAATATCATGGCAGTAACCCATCAGTGAGGCGATCAGCAAATAAGGGGCAGTTGCTATAGCTAAGGAGGGAGTTTTGCAGCAGAGTTTGTGTTTTTCTTATGATACTTGATATTATTCTGTTTTAAGTTGCTCTTAGCTGTCCGGTTCGTCTTTTTTGTCATTTGGGTAGGGGCTTGTCAGTATGTTCCTCTTACAGTTAAGTCTTTACTAATGATAATTCTCACTCAAAAAAGGAAAAAAACACCCACTACCCATGCATAAAAACATTTTGACTGCTGAGAAGAAATAGGTCCGTGTTCTGCCCTTTTTACGGGCTTCGAATGGGAACATACCAAGTTACAGCATATGGAGAGGAATTATCAACAGCTGGACATTCAAACACAGGCAATGAGGGGCCAACGCAATGCCCACACAAAGTTCACCTGAAGAAAGGAACCATCAAAGTAGAGACTAAACCCTAAGGCAGTTGGACAAATGGATTAAATCCACCAGTAGGAGACCATCGAAAAGGGGTATGAGATAATGGAAAGATAATCATTCATCCACTTACATCACTAGGTACATGATGAAGCACTTGCCTGTCTCTTTTACCTAGGGCCCATTTGCCAACTTAGTACATGAATTGCTAAGAATTCATAATAAATGGAGTTTTCGCAAAGGAGTGAGTACAAAAGGGGGAAAATCATAATGAATAGTTGTATATTGATTGATCCTTCTTACAAGCCAACTATTATATAGATTTAGTTCCCAATCAGATCCATGATTTTAGCGATCATGCAATCAAAGATATGAAGGAAAAGAATCTACTGAGGGGATCCTAGGGGCCGTTTGGAAACTCCAATCTAATTATTAAGAGCTAATTAGATTAAGGTTTAAAATAAATGCTCTAATTTTTAAGTTCTAATTCACAACTAGTGTGTTTGGTAAAATTTTATATATATATATATATAAAAACTCTCCTAAACTTAAGCTTAAGATAAGATAAGCTCAAGTATGTGGTGGGGCCCACCTAGGGACCCACATGGGGATGGGGATGGGAGGATTTCAAGGACTCCCTGGGGCCCTCCTCTTTGCAAAAAATAGCCCCAACCATGATTTTTATCATCTCCATCTGGGCCCCAAAAGTTTAATGGTCAACACTCAACAGTCCATTCAGATCGGTACACAGTCGATCCAACGGTCAAGTAAATTCGGCTTTGACCAAAAGTAGATGGACGTGTGCAATTCAAGGGATCATGTGTTTGGTCCATCCAAATGGACCAAGGGTGGGCCCCACAAGCGTGAGCTTACCAGATTTTATCATAAGCTCACGCGTAGGAGAGCGTTGCCCATATATATGTAAACTTCTATTTCATGAGGTAATCAGGGCCCACCTTCAGGAATTGTAGTAATTTGGGCCCACCTTTTAAAAATTACTATGTAGAACCCACCATTCGAGTCATTTGAAAATTTTTACAAGGTTGTTTTCATCCAAAACACTTACGCTAAAAAAAAAACTATTTAAAAAAAAACTATCAAAAAAAAAAAAAAACTTTTAGCTTTTCTTTTTAGAGGCAAAAGCTCAAATTTGTAAGATCTAAAATTAGAAAACACAATTACAGTGTAAATAAGCTCTAACATACAAAATCAGAGCTCCTAATATGACATGCAGTTCAGGACTTGCCATTAATGCCCCCACACAACTCATGGACTGCCAAGTGCTAACTAAGAATCCGGCCGGCCTTAACACCCTAATACAGAAAACTTACCAAACATCTAATATAAATTTAAACAAATATCAAACTGAATTCTTATTCCATTTCAAATTCTTCACACACAATCTACAAATATAGACACAAACCAAAAGGCCAGTTCTGGGTTGAAACCCTACTTTCATGATAACCAAACCCCCTCCCCCACCCACCCAACAAAAAGCAAAAACAGAAAAAACTCACATTCATGATAGGATTGGGCAAGAGAAAAACCCTAAATCGACAAAGAATACGTCTTAAAAACAACAACCAAAAAAAAAAAAAAAAAAGAAAGTGGAATTGGAGGATTTGATTGGTAATACCTTAGAAGGTTTTTCTGAGAGCTGTGATATCCGAAGGCTGCGATTACAATAAAACCGAGAGCTCCTGGTCTCTGTGGAATGGTAGAAAAGATGGGAGAGTATATATGTGAAGCTGAGATGAGACGTCAATTCCCCTGCTGCTATATTGATTAGAGGTATCCTCCCGTAACTGGTCAAGTTACGACGTTTGAGTATAACTTGCATACTCAAGCTTGTGGGACCGACGGAATGGGGAAATGTTGTAATCTACTCTCTACTATCTCTAATGTATTGAGGGGGATATTTATATGCATCCATCCCTCATCATTTTTGGTGAGGGATAGATGCATATGAATATTTCTCATATATATATATATATATATATATATATTGTTGTAAAATGGAGAGCGATAGAGATAGAGAATATTAGAGGGAGAAGAAAGAGAGTTTCTTATTATCTCATTATACATATACAATACAAAGGTAGAGATATCTATATATAGGCAAAGTAACTCCACAAAAGAGGAAACCAAAATCTAACCCTAACTCATCTCAAGTGAGCATCCACCTAAAATCCATATCTTATAACACTCTCCCTTGGATGACCACCATTCAATGACAGTTGCCTCATTAAAAACCTTGCTAAGGAAAAATCTAGTGGGAAAAAACCAAAGCGAAGGGAAAAATAGTATAACATTCTTCAAGATCATTGAACTGGTGTTGGACGTGCATAATGCTGCCTCGTTAAAACCTTAATTAGGAAAACCCAGTGGGATAAAGCCTACAAAAGGAAAAAGAGTACATAGCACAAATGTCCATGGGTAGCATACTTTAGGATGCTCCCTGATAAACCACTCCCCCTGATGATAGCAACCATTTACATAGTTTGATGGTAAACTCTACACATGCCAATCTCATATACGAACTTCTAGAATACTGATTTTGGCAAAGATTTGGTAAATAGATCAGTCAGGTTGTTACTCAAACAAATTTGCTTGACTTCAATTTCATTGTTCTTCTGAAGTTCATGAGTGAAGAAGAATTTCGGTGCTAGATGCTTAGTTTTATCTCATTTAATGAAACCTTCTCGAATCTGTCTTATGCATGCTTCATTATCTTCATAGATAATATTCGGGATACCTGCAATAGAAGGTAATTGACAAGAACTACGAACATGCTAAATCAAAGATTTTAGCCACACACATTCCCTACTGGCTTCATAAAGAGCCAAAATTTCAGCATGGTTGGAGGAAGTAGCTACCAAAGTCTATTTAGTAGAACGTTAAGAAATGGCGGCATTACAATTTAGAAACACATAACCTGTCTGTGATCGACTCTTATGAGGATCAGAGAGATAACCTGAATCTGCATATCCTACTAAACTAGAATCTTTATGATCGTAAGCATAAAATATTCTCAAATCAGTTGTTCCACGCAAATATCGTAGGATGTGTTTAATGCCAATCCAGTGCCTTTGAGTTGGTGTGAAGCTATACCTGGCAAGTAGATTCACAGAAAATGCAATATCTGGTCTAGTGCATTATGCCAAGTACATCAAAGCTCCAATAGCACTTAAGTATAGTACTTCGGAACCCAATACCTTTTCATTTTCCTCGATGGGACGGTATGGATCTTTCTTTATATCAAGAGACCGAACAACCATAGGAGTGTTTAATGGATGTGCCTTATCTATACCAAATCGTTTTAAAACCTTCTCGGTATAATTAGATTGATGGACCAACATCCCATTAGAATTTCTCTCGATTTGCAATCCGAGACAGAATCTCGTTTTTCCAAGGTCTTTCATTTCAAATTCTTTCTTTAAATAATCAGCAGTTTCTTCAAGCTCTTCTGGAGTCCCCATCAAATTTATGTCATCTACATAAATTGCTAATATTGCAAATCCCTTCAAGAATTTCTTTATAAATAGACACGGGCAAATGGGATCGTTTGCATACCCCCTTTCAGACAAGTATTCACTAAGACGATTGTACCACATTCTTCCGAATTGCTTCAAGCCGTACAATGATCGCCTTAATTGGATTGAGTACGTACTCCTTGATTTTGCTTCAGGCAAAAGAAATCCTTCCGAGATTTTCATGTGAATTTCTTTGTCTAAGTCCCCATACAAGTAAGCAGTTACAACATCCATGAGTCTTATTTCTAGATTTTGAGAAACTACTAAACTTACCAAATATCTAAATGTCGTTATATCCATAACAGGGGAGTATGTTTCCTCATAATCAATCCCAGGTTTCTGTAAGAAACCTTGTGCCACTAATCGTGCCTTATATCTGGTAATTTCATCCAGCTCATTTATTTTTCTTACAAACACCCACTTGTAACCTACAGGGTTAACATCTTTTGGGATTTGTACTATAGGTCTGAACACACCACGTTTGTTAAAAGACTCTAACTCTGTTTTGATGGCATTATGGCCAATCCTTTCTTTGTCGACATTTATTTATAGAACGTGGTTCTGTGTCCCAATCTTCATGATCATTTTCCTTTGATATTTGTGTAGCTACCGTATATGCAAATGCGTCATCGATGATAATCTCATTTCTCATCTATCTCTCTCTTGAATAATTGTAAAGTACAGATATCTCTTCATTTTTCTGTATCGGTGCCTCTTCAGAGGCTTCCAAAGTCTCACCAGGGACTTCTATTATTCTAAAGAGAACTGACTTTTCCATAACCTCTTCAGGAGCATTATGTGCCTCTTCGGGAGGAACCTCTTCGGAGCATTACGTGCCTCTTCGAGAGGATATGATGATGATTGCTCATTTCTCCTTTTCCGCGAAGCTGAGTCCTTCGAACCTATAAGTCTGCCACGCTTCTGGCATATCGCAAATTCTTTTGCTGCCGTATTTTTACTTTGTCCTACAGGGACATTAATCCTGGCAGGTGCATTCATAGCCGGCACATGTGACTTCGTCACTTTTGCTGCATCGTTAAATGCATCAGGTAATTTATTTACAATTTCTTGCAAGTGCACAATTCTCTATACTTCATTCTCACATTGTGAAGTTCAGGGATCCAGATGAGACAAAGTGGAAGTATTATATGTTAATTCTCGTCGTTCTTCAGGAACGGGTTGTTCTACAAGAACAATACGTTCTTCAGGAATTATCTTATCTCCCCCTAACGGTGGGAAGATTGTCTCATCGAATTGACAATTGGGAAAACAAGCGGTGAAGACATCTCCTGTCCTTGGTTCTAAATATCGAATAACCGAAGGAGAGTCATAACCTACATATATTCTCAATCTACGTTGTGGTCCCATCTTAGTACGCTTAGGGGGTGGTATTGGGACTTGAACTATACAACCAAACTTGCACAAGTGAAAAATATTGGGTTAATGTCCTGATATAAGTTGTGCAGGAGAATATTGATGATAGGCCATGGGCGGAAGTCGAATTAAAATTACTGCATGCAACACAGCATGTCCCCAAGCACTAACCGGTAAGTTGGACTGCATCAGCGGTGTCCTAGAAATAAGTTGGATGCGCTTGATCATGAATTCAGCTAAGCCATTATGGGTGTGGACATGGGGGACATGATGTTCGACTACAATTCCTATAGACGAACAGAAATCATCAAAAACCTGTGATGTAAATTCGCCTGCATTATCAAGTCTTATAGACTTAATGGGATAATCAGGGAAGTGAGCCCTCAATTTAATAATTTGAGTTAATAGGCGGGCAAATGCTACGTTCATAATTGAAAGTAGGCAAACATCCGACCAACGGGTGGAGGCATCGATCAAAACCATAAAATACTTAAAAGGTCCACTAAGAGGATTGATGGGTCCACAAATATCACCCTATATCCTTTGTAAAATGGATGGGAATTCGTATGCAACTTTAGTAAGAGAGGGTCGGGTGATCAATTTCCCTTGTGAACATGGGATACATAAGTACATAGTAGGTATGGTCAATTGATGGTTCTCTAAGAAATGCCTAAAAGAGTTATCTATGATTTTTCTCAACATAGTAGCCCCAAGGTGACCTAACCTATCATGCCAAAGCTGTAAAGCCTTAGGATCATTGAGCTTCAGGCTCGACTTTGTTGTTTTGCTTATAACAGAATGAGATTCAATATTGGAGATTGTCGTGTAATATAACCCTGAAGAGAGTGCACTTAGTTTTTCTAGTATTTGCTTCTGGCTTCCAATACTAGTAACGATGCATAAGTATTCCTTGTTACCTTCACTTACAGTCTCAATGTGGTACCCATTCATTCTGATGTCTTTGAATCTAATCAAGTTTCTTCAGGAACTTTTTGAGAACAAAGCATCTTTAATGAAAAGATGGGTACCATTAGATAACATCATATGGGCTCTTCCGGAGCTTTCAATTATCTGTACAGGTCCAGCTATGGTCGATACCTTTCGTGGAATGAACATCAATTCTAAGAAAAATTTCTAACTTTTCAAAATGGTGTATGTTGTGGCACTATCTACCAAATATAGATTATCCTCAGTTCCATGATCCATACCTTAAACAAAAATAATAAAAACATCATAACTATGCAATCATATGATTAAAATAATTAAAAAAATACCATAAATTAAGACATTAATGAAGTTTTCTATCAAAAAAAAATCTAATAAACATACATTTCAAATGAACTAAAAGAAATTTAAGTTTTTAATGTTCAAAGAACCATGGGTCTTCTATACCATGCCGGGGGGCCCCCAAAAGATTATTAAATGCCTCATTTTCTAGATGTTGGTTATCTTCATCCTCAAAGAAGTCACGAGTCTCCAAGTTTGTAATGTCAATTGGAGGGACTCTCTGATGTCATTATATCCCAATTACAGCCTTCTAGATCATTTGTCTCTGCTGAATGGACTGAGGTCTTATATGCTTTGTATCGTTCCATCACTTCCTTTGGTGCACGGCAAGTGCGTGACCAATGCCCACTTCTTCCACATCTGTGGCACGTGTCGTCAGGACGGTGAGAAGGATTTGCCGATGGATTCTGGTTGTTCTTATGCTGAGGGTCATACCACTTTTGGTGATTTTTGAATTTTGGTGGATGACGTTTAAAACCACCTCGCCTGGAGGAGTTATGTCGTCCACCTCTACTAGAGGATTTATGTCTGCCATTCCCCCTACCTCTGCCTCTGTTTAAGCTAAGACTGTCATTTGCTTCAAGAACTGCCAAAGATCTAGTTGGTCTGGAGTTATAATTTTTCATCAATACTATGGAATTCTGTTCAGCGACTAGGAGGCATGAGATAAGTTCTGAATATTTGGAAAAACGTCACTCTCGATACTGCTACTGCAAGAGCACATTCGAAGCATAAAAAGTGGATGACGTTTTCTCCAATATATGCTCCTCCGAAACCTTTTCACCACATAATCTTAATCTGGAAATAATATTGAATAGAGCAGAGTTGTATTCAGATACTGTTTTATAGTCCTGTAACCTCAGATTTAACCATTCATTCCGGGCAGCTGGCAATATGACCATCTTCTGGTGATCATATCTATCCTTCAGGGATTTCCATAGGCCTGCTGGGTCTTCCTCAGTAAGGTATTCATGTTTGAGGTCGTCATGTATGTGGTGGCGTAGAAATATGAAGGCTAATGCCTTTTCCTCTGGGGACATCTTGTTACATTCCTTTATGGTCTCTCCTAATTTCTTGAATTGTAAGTGGATTTTAGCATCCAGTTGCCAGGATAAGTAATTGTCCTCATTTATGTTAAGGGCTTTAAAGTCAAGGTTAGCCAGATTTGACATTATACAAGAACTGTAATAAGAAATATATATTAAGTTAACCGCGTGCAAATAATCAATAAAGTAAAAGGAATAAAAAAAGATAAAAAATAAAATATTAACATCAGAAGTAATTAAGGAACAAATTTAAAAGAAATTGGCCAAAAAAAAGTTAGGACATCAGGTTCACAACTTTAAGAATCAAAACTGCTGATTCTGTCAAGACTTCAGGCTTGATTTATAACTTCAGGTTCATGACATATGAGATTAGAATTGCAGGTTCTGTCAAGACTTCAGGCTTGATTTAGAACTTCAGGTTCATTAGAACTGCATGTTCTGTCAAATTTTCAAGTTTAAAATAGAACTTCTGGTTTCAATTGATCAGAACTTCTGGTTCTGTCAAAACTTCAGGTTTAATTTCATGGCTTTATAATTTTATGGATATGAATCTACAGGTTCATATTAATATTCCAATTCCTAGGACTTCTGGTCCAAATATCAGTGAACTTCAGGTTCAGTTTTTAGAACTTTTGGTTCTATTTTGTGATCCATTCATAATATTGATAAATTAAAAATAAAATAAAATATGCAAGATGGATGAACAATAACTAAAACACTATGAATATTATGAACAAGCATTATAAATTAATTTCATGTATTCTAATAAAATATGCAGGAGAATAATGAGAGAGAACATAAAAAAAAAATACTTGACCCAAAAGTTACTTGTGCGTGACCCATGGCAGAGGACAACTCCTCATTGGCTTTAGAGGATATAAAACAACTAACAGTTTCCAAATGCACACATGCCAAGGACAACTCTTCCTTTGAATGACCCATGGCAGAGGACAATTCCTCCTTGTGCGTGACCCATGGCAGAGGACAACTCCTCCTTTGAATGCCTTTTGTTTTTTATGGAGGAGAGAAAAAATAATAATAATAAACGTGCTTACTCCTTTGAAGATGCACGCAAATTGACGCCAAATGGGTTTGTTTCTTTTCAATTCATGCAATAGGCATGCACGCAGATGGGTTTTGACGGGCAAGTCTTCAATCACGCACGCAGAAGAAAGCTTGGATATTTCTACTTTTTAATTTTTCTCGTGCTGATAACGTGTTGTAAAAAGGAGAGACAGAGATAGAGAATATTAGAGGGAGAAGAAAACGAGTTTTCTATTATCTTATTATACATATAGAATACAAAGGTAAAGATACCTATATATAGGCAAAGTAACTCCACAAAAGAGGAAACCAAAATATAACCCTAACCCATCTCAAGTGGGCATCAACCTAAGATCCATATCTTATAACATATATATATATATATAGTATTATAAAAGATGGAAAGTTGTAAACTTTTTTCACTACACTATTGTGGGGCCCACCACCAAATATTATAATATAATATAATAATATATTATTTTGAGAAATTGTAAACTTTTTCACTACACCTTTGTGGGGCCCACGCCAAAATATTATAATGCAAACTTCTTCACTACACCATTGTGGGGCCCACCTCCAAATATCTACTATCTACTACTATTATAAAAGAGGGAAAGTTAAAAACTGTTTTTCACTACACTATTATGGGGCCCACCCCCAAATATTATAATATAATATAATAATATATTATTATGAGAAATTACAAACTTTTCACTATGCCGGTGGGGCCCAACCCCAAATATTATAATGCAAACTTTTTCACTACACCTTGTGGGGCCCATCCTCAAATAGTATAATATAATATAATAATATATTATTATGAGAAATTATAAACTTTTTCACTACACCTTTGTGGGGCCCACCTCCAAATATTATAATCTATCTACAATTTTATCTTATCTTATCTTATATCTTATATATCTTATATCTTTTATATATATATATACATATATTATCTATTATCTATTATCTATTTCTATTTCTATTACTATTATAAAAGAGGAGAAATTGCATACTTTTTCACTAAACCTTTGTGGGGCCCACCCCCAAATATTATAATATAATATAATATAATAATAATAATGATAATATAAAATCTATACCCTTATTATAAAAGAGAAGAGAAGTTGCATACATTTTCACTATATTTTTGCGCCCCCCCCCCCCCCCAAATATTATAATATAATAATATATTCTTATTATATTATAGTAATAATCATATAATATCTATGCCTTTATTATAAAAGAAAAAAAAGTGTCATGCTTTTTCTCTACACATCTGTGGGCCCCACTTAGTATTATGATATTATATATATAGGGGGATGTTCAAGTGCATCCATCCCTCACTACAATGGTGAGGGATGGATGCACTTGAATATTCTCCATATGTGAGCCCCAATAAAAAAGAAGAACATGTCATGCTTTTCCTCTATACATCTGTGGGCCTCACTTATTATTATTATATTATATTATATATAAGAGAACTACACGTCTGTGGGCCCCACTTAGTAGAAGAACTTGTCATGCTTTTTCTCTATATCTAGACATCTGTGGGCCCCACTTAGTATTATTATATTATATATATAATACAAGAGAACTACACATCTGTGGGCCTCACTTCGTATTATTATATTATATATTTGTATAAAATAAAAGAGAACTACACATTTGTGGGCCCCACTTCATAGAAGAACTTGTCAAGCTTTTTCTCTACATTTACACATCTGTGGGACCCACTTAGTTTATTGTATTATACCACTTAGTAGAAGAACTTGTCATTCTTTTTCTCTACACATCTATGGGCCCCACTTAGTATTATTATATTAGATATATATAATAAAATGAGAACTACACATCTATGGGCCCCACTTAGTAGAAGAACTTGTCATGCTTTTACTCTACATCTACACATCTGTAGGCCCCACTTAGTATTATGATATTATATATATAAAATAAAATAAAACTATACGTTTGTGGGCCCCACTTAGTAGAAGAACTTGTAATGCTTTTTCTCTACAAATATGTGGGCCCCACTTAGTATTATTATATTATATTATAGATATAAAAAATCAAATAGAACTACACATCTGAGGCCCCACTTAGTATTATTATATTTCAATGAAATGCTTAGCTCAAATGATCATGAAAAGAGTTGTGTTTGAAGAATTCGTTCATTCGCTGCAAGAACTTAAATGAGAAATTTCAATTGAGATTTTCATGTGTAGAAAATTTCAACTTCGATTCCAATGCCTGTAAAAACACGATTTATTTGTCAAAGGAAGAGATGAGAACGCCAAAGATTGCTTGGAATCCTTGTGATTTATTGTTGATTCGTTTAAAGCTATGAGTTGGGTAATGTTTTGGTTGGTTAGTATTTTGTTTCATTGAATTTGGTATGTATTTGGCGCTAGGTTTTAGATAAATTTTAATGGGAAATAGGCCGGACTATCGATCTATATTGAAATTGGTGAGTGTTTTGCCTCATCATGTATGGCCAGAGAAGGTTGGTGTTCAACTTTTTTTTTAATTAGTTTCCTTTCATATATCTTGTTATTCCATCTTCTTCGTACTTTTTTCTATTGAAGCTTTTACTAAATTTTATAAGAACAATGAGTGATTGTAAATTACTTAATTTGCCAAAAAAATGAGCTATATGTAAACTAGTCATTCTCAATTGAGATAGTTAATATTGAGTTTTTCAATGACTTTATTTTTTCAGATTATCATACTGAAATAGTATGTTCCTTGCACGTGCATTGCATGAGCAGGGCTCCACTAGTTTTTTTTAAAATTTGGAGTTTTGGGGGTTACAGTACAGGAAAGGTAAGCACCGGAAGAAGATTTTAACTAATTTTAAGTTTAAATTACTATAAATGGTAAATAATAGGATTGTATGAATAAGTAATTTTTTGAGATCACCCACCTTAGAGTTGGAGTGACGTAATAAGGGAGGTGTTTGTAGGATGGGCTTTTTCCATAGAAATGATTGCCGACATCCGGTGCCTTTGGCAGATTTTTCATCCAGGTTCCCACCTCCCTACGTCGGAAATGCAGAGATGCGCTTCCTCCACTCTACACATACAGACCCAAGATATAAGGTTTATTTCATGGGTGATTATGAACACGCCACCGTTTTTTCTGAACATACCCACCCACCTTTTAAAAAAAAACTTGCACGTGACGAAAATACCCATAAATTCCGTGCATATCTCATGTGTGCACGGGTATATACACGGTTTTCTCCAGCCGTGCACCCTTTTTCTGTGCACGGGTGGAGCAAGTTCGTCAATCATTATCAAAAGAAGCTTTGTTCTGGTGATTCGGTGCTATTTATTAAGCACAGGAGTGGGGAGCTCTTTGTGGGGATTCGTCGGGCAAGATCAACAGCCGACAGTGGTGTTGGGCAGTGGAAAATGGAAGATGGGAGAGGGAGAGGAGAGGAGAGGCCACCTGCGATGACGGGTGGCAAGCAAGAGGCAGAGAGCGGAAGAGAAAGGGGAAAAGGGAGAGGGGGAGAGAGGAAGAGATAAAGGGGGGAGGGGGGAGAGGGACAGGGGCTGCCGGAGGCCAGCGAGTGAGATAGAGAGAGGGAGAGAGATCAATGGCGGCGGGGTTAGGTAGAGGTGGCGGGAGCTGGGAATAGGGAAGGATAGAAGGAGAGAAGAGGAGAGAAGATTAGGGTATTTTGAGTATTTTTGAAAATGTAGGTGGGCCCAGCAAAAGAGGTGGGTGCAAATAGAATTTCCCTAAAAATGATAGTTTTTGCCCATAGATTATCCAAGCGTTGTAGAGATATAGTGCCATTATTTTTAACCAAAGATTAAGATATATGTGCCAACTCCGCCTATGTTGGGGTATCCTTGACATAGCCGGTCCCAAGCCTGGACAAAGGAGGAGGGTTGTGCGTTAGGTAGCCGACAGCCAGCACAATACTCAGTCGGATTTCTTTATGGATTTAAGACCTAATGATATTTCGTTGGGGCGTCCCTTACTTAGCGACGCACTGTATAGTCCGAGTACAGTGATAAGTGAGCAAGGACCGCTGCATCAGCGCCCGGATGCATTGCTAAATAGGCAAGGGTCCCCACACTTTATTGGACGAGTGCGAGGAGTAAGGAAGCTAACCCAAAATAGAAGGCTGAGATTAGGTATTTGGAACATTGGGAGCCTAACTGGGAAACTTATGGAAGTGGTGGATACAATGGAAAGGAGACGAATCGCAATTGCCTGCTTGCAAGAGACAAGGTGGGTGGGACAGAAAGCTAAAGAGATCGAGAGGACTGAGTATAAGTTATGGTATACGGGACTTAATAGAGCGAGGAATGGGGTTGGCATAGTAGTGAGCAAGGACTTAAAGGAAGATATAGTTAATGTAAAGCGCTGTGGAGATAGGATTATTGCAATTAAGTTAGTGTTAGGAGAAGAGATAGTGAACGTAATTAGTGCTTATGCCCCCCAGGTGGGCTTAGGAGATGGACATAAGGAGAAGTTTTGGGAAGACTTGGAAGGAGTGCTACTAGAGATACCCCAAGGCGAGATGGTCTTCATAGGAGGAGATTTGAATGGCCATGTAGGATGCGACGTAGATGGATATATAGGAGTACATGGGGGACTTGGATACGGTAATAGAAATGAAGAAGGGAAGGATATTTTGGACTTTTCAGTGGCTTATGATCTCATGGTGACTAACACCTTTTTTAGGAAGAGAGAGGAGCATTTGGTGACTTATAAGAGTGGCTCCTCAAGGACACAGATTGACTTCTTCTTAACTAAGAAAAGAGACCGCTTAGCTTGTAAAGATTGCAAGGTGATACCGGGGGAGAGCTTGACTTCCCAACATAGGTTGTTGATCATAGATGTGCAGTTACAAATGTGGACTACAAAAAAGAAGTTGTATAGAGACTAAATAGTGGAACTTGAAAGGTGATAAGCAACTAGCATTTAGGAATAGAGTACTAGAGGAAGACGTTTGGGCGATAAATGAAAGTGCAAATAATATGTGGGATAAGGTAGCAGAGTGTATTAGGAGGGTAGGGAAAGAAGTCTTAGGAGAATCCAAAGGGGGTGTTCCGGCACAGAAGGAGGCATGGTGGTGGAGTAAGGCCGTTCAAGACAAGATAAGAGTTAAAAGAGAGAGCTTTAAAACTTGGCAAAAGGATCGAAATGCAACAAACTTGGAAAGGTATAAAGAAGCAAAAAGAGAAACCAAAAAGGCAGTTAATGAGGCCAAGGCAAAGGCATTTGAGGAGCTATATAGGCGACTTGACACTAAGGAAGGCGAAAGAGAGATATTCAAGCTTGCTAAAGCCAGAGATAGGCGGACCAAGGACTTAAACCAAGTTAAATGCATTAAGGATAAGGATGAAAAGGTATTAGTAAAGGACGATGAGATAAAGGAGCGTTGGAAGAGCTACTTCTACAAGTTATTTAACGAAAGCAGTAGTAGTGACATACAATTGGGACAGCTTACCATTTCTAGGGAAGAATTGAATCATATGTTCTATAGGAGAATCAGTAGGGAAGAAGTTAAAGAAGTATTGAAAAGGATGAAGAATGGGAAAGCGGTTGGGCCAGATGGTATCCCTATTGAGGTCTGGAGGTGCTTGGGGGAGAATGGCATAAGTTTGTTGACAAAACTTTTTAATGTAGTGCTAAAGAGCAAGAAGATGCCTGATGCATGGAGGAAAAGTATTCTTATACCCATATACAAGAACAAAGGAGATATTCAGAACTGTGCGAACTACCGCGGGATTAAATTGATGAGCCATACGATGAAATTATGGGAGAGAGTTATTGAGAGAAGACTAAGAAGAACAACAAACGTTTCAGAGAATCAATTTGGTTTCATGCCTGGGAGATCAACCATGGAGGCTATCTTTCTCCTGAGGAGGTTAATGGAATAGTATAGAGAAGGCCAGAAAGATTTACATATGGTGTTCATTGACTTGGAGAAGGCCTATGACCGGGTTCCTAGGGAGATTCTATGGGGAGTACTGGAAAAGAAAAGAGTGTGTGTCGCACATATTGAGGCGATAAAGGATATGCATGATAGAGCCGTGACATCTATAAGGACGACTGGCGGAGAGACTAAGGAGTTTCCTATCACAATTGGTCTACACCAAGGCTCAACGTTAAGCCTGTACTTGTTTGCCCTAGTTATCGATGAGATTACAAGACATATTCAGGATGAAGTGCCGTGGTGTATGCTATTTGCAAATGACATTGTTTTAGTAGATGAGACGAGAGAAGGAGTGAATGCTAAGCTAGAAATATGGCGGAAAACGTTAGGGACAAAAGGGTTTAGGCTAAGTCGATGCAAGACGGAATATATGGAGTGCAAATTTAGCCAAAGTAGGACACTTGGTAACATAGAAGTAAGTTTAGGCACACAAAAGATTGTAGAGAAAGAAAACTTTAGGTACCTTGGATCGATGGTGCAACAGGATAAAGGGATTGATACTGATGTAAGTCACAGGATTCAGGCCGGATGGACCAAATGGAGGAGTGCTTCGGGGGTCTTGTGTGATCGGAAAGTCCCCCTCAGGGTTAAAGGAAAGTATTATAAGGTGGCGGTAAGACCAGCATTGTTATATGGATCAGAGTGTTGGGCAGTAAAGCATAATCATGTTAAGAAGATGGAAGTTGCGGAGATGAGAATGCTAAGATGGATGTGTGGGATCACAAGGAGAGATAGGATTAGGAATGAGGAGATTAGGGGCAAAGTAGGAATAGCACCGATTGAAGATAAAATGAGAGAAAATCGACTAAGATGGTTTGGCCATGTTAGAAGGCGTCCAATGGAAGCACCTGTTAAAAGGTGTGAAGGCATAGAGATTGCCAGGAGTAGGAGAGGGAGAGGGAGACCCAAGAGAAGTTGGAAAGAAACTATTAAACATGACATTGCCTACATGGATCTAACGGAGGACATGGCCCTAAACAGATTTGATTGGCGTCGTTAAATCCATATAGCCGACCCCACCTAGCGGGAAAAGGCTTGGTTTGGTTTGGTTTGGTTTATTAAGATATATGTGCCACCACATTATTTTTTTGAGGTGGTGTGAAAATATAGGGCCCTCAAGTATGAACTGGTTTTCTCATCATTAATGAGGTGGAGAAAACTTTGAAAACTTTATTTTTTCTAATGAAATTAGTTCTTCTCGAGCATAGATCCCTCCGTGTTGCTTGTTTATTCTCATCGTTCCCATCTTCACAATCACCATTTGCATTTTCACACACATCTCTCTCTCTCTCTCTCTCTCACACACACACACACACACACAAAAGGTTTAACATATCAAGGCAGGTATAATATTTTTTTTCCTTTTTGAAAGGCCGGTATAATACTTTCATCCCACCCAAATGCAATCAAACAGTCTCAATAATTATTACTATAATGATAAATTACATACATATTTCCTGAATTAAATGAATGGTTAGCTCGATTGATACATTTCAGGTGTTCCCAGATACGCATTACTTTTTTTTTTCTTTTGCTGCTATTGGGAAAGAACAAGAAAAAATAAAGGAAAAATAAACAAATAAATAAAAATCTAACAATGTGGTTCCTCCTTTGCGACCCTCAAGCACGCAGCAGCTGCTTGTCACACCTTAACACTCTTCGGCTGGCGTAGGGGCCCTCGGATGTGTCTTGCAGAACTGCCCTCCATCCCAAGGCCTTTGTAATCTCATAAGCTTCTTCAATTACAGATTTCGCGTCCTGGATGTAGGCTCGTCCTCCAGGCCTTAGTATTCGATCCATCTCGAGCATGATGCTAGAGATGTTGCATCTGAGACACAATACATTGACCATTTGAAAAGATTATTATTCTTCAAGGAACTGAAAATAGATTAGAATAGTAAAAAGGTTATTATTCTTCAAGGAAATGAAAATAGATTAGAGAAGACAGATAACCTTTTCTGCTCAATGGACAAAAGGCCAGATGCATGCAGTAGATCGTAAGTTCTTGGATATGTATCAAATGCCTCACACCTGGAACAAGAAGTTTAAAGCATCTTCAATCCATTTATTTCAATATTTACAATGATAGGTATGACAATCAGGGCAAGGAATTAGCCAAAGCGTGTCATTGTGATACAACACATAACCAGCACACTTTCTTGATAGATCAGGACCATCCAACTAATGCAACACCAGGGTGAGCTATACCATGATACTACACGAACCGGAGTTCACAATGCGCTCACACATGGGCCCATTTTTCAACACAAGAAGTTAAATAAATTTGTTGAGGTATTGAACAACATTTTACCATGTTTCATCAATGAATTGCTTTGCCAGATGGTTAATCAACTTGTTTGCAAATTTGTTTGCTAGTTTTATGAGTTAAGCATAGATATCAAAATGTCATTACTCGATGTTTGACAAGCATTTGGATCTTGAGGAATAGGCAGTGTACAAACATGAATAGAACCAAGCAAATGTGGTGCTGTATTCATGAGTTACTGAAGTCAGTGCATATAAAGCAAAACAAACAACGCAAATTTTAAAAATGTCGATGCAAAGCCCAGAGTTAATCCATGCTACTATGGTAAATCAGGAGAAAAAATAAAACAAATATAAGCTGCTAATCACTGACATGTAGTTTAGAACAAGCACATAGGGCCCCACCATATGTATCATTGAATCCTTAAATATATGCCTAGAATTTGATGCATAGTAGGTCTACAATTGAAATCAATCAACCAATATGCCCTGAGACAAAGCTCACTGGTGATCTTTCTACATGAGATCTGGTTCCAGTGTAGGCCAACAATGACAAGTGGGGCCCGCATTTTGGTGATTAAACATTAATCTGATGGACCCACATTAGTTAGGAGATAACCGAAATTCTTCCCAAAGTGAAAGATCTTAAAACATGTAGAACAATAGCATAGATTAGATTAGTTAGCTTACTTCGTATGTATGAATTTTCTTTTTTATAAAAGCATCCCTCCCCTTGAAAAAAAAAATCATAATAAAAAAAAAAAAAAAAAAAAAACTGTCCAATTTTTAGTTTTCTTTGACCATGGGCAAGTGTCAGGAACCATTTCGTACAAAGTGGGGCCAACTCAGGTAATTCAGATGGCTTATCTGATGGGCTCGCGATCTGGGGATGACCCAAAAATTCCCCAGTAACATTCTATCCTTCTTATTAACCATTGCCATACTTTAGTAAATGTACACTGATAGACCACCTGTCAAAAGATTAATAATCTGATCAAAATGATTTTTACATCATCCCTGTAAAGTAGTCCCACTGGTGCATCTTCCATGCCTGATGGTACCAGCCATAGTCCAGATGGCTTTTGTCAGTTAAACAAGGCCCCACATGTGAACATGATAAAATAGCGTTTTAGAATTATATTTTCATGGTTTTTTTTAAAAAACAAGCATGTTTCATGTGAAAAATGATGCCTAATTGACACAAAACTAGGTGTGTTTGATGGGTTACTAGAATAATTACCCATTAAAGACGTCATGGCCCTTTTATTTTTTTTATTTTGAAAACGATGTCATGGCCCATCTACTGACTGGATACAGTAGAGTTTTGAGTTTTTGTTGATGTTAAGAGTCTCGGTTGAAGTCAAACAAGTAGTTTGAGTTGTAAAATTGTAGTGCAAGCACAATGGGGGGATGTGGGATGCTCAAGCCTCAATATATACCATTAATCCCTTCAAATTCAATACATTGGATATATTGAATTCGTTGATTTTATTCACATTTGGAGTTGATTCCATTGGTGGTGACTCCATGAATTAGTGAAAAGCTTAAGCTTCGGTTCAGGATTGCTTGGGGGATTGACCCTTGGTTCTTCCTCCCCTTTCTCCTGGGGAATTTGTTATCAAAGCTTTGGCCTCTAGCAGCCTGGCCAAAGATCACATACATTACTTTCTCCCATCTCATCACAGAACAGGAAATCAGAGCACAAGTCTAAACAATTAGCAAAAAAGAGTACTCATGTGAGCGGGAACTTCATAAAACCACAATTTTAAACCAGATTACGAAAGCTAAAATTCTAGGAGGCAATGAGGACCCAAAGAAGGCAACATTGATGTTTCATATGATAGGTTATGCAGTAAATTCAAGGTTCACTTAGTTCTCTTTAATATGTTAGTTAAAATTGAGCAAATTAGTTTTGATTATAACACTATGAAAAAGGCAACAGGCGCAACAAGTTTTCACACTTATTCCATCTATCTGTTGGTGGAAAATCAGGGCAAGAATTTGTAATACTAAAGATAAAAAAGGTTAAAAACCATACCAATCATGGATAACTCCAAGAAGTCCACGGTCAAATATTACAGGCAATGTGTTCGGCCCGCTGGTGGGAACTACATTCATCACCCATGCATCAATCCCAAAGTCTACAAATGCAGCTGCAAACCTGAAATAAGCATGTGCAAAATTCATGATCGCCATCAATGAAGCTGTATCCCATAATGCATATCAAAAACAACAACAGAAGTAGTAGTAGTAGTTGTTGTTGTACTACTACTATTATTATTAGCTAGAGCTTTCCAATACAGCAGTAACAATGCTGTACTCAGAATTCAGAAATATCAATGGCTGAAATATCGCAAGATTCGAAGTTGATTTCAATTGCATTACTATATCAGTAACTTTCAACTCGGAGCCGAAGGTACTAATATGCAATTTTGGCAGTAACTCATTACTGCATTTGGCGTAAGGCAGAAACCACGTAATAATCCATCATCTAGCCAAATGTGGCCTTAATCCTTATCCATTCCAAGGAGAGTTGGAACGCATAACTTTGGTCAGGTAAGCCATATAATTTATAGCTTTTCCTTTGTGATATAAGTATAACACTACTACACCATTGGTGATTTCACAAAATTTCTCGAGGTAACAGCATTCTGCTTTGTGATTTCACATCATATCTCAAGCACCATGCAGTCGTAAGTAGAAGACCATGAGCATAGATGTAATACCCTCCAAACCCAGCGCGCATGTCCATCACATTTCGTAATCTTATTTTTTTCCAATGATAAGCACGAACATAGCCTCCTACTATGTCATTCCAAAATCTTGATTCTGCTTTGAAGAGCTCATTTCTTGATATGTAAGCATCCTGCTCCACAGTCTGTAACCTATCTGGTGGATAGTGCAGGCGAGCAGGCCATGTTGTAATATTCGCCCCATATCCATTCTCAGGAAGGCGTGTGATGCATGGTTTCAGATCAACATACCTACAAAAGAAGGGTAAGAATGAGTAACAATCTTCAAACTGACCATGAAAATATACTGAAAGGCATAAAATCAAAGGTTGTTCCCAAGTATACTAAATTAACACTTATCTGGAAGGAACCCAGACCAGAAGCAGAACTCTTTTTTTTTTTTTTGGGGGTATGCATGCATGTCTTAGTGGTAGGCAAATGCACTGGCTGACTTCCAAAAGGGTGGGCTGAGCTCAAACCCTTGTGTTCCCTGTGGGAGTCAATATTCCTACTACAATGACCACGCTAGGCATTTGGAACGGAGGAATTAAGATTTTGTCAGAAAGAATTGTTACCCAATCTGCTATACATTTGAAGAAGCAAATGGAATTTGAGAAGGCATCAGGAGCGCTGCCTTTTTTCTCACATTTCTAGCGAAAGAATTATAAGCAACCAGATAACTATGCATTTGGTTTGGAGAAGCTGGGAAAATGATACTATGCATCTAGCTTTTCAAGATGACGGTTTATTTTAGGGAGAAAAGAATATAGACACCAAATAGCAATTGTTTAGAAACTGGAAGTCAAATTATTTCAAAACCCTGGCCTATAACATTGTGGCTATGTAACATGGATTCTCTAGAAAGAGCAACATATCTTTTCAATGCATATCAACAAAAGAAAAAAGGATTCTTGTGTTGAAATCCTCATACTTAGATTCTTCTAGTACCAGTTTAGACACAGTGTTGTAGTTGAAAACTAGAAAAACCCCGTGCTATGCACGGACCACAGAACCACCAAATGCATAGACTCATACGTATTATTTTTATTAAATAATTTAATTAGTAAGCATTTGAGTCCTTTTTTTGTTGCTAATTTGATCTTTATGTTTTTTCCATATGTTTTATTCTTTACGTGAGGTGTAAATGGAGCTTGATGAAGCTTGGGCATGTGTAAAAAAAATTAAATGAAAGACATATTAACATTAAAACAACATAATAAAGCAAGTAAATATAATTTTAATAACACACAGTGATGGACCCATGATTTTTACTTGGGTGGGGCTAAACTTTTACTTGACTTTGTTTACTTTTTTTCACATTAACAATACGAAAAATGTATTGCAGTTAAATAGACATAACTTTTTCCATGCTTAGATCTCCTGCCCAATTGAAGTGACTTCTCACTGCCTCTTCCAAATTCAAGTGATCATCAATTCATCATCATCAAGACAACCTAAGATATCATTTCCTTTAATCCTAGGTGTTTGGATACCTTGCAACAATGATTTGGGTGAGCACCCATGTACCCACTTTGGTTCCCAAAGGGGTTTTATTTGGATTTAAGGAATTTGATTGCCTGCACTTACCTAGCTATAAAATTCATTCCCTACGGTCATGGGCTCATGGCAAAGAAGAAAAATCGCCACATAAATGTAACTCAAGTTAATCCAAACATATGAGTCATAAGGCCTGATTTATGTATGAATTGAAGTTTAAAGTGTGCCCAATGGCGATATGCTTATATTTGGGGTTTTAGGGTTTAAAGTTTGAATCAGGATTTAGAGATTTAGAGATCCATACAAAGAGGATATGGTACTCTCGATGGGAAGAAGATGTCCAAAGAGAAGATGAGTGTTTTCACCAAGGTTTTGTGACGTGGGGCGATGACAATATTTAGAAGTGGGGCAACTATTTATTAGACATTCAAATATCATGCAATTTCAAATTTGAGGCTAGGTCCGCCCTTGATAACACAAGGCCTTTAAAATTAATTTGTTCTCCAGATAGCACGGGGTTTTATTTTGTTAAACGATGTTTCTGTATTTTGGGTCTTTTTTAAATTTCTCAAACATTTTTTATCATTGCCATTTTTGTAAGAGTGTGTTTCACCTACATGTATTGCCATTAAGTTTCATTTAGACAATATTGTGTCATATTTCTTTTTTTTATTATTCTTTTTTTTTTTTACCTAAGTTCGTTTTTTCTCCTTTTATTTTGCTTCTCTCTCTTTTTTTTTTGGATATGGTCATTATATTTTTTTTTAATGTTCATTTTAGGTGATGATTCTTTTTTTTTTTTAATTATTTCTATTTTTTTATCGAGTCAGTTTAATGAAACCCCGTGCTATACAGGGATCTAATGCTACAGATTCGTAATTAGAAAGGTACAACAAACACATAAATTATACTCAAATAATATTGTAAATGAGTTACATACCAAAATTAAAAGGTTTTATAACACCACTTATATCATTAAAAAAAAAAAAGATCACGCGGAATTATCTACCTAAACCCCTAATTGAATTTGAAATTTTTTTAATCCAAGACCCGGTCCATATGTGAAGATTTTTTTTTTTTTTTTTTTCCCAAGCGAAACTCCCGTTTGAAGATTGCTCACTAAATTTTTTTTTTCATTCAAAGTTAAAATATATTAACTAAAGCCTACATGGCATCACTCACATGAGGGGGAATTGGTGCCACAGCAGTGGCATTCCCGAAATTTCATCAAAATCATATGGCATTTGTAAAAGAAAATATACAAAAAGGGACCCACTCAATAAAAAAAAATTTCATTCAAAGTTAAAATATATTAACTAAAGCCTGCATGGTATCACTCACGTGAGGGGGAATTGGTGGTACATAGTGGCATTCCCGAAATTTCATCCAAATCATATGGCATTTGTGAAAAAAAAAAAAACACAAAAGGTGACCCACCACTTAAATTCCTCTTCCTTTTTTTTTTAGGAAGTTATGTTGCTCAGTTATTTTAGAGAGAGGAGACTGGAGAGAGAGGGGAGAGGAGATATGACAGCTGTCTTCATGTATGTTATGAAATGAGGGATTGATGTTTGGAGCCCTGTGGTTAAACGAAGGGAAAAAACATTCCCTTAGAGGTATAGATTTTTTACTAAAACCCATAATTAAATTAGTGGACCTAATATCGTGCCTGGGTATCTGAACGAGTCAAGACAACCTTTGATTTGCATGGTTTCAGATCAACATACCTACAAAAGAAGGGTAAGAATGACTAACTATCTTCAAATTGACCATGAAAATATACTGAAAGGCATAAAATCAAAGGTTGTTCCCAAGTATACTAAATTAACACTTATCTGGAAGGAACCTAGACCATAAGCAAAACTCTTTTTTTTTTTTTTTTTACTTTTTTTGGGGTGTATGCGTGCATGTCTTAGTGGTAGGCAAACGCACTGGCTGACTTCCAAAGGGGTGAGCTGAGCTCAAACCCTTGTGTTCCCTGTGGGAGTCAATATTCCTACTACAATGACCACGCTAGACGTTTGGAACGGAGGAACTAAGATTTTGTTAGAAAGAATTGTTACCCAATCTGCTATACATTTGAAGAAGCAAATGGAATTAGAGACGGCATCAGGAGCGCTGCCTTTTTCTCACATTTCTAGCCAAAGAATTATAAGCAACCAGATAACTATGCATTTGGTTTGGAGAAGCTGGGAAAATGATACTATGCATCTAGCTTTTCAAGATGACAGTTTATTTTAAGGAGAAAAGAATATAGACACCAAATAGCAATTGTTTAGAAATTGGAAGTCAAATTATTTCAAAACCCTGGTCTATAACATTGTGGCTATGTAACATGGATTCTCCGGAAAGAGCACCATATCTTTTCAATGCATATCAACAAAAGAAAAAAGGATTCTTGTCTTGAAACCCTCATACTCAGATTCTTCTAGTACCAGTTTAGACACAGCTGGGAAGCACAGACACCTCTCCGGGGCCAGAGTGTCAGTGTCCGACACATGTCGGACACGGACACGCTCCGACACGAGTTGGACACGCAAAAAAGAGTGTCTTGTTTATTTTTTAATGTTTGATATTTTGGACACGCTGGGGACACGTTCCGGACACATATCGGACACGTTTGCCTCTTTTAATTGGAAAAAAAAAACATTGGAGTAAAAAAAGAAAAACAAAGGGGGCTTTTTGTAAAAGTTCATAACTTAAAAGCAAAGGGGCCATCCTTCCGCTACCTTGAGGAGGACGGGCGATGGGTTTTTGCTGTTTACATGAATCTAGAAAATCTGTTTTTGCTATTTATATATCAAATTTGTTCTTTAATTAAATAAAAAAAAATTTATTTATCAGCTCTGCTTCTTCAACTCTGCGTGACAATTTGGAATTTAGGAATATGAGTTTACACCCCTCCAATGAAGAAGATATAAATAAGCCTCCGTGGAAATATGTAACCGAGTTTGAGAAAATTATTGAAGGAGGGGGAAATATTACTTGGCTATGGAAATAGTATCTTTTAGTATATAATTAGATATATTATTATTAATTATTAACGTGTCCCCGACGTGTCCGTGTCCTACTTTTTTGAGAAATGCCGTGTCGGCGTGTCCGTGTCGTGTCGTGTTCGTGTCCTGTGCTTCTCAGAGACACAGTGTTGTAGTTGAAAATTATTGCTCTCTCTCTCTCTCTCTCTCTCTCTGGGATCTAAACTAGATATTGGAAAGTTTGATATGAAGTTTTAGAGTAAAATTTATACTTTTAACAGGCATTTTTCTTTCTATGAGAAAAAAAAGCATTTTTCTTTATATCAATTGTCTTTTCTAAAATAGGCATGAATTTAAACTAATTAAAACATTGTGCATGCCCTGAACCACATTTTCTTCGGGTTTTGCCAAATTTAGAGACCGCTACCATACACCTACCTCATGCAACTTACCATTATGGATATCCCACAATGGTTCTATTTTATTAACCAATATACCTGATTGAAATAAAGCACAATCTTTAAACAATAGAAAAATGACTGAATATCAACAGAACTTTCTGAAATTTCCTATACATTGATCTTTAAAAAAAGGTGAGAAAGATAACGGAGATACCAAACATTGTCTGGATCATCGTCGTTATCACAAAGCGGTGGTTGAACTTCAGCATCACGATTGATATAGCAGCTGTTGTTTAAAGGCTTCTTCCAAATGGCAATATAACCCTCCTTTTTCACAAGCTCCCAACAAATACGGGCAGTGAGGTTTTCCATCTCTGTATGCAGAAAAGTAAACACAAACTTGATATGAAATACATGTATCTGGGTCCACCCCTGGTTGAAATGTACAATGGGATATCTGCAACCTTCCCAATACACATTAGAAAATTTTGTAGAAATCAATTCAAAAATGAGAAGGCCATGGTTTTTTGCAAATGAACACCAGCATAGGACTACCTTTCCATGCTTCTTGTTGAATCTCTTCATGTTTATAAACAGGCTGTGCCGCCCAAGCGAAGTACCCTCCTGCCCTAAGCATTCTGTTGACCTCAAGCAGCAAAATTCCATCTTCATCACAAGCAATGAAGTAAAATTATAAGTACTGCAGAGAGAAGCTAAGCAACTAAGTTTACAGCAATCCACCATTTGAAGTATAAAATAGAAAAGGGCATACCATCACGAGTCCAATTGATTCGACACCTTGAACAGTGTATCAAGTCAAAAGCCTGGCTGGGATACAACAAACGACGTGTTGCGAAAGCTGCCACCATAGCAGGCACACCACGCTCAAGAGCAAATTGAATCTGGTTCTCATGAACATCTTTTGGGGCTATGGACAGAGGGATGACATTCCTCGAAAGTAGATATGCACCAAAGCTCGCTACCCCACATCCAACATCCAAGACCACTCTAGTATGATTACCAAATGTAATATCAGGAACCATCTGCATAATTAGGTCAGAGGAAGAGTTTTCTATCAAAGTCAAGAGGACACAAGAATAAAGGCCATATCACAGCTTTAACTCAATCTACCTTTGGGTTTTGGTAAAGAACAAACCTGGGAGATTTGATCCAAGTATTGATCTGCTCCATGTATAAACTGGGTCCCACCTCCTGGAAATTTAAATTTATCTTTCGCAATTGAAATCCAATTTTGACCCCCTTTATCTTCAACCAGGCGTGAATGTGGTACATTGTTGAACCACACCTGTAAGGAACATTGAAATCTATTGGTGACAGCTGTTGAGATGGACAAATCAAATTCATGATTCTCATGAACAAGGATAAGTAAAACCTTCATGATTTTGATCAAGTGGCACATTATTCAAATTAATAAATCCATAAATATTATATATATTAGACCAGCACGCGCGAGGGACTTCCGGCTCTCGATTTTGAAAGTGGGATCTCCCAAGCACGCCACCTTGCCGCCACACGACGACCAATTATTAGGTGATCTCAAGGGACACCTAAAATCTATGACCTTAAAATCTAGGTCCCAAATTTTAGAAACAACTATTCCTAATCGGAAACTCTCTCTCTCTCTCTCAATCGAAAATTTTGGACTTCCGCAAAGATAAAGTTTCTTTGTATCAAATACCAACCAAAGACAGCTAAAAATCTAAAGTTATGGGCAATGAATCAAAATCAATTCTTTATCTTCCTAAAGAATCAGCTATTATACACAAGTAAACTCTTTAAATTAGGAATCAGACTTATCTCTCAAGTGACTTCTCACATCAAATATACTTTTTTAAAATCTCTTTGGGAAGATTTCAAAAAAACTGAAACCTCTTTCCTCGAAACTCTCTCCATTTTGAAATGGAGAGAGAAAAAGATATGGCTAATAATGGAAGCCTATTTTTATCTTGCTATCTGTCAGTTTTTTCTTTTGATGATGAGTGGCTCATCCCTCCATTATTCTAAACCCAAAATTAATGGTTTGGATGACTTTTGAGAATTATAATGAATAAATTATAAATAAAGGTAAAAAAAAAAAGTGTCATCCAATCATCCTATAGGTGTGCTTTTTTATAAGGTAAGGTGCATCTTGTTGGAAAATTGTGTGGCCCGACTACCATGGGGCCCATGCCAGATCGAGCCCGGCGGTGTGCTGCAGATGAACTCCCAATAATTCTTGATCAAGTAGAGTCAGAGAGGGACCAAGCTCTTGGTTGTAGAGTTTGGATCAACATCAAACTCCCGATTTGACAGAATTCCCACATTGGTCAGGAGATGTGGGATTCTGAGAGGGGTAGAGTCCGTAGTAGCCATGACTCCTAGGGATTGCTCTGTATAAGGGAGATGGAAACCCTCGGTTGATCATCCAGTTCTCATAGAATCGGCGAGCATGATGCAAGAGAAAGGCACTTCTTTCACATCTAGGGTGGCTTTCGGTAATCCAATGATGTTGATCTTCTTTCATATAGCTCTAATATCTAAGGTAAAAACAGAAGTGACATGATCAAAAGCATTGTATGTTGTTTTTCAGCTCTTCTCAGATCTTTACTTAGTTGTGCTTTTATAAAAGAAATTTCTCTTTGGCTCTGATTTTTATTGTGTTTTTTTGGGGCTTTTTTTAAACCACTTCTAATTCTATACTTTTTGCAACTCAGCAAGAAAAGAAGAAGAAGAAGAAAGAAAAGATTGACATCTTCTACAGTTAATTATCTGTGGAAGATTACGAAATGGATGGAAGACTTTTTACCAAAGCAGTTTCTACATCCAGATGTCGTGTCCATCTATGACTATATTTTGATATGAGATGAAGATTTAGGAGTGGAGAATTTTCAACCTCGAAGGTACTTTTTTGTAACTCACAGTTTTGTTACACCCCGTCCTTCGATGTGTATGATTGACTCCTTTTCCGTGGCTTGAAAATAGGTCTCTACAGATCGAACATTGGATCTGGATTTCCTCCTGTCTTTTTTTTTTTTTTTTGGATTTGGCATTCAGTTATTTGTTTAATTAGAGATGTATGCAACATTGACACATAAATAAGATAATTTTAACAAGTCCTATGAGACAAATCTATATATGATGGCCGTTAAAATAGTGCATGAAGTGGGCCCCACTAAAACTCATACTCATCTCACACCAATCTCGAGATTATAATGGGATTTGAATGTTCTAAGGTGGATTAGGAATATCCACAAAATCAAGGTTTGTGATTGTCTATTAAACAGACGTAAACCACAACATAGATATAGCCTCCTTTTTGTCTTTTTCTTTTTCAATATTTGTTTGAGTTTTGTCTATGGCTTGAATTTATATGAGAACTTCTCTGAGCTCATCGCGGATCACCACAAATCCATCAGGGGCTCACATATGCAACTCTAACAGTGAATAATGCTGATTTTCATTAGCTCTATTCAAAACTTTATTTTCAATTTGAATTTCAAATTTTAATACTCTTCTCCAAAAATCTCTAAATTTTGATATTCTTCCCCAATTTACTTATTCATCTAAAGTAACTTAGGCGATCTACCAAATTATCACACTAAATCCTGATGAGACGATCTACAATCATTAACCTTTTTTTTACCTTCCTCCTCGTTACTTCCCTATCACTATTTTCTCTATTTTTCGATTTTTTGGCTATTTTATACTATTCTGATTTTGATCTCGTTCTTTTTTTTATATCCATTATTAGATAATATATTGTTTTTTTTTAGATTTTTATAATATTTTAATAAAACTTTTAAATTTTAATATATATTTAGTTTTTCAGCCTGGGCTGGGCAACCAGCATGGGGGAGGGGCTGGGAGCTCCCCCTTCTGAAATACAACCTCCTCAGCGATGCCACCTCACCGCCATGTGTCGACCAATCACTTGTATATATCATCGTGTGACCCTAAAATCTGTCTATTACTTCCCCTAAAATCTAAAATATCTACGTGCCATCGTCCTCCCCTAAATCTCTCCCATATGTCCCCTGAAATCTCTCCCATTATTCTTTCCTAAACCTTTCCTGACATTCAACCCTATTACTTAGTAATTCAAAATCACAAAAAAAGTGGAGCATATGGTTAATTAGGCATGTGAACAACGGATTTAATGCAATGGATCACTCATGTGATAATTTTTGCATAATTTAATATTGAACATGGCCCACATGATGGATGCCCTCTTTTGGATGTAATGAGTTCTTAAGTTGCATATGGGTTTGGAATCCCAAAAGCCATGCCCTGCCTCTTCTTTCATGATTTGATTCTGTTTCCTTGTGCATCTGGTACTCAATCTGTTTTTTATATTATTTTAGTTTATCTTTCTTAATTGAGGTATGCAGACATCAATGGTTGTAATGGTGAAGAGAAAGGTAGGGGTAACAGGCATTATTTGATGATGTGGTAGATTGTTTTTTGGTTGCTGGGTTATGAATCGTACGAATAACCCATATTGGAATTGTTAATTGCGAGACTACGAATTGCATGAACGAGTCAAATATTGGAATTGAAGATTCTATAAAATTTGCGTAATTTATCAACTCCATTTGTATAAGATTACATGCCTACAGCTAGGAGTGTTCCTCCTAAGGCTAAGGCATATCTAGGCACAGCACAACTTTTAAAATCTGCATGTTTTATCAACCACATTTACATATAAATACATGCTTTCAGGCCATGATTATGGTACATTCTATGCACCTATTGTTAATTGTTACCAATAAAATTATAGTAAAATTTCAATTTACTAATACATATTTTTTCAATTTACTAATACATATTTTTTTGCATGTGCCTCCTTTGCTATTTTATATATATAATTAGAATTCAATAAATCTAATATGAATATATGATGACGACGACAATGATACTTAAAAAAAAAAATCAATAATTCAAAAAAAATCGAAAAGAAGTAAAAGAGAAAATTACTTCGTCACGGCTTCTGGGCCACGGAATCGGCTGCTTGTAATCTTTGGGCGGAGGAACCAAGCAATCCAAGCCCTTCCCCCGCTCCGGACAATGCCTCTCATACTTCTCTCCCTTCTCCGTCGACTCCAGATTCTTGATCGCCTCCTCATTGTCCAAACAAGGAATGTACTCCCTCATCCTCTCCGGACACAGCCGCAACCTACTAACCCTAGCCCTAGCCCTAGCCCTAGCCCTAGAATTCCCATCTCCACCCTCTCCCACCACCGTCTGATTCTCATCATTCTCCACCAGATCCGGATCAACCTCGCCGACATCGAAATTCTCCGTCATTTTCCCATTCTCGTCCACGATCCCGAAGCGATCAGGCGGCGGCGTTGGGGGAGGAGGAGGAGGAGGAGGAGAGGGGAGGTTAGGCGGCGGATTGGATGGGGGAGGTGGAGGGAGGAGGGAGGAGATGTCGAGGGTGAGGTTTGCGTTGGGGGAGATGGAGATGGACGGTGGGGATTGGTGGTTGAAGAAGATGAGCTGCTGGTAGCCGTCGGATTGGGACCAGTGCTTACCGAGGTAGAAGAAGGCGGAGGAGATGAGGAAGAAGACCGTGATCTTGGCGAAGAGATTAGCGGTCAGGATCTCAGGCCTCACGAGACCCTTCATCTCTCTCTCCGTCTCGATCTGGAGGTTGAGACTGAGAGTCGGATGTTCAGTTCAGGTGACAGGAGTCGGAATCGGATCCTGTCTCGCGCCTCGGGGAAGGAGTGTAGAGAGGCAATTAAAAAGATGGCATTTCCTCCGATCTAATTAGAAGTACACACGTCTAATTGTTTGAGGAGTCTAGATTGCCTGAGTTTCCAACTCACGACACGGATGAGGCTTGATAGGAGCCTAGAATAGATTGTCCGAGACTTGGAACTCATGAGAGGACTGAGGCTAAGAGTTTATGAGGCAAGGGTTGCTGTGTGGGGTTAGCGGCGAGCCGGTGGCCATACCCAAAGGATTAGTCTCCCTGGGTCAAAAATCTCGAGGACACCCATGTTGTTAAAAGAAAAGCTGAAGGGATGGATAAGGACAGATAAATATGGCCGTATATAGGGTTGTAAATGGGTCTTCGGTTCCCCGATTACTCGAAGGTTCCGACCCATTAGATTCTGGGTCGGGTCCTTATTTTGGTTCCGATAAGCAGATGGTTCCGGTTCCGGATCCTTTTTTTGGAACTGATATCTAAACGGTTCCGATTCCGAATCCACAGTTTTTTTTATTGCTAATTTGATTTTTATGTGTTTTTTCAGATGTTTTATTATTTATGTGAGGTGTAAATGGAGCTTGCTGAAGCTCGGGCAGGTGTAAAAAAATTAAATAAAAGACATATTAACAATAAAACAACATAATAAAGCAAGTAGATGTAATTTTAACAACACGGGGTTCACAATATACACATTCGTACGAATTATATAAATAAGAAGGCACCGAATTCAAAATTTGAAACGTTTACGTTAACCTCTAGAAATCCAAAATATTTACAAATTATAACACAGACAATATCAAATAAACTATTCATACCGAGTAATTGTAACTCTATCTTTTAAGTGCTTCGCGGTGGACCTGTAGGCATATAAAAACCTATTTAATAATTTAATAATTAATTAAATATTATATTAATGGAAAATATTCAACTGAAACTATCTCAGTAATCATCATAAAAGGACATTTTTACCTGGAATATAGAGATCTACTTTCATACAGTGTTGTTGTCGTTCAGTCCATCCTCTAAATCTTCAAAAGCATTCACCGTTATAAGGTCTAACTCGATCTCTTCCAATATTTCCCCTAATTCCCTCATGTCTACGAAATTAGTCTTAAGCCTAGCATGGATGTTTTGTACTGGCCAAGGAGGTAGTAGATGATAGACCCTCGGATTTCCGTCCTCTCCTTCCGCCCCAGGGGCTGCCTGGGTCTTGGCGGAGGAGGGAAACGCGGGTATCAACTTTTTTGTATGGGTATGTCAGATTTACTATTCTACTTGGAATTTGGAATGGTGATGATCCGAAGATTCACCTTCACAAGTAGAAAGGAAATCGATCATTCTTTCTAACTTTTCAAATTGCATAAATATTTAAGAAAAGAAACAAGTTTGTTTTTTAGAATGCCGTAGGAGGCGATTTTTGGTTTGTTTGCCGTGAAAGGCGATTTTGCCGTGAAAGACGATTTTACAAAACTCATCAAATATGAAAGACAAGAATTGTGATTTCTTTTTGTCTCTTTAAGAAAATACAAATTACAATAGAAAAGAAAGAAAATGAATCTAACTTCTCAGGAGATTGTGGGGACACGTTCAGATCGACGGTCGCAAGTCATATATGGACTTCGCCATCGTCCTTTAAATGAGAACGCTTGATGCTTCGATTCTTCGGCTTGGCTCCAACCTCAGTTTTTTAAAGGATAAGGACCAAGAGGAGGTCCTATATCCAATGAAAAATCGAGTAAACGGGCTGAAAAGCCTCGTTTAGGCCATGTTGTAGAAGGAGGGGACCTTGGGGGGTGGCCCCCCAAGGGACTTTGATTACCTTGTAGTGCTTCTGGCGGCAGAGCAGCAGGACTTCGTCAGGATTTCTTCGGAAGAATGCAAGTGTGCAGACCAGTGGAAAGTTGGAAAAAAGTTGTCTCCCTCTTTGGAATGGACCTCCTTTTATAAGCTTTTGGTAGCCATGAGGTGTTTATTGGCATTGATGGCCATGATGAGAGAAATGATGGTATTGATGAGAGGAGTTACAAGTTTTATTTCTTGATTTTGTAACTCCTTTTTCCTGGCCCGTGATTGGCCGATGAAGGATAATGGGAATTTAATCGCCTTTAAATTTCATGATGATGGGAGTTTCATGGGTTTAATGCCATGATTGCTTGGATTTGTAACTCTCAAATGCTTGAATCTGATTGGGCCGTCCAAAATAATGAGTTAATGACCGCATTAAGTCGTCATAAACGGGTCAATTAACGACATTAAGTGATCGCCCGGGCATGTGAAGAGTCGCGGGCCGCGCCGCGTCTTTTGGGATTCTTTTTGTGATCATCGCAAGTGAATCCACACGTCGTTTGATGTCAGATTGCAGTGCAATTTCAGACATTGATTGATGTTGGTGAGCCGGTGACATCCGTCTTATCAATTTCACGATCGGTCGGACAGAAAGTGTACTTTCTTGGTCAGCCGGTTGGCAATCTTGGAGTGATCAGTGATGATTTCATGCTCTTGACGGCGGATCCGAGATGCCGGTGAAGATCAGTCGTTTTCAAGCATCAAAAATTGGATTTTCGGAAAATCACAGAGGCAGGAACACTCGAAACGCGAATACGATCGGAAAAACGGGCCATCCGACGAAAAATCCGGCGACCCAGATTTGCAGGGTAACCGGCGACCATGCACCCAGGGTCGCCGGCGACCATGGGGCTTTGGCCCTTTTGGTCGCCGAGCTTCGTTTTCGGCCGTTTTTCCTTCTTTTTCGTTCCTTTTTTCTTCTGTATTTTTCTTGCATTTTTCCTCAATTATTGACTTGATTTTCTGGGAGAAAACTTGACGAGAACCAGTGCAAAACCGGAGCACAAAGTTTCCCATTTTTCGGGAAAGCCGAAGACTTTGTAGCCGATTTTCCGTCAAGAGTCGAAACTAGGTCAAACGATGTCGGAATGACCTAAAAATTGAGGTGAAGCTTCTTGAGCAGTGGATAGGACTAACCATGGGCTTTTATTTGAGTTTTGAAGCCGTTTGGGGTCCCGTCGATGCTTGACTTGATTTTGCTGCGGGGAAAATGCCGAACTTTGATATGTGGTCAACCGATGTCCGATTGACTTAAAATTTGACAAGGAGCCTATTGGAGTCATGGAGAGACGATCTATTAGCTCCGTTTTGGATTCATGGTCCCGGGGTGCTCCGCCGCCGGTAGACTTGATTTTCTTTCAGAGCGTCGAAACCTGGTCAAACGTTGTCGGAATGACCTAAAATTAGACGTGCAACCTTTTGGAGGCATGTTGAAGCCACTCATGTGCTTTGTTTGATGAGTGATGGCCTCGGTGGTTCTCACCGCCGGGAGGCTTAATTTTGCTGCTCGAGCGTTGATGGAGGGTCAAACGTTATCAGTTTGACTTGAAATTTGGCATGATGCCCTTTGGAGATATTTTGGAACTATCCGTAGGCTCTGATCGAAGTTTTGGTGTCTTCGATGTTGTCGCCGCCAGGAGCACTTGTTTAGCTGTCGGAGAAGTAAAGTTAGGCCAAACGATGTCGGAATAGCCCGAAACTTCATGTGTACCCTTCTTTTGGCTGTCTTAAAGGATCTTGCAGTTTTTATCTGATTTTGACAAGATCTGATGCTTGAAGTAGCATTACCTGTTTTGTAGCAGGATGCATCTTCATGTGGCTTCTTGATGTTGAGGAGACATAGTGACTTTTTTGGTGTCAACAAATGCTCCCTCAAGGTACAGCGACGAGTAGCTTTTTGGAGTCGATGTGCCTCGAAGAGAAACTTGAAGGAGAGCTTTTGACTTGACCAAGAGTCTTGAGCATTTTTTTTTAATAGCCTTCTGAGTTTCTGGGGGAATTTTATGGTAGTGAGAGGGATCACGTACCATCTCAAGGCAAAGTTTTGAAAATGACATGGGGTATTTGGATTTTGGGTTTTTGATTTTGGTTTTTGACCTTGTGACCTAACAAGTTGTATGTGGCAGGTCAGGGGGTCGGGGTTTGATTTTTGATTTTGAGCTTGTGACCCAACAAGCTGTATGTAGCAGGTTGGGGGGTCAGATTTGGTTTTTTGGTTTTGGTTTTGGTTTTGGTTTGGTTTGGTTTTGGATTTTGATTTTGGTTTTGGTCTTGTGACCTAACAAACTATATGTGGCGAGTTAGGGGACCAAGGTTTGGTTTGTTGTGGAATGTCAATTTCAAGATTTTGGCTTAATTTGGTTCATGAGGTTGGATGGTTTGGTTTTTGGAAACTCATGAGGCTTTTTTTTTCTTCTCTGTTTTTTTTTTTTTTTTTTTTGAATGGTCCAATCAACTCAAAAGAGGCATGGGACATTTTTTTTTGCTCTTGGTAAGAGGGATATTTTGACTAAAAGCTACTTTTAGTGCCTAGGTGGTCAAACCTGGCTCATATGGGCTAACCCATGGGACCTTAGGCTTTGGAGATGGCCTAAATCTCATATAGTGTCATTTTTGTAGAGAATATCTAAATATATCTCTTTTGTGTAGAGAATATCTAAAAATATCCTTACTTGGAAAGAATCTCTCAAGTTTCCTTGTTTTTTGGAGAGATTTTTTTCAAAATATCTTTCTTTTGGGAAAGTACCTAAATTTTAGCACTTACCTCCTTTCTTTTCTCCTTGTTTCCTCTTTTGATTTGCTCCTTTCTATAAAAGCAAGAGGGGTTGGATCTTTGGCTCCATTGCTTTATTTGTTTGCAAGAATCTCCAAGAGTGCTCCAAGAACAAGAAGTGCTTTTTCTTCTCCAAGGATCTCCAAGATTTTTCTTCTTCTTCTCCATGGCTTCAAGTAAGTTTTCTTCCTCCACAAGAAATTCCATTGTAGAAGTAACTTCTTTCTTTCTTTGCTCTCCTTTTCTTTTCTTTTTTTTTTCTTTTCAAGCACGTTTTTTTTTTCTCTCTTTTTTTTTCGTGCAATTTCTTTCTTTTTTTTGTGCACGTTTTTTGTTGTTTTTTTTCTTGCTTCTCTGTTTTTTTTTCCTTTTTTTTCTTTTTTTTCCTCATTTTTCTTCACGGGTTTTTTTTCTTTCTTTTTTTTTTTGGTTGAGATTTCTCTCTCTCTCTCTCTCTCTCTCTATCTCTCTCTCTCTCTCTCTCTTTTTCCTTCTTTGTTTGCTTACCATGATAATGAGGTTATGCAATTTCAATATGTTTATGCATTTTTTTTTTGTTTGATGCATCAAGATAGAAGGCTAGAGTCTCTAGGTCAAGCCAACATGATTTTTGACTTGAACAAAGTTTGATTGGTTTTTACCAAATTGGGTTGGAATTGGTCAAACTTTGGTCAAGATTTTCCTAGCATCTAATGCATGATGATGTTCTTTGATGAATGATTTTTGGTAAATGGACTTGGAAGCATGATGATGCATACCTGAAAATCTTTTGTAAGTATTGGGATTTGGAGCTCGCAGCGATGTTGAGTTCTTTCTCGGTCTTGCTGGATTTTGAGGAACTTTGCAATTTTTGGATTTTGGAGCTGGCAGCAATGTTGAGCTCTTTCCCAAATCTTGCGGAAATTTGATGAGATTAGCTCGTTCTGCAAGCAATGTTTGAGTTCGAACCTTCTTTGAGAATTTTCCACTGACTATGAGCTCGCAGCGATGTTGAGCCTATCTTCAGGCTTCCATTCTTTTTCGGGGTGTTTCCTTTTTCTTCAGAATTACCCTAGAACCATGTCAAAACTTCGCTAGAATTTTTTAGCAAAATTCTGTCATTTTGATGATGATTGATCTTTTCTTTTCCATCATTTGCAGGTAGTTCTTCCAGAACGAACAAAGATAAGGGTTCTGTTACTGACGCACCTCGTCGGTCTGCTAGATCTTCTCATGCGGCCGTTCAGCAGGCTTGGGAGAATGTCCAGTTTGTTGAGAAGAACTTGGAAAAGTGTGATTCCCTCAATCTTGAGATGAGACAGCGATTGATCGCTCTCAAAGATGATGAATTATACAAGATCATGGTAAGCAGCCGTCCTTGGGTTACGGACGATCAGAGCGTTGTGCCTAAGCCTACCTTTTTCTTTGGTGATGCAGTCCCCAACGACTTGACATACCAAAGGAGATGTTTTCAGTTCTCTTACACATCAGATGGTGAGGAGAGAACTATTTCTACCCGGTCCACTTTTGATCGGACCAGCTCGATCTTGAGCCTTTCTCCCATGTGCCCTAAGAGGGAAGATCCTCCGAGCTGGGTGAAGAGAACCAGTGTTATCAAGACCGGGGTTTTTGTTGGCGGCCCTTCCGATTTTTCAGAGAAGTCGCCTATCCATATGGACATGTTGATGCCAGCCAGTGGATATCAATGTTCTGATCATCCATCGATCGATTTCAGACTAGTAGGCCTTGGCATTTTTCGGGGTGACGGCAGCAATTGGGTGAAGCCTTTTCAACTTCACGGCCGTTTCAGTGCTGACTCGAGCTGGGAATCATGGACTGATCACACCCAGAATATTGGCGAGGCCATTCTGCGGGAGGCCGAGATTTTTTATGCGGTTCGCGCTTTTTGGCAAACCGTTGTTTTCTCCGATGAGGCTTTCATGGCCATGCTGGAGTCATTCCTTCCACAAACCAACACCTTCATTGTGACAAATGGTGAAATTGGTTTTTCTTTGAAGGAACTGAGCGCCATCACCGGGTTGCCTATCCTCTGCAAACTCTATGAGGAGTTTATGCCTATTGACAGCATCATTGAGAAGCAGTATGAAGAGTTTAGGCTTGTATACTTTCAGCTCGTCGCCTTCTATGATTTTTTGAAAGAGAAGGAGGGCTCGAAAGTTAGGTGCAGCAGTTGGAAAAGTTGCAGCTCTAACTTTTTTTACGGCGGGGAGTCTTCTGATGGCATGGTCCAGGATGCTAGGGCTAAAGCATCAAATTTGAAGAAGATCGTCGTTACGCGAGAATAGTTGATGAAGTTCTTCGCAAGCACAGACGCCATTTGTCCTGGCATTGCATTGCAGAGAGATCTCGCTGTTTACCTCACTTATTGGCTGGGTGAAGCTGTTTTTACTGGAGGAGATGGAATGCACATCAAGCCGCACTATATTTTTTCGGCTTGTCAGATGGCGTTTGGAGAGCGGTTGGCTTTGGTACCTGCTCTTTACTCCTACTTGTGTACCGAATTGCAGGCTACTACTTTCTTGGTTCGGCTTGGGCTCCCTATGAACAAGGTATTTTCAGCCCACATATTCTATTCGTGGTATGTATACCACTGTCCTAGCTTTCATCGGTTGGGAGTTGCACAGAACGAAGATCCTTTTATGATTCGTTTGGCTAAAGGGACAGCCGTTTCCGAATCTCTTTTGTCTGCCCGTTTGAGGATCCGACGGTTTAGGGACGTCGAGATTGGGCAGTCTTCAGTGAAGCTTTCTCCCAAATTGCGGAAGAAGGCTTTTGATTTTGGTGTCTCCCGTGATTCGACCAGAGCAGGGTCAGGAAGACACTATGCTTTGACAAATACAGAGAAGAGATGGCTTTTCAACATACGGGTTGGTACGATGGTGTACCGAAGACATCTTTTTGTAGATATTCAGCCGTATGTCCCTTCGCGTTTTGCATTGCAGCTTAGCTTCTCTCAAGGCGTTGTTGGAGCGCCTTCGAGCATGGTGAAGCGTTTTGGAGGTCTGCAGGATGGGAGGAATGCATGGGCTTTTTACAGTGTTGAGGACAGTATCGCCATGATTTCTTATCATGAGCTGCCCACATTCTGGACTTCTGGTTTCACGAAGTGGTTCGTGGAGAGCTTCTCAGCATACCGGGGGCTTTCCAAGGAGGAGCTCGATGTCAAGCAGTCTCCTGGGAAGAGTCTTGGCAGATCAGATGGTGTCTGTCGGGAGGAAGTTTTAGCCTTCCTTTCTGGAGAGAAGCATAAGATAGGCTTTCTCAACGAGCAAGATATCATCAGATCAGGAGCTGCACAAGGGGTTCCTGGTGAGGTCTTGAGACGGCTGGAAGAGGAGGAGGCCGAGATCGATGCTTGGATGCAAGCAGAGCGCACGAAGGCTTCCATGGAGTCTACTGAGAAAAGTAGGCCATCCAGTGAGGACTCTAGTGAGAGGCCTGATGTTGATAGTGGGGCAGGATCGTTGAGCAGATTGACCCGCCGAAGCAAGAGTAAGAGAGGACAGCGCCGTAATATGAGACGGTATGATAGTCCTTATGATCTTGAAGTTCCTCTCACCAATACTGAGGAGGTGTCTGGGGATGCTGACGAGCCTCTGGAGAAGAGGAGCAGAGAAGAGGAGACAGTTGGTATGATCCTCTTTCTTTCTTTTGCCACTTCTTTTCTTTTATGAGAGATTTTTTTTTGATCCGCTGCTTTCTTTTGGCAGAGGACAATGACTTGGTGATGCCCGAGGTTCCGGCCGATGAGGCGATGACGGATACTGTCGTGGCATCTGAGGAAGAGCCCAGGGACTCTGGAGTGGTTCAAGAACCTTTACCTGGTATGATTACTTTGGTTTTTTTTCTTATTTGTACTGTCATTTGCCAACATGTAGCTTTTGTTTTCTTGTTAGCTTATTTGCCAGAGGATTCTGACGATTTCGAGCCATCCATGGATGCAATTTTTTATGATGCTTCAGATGAGCTCAGAGAGGTAGAGAGTACTCCGCCGATCATCGAAGAAGATATTTTGCAATACTAATCTTGATATTGATTTTTTTTACAAGATCATATTCATACCTTTTTGTCTTTTCCTTGACAGATTGTGGAGCAGCAGGAGAAGTCCCTCCGTCTTCCTTAGAGCCAGAACAGGGGATACCTGCAGCCGATCCAGGAGTATAGGCTTCTTCTACTTTCAACGAGTCAGCTTCTTCGATTAAACAGGTTGAGGAAGCTGAAAGCAATTTCCAGAGGAAGACTCAGGAGTATGAGCAGTGGCAGGTCCTCTGGGAAGAACTTCCTCGTGCTGCAGATGGGTCGCGGCGTTCGACCGCATTTTATGGGAATATTCTGAAGAAGCGTGGCCTAAAAACTTTGGAAACTAAGGCCAATGGTCTGCTTGAGGACTTGAACCTTTGGTTGAAGACCATACTAGATTGAGTTCCTAGGTTGTATCAAACACTTTTTCTTCTTTCGTCTTTTTTTTTGGTACCTCCATGTATAAACAATTTTGGTACTATATTTTTTGTATCCCCTTCTTTTCACTTAAATCATTTTTTTATGAAAACAAATTTAAGAAAAAGCTTATGGGAATGTTTGTTCGAGAATTTGATCAAAAGGTTGTCATTTTGTGAAAATCTTTTGTCAAAGGGTTGTTTTGGGCATGAAAGCCAATTTTTGTGGCGAAAGCCTGGTTTTTGATGGCTTGAAAACCGAATTTTAGATGGCATGGAAGCCGAATTTTGTGGTGTAAGAGCCAAAATTTATTTGCGGCATGAAAGCCGAATTTTTGTTTGCGGCATGGAAGCCAAAATTTGTAATGGCATTAAAGCCAAAATTTTTGAAATGGCATGAAAGCCGAATTTTGGAATGGCATGAAAGCCGAATTTTGTTTTGTGGCATGAAAGCCGAATTTGTTTGTGGCATGGGAGCCGAAATTTTAAGATGGCGTGAAAGTCGAATTTTGGAATGGTATGAAAGCCGAATTTTGTTTTGTGGCATGAAAGCCGAATTTGTTTATGGCATGGGAGCCGAAATTTTAAGATGGCGTAAAAGCCGAATTTTGGAATGGCATGAAAGCCGAATTTTGTTTTGTGGCATGAAAGCCGAATTTGTTTGTGGCATGGGAGCCGAAATTTTAAGATGGCGTGAAAGCCGAATTTTGTGATGGCATGAAAGCCTTGAATTTTGAAATGGCGTGAAAGCCAAGTTTTGTTTGTTTATGGCATGAAAGCCAAAGTTTCTCCCTTGTTTTTTTTGAATTGGCATGAGAACCAAAATTTTAAGATTGCATGAAAGCCACTTTTTTGAATTGGCATAAGAGCCAAGTTTTGAGATGGCATGAGAGCCGAACTTTTGAATTGGTGTGAAAGCCGAAGTTTTTTTTTTAGATGGCATGAGTGCCAGATTTTTTTGAAAACCAGGTTTTGTTTTGTTGGCATGAAAGCCGATTTTGGCGTTTATAGCCGATTTTTATAGTCAGGTTTTGGTTTTCAAAATGCAGGTATCGACTAAATGTCGCCTCCCTGCTGAATGGTCTTGCAAGTATCAATGGAATGTCGCTTCCTCGCGGTCTGGGTTTGTGAGTATCGATGGAATGTCACTTCATCACTGATTGGGGTGCAAGTATCGACTAAGCATCGTTTCCCTGCTTTTCCAAAAAATTTGGTTTTGCGGGTACTGACTTGGTGTCGTTTCCCCACGATTTTTGAAATTTGAGGTTTTCTCGAACCATTTGAAATTTGGGTTGTGGATATCAATTGGAATATTGCGTCTCCACGATTTTTGAATTTTGAGGTTTTGCAAGTATCGAATGGGGTTCACTTCCTTGCGATTTTTGGGTTTTGGAAGTATCGAATGAGGTTCGCATCCTTCCGGTTCTTGCGAATGGGGTTCGCAACCACGATTTTCAGGGACTTCTAGTTCTGGATCATGACGAAAATCATTGATGCGATCCTGCTCCTGCTCTATGGCAAGATGTTGCAAGATTCTTGTATATTCTTCAAGATTAGGCATAGGAGCCAAATCTTCTTCGTCATCTGCTCCTTGTGGCTCACCGTTATTGGGTTCCACTGAGCATTGGCTGGTGCTGGATCGACTACATTTTCTTGAACAACGTCCTGGTCTTCTTCATCATCAGACCAAGATCCTTGTGGCTGTAATGGGTTATACCAGATTATTGGCATAAGATGAGACTCGGGAATCCATTCCTCGTCGGAGAGGTATTCTCATGTTTCAAGGGATTCTTCCCACTGATCGATATAACTGGCAGTGTCACTGGACTCGTATCCATCCATGTAGAATCCAACTACCGAGTTGCAAGAGTATGATGCCCCCTACGGAGTTTCATTTTTGTATTGAGGTGGCATGAAATCATCAAGGGTGAATTTTGTTACCGCCTTTGAAGTTTTAGGAAGGGATTCTTCCGTCGCCCTTAGTGAAGCAGTGGAAGAGGTTTCTGCATTTCCAAGGACTTCTTGTTTTGGTTGAGACTTCTGCTGCTGTTTGAGCTTGAGGAGTTGATTCTTAGCTTGCCTTCATTGTTGAGCGGCCGACTTTGTTTTGACGATCTCCCAATTTTCATCTTCTAGGAGATCGGGATGCACCCATATGGGTTGTCCATTTGGTGTTGGATAGGGAATCAATTCTTGAGACGCTTGAGCCATTTTAATCACCTTGAATGAAGTAGTGATCTTCTTTTTCGGTGATTTTGAAGTTTGCCCACATGACACCATGTTGACAGAGGCGGAGCCGTAATTTTTGTCAAAGGTTATGACTCCGTTTTTCCACATCTCGTTGATCTTCTCTCTCACAACGAAGCATTGATTAAGAAGGTGTGAGATCATCTGTGGTATGGACAGTATCGGTGATCGTTGATTTTGCCAACATCTCCCGGTCTTTTGGGCTCCGGCAAAGTGAGTTTACCATTTGCTAGGAGAGACTCAAAGATTTCTTCAACATCTTCATTGAACGGATATTTCTTTTCTATACATTCTTTGAAGGCATCGGAAAGTTCAGGTCTTTTACCCATAGCTTTGTTTTCAGCTTTCTTTGGCTGCTGAGGAGTTGATCTTAATCTACACATTAAGGTCTGCACATTAAGGTCTGCACATTGAGAACCTCCTTTTTCTTTGGTTTTGAGGTCGTAATGGCAGTCGGCTCTTTCTTTGATGATTTCAGACTATTGAAGTCTTTGATCACCATTTCAGCTTCCATGGAAGCTTCGAGGAGTTCTCCCAGATTCTTTGATTTATTGCCGATGATCATGGAGTGAATCCTTACTCTCATATTGTTACGGCAGATGTCGACTAGCGACGCTTGTGGCAGTACATCTGAGCATTTGTACGCCATTGCCTTCCACTTGTGAATAAACTCGTATGTTGATTGATTCTCTCCATGTTTTAGGCCGCAGAGCTGAGCCATAATAACAGGATGATCCTCACCTTGGAAGTGGGTCAGGAAGCGTGTCTCCAGCATAGCCCAGTTCTGGATGGAGTTCTCCGGCAGAGTGGAGTACCAATCAAAGGTTGTAATCTTGAGGGCATTTTGATCCGCAATAGCTCCTGTCAGGATCTTGAAGTGGATGACATGCTGTCTGGTTGAACCTTTCCCCGTATATGTCTGGAGAGTAGGTTGTTTGAATTTTGCAGGAAACGGAACCGAGTCCATCCATAGAGGGTAGGGTGGCTTGATCCCATGTTCCTTCAATGTATCCTCTTCTTTTGCTTTTGCGAGGATATAGTCAACGTCCTTTTTGGTAAGGGCACGTGACTCATTGTTTTCTGTATTGCCCTCGTCATCTTGATGATTTGGAGGGGTTTTATTGTTAGGTGGTGGACGCTGTAAAGTGAGAAGGAGGTTTTCCATCAGAGCCTCAATTCTCTGTTGTCCTTGCTCCAACTGATGGATGCGTGCGGTTACATCATCCTGTGGTGTGGTGGAGGCTGCTCAGAACTTGTAGCCAAGACGTTCGCGTGACTCATTGTTTTCTGTATTGCCCTCGTTATCTTGATGATTTGGAGGGGTTTTATTGTTAGGTGGTGGACGCTGTAAAGTGAGAAGGAGGTTTTCCATTAGAGCCTCAATTCTCTATTGTCCTTGCTCCAACTGATGGATGCGTGCGGTTACATCATCCTGTGGATTATGTGGTGGAGGCTACTCAGAACTTGTAGCCAAGACGTTCATCCCTCGGGATTCGAACGAAGAAATCGTCCTGGTGACTGAGTTGGGGCTCATTCTTCTAGATGAAGAGTCCGAGGAGTGATTACTCCGATGTCCCTGGCTTGAAGGAGTGGAGGATTCTTCTAGATGTGTTCATGTCCGAGAGACGCTGCGAGTTACTGGACGTCTGACACGGATTTTGGTTGCTGACTTCTGGCGTTTTCTGGTTTTGTCAACCATATGGACAGCAACGAATTGGTCGGGTCTTTCTTTTTCGACCCATTTGTTTGAGACATGGAGGGTAGAATGCTAGATCCTTTGCTTCTCAAGTCTCTTTTGTCAATATGTCGAGCGGCGACTCATACGACGAGCAATTTGAGCTTCAGTCAGCTCTGGCTGGGCTCTGGCAATGAAGGATGTAGTCCCCCGTGAGCAGTAGCCAAGCTTATCTTCTTTGAAGCTGGGCAAGGACTGAATATGGACGCGGTCCTTTGCCTGTCGTAGTGAAGATTTGAATTTTGCGAGCTCGGCCCCTGTTGAGATGAAGGGTCGACTCGCAGGAGTGCAGGCTTCAGCGGGTTTTTGCAGAGGCCTAACGATGCAAGATTTGATTTTAGGCTTGTAGGAGCAAGCTGGCTCATGCTGATTTTGTTTGTTCTTTGGGCAGAGGTTAGGTTTCTCCTCTTTCATGTAAGAGAGAGGGTAGAACCGATTCTCCTTAAGAGGAGCCAGGTATGTTGGCTTCGCAGATGTTCGAGACCTCCTTTGTTTCGGTGAGGGTCTCGGGGACCAAGTTTTGGGGCAAACCTGGTTTCTTATGGGTTGAGGCTTCGTGGGAGCCCCACGGGCTTCAGGCTTCTTGGTGTTCGCCCTTGGTACCATAGCAGTGACACATTGCGGGGCAATTATCTGCTTCTTGGCAGGTACAGTTTCTTCTGCGGGGAGTGGGAATGGTCCCAGCGACCCGAAGTCGATGGTCCGGGGAGTTGAAGTTGACCTGGTGTTTGGAGAGTTGTCGAGGGAGATGATTCGGCAACTGGCAGGGCGTTTATGCTTTTTTTGCTTGTCTTGAAGCATAAGTTGGTACTTGTTCTCATTGAAAATGATGGTCAATGAAGCTGCCATTATTAGTTTTGGAAAACTTCTGAAATAAGACCAAATCCATGGAAAACAACTATGGTTTTGTCTTTTCAAATCACTTGAGGGGACATGGCCCAACCCAAGCAAGATGAAGAAGGCAAAAAGCCAAAGATGATACAATTGTTCTAAAATGCAAGTATGGTGGCTCAGGGTGAGCGTTCCAGTGATTGCTAGAAGCAATTGTAGACCTTAATTCAAATTACCGAGAAGCAAGGCTCACTCGAGGTAAAATGATATAAGGTTGGAGATACAAATGTGTCGGTCGCGAATATAGTATACCCGAAAGGGCGTACAAGTACCGCTATGCACAAATGTTGCAAATCGCATCCTTGGAAAGGACACGAGATGGAATTTTTTTGAAATGTCCAATTTGGATTCATAAAGGAGAGCAAATGGTATTCCAATCCGAATAAGGGCTCAAACATTTCTGCGAGCGCTAAATCCGAAAGGGAAGGAACCAGAATTTCTCGAATGTAAGCCTAAATATGACGGAAGTTTTTTTTTTTTTTTTTAAAAGGTCAAGATTGAATTCATCAAAGAGAGAAAATGGTGTTCCAATCCGAATCACAACTCAACATTTCTACGAGCGTTAAATCCGAAAGAGAAAGAGCCAAGATTTCTCAACTTTGAACTCAAAAGTGACGTAAGTTTTTTTTGAAGGTTTAAAATTGAATTCATCAAAGAGAGCAAATGGTGTTCCAATCCGAACCACAACTCAACATTTCTGCGAGCGCTAAATCCGAAAGGGAAATAACCAAGATTTCTCAATTCTGAACTCAAAAGTGAAGAATTTTTTTTTGAAAGGTGCACATAGGTTTCCAATTCGATCATATGAAACCTTAGTAGATAGATCAGCCCCTAGGTAAGGGTAGGATTACGTAATGAACCCGTTTGAAGGACCCTTGCCTTGAACAGTCTAGCTGTCTCCACACTCGGGACAAGGCTTTTCTTAAGTCCACTTTAATCAAAGAGCGCAATTGGTGCAACCTTAGTGTTTTTTTTTTCAAAGGTTTCTAATGAACTCATCAAAGAGAACAAGTAGTGTTCCAATCCGAACCACAACTCAACATTTCTGCGAGCGTTAAATCCGAAAGAGAATAACCAAAGTTTTTTTGAATTTGAATTTAAAAGAGAGAAAACTGATTTTTTTTTTTTAGTTTGAAATTATGTTTTTTTTTTTTTTTTGAAATCCCATGGGCCATGGTCGCTGGCGACCATGGGGCTTTGGCCCTTTTAGTCGCCGAGCTTCGTTTTCGGCCGTTTTTCCTTCTTTTTCGTTCCTTTTTTCTTCTGCATTTTTCTTGACATTTTTTCTCAATTATTAACTTGATTTTCTTCGAGAAAACTTGACGAGAACCCGCGCAAAACCGGAGCACAAAGTTTCCCATTTTTTGGGAAAGCCGAAGACTTTGTAGCCGATTTTCCGTCAAGAGTCGAAACTAGGTCAAACGATGTCGGAATGACCTGAAAATTGAGGTGAAGCTTCTTGAGCAGTGGATAGGACCAACCATGGGCTTTTATTTGAGTTTTGAAGCCGTTTGGGGTCCCGTCAATGCTTGACTTGATTTTGCTACGGGAAAAATGTCGAGCTTTGATATGTGGTCAAACGATGTCCGATTGACCTAAAATTTGACAGGGAGCCTATTGGAGTCATGTAGAGACGATCTATCAGCTCCGTTTTGGATGTCATGGTCCCAGGGTGCTCCGCCGCCGATAGGCTTGATTTTCTTTCGGAGCGTTGAAACCTGGTCAAACGTTGTCGGAATGACCTGAAATTCGACGTGCAGCCTTTTGGAGGCATGTTGAAGCCACTCATGTGCTTTGTTTGATGAGTGATGGCCTCGGTGGTTCTCGCAGCCGGGAGGCTTGATTTTGCTGCTCGAGCATTGATGGAGGGTCAAACGTTATCGGTTTGACTTGAAATTTGGCATGGAGCCCTTTGGAGGTATTTTGAAACCATCCATAGGCTCTGATCAAAGTTTTGGTGTATTCGATGCTGTCGCCGCCAGGAGCGCTTGTTTAGCTGTCAGAGAAGTGAAGTTAGGCCAAATGATGTCGAAATGGCCCGAAACTTCATGTCTACCCTTCTTTTGACTGTCTTGAAGGATCTTGCAGTTTTTGTCTGATTCTGACAAGATTTGATGTTTGAAGTAGCTTTGCCTGTTTTGTAGCAGGATGCAGCTTCATGTGGCTTCTTGATGTTGAGGAGACATAGTGACTTTTTTGGTGTCAACAGTAGAGTGCTTACTATGGAACGTACCAGATCTACAATATTCGGTTCAAATCCTCTTCTTTTGAGATCGTAGAACAACTATTCCTTGTTCAGCAAATGTTCCTAACACATGTTCCTTTAACCATTTTCTCTTTCCTGAACTGTATTCATGAGGGCTGAATATATTTTTCAAATGATTGTAATAGGTCGACAAACTCCACTACATGCAATGGTCGCAGGATTTCAAATATCCTCCTTTTTACAACATCCCAGGCTAATGGAAATGTTTTAGCAATTTTTATCATTATATATCTTTCGGGGATGAAGTTTCCACACACTCTCAGCCACTGAACTAGTTGTATTTTGTGTGAGCCATGCTTTGCTATTGAGGTGTCATGCTCAAATGGTTTATGTTCGAACTCATCTATTCACTCCCTAACATGTAAAGAGTCATTCCCACGATAATATTTGAGAGGTGTACCCATCTTATGTGGTTTAGATTTGAAATTTTAATTTATAAATAATCATTTAAATGAAAGTAATAACAGTTCAATGAAATTAGTAATAACATAGTAAGCAAGTTATTAACTTGGCACACATTATAAAATGCTTGTAAAATAAACATAATGACAAATAAGCAACCACAGAATAAAATATAATTATCAACAATTTAAGAACAATTCAACTAATCTTTGTCCCGATGTATCTATACATTAAATTCACTAAATATCAAATCTCATAATATATTTTAATGGGGGATATCGTTGAAGACTTCCCTGTACACAATATTTTTTGCGATATCATTTGGCACCCCTTGTTTATTGATCTGCAACATCTTTAAACCTGACGGAGATGTAATATGCGACAAAGCTACATATAGCTGGCCATGTGAAAACACATGATTCGAGAGGTAGACACCGATATTCTTTAGAGTTTGTCCATAACTCTTATTTATTGTGATTGCAAATGCCAGCTTGATAAGAAATTGTCTTCTTTTCAGTGTGAATGTCAAATCACTAGACGCCAGTGTTAGGTCAATATGACTTATCAATATAATTTCTCCAATGCGGGAACCTGTCATGACTTTAGCTTGTATAACTATGTCCCCCATCTTGTAAACAACTAATCGGGTACCATTTCACAATCCCAAACACTGATTCAAGCTTCGCAACAACATTATCGGAGCTCTAACTTTTAACTCCGGAGCATGACTTGGTAATCTTGGTAAGTCCAAAGAATTCAGAAACTCTGGAGGGTGCAAAACATAATCTATAGATTCTCCTGATGTAGGACATAGCTTATCTACACTATAAAATACCCGCATTTCTCCTGGTATCATCGATAACATCATCGAGTTTAGCTAGTCGACATCGATGTTTTTTAGAGCCAGTATTCCACACTCACTTTAGTAGGACAAATAATTGTACCTATTAATTAGTTCAGGATAAGTTAATTCAATCAACCGCTGTACTCCCCTTTCATCATTTCGTATGAGAAACTTATCTGGGATTTTGATCCAGTTTGGATCATAATCATTTCCAAAAGATGTCCCATATACCTTTCCCTCGCCAACCATCTTAATGCACTCCGCGAAATCATGTAACCGAGATCGTAAAATTTCAGAGACATTGTTTGACCTAACAATCATATTTATAGAACAGTTACTCGTATTTTGCAGAATGTCTTTGAATGTTCGATCAACAACGTCAAAGGTGTAGCGACTCAACATTGGGTCTTCATCCCATATGAATAAATCAGCCTCATAAATTAACATTGCCAAGTCGGTCCAATGGGTGATGTAACAACATGACGATTGGTGAAGGTTTAGCGGTATTTTGAAACGAAAGTGCGCAGTTTTTTCATTTAGTGAAAACAAAGTAGCAATTCCCGATGATGCCACTGAGAGAACAATTTTTTCATATGACCTGACCTTTGCTATTAAAGTCCTCTATAGATATGTCTTGCCCGTTCCTCCGCTATCATAATAAAGAAGGGACCCCTCGTCTGTCTCGTGTACGCATCCATTATCATGTCGAAGACCCTCTTTTGATCATCATTTAAGCAGACATGTAACAATTCGAACAGATGGCTTTCAGCTGTGCTATCATAATTGAGTTCTTCTATCATAAGCCTGTTTGTCATGATTTGGCCCAACCGGAAAGCTGGCAGCGGCATAGGGGGAATTCTATCAATGATCTGCCATTCCTATTCAGTATACGCTCGATATCCAGCAGCCCTAAATTTCCCAATTCACTTTCATCAAGACATCTATCTCTACCTTCAAATTGTCTCCTCGTTCGATTTTGTAAATCATCCGTTAGGTCCATCCAATGTTTTTCCCACAATTCTGTGAGATCTATAATTGCTGAGAACATCAGCATTGAACAGAACATGTTTCTGAGTTGGTAAACCTATGGCCCATGTTGAAGCTTCGCTAAGTGCTTCATGCCATTCACCATCACGTTCAAATAGGCCAAGTGCAAAGCATGCCGATTTGTAAGTTAGGTGCACCACTCCGCCAACGGTTCTAATATCCTCATGGCATTTTGCCCTACGGACTTTGTTAAGTAGCATACCCAGATAACGACGTTCTCCCAAGTTTGGATGTGCATAAGCGAGTCTACCAATACTAATACGTTGTTTTCGCCTTGTCCACTGTTTTTGCTTTGCGTTTCAGACCCCCACTTTGTTGGGAACTGAATGTAAGTGAGTTCATTGGCAGCTGGGTGGTTTATATTTGCTTCGAACCATTTGGTAAACAATATGTCATGAATGCCATCCCAATTAATCACGGACTCAACATCATCCGTGTCCCTAAACGCAACAAACTGTTCTCCTGGTAAATGATATTGTAACTTTTGCACCAAGGGATATTGTTTTTGCAAGTAGAACTCGAATATTCTCCAACATACTTCAATCGAAGATATGTATCGACCATCTTGAAATTGCTTGTACTCATTCACACATCTGTACATACGTTCTCCACTGTTATTAGGCTGTACAATATTATCCTCTCATCGATAACAATTGTTGCACGATCTGGACCCTTATGAATGTACTTGTATAAGTACTTAATGACCTTGCTATGGGCACATCAAAATCGTTGATTCTTTACGTCATATTATTATTTTGACGTTTGTAGACCATGAATCCATTCTCCGCTATTGTCGTTGCACTGACAAATGGTTTTGGATAACCTTTTGAGCACTTTCCATTTACCATACATGAAGCATTCATATTTTGATAACCACATGGCCCGTGTAACATGCATCTCGTCACAGTTGCGAATACCAATGGATCTTTAACCTCACTTGGTATTTTCGCCGAAATAATGTCATTAATCTCTTTTGGTAACTATGGTTTGTCCTCACCAACCAGAGTGAGGATGAAGTGAGAATGAGGTAATCCTCATTTTTGAAACTCAATGACATGAATATTTGTTTAGATTGGGGTGATTTTCGTAATTAATAGAATGTTTCAAAATCATTCGGACTCAGTAATATAATTTCAAAAATTAAGAGTAGATATTGAAGTTAAAGTATGCTAATAATTGAGTTTGTATACCTGCAATTACTCTACCGAATATTTTTTTTTTTAGGTCCTCCATCAATTGTTTCAGCCTAATGTGAAATACCCTTGCAACTATATCTGGCATGTCCTCATTAGGGCTGTCAATTGGGTCGTGTTAACGAATTCGGGTTAGAATCACCTCAACCTGAACACGACCCATTAAGAAAACGGGTCAAAAAACCAAATACGAACCCAATTCGTTTACAAAAGTTATGCCACCCACACTTTAAATTTTTGCATGGTAATGTGATGCACACTTGGTAGCATGGCTTTTTGGCGGGTTGCATTGGGTCATAATGGGTTACCACGACCCATTAATTTAAAGGGTTAATGGGTCTGACCCATTAACAACCCAAACCCATTAAGGGGTCACCCAAACCCGTTAATATTGTGTAGGTTCGTGTCGTGTTAGCGGGTCGTGTGACATTTTAACAGCCCTAGTCCTCATTGCGTTGACCAGGGAATCTTGATAGTCGTTGTTGAATCTCTGGCCAACTTGGGTTACATGTGAATGTTATAAATAGATCGGGGAATCCCATCGTACGACAAATAGCCATAGCATCCTAATAATGTTGTATCATGTTCCTTGGACCACCAGTGAATGACTAAGGAATAATGTAGCGCATACCAACTGCAGTTGCATCTGTATCACCAGCGTTGACCACATCCTGTAAACCCCTATACAAATCTGCACGCAAAGCATTCTAATTGTTCCTAATGAAACTAAGCTTTTCATGTTCTATTGCCACGTAGCAATCAACCACAAACTGTTGGAACAATCAGCCACCCCTGAAGCAACGATATCCCTTCGCCATCTCGAGACATCAGTCTAAATGCATAGAACTCTCTGATCGATACAACCTCACGCATATAGTTTGACCCAGGTGCGAACATCATGAACTTTGTCCATCCATCAGTTCCAAATGGAAAGAGCAATGGGTATTGGAGCGGCATGTACGAAGGGTGTGTTTCATTAATCCTCTGGAGATATCCATCTAACTTTCTAACTATAATATCTCGATTTCCTATAATTTCATATTCATCTCCAACAATGATGGTTGCAACCTCTGTTGTGATTGGTCTTGCGTATTGTCTTCCTTCCTGTGAATGCAGAATCCGGACATGCAGATTTTGATTACCATTTTCATACAACCTATCTCTTACATTACGGAACAATCTTACATAAGGGTTAGTCACATTTAGCATTGTCTGCAAGCCTTCCACTACAGTCAAGTCAAACTCATTTGTATCATTTGCATCCCCGCTTCCTTGAACAAAATAGCCCTTAATCTATTGGATGTTTCATGTTCTGTGTCATATATATATATATATAGTTGAGCAAACTTAGGCATGTCTCCAGGTGCAGGAAGTAATGAACCGATCCTATGAAAATCTGATCCATTTATCCGAAAAAGATATGGTCCTCTTCTATCGAGCATAGTGCGATCAATTTTTCCACCCATTAACGTGAAGGACAACATTGAGTTGTATGTTCTTATTTTTCTCCATGCATCTAGATTGATGGAATTGATTCTATAGAAATTCAGACGTGTTTGGTAGTAGTGTCAGCATCACGTTTCCCCCATGACAGCAAAGGCTAAACTTTGGTCTTGAAATTGAATTGTCTTTGATTCTTTCATCAAGCCACATAATAGCTCTACGGTGAGAGCATATTTCAACTCTGAAAATGAAGCTCCAATTCATGGAGATATTTTTTCTCCTCGAGTAGAAGACAATATTATTTCTTGTAATTATTTTTTTATCATCCTTAAAAAACTCAGTATTGTCAGGTAATAATAGTGAGCAGTTAAAAATAATATTCAATACTTGATGTTGAAGCCATTTTGTTGCCCGACGTCACATTAGAATGAGATGTTGAAGCCATTTTGTTGCCCGACGTCACATTGGAATGAGAATGATGTTGTCGCCTTAAACGCAAGATTGTGGATCTTACACGTCGTGCCTCCATTTGCATGACTCTTTTCATATTCCCTAGTTAATCTTGTTCGTTTTCCATCGAGTGACTGATATGACTCACATTATGGTGTAGTTGCACCTAGAATTGAGTGGTCGCAATTGTTTATTATTTTTTAAGATAATAAAAAGATATGATATCGAGTTATGTAGATGTTGAAGACGTATATATTTACAAAAAGTAAGATATTACATTTTTAATTTATGAGATATCAAAATTAATTATAAACATATAAGAATATATTCATACATCTTTATATAAAAACAGTCAACACATCTTCAATCATAAATACAAATGTTATATTCACATAGGCCAATGGTCATTTCAATCCCTCCACACAAATTTCTTCTTTACCCCTTTGAAGTATCACCAATACCATTTTAAAATCGATCAAACCGTTTTTTAGCTCTAGATTAAAAAAAAAAAAAGTATAAACATATTAACTTTAAAAGCCATAAATTATGAGACTTTAAAACCACAGGCTAGTATTATTTGATCTCAATAATAATTGGCCCACCTTGGATCAATGTATATATCTCTTAATTATGAGTCCATGTGGGCCCACGGAAGTGTAATTATGGTGGGGCAAACCTAGGGTCATTTGTCTATATAATCAGATCAGCAAATGATGCCTATAAGATTCAATTAAAAAACTCCAACCTTAAAAATTTTTTATCAGAAGCCCATCCATGACGTGGTCTACCAAAAGGTCGGGTTTGATTTTCGTTCACATGTGAGGTGTGACAATCTCTGAGTATAGTAGAGCTTTATTTGGAAACTAAAAGAAAATGATATTTTTTATAAAAAATTTATCAGTGTGAATTATTGAAAGGTGGGCCCCAAATATTAAAAAAAAAGATGACAATCTTGAGAGGATGGAAGATAGATGGTGTTGAGAGAGAGAATAATCTATAATCCATATTGACCTAGAAAACTAATATCTATGCATAATCCATGAGTGGGTCCCACTGCAGAAATTAGTTAAATATGCGGAGCCCACTAATTGATTTGCATCCATTAAGAAATCAGACAACGCCCTATAGGCTTGCCTCCCTCCATCAGTGGCGCCCACTCTTAGAAAAAAGAGGTTAAGAGAAGGCCATTGGGATTTCATTCAATATTGGAGTCCAATCTTGAAATATATTTAATACGAACTAATGCCCACTACTGGATCCATCCATTTAGGGAAAAAAACTGAAAGGAGAGTAAAGGAGCAACAGTTTGGATTCCAATCATCAGTAGGGTCCACAAAACATATTTAACATGGGACCCATTGATGATTGAAGATCTAAGGAAAATAAAACAAACCGTTGATGATTGAAGATCTAAGGAAAAGAATCCATCCATTTAGGGAAAAAAACTGAAAGCAGAGTAAAGGAGCAACAGTTTGGATTTCAATCATCAGTAGGGCCCACAAAACATATTTAACATGGGACCCATTGATGATTGAAGATCTAAGAAAAATGAAACAAATCGTTGATGATTGAAGATCTAAGGAAAAGAAAACAAGCCGACTATAAAGATTTACTTATAATTTGGATAATGGCAAGAAATAAGACTCAAATTCAAACCTTCATAAAAATCTCTTATGAGAGAGGTTTTAGGAGAGAAAAAGTAGCCCTCTTTAAAAAGGGAGACTTTTTAGAGATGATGTAGCACCCCTCACAGCCCAGAGAGACCTTTTAGGGATGAGGTAGCGCCCCTCACAGCCCACCTCCCCCTTTGCTTTAATATATAAATGGTAGCTGTGAGACCTCGACCCCTAATTTCCGGAATTAATGTTGTTTTATCTGTGGATTAGTTTCTCTAAATGGGGTTAGTGTTTATTTGAGTTGAGTTTATGATCCAGAATGGTTTTTCTCTAGTTTTGAAGAGTTTTGAGAGCCAGTGAACCTAGACAGTGACCATAGGGTCCTACTTGTTTTGCATGATCAGCTTCGAAAGATTCTTCGTGATTCCCAAAAATTCCCATTTCAGCCCCGTTTGACTAATATTATCATTCCCTACGACTTTCGTGTTCACCCCGTACCTATTCGAAGCTCCGAAAATTAGTTTTTCCAGCCCTGGGGGCAAAATCGGTCTTTTCACAAAATCTAGACCCAAATTTCAAAAACTCAGAACCATGCCAAAATTATACTTTTTGAAAATTAGATTTTATGAGAAACATTTTTCTCTTCTTCGTCGATCGTATCCGGGGCCTAGAAATTGATGTTTTAATCTTGACAAGTTTAAGTGATGGTGGAGCCGACACCCACCCTTTTATAAAAGGACCACCCATCTCCCTTCTTTCCCATTCATTCCAGCACTCTTAGGAGAGGAACTCCAGCTCCTTAGGGCTTTTTGCCATTTTCTATTCTTCTTCTTGCTCCCTCTCACAAAATCCACCTCCAAACCTTGCTAAAATGGAGATTTGAGCTCAACTTCTTCTCCTTCATCCTTCTAACTTTCCATGGATATCATCCTTGTACAAATCTCAGCTAGGCAGCCCCTATTTTAAGCTCCTTCTTGTTGATTAATGGCCCTAGAGGTAAGGATCTCTTTCCATCTTCTATTGTTGAGCAATGACTTTCCCCTTAGGCCATATTTCTTAGCTTGTTTGAACACATTTCTTCTCTTTGATGAGTTATCATTTTTAGGGTTCTTATGGGTTGCTTCTGGGGGGGTTTTGAATAGCTTGGAGATCTCTGGCTTGGGAGTGAACTTAGGAGCTTGTTTAGCTATCTTGGAGGCCAAGGCAAGTGGATGAATTGGTACTTTTAGTTTTAAATGGTATTATGAGAAATATGAATGATTTTACTATTCATTCTTGACTAGCATTGGTTTTGAAATAAATGCACATGAATGAGTTTTAATTATTGTTTATCTCATAGAAATGTTTGCATTTATGGTTTTTCATTTAGTACTTGTTCTTGGCGTAAGTGAATCATTGTGATTTGGTGATCTTTCCTCTTTCTCTTATGGTTGAATGGGGTGAAGAAGAGGTGATTGGATTAACGTTTATAGAAGTTTTGATGGGGGAAGTGTTGAATGATGAATTGGAGGAGCTTTTTAGCTCATTTTATTGCAGGGAAGTGAATGTGAAGTGAAGAAAACTAAGTGGAGGAAAAAGAGGCTCGGATCTGAACTCAATGTGAATTTCCTGCAACTGGGCGGTCAGCTGGCGGTCACCTGTCGACTAGCCGCCTGGTGACTGGTGGCTAACCAAACCAGGTTCGGTCACAATTCCAAAGAGCTGCATCCTATCCTGAAGGGGGCGGTCAACTGGCAGTCACCTGTCGGCTAGCCACCTAGTGGCTGACGGCTAGCCGAACCCATTTCGGTTACAGTTCCAGTATGATGTATCCTTTCGGTCTGCTCGCGGTCAGCCAGTGGCTAACCGCCGAATCCATCGGTGGCTAACCGCCAGCTAACTGCCAGGTAAACGACCTCACCCGGAAATTTTGAAATGAAGAGAAAAGAAGGAGTTTCCATCCCAATTGCTTGTGAACCCCTTCAGGGAGCGAAGTGTACTATTCCCCTAGGGCTATGTCTGAAGCAGAAATGAAACATTTATAAGATTAGGAGAGGTTTGTTGGGAACCCTATGAGAATGAGGAAATTTACAGAAACCCGTTTGAGAAAGAAACCACATCACAAAGATTCATTGTAGTTTCAAGATTTCTAAGGTGTATAAGGAGCCCGGGATGTCCTTAAAACTCAAGGAGTACTAAGTCTATATTGAAATCGACATACGGGATCCCTATTCACCTTGAGTTAACCTCGAATCCCGATACTTATCCCGAGATTTTAAAAGTTCAGTTTTATTCCACTGTCCCTGAATTTTGACATGCACTCCCGAAATCCATGATTTATAATTTGTTACTCCCGAAAACACTGAAATTACATTTGTAGCATTTTGCTAATCTCGATGTGCATTCCCGATATTGAATTGACATTTGTACCTTCGAGCACCCTGTCCCGCCCGGTTATTTAATTGCATTATATGTATTGTATACATGTCCTGATTTCTGTCACATGACTTATGAGTCAGCACCACTAAGCTTGGACGACCTTGTCGGTTTAATCCACCGACTTGGAGGTCCCCCTCCCGTCCCGCCAGCTGCAGTTTGGATCCCGATGCCCAGTTTATTACCGTGGTCCCGTCCCGATACCCGGCTCGCTCCCGTGGTTCCCAATATCCGGTTCGCTACCATGAATCCCGATACCTGGTTTGCTACCGCGGTCCCGTCCCGTATTATTATATATATATGTATATTTTCGTTGAATCTCCTCACTTCGGTGACCGAGATCAACGCTCCGATATACTCTTGTCACTTCGGCGATAGAGGATTTAGCTTTATGTGATTGCCACCCGTCCTCACGATTGTGGCTCCCCTGAAGAAGGACAATTTGCAGGGTTTGCATGTGGACTGGGTTTGCAATGTGAGGAATATCCGATTTGTCAAATATCCATGCTTTTACAGATATTTTAATGAACACATGTTTGGAATACCCGATTTGTCAAATATCCATGCTTTTACAGATATTTTAATGAACACATTTTGGAATACCCGATTTGTCAAATATCCATGCTTTTACAGATATTTTAATGAACACATTTTGGAATACCCGATTTGTCAAATATCCATGCTTTTATAGATATTTTAATGAACACATGTTTGAATACCCAATTTCTCAAATATCCATCCTTTTACAGATATTTTAATGAACACATGTTTGAAATGCCCGATTTGTCAAATATTCATGCTTTTACAGATGTTTTAAATGAATACTTATTTTGTCAGATCTCCATATTTGTACATGCTTTAAATGAATACATGCCTTGTCAAACATCCATGTTTTACACCTGTTTTATATGAATACAGGAATTGTCAGATATCTATGATTTTCCACCCGTTTTAATTATTTACAGCCTTTGATCAAATAATATGAATTATCACATGCTTTAATCTTTAGCATATTTATTATCTTTTCATCCACCTGCCAGACCGTCGTATCTGACCCACTATTTTGGTACTCAGGTTCAGATTTCCCTATCCCGAGCAAAATGCTTTTGTTGGCTGTGGAGCCATGAGTTTGCAGGTTATTTTGTCGGCTATGTCATGTAGACATTGAGCTTGACATCGGAGCTACGTCACATGTGGGTAGTGGTTATTAGCTTGTCATTGTAGGGCTTCTCTTAGTCTTTTCTTGGGATTGTTAATTAACGCACTTTGATAATTTGTAACGTGAACATATGTGGGAATGTAATATCTTGTTACTGTCAACTCTGTATTTGGTTGTGATAGTTAACTCCAGTCTGATATGGTTTTTGATATAATAGCTACATGCTAGCGGTTGAGTGCGACACGAAATCTGATGGCCACGGATTCCGGGTCGCATCGCCACGAAAGCTTCCGCAAAATATTCAGAGTATGATTGAACGTGTTATCCTCACACACGCAGATCCTGGGAGAAAATATAATTATAACTTAATTCTCATTCGTGCTCTTAATTCCCACTCGCGCCCCCCGAGGTCAAGCCGCTGCAGGGTCCGGGTTTGGGGTCGTGACAGTAGCCATTGTGAGAATTGGTGGCTTATTGATACCCTCAAAATGCTAAGTTCGTCTATAATGTAAAATCGATAACCTTAATAATCGACTTTCCTTTTGAATTTGTAAGAGTTGATTTCTAAACCAAAGAGAATGTTTCCCGGATTGCGTAAGATGAGCAATCGTCTTATAGCAGCCAACCGTGACATCTTATATTTGATTATGTTTTGAAGAACCTCTTCAATTGGAAGTGTATTGTTGAGTTCATGAATTTGCACATTTATGTATCATTTTATGATGAATTAAGGATTTAATTAGGTGAATTGCATCATTATTCATCTAATGTCATCATTTCATGCATTTTCACCTAGGAACCTGAATTTTCATACTTTTCATACATTTTCTGCATTAACTTAGAATGTTTTGCAAATTTTCTCCGAAGAGTCTCAGTTGGAGTAGAACTCTGTCCGGGAGGGTCCCGCTTCAATATAGGCTCTTCAGTATTTGAAGTGTTGAATTAGAATGTGCAGAAAATGAGAATTACAAGCCTCTATCATGGAATCCACTTTTAAGCACACATTGTCATCCTGGGCCTTGCATTGCTGAATTGAAGTAAATTGAAGAATTCACCATGTGGACCCCACACACAAGCTATATGCAAATTAATCAACAGAGGGGTCCACTCATCATGTCAATTGAAGAGTTCTAACTATAGTAGAAGACTTCTCATATGGCACACTGTTCAAACAGATGAAATGTCCCACATGCCAGGGTCTACAGTAATTGCAAATTTGAAATTATAAATGGATAATTCAAAGAGTAATATTCTGATTGGAACAAAAAAAAAAAGAGTTTGAATCATCCACATCTGAGGTCCTTTCAAAAATGAAAGTTGTTCAGAGATAGAATCCATCACAAATCAAATTGTAAAAGTTAATTCCGTTTTTCTCAGATAACTCATCTTCAAATGGCCATAACTTTCAATCCGACCATCGGATCGATGAAATTTACCTACCGTTGGAAAGCTTATTTAGATTAAATATCCGCGGAGCCCAAGAACGTACAAATCAGAGCTATTGACAGAGTTATGGGGCCAGAGATTTTCATGTTCATTTTTAGACGGGATTGCAATTAAATCCACACCGTTGATAATCAATTGCTACACATCACTTGTGGGACCCCATCTGAAGATTAGCCAAGCCATCCAGAGGTTTCCAGAAGCTTCCATCTCATTCAAATTCAAAAATGATAAGAGATATACCTTATCAATGAAGAAAAATCAAATCTACAAAGAAGATGTCCAGATTCAATGTATCTGATAGATAATCGGAGATATAAAAGGAACTAAAAGGTAGCATACTGGAATAATTCCCTCCCCTTGGACGTCCACTATTACTCTCTCCTCTCTTTCTCTTCTTTCCCTAATTAATAGAATTTAAGAGTTATTTTTTGGTATTCTGGAGCCCTATTCCAGAACTAGGTTATAAGAGTGTGAGAGAAAATTGTAATTGCTATGAAATTCTTAATGAAAATCACATCTTTTGCAATGGAGGAGTAGATCCCTGGATCAGAGTGTCAGATGAAGTTAAGTATTTCTCATCGTTAATTTATATGATATTTTTGTCTCTTGCGTATTGATTATAATAATAAATCTACCTTCTGTCATTGACAATCTATGTTATTCAATTTTTTTTATTCAAATTATGCTTTAATCATGTATGTTTTCTTAATAGATTATTCTTAGATTGAAATTTTTTGATAATCTATCTTTGATTAATATGTGATATTTAGTTAAGTTCATAATTTCATTAGGTGAAGGAGATTTTTGCCTTTAATAAATTGCGAAAAATTGTGCTATTTAATAGACAAATTATCCGAATAAAAAACATCGATTTGATTCTGATTTGAAGAATCTTTGGGAAAAAATTATTTTATCTATTGCATAGAATGATGGCGGGACTACTTAATGGATTCATGATATTCTAATATGCATTTTCTCATATTTTATTGCTGCACTTTAGATCTAGATTTTCTCAATCTTATTTTTGTATTTTTTTATTTATCTCTCTTGTCATTATCATTGATAAAAAAAATTCATAAAAAAATTCAGATTTTAAATTTTAAGTTAGTAATGCTCTTTGTGGGATTCGACCTGTACTTGCCACTGTCTCAAAAGAACAGTTGTGCATTTGTAGTATTAAAAAATTGAATTTAAATTCACATCATGTATCAATCCTGGACATATATAATTTCAAACCTTTTAGTAGGACACAATGCGTTAGATACGTACTTAGAAAGGTAAGACAGACATAATAAATTATTCTCGGATAATAGTGTCAGTAAGTTACATACCACAATTAGAAGACTCTATAACATCACTTATATAATTTAGAAAAAAATCACACATAATTAACCACCTAAACCCTAACTACAGTTGTAATTTGTTTACTATTGCGCCGGGTACATATTTCTAGTTATTTATGTTATTTATCTATATTTTTCTCGAGTGAAGTTTATTTTTGTTTATAGCTGAATAAAATATGTTTTGATTTCGAAGGAAAAATATATTAAATAAAGAATTTCAAAATATAAGTTATTGGGCCTAATATCATGCTTAGGTCTCTAATTCATCACAAGCTTGCAGTTAGACACAGTACCTAATTCATTAAGTTGTTTTTTTTTTTTTTTTTTCAGTTCATTTATAAAAATTAAAGATCATTAATTTTTAGCAATTTATGATATTCTGGCATTCATAACTAAACCCTATTACTACATTGTATTCATCATAGTTTTTTATTAAAACCCATAATTAAATGAGTGAGCCTAATATCACGCATGGGTCTCTAATTAATCACAGGCTTGTAGTTAGACCCATACATTCTCTCTTGTCTTCTTTGTAGGCTCATGCATTTTAAATATATAGGGGCTAGCTCTCCTAAGCTAGAGCTTAGGATAAGGTACGCTCAAGTATGTGTTGGGGCCCACTGGGGGACCCACATGGGGATAGGGATGAGGGAATCTCAAAGACTCCCTGGGATCCTCCTTTCTACTAAAAATCAGCCCCAACCGTGATTTCTATCATCTCCATTTGGGCCCAAAAAGTTTAATGATCAACAGTCCATTCGAATCGATATATAGTTGATCAAACAGTCCAGTAAATTTTGATCTGACCGAAAGTTGGTGGACATGTGCAATTCAGGGGGAGTCGTGTGTTTGGTCCATCCAAATGGACTAAGAGTGGGCCCCACAAGCATAGACTTACGAAATTTAATTCTAAGCTCGAGCTTAGAAGAGCATTTCCCATATATATATATATATATATATATATGGGAGATGCTCCTACGAGAGATATCTCTCACCTTAAATGAGAGATATCTCTCACCTTAAATGAAAGATTGAGTGGGGGCCCTCACATCCATATCAAATGCCAACAGCTTAAATGTGAGGGCCCTCACCCATATCTCTCATATAAGGTGAGAGATATCTCTCATAGGAGCATCTCTCTCTCTATATATATATATCATATATTCATGTGTATTCATCCCCCACTATAGGGTAAGAGACACTTATATAATTGGAAATATTCATGTGCAAAAGAGGAAAAGCCATATATGGTCATATGCAGAAAAAGAATGTTCATGTGCAAAGAAGGAAAGCCATGTAAGTGTCCATCACCCTATGGTGAGTAAGGCTGTCAATCCGGCCCTTTGACGAGGGGGGCCGGCCAGGCCCTCAAAACGAGGGCTTCTTTTTTTGTCCTAAAGCCCGAGGGTAGGGTAGGGCCCAATTTTGAAAAGTCCGCAATATTGAGGGCCGAGCTAGAATTTAACTTTTCCAGCCCGAGGGGGCCCGGCCAGGCCCGCTATTTATTAAGTATTAATATAAAATATATAATACATGATATATTTATAATATATCTAAGCAACTTGGGCCTCTTGAGAATTTTGTAAGACCCTGGCCAACTAAGCCTTTCCTTTTCTCTATTTAGGGTAATTTGAAATTATCTAAATGCCCAACCCACAGTCCCATAAACAGTCATTTATTGGGGGAATTTAGACTTTTATTAAAAAGTCATAATTACCTCATATGGGGTAAACTGCAATGGCTATATTGAGGGGTAATGTGGTCTTTTGATCCTTAAAAAACCTTAAAATGTCTCTATATAAGATCTCTTTCTTCATCGTTGGGTAAACCTCACAGAACGAAAGTTCAAAGCGACCTATTCTCATTTTCGATCTCTCCCTCTCTGATCTTGAAGTTGCTATTAATCTTGCTATCAAAATCACTGCGCTCAACATTTTGCTCAAAAAGATCAAGTGTTTGAGATCATTTTGATTGAAAATTATAAAAAAACAAAAAGATGGAACTCAAAAAGAATGTCATGTTACTGAGTTTATGTATGGTAAGAAACAACTAAATAATGATAAAAGAAATGGAATTACCCACGTAACTAGACACTTTAATGAATCATGTACCAAGAGACCTAGACTTAATACAAACCAACAATTATTGCCTATGGCTTTTGCCAAAGCCAATGATGCCTCAATTATTTATAAATTTGACAAAAAACAATGTAGATTGGAAGCTGGTGGTGATGTAAGAAAATTTTATTTTCTTTAAAAAAAAATTCCTCCTTTTGGCCCTGGCCTAGCCCTAGCCCGGCCCTAACCCTTTAGGGTAAGGCAAGGGCCTAATAATTACAAGCCCGTTATAAATGTCGAGGGCTTTTGCTCGGTTAAGCCCTGCCCGCACATGTGAGGGTAGGATAAGGGCTTACCTCGGCCCGGCCCGGGCCCGGCCCTTTGACAGCCCTAATGGTGAGGGATGGATGCACATGAATGTTCCCCCCCCCCCCCCCCCCCCCCCCCACACACACACACACACATATATATATGGGTCAGCTCTCTTAAGCTCAAGCGTAGGATAAGGTAAGCTCAAGTGTGTGATGGGGCCCACTTGGGGACTCGCGTGGAGATGGAGATCGGGGGGATTTCAAGGATTCCTTGGGATCCTCCTCTCTACAAAAAATCAGTATGAACCGTGATTTCTATTATCTCCATATGGGCCCAAAAGTCTAATGGTCAATAGTCCATTCGGATCGATACATAGTCGATCCAACGGTCTAGTAAATTCGGATTTGATCGAAAGTTGGTGGACATGTGCAATTTAGGAGGGTCATGTGTTTAGTTCATTTGGATGGACCAGAGGTGGGCTCCACAAGCATGAGCTTACGAAATTTTCTCCTAAACTTAAGCTTAGGAGAGCCTTGCTCATATATATATATAGATATATATAAGGGCTAGCTCTCCTAAGCTGAAGTTTAGCTTATTCTAAGATGAAATAGTGATGGTCCCTTAAATCAAAGTCAATTATCGTTGTCTTTTGCATAATGTTCATCTCTAAAATCAAGATAAATCCAATCGAGAACTGGATTTTCCAATTCCTATCATGCAAAAAACAAATATAATCAACTTTAATTTATGGGACCAACACTATTCCAGCTTAGAATAAGCTAAGCTACGGCTTAGGAAAGCCCTTCTCATATATATATATATATATATATATATATATATATATATACATATATATATATGGGGGACATTCACATGCATCCATCCTCATCGTATGGTGAGGGACACTTACATGGCTTTCCCTCTTTGCACATGAACATTCTTTTTTTTTTTTTTTTTGCAAATGACCATATATGGCTTTCCCTCTTTGCACATGAATATTCTCCTATATACATACATATATATGGAAATTCTCAAAAACTCCCCTATCTCAAAAGGGGAGTTTCTACCCTATCTAATAGCCAATGATTTGTTAGTATTTTAAGATATCCACCTTTGTAGGAGAATATTTAAGAGAGAGGATCGGATATGTGTATCACTGATGACACGTGTCACACTTTCATTGGCTAAAAGAAGGGCTTTTTTTTTAGAAAAATGCCCGAGGAGTTTTGTAGCGTAACTTTTATATATATATATGGAGATGCTCATGTAAGAGCATCTCTCACCTTACTATGAGAGATAAGGTGGGGGGCCTCACTTTCAAGTGAGAACTAGTTCTCACCTATTATATGAGAATTTTTTTACAGGCCCCAACTAGCAACCCATCCAACCCTAGCAACCAATAGGGAACCCCTAATAGTCACTAATCCTAAGGATTGGTACCCATTCGAATGGATTGAACCATTGAATCGAGGGTTGAATATTTTTTTTAATATGAAGCCATTAAACTTTTGGGTCACAGATGGAGGGGTTAGGGGCATGGGTTTAGGGTCAAACTTGATACTTGGGGTGGTCTCACATAGATCTTTCCATCCCCTTAGTCCCATCCCCAAATGGGGCCCACAATTGGGCCCCACAAAAAAGTTCCCACATACTATATGAAAACAGTTCTCACATGAATATTACTCATTTAATTATATATATATATATATGGAAATGCTCCTATGAGAGATGTTCTCACCTTACTATGAGAGATAAGGTGGGGGGCCTCACTTTACTATCTAATGCCAACAACTTAAATGTGAGAGTCCCTACCTTATATCTCATAGTAAGGTAAGAGATGTTCTCATAGGAGCACCTCATATATATATATATATATATATATATATGGGCAAGCTCTCCTAAGCTGAAGTAAGCTCAATTGTGTGGTGGGGCCCACTTAGGGACCCACATGGGGATGGGGGTGGGATGGGGGGATTTCAAGGACTCCCTGGGACCCTCCTTCCTGCAAAAAATCAGCACCAGTCGTGGCTTCTATCATCTCCATCTGGGCACCAAAATTCTAATGGTTAACGGTCCATTTGGATCGGTACACAGTCGATCCAACGGTCTAGTAAATTTGGATCTGACTAAAAGTTGGTGGGCATGTGCAATTTATGGGGGTCGTGTGTTTGGTCCATCTAAATGGACCAAGGATGAGCCCCAGAAGTGTTAGCTTACAGAATCTTATCATAAGCTTAAGCTTAGGAGATGGGAGATGCTTCTATGAGAGTATCTCTCACCTTACTATGAGAGATAAAAATGGGGGTCCTCATATTTAAGTTGTTGACGTTGGATATGAATCTCTCATAGTTTGGTAGAGATGTTATCATAGGAGCATATATATAGTAGGAAGATGCTCATATGAGAGATATCTCTCACCTTATATGAGAGATAAGGGTGGGGGCCCTCACATTTAAGTTGTTAGTATTGGATATGGATATGAAACCCCCACCCAATCTCTCATTTAAGGTGAGAGATATCTTTCATAAGAGCATCTCTCATATATATATATATATAGGTGAGTTCTAAAAAACTCCCGATTCAAGAAAGGGTGTTTTTGCCCTATTTTAATATCCAAAGAAAGTTTAACACGTCATCATTCAATTCCAGGTCTCAATTTCATTAAAATTGCATTTTATCTCCTCCTCTTAGTTCTCCTAATAATTGGATAAAGTTGTTTTGGTAAAGAGGTCACAAAGGAACGGTTATTTCATAAGACATGAGGGTCTCATAAAAGATTGGTCATTTATTTTGATTGGTATAGAATTTTTTATAAGTGGGCCGCACTAAGGGGTGTCACACATTCCCTTAAGAGATGCTTATCTCTTTGCTTTGAAAAAAATTATAGGGTATGGTATCTACTATAACATTTTAAATTTGATGATGGGACCCTCTTTCGTGCACGAAATCAGCCCCAGTCGTGACTTCTATCATCTCCATCTGGGCACCAAAAGTCTAATGGTTAACATTCCATTCGAATCGATACACAGTCGATCCAACAATTTAATAAATTTGGATCTGACTAAAAGTTGGTGGACATGTGCAATTTATGGGGGTCGTGTATTTGGTCCCTTTAGATGGACCAAGGATGAGCCCCAGAAGTGTTCGCTTATATAATCTTATCCTAAGCTTAAGCTTAGGAGAGCCTTGCCCATATATATATATATATATATATATATATATACACACACATATGTGTATAAATATATGTATATATGTGTACATATATACATATATTTATACACATATATATATATGGGAGATGCTCCTATGAGAGCATCTCTCACCTTACTATGAGATATAAAAGTGGGGGTCCTCATATTTAAGTTGTTGACGTTGGATATGAATCTCTTATAGTGAGGTGAGCGATGTTATCATAGGAGCATATATATATCTAGTAGGGAGATGCTTCTATGAGAGATATCTCTCACCTATATGAGAGATAAGGGTGGGGGCCCTCACATTTAAGTTGTTAGTATTGGATATGGATATGAGACCCCCACCCAATCTCTCATTTAAGGTGAGAGATATCTTTCATAAGAGCATCTCTCATATATATATATATAGGTGAGTTCTAAAAAACTCCCGATTCAAGAAAGGGCGTTTTTGCCCTATTTTAATATCCAAAGAAAGTTTAACACGTCATCATTCAATTCCAGGTCTCAATTTCATTAAAATTGCATTTTATCTCCTCCTCTTAGTTCTCCTAATAATTGGATAAAGTTGTTTTGGTAAAGAGGTCACAAAGGAACAGTTATTTCATAAGATATGAGGGTCTCATAAAAGATTGGTCATTTATTTTGATTGGTATAGAATTTTTTATAAGTGGGCCGCACTAAGGGGTGTCACACATTCCCTTAAGAGATGCTTATCTCTTTGCTTTGAAAAAATTTTTAGGGTATGATATCTACTATAACATTTTAAATTTGATGATGGCCCCACCATCAAGTTGATCGTACAAAAATCCAAAGACCGTTTAATTTCTTGAATGGAATGTAGTACACATGATCAATCATACATTGAGATCAAAGCATATGCAATTGGGTTTTTATGAGAATGAGAAAAAATAGGGATTACATTGTAGCCTTATTGGTAAAAAGAGAAAAAGTAGGGATAAAATGCGTTGCCTTTAAACCAATAATTTAAACTCCTTAAATCCCCTTCCTAAAAGTGAGCACATTGGATTAAATCGTTGCCTTTTAAGATTAGTTAATGAGTTGTTATGAATGCCTCTTATTGGTTAAGAAAAGGGGTGTTCTTTTATAAGAAACTTGTGTTTTGTAGCCCTCCTCATATATATATATATATATATTTATATATATATAGGAAGATGCTCCAATGAGAGATATCTTTCATATTATATGAGAGATATGGTAGGGGCACTCATATTTTAAGGTGAGAGATATCTCTCATAAGAGCATCTCTGATATAAATATATATATATATATATTGCCTCACTATTTCTATATTTAGAACTTATTATTATGGTCTTCGTTTGTGGTTGGATCCTTAAATTTCATTGCCATGCACTTCAATCATCTCTCAAAAGTACTATGCATTTTCCATACAAAGACTACATTGGTCAAAAGATTCACTTCCTCCGGTTCATTATACCTTGCGACCTCACTTAGAGCATTAAAGTAGAAACCATGAATGGGGTTGGGAGAGAGTGCACTCACATGAAAATAGATATCAAAATGCTATTACACGAAAAATAAAAATAAAAATAAAAAAAAACCATGCAGTTTCCTACAAATGGAAATATCCAAACACTATCGATCAAACATCTAGAAGAGTCCAATGATGCTAGCAATTTTTTTATTTTTTAGATAATCTACCAAACTATCTTTTATATATAAACATTATTAGTTTGCGCTTATATGCATCAACTCTTCATCATGATGTACTAGAAAAACATGAGCACGAGCAAAATAATGATAATATTAAAATTTATAAAAAAAAAATTTTATGATCAGTGTCTTTAAAATTAAATGCAAAAAGTCTTAGTTTGAGAGAGAAGAAAGAAAAAGAAGTCCATAAGAATCCAATACCTAAAACCATATAATTAAAAAAAAATACAAGCCCATGAAAATTGAAGATTAATGATCAAGAAAACTAAAACACAAAATCAAAACAAACAAACAATATAAACTATGAATAAAATCCAATAAAATTTGAAAGACACATAGAAATAAAACATAGAAATGAAAATCCGTAATCAACTCAATAACATAAGTAATTTAAAAGAATCAAACACTCATGAGAAAAAAAAACTAAAAAATGGAGAACGAATGGGCAAAGACAAAAGAACCCACAAATTCATGAAAAACCATCATAAAAAAAAAAACTAAAATCCCATCACAAGTGAGAAATTATAATAAAAGAAATACAAAATAAAATGAAATAAATTTTATATAAAAGGCTATAAATATATATATATATAAATAAAGATCCATAGACAATACAATGATAAAAGAAATTTAGAAGAACCAAATCAACTTATGATAATCTAATGCTCAAAAATGGAAATCTGAAGCCACAAAAGAAATAAGAAAAATTCATAAAAAGATTTCGCAAAGAGAACTTAAAGAACCCAATGGAAGTAAAATAAATAATTAACTCACAATGACAAGCAATAAAAAATATAAAAAAATACAACAGAAAAATGAGAATTCACGGAAAATCCCATGATAAAAAGTGATTTAAAAGAAAAAAAACCAAGGTGAACCCAATACCCAAAAGTTGAAACAAAAAAAGGGGAAAAAAGAAACTCACAATCAATTAAAACCATACAAATACAAACTATAAAAATATTGCAATTCTATAGAAATTTTAAAATGATGGTTCTTTTGTATAAATCATATTAAAATGATATAATTAAAAATGTTCGAATAAAATATGATGAACTCAAAAGTAAATGAATTAAAAAAGGTTTACCTCTCAAATTGAAACGTTTAATAATTGCACCAATTGTCTCAAGATGCTCACAATTTAAAATGGGTTAAACACCGATCTAAACTAAGTATGCAAATGAGACATGAGACAATACTAAAAAGAGACACAAAAAAGCAAAAGAATTATTAAAGTTGCTCTAATAAAATACAATGAACTTAAAAGTAAATGAATGGAAAAAATGAAAGTTCTCTTGTTGACATAGAGAAATAGAATTATATTGGAGAAAGTAGAAAATGATGATAATAAGAAGGAGCTTAATTCTTTATTTAGATGGACCAATATTATTGGAGATTCTTTTTACCATGAGTTCCGCATTCTTAACAAAAAGATTACAATCAAAATCAATAGATCAAAAAGAAACCAGACAACCCAAAACCGAGAGTGGATTAAATAAAAAAGACTAAGGATTAAATAAACCAGACAACCCAAAAATTAACATCTCACATTCTAAAAAAAAAAAAATCATATAATCAGGACAAACAAAAATACTTGAAATTCTTTAGATTAGTGGCACTTAGGCACTGGAAAGCATTAACACTTAAATGCTATTGCCTTGATAGAAATAGAATGATATTGAGAGTTTCTTAATAGACAAAAGGCATCATGGAGAGTCCAAATCACAAAAAAAAAAAAAAAAAAAAACACATTATTTGGAAAACTCTAGTATTTTGTATTTTTTATCAGAGAATCAATTTGAGGTATCCTATAAATAGCAAGGATGTTTGTCTTAATGATTGCGATTTTTAATAGATGGGGTCTATCTTAGTGTTCCACTCCATTTACATCACGATTTATAAAAGTTAAATCCACATACACAAAAAAGAAAAAAATCCAAACTCCACCAATATTTATGCCTTGCCAAGTGTGTATGGTAACACATCAGTTACATGGAAAGTTTCCCGCCTCCTCTTTAGCTCCACACTGTTGTCACGAGTTTTTCTTTTTTCAATAATACTGTCATTTTTTTATTAATTATAAAACTTATTATTATTTGTTGATCAATTCCATATCTTATATATTCATTTGAGTTTAGTTTTAGTGTAAAATGGTTTTCCTAGAAAATTAATGACTATATAGGAAATCATATAAAATGCTTATTTCAAAAGTTTGATCACCCATACTTAAAGTACATTACATAAGTATGAAAATAATAACAACAGTATTTATAAGGGTCGGTATTCTAAAAATATAGTTATTTTTATAAATACCTCGTAGATAAATTCCCACTCCCAGTCAATATTCCAAAGTGGGGCTGGGTCCCTTCCTCATTAACTAATTTTAAGTTTTTGTTGATAACTAATAACAAAAAGATGCTTTCTGGTGTAGTGGTGGGGTTGCCCCTTTAAAATCCATATTGTCCTGAGTTCGAGTCTCGACACATACCATGACTAATTTTTACCACGTCCCGACCGGTCAAACTAAATTAAATTGGATGAGTCAAAATCAATTTGAGCGAATTGAAACTGATTTCAATTTAAAACCAGTTCGCTTCATATATATAATGACATAAGTGAATAGTCTTTTTTGCATTTATTTAAATCTTGGAATTTAAGTTGGAGTTAGAGACTATAATGATAGTCCTACCAGCAATGTGAAAGAAGTGAAACTCCACATTAAGGCCTACTACCTATCAAAAATTTGAACCATTTAAAATTCTACACAAATAAAAATTAGTCTCACCGTAAGATTAAGTAAATGATTAATAATGTAGTTAATGAAATAAATAATAATGCATAAAACTGTCCTTAGGTGTAGGTCAATTAGTCAGGGGATCATGTAGGGTGAATGAGTTTGAGAATCTAGTAAAACACAAAAGAAAAAAGAATAATAATACATAAGATAGTGTTAAATTAAATACCTTATTCATCATATCTTCAAGCTTACGGTGGGGCCAACTTCTATTGAAGTAAAACTTATATAGACATCCCACCACAAGAGAGGTGGTCATTTTAAACATTTTAGATTTCAACAAATGGGCCCCATTTATATTTCCACTTCCCTCAATCCTAAGAAGGACATTAAGAGGATCTAGGCTAATTCCATAAGCTTCAACATTTTTATCTAGGAGAATAGAACAAATTTGAGCTGATCTTCTTAGAGGGAGTGACTTGGATGCAGCATCACTGCTCTATAGTATAGTGCAGCGACCTGCTTCCTCCAATGGTTGTATGCCACATCAGCCCTTTGCGAATGAATTTGAAGGGGCTCCCTAAAATCTCTTTCCCAAACCAAACATGTTTAATAAACTATATTCAATTCCCATAATTTAATAAACTATATTCAATTCCCATAATACCCTTCACAATCTCTTTTCAAATTATCCTTACAAGTTTCTTTCCGAATCCACTTCTTTATAATTTAGGCCAAATACCATTGTTCTTGACTCGGGCCTATGATCAGGTTTGATGTATTAAGAGATTGATTAAGTGATTAAATAATAAAAGGGTTTTCATTTTAAATATATAATTGAAAGATTGAATAATAAAGAATATTTAGCACATTCTAAGTAATAACTATGCGATTAAATGATAAAAATATTTTTATATTTTATTTTTATTATAATCTTGTGATAAAGAGCATGATCGATTTACCAGTTGGAGACACTCCACTTTGCTTTGAGTTGGGCCCACCATCAAGTTTGACGTATTAGGCAATTCATAAAGTGATTAAATAATAAAAATATGTTGTGCATTTTAAATGAATAATTAAGAGATTTATTAATAAAAACATGTTGCACTCTTAGAAGAATCACTTAATTAAAATATGTTGTATATTTTAAATGAACAATTAAGTAATTAGATAATAAAAAGATAAATGATAAAAAGAGTGTTGCATATTTTATTTTCATATTTTTATCTTGTGTTAGAAATCACGATCAATTTAATGGTTAGAGATACTCCAATTGGACTTTTCAATGAGGCAAGTAATTAGTTTGATCAAATTGTTATTATCTGCTCATTTGTGAGATCGTTAGACGGTAGCTATTATCTATTTAGATTTTCTTTCTTTATCATCTGCAAGACAAAATCCACTCAATGATTATTCAAATGGCTTGTGCCAAATAGACAATATAATTTCTTCAATTCACACAGAATGGAAGAGAAACTTTATTCCGTGTAATCAAGAGTAAAAATAGAAGTTGACTACTTCTATTTTTCTTAGTTTAATATTCTATTAAAAAAGCAAAATCAATCTCATAATTGGGGATTCAACAGTTGAAGTTTTCATTTAAACAAGTTGGTTTTGTCCATGTCTATGGTTCAACACTAGTTCTGGATCTTAGGTTTGAGCTTTTCTCATAAAAAAAGTAATACATCTAAGCCCTCTCACCTAGATACCTAAGTTTGAATAAAGCTTAAGTCCATGCCATGTTTTTTATATTATTTAGTCACTTAATTATTTATTTAAAAAATATGACATATTCTTTATCGCTTAATTTCTAATCACTAATCAACATATTTTAGAATATTTAATTGCTTAGTTGTTCATTTAATATATGCAATATTTTTTAATTAATTGATTAATTCTATGCTTAATAGGTCAATATGATGGTGGGCCTAACTTCAAGTGGAGTGAAACTTGGCCAATAATAGTAAATATAATGGTGATTTTAAGTGGTATAGATTTAGATGTAGGCCCATTGATGGACTCACAAGGCTTGGTTGGTAGAAGTTTTTTTAGATTGAAAGAAAGACATGAGAGATAAGATTCTAAAATTTGAAAAGAGATTGTGAAGGGTATTATTGGAAGTGAATATAGTTTATGAGTGCTGCTACCTACACACTGCAAATATCCCTTCAAACACTGCAATTCTTTAAAAATAAAAATAAAAATAAAAAAACCCAAAACTACCCCTCTCCCTTCCTTTTCTCTCTCTACCTCTCCCTGCTCAGGCAACCCCACCTGCCGCCGCCCTTGCACCGACCCAGCCAGTCGCCGCCTAAGCTGACCCATCTCCCTTCCCCCCTCATTCCCTCTCCCTATCCTTCCCTCTCTCCCTGCTCCCAGGTCTCTCTGCACCCACCCTCCCTCGTCTGCAAATCCTTCCACGCAGTAGAATCCTACCACCGCAAAAACCCTCAAATCGCTCTGGATCGACCTCCTCCCCACCATCCTCCGCTACTAGCCCGACCTCGCCGCCTGCGACCGAGCCATCTCCCTGATCGTCGCTGGCCGCCCACCCTCTCTCCCCCCCCTCTCCCTTCTCCCTCTCTTGCTCGTCCCCAGCGCCGCCCACGCCACCATCTCTCTCTCCCTTTTTCCCTCTCCCTCCCCCCTCCTTCTCCTTGTCTCGCCACCTGCTCGAGGAGGTGGGCTGCGAGACAGGGAGAATGAAGGGAAGAGGGAGAGGGAGATGGTGGCTCAGGCATCGGCTGGGGATGAGAAGGGTTTAGGGTTTAGCGGGGAGAGGGAAAGAAAGGGAGAAGGAGGAGGGAAAGGGAGAGAGAATGAGAGAGGGTGGCCTGGCGGAGGATGGGGATGAGCAGGGTTTAGGGTTTAGCAGAGAAAGGGAAAGAGAGGGAGAAGGAGAAGGAGAGGGAGAGGGAGAGAATGAGAGGGGGTGGGCGGCCGGCTGCCGGCAACGAGCAAGGAGAGGGAAATAGAGAGGGAGGAGGAAAGGAAGAGGGAGAGAGAAAGGAAGAAGGACATAGGGTGGGCGAACGGCGGCGGTTAAGAGCAAGGAGAGGGAAATAGAGGGAGAAGGAGAGGAAGAGGGAGAGAGGGTGGACGGGCGGCGTCCAGCAATGAGTAGGGAGAGGGGTCGGTAGTAGGCGGCGGGTGGCAAGCTCGGGTGGAGGGGGCGGCTGGCCGACGAGGAGATAGAAGGAGAGAGGGGAGGAGAGGGATGGGGGTAGTTTAGAGATTTTTTTATTTTTAATTTCTTTTTAAAAATTACAGTGTGTGGAGGGATTTTTGCAGTGTGTAGATAGCCACACTCATAGTTTATTAACTACTATTACTTTGCGAGAAAGATTTTAGAGAGCAAGTTAAATTCCTTCACGGAGAATTGATGTGGTATATGGCCATTAAAGGAAGCAGGTCACTACACTATACCAAGTCCTTCTCAATCTTTGATTGTGCAAAAAGCATTTTGTGGTGCATTCAACGGGAGCAGGAGGTTATTTGAGAAGTGTCACAAAAGAGCTCCTTCCCATGCCTTCTCTTTATTCTTTGAATTTATTATTATTATTATTATTTTGCAAAGTTCCTATATTTATAGCTAACCTCGAAAGGGATTATGCGTTTCTTGTTTTTATTAAGAGAACCTACGTCCATTCGTTCAAAATGACCCCAAAGACACATGATTTTTCTTCTCATGTAAAATACTCAAAGATATTACCACCTTGTCCTTGGCCTTGGTTATACAAAGATAGGGTAAAACCTATCCCATTGCGATTTGCAACTCACAGTTGTCCTTTTCCACCCCATATCTAGCCTGACTTGTGAGCATTTAAGATGTTTAATACCAAGTCTGGCTAGAATGTGAGTAGTGTCACAATCCCAAATCACTAATCAGGATTAATATGCAATTATGGGATAATGGGGCTGCGATGGCACACGGGTGTCAAGGACAGCTGAACCCTCGATCCACACTCCATTTATTTCACCCACATGATTCCGTTATGTGAGATTCTGCAGGGTCCTCGATCCACGAGGATCATGGTGGAAGTTTGCATGGGTCATTTCAGGAAACAAGAATAAAAGAATCAGAGTAATATGGCATCATTAGACTGGATAGTAGAAAAGAACTCATTTCATAAGTTAACATTCAGGTTTAACAAAAGATTAAGTTTAGTTAGATCCCAGAATAAGGTCATACAAAACACCGGCCAATAATCACAAACATAGAAGATGAAATTCCCCAAAATAACAAAAATCCAAAAGATGATGATACGGGCTCCGTAGTGTAAGGCCCCGTCTCGAGTTAATCGAGATTAACTCTAATTAATAGGAAATCAAGGCTAATTAACTATGCTTAATTAAGCTAATCATGGTTCGTAGCCAAATAGAATCGACTTAACCTAAATTGAATGAATTAGGTTTAATGAAGTGTTAATGGAAGAGATTGAGGGAATTAAGTGAGTTTTAGACTTGAACAAAGGAATTAAGGACTTTTTCGTAAATACAAATTCCCACGTATTTTGTTGAATATGGAAACTCTTGATACCAACACGTGTATTTCGACGAGTACGTAACTTTCGTGAAGAGCTTGAAGTCGTTCGACGAGAAACGGATCAAATGACCCTTCATTTGACTCGAATCGTGATTTAGTAGAGCTAGTGGACTTAAACGCAAAAAGGAAGCTTATATAAGCTAAATAAACTTCAATGAGCTCATTCTATTCATCCTCAAACCCTAGACTATATTCTTCTTTTCCTTTTCTTCTTCTTTTTTCCCGTTTCAACTCCACCAAGCACAAGAGTGAGGTTTTTGAGTGATTCAAGTGAAGAGGACTTCACCTTCCCCACCTTCTTCATCTTCTTCTTGGAGTTTTCTTGAAGAAAGACATTTAAGTTGAGAAGTTTCCACTCAAACCCAAACTAAAGAAGGAGTTTTTCTTTATCAATCTCCAAATAGAGGCAAGTATATACATTATATTGATTTGTGTTGTTATTGTGGTGATTTGAGTTCAAGAAGCTCAAATCCTGGATTTTTGGTTCAGAATTCTGAAGCTCCAGAATTCAGTTCCATAAACAGTTCGGCTAGCCGCAGGCTAACCGCCAAAAATCTATGAAATGGTCAGTCTCTGGAAAGCTGACCGTAAGCTAACCGTTGAATTTCAGTTAGCCGAAAGGTAACCGTAAGCTGGCCGAATTTGAGTTAGAAATTCACTCCAAAAGACCAGCTTCTGGAAAGCTAACCGTAAGTAGCCGAAATGAGTTCGGCTAGCCAAAATGGAAATTTCGGCTGGCCGAAGGGTGACCGACAAGGTGACCGAACTGACTAAATGTGTCAGAAATTTTTAAGGTTCTGGAAAGCTGACCACAAGCTAACAAAACTTGGTTCGGCTAGCCGCCAGCCAGATTTCGACTAACCACCAGCACCGCCAGAGAGGAATTTACAGATTGAATTCTGATTCTTTCTGAATTGAAAGCCCAACCATTGAGGCTAGTGTTGGTAATATCTAAATCTTCATGAGTGTGAACCAACATTATCATCATGTACAAATTTAACTAATGTAATGTCATTCACAATAACACGTACATTGGTAACGGATGCTTCACTCAATTGTTGGTTTAGCTAGTTGTCTAGAAATGAATCGCGAGTCTTAATAGAATGATTAGTTCGAATTGAAGATTGTGAGTCTGGCACTACATAGGGGTTTCTCAAGCTCATTATCGAGTTGAACTGAATAATGTGACACTGAACTGAATAATGAACAATTATTAAATGTAACATTGAATAATGAAATGTACTGAATAACACATCTAATTAATGAACAATCCTACTGCAGTATATGGATTTTGGGTGTTCTGGAGCTCCCTGGTGATACCAGTAATCTCTTATCCAGACACTGGCAAATCCCACACTATTTGGACCGAAAGGTCATAGACTGAAAGTCACTGATAAGCCACCATAAGCCACACATTAGACTAAAAGAGTCCTACCGATAAGTCATCTAATAAAAGCTTAATGTAATTAATGAATTGAACGTAAACACTAAAATGAATGAAAATGAATGGAACTGACTGCTTCCTTTGGGAAAAAACTGAATTGAAGTGAAACCAATACTATTGCAGTTGCCAATATAGTTATTGTCATTGCTTGTGTTTATTATTGCAAAAGATATTGTTATAGAATTGTCAGATCAATGAATTGATAGAATTGATGTATACTATCATAGAATTGTATATGCATTATTGAACCTTCGCGTTCACAGTGTTACTGATGATGTTATAGGCCCAGTTGCCCATGCCGGCCCCGCAAAAGCCGAACCGCCAACGGAGGATGCCCATCCGATACTCCCAGGAGGCTTAATTGAATTGACGTGATTGAGTGCAAAAGAATAGAATGTTTTAGGGTTATTTTGACAAACAATTTTTGTATATTCATTTTGGATAGTTAGAGTCATCTGCATTGTATTCTAAATATGCAGTTGTTGACTTAGTGTAAATAAATTTTTAATACTATACCTTTGTATAAAGAACTTATTCAGGTTTTAATTATTGTCAATGTGCACATGTTTGTATATGTATATGTTCCGCAAATTGTACATTGACAGGTTCGTATGTAAGATCCCTTGTGGACTTCGTTCGGTTAATTCGGAGTTTACGGGAGTAAATATGATTGACCTTGCTACCCGGGATTCAGCACTGATTACACCGATCTCGGACCTGGGTCGTGACACGTAGCTTCAGAGCTACTCTATCTCATCAGCCGCCCACTCTCGTATAACTGGTGGATCATGTTGGACCGCCGCAAAGTCCAGTTCAGGCGCGTATACGAGCTCCTTACCTACGGCATCAAGCATAGATCAGACAGGAGTCTGACAAGTATCCAAGATAAAAAAAAAAAAAAAACATAGTTTGCAAGTACAAAACAACATATAAATAGCAGGTAATTGATCATAATTGCAATATCAATAATCCAGGTAGATTAGTGCATAAAAATATGATCAACAGAATCATAATAATAATTAATCGGACTACCAACCAATTGGCAATATTTTCTCACAATCCTTCATAAAGAGGATGTCCTTGGATCCTTATAGTTTGGCAGGTAGTACCTTAGAACTCATCTTGGAGCCGTCAATCCTGCCACGGGGAAACCTAAGTCAAGCCTGAGCAGGTCGGTACTTTAGTAATGGGCCTTGTCACGGGGAAACCTAAATCATGCCCAAGAAAGGTCCTGCCATGGGGAAACCTAAATCGGGCCCCGGTATTGGTGACACCAATCACATATAAGACACCCCTGAATGGAGCAATATACATTGATATAGGAATAATAATAACATGGTGGTGTCGACTTGAAATTCAATGTAGAATGCGGGGGTCGATTCTTAATCAGGAATTAATGAGCAATTCAGTTAACCAAGGGATGTAAGTGCAAGTACAGGGGTTAATGGACCATTAGAATGCTTAAAAACGGAAACCGTAGTCGATTCATCTTTTAAAATGGTAAACCAAGTTAAGTCGGGTTTAAAACAGTAAACCCAGTTGAAGCGGTCCAAAAAATCCTACGAAAAACGGGCAGCGTTTTCAGTAGAAATAGGGGACCCATAATGGGTGGTAGAAGGTCTAGGTGGTCCGGGTAACTCGGAAGGGTAGGGCAACTGAATGCTTACACACAAACTAAGAAATCATCTAAGGATCCGGGTATATCCAATGGTCAAGCAGGGCGAGAATCGTGCGCTAAGACTCAAGGATGTCCCGTATAGCATGATTCTAGGGTCGGATTGACAGGGTGCATTATAAAACATGATAGAAGTGCGAAAAAGTTTGATTAAAATAATCATAAACATGCAAGTACGGTGACTTCCAAAATTATACGTTCAAAGGGACGGATTTTGGTGTATGTTCATACACTTCTGATGGACCCGGCTTTTTTTCTTCCTCTCTCTTTTATCCCGAGGCTACCATGAGGCCCGCGGAGGGCAAAAAAAAGCGAGCATCAACATTTTTTGTACGGGTATGCCAAATTTTCTATTCTACTTGGAATTTAGAAACGGTGATCCGGAGATCCACCTTCACAAATGGAAGAGGAAATCAACTTTTTTCTAACTTTGCATTACACATATATTTAAGAAAAGAGACAAGGTTTTTGAATGCTGTAAGAGGCGATTTTTCTTTGTTTACCGTGAAAGGCGGTTTTTGCCGTAAAATGCGATGTTTGCCGTGAAAGGCGATTTTCCCATAAAAGGCGATGTTTGCTGTGGAAGGCAGTTTTGCTGTGAAAGGCGATATACAAATCTTATCAATAATGAAAGACAAGAATTGTGATTTTTTTGTCTCTTTAAAAAAATACAAAATATAATAGAAAAGTAAGAAAAGGAATTCTGACTTCTCAGGAGATTGCGGGGACTCGTTTAGATCGATGGTCTCAAGTCATGTATGGACTTCGCCATCGTCTTTTAGATGAGAACATATGATGCTTTAATTCTTTTGGCTTGGCTTGGACTTCGGATTTTTAGAGGATAAAGACCGAAGGGAGGTCCTATATCCAATAAAAAAACTGAGTAGACGGGCTGAAAAGCCGCGTCTAGGTCATGTTGGATAGAAAGATATGGCCTTGGGGGAGTGGGGCAAGGGACTTCAGTCACCTTGTGGTATTTGTTGCAGTAGAGTTTTGGAGATTTTTCTAGGTTATCTTCTTAGATTACTGTTGACACCAAAAATATCACTTTGCCTCTTCAACATCAAGAAAGCTGCATGAAGTCGCAACCTGCCATAAATAGGCAATGCAACTTCTCAAAAAAATCAAATCTTGTCAGAATCAAACAAAAACTGCAAGATCCTTCAAGATAGCCAAGAGAAGAGTACATATGAAGTTTCGGGCCATTTCAGAATCATTTGGCCTAACTTCGCTTCTCCGACAGCTAAAATGGTGCTCCCGGCGGCGACATCATCGGAGACGTCAAAACTTCGATCAGAGCCTACAGATGACTCCAGCATGTCTCAAAAGGGCTCCATGCCAAATTTCAAGTCAAACCGACAACGTTTGACCCTCCATCAATGCTCGAACAGCAAAATCAAGCCTCCCGGCGGCAGGAACCACCGAAGCCTTCGCTCATCAAACCAAGTGCATGAGTGGCTTCAACATGCTTCCAAAAGGCTGCACGTCGAATTTCAGGTCATTCCGACAACGTTTGACCAGGTTTCGATGCTCCGAGAGAAAATCAAGCCTACCGGCGGCGGAGCAACCCGGGACCATGACATCCAAAACGGAGCCCATGGAACGTCTCAAAATGACTCCAATAGGCTCCCCGTCAAATTTCAGGTCAATCGGACATCGTTTGACCACATATCAAAGCTCGGCATTTTCCCCGCAGCAAAATCAAGTGAAGCATCGACGGGACCCCAAACGGCTTCAAAACTCAAACAAAAGCCTATGGTTGGTCTTATTTATTGCTCAGGAGGCTTCACCTCAAATTTCAGGTCATTCCGACATCGTTTGACCAAGTTTCAGCTTCTGGCGGAAAATCAGCAGCTCTACGCGACAAAGTCTTCGGCTTTCCCGGAAAATTAGAAACTTTGCACTCTAAAAATGCAAGGATTCTCATCAAGTTTTCTACAGGGAAATCAAGCCAATAAATGAGAAGAAATGTCAAGAAAAATACAGAAGAAAACGGCGACGAAAAAGACCTCAAAACGACCGCAAAACGGGCTCCGAAGGGGAAAAATCCCCCAGGGTCGCAGCCCCCTGCGACCATGGCCCATGGTCGCAGGCCCCTGCGACCATGGGCCATGGTCGCCGGTCCATGGTCGCCGGCGACCATGGCCCATGGTCGCCGGCGACCATGGAGGTCCGGGGCACCGGATTTTCCGCCGGTGACCCGTTTTTCCGTCTTTTTTCGCGTTTCGCGCACTTTGGCCCCTGTGGTTTCCTGAAAATGTGATTTTTAGTGCTTGAAATTGACTCATATCCGACGACATCCGTCAAAATCACGGGTCAACCTCCAAAAGCATAAAATCATCAGTGATCGCTCCAAGATCGCCAACCGGCTGACCAAGAAAGTGCACTTTCTGTCCGACCGATCGTGAAATCGACAAGACAGATGTCACCGGCCCGCTCTTAGCCATCAATGTCTGAAGTTACATGTTCATCCGATGTCGATCAGCATATAGATCCATCGATGATCATCGCCAGAAGAATTCCAGAAGACACGGCATGGCCCGCGACTCTTCGACTGCTCGGCGACCAATTAATGTGGTTAATTGACTAGCTTTATTGCAGTCATTAATTCATTTCTTTGGACGGCCCAATCAGAAGCAAGCATTTGGGAGTTACAAGTCAATTGATTCATGGCATTTAAACCATGAAACTCCTCCCATTATGGTAATTAAGGTGATTAAAAGCCCTTAATCTCCATCGGCCAATCAGATTCAAGGAAAAAGGAGTTACAAAATCAAGAAATAAATCTTGTAACTCCTCCCATTAAAGCCATTAAGGCTCATAAACCCTCCTAAATGGCTACCAAAAGCCTATAAATAGGAGAGCATTCCATTGAAATGGAGAAGGGAAAAAGATCAGAAAAAAGAGGAGAAAATCAGAGGATCAGAAAAAAAGATCAGAAAGAGATCTGAGAGAAAGAAAAAGAGAGAAAAACTCTGCTGAAGTTCTGCACCGGCCACCACTACAAGGTGACAAAAGTCCCTTGGGGGGCACCCCCCCCCAAGGTCCTTGCCTTCTCCTGCTGCCTCCAATGGCTTAGACGTGGCTTTTCAGCCCGTCTACTTAGCTTTTTATTGGACATAGGACCTTCACTTGGTCTTTGTCCTCTAAAAACCTGAGGTTATAGCCAAGCCAAGCGAATCAAGAGCATCTTCTGTTCTCATCTGCATGGATGATGGCGAAGCCCATACATGGCTTGCGACCGTCAATCTGAACGAGTCCCCCACAATCTCCTGAAAAGTTAGATCTTCCTTTTCTTGCTTTTCATTGTAGTTTGTATTTTTCTAAAAGAGACAAAAATCACAACTCTTGTCTTTCATTATTGATGAGAATTGTAAATCGGCTATAAACGCCAAAATCGGCTATAAATGCCAAACAAAATCGCCTTTCACGGCAAACCAAGAAAATGTCTCTTTTCTTAAATATTTGTGCAATGGAAAAATTGAAAGAAGTTGATTTCCTTTTTACTTGCGAAGGTTGATCTCCGGATTACCACTTGCAATTCCAAGTAAAATAGAAAATCTGGCACACCCACCCACAAAAAAGAAATGTTGATGCACGCTTCAGGGCCCGCCAGGGCGCGAAAGGGCCGGACCCGACGGACTCCCACGTTCCGCCGACCCCGGTAGCCGCCCCAGCGGGCGCCCCGGAGCGCGTTCCATCAAGCTGGCACACCCGGTGGGACTCGTTCATTTGAGAACACGGTGCTTGGAAATGAAATATTTGCATATCATACTTTTTGCTCTATGCTTATACTTCTTTTCCGGATTCCTTGGCTACTTTCTAGCTGGTAGCCTATGTTGGATTTCGCATCCTAAAAAAAAATGAGATGGGATTTTTTGGAAATTTCTATTTCTTTGAGTTTGTTTCCATTCTTTCTCTTTTCAAAAAAAAAAATCAGTTTTCTTAGTTTGGATTCAAAATTGAGAAACCTTGATCCTATCCTATCGTTCTTTGGCGCTTGCAGAAATGTTGAGCCCGTTCGACTAAGGTTTTGGGCCATCGTTTCTCTTCGATGAGTTCATTAGAGATTTCAAAAAAATATAAAATAAAAAAAAAATAGTTTTCTTAGTTTGGATTCAAAATTGAGAAACTTTGATCCTATCCTATCGTTCTTTGGCGCTTGCAGAAATGTTGAGCCCGTTCGACTAAGGTTTTGGGCCATCGTTTCTCTTCGATGAGTTCATTAGAGATTTCAAAGAAAAAAAAATCAAAAAATCAGTTTTCTTAGTTTGGATTCAAAATTGAGAAACCTTGATCCTATCCTATCGTTCTTTGGTGCTTGCAGAAATGTTGAGCCCGTTCGACTAAGGTTTTGGACCATCGTTTCTCTTCGATGAGTTCATTAGAGATTTCAAAAAAAAAAATATTAAAAAAAAATAAAAATAAAAAAAATTAGTTTTCTTAGTTTGGATTCAAAATTGAGAAACTTTGTTCCTATCCTATCGTTCTTTGGTGCTTGGAGAAATGTTGAGCCCGTTCGACTAAGGTTTTGGGCCATCGTTTCTCTTCGATGAGTCTATTTGGGATTTTTATAAAAAAAGGGACATAGACCACTAAGGTTAAACCAATTGCGTTCTTTGATCACGATTGATTCAAGAAAAGCCTTGTCCAGAGTGTGGAGACAGCTTGACTGTTCTAGGCAAGGGTCCTCCAAACGGGTTCATTAAGTAATCCTACCCTTACCTGGGGGCAATTCTATCAATTGAGGTTTCATAAGACCGGGTTAGGAGGCCTATGTGTACTCTCTCGTCTTTAAATCTTAAAAAATTAAAAAAAAAATAAAAATAAAAATAAAAAAGATTTTCAAAAAAAAAATCTTAAAAAAAAAAAACAAAACAAAAAAAATTTTCAAAAAAAAAAAATAAAAAAAATAAAAAAAAATATTTTAAAAAAAAATAAAAAATAAAAAAAATAAAATAAAAATAAAATAAAAAAAAATCATTTCAAAAAAAAAATCTCCAAAAACTCGTCACTTTTTGGATTCAGATTCGAGAAATTGTGGTCTCTTCCCTTCTGAGTACTGGCGCTCGCGGAAATCGTTGAGCCCGTATTTGAATCAGAATGTCACCTGCTCTCTTTGACGAATCCATTTCTGACATTTCAAAACAAAGAATCCCATCTCATGGATGCGATCTCCAACATTTGTGCATAGCAATACTGGTACGCCCTTTCAGGGTCTACTGTATCTGTGACCGGCACATTTGTAACTCCTACCTTATATTCTTCTTATCTCGAGCAAGCCCTGCTTCTCGATAAGTCGAATTTAGGTTTACAATTGCTTTTAGCAGTCACTGGAACGCTCATTCTGGGCTCACCATACTTGCTGTTAGAACAATTGTACCATCTATGGCTTTTTGCCTTCTTCATGTCGCTTGGGTCATATCCCTTAAGCGATTTGAAAAGACAACCATAGGAATTCTCATTTATGATCATTATATTCTTGTGATTACTAATGGATGTGGTCTTGTTTCAGAACTTTTTCGAAACTAACAATGGCAGCCTTAACCATTATCTTCGATGAGAACAAGCACCAACTCATGCTTCAACAGAAGCAAACCGAGCGCACTTACAAGCGCCCCGCCAGCTGCCGAAGCGTCAACTCCCTCGGCAACTCTCTGAACTCCGGGTCGACCTCGACTCCCCGGACCATCGTCTTCGGGACACTGGGACCATTCCCACTTCCGGAAGAACAAACTGCGCCTGCCAAAAGGCAGAAGATCGCCTCTCAACGTGTCACTCCCGTGACACCAAAGGCGAGCGCCCAAAAGCCTGAAGCCCGCGGCACCCCCGCGAAGCCTCGACCCACAAACAACCAGGTCTATCCCAAGACTTGGTCTCCAAGACCTTCCCCAAAACAAAGGAGGTCTCAATCCTCCACCAAGCCAGCATACCTGGCCCCACTCAAGGAGAACCAGTTCTACCCTCTTGCCTACATGAAAGAGGAGAGACCCATCTCCAACTTGACTCCCAAGTCAACCCAGCATGAGCCGGCTTGTTCCTACAGGCCCAAAATCAGATCATGCATCACCAGGCCTCTCCAAGCACCTGCTAAGGCCTACACTCCTTCAGTTCGACCCTTCATCTCTACAGGGGCCGAACTCGAAAGGTTTAAAGCTTCGCTGCAACAGTCAAAGGACCGGGTCCGCATCCTGTCCTTGCCCAACCACAAAGAAGACAAGCTCGGCTGCTGCGCCCGAGGGAGCACATCCTTCATCGTCAGAGCCCAGCCGGAGCTGACCAAAGCTCAAATCGCTCGTCGAGCACGCCGCCGTGCGTCATATCGACAAAAGAGACTAGAGAAGCAACGGACCCAGCCTCCTACACTTCAAGTCTCCCACAAATGGGTCGAAAAAGAAAGACCCGACCAAGTTGCTGCCGTCCATATGGTTGGAAAAACCAGAAGACGCCAAAAGTCAGCATCAAAAATCCATGTCCGACGTCCGGTGACCCGTAGCGTCACCGGGACACGAAGACATCCTGAAGCATCTCCTGCCCCTTCAAGCCAAGGACGGGAGAGTAATCCTTCATCAAGCTCTTCATCAAAAAGAATGAGCCCCAGCTCGGTCACCAGGACGATTTCTTCGTTCGAATCCCGAGGGATGAACGTCTTGGCTACAAGTTCTGAGCCGCCACCTCAGAATCCACCTCGAGATGATGCGCTCGCACGCATCCAGCAGTTGGAACAAGGCCAGCAGAGGATTGAAACTCTGATGGAAAACCTCCTCCTTGTCGTCCAAAATCAGGTGAACAATGAGCCTCCTCCGAATCATAACAATAACGAGGAGAATTGTGAAGAAAATGAGTCACGCGCCCTTACCAAAAAGGACGTAGACAGTATCCTCGCCAAAGCTAAAGAAGAGGATATACTCAAAGAGCATGGGATCAAGCCACCATATCCTTTATGGATGGACTCGGTCCCGTTCCCCACAAAATTCAAACATCCTACTCTCCAAACATATACGGGGAAAGGATCGGCCAGACAGCACGTCATCCACTTCAAGATCTTGACGGGAGCTATCGCGGATCAAGATGCACTCAAGATTCGCCTCTTTGCAAGTACCCTAAAAGGTACGGCCTTCGATTGGTACTCCACTCTGCCGGAGAACTCCATTCAGAACTGGGCTATGCTGGAGACACGCTTCCTGACCCACTTCCAAGGTGAGGATCATCCTGTTACTATGGCTCAGCTCTGCAGCCTAAAACAGGGAGAGAATGAGTCAACTTATGACTTCATTCACAAGTGGAAAGCAATGGCGTACAAATGCTCAGATGTACTGCCACAAGCGTCGCTAGTCGACATCTGCCGTAACAACATGAGAGTTAAAATCCGCTCCATGATCATCGGCAATAAATCAAAGAACCTGGGGGAACTCCTGGAAGCTTCCATGGAAGCTGAAACGGTGATCAAAGACCTCAACAGTCAGAAATCATCAAAGAAAGAGCCGACTGCTGTTGCAACCTCTAAACCAAAGAAGAAGGAGGTTCTCAATGTGCAGGCTAAGTCAGCTCCTCAGCAACCAAAGAAAGCTGAAAATAGAGCTACAGGTAAGAGACCTGAACTCTCTGATGCCTTCAAAGAGCGAGTAGAAAAGAAATATCCGTTCGATGAAGACGTCGAAGAAATCTTTGAGGCTCTCCTAGCAAATGGCAAACTCATTTTGCCAGAGCCCAAAAGACCTGGAGACGTTGGCAAAACCAATGATCCTCGGTACTGTCCATACCACCAGATGGTCTCGCATCCTCTCAATCAATGCTTTGTTGTGAGAGAGAAGATAAACGAGATGTGGAAAAACGGAGTCATCACCTTTAACAAAAACTATGGGACTGCCTCCGTCAACATGGTGTCATGTGGACAAACACCAAAATCACCGAAGAAGAAGATCACTACTTCCTTCAAGGTGATAAAAAGAATTCAAACGTCCGAAGTGTTGGTTCCTTGCCCGACACCAGACGGACAACCCATATGGGTACATCCCGATCTCCTGGAAGATGAAAATTGGGAGATCGTCAAAACAAAGCCAACAGCTCAACAGCGAAGGCAGGCTAGGAAACATCTCCTCAGGCTCAAACGGCAAGAGAAGACCCAGCCAAAACAAGAAGTGCCTGAAAAGGCAGAGGTCTCCTCTACCACTTCACTCGGGGCAACAGAAACGTCCCTTCCAGAGACTTCAAAGGGGGTAAGAAAACTCACTCTCAGTGATTTCATGCCACCTCAATTCAGAGAAGAAGCTATGCAGGGGGCATCATACTCTTGCAACTCGGTAGTTGGATTCTCCATTGATGGATACGAGTCCAGCGACACCGACGATGGGTTCGAGCCCAACTACACCGATGAGTGGGAGGAATCCCTTGAAACAGGAGAATATCTCTCCGATGAAGAATGGGTTCCTGAAACTCACCTTATACCAGTAATCTGGTATAACCCCTTGCAACCACAAGGATCCTGGTCTGATGATGAAGAAGACCAAGAGGCTGCACAAGAAGATGCTGTTAACCCAGCACCTGTCATTGCTCCAGTGGAAATCAACTATGTTGAGCCACACGGAGAAGACGAAGAAGAGGATCTGGCTCCCATGCCTGATCTTGAAGAATATGCAAGGATCTTGCAGCGTCTCGCTCTAGAACAAGAGCAAGACCGCGTCAACGAGATTCCTCACAATCCAGAGCCGGAAGTCCCTGAAGCCCATCAGGTACCTCCTCCCTCAACTCCTGAAAATGGAGAACATTGCTGGATTGACGATCCTCTTACATCCGAGGATGAGTCTGACTCCGAGCAGGCAACATCTTCTATCAGAGCTTCCTGTAATGTAATATATCAGGACTATAGCTCTTCTGAAGCGTCGTCTGATGAGATTACCTACACTCCGACGACGCCTAGCAATGTATCCTCTGGAGCTACCTTGTCTCACGTGACTTTCACAGAGATGACACCCTCTCAGGTTTCTTCTCCTGAGACTGTGACTTCAGGATACACATTCTTCCCGACTCATCATCATGAAGAAAACCCAACTTGGGGTGATGGATGGGTCAACGAAGAAGAAAAGCTGCTGGATGCTGTTCAGGACTTGCTCCCGGAAAATGCTCCGTGCAACACAATCACTGAGGATGGCAACTCTGCTGCAGATACATCCCCAGTAGATGAAAAACGACAGCCTCTTGATCCTGAAGACAATCTTCCAAACGAAGATCCTTCTCAAGAAGCTCTCGAAGTTGGTAGAGGCACCCGTTCGGGCCGGGACTACCACAAGAGTTACAACCAATCTTCCTTTACTTATGTAAATCCTTCGGGAAAAGATGTTGTAAGCGCCCCCAGTGGCAACAATGATGAACATGCAGGCCCTAAGGAGGCTTTCAAGTATGACTTGGTTGAGCACTTCAAACACATACCTGCACGTCTTCACATCCTGGATTTATTACGAATGTCTCCACGCACTCGTGATAATCTCATCTCAGAATTGCAAAAACTGAATGAGGATGTCGACAAACATGCCCCACAAGTCCTCCAAATTGAAATGGACTACCGGGTCAAAAACTCAGAAACCTCCTTAAAAGGAGAAAAAGAGAAAAGCGAGGGATCATGCATCCAATGCCTCTCGGTTCAAAAGGCAGCCTGTGCAACCATCGCCTTCACTAAGGAAGACCTCCTACTTGGCGAAGCAAGGCACAACCGACCCCTGTACTTCACAGGGTACATCAAAGAAATGCCAATACATAGAGTTCAGATCGACCCAGGTTCTGCACTCAACCTTATCTCCACTTTGGCTCTTGAAGAGTTGGGCATCCCACCCAGCAAGCTAAGCCACACATCTGTATCTATCTTTGGATACGATGGGAGCGCTCAAAGGCCTATCGGCAAAATCAGGTTCAAATACCAAATCGGTGATCTTATCTCTGAGGTCACTGTGTATGCAATAAAAACCCCCTCATGCTACAACATTCTTCTCGGACGTCCTTGGATACACGAGAACGGTGTTGTCCCTTCAACTCTACATCAATGCATCAAGTTCGTCGGCGACGACGGCATGGTACATCGCGTCTTTGCGGACAGAAAACCCTTCAAAGGTAAAGAAGTCCACTTCGCAGACTCCCAGATGTATGAAGGAGAAAAAGAAGAAGAGGAAACAGCACCCCCTGCTGAAAATCTCCAGAAAGTAAAGGCAAGGCTCCTCAAAAATCACCGGAAGAAAACAAACCCTCCGGTAAATTAGAAGAGAGTAGTCAATCTCCCTTCCTCATCTCCCTCAAATCTTCAAAACCTTTGGTCATCACGACTAAAGTGAAGAAGGCGAAACAAAAGCCTGGGGGCAAATTTGTTGTCTCTCTCGTGTCTATCATGCAAGACACAGACTCGGACTCAGAGCCAGAAGACGATGCATCGTCAAGCCAAGCTGACACTCAGCAAGTTCAGCCTGCTCTCACTCCGATGGAGACACCTGCTGATGTAGAAGATCCTACGTCTGCTACCTTTGTTGTTCCGGCAACATCACCAAAGCAAAGGCCAATCTTCTTCCATAGATCGGACGCTTCTTCATCAAATTCCATGCTGGAACCTTTCCAAAAGGAAGGTATGCCTCAGCTATCTCTATATAGTCCTATGGCACAAGCAATTATGAAGAAAATGGGCTATGACGCTCAAAACCCAGTCGGTTTGGGAGAAAGACGCGGTATTCTCACGCCATTGGAGCCCGCCTTGACCAAAAGCCAGCTGGAAGATTGGAGACTCTACGGTCATGTAGAAAAGTCTTCATATGGGTTAGGATATGATCCCGACACTCCTCTGAGACAGTTGACACAAAAGCTTAAAAGTCGTTTTACCGACCAAGCCTCAACATCTCAAGTCCATGAAGACATCGATCTCCCTGGATATCTCTTTAAAGAGTTACCTGACAAAGATCCAGGAAGCTCATCCAATTTGTACGATTTCTCTGATGATGAAGAGGAATCGTCCGATAATACAGACTTGTGCTATTCTGACCCAGAAGAACCCTCGTCTCCAAAAGAAATACCAGATTCAACAGGCGATTGGGACTATCTCATAGCAAGCCTTGAGGAGATCACCAATCAAGAAAATCCATGGAAAGGAACAGAGCCTTGGTCTGGTAATGCAGTTGAAACTCCAGAAGGTTTCGTTGAGTTGGAAGCCTCCGAAAATATTGTGGAGGAACCACCTTCGAACCTTCCGACAGAAGATTCTGTTGAAAAGATAAACTTGGGAACACCTGATAACCCACGTCCTGTATTCATAAGCAAGAATATAAAGGATGATGAGTTACCCGAGTATATCGCTTTTCTTCGTGAGTTCGTTGATTGCTTTGCATGGTCCTATGCTGAAATGCCTGGTTTAGACCCCAAAGTAGCAGTCCACAAACTCAATCTTCAAGAAGACATCAAGCCTGTCAAACAAGGCCAAAGAAGATTCCGTCCAGATGTGATGGATAAAATTGAACAAGAAGTTCAAAAGCTCAAAAGCGTCGGCTTCATCCGTGAGGAACAACATCCAGAATGGTTGGCCAACATTGTCCCCGTGACAAAGAAAACTGGGCAGATCAGAGTCTGTATTGACTATAGAGACTTGAATGGCGCTTGCCCTAAAGATGAATTCCCGCTCCCCATACCGGAGGTGATGATTGACAATACCTGCGGATTCGAGCGAATGACATTCATGGATGGCTTCTCTGGCTACAATCAGATAAAGATGCATCCCGAGGATGAAAAACACACATCTTTTCGGACTCCATTTGGCGTGTATTGCTACACTGTCATGCCATTTGGTCTGAAAAATGCTGGTGCCACATATCAGAGGGCTATGATGAAAATATTCCAAGATATGCAGCACAAGACGGTCGAATGTTACGTTGATGACCTCGCCGTCAAAAGCAGAAGAAAAGAAGACCATCTCAAAGATCTTCGGGAAGTCTTCCTCCGACTTCGCAAACACAAACTGCGGATGAATCCTCTAAAATGCTTCTTCGGCGTCTCGTCGGGTAAGTTTCTCGGATTCCTTGTTCGGAAAGCTGGAATAGAACTTGACCCCATAAAAGTCAAGGCTATTCTAGAAATGCCCTCTCCAAGAACCTTGAGAGAACTAAAAGGGCTCCAAGGGAGATTGGCCTACATCAGACGGTTCATCTCCAATCTTTCGGGGAAATGCCGTCCATTCTCTCGATTGATGAAAAAAGGTGTAGACTTTGTCTGGGATGCCGACTGCGAAGCCGCATTTCAAGATATCAAGTCATACCTGACCAAACCTCCAGTGTTAGCTGCCCCTGCCACTGGAAAACCATTCATCTTGTACACAAGAGCTCTTGATCATTCTGTAGGCGCTCTGCTGGCACAAGAGAATGGTGAGGGAAAAGAAGCTGCTCTATACTACCTCAGCCGCATGCTAGTAGGTGCAGAGCATCGCTACTCCCCAGTCGAAAAGGAATGCCTTGCAGTGATGTTTGCCGTACAAAAGCTACGTCACTACTTGCTTTCCAACACAGTCTACCTCATCTCAAGGATCAACCTCTTGAAGGTCCTTGTCACAAAGGCAGGTTCTCTTAATGCCCGACGGGCAAAATGGTCCATCCTTCTATCACAATTTGATATAAGGTATGTGCCACAAAAAGCAATCAAAGGCCAAGCTCTAGCAGATTTCCTCGCAGAGCATCCATTGCCTAAAGATTCACCACTCAGAGATGATCTCCCAGACGAACCTGTCTACAACGTGGAGACTTCCTCACCAAATGCCTCCTGGGACATGTACTTTGACGGTGCAACCAGGACAAATGAAAACAGAAAGCTGATCTCGGGAGTTGGCATCCTCTTTGTTAGCCCCGACAAATGCATGATTCCACACGCTTTCTCGCTACTGGAACTATGCACAAACAATGCAGCTGAATACCAAGCTCTGATCCTAGGATTGGAACTCGCCATCGAATCTGGTATCACTATGCTGGAAGTCTTTGGAGACTCTCAACTGATCGTCAACCAGATGAATCAGAAATATGAAGTCAGGAAGCCTAATCTGCTGCCTTACTACAACAAGGCACAATCACTTCTGCAAAAGTTTGACATCTGCAACATCACCCACATTCGTAGAGGTGAAAACATCCGTGCAGATGCCCTGGCCGGGCTTGCCGCATCAATGGCGACCCAGGAAGGGGAAAACATGCAAATTACAGTGAGTGAGAGAAGGATCCTCCCTCCTCTTAACACACACCAAGCAGTTGCTGAATGCCACCGAGTGGTTGGAAGTCGGATCTCTATCCTTCAAACTTCAATCGGCGACTGGAGGGATCCGTTCATTGATTACACTATGTTCGGAATCCTACCTGAAGATCCAAAAGAACGGGTAAGCATCCAAAGGCGAGCCCCAAACTTTCATTTGGATATCCCTTCGAAAATCCTTTACAGGAAATCCTTCAACGGAGTACTTCTACGCTGCTTGTCACAACAAGAGGCCGAAGAAACACTTAAAGAAGTTCATGCTGGTCTTTGTGGAGCCCATCAGGCAGGTCCTAAGCTCTATGATCAGATAAAAAGGTTAGGTTACTATTGGCCTACCATGGTTGCTGATGCAATGCAATTTGCCAAACGCTGCCAGCTATGCCAAGTTCACGGAGATTACATTCACATGCCTCCGGAATGGCTGCATCCTACAGCAATCTCATGGCCTTTCGAAGCATGGGGCATGGACATCATAGGTCCTATCTCTCCCCCTTCAAGCAAAGGTCATCGCTTCATCTTCGCCGCAACGGATTATTTCTCCAAGTGGTCAGAAGCATTTGCGTTCAACGAAATGAAGACCTCATCAGTTCTTCAGTTCCTGCGCACCAACATCATTTGTCGTTTCGGCATACCCAAGAGATTCGTCCATGATAACGGACCACAATTCCGGGATCATCGATTCTACAGGTTTTGCGACAAATACAAAATCCAAAGCTGTCCTTCGACTCCATACAATCCGGCAGCAAACGGATTAGCAGAAGCCTTCAACAAGACACTCTGCAAAATCCTCAAGAAAATGGTCTCTAGTCACAAAAGAGACTGGAGCGATAAACTGTCTGAAGCTTTGTGGGCCTATCGAACCACCGTTCGAGGACCAACCCATAGCACACCATTCTCCTTGGTCTATGGATGCGAAGCTGTCGTGCCCCTAGAGGTACAAATTCCTTCTCTGAGGGTATCTCTACAAAATGACATGACTCAAGAAAGCAATGTCAAATTGAGACTCCATGAGCTGGACAATCTCGACGAGAGACGGCTCGAAGCTCGACAAAGCATTGAACTTTACCAAGCACGCATGGCAGGATCTTTTGACAAAAGGGTCCGGCAACGCGCCTACAAAAAGGGTGACTTGGTTCTTGCGGTAAAAAGACCAATGGTCTTCGCACACAAATCCAAAGGCAAATTTGAACCAAAATGGGAGGGACCCTACGTCATCGACAAAGTCTTCTCCAACGGCGCATATGCCCTCCTAAACATGGAAGGCGACAGATGTATGCTGCCTATCAACGGCAAGTTCTTGAAGCGGTACTACCCTTAAAGACTTACCCAACTGGGTAAGAGCAATGCCTGTATGGCCAAAACCTGTTCTCAGGTACTCGCTCGTCAAACCCACTCTCTTTAGAATTTTCATATCAAATGTCAAAATTTCTAGAGATTCAAAAACAATGCTTACTTTCATCGTTTCATTGTTCAAAAACAAAAAAAAATCAAGTTTAGGAGCCTCTCCCTGACTTGACCAAAGCTTTCGATCCTTGAACCAAAATTCATGGTTTGAAACAAAAATCCGGATTCAGGGATTTCCACCCTAGTCCACCTTACCTTTTACCGCCAAATGGTTCTAGGTCAAAATTTACGACCCTCGTGTCTTTAAACAAAAAAAATGGTTTTTCAAAAATCGTGGGGATATGACATCAAAGTCAGTACCCGCAAAACAAAAATTTTGAAAAAAAGCAAGGATGCGACATTCCATCGATACTTGCACCCAAAATCGCAGGGAAGCGACATTTCGTCGATACTTGCAAAATCCAAAAACCGTGGAGAAGCAACAAACCAGTTGATATCCACAACCCAATTTCAAAAATCGTGGAGATGCAACATACCAGTTGCTATCCACAACCCAAATTTCAAAGGTTCGAGAAAACCTCAAATTTCAAAAATCACGGGGAAACGACATCAAGTCAGTACCCGCAAAATCAAAAGTTTTGGGAAAAGCAGGGAAGCGACGCTTAGTCGATATTTGCACCCCAATTCGCGAGGAAGCGACATTCCATCGATACTTGCAAAACCTAACCCGCGAGGAAGTGACATTCCATCAATACTCGCAAAACCGAATGAGCAAGGAAGCGACATTCCATCGATACTTGCAAGACCATTCAGCGGGGAGGCGACATTTAGTCGATACCTGCATTTTGAAAGCAAAAAAAAAAAAAAAAATCTGGCTATAAACGCCAAAACCTGGCTCTTTTGCCCAAAAACCGGCTATCAATGCCACCAAACCGGCTATAAACGCCACAAACCGGCTATCAATGCCACAAAAAAATTGGCTTTCACGCCGACAAACCAAAACTTGGCTTTCAAAAATGGCTATCAATGCCACCAAACCGGCTATAAATGCCACAAATTGGCTATCAATGCCACCAAACCGGCTATAAATGCCGCAAATTGGCTATCAATGCCACCAAACTGGCTATAGATGCCAACAAAACAAACACCGGCTTCCATGCCAACCCAAATTTTGGCTTTTACGCCATAAAATTTCGGCTTCCATGCCAACCCAAATTTTGGCTTTTACGTCATAAAATTTCGGCTTCCATGCCATCTCAAAATTGGCTCCCATGCCACGAACAAAATTTTTGGCTCTTATGCCATCTCAAAAATCGGCTATAAATGCCACACAAAAAAAACCTGACTCTCATGTCAAAACTGGCTGTAAATGCCACAAAAATCCGGCTTTCACGCCAAATTCGTTTCCCCTACCAAAACAATTATTTGACAAAAGATTTTCACAAAATGACAAAACTTTTGATCAAATCCCATTTAGCAATCGCTTTCATCACAAAAAGATTTGAGTGAGCGTAGGGAAAACAAAAAAAAAAAGAGAGTACCAAAAAATACATGTGGTACCAAAACAAAAAAAAGGAGAGTACCAAAAAATACATGTGGTACCAAAAAAAAAAAGAGAAAAGTACCAAAAAAATACATGTGGTACCAAAAAAAAGAAGAATGGTTTCTGCTATAAAAAATCAGGAGCTCAGCCAAAAATGGTCTCCAGCCAAAGCTTCAGCTCCTCAAGCAAACTTTTGGCCTCAGCCGTCAGAGTTTCCAAGGCACGCTTCTTCAGGAACTTGCCATGAGATGCTGGCGAATGCCGTAACCCTTCTTTTACACCGGGAAGCTCTTCCCCAGCAGTTTGCCATCGTTCGTTTTCTAGAGTCCTCCTCTCGAGAACTTGACCGGCATCTGCAACCCTGCGGATCAGAGTACTCTCCCTGTCACGAGCCTCTGTTATAGCAGCCCACTTCGCATCGACTTGTGCCTTCAAATGCTCAAGACGTTTTCTGGCCTCCTCAACTTCCCTATCAAGGACGTTAAGGTCATGCCTCAATCCGATGATGGCTAGCTCTTCCTTGTTCTTCTCCCGAACTAGCTGCTTCTTGCTTTGTGTAGCCTCATTCAGGTCAGACTTAGCCTTATCAGCAGGGTCCAAGAACATCTCCTTGAAGAATTGGTCGTCAGGGAAGCCCATGGTCTCAAACCACTTGTCACCCAGTGCAATGATCCTATCAACGGTCGCCCTGGCACCTGTGACATCTAGACCAACCTCTTCGGTATCAGTGAGAATCTCCTGCACATGTGGGATCATGCCAAATCCTGCTTCCAAGTGTCCAGAAAGGAGAGTCTTGATCCAAGAACTCAAAACCCGAGCCAGCACCTTCTTCGCAAATTGAAGAGACGAACTGGATGAAGGTTCACCCTTCTCCGCTGATCGGCTGCTCATGTCATGTCCCATCGGAAGAGTAACAAAGGAACTCTTTTCACTTGGAGCCACTGGAGAAGGAATCTCAGCATGAGGTATCTCCTCTATCGCGTCAGAACTGGTTGTAGGAGTCTCTACCTCCGGATCGACCTCTGGCATCCCTTGCTCTGGTTCTGAAGAAAGCAATGGACTCTCTTTTGTCACTTCAAAACCTGCAAATGAAACACAAAAAGGTATGAATATGATCCTGTTCAAAAAAAAAAAAAAAAAAAAAAAACCATCAGGGTCATCACTACGAAGTACCTTCTTCGACGACTGGCGGAACGCTCTCTTCCTCCATGAACTCATCGGAAGCATCATCAACATTTGCGTCCATTGATGGTTCAAAGTCATCAGAATCTTGTGGCGAGTCAGCTGACAAGAAAAATGTTAGCAAATCAAGTCGCAGGCACAAAAAAAGAGAAAGCGAAGGAAGTCATACCAATTGGAGATTCCGGAGTCATTCCAGAGTCCCTCGGTTCTTCTTCAGATGCCATAACCGGCTCCATCACCGCCTCATCGGTCGGAACCTCAGGCATCGCCAAGTCTTCATCCTCTGCTAAAAAAAAAAAAGCAGCAGCAGGGTGAGAAAACAAATCAGAACATGGAAAGCCCTATGAAAGAAGCAGAAAACGAAAAAGGAAGAATCATACCTTCACCAATGGTCTCTTCCCCACGACTCCTCTTCTCTGGAGGCTCGTCGACAGCCTCTGGCACCTCCTCGTTGATGGTAAGAGGGATTTCCATGTCAGGAGAGTCCTCATGTGGCCCCTCGCTGCGATGATGACTCCTCCTCTTCTTACCTCTACGGGTTCGCTTCCTAGAAGAACCCGCCCCACTATCAGAGTCAGGTTTCTCACTTGACTCCTCACTGGATGGTCTGCTCTCGCCAGTAGACTCCGCGGAAGCTCGCCTCTGTGCCGCTTGCATCCAAGCGTCGAGCTCGGCTTCCTCCTGTTCTAGCTGCTCCAAAGCCTCATCAGGTACTTCCCGAACAGCTTCAGAACCAATGTCGCCCTGGTCACCGAGAAAGCCTATCTTGTGCTTCTCTCCAGAAAGGAAGGCCCAAACTTCCTCTCGCCGGACGCCATCCGACTTCCCAATGCCTTTTCCAGAAGACAGCTTTACATCAAGCTCCTTCTTGGAAAGCCCCCGATATGCCAAAAAGCTCTCCGCGAACCACTTCGTGAAGCCGGCAGTTCGGAAAGTCGACAGCTCAGGATAAGAAATCGTGGCAGTAGTGTCTTCAGCACTATAGAAAGCCCATGCATTTCTGCCATCCTGCAAACCCCCAAAACGCTTCACCATACTCGAAGGCGCTCCAACAACGCCTTGAGAGAAGCCCAACTGAAGCGCAAAGCGAGAAGGTACATACGGCTGGATGTCGACGAAAAGATGTCTACGGTACACCATCGTGCCGACTCGTATGCTGAAAAGCCACTCTTTCTCTGCATTGGTCAAAGAGTAATGCCTTCCCGACCCTGCTCTGGTAGAGTCTCGGGAGGCACCAAAATCAAAAGCCTTCTTCCGCAACTCCGGAGAAAGCTTAACTGAAGACTGCCCCATCTCGACGTCCCTGAACCGTCGGATCCTCATACGGGCAAACAAAAGTGATTCGGATACGGCTTTTCCCTTAGCCAATCGAATCATCAGAGGATCATCATCCTGTGCAGCACCCAGCTGGTGGAAGCCAGGACAGTGGTATACAAACCACGAATAAAAGATATGGGCTGAAAATACCCTATTCATAGGGAGCCCAAGCCGAACCAAGAAAGCAGCAGCCTGCAGTTCGGTACACAGATAGGAGTAAAGAGCGGGCACCAAAGCAAACCGCTCTCCAAACGCCATCTGACAAGCCGGAAAAATACAATGCGGCCTGATGTGCGTCCCATCTCCACCAGCAAACACAGCCTCACCTAGCCAATAAGTGAGATAAAAAGCAAGATCTCTCCGCAGTGCAATGTCAGAATAAAGGGCATCTGTGCTCACGAAGAAACCCTTCAACTCTTCCTGCATGGCCAAAGTCTTCTTCCTGTCTTCCCGGGTCATGCTATCAGGAGACTCTTTGCTGTCAAAGAAGTTGAAGAATGAAGAGCCATAACTCTTCCAACTGCTGGATCTGACTTTCGAGCCCTCCTTAAAAAAATCATAGAAGGCGACGAGCTGAAAGTATAGGAGCCTGAATTCCTCTGACTGCTCCTCAAGGACGCTGTCAATCGGCATGAACTCCTCGTAGAGTTTGCCAAGGATGGGCAATCCAGTAATAGCACTCAACTCCTTCAGAGAAAAACCAATCTCACCGTTCGTAACAACGAAGGTATTGCTCTGAGGGAGGAAAGACTCCAACATAGCCATGAAGGCATCATCGGAAAAAGTCACGGTCTCCCTGAAAGCGCGGACCGCGTCAAAAATCCCGGCTTCCTTCAAAACGGCGCCCCCAATCAGCAAGGTGTGGTCAGTCCATGACTTCCAATCGGAGTCAGCATTGAAACGGCCACGAAGTCGAAAAGGCTTCACCCAAGTACTGCCGTCACCGCTGAAAACGCCAAGGCCCACCGGTCTCAAATCGACCGACGGATAATCAGAGCCCTGGTAGCCGCTGGCTGGCATCAACATGTCCATACGGACAGGTGGCTTCTCCGCAAAACCGGAAGGTCCACCAACAAAAACCCCGGTCTTGATCACACTGGTCCTCTTCACCCAGCTCGGAGGATCTTCCCTCTTAGGGCACGTGGGAGAAAGGCTCAGGATCGAGATGGTCCGGTCAAAAGACGACCGGGTAGAAATAGTTCTCTCTTCACCATCAGCTGTGTAAGAGAACTGAAAACATCTCCTTTGGTATGTCAAGTCGTCAGGGACTGCATCTCCAAAGAAGAAGGTAGGCTTGGGCAAAACCCTCAGATCGTCCATAACCCAAGGACGGTTGCTTACCATGATCTTATAGAATTCCTCATTCTTGAGAGCGATCAATCGCTGTCTCATCTCATCGCGATTGAGGGAATCGCACTCTTCCAAGTTCTTCTCAACAAACTGGACCTTCTCCCAGGCCTGCTGAACGGCCACATTGGAAGATCTAGCAGATCGACGAGGTACGCTTGTAGCAGGCTCTTTACCCTTGTTCGCTCTGGAGGAACCACCTGCAAAGGTTGGAAAAGAAAAAGATCGTCATCAAAATGACAGGATTTCGCTAAAAAAAAAAAAAAAAAAAAAGGGGTCACTTTGTCCCACCAAAAATCTGGCGAAATTTTGGCATGACTCCGGGGCAATTCCAAAGAAAAAGGAAATACCCCGACGGAAATAGAAAGTTTGAAGATGGGCTCAACATTGCTGCGGGCTCCGAAACTCCAAACTTTCGAAACCTCAAAATCTCCGCAAAATCAAGAAGGGCTCAACATCGCTGCGAGCTCCAAATTCCCAAATTTGCAAAGATTTTCAGGTATGCTATCACATCATGCTACTCAATTCAATTTACAAAAAGTACATGCATGAACATCTAGATTTGCAAAAAAAAAAAAAAAAACGCATTATCATGATGAGCAAAAAAAAAAAAAAAAAAAAAAAAGAGAAGAAAGAAGAAACTTTCTCGAAAAAAAGGGGGAGAAAGAAAAGAAAAAAAAGAAACTTTCTCAAGAAAAAAAAAATAAAAAAAAAATAAAAAAATAAAAATAGGCCACGTGGCCGTACGGACCAGATCCGTACGGATCTGTCCGTACGGCCCACAAAAAAAAAAGAAAAAAAAAAAAAAAAAAAAAAACGTGAAAAAAAAGAAATCACGTGGAAAAGAAAAGAAAAAAAAAGAGAAGAAGAATAGAAAGAAAAGAAAAAAGAAAAGAAAAAAAAAGAAGGAAAAAAAAAAGAGAGAAACTTTCTTTTTTTACCATCCTATTCTCTACATGGAGTTTTCTTGAAAGAAAAAGAGAGAAAACTTACTTGAAGCCATTGATGGAGAAGAAGAAGGAAAAAGCTTGAAGATCCTTGAAGAAGAAGAACTCTTGGTCTTGGAGCTCCCTTGAGATTGTTGCAAAAGAAAGCAATAAGAGCAAGAGATCCTACCTTCCTTTGCTTTTATAGGAGAGAGCAAATCAAAGAAGGAAACAAAGAAGAAAGGTAAGTGTTACTAATTAAGTAACCTTACCAAAAGAGAAGGAATTAGAAAGATTCTTTCCCAAAAAGAAAGATGTCTTTGAGAGATTTCCTCCCAAAATCAATCAAATGAGAGATTCTCTCCAACAAAATAGGAGATTGGAGATTCTTTCCCAAAAAGAAAGATACCTTGAGATATTCTCTCCCAAATTAAGGGAAGATGAGAGATTCTCTCCCATAAAGATATTTTTAGATATTCTCTATCCAAATGAGATATCTTTAGATATTCTTTACAAAAATGGCCCCACATGAGATCTAAGCCATCCTAAAAAGCTTAAGGTCCCATGGGCTAGCCCATATGAGCCAGGTTTGACCACCTAGGCACTAAAAAAAAAAAAAAAATGGGCTTTTAGTCAGGAAAAAAAAAATTCCTCTTACCCAAGAGCATACAAAAATGGTTCCATGCCTCTTTTGAGTTGATTGAACCATACAAAAAATCCCAAGCCCCATGAGCTTCCAAAAATCAAACCATCCAGCCTCATATACCAAATTGAGCCAAAATCTTGAAATTGACATTTCACAAAAATCCAAACCACTCCAATGGACCCACACAGTCCCAAAGAGTGACCAAAAACCAAATCCTGGTCCCCTAACTTGCCACATACAGCTTGTTAGGTCACAAGACCAAAACCAAAAACCAAATCATGATCCCCCAACTTGCCACATACAGCTTGTTGGGTCACAAGGTCAAAACCAAAACCCGATCCCCTAACCTGCCATATATAGCTTGTTAGGTCACAAGGTCAAAAACAGAAACCCAAATCCACATCCCTGATGTCATCTTCAAAACTTTGCCTCGAGATGGTGTGTGATTCCTTTCACTACCATAAAATTCCCCTGGAAGCTCAAAGGCTACTCTACCAAAGGAAAGATTGCTCAAAGACTCTTGGTCAAGACACAAGCTCTCCTTCAAAAATCTCTTCGAGGCACATCGACTACAAAAGTCAAGCAACTCGTCGCTGTACCTCGAGGGGGCATTTGTTGACACCAAAAATGTCACTTTGCCTCTTCAACATCAAGAAAGCTGCATGAAGTCGCAACCTGCCATAAATAGGCAATGCAACTTCTCAAAAAAATCAAATCTTGTCAGAATCAAACAAAAACTGCAAGATCCTTCAAGATAGCCAAGAGAAGAGTACATATGAAGTTTCGGGCCATTTCAGAATCATTTGGCCTAACTTCGCTTCTCCGACAGCTAAAATGGCGCTCCCGGCGGCGACATCATCGGAGACGTCAAAACTTCGATCAAAGCCTACAGATGACTCCAGCATGTCTCAAAAGGGCTCCATGCCAAATTTCAAGTCAAACCGACAACGTTTGACCCTCCATCAATGCTCGAACAGCAAAATCAAGCCTCCCGGCGGCAGGAACCACCGAAGCCTTCGCTCATCAAACCAAGTGCATGAGTGGCTTCAACATGCTTCCAAAAGGCTGCACGTCGAATTTCAGGTCATTCCGACAACGTTTGACCAGGTTTCGATGCTCCGAGAGAAAATCAAGCCTACCGGCGGCGGAGCAACCCGGGACCATGACATCCAAAACGGAGCCCATGGAACGTCTCAAAATGACTCCAATAGGCTCCCCGTCAAATTTCAGGTCAATCGGACATCGTTTGACCACATATCAAAGCTCGGCATTTTCCCCGCAGCAAAATCAAGTGAAGCATCGACGGGACCCCAAACGGCTTCAAAACTCAAACAAAAGCCTATGGTTGGTCTTATTTATTGCTCAGGAGGCTTCACCTCAAATTTCAGGTCATTCCGACATCGTTTGACCAAGTTTCAGCTTCTGGCGGAAAATCAGCAGCTCTACGCGACAAAGTCTTCGGCTTTCCCGGAAAATTAGAAACTTTGCACTCTAAAAATGCAAGGATTCTCATCAAGTTTTCTACAGGGAAATCAAGCCAATAAATGAGAAGAAATGTCAAGAAAAATACAGAAGAAAACGGCGACGAAAAAGACCTCAAAACGACCGCAAAACGGGCTCCGAAGGGGAAAAATCCCCCAGGGTCGCAGCCCCCTGCGACCATGGCCCATGGTCGCAGGCCCCTGCGACCATGGGCCATGGTCGCCGGTCCATGGTCGCCGGCGACCATGGCCCATGGTCGCCGGCGACCATGGAGGTCCGGGGCACCGGATTTTCCGCCGGTGACCCGTTTTTCCGTCTTTTTTCGCGTTTCGCGCACTTTGGCCCCTGTGGTTTCCTGAAAATGTGATTTTTAGTGCTTGAAATTGACTCATATCCGACGACATCCGTCAAAATCACGGGTCAACCTCCAAAAGCATAAAATCATCAGTGATCGCTCCAAGATCGCCAACCGGCTGACCAAGAAAGTGCACTTTCTGTCCGACCGATCGTGAAATCGACAAGACAGATGTCACCGGCCCGCTCTTAGCCATCAATGTCTGAAGTTACATGTTCATCCGATGTCGATCAGCATATAGATCCATCGATGATCATCGCCAGAAGAATTCCAGAAGACACGGCATGGCCCGCGACTCTTCGACTGCTCGGCGACCAATTAATGTGGTTAATTGACTAGCTTTATTGCAGTCATTAATTCATTTCTTTGGACGGCCCAATCAGAAGCAAGCATTTGGGAGTTACAAGTCAATTGATTCATGGCATTTAAACCATGAAACTCCTCCCATTATGGTAATTAAGGTGATTAAAAGCCCTTAATCTCCATCGGCCAATCAGATTCAAGGAAAAAGGAGTTACAAAATCAAGAAATAAATCTTGTAACTCCTCCCATTAAAGCCATTAAGGCTCATAAACCCTCCTAAATGGCTACCAAAAGCCTATAAATAGGAGAGCATTCCATTGAAATGGAGAAGGGAAAAAGATCAGAAAAAAGAGGAGAAAATCAGAGGATCAGAAAAAAAGATCAGAAAGAGATCTGAGAGAAAGAAAAAGAGAGAAAAACTCTGCTGAAGTTCTGCACCGGCCACCACTACAAGGTGACAAAAGTCCATTGGGGGGCACCCCCCCCCAAGGTCCTTGCCTTCTCCTGCTGCCTCCAATGGCTTAGACGTGGCTTTTCAGCCCGTCTACTTAGCTTTTTATTGGACATAGGACCTTCACTTGGTCTTTGTCCTCTAAAAACCTGAGGTTATAGCCAAGCCAAGCGAATCAAGAGCATCTTCTGTTCTCATCTGCATGGATGATGGCGAAGCCCATACATGGCTTGCGACCGTCAATCTGAACGAGTCCCCCACAATCTCCTGAAAAGTTAGATCTTCCTTTTCTTGCTTTTCATTGTAGTTTGTATTTTTCTAAAAGAGACAAAAATCACAACTCTTGTCTTTCATTATTGATGAGAATTGTAAATCGGCTATAAACGCCAAAATCGGCTATAAATGCCAAACAAAATCGCCTTTCACGGCAAACCAAGAAAATGTCTCTTTTCTTAAATATTTGTGCAATGGAAAACTTGAAAGAAGTTGATTTCCTTTTTACTTGCGAAGGTTGATCTCCGGATTACCACTTGCAATTCCAAGTAAAATAGAAAATCTGGCACACCCACCCACAAAAAAGAAATGTTGATGCACGCTTCAGGGTCCGCCAGGGCGCGAAAGGGCCGGACCCGACGAACTCCCACGTTCCGCCGACCCCGGTAGCCGCCCCAGCGGGCGCCCCGGAGCGCGTTCCATCAATTACTCTCTCTGGCTCTTGTATTTCTGGATCCTTGTGTGTGTGGCCCTCCGTGTATATGTCTTTCTCTTGGAATGACGCTCTTTTATAGGCCTTTGGTAGCCATGGGGTGGGTTTATGAGCATTGATGGCATTGATGCTCCATGATGGGAGGAGTTACAAGTTTTTATTTCATGATTTGTAACTCCTTTTTCTTAGCTTTTGAGTGGCCGATGGAGAATGATGGGCATTTAATCGCCTTTTAACTCCATGATGGGAGGAGTTTCATTGTTTAATGCCATGATTGCTTTGATTGTAACTCTTTTTTCCTTGATTCTGATTGGTCTGTCCAAAATAATGAGTTAATGACCGCATTAAGTTTTCATAAAATGGGTCAATTAACAGCATTAAGTCGTCGCCAGGGCACTCAAAGAGTCGCAGGCCGTACCGCATCTTTTGGAATTCTTCTTACGATGATCGCCTTTGGACCCACATGTTGTTTAATGTCGGATGTCGATGTAACTTCAAACACTAATTGATACCAGTGGGTCGGTAACATCTGTCCTGTCGATTTCTCGATCGGTCGGACAGAAAGTGCACTTTGTTGGTTGGCCGGTTGGCGATTTTGAAGCTTGCGATGATTATCACATGCTCTTGATGGTACATCCGAGATGTTGGTGAAGATCAGTTGATTTCAAGCACCAAAAATCTGATTTTCGGAAAACCACAGGGGCCGGAATTCTCGAACGCGAAAAGGGTCGGAAAATGGCCCTTTCGGCGAAAATCCGACGACCAGGATTTCCAAGGTCGCCGGCGACCATGGGGATTTTCCCCTTTTTGGTCGCCGTTTCTTGATCTTTTTCGAATCTTTTTTCTCCTTTATCTTTCTTGACATTTTCCCCATTTATTGGCTTGATTCTCCTGAAAAAAACCTGACGAGAAGCCATGCAAATCGGAGCACAAAGTTTCCTATTTTCTGGAAAGGCCGAAGACTTTGTTGCCGATTTTCCGTCAGTAGTCAAAACTAGGTCAAACAATGTTGGAATGAGCTGAATTTTGAGGTGAAGCGTCATGAGCAGTAGATAGGGCCAACCATGGGCTTTTGATTGAGTTTTGAAGTCGTGTGGGGTCCCGTCGCTAGTAGACTTGATTTTGTTACGAGGGAGATGCCGCGCTTTGATGTATGGTCAACCGATGTCCGATTAACCTGAAATTTGACAGGGAGCCTATTGGAGTCATTTTGAGACGATCCATTAGCTTCGATTTAGATGTCATGGTCTCGGGAAGCTCCACCGCTGGAAGGCTTGATTTTGTTTCCGAGTGTCAAAGTCAGGTCAAACGTCATTGGAATGACCTAAAATTTGACATGTAGCCCCTTTGGAAGCATGTTGAAGCCACCCATGTGCTCTATTTGATAAGTGATGGCCTCGGTGGTTTTCGCCGCCGAGAGGCTTGATTTTGTTGTTCAAGGATTGATGTAGGATCAAACATTGTCGGTTAGACTTGAAATTTTATGTGGAGCCTTTTGGAGGTATTTTGGGACCATCCATAGGCTTTGATCGAAGTTTTGATGTCTTCAATACTGTCGCCACCAAGGGCGCCTGTTCAGCTGGCAGAGGAGTGAAGTTAGGCCAAATGATGCTGGAATGGCCTGAAACTTCATGTGTACTCTTCTTTTGGTTATTTTGAAAAATCTTACAATTTTTATTTGATTCTGACAGGATTTGACGCTTGAAGTTGTATTGCCTGTTTGTGGTAGGATGCGGCTTCATGTAGCTTTTTTATGTTGAGGAGGTAAAGTTACTTTTTTGGTTTCAACAACGTCATGCATTCAAAAGGTGGTAATATCCAACCCAAGCTTCGGATAGCAATGCGAGTCATCGAGCTATACATGCTCTCCCAATTGTTTGGGCTTAAGTATTAAGCAAGGTCGAGGTATGGGTTCATCATAGTCTAGGTCTCGGTCCCTTTTTCGAGAGGGGGAAAAAACTCATGAATATATATATATATATATAAAACACATTTGGGCCTCTTGGACCTAAGTTAAGGTCCATCGTTGGTTCGGTTGGCCTCATTACATTGCCCAAGTTTTTAAGACAAAAACCCAAATTTTGTGGTGTATGCAACTTTTTATTCTGCATAAACCTTGGCTAATATTCAATTTTTTATGCTAAAAAGTCAGAATTTCATAGCAGTTAATCGGGTCAAAAACGGGTTTTAATGAGGCAAAAATCCAAGTTTAAATTGGATTTTGCGGGTCTCGGGTGCGGCTAGTCGGCCAAAATACTGCACGTAGCAGCCGGCCACTGCGCGATGCTGGGGCCCAGCTTGATGCTGGCGGCAGTGCACTGGTGGGGTAGGGTGGGTCCTTCTGTGGTCCCACTAAAACTGATTAATTATCAGGTTAATTAACAGGCTGATTAACAAGTAACTAACAGATAAATTATCAGATTTGCTAACAAATTCATAACAGATTATTAGCAAACTAGTAACAAGTTAATTAACAACTTAATCAACAGATTATCAACAAGTCACCAATAAATTCATAGACATGATTAATTTCGATTAAGAGTAACCCCAAACAAAATGTGCTAATTAGTTGCACACTTGCCTCAAATCAAGAATCAACCCAACCTTAAATCTCAATCAGTTCAAGCTCCAAACCAAGAGCTTTCTCTTGCAACAAAACCACCCAAAATTTCCCTAAACACACAACCATTCTCTGTCAAAACCCAACCCATAACAACCAACACCGATAATGAAAAGATGGATTCTAAACCAAGAGGAAAGAGGGCCTACCTCTTAGAAAACCAAAGAAAGGAGAAGTTGATGGAAGAAGGGGAAGCCACCGGCGAATTGGCACCAAAGCGCACTATGTTGCACAGTTGACGGTGTAGGATCTCATGGTGGGTTTGGATTGCAAGGGGAGTCTCCAAGAAAGTCCTCTTCATCATGGCATGGAAGAAGATGAGAAAGAGAAGAAGAAAAGGGAAAGAGAGGAGTTCTTTGTTGTGCCGGTCGGTAGAACAGAGTAAATAGGAGATTAAATGTGTTTGGTGGGGGTAGGTGAGGGCCATTAATGAAGTAGGTGGGGCTTGGTGGGACATTTTGAAAGGATTACTTTGTGAGTTAGCCACGATATAGATGAACCTGGAGTGCGAAAACAGAGGCTCTTTAGGCCCCAGACTGACTGAATTAAAGAAGAAGAATTGTAGATCATAAGAAGAGCTTTCCAACAAGCCCAGGATCAGAACTTTCAGAGATTGGTGGCAGAAGTTGAGATTTTCAAACTGCAGTATACGACTCGAAAAGTGTCATGGTCAAATTGGACTTTCTGGACCTCAGGTGAGTTTCAATTGAGCAGGAAAGTTGTTTGGCAGGTCGAGACTGAAATTTTGGGCTTAAGATGTAATTTTTTTGAAATTCCCAAGATACCCCTGAAAAATCTCGAAATTCTACCTTAAGCCGGAAAAAGTTGAACTCTACGCGAAACTCATCGAAACTCTTCGGAACTAATCCCGACTAAACTCTAAACCCAAGAAACTCTCTATTACCCTCTAATCAAGCGCCATTAGTCACTAAGTGTAATTCGCTAGTGTTAATCGCGGTAGTTAAAAATCGGGTTCTTACAAGTAGGTTGGTTGACATTTATATGGGTTATCTTTCACTCTTTTTTTTTTTAAAGTAGTATTAATTGTTTTAAGTAAATCTATATGTGTATAATTTCATTAACGAATATGTAAATAGGATAAAAATGGGGCATAGTGGTTTGAATTTGCATACGAACTAGGTCTATGTGTCTTAAATACACTATATCTAGGCTTGTCAATTGGCCGGGCCGGGCTTGGGGTTGGGCTTGGGCTGTCCAATCCCGTCCCAAATGTTGGGCGGGCCTGCCGAGGGTTTTCCAATCCCTGTCCTAAATTGGATGTGCCTATGTCAAGTCCTACCCCATGTGGGGTCGGGCTGGGCTAGGGCCAAGCTAGGACTTAGCACTATCTTGAATTCAATGAGTACTCAACATGTACAAATCTATATTGTAAATTTTTGCAGTAAAGGACCAATCCAATCACTCGGCCTAATGGGAAAGTACTGTTGTGGATTGTATAAATGCAATTTTTAACAAGGTTTAACACAACCGAACATCAAATTGGTTTGTTTATTCAGGGAGATTCAAAAATGAAATTTGAGTTGATGATTTGCTTAGTAGACCTTATGGCTGAATTTATTACATTCAAACTATTTGTTTAATTGAAAAGAATAGAGGGGGATTATTAAAAGCTACAAAACAAATGGCCCACCTATAGTACTTGGTGAAACCCCATATTGGAAGAATAAAAACATCAAAAGATACAAAACAAATGGCTAGGCGAAGCTTACTTGAATCACCCATTTATATGGCTCTTTATGGAAGGTTTAAACCATCCAAATAAGTCAGAGGAGCAACTTAGTTCATCCAAGCTGGAGCCTACCTATTCTAACACGCCATACGTGGTAACAGGACCTTTCAATGTAATTCTACGACTAACCTCAATCATCTTCCATTTTTTTAGGACTCATTTATTCTAGAACCTAGGTTGCATTAGACTGCTAGTAGATTTGTAGTTCATGAAAGCAACCATCAAAATCATTGTAACAAGCTTAGGGTGATTAATCCAACATAAGTTTCAGTAAATTCATAGAAAAAGATAATGAAATTTCCTTGCGGACCTAGATGGGTTGCGTCTATTCTGCCCATTCTCAGTCCCATTTTGGCCGAGCTTTAACATCATTGTCCAAGCCCAGCTCACTGAGTTCAATTTTTTTTATAACCTCTATATTTTTAGGCTTGGGCCCGGTACCCATTTCAACGAGCTCAATTGATAGGACTAACTATGTCAAAACAATAAGATTTGCATAAGAAATAACTTAATTATCAAGTGAGATTCTTCTTTTATGGATGATTTATGCACAACTTTCATATTCATATATCTTGTTATATTTCTGTACACCTTTATTTATTGGGGCCTTTAATCCCCTTTTATTACTAAAATTGAATTAATACCTTACTTATAGAAAGAAAATTTAATTTCTTTTCTTGATGGTCTTTTTTCGTTTTTTCCCCATTTTAAATGGAAAAAGAAGTGCACAAAAGCAGTTGCTGATCACGTGTTCAATTGACTATTGGTTACTCCCTCTGCAAAAAGATGTTTGCTTTAGTTCCTGTGCCGGGCTGGACGGAAGATGCCCTGGGTAATGAGAAAAAAAAAAAGGATGTTTGCTTCACCACTCGAAACAATGAAACAAGGTCTTGAAATGGTGACATGTATCTTCATTTAAAAAATGCAGTTAGTTAAAATGTGTATGTCTGTATATATGTGACATAAATGTTCACACATAAGATAGTAGGTTTGACATGTGATGCCAATGATGGAGCGAGGTGGAAAGCAAGATCTCACTGATAAGTTAATCGCAATTGGACCAAGTGGTTCAGAATTAGTAGAGCCAATCACTCTCCCTTTTTTTTTTTTTTTTTTTACTAGATTATAGATTTGGTCTTTTATTTGTCTAATCTTGATCTTCCTTCTCAAGCTAATCCTACACCAACTATATTATTTAGTGTGCTATATTTACTAGATACAATCTTTAACCTTTCCAATTACAACCGCTGCTCAAATCTTGTTGTCCTTGGAGTAGTTTGGTGTCTAGTATTCCAAGATACTTTCCAACTCAAATAAACTAAACCCACAAGTCAACTGGACTTGACTTATCAAGCTAAGTCTAGCAAATAAGACGAATTTGAATTATTTTGGTCAAAACTTGGCTGAGTCACTTTATATTTAACACAAGGAGAAGTTTCAAATAAGGTCTTAAGTTTTTACCTTATTTCAAAAAAGGAAAGATTCAAATAAGGTCTTAAGTTTTTACCTTATTTCAAAAAAGGACACAATTTAAATTTTTTTTAAATTAGTCCCTAAATTTTTTAGGAAGTTTTCAATTAGGGACATTCATCCATTTAAAGCTATTTTCAGCACCTTTTTCCTTCAAAAATTTTAAATTATCCAAATCACCCTTCATTGAAATAAAATCCTCCTTCACTTTCCCTATATTTCTCTTCATTTTCTTCATTATATCCTCATAGGGATCTAGGACAACTAGCATCTCTATGGAGATCGGCTAAATGTAGTAGATGCTAGAACCATGTCATGGCTTTAAATGAAGGGTACTTTGTATATGTAAGAACCCAAAATTTAATTACCGTGATTAACGCTAATTAATTATGTTTAGTGGCTAATGACTCTTGATTAGAGGTTAATCGACAGTTTCTTATGGTTTGAGCTAAGTTGAGATTAGTTCCAGAGAGTTTCGATGAGTTTCATGAGAGCTCGGCTTTTTTCAGGTTAAGTTAGAATTTCGAGGTTTTCAAGGGTATCTTGGGAATTTCAAAAAAATCGCATCTTAAATCTAAAAGTTAGGTCTTGACATACCCAACAACTTTTATGTTCAGTCCAAACTCATCTGAGGCCCATAAAGCCTAATTAGACCCTTGGCACACTTTTCAAGGTGTAAACCGCAGTTTGAGAAATCTCAGCTTCTGCCACCGTTGAGTTCATGAATTTGCATATATTATGCATTATTTTAGGATGAATTAGGAGTTTAATTCGGTGAATTGCATCATTATTTATCTAATTCCAACATTTCATGCATTTTCACCTAGAAACCTGAATTTTTATATATTTCATACATTTTCTGCATTAACTTGGAATGTTTTGCAATTTTTCTCCGAAGAATCCTAGTCGGAGTAGATCTGTCCAGATGTGTCCCACTTCAATATGGGCTCTTTAGTATTTGATATGTTGAATTAGAATGTGCAGAAAATGAGAATTGAAGGCCTCTGTCACGGGACCTACTTCCAAGCACACATAGTCATCTTGGGCACTGCATTGCTGAATTGAAGCTTGAAAAGAAGTAAATTGAAGAATTCACCAAGTAGACCCCACACACACAAAAATCAATCAAGGGCGGTTCCACTCATCATGTCAATTGAAGATTCCTAACTACAGTAGAAGACTTCTCATAGGGCCCACTGTTCAAGCAGATGAATGTCCCACATGGCAGGGCCCGTAGTAGTTGCAGATTTTAAATTATTAATGGATAATTCAAAGAGTAACATTTTGATTGGAATAAAAGAAGAAGAGTTTGAATCATCCACATCTGATCTCCTTTCAAAAATGAAATTTGTGTAGAGATAAAGTCCATTGCAAATCAAATTTCAAAAGTTAATCCCGTTTTTCTTCGGATAACTCATCTTCAAGTGGCCATAACTTACAATCCAACCGTCGGATTGATGAAATTTACCTACCGTTGGAAAACTTATTTAGAATAAACTTTCGTGAAGCCCGAGAATGTACAAATCGGAGCTAACTCAACAAAGTTATGGGCCCGGAGATTTTTATGTTCATTTTTAGACGGGATTGCAATTAAATCCACACCGTTGATAATCCATTGCTGCACATCCCTTGTGGAACCTGATCTGAATATTAGCGAAGCCATCCAGAGGTTTCTAGAAGCTTCCACCTCATTCAAATTCAAAAAGGATAAGAGATATACCCTATCAAGGAAGATAAACCAAATCTGCAGAAAAGGTGTCCAGGTTCAATGTCTCTGTAAGATAATTGGAGTTATAAAAGGAACAAAAAATGAAGCATACGAAGAAAAAACCCTCCCTTGGACGTCCTCTCTCCTCATTCTCTCTCTCCCTTTTTCGCTTTTCATCTTTTCCCATTTCCCATTAGTTTTATTTTTATTTTTATTTTGGTAGCCTTGGGCCATGCCCAAGGACTTATTTTGAAGGAGAACTTTTGTGAATGAGAAGTTGTAAAGATGAAATTTTTAATGATGAATCAAGAATCATTATTTGTAATGGCGGACTAATTCTCGTGATTAGAGCAATGGATGAAGATAATAACTTCTTTTTATTTGTTTAGTAATTCTAATTTATCCATGATCTTGTGCTTAATTATTGATAGGCTCGTCTTCATGCCCTAGGCAAATCTCCATTTTTTATTTCTAAAATTAAAAATTAATTTTTGACTATTCATGTTTAGGTTTGATAGGCCATGCTTAGGATTTAGATCTTTTGATGGTTTATACTTACTTTTGATGGGCAATGCCTAAATTATGTTTATTCTTTTATGAGATGGATGGAGTTATGAGTTTTTAAAATCTTATAATTAAAAAGAGATTTTAAAGTTAGATCCCTAGAGCAATCATTAGTGACAGAGGCACTCACTTTTGCAATCACCTTTTTGAGAATTTGTTGAGAGAATACTCTATCACCCATAAGGTTGCTACACATAATCACTCGCAAACCAGTGGCCAAGCGGAAAATTTCGAATCTGCAAATTAAACAAATTTTTGAAAAGACAGTCAATTCCACCCAGAAAGACTGGTCTTTGCGATTGGTTGGGCCTATCGAACCACTAACAAGACACCTATTGGGATGTCCCCATATAGGTTGGTCCATGAGAAGGCATGTCATTTGCCTATTGAATTGGAACATAGAGCTTATTAAGCCTTTAATAAATTTATGAGAGCTCGGCTTTTTTCAGGTTAAGTTAGAATTTCGAGATTTTTAAGGGTATCTTAGGAATTTCAAAAAAATTGGAAAAACGCATCTTTATGAGCTTCTAAAAGAAAACAAGAGGCTTTCATTCTTAATGACTACTACATCCACGAAAACGCTACAAAGCTTAAAATATTAGTAGCCTAAACTCAGCTACAGCCCAAAAGATGAAAACCCATCTCCTAAAATCCCAACTTTCTAAGTAATGTCTATAAAAATCTTTACCTTTTACCCTTGTTCGATTCAAACCCAACAAAATCCCCTTTTTTCGACTTCCATTCACTCCCAAAACCCCATGTCGCAATTCCAATTCCATCTTCCTCAACGCCCCCTTCAAGAACAATAACTCTTCTTGTGGAATCCAACCTCCGTTTTCAAAAGCAATCATCTATCTCTTCAAAGCTGAGAAATCCAAGCTTTGGGTTCTTCAACTCATTTGTGAAAAGAATGTCCTCAATTGAATTTCAACATTGGGGATTAGGGGCATGTAGATAACGAAAAGGGGAAATAGAAAGGGGAAAAAGGGAAAAAGAGGAAGAAGAGGGGAAAAGAAGAAGAAGACGAATGACGAATAAAGGGATTTCGGTATTTAGTAGACACGCTGAGATAGCCAACATTAACTATAGCGATAAAAGACAAAAAAAAAAAAAAGAAAAATATAAATTTAGGATCCATTTTATCTGCTTATTTTTATTGGGGCTAAATTAATACAGGAGGGATTTCCCCGTTAAATAAAAAAATAAAAGTCCGAAAAAATCTTTAAATTTCCGCCCGACTACCGCGGTACCACCTTTTCTTCTTATAACCTGAAACCCCCTTCGTCTCTATCTTCCCAACTTTAGAGTGTTCCCTTCAAATAACTAGGGTTAGGGCTTTCTCTCCCCTCCATTTACCCAAAACCCTCCCCTTCAATTTCAATCCCCAAAACTCAACTTCATCTTCAAAATTCATCCAAACTCTCTCCTAATCCATACCCATTTCTCCCGCTTCCAATCTCCCCCTTCTCAATTCTCATCATCATCACAACAACAGTTTAGGGTTTGAAGAATTTCATCACCATCATCATCATAAGGAGACAGAGAAATTGCACGATTCAATCATCAATGAGATGGCGAGGCTTGAATCGGGTCTCGCAGACATCAAGCGTTTGGATTCATCAGAGGAATCATGCTCGAAATCGGTGAACGATACTGTGAACGGGTCGCACCAGTACACGATCAAGGGCTACTCGCTGGCGAAGGGAATGGGGCCTGGGCGGTACGTGTCGAGCGATACCTTCACTGTGGGGGGTTACGATTGGGCCATCTACTTCTATCCTGATGGGAAGAATCCTGAAGACAGCTCCGCCTATGTATCGGTGTTCATCGCCCTGGCCAGCGATGGGACAGACGTGAGGGCGCTGTTCGAACTCACTCTCATGGATCAGAGCGGCAAGGGGAAGCACAAAGTCCATAGCCACTTCGATCGCGCACTTGATAGCGGTCCTTATACTCTCAAGTATAGAGGGAGCATGTGGTATGTATGTTTCCATTCCTGCAAAAAAATGTCCCGGATCTTTTCATCTTTTCCTAGTTAGTTAGGGTCTCTTGAATCTTGAATGGATTACTGGGGGGTTAGTACTTTGTTTTCTTTTGCAATGCAGAATAATTATGCTAGGGTTTGTTGAAGTGATGAATTCTGTTCAATTGAGTCTGTGTTGGTGCGTCTTTTCACAAAACTCTTCTTCTTTTTTTTTTCTTGTTGCACTTCATGGGATAGGACTGAGAAGGAGTCATTAACTCTCCATGGCATCATCAGGACCACCTTCCTTCACTGAACTCACCTTAAGCCTTAAAGTTGTCTACAGTGTAGAATACCTTCTTTTGCTCCCTACATAAGCTAGGTGTAGTTCAGTAGTAGCTGTTGGGAATAACAATAGACCAACTGATGAACAAATTTGATCTCTTATGTTTGTGAAGAAGTGAGTGAATGTAGTGTGGCTACCTTTTTCTCTCAATGATAACCATTTCTTGTTGGATCATGGGATCCTTTTCTAATAGACAGGAAGGGTTGTTGCACAATATGTACTTCCAAGTAATTGCCCCATAGCAGGTGGTGATGATCACCCTGAGGTATGTGCTAGCCCCACTTACGGGCACTCCAGGACCTGCCAACACTCGTGGAAAAGTGAGTTCCTCCAATGTACACAGATCTTGGACCTCTACCCTATTTCACGTGATTACCCCGGATAAAGCACTCTAAAGTGTGCACACTTGTTGTTTGGATAGAGACTCCATATTGTCCAAAGCGGTGCTTGTTGAGTGGATGATCGAGGCAGTGCAGGCATATTACCATAGGTTTTTACTGTCTCAACAATCCTGGCCTGTAAAAGTGACTGACTAGGACCTTATTGATGGATGTTAGAAAGGGGTTATGAGCCTTAACCATGTAAGCCCATACCTGTGTAGAGCAGATCATTCAACACAATGTTCTAGCTAGACGGGTTTGCTTAGAATCACATTTGGAGATGGAATTCCCTTTCCTTCTTTCAAACCCTCCTTGGTTCTTTTTTGAGTTCCAACTAGGGCACTAGCCTGTTGGTCCTTTATGCTCACATCCATGTACATTGTTTTTTTTTTTTTTTTGAAATGCATCCATGTACATTGTTAGTGGCCTGCTTGGGTGATGCAGCAGCAATTCCACATTATTGCAACAAGAATCGTGGGCCACATGTGGGACCCATGAAATTTTGATTTATTAATTTTTATTTAAGGAGTTGCATTTAGAATTAGGTTTCTAATTTAGGTAGAATTATTATTTGGTTTCCTAGTTTGATTAGGAATGCTTTCTTAGGGCTTAAGTTTATTTTATTATAAATATAGCATTGTAGAGATCAATGATATCAGAGATTATAATTGATTAATAAAATTCCCTGTGTGGATTTTTCGTTGGAGACCGTTTCTTTTTCGAGTGATTGTTCTTCGGAACTCTAATTGTGCCCCGGCACTTGCATCCTAACCCTAGGATTGCATCAGTTGGTATCAGAGCCGAACGATCCCTCGATTGGTGGCGTGTTACCCCTATCCCCATCCCTACCCATCGTCCATCCATTCTGTCCATTCCCTGCTCCCATCCTCGACAACTCACCATCTTCTATCGCAGTCATCCCCATCTCACATCCATATCCCAAAAAAAAAAAAAAAAAAGAACTCCCAGATCAGGTCCGCCCACGGCAGACCAGAAACACCATAACCAAGCCCTGATCCCATCTGCACACACACCCCCCCCCCCCCCCCCCCCCCCCCCCCCCCCCCCAAAACCCCCCCAACCAAAACCCCATTCATCGAAAACCTTCCTTTCTGTCAATAACCCAAACTGTCGAAACACTCCAAACCCTTCTAGAACCTCCCGCCACCTCTCGCCTGCCCATTAGCCAATCGAAACACCCCACAGCCGAACCCCAACCCTCCCCTGCCTTCCAAAAAAAAAAAAAAAGAGAATGGAAAGAAAGAGGAAGAAGAGAAGAGAGGAAAGCTCAGCGCACCGTGCACCGTCGTGTCCTGGCCGTCGCTGCCGTGCTCAAAGCAGGGGCTCTGAGTTTCTCCTCCATCGCCTTTCTCCGTTTGGACGAAGCGCAGCATCCCTCGACTTCGTTGAAAAGGGCTTCCGATTCTTTTCTTTCTTCTTGGACGTTACTACTGAGGCATATTCGCCAGCGCTCGCCTGTCGTCGCATCGAGGCCTCCTCGAAGCTGGAGTTTTCATCAGCGGCCATTCCACCTTTGGAGAACCCACCACTGCCATCGCGCCCCTCTTCTTCTTGAAGCAGTCTGTTGTCCATCTAAACAATAGGGCTGCAGCTCCTTTTCTTCCTCATCGACACGTGCCACAAGGACTTAAGTGTTGGGCCTGAGTTCTGGTTCGGGCCCACTGGTGGATCTGACCCATTGAAAAAAAAGCCCACTAGCAGAGTATACATATTACAGTCCAACGAAAGTTTCACCAAAGCAACTGACTATAGTTTATTTTTGCAATATCAGGCTCCCCCACCATCCGATGTTAGATCTGTTTTCACCAACGTGATCGCGGCCGTTAGATCTTCAAATCAGGTCATGCATCAATTTTAAATTTGCATTAACCAAAGATGCCTCCCAAAAGGCAGGTTGACGTAGAGTCTTCCTCTCACAATGATGATGATTTGAGGGAATCCGTTGCGCAATTATCAGCAACTGTTACTCAACTATCCGTAATTGTGGCTCAAATGCAAGTTCAAATGCAAGCGACTCTTGATAGGATTGAAACCTGATTAATAAATTTGGAAACTAATCGGCGTGAAGATAACTATCGGGATGGCGGAGTACATATTCAGAATCAACGAGATTCACATGCCGTCAATGTTGATCGTGATTTGGGTATTAAACTTGTGATTCCTGAATATGATGGAAAATTGAAACCCGATGAATTCTTGGATTGGTTAGTGTGTGTTGAAAATATTTTTGCACATAAACCAATGACAGATGCTCATAAAATTACACTGGTGGCAACTCGATTTCACAATTATGATGCAATATGGTGGGCCGAGTTGCAAAAGAAGAGAAGATATCAGCAAATTGATCCTATTGACATATGGGCTGAGATGAAAAATCTGTTGAAGCAGAAATTCCTACAAGTCAATTACTCAAGAGATTTGCGTTCATGTTTTCAATACTTGAAACAAGGATCTAAAACAGTTGTTGAATATTCTGAAGAGTTTCTGACCATGCAAGCCCGCTGTGGTTTAAATGAAGATGATGAAGTATTAGTTGACCGATACTTTAATGGGCTTACGCTTGACATTCAAGATATGCTTGCATTCAAGCATTTTGATAATGTTGATGAGATTATTCAGCATGCTATCAAAGCCGAGGGAATTGCAAATCATTAAGCCCAGAAACTTAATGCAGCTAAATGGATTATGCAGAAGAATTCCTCCATTACAGGTTCTAAACCGAGTACAACGTCGGAGAAAGTTTTCACCAAGCCCGAAGGTCAAAATCAACTCAAATGCTTTCATTGTAAACAACAAGGGCATCGTGCAGCAGAATGTCCAAAACGTATCCATCTCATTGAGAATGAAAGTGATGTGCAAGATGTTCCAGATGATCCTAACAAGCCTGAAACAAAAGAAGTGGAGGATACTCCACCCGAGGAGGGTCTTGAGTCTCTCATGGTCATCCAAGCGACTACATCAACTACTGAGAAGAAATGGTTGCGAGAAAATATTTTCCGCTCCAAAGGAACAGTCAATGGTAAAGAATGCACAGTCGTCATCGATGGAGGCAGTTGTCAGAATATTATCTCCCAAGCTTTTGTGGATCGTTTACAGCTGAAAGTTCGGAAGCATCATCGTCCTTATTTTGCTAGATGGTTAATGACAGGTGATGAAGTGCAAGTCCGATATACATGTCCAGTTATCTTTTCCATTGGTGTAGATTATATGGATACAGTTTGGTATAATGTGATTCCCATGGATAGTTGTGATATCTTATTGGGTCGTCCATGGATGTATGATAAGAATGGAACTAATGGCATGCGCGATAGCATCTAGACTTTCATGCATGGTGCAAAGCAAGTTACACTCCGTCCGCTGAAGCCGACGCCACCAAAGAAAGGGTCCCGTTCTCATCTCTCCAAGGAAGCGTTTCACGTGCACACTATCTACAGAAGTAACATCAAGCAGAAAAGCCGAGTTCGAGGTCGAACTCTTTTCCAACCTGGGGAGAATGATGCAGCAGCAATTCCACATTATTGCAATAAGAATCGTGGGCCACATGTGGGACCCATGAAATTCTGATTTATTAATTTTTATTAATTTCTAATTTTTATTTAAGGAGTTGCATTTAGAATTAGGTTTCTAATTTAGGTAGAATTATTATTTGATTTCCTAGTTTGATTAGGAATGCTTTCTTAGGGCTTAAGTTTATTTTATTATAAATATAGCATTGTAGAGATAAATGATGTCAGAGATTAGAATTGATTAATAAAATTCCCTGTGTGGATTTTTCCTTGGAGACCGTTTCTTCTTTGAGTGATTGTTCTTCGGAACTCTAATTGTGCCCCGGCACTTGCATCCTAACCCTAGGATTGCATCATTGGGACTTGTAGGTTGCTTCTTCATAGCATTTAGTAGAAGTTGGGCAAGAAGGCGGTCAAATGCTTGCTCATTGGATACTCCACTGAGAGGGAAGGGTGAGGAGGTTATTGAGTCTCTTTCCTCACATCTTAACCATCATCAACACGAATAGCTTCAGGTCCATAGCTATGCGATCACCAGTATTAGTAGCTTAAGTTGAAGCTGTGCTACCCCCACCCTTTCCCCAAAATTAGTGAATGTTTTAAGATCTATTAATGTTTAAGACATGAAACTAAAGGTTTTGGCCTTGGGGTTTAATGAATTGTTAAAAGTTTGAACGGTTCGGATTAAAAACTTGGGGGCTAATGGGAGTCAAAAAAAAAAAAAAATTGAAGAAGTAGGAGGAGGAGGACAACAACAACAACAACAAAAGGAGAAGGAGAAGGAGAACAACAACAACAACAACAACAACAACACAACAAAAAAGGAGGAGGAGGAGGAGGAGGAGGAGGAGGACAACAACAACAACAACAAAAGGAGAAGGAGAAGGAGAACAACAACAACAACAACAACAACACCACAAGAGGAGGAGGAGGAGGAGGAGGAGAACAACAACAACAACAACAGCAACAAGAACAACAACAAAAGGAGAAGGAGAACAACAACACAAAAGGCAGAGAAGGGTTTGATACCACATGTCCCTGGCATCCATTGTACTGGTGCCTTCTTAACCAAAGTATGTAATCTGAAAATGTTCATATGAAAATGGCTTCATTCACGTGCCATTTCCACATCTCATATACACATGTGATGCGTATATAAGCGCAAACAAACATGATCATGTGTAAATGTTATGCAGCAACATTTACATATGTAAACAAATGACCCCTAAGTTCCATTCTTTTATGGAGATCTATTAATTATCTTACTTTCCAATACAGAAATGTCAGCAATGAATTTAAATATCGATAATTTCATCAAGTAGAAATACTGCTAAAAAACATCAATTAGAAATGTTTTTGAGTAAAAAGTTACACTTTGTGCAAATAATTTAATATGAAACCTGAAATATGATGTTGTGGATAGGTTATCATGGGTCATAACTTTATGTGTAAAAATTCACAAAAAGAGGAGTCATTTCCTTGTGTTCATGTTCATATCCGGACATCATAGATCTTACAGGGGGAGATTATTGAGATGCTGTCGATTGAGTTACTGATCTTTATTTATTAGTGTTGCTTTCAAATAATAGGCAAGTTATAGATCTAGTGAGATCCCGATCATCCCAAATACATGCTTAATCGAATCTTTAAGATAAGAACACAACCAGTTCTTTACTGGGGTACCAAATTTGAAACTTCTCTCTACACTATTTATTTAAACACATTTTGTAACGCCCCAATTCCGAATATTGAGAAAACCTTTAAGGTACCCGAAGTTGGCGCGCTACTTCCCGGAAAATTTCGAGAACTTCCAAGATCGTAGGTCTGCAGTGAGGTCCAATTTAAAACTTTTTGACCTACTTATAAACAATGGTTGAAATTGCGGAAGCATAAGAAATAAAGCGGAAGTATATAGTATCATAAAAGGTGTATCAAATGTAGTAGGGTTGAAGTCTAGCCTAAATCTCAAAATATAATTAAGAACATGCTTATAAACATATCAGACTAACTTCCTGCTCACCACATAAAAACACTCAAACCTAAAAAAGGATAAACACTCAAGCCCCCAGTGCAGGTGCTCCATACTCTAGCTCGACCTCTTGGTCGGCTGGTCATCATCCATAGTCTCCAGCTATGGGCGCTTCGACGAGCGTGTCGTCTTTATAATCGGGGTCAACACTTAAGCACCAAGAATGGGTCAGATCGAAGGATCCGACAAGTTACAATATACAAATAACATAGGATGTATGCATCAAAGGAGTAGAGACATTAATATAATTAATAAGAATACCAAATGTACATAAGCTAGGCAATTGAGCAAGATAGGCACTTAGAATCAGGAAAATAAGATAAACAAATCTAACAACACAACGTGGCACATTCACACAAGTTGAATATCGCGGGATATTATGCTGTGGCCATCCCATATTGAACACAGTCGCGGTGGGGAAATATCACCAGTGCTGGGGATAAGTAACCCCGCAAACCACTCATCAATCTTAAACACTCACCACTCAAGAGACCGGACCTGGTATCACACTGTCAGCTCATCATGATAGCCCACTCAACACTCATAAATAGCTTCTACCGGTGATGATCAGTCAACAGGCTGAGCTTAGAACAACTGAGTGAATGTTCATGCCGACTTAGGAAACCAAGGTACAGGTTTGGGTCTGTCTAGGCTTGCCTTGTGCGAGCAAGGTTCTATCAAATCCTTGAGAGGTCTAAGTACCAGTTAAATACTATAGAACATAGTCCAAGTCCAATTATTGGGTCCATACTAAAGCCCACTAAGCCATGGCCTTAGTCTAAATAGTTCAGGAGAGATCACCAATCTCAATCCAATATCAAACAATCTATACTTATCTAAAATGAGTTATAGGTCCAATCACAACCACCTCCCCATCCCAGGGTTCATACATACAATTTAGGCCTTATGAGGGCCTGCCTAGACACAGACACAGGTCAAGTGCACCCAACTACATCACCAGGTTACCTCTAAGTAATCCTAGGTTCAGCTTTTTTATTTTTCATTTAAATTCACAGGTTTAAAGCAAGAACAAGGACATAAGAGTGATAGTAATGTAATAAGTGAAATAAACTCCAAGTAATTGAATCAAAGGGAATATCAAAGGTCCAATCATAAGTAATGGCCCACATTCAGGTCTAGGTCCATTTTAGTTAATTTGATCCCTAAAGGAAGCTTCACATGTCAAGGTTACTATATTTCGTGCTTCTGAAGTTACGGGCATCTTCAACGACATTTAAGGATCGAATCGACGTCAAATCTAAACCCTAGACCCTACTTAGTGGCCCCATAAGTCAAGGTTGAGCCACACTGTTGACTTATGCTTGGCACATCAATGGATTCTCTTTGGGATGGTCAATGGGCCCCTATGGCAAAATAACTTCCCTCTTCAAAATAAGCCAAGAAACTAATCCTGAGTTTATTAAACAATCAAGGTCCCTTAACCCAAAATTCTAGAAACTAAAAGGGCCAGTTACACAATTAAACATAAAATGGGTAAAGCACACAAAAGTGGTGGCCATGCTTTTCCCTACTCCCACAGACCACCGAAACCCTCCATCTCTTCTCTCACTTATCCACACACGTCATCACCTCTACAGGTTCCAGCCTTTGCATAGAATCGAGTTTTATTACAAAAACATGACGCTAGCAACCAATCAACACTCGGATAGTGGATCCCACTGATCAAGAGTAAAGATTAGTCCCCACCAGTAAGGTCGCCCAGGGCCCCTCTACAAGATGTATGGTCCAGATTGCCATTGGTGACCCACTTGGGCCCCACAGTCTCCAAAAATGGAAACCCCTCTTTTTTCTTCATTACCGCCATGCCCCCCTTTGGGTCTTTGGATGGTGGATCAAACGGGGTCCACCTCTCATGAGTCCACATCCCTAATGTCGCCCCACTATGTCTGGCCCGATCAACGGACCAGATTTGCAATCATATCAACCAGTGGGTCCCACAACCAACTGAGCCAGAACTAATTTTTCCTAAAACACGTCCTCTCTCTCTGATCAACCTAATGGATGGTGGGCTAGGGGCGTCCACTCCCTATGGGACCCAACCCCTCTAGGGTCGCCCGTGGGTCCCCTTCCGGATCCACGGATCAAATCTAGCATCAGGGGCCCGCCAGGGTCCCACGATTAGTCACACGCTGGATCCATTCCACGGTTCTGTGTCTGGGGATTGTTACAGGTTTGTTCCTTTGCTGCCATGGGTGGATTTGAGTGGAATCCCACTCCAACAGCCTATCCAATCACCATTGACCCATCAATCCTCCAAATGAGCAAGAAGAAATCCATCCATTAATGGCCAAAACCCATGGAAACAAGCTCATAAGTAAATCTAAGCATTTCTAGCATAATATGAATAGAATTTCAGAATAAAAAACAATAAACATGCATTCTATGCTAAGTGTGTATATTGCACTTGCCTCAAATCCGAATTTGCAAAGGTAAATGGCAAGAGGAAGCAATCCAAGCTATCCAAACTTCTAATGGCCTTCTCACACCCAAACCAATGCAACTCTTAGTACCCAATCCATAAGAGAACCAAGGCTTAGAAAGGAAATCTAAAGAGAAATGAAATCCTAGAGAATCACATGGTATTTGAACTAAGGAAGGAGCCTTACCTTGGTTTGTAGAGGAAGAAGAGATGAACAAGGGTAGGATTCCTTAAGAGATTGTAGCAGCAATAGTAAGAGGTGGCTTCTTTCTTCTCCTAGTAGCTAGGGTTTTAGCTAGGGTTCTAGAGTTAGGGTTTTTTGAAAATGAGAGGTAAATGAGAGTAAATCTAGGGTTCAATTCCCAATGCAATAGTTTGGTTTATATATGGGTTAGGGTTTGGTTAATTACCAAAAGGGGCTTTGGGTGAAATAGAGATGTGGATAAGGACATGGGCAAAAGGGGTCTTTTGGTGGGGTTCTAGAATGTTCTCAAGTGTGGAAAACCCATCCTATAAGGTCTTATTTACTAGTAAGGGCCTCAAACACCTAAAACCTTATAAAATTTATAGAAGACACTCTATACATTCTATAAACTACACAATAGGTCTAAGTCCTATAAAATAGGCTAAAATTTAGGAAAATATCTATCTACCCTTACTAATTCCTATTAATTAGTATAATAATACTACTACTACCATAATTAATAGTATTCAAATTCAAAATGAGGGCCCACCAAGGGTGGGGCCTCACACATTTTATTTGTTTAATAAAACATTTTAAAGTCACTATCCATATTTTTGTGGAGTGATACCATGTTGGAACCTGCCCCATATCTAAATTTTTTTGACGCAGATACATGTCCATGTTTAAGACACATAGGTTGCCACGTCCCGAACAAACTAATTGCAAACTAAAATGCATTATTTGGCTGAATCTGAATGGTAAACTGGGCAATTATATGCAATTGTGCTTGATTTAATTCAGTTAATGTGCCTTCATATAGTATTTAGAGGTAACAATATTTTTATTTTTTGGCATTTTTGTTATTTAGATGAGAATTTGTCAATTAAAAGAACCTGGTGCATGGCTGGAAGGTGTTCCTTGTGTCAAAGTTGTGGGTTTCAGTCATGTTATGATTCTAAAAGAAAGAAAGAGAGATTTACTGTCTCTAATTTATAGGCATCCATGTTTATTGATCTATAATTCTGTAGACATCTTCCGTATTTGTTCATTAATTGTCAACTTTTTATTAATTTTATGTTTAAATTTTAAACTACAAACATTATCCCTTCGATATATTAATATTGATTTATTGTGTACATTCTAAGGGGTTACAAGCGTTTCTTCAGAAGATCATCTCTAGAAATGTCAGATTACCTCAAGGATGATTGCATTGCTATGCATTGTACAGTGGGTGTTGTCAGAACTCGTATTGAGGGGCTCAAAAAGTACACTATTTCAATACCACCATCAAACATGGGCCAATGTCTGAAAGAGTTGTTGGAATCTGGAATTGGTTCTGACATATTATTTGAGGTTGGGGAGGAGACATTCAAAGCCCATAAACTGATACTTGCGGCTCGCTCTCCGGTATTCAGAGCCCAGTTTTTTGGTCTAGTTGGAAATCCAAACATGGATAAAGTGGCAGTGAAGGACCTTGAACCTGCCATTTTCAAGGTATTTCCTCCTTAACTTCTTAATTCACCAATTTATGCATCCATTTACCTAAAAGACCTAATTATCAATCTGAATGATGAGGTTATTTTCTAAAATACGTACTACTATACATTCATCGATGCATCATTTAACCAAAATTGGATTTCTTTTCTTGAGGTTCAGCTTATAAGTTGTGAAAAGATTTATTTGAAATATGCGGTCTAGCATGTGGGTCCATTTTTATTTTTATTTTGAATGATAGGTCCTTTTTTTTTGTAATAGAACAAGAACAAGCTAACCACTTAAGGATTCTCTTCAGTCCAAAGTAACCTTTAAAAAAAAAAAAAAAAAAAAAACTATCTCCTTTTGCCCATGTCAAATTAAATGACTCTGCCAATGGGAGATCATTATTGGTTTTGATCTTTCTATTATTTGCAATGGATGTTCAGGTTGGTAAGAACTTAGAAACCAATCATTGGGGATTTACCTTTTATTAATGTTGACCACTTTTGTCCAATGAGAGTGGGTCCTCAACAATTCAAGTTGGCTTGCAAGCTGGCTTCGCTCAGCGTGATTGTACTTGGTCTCAATCTTAGCTCGATTTGTAATCACACTTCTACTCTTGGATTTGAGTACGAATCTTCTATGCTAAATAATTAACCTGTCAGTCAGGGTGCCAAAAATAATTGTTTGTTGGAGGTTTGATAAGAACCATAAATTTAAAATGTCAATGCCCTTAAAAACTATGTATAGAGATTGGAAGAGTTTTAAAAAAAATGGGGTTGATAACATCCTTTTCATTGTTTGTGGTTGTGTGAATCATGAGTGGCATAGATTGACATCCATGTGTTGAATGGAAGGGTGGGTTTATAATTCGTACATGCTTTTCTGCATTCGTTTATTTGTTAACTGTTGTTGCTTCTTATTTTTTCGTCATTTGGTTGCTAATGGTTGTTGCATGTTTGCAGGCAATGCTTCTTTTTATGTATTCGGATGTTCTTCCAGATATAACAGAAATTATGGGATCAGTTTCAATGAGCACATCCACTATCTTTGTACAGCATCTTCTAGCAGCAGCAGATTGCTATGGTTTGGACCGGTTGAAACTATTATGTGAAGCGAACCTCTGCGAAGAAATTAGTGCAGATACGGTGGCAGCGACATTAGCCCTAGCAGAACGACACCATTGTATTCAGCTGAAGTCTGTCTGTCTAAAATATGCCGTCTCTCCTGGAAATTTAGGAGGTGGGTGTTGTCCATAGAATTGGAGCAGTGCACTTTCCAGGTTGCAACAACTTCAATATCTGTTTTATTTTTTATAGGTAAAATTCTGTGAAAGCACCCTTGATATTTCAAAAACACCCCTGGCATCTCAAATGTCCAAAATATCCCAGATTGTTGCCCTTTGTTGTCTTGATAATAATCAAACTGAATCTTTAAGACAGCAAAAACTTTTAGGAGACGTTTTGGAGCTCTTTTTATGTGGTACAGATAGATGTGACTTTGTTCGGGGTTTTGTTGAGTGAAATAACTCTTTTGTTTTGGTGACGACCATGAGGTCTTCACCTTGACTAATGCAACATTGCAAACAATTATGGAGGCTGGTTGACAAAGATTGCTCCAAGGCCTTAATTGTCCTTATTCTTGATCCACTATTTCCTTTTCTAGGCTTATGGCGTTTTGGAAAACCCGCACACAACTTTGATTATATTGACAATTCCTCGAGCATGAAGTTGGTGGGCTGAGGCTTGGGGTTTAGTAAACAGTGCATTTTCCTCTGGTAAGAAATTGAGGCAAAAATCAAGTATGCTTGACAAATGTGGCTCTGGTGATGTTTATGAATTGCAAAAGTAAATAAAACATCGAGCTGGTATGTGTTTATTGAGGGTGAAACTGATGGAAGCCATGGAAACAAGGAATATTTGTAGGAATTGCTGCATGCCAGAACCACGACAAGAGTAATTTCTTAAAGAGGAAGAGTTAGGGTTGAACCAAAAGTGGGAAGCCTCAGGAAGCCCAAAATAATCTTTTTTGATTGCTGATCGCATCTTTTCACCGGTGCATTTATTTTAAGCTTTAGAACATCACATGTTGAAATCTGCCAATAGTAAGAAGCATTCTCTATTGTACAGTGATTTGGAAAATCATGGAAGTGTTTTACTGAGGGTACAATGGGTAGGGATGTGATTCAATTGATACAGTACTGGAAATTTGTCATCCTGTAAATCTCCTTGATGTGGAAAATACAGTCGTTTCCATCATTATTGGAATGCTAGTAAGTGTTCTTGTATGGCAAAGATGGGGAGAGAAAAATAATGGGCACCCTCAATGCTGATGAGTTGAAAGTTCTTCCCTTGATTCTTTATATATATTTTTTCTCTCTTGAGTGATGACTCTTCACAATTTTTAGTTGAAGGTATAATTAAAGGAGGGGGAAGATGTTATTTAGATTAAATAACGGAATCCAGCTCAAATGGTGGGACCCCCTATAAATTGCTTGGTACATCAGTGTACGGATCTGATGAACATTGAAAGAGCTGTGTGATCAATTATGAATATTACAAGTACTTCTCACTCAACGTTGAAAGCTCCTAGTAGTTTGCTTCTTTTGGACTATGTGAGGTTTAATGTTGGCAATTTGGCCTTTGCCTGTTCCCATGATATCAGTAGTGGGTAAGGGTGCAGCTTGTACATGTGCTGATTTGTGAATATGGCTTCGACATCTTGCCATTGGTCAGCTGGAGGGACAAGGATGCTTTTTTAAGACATTTTCAGATCTCGTGTTTATTGATCTCAAGATAAGCAGTTCCTAGTTTTTTCCCCTTTCAAATGGGGCTTGACATTTGTGATTGAGATGCAGAACCATTATCATGGTGTGGAGTTTAAATTCTTGTGATTATTTCAGTGATGGATATATCACAGAGATCTTGTCAGCAGAAGAAATAGATACTTGTGGTTTCATGTTGGGTCAGATTATGAATTACTATTCAGGCAGAAATATGTAAATCTTTCATTACTATTAATATTTGCTTGTTTTGATATTAGAGGTGTCCTTAGCTATCTTAGAAAGACTCCATGATTTATAGATGGAGGAATTAGACTAAAAGAAAAAAACCGATAAAAGCACTAGATGAATGTGTGAATCAAATTTTTATATCCTCTGTATAGTGTGTTGTATGCGGACTAGGTTTTAAAAGTTCGGACTCGGGGTAACTCCCCCCCTTTGGAGTCTAGTAGAGTTGAGTCAGCTGAGCTGCACTCTGGAGGTCTTAAAACCTAAAAAAAAGGTGAGAAATGATTAAAAGGCTTAGAAATAGAAAAAGAAGATGTCCTATGAATTTAAGCAACATCCATTTGAAGAATGAATTTAAGTCATGTAGGTGGTTGCTTCTGGTTTTCATTCGGTCGAATGAACATTACCTTTGATCTTTGAATGCTTAAATCTTCCGGAAAATGTGGTTTTGATCTTCCAAGATCAATGCAAAAGGGCCCCAAAAGCCTCTAACATCATCTTCGAACAAGAAAGTAGAGGGAAAATACCAGTTTGGCCTTTTCTCAATAGGACTTGGCGAGGCAATCAATTACTCTAATGGATGCAGTTTGGGGAATAACAGAATTGTTTAGCTGGTGGGTTTGGACTTGAATTATTGGTTGATCAGGGGTTATGTATGAGATAGATACACTTTAAATTAGAAATAGTTTCTGTATATGGAAATCTATAGAACATAATTTTCTCTTTATTCCATAATTTTAGCTGTATGCAATATCCATTATTGCGTACACTTATTTTATGGCAGACCTTAGCCAGCACTAGGGGAAACCATGGACCCTATACGAGTTGTGTAAAACCCAATCAGTTTAGTTGACTTGCACAAGCATAGTGGCAGTTGGATACATGTTCCTACTCTTAAATGATCTTGTTAAAGAGTACTAATTTGGTGTCAAGGAGTTCTATTTGGATACTGTTTCTTTCCATTGGATGTTTTCTTTCGAAGTCAAGAGTCCTTTACTAGTTAGAAGTTCTTCTAGATCCTTTGTATGGGGTGTCGAATGCAGCTGACATTGGCTATTTTTTAAGATTTGAGACAAAGGGTAGCCTCCCCTTTAATATATGTAAATTGTGCAGCTCTCAGAAAAAGCTTTTATGTGCATGAATGAGCTTTTATCTGGTGCAGATTCCAGACAAGCCTCCAGCGGTGAAGACTGCTGAAACTTTAGGCGAAGACTTTTGCCCCCCATCCAGAGCAGTAATGGCCCAAAGTGTTTATGCGAAGGGCACAGCCTACATTATTTCCCTTACTCTTCCACCCAATGAATTTAGTTTGGGCATGATCAGCTACTAGAGGCATAAAACCTAAGTGATTGTGGAAGTCTTTAAAATCCCGAATGCTTCCTTTTGTGTGATATTTATGTAGGGCTAAAACTTAGTGATGCAATCAGGGAATCACAAATCCTGATTGTGGTGAACCCAACGGACCCAATCTTCATCAAGATAGAAAATCAACTTAAATAAGGAAAAAAGTAGAAATTCACTGACCTTTCACTGCGAAAACTCACTGTCAATACCTTCTATCCAATGAGATATGCTCAACCAAGGGAGAAGAAATAAAGGGAATTGCAAACGTTTCAATTCAATTCAATTTCATAAAAATATCCTAGACTAGGGTAAACATCCTTTCACATGCCTTTATATTATAGACCTCTTGTGGCTTTGTTTTCTATGGAAGGTTAGGTCCCATGCTAGTCCATAAAAATCCAGCTGCTTCTCCCTATCTTAATTAAATAAATACCCAATCTCTAAGGATTCTTAATAGCCTAAAGAATCCTAATGTAACCAAATATAGAAAGTAAATCAAGGAATACTTCTTGGGTGATAAATGGATATATCCAGCTGTGCTTGAGGTTTATTGAATGTGAATTCAATGTAATGCATGTTGTCAGACACCTGTTGCACGCTTTGAACTTGTGAGATCCACTTTGACCGTTCAATTTATGATTGGACCCATTTCACATGCAAATGGATCAAGTACCAATTAGGTCAATCAAATTGATCTAAATAACCGACGGCCTGATTTACTACTATGTGACCAATTGCTCCTGCATGACTTCGTTTTGATGTCAATTATTGCATACAGCAATTAAATCTTTGCCCAGCCTTGTTGTCGTGCTGTCTGTGTTCATTCTATTGTCCTTCAAAGAGAAGGTTAGTGCCTGTTGGAATTGTCAGGAAAGAGTCTTAGAAGTGTTGCAAATCAAAATGTTTTGGTACATTGAGGAATCTGCACACCATCTGTCCTTTGCAAAATAACTTTTTTTGGTCCCTCTTTCTGTTTAGGCGCAGATGTGCCTCATACTAAAACCATGCGAGTGGTGTTTGCAAGCAAAGCAAAAGAGTTACGAGGAGAATCACGACTGGACTCGGAGAGCAAGTTGGCTTACCTTGCCTAGAGAATTGGAGGTTAATTTCAAAACTGTTTAGAAATGATCTCCTCCATTAAGGCCAAAAGACATGTTCTACTTTGATTGGTGCTCTTATCCAGTCCATTAACCTCATGATTCAGAGTTATGAAGGATGGCAAAGGGGTTGTCTTATTTGTTGCCTGATTTTTTTTTTTTGGCCTCTTAAGAGAAGGATTAATATGAGCTTCCTTTTTGTAAGTCCGGTAATTTTTTGAGATGATTTGGAATATTGCTGGCATGGCACAAGGCAAAGAAAGAGAACCACAGAGATTTCATTATATTCTGAATGACAGTAGGTGCATGTTAGAGATTTGCCATTGTCAACTACAAATCAGGTACCAGAAGTTGTTTGCATGCGTTGTTTACATGCTGTCACAGTTGTCACTTATTTTCCGGAAGCCCATTCAAGCAGTTGGTTATAAGACCAAATTTTCAGTTTCGTCCCAACCAAAAATAAAAATAAGGAGTATCTCATCGAGTAAATTCTTTTGGTTGCATCCACCTTATTTAGTTAAGTGATTTGGTTAGATAGTTTGAACGGGCACTATCTCATATTAGTTAATTGTAGAACCATCAGACTAACATGAATAACAATGGGAATGAGATATCCAGTGAAGGTGCTTTAATGATTGGTTTGATTTATAATTTTGCAAGAAATTTCAACCGTTCAAGCAGATTTTTCTATGGTTTGGTTAAGGATCAGATTGAGACATGCAGTCACGGTATCTGTGAATGAATTGAACTCATCCATGCCTTGAGGAATTCAACTTGTCTAAAATTTAGAAGTTATTGGGATAGCTGTACAGCAGAACAAATCATCTCACTAGAAGTTATAGTTATCGGAGCTTTTGAATCTACAATGATTGGGAACTGAACCATTTTGCAGTTCAGCCGTGAAATGGAAAACTCAGCATTTCAACGGATGGATCATCTAGATCATTATCTTTCAATGAAAAACTTGGTTTAAGATAGCATATTGGCAACTAAAAAACAAGCATATTGGTCTGTCTATTCAAAAAAACTATTATAGAGTAAATGTTACTAAAATCATATCAAGCTGATATGATACTGTATGTATATTATTATTGTTGATGTCATTTTTTCTGTCATTTCTTGTTATGATTATTGTTATTAATATTATTTGAGGATAAGTGTGTAATTTTTCTGGTCGGTTAGAGAAGCCAGGGGTGTTGACATTGGAAAATTATGGGATGCTATTGCCATTAAAGCTTTCTTTCTATTTATTTCCATGCATTGCTTCATTTAATGTTTGTGCAAAACATCTCTTTGTTACTTATACTCAATGGAATTCTCTTATTTCTTTCCTCCTAATCTACCCCATTTTAAGGTGCTAATGCCCAATATCTCCCTGTTCTGACCTGACCGGGTTCGAACCCGGGTTCCCTGCCTCCCGAGGACTTCTGATGGCCCTTTATCAGCTAAACTACGGAAAGGGATGCATTTTCTTGCTAATTTATTTAACATGAGTTGTTCTTGAATAACTTAGTTTTCATCTTTCCAAAAAAAAAAAAAAAAAAAAAAAAAGAAGAAGAAGAAGAAGAAGAAGAGAAGAAAAACTTAGTTCTCTTGGTTAGCAGTGTTATTATATTTTACAGAGGGAAATCTGGTTTATAGACACAATGTCGAGATGTCTATCAACCCTGGTCCTTGACTGGCACCTTCTTAATTGGGCTAAACCATACTTACCTGATTCATAATTTGATCGATTTCGTATTTGAGTTCGAAGTTCGTAGTTTGATGCTTAATCAAATTCGAAAATTCGATAGGGCAGGCTCATTTAGTTCGTTTCTTAATTCACTATTTCACTTAATTTGAAGTTCGAGTTCGACGAGTTCAATTCACTAATTCGAGACTGCGTAACTGGATGCAGTTAGCAGTAATTCATAGGTCGAATTTAACACACACAAATAATTAGTACTCCACTTCACATGAGAAAAGGAGGCATCAAGAACTCCAGGTAAATCAACACCTCTTCCACCATATCTGCAAGACCCCACGGAGCACTGCATATACCCAAGGCCCGATGGCACATAAGAGTCACCTTCCACCATAATCTGCCTTAGATTCAGACGGGGAGCCTCACAATCGTGTCTTCTCATAGCTAGTATTTACACCTTATTGATAGAGAAAAACCTAGTGGGACATGAGAAAGATAGGACAACCACAATTCTGCAATGTCAAGAATAATTCCTCCCACTCAAGCTGCTGGACATTACCAACCACACTCACATCAAAGTTAAGCTTGAAGAAGCCATTCAGTGGGGGATACGATCTCGGGTAAAACTGATGCTCAGACGATGAGGAGGCAGCACCTCCTAATGAGCAGCACCTCCTAATGATACTAACTCCTAACAATTGTCACCATTGATAGATCCTGAAAGTAAGGACGGAACACAAGCAGCAACAAAAAAATTTAACCATTTCCATTGAAGAATCTACACTTTTCGATTCTCATCAAAGCACCACAAATTTCTCTTTTTTCCAAATAACCCAAATAATAGCCATGAAAGATACCCACCACAGCACCCCCACACAATTGTTCCCCTACATGACAACCGCCACTCTCCATGCCTCCAACAGCTGGCACAGATTATTAGGAAGGCCCAACTAGGGGTGGCAAACGGGCCGGGTCAGCAGGTGGAGTCTACTGTTTAAACCCAAACTCGTACCAGATCTGTTTTTAAAACATAGTATTTTTCAACCCACATCTGTGGCTAGGCCTAAGCACGTAGAGAACTACATAGTAGATAACTAAAACATGTACTACAAAAGGTCCAAGCACAAACTATCATGGAACAAAATATCGATGTAGCGGCTGATATATCAATTTAGCGCCGCTAGCAACTGTGGTGGCCCCTATCCTATCAGCCACTGCAAGGCCATTGACGACTTTTACAACCAACCGAACTGAGTTTTATAGCACCGATTTCACTTATTACTGCTGCTGCTTCCCAATAGGCCTTCCTGGAGCTCTTTGCTGACCTTCTATAGTTTCAAGACACTAAAAAACACACAAGATAGGAGCAAATTGAATAGTATCATATGCGTTTTCATAGTTATCAGAATCCTACGATTCGCATCCCGAATCCTGATTCGTATCCCGAATCCTGATTCGTATACCGAATCTTAAGGAAAACGATTCGTATCTATGTGATGAATCCCATTTACAAATAAATCTTAGGATTCGGGTGTGAATCCTACGATACGATACGCGTTTCATTGAATCATACGATTCAAGCGATTCGACTAAGCAAGAATGGTTATAGCCAATAAGCTAATATTAATAATCTTTTACCTTTTTTCTTTCTTTATTCTCTCTTTCTTTTGTCGCTTGTATTTTTAAAAGGTTATTTAGTAGTTAACAAAACCTCGTAAGAATTTTTTACGGCTTTGATAAGGTTTTAAAGATGAATAAAGAACATGCATTCGCATTCAACTGTACGTATGGTGCTTGTTTATATCTTCTTCTTTTAATCTATTTTGGTTTTTTTTCTTCATGAATACTTTCTTTACTTTAAGAGATATCCTACCTTGTAAGATTGATGGTTTGGATTTTATTTTATTTTTATATTTTGATTTAAAGATAATAAAAAAATATGTATTGATACTTTAAACTTATTTAACTATTTACACGTCATTTATTTCATATAATAATAATAATATATGTCATGATGTTTTTGATATGATTGTTTGATAGACTTACTTGTTATTATATTTATACTACTATAAATGGAAAAATGGATGGTTATGAATAATTACTTTTTCCCTTTTTCTTTTAATTTTTAATTATTTTTCATTTTTATTAGAAAAATAAAAAATCCTACGATTCGCAATTCGATTCGATTCATGGGCATGAATGATTTGCGATACGATTCCGAATTTGAAAACTATGTGTGTTTTAACTTTAAACTTTATTTAAACATAGTTTATACAATTATAGATCTTGTGTTCTCTACAATTGTGTTGAATATAAAAATTGCATAATAATGATGATATCTTTAAGACACTGTTTGACTAAGCATTTTATTAGTTTTCAATTTAGTATAAGTAGCGAACATGAATATATGTGGAAAATAAGATCAATACTATTATTTAATGATCATATAGCGATACAAGATGGTGCCCCGCCCCCCGCGCCCCCCCACCCCACAACCCCCCACCCACACGCGCGCGCGCGCGCACACACAAACCCAAATTTTTTTTTTTTTTTTAACACAATTTTATTTCATCAACAAAAACTATGCAGGAAAACAATACTTAAGCCAAATCCTGGAACAATAGAACCAACACTGAGAGAAAAGAAAACACTACATATGAAAAAAGTAACAGAAACGAGAAAAGCTCTTTCCTTAGCAAGACCATCCGCCATAACTTTTGCCTCTGGAGGAACGAAGAAATAATGCCCCCTGCTACCTAAAAATGTCCTGCACCTCTTGCAACCTTCCATGTTCCAAGAATTCCATTGAATAGCTTAAAAAGAATTACCTCCAATAATAACTTTAGAAGTTATAATCACCAAATCTAGGCAACTCAAGACACCCTATCTGAAGCAAGGGAAAAAAAACTCGGACTCAGGGCCCGACTCGGTCAAGGCTGAGTCCGAGTCGAAGTCCCAATTCACTGCATAGAAAAAAACAAGTTGGCTGGGTCCCATTATTTGACTCTGAGTCCCATAGGACCCGACTCATTTAGGGCCAAGTTCAAGTTGACACTGCTGATTTTTTAAACCATGATCAGAAGAGCAAATACCCGGATTCATTGGCATCCAAGAATCCACAGGCCCAAACCAACTCCAAACAACATTGCGATTTCAATCCTTTATAAGACCACCAAAACCACCTTTATGAATAGACTGAAGATAGCTACCATCAAAATTAAATTTGAAAACTCCATGAGGGCGGCACATCCAAAAAACTCTATGCAAAACTTTAGCACACCAACCCCCTTTCAAAATAGGTGCCCAAGATCTATTGAGTTCTTCCAAAGAAACCACTTTGAACTCCTTGCGCTTGCTCACCCACTCCGACATTGTCAAGACAATAGACTCAACAACCACCTCCGTTGGATTGCTTTCATTTCTCATAACTCTATTATTCCTTTCCAACCAAAGCTTCCATTTCCATAAAATCTTGCCACGAACAAACTTGCACCCAAAACCCCACTGTTGAAAAAGATCTTCAACAGTCCTAGGCATAACCCATTCAAAATCAAACAAATTAATTGCAGCAGTCCAAACTCTAAAAGAAAAATGACAGTGGATCATGAAATGGTGCACTGACGACTCATCTTTTCACAGAAAGAAAAAAAACATGAATTCTAAGATTTTCCAATATTCTAGGTTTTTGGATTTTTTTTTTTTTGGAATTTTTTTGAGCACCTTTTTGATTCGCACCGCTACATTGCTGGGTACTGCTACTACCGCCTGCCATGTGACGTTTTGGCTGCCAGCTACTATGAGCGCAACCGATATTTTGATCTTTACAAACTACTGCTTCATCTCTCTATTCTTAGAGCTTATTGCCTGGGCTGTTTTGGTGTATTTCAGAAGTGTTAGTCATGGGAGTTGGGTTTACATGTTTAAAGCATATATGTGCTGTGAGCATGGTAAGAAATGGGTTACGACCTTATAGGGCGAAGGGATGGAAGTAGAAAGTGGGAATGTGGGATTTGACAGTCTGGGTAGTTTCTCTTTTAGTTGTTAGGTGGGTCAACCCTATCCCAACCCTTTTTTTTGCCGGGTCAAGAAAACTTGACCTGTGACTGACCCATATTCTCTATGGATCGGGTTGGACAATTCAAATACGGGCCAGATTAGGGTCGCTCAAGTTTTACTGGCCCTAGTCCCAACTACAACAAAACTTCCCCATAACTATCCTTAGTAGGATTTGAGCAACCTAACAATAAGGCAACAAATGGTCCACTAATTTCGCTTCAACTAAAAACGTGGGACAAGCATTCACAATAACACCTTATGATTCAAAGGTTATCCCGAGTAAGAATATCCCCAACAATTACCAGCCAACCAAACCACAGAACTTTCAGGAGAGTTTTCAAGAGCTTTCAAGGTCTGAAGGCAAGAAACAGGTTAAAGCCATGAAGAATGATGCAGCTAAGAAAGTGACATCTGCAGTCCACATCCACACCATTCTATCTACTACTACTTGGACAAAAACACCACTGGATAAAGGAAGCAAATTATAAAATTGGACTTCCACATCCATAAGATTATCTAAAGACAGGCCCCTAAACCACCTAACCTCCAATCTTAGCCAAGTAGCTCCTCACTGTATCTCGATGATCCAAAGGACAGCGAAAAAAGCCCAGAAAATGGATGGCCAATATCAACATGGTGTTTTAACACTGTTCGAGAAGGACTCCTTACCTGATAAGAAACCCCTTCATAATTAGGGTTTGGAGTATCCCATCCATTCCCACACACTTCATTTCAGCCACAATATTGTCATTCCATGACCCATCCAAATCATCCTTAATCCTTCACAGCCATTTTCATTAGAAAGCCTGGTTTATCTGTTGCCAGCTCTAAAACCCAAACCTCCATTTTTAGGCTTTCAAAATATGGGCCAAACCACTAGACGATACCTCTTTTTTTATTATCCTTGCCCCATCAAAGGAAGACTCACTGCAACCTTTACCCAATTTCCGGTCTACTCTCTCAATCACCAGATTCCACATAGCATACATAGGAGGTTGCACCTAACAATAAAGGCAACCCAAATAAGAAGATGAAAGGGAGCTGGTTTTACATCCCACAAGGTCGGCTAAAATTTGGAGCTGACTATTTCTGCTCTAATCATCATGATGATGATATGGGTGCTACTTGAGTTGGCATTCATAATTTGCTCTTCTTCATACTTCAGCATCATAAAAGATCAGTATTGTCAGCAAAATGGAGATGATTGACTACTAGAACCTCACTCATCAGTTTGAAACCTTTAATCAAATTCACAGTACCCATAGCCAGCACCATTCAACTAAAGGCTTCTATTACAATGGCGAAAAGCAATGGGGATAATGTATCCCTTTGCCTTATTGCCTTAAACCCTATAAACAGGAAAGAAACCCTTAGTAGTACAATTAATCAACACTGGACCATCCTCAGAGTTCTTATATGATGACCACCCTAGGCCCCTAGCTCACCTATGATCAAATTATCCCCTTCACACATACTACCCTCTGAATCGCCGCAAGCCCAGATTTACAGCTCATCCAACTGTTAATTATTGTTAAAACCATTAAACTTCAGTCATAGATTAATGAGTTAGGATAATCGAACGGGATTGATTTCTTGCACAACACTATCTAATTGAGATCTTTCCATCTCCAGGTCTTACGGGCAAGTTTGCGCAGTACTATGTGGGTTCAATTCTCACCTAAATGTAGGACATTTATTTAATCAATGATATGCGGTATGGAGGTGGCTTAGCATCCCCACCATAAAAATTATGCTTTAGCTCTGAAATAGATTTCACTTCAATCAGTATTAGGCATTGTCGGATTAATCACTAATAAGACATGAGATCAGACTCCATGTGTTTTATATTCTATTTATGTGCTTTATTCATGATTAATCCATGGTGGCTCAACTCTATTTAAAGTGAAATTTGGCTCATAGATAGTACATACAATGGTAATTTTGAGCCATTTGGATTTTATATAAAGGCCCCACTGAGAATTGACTGTGGATGCTATGAAAAAGAGAGATGGATTCACAAGTATAACACAAGGTCAAATACCATCTTTTGAACTGTGCCCAGTGTCCGACTTCCATCTTGTTAAGTAAAGGCTTCCTCCATACATGCATTTGTGAATAGAGATTTTGCTTCCATAGTGAGATGGTAGACTTGTGGCATATTGGGGAGTGGACCAATGGTCTCGCCATACAAAAGATACCTTGATGGATTTACCATATAAAAGGATAGACCTCATCAGAAGTTTCTTGTTATTGGTTTTTAGCCGTTCAATGCTTCCATGTTCATCGTCCACGTTTATTTTCATTGATTGGATGATTAGTAATATTTAATAAGTCTTTTTTTTTTTTTTTTTTTTTATTTTTTTTTAATCTAACATGCCTCACTATTTTATGGTGGGGCCACTAAGCCACCATCTAATCTAAGTGAATCATATTTTCAGTATTACCATCCCACACTATCACTTCTAGTATCCTAGTTACCGTGAGGTTGCAAGAAGCCAAACTCCACCGAATTACAAAATTTAAAACTACTGAATGGAACTAATCGAATTGTGGATAATTCGAAATGAACTATTTGGAGTCCGACATCAGAGGTGTAACCACCATGCCCCCTGTGCGCCAGCACGCCCTTCGCCCCTTTCCAAAACCTAATCCATCACCAGTGGCTGACAAGCAGTTCTCACTGGTGGCCGACCATCAGTTCTCTTTTCCCAGTTTTCTGTGCTCTCACTCTTTTTCTCAACCCCCCCCTCTCCCTTTAATCCCCACCTAGATCCTTCCTGCTCTTCTCCCATTCTTGGTGGAGTGTCGGCCTGTGAGTAGCTCCCCCTTCAGGACCAAGCTCCGCCGGAACTCAAGGACCCTGTTCACTTTCCTCTGCTGCTTTTGAACCTTAGCTCCTCTAAGCAAGGTAGGCTTCCCCTTACCCAGTCTCCACTCTCCGTCCCAGCACCTCGCCCCTTTTCTAACCCTATCCCATCTCCTTTGGCATCAGCTTCTTCAGCTAACCCCAGACCTCTCACCCCCTCGACCTCTTTGAACCCCTCCCCTACCCCCCCTTTTGTACCTAATCCATCCACTACTCCCTCTCCTCCCCTGCCTCTAGCCTGTCCCCCTCCTTGGAAGGCTGACCAGTTTCTTCTCCCAAATAACCATCTGAATCAGCTTCATCATAATCCCTCAGTCAACCCTCCCTCTACCTATGCTAGTTGCCTATCCCAACCTGTCTTTTCTACACCTCCCATTCCCCTTCCGGTTCTGCTCAATGGAAAACTCACCATTCGGATCCCCATTCAGATGGTAAACTCTAGCAAGCAATCTTTCTCTCACTCAGCTATAGGGAAATTTGTTGGCCGGAGACCCTCTCTGGAAGCTTTGGAACAATGGGTGATCTCTTCGTGGCGTCTGTCCAGGCCATGTTTGATCTCCCTAACAGAACAGGGTAATTTTATTTTCAGATTCCCCTCCAAGGAGGATAGAGAAGATCTTGTCGGACATAGTCCTCTCCTCATGGAGGGGAAAAAGCTCCTACTTCGCCCCTGGGCTTCAGGACAGGATGAATCATCTTGGCCATCTGAAGCTCCAGTTTGGATCAGGCTTAGAGGAATTCCATACCACTGCTGGAGTAGTGATATTCTGTTATCAATTGCGGCATCCATTGGCAAGCCTCTTCGTCTTGACGAAATCACTGCCAAGCAGAGAATGTTTTCCTTTGCCCGAGTTCAGGTGTTACTAAATGTGGCCAGCTCTCCCCTGAGGTCTCTCACCGTTGATCTGGAAGGTGAAGATTCAGTTGAAGTCGATATTCAGTATGAATCCATTCCTTGCTCGGAATGTCTCTCAGCTGGGCACCTCTACACTAAATGTCCCTTCAAAAATGAAGCCTGGTTTGCTAAAAACCCCTGCTCAAGCGCTGATCTTGATTGCTCCATCAAATTCAGAGACGTTAGTATCAGAGGAAGAAGCTAGTCTTCAAGTCCCTCCTGCTGCAGAGGTTATTGGTCTCACTGCCCCCAAGGGACTCTAGCTCTACTCAAATTCCAGAAGTCAACCCCAATGAGCTAGCCAACCAAACCTGTCAGGTAACCCCGGAATCTCTTTCTCCTTCTATAGATCACCTCTTAGACCCAGCTACCTTTGCCTCCTCAAATGGCCATCCTCTCCCCACTTCACTGGTTGCCACCCCGCCCACCCTACCCCACACACACCCCCCCCCCCCCCCCCCCCCCCCCCCCTCCTCCTCCTCCTCCTCCTCCTCTCTACTACTTCACTGGTTGCCGCCCCCCTTCTCGCTTTCTGCCCCTTCCATCCCAATCCATTCCAGTTTGGTAACAGAGCACCTAGCCACCTCCCCAGGTCCTGTCCCCTCAGACAATCCGCTCTCAGCTCTCCCCACGGATCTTGCCTTTGAAGTCCTTGAGAAAATCCTGGCCCCCACTATGGATTGCTCCAACGTATTCTCTGTCCTGGAGAATTGCACTTTAGCTGATCATACTTTATCCACCTACAACCTTAGAAAACTGTCAGCAGCTAAACCAAAGAATGAAAGGATCATCCCAGAACCAGTTTCAGATCTGGCCCCAGCCTCCACTTCTTCCACAACTCCTTCTCATAACATCCCAGAACATGAACCTGTTACCACTTCCTCCAAAACCCACCCTCCAGGTCCCCCCCTCCTTAATCCTGTTCCAAACAATGATCTATCCATAGTGGTTGACCTCTCCCCTTTCAAAGAGAAAGTCATAAGGAAACCCAAAGGTAAAGGACCTTCTTCCTCAGGTCCCAAGTCAAAGAATCCCCCTGGCCCTTCCCATAATTCCGTTGCTTAATGGTTACAGTTACCTTCTGGAACTGCAGGGGCATCTGTAACACCCCTACAAAAACAATGGTTTCCCATCTTATTGCAGCCCACTCTCCTGACATCCTCTTCCTCTCTAAGCCCAAGACCAACTTGGACTCCTTCTGTAATGGTTCCCCACACACACACCCCACCTCCCCCCCCCCCCCCGGCCTTTCCCCCTCCTTCTCCAACACAGAAAACTCTCTGTGGTGCCTTTGTAACCAAAGTTCAACTTTTTCCTTTAACCTTCTAGACCACTCTTCCCAGCACTTATCTATCTCTATCTTAGCCTCTCCCTCCTCTCCCCTCAGTATTATCACAGGTATCTATGGCTCTACTAATTATAGGCATAGAAGGAACCTCTGGGATTATCTGGTAAACTGTCCCTTCTCCTCCATGCCTTGGTGTGTGATAGGAGATTTCAATGCCATCCTTCTTGCCAAAGAAAAACTCAGCCTTTGCCCTCCCTCTTCCATATCTGTAAAGGAATTCAGTGAGATGGCCTTGGCTGCAGGCTTGACTGATCTGGGGTATAGAGGTAACAGTTTCACTTGGGCAAATAATAGGCAAGGTCGAGCTTTTGTGGCAGCTAGACTCGATAGAGCCTTTTCTAATTCAAATTGGCTTCACTCATATGTGGACCCTGTGGTGAAACATCTCCCTCGCTTATGCTCGGACCACAACCCAATTATCCTAAGTCACAAGCAATGCCTTCCCTCAAAAAATAAGCCTTTCAGATTTGAGGAAAAGTGGCTCTCTCACATCTCTTTCACTAAGGTTGTGGAAATAGCTGGGTGACCCCCTGCAGCGGCTCTCCCCAGTTCATTTTGGCTACCAAACTAAAGACCCTTAAGCAGCACCTCAAGACGTGGAGTAAAGATGTTTATGGCCATTTTAAGAATCACATAGCAGAGGTTGAATCCTTTGTTTTGACAAGCTTTTGAAGCTCAGCCTAGTGATTCCCTTCTCAGGGACCTGAACCAAGCCAAAGCCTCTCTCCTGGCTAAATGCGAACTCTACCCATTGGAAACAGAGGGTGAAGGTCAAATGGATCCTTGAAGGGGATAAAAATACTAAATTCTACCACCTTTCAGCCAAGGTCAAAGTAATTCGCGACCGCATTGACAAGATCATGGTAGATGGCACTCTCCTTGAGGATGACATCCAGATTAAAGACAAGGCAGCCTCCTTCTTCTATAGCCTTCTCCAAGCTAATTCGGTCATCCCCGAGGAAGATCTTTTCCTCTTGCCTGGCCCCTTAGTCTTTGATGAGCAAAACCAGCTCCTAGTTGCTGTTCCTGATTTTGAGGAAATTAGAAAGGCAGTCTTCTACCTTAAGAGGAGCAGCTCTTCGGGGCCGGATGGGTTCTCAGGAGCCTTCTTCACCAGTTGCTAGCACATTGTGAGTAAAGAAGTGATAGCAGCAGTCTCCCACCTCTTCTCTTCGGGTCGGCTGTCGAGAGAAACAAATGCATTTTTTATCACTCTTATCCCAAAGATTTCTTCTCCTGAAACCTTCTCAGATTTTAGGCGAATCAGCCTCCTGAATTTTACTTATAAAATTTCCTCCAAGATCCTAACTTCCAGGCTCTCTACCATCCTCCCCCATCTCATCTCCCACAACCAAACTGCCTTAGTTAAAGGAAGAAGTATTCATTATAATGTGGCCTTAGCTCATGATCTTATCCAAAAGCTAAACTCTAAGCTTAGTGGAGGATCAGTCTGCCTAAAGCTGGACATCTCCAAGGCCTTTGACAAGCTCCAGTGGAACTTCCTCTTCAGAGCCCTAAAGTTTTTCAACTTTTCTCCTACTTGGATCAATCTGATCAAGGAGATGATCTGCACCACCAGAGGCTCGGTTCTTATTAATAATAGCCCTTCCGGGTTCTTCTCTTCTTCTTGTCGTCTTCGCCAAGGAGACCCTCTGTCTCCTTGTTCATCCTAGCAGAGGAGATCCTAAGTCTTCACATAGAGCAGCTAAGGTCTTTTGGGAAAATAGTGCCAATCTCTCCTATTCCTTCCACTCCATGCCATTTGCTCTATGTAGACAAAATCTTGCTTTTCCTAAAAGGATACAAGCCTGGGCTGTGTCTTTTAAAAGAGCTGCTGTCCAAATATCAAGCTTCATCTGGTCAATGTTTCAACCTCCTGAAGAGCAACCTATACCTGGGGAAATACTTTGCTAGAAGAGCCCAAATGATTTCAGATCTTATCCCTATCCATCAGGCCTCCCTTCCCTTTGCTGATCTAGGAGTCCCCATCTTCTTTGGAACCTCTAGACATTTCCATTTTAACCATCTTTTGGACTCTTTTAGAGCCAGGCTAGATGGTTGGAAGGCAAAATGCCTTTCCTTTGCAGGGAGGCTGATTATGGTCAAGCATGTGCTCTCTTCTATCCCCCTTCACATTTCTCGTGTTATCCTCATTCCCCCGCAAAATCTGCCTATAAGTTGAAAGACTAATGCGTAACTTTCTGTGGTCCTCCAGCTCAGATAAAAAGAAGTGTAATCTGGTGAAATGGGAAAAGGTCTATGAGCCTGAAGCTGAGGGGGGCCTTGGTCTGCACAGGGTGAAGGAGTTCAACAATGCTTGTTTGCTGAAGCTAGGCTGGTCTGTTGCTACCTCTGATTCTCTTTAGTCCTCTTGGTTCCGTGGGAGATATTTTAGGCACTATTCTATTTGGTTCTCTGGTAATACTTAGGTTGGTTCCTGCATCTGGAAAAGGATCAGATCCTTGGCTCACCTTCTGCAACTTGATAGCCGCTAGAAGCTGGGGAATGGTAACTCCATCTTGCTGTGGCACGATAAGTGGATTGACCAAGTTCCAATTGCTCAAAGATTTGCCCTCTTTCATTTCTCCGGTAATGACCGGGTAGTGGACCTCATCCAGGGTAACTCTTGGTCCATTCCTGCTACAATTCCAGTGGAGGTTCGAAGCTATCTCCTTCAGCAGACCAATCTTATTCCTCTTTCTGGTACCTCTGCTCCCGACAATCTTTCCTGGATTGGAGCTGCTTCAGGGGTTCTTACTCTCAGGATTGCCTGGGACTCTTTGAGATCGAGAGACGCAGTTGTCAATTGGGATGGGCTAGTATGGAACAATATCCTCAATCCAAGGCTTTCTTGCTTCAGCTGGTGTTTTCCTTCTTCTCAGGAAAACACCTACAGACAATTGGGCCATGCAAAAAGGGTTCTCAATGGCTTCCAGATGCCACTCCTGCCTCAGCAGCAGTAAGTCAGACCTACACCTCTTCTTTTTCAGTCCTCTGGCTCATCAGTTCTGGCATTGGCTTCTTAGCCTAGATGGCTAGCTCATAGCCTCCCCCATTTCTGCCTCTTCAGTTTGGTCTGCCCTCACCAAGGTTGTAGATGGCCATGGACGAGAATCTGCTGCTGTAATCTTCTTCCAAGCCATCTACATTCTCTGATCCCTTCGGAATGCTGCCAAGCATCGCTGCTTAAGGCCATCCCTGAAGAAGGCGCAGCTGCTTTTCTTTGATTTCTGTAGTGGGAAGTTTTCCTCTTCTTCAGGTAAGTCAGCCCCCTCTCATCCTATTCTGAGGTCCTTGGGGTGGGGAGTTTAAGTTGCTCTCTTTTAGGCTGCTCCCCCTTTCTGCAGTTGATTTTTCTTGAGCTTGGTCCCGGGCAGATTGGCTATGCAAGAAGCAGTCCTCTTTCTTGTCTTCTCTATAGTTGCAGTTTCCAGTGCTCGCCCTGTGCAGTGGAGAGCAATGCCGTGGAGTGTGGAGTTAGTGGTTGTTTGGAGCTTTTCATATGGTTCTTTTCAGTGTGCTGTGCATTGTATAATGTTTGCCTGGTGGTGATTTTCTCTCTGAGCTGTGATCTCCAGCGTAGCTGTTGTGCTGGATTTTGTATTGTGCAGTTTCAGGGGCTCCTGGTCAGTGCTCTGGTTTAGCTCCTTTTGCTCTGCCAGTTTGTTCCAGTTGATGCTGCCTTCTGCTCTGCTCCTATGTTATCCTCTAGGCTATTTTCCTCTATCGGCATCCTCCATCGGTTCGGCTCGGTCCAGCTGTTGTTTTTCTCTCCCCTGGAATTAGCTCTGCTGCCTCGGCCTCTTCTGTTCAGTCCTGCTCTGGTAGTGGTGGCAGTTCATTTCTTCTGCTCTGTTCAGCTAGGGAGCCTTCTCTGTCCTGTGTTTGCAGTGCTGCTGCTGGTTTCAGTTGCTTTAGTTAAGCCTTATGGAGTAGAGCTTTTTTCTTCTTCTTCTAGTTTTTGTTTTCATGATCTTCCTTTTCTGGTTCCAGCCATTTTGTTTCCAGATGGGTTTAGCCTATCCGTTTTTAGTGGTCGCATTTTACTTTGTTTGCTGCCATTTGGTTGTATTTTCTCTTCTCCTCTTTCTAATACAAGTTTACTATTCAGCGAAAAAAAAAAAAAAAAAAAAAACTATTTGGAGTCTGACACCTAACATAACGAATTAGGTAACTATGGTCTGAACTTAAGTATGTGTTGCAGTGCACTAGGCCTGATTCATTGCCAAGCCTATGGCCCATTGTGGGCCCAACAGGCTCATTGATGAGACAGGGTCTATCATTCCATTGTCAAGCCCATGATGACTCTTGGAATACCCTTAGGGCTCGTTTGGCAACCGGAGAGAAATCCTCTATTTAGGGGATTGCTTCATTCTTCTTATACGATGATATCCATACTGAGGATTTCTCATAAAGAAGATTCACTCCAATCCACGTTTGGCAAACAGCAGGCAATATATGGATTTGCATATACTACATCCAACGGTCACAAGTTTTTTGCAATTTTCTCACAATCTGCCTGAATCAAGCACTAGAATTTCAATCCCTAGCCGTATTTTGCCTTCTAGAGATGATGGATGGTTTGGATTTTCATTGTGGGTCCCATAAAAATTTTAAAAATATTTTTTTAGGTTGTGGACTTTCTTTTACAAATATCTCAAAATATATAAGAAATCAACGGCTGAAAATTTACCTTTTAGCCATTTTGGGCCTTCTAAAAACGATGGATAATTCGGATCGTGCTTGTGGGACCCATAAGTTAGGTTTCCAAAGCCAAAACCGAGGCCAGTATATTACCTTCCTCAGTCACTGTCAGATACGCGAGGTTGCTACTGTTCATGCTGAAGTCATCAGCGTTTTTCACTTGGACGTTCAGATTTTAGCCATTTTTCTCACGATCTATGATGATTTAGGATGTCAAATTTTAACTTATAGCTGTTAGAGGCCTTCTGAAGAGACTTGACTGCTCAGATTTTACAAAAAGAGTCGACAGAAATCCAGATCTCATGATCCAACAGTCTGGATTTTTTTTTTTGCAAATATCTAAAGATTTATGAAGAATCAATGGCTGATATTTGATCTCATAGCCGTTTTAGATATTCTTAACAGGATTAACGGTTTGGATTGTGGATGTGGGACCCAAAAAATGGGGTTTTCAAGCATGGGTTTTGGTAACCCCAAATTACCGTCTGGGTATTTTTCATCCGCTTCCTGCATTCACACAGACTTCGGCAATCCAATGGGGGGAGGTCTGACCAAGCATTTCTTTCCTTTTAAAGACTTTTGGGGTGTTTTGAGAAATCGTCACATACTATTGGATCCTTTCCCAAACATGGGTTTTCCGTGCTTCTAAGGAAAAACAAGGAGGATTACATGGCATGGACCTTTGCCAAACGTGCCCTTATAGTGTTAATTGTCTCTCTTTCCTAGTCAAGTCTAATTTAGTTAGTTTCCCCTTTTAATTGTTTACTGTTTACATGACTGTATAAATACCATCGAGATGTTAATAAAAGTTTTTCCCATTTGTTTTAGTGAGATAAAGAGGGTGGGGTTTGGGTTGGGTTCGTGGTGGACCTAGTGATACAAACCCTAGGGTTTAAGATTTGGATCGATGGTGCTGCAGCACAATGACGGGTTTCCGCAGAAACAAGCACGATGAAGGACACTCTCCAACAATAAATTCCACAAGGAAAAGTTCTATCAACTCAAAATTCTGATATTATGATCTCTACAATGCCATATAAGTAATAATAGAAACTTAGGGACTAAGAAACAACCTAATCAAACTAGGAAATAAGATAAGAATCCTACTGAAATTAGAAACCTAATCCTAATTACAACTCTTAAATAAAATTAGGAAAATAATGAAATTAGAAAAATCTCTAGATTTCCCTGGGACCCACATATGAACCACGAGTCTGTCTCCAAAGACATTGATGCTGCTGCATCATTCCCCTCAGGCTGGAAAAGAGTTCAACATCGAACTCGACTTTTCTTGATGTTGCTTTTGTAGACATTGTGTACTTGAAGCGCTTCTTTGGTGAGATGGCTCTTGATCTTGTCTTCAGCGGTTTTGGTTTCATTGGATGGAGTGTGACTTGCTCTTGGTCAATGTGTATGTGTTGTCACGCATATCATTAGTTCCATTTTTGTCATATATCTATGGGCAACCCAACAAGATATCACCACTATCTATTGGCAGCACATCACACCAAACTATATCTGTATAATCTTCACCAATGAAAAAAGTAATTGGACATGCATCTCACTTGCACTTCATCACCTGTCATTAGCCACCTAGCAAAATAGGGAGGATAATGCTTTCGAGCCTTCAGCTTCAAACGATCCACTAGAGCTTGAGATATGATGTTTTCAAAACTGCCTATATCAATGACTCCTATGCATGCTTGTCTATTAATAGTACCTTTTGAGCAAAAAATATAATTTCGCAACCATTTCTTCCCAGTAGGTGATGACCGTGATGTAGTCTCTTTAAGGACTATAAGAGTTTCACCATCGTAGGGATGGATGATCTCTAATTCCTCGGTCTCACTTAGTTTCTTTCTCTTAAGGATCATTTGGTGTATCCTTCAGAGCACTGTCATTCTCAATGAGGTTGATGCGTTTGGGACATTCCATTGCACGGTGCCCCTGTTGTTTACAATGAAAGCAAGCGATCCTATTCTGGCCTTCGGGCTTGGTGCAAATTTTTTCCGATGAACCACTTGGTTTAGAATCTTCATTGATGGGTACTTATTTGTAGTCCATTTAAATGGACTATATTTTCGGGCTTGATAATTGGCAATGCCTCAGCCTTGATGGCATGTTGGATGATCTCATCAACATTAGCAAAATTTTTGAATGCAAGTATATGTTGTATATCAATTTACCATTAAAAAAAAAATGAAACATGTTGTATATCAATTCTCAGCTCATGAAAATATCTGTCAACTAACACATCATCTGCCTTATTTAAGCCACACCGAGCTTGCATTGTCTTACTCTTCAGAATACTCAACCACTGTTTTGGATCCTTGTTTTAAGTCTTGAAAACTTGAACGTAGATCTCTTGAGTAGTTGATAGGAAGAAACTTTTGCTTCAATAGTTTCTTCTTCTCAATCCATGTCTCAATGGGGTCTATGTTTTGATTCCTTCTATTCTTTTGCAACTCGGCCCAACATATCGCAACATAATTGCAAAATCGAGTTGCTACCAGAGTAACTTTATTGCTGTTAGTCATTGGTTTGTGTGCAAAAATATTTTCCACACACTAACTAATCCATAAATTCAACTGGCTTCAATCTTCCATCATATTCAGGAATCATGAGTTTAATTCCTAAATCCCGATCAACATTGACTGCCTTTTAATTTCGTTGATTCTAAACATTTGCTCCATCATCTTGGTTAACTTCCGTATGCTGATTATTTTCCAAATTGGCTAATATGGTTTCCATCCTTGCAAGAGGTTGCTTGCATTTGGGTTATCATTGCGGACAATTCTCCAATGGAGGTAGTCAAGTCTTCCATGGATGAAGATGAAGATTCCACTTCTACATTCTTTTTGGGAGGCATTTTTTTTAAATGCAAATTTAAAATTTTGACTGACTTGATGTGTAGATCTGCCCTCTACGAATACACTGGTGACAAATGATCTGAAACCAGACTTTAGATGGCACCGTAGTCAGTGAAACAAGTTTCCTCCATTGATCTGGTCAAGGGGCTGGACGGCTGCTGCTGATGTCACTGTATGACGTCATATGCTGCCTGTGTTTCAGGCTGGGCTTCCTTTTGAAACAGGTCAAGTCTGACCTTAATCCGGCCTGGTTTGGAGTTCTGGCCCAACATTAGCAAGAACTAAATATAGCACATGTCACGAGTGGCACCTGATTCTCCTTGGACTTCGTGTTGATGGAAGGAAAAAAAAAGGGCTTGAAACCCTTTTTTTTTTTTTGTTCCTTTCTGCTTTCGAAGATGGAGAAGATGAGTGAGATTCTTGATGCTTGTGAATCTGGACCCCGAATGGACAGTCTGATGTATAGGACACATTCTCAAGTCTGATGGACGCAACTGACTTCAGGCCTGGTTCAAAGCTCAAGCGTGTTATTATGTTATAGATGTATTTAGAGATGGCAATGGGTACAAGGGTATAGACTCTGGACACAGTTGGACCTGGGTTGCGACCCAATTTTTGACCAGATCCTAAGGGTGGACCTCAGCTTGACTGTCAATACAGTTGTATAAGGGACCGTACCAGGTATTTTTCAGATTGGGTCCTTTGGTAACCAGGTATTTGGGGTCCAATGACTTCCCAGTGTGCTTGATTTGAGATGAATATTTTCTCTATTTGTTGTTGAGTGGCATCCAATATCCTTAAGCAAGCAATAGCTTGGCTCAGTTGAGCAGCATCCTTGCTGATCATTAGTATCTCCTTTTGTAAGATCAACAGCAGTCGTCTACTTGGTCAACAACAAACTTGGCATATTTGTTGGCTTCAGACCCTCTTATCTTTCGGTCAGCAGTAGATCCAAAACCCAATGGCTGGCCCCATCTAAACTACATCAATTGGTATCAGAACAGGCTCAGCCTTCTTTGATGCAGGACAAGCCCATGGTCCCCCATGGGTTGATTCTCCAATGGGCCCAACCCAGTTATCTTGCCCAAGCCTCTGGGCCCAGCCCATTTATTCTATGTTATTTAAGCCTTTAATTATATTTTGGGTTGCTTCTTAGGATGTTTTAATCCTGGCTATCAGTGTGTTTGGATGGTCTAGATTAGTCTTAGGGTTATTTATTTTCCTATATAATGATGTAAAGCCTCTTTGGCTAGGGATGACCGATGATTAATGAAAATGAGCTTTCTTCGAGTTCTCCAAGAAATCCCTAATGCCTCCTGGGTTGGAGTTTGGTGAGAGCCCAAGAAAAGGTATCATCTTCCCCTATCTTTTCTATCTCCATCGCCCTCCTGCATCTCTACCTCCGCTGTCCGCACCATTCTTAGGTTTGATCGATGACATTGTCAAGTACTCAAGTTTCTCTTCATCATCTTCTTTGTGCATCCACTGCTTTGTGTGCAGTTCTGCCAAGATCAGCACCTTACAATTTTCTTCTCATAGCTGGAATTTACTATCAAAGATTTGATTCTCTATGATTTCCCCTTCATAGTTCGATCTTGAATTCTAAATTTCTGCAACTACATGTTTTCCACTGAGATTTCATCCTCCTGAATTTTTTTTATTTTTTTTTTATTTTTTATCTCCGCCTACATCTTCTGCATTCAACAGCACCTCATTTCTTCATCAAAACACCAATTGAACCCATTTCTGAAATGTTCTTCTATAGACTTCTCAGATTCGATGTTGCAAGAATTTATGTCTAAATGACCTGCAATAGCTGCCGATCCTTGCAATTCATTGAATCAGGTTTCTCCATTTGCTACCATGTGTAAATATCTTGCCCCTTTTCAAGATAGTGAACTGCCTCTAATGCCTAAAGCAGTCATTGTTATCTTGCTTCAACCCTCCATTCTCATTGACACCTCTGTTTGGAACACTAAGTCACTAACAGCAAGAGCTTTCAGTTGACCTTGTTCTTCTAACTGGATCTATATAATTGATTGCCATTTAGAGATTGCTCAGATCAGACTGTTTTCTTAAAAATGGAATTCAAATATTTCATATACATCATCTGCTTTAACTAATTTGCCATATAAACCTTAGACAAGCTAGTCAGCCTAAAATGACCCCCCTTTCTTGTCTTCGTTTTGGAGTCAGTTAATTCATTTGCGATCAGGGCACTATCCAAGATCTGTCACTGGTATATAAATGCACCTTGGAATGAACTATGCTGTACACCATGTCCTTTCGCTGATTTGCAGCAACCTTAAATAACAATTTTTTGAACACAGCCCACCAATCTAATCTGCCTAAAATGCTTAAGTTTTACCAGATTTGCCACTTCAAAAATTTCGGTAAGGAAGTTGTATTTGTTTTTGCCATCTATCTCATTCCTATAATGAAATGCATCCAACATTCTGCGAGAGTTGTTGGAAGATTCCCAACACGCGTTATGAATGGAGAAGTGAAGCCATCTGAATTCTGACCCTATCACATTTCACATTCTTTCAATGCTAATTCAACTTCATTCTTTCAAGGCCAAGTGCCAACTGAAATGGAGGGAATACACCATTTGAAGTTGGCTTAAATACATCATCCTTTATAAAAAAAGCTTCAAGATGCAGTGTTACTTCCTTAATTCCCCTAGGGTCGTTTGTTTACGCTCATTTACATATGTAAATGATTTACATGCGTAACTATTACGCACGTGTCATATTTGTTTGAGCAGTTATGCTGTGGTGTGTAAATCATGCCATTTGCGCCATCATTTTCTTACCTATATAGATGTGAATGATTCACATCCCTCCTTACTGCTAGTACAGGTTCCACGGTTTTTCTCATCCAAAGACTTATTTTTCTTATAAAACTGGGCCCCACATTTGCAATCCAAACTGTTGAATTTTTCCAAGAAGTGAAGTTTCGTATCTTAATTCATCATGGATTTTTAGAAATTTTTGAAGAAAGTAAAAAAAGCCAAATAACTCTGAAAGCGTTGGATATACTCATTTACTCATGTGAAAATGATAATTTTGACAAATATGGCCTTGTGTTTCACATGCGTAACACATGCATATGTAACATATGCATAGAGGTCGTTTACATATGTAACATTTGCATATGGAAAAGGCAAAAGATCCTTTAGGACTCTCCCATCTCTAATTTTTCTTTTGATCTATGATTAGTTCTTTTGCACATATTAGCCGTGGATTAAAGAACTTCATACTCCCATCTTCTTCCTGGATTAAAAAATTAACCTCCAAGATGTTGCAATTGTCTATGCCCCATTTTCTCCTGTGACCTGTTCCCTTGGTCCACGTCTCACTTCTTTGATTTGTTTTCCCTTGGAGCTGATTCATAATTTGATACAGAGATATTTTAGATAAAGGTTTTGTAGTTCTATGGAAAAACACACTTTTCCATAGTCGTTTGCAGTTTTAATAAATTTTACACAACTCTATTCCCATGACCTGAGTTATCGACAGAGACTTGTGTTTCCAATTGCCATTCCTTGACGAGCTTCTCATATTGTCCCCTTTCGCATTATCTTTGCAGTGGTGATGAAGTCTGATGGATTTGGATGCTTGGAAGAGACTTGTCCTTCGTTACTATCTGAGCTATTGGAGACAGTTGCAGTGGTAGACGAGGAGGATACTAGCCTGATGAACAGGAAGAGAAGCAGCAGCAGCAACATTGGGCTTGATATAGTCGATGGTCTGGATTCAAATTTAAGGCGCATGCGTAGGCGGCTTTAAATTCTAGTGGGCATCTCTATCAGTAGAGAGAAGCCCATCTGTATTTGAGGTATGGGTGGGTGTTTGTACCACATTCTCATGTGATTTTGGGGTTGATCTAGAACTTGACTGCTGTTCTGTTACTGGTACCTTTGATTGTCTCAGTAATCTAATAATCTCGGTGTCTATGTAGATGTGGAACTGTGAAAATCGATCTTTTATGGTTTCAGTGTATGATCGAAGTCCCATTTACTTAAGTATTGGGCAGCAGCAGTTTTCACTATATCATAGGTATTTTATAAATTTTGTGATATTTTTGGGAGGAAATCAAGGAACCAAATAATACCAATAGCATTACTAGATTTTATGAATCGCAGAAAAATGAGTCTTGATCTCTGCTTGTTTTCCCTTTCCTTGCCCATGATTTTACGATGCATTTTTGTATGACTGTATTGGAAGATTGGCTGATATATTGGTTCTGATATTTCAGTTTTTGTTCTTTTGTCCAAAAACTGAAATAAAATTGAAAGTTCTCATAAAATAGGAAGTTTCATGACTTCATCTTCCATGGTTCTAGAAGTAAATGAAATAACAGATGTAATATAAGGTGCTGTGCAAACTCTTTTTCAAATTCAATCCGTAAAAAGTCTCTTCTTTTTTAGATTCAATACTCATGCACATTACATGTCCCTAAACCAGCTGAGCCGTAGTCTGTAATTGGTCGTACTATAGATCTGTCGCGGCTGAGTTCTGAAACAATTACTTTATACACATTTCTCTATTGCCTTTTCAATTGATTGTTTGTTTCCTTCTTTCCTTGTTTGGTACTGTCAACTGTTGACGTCTCTTCATGCCCATAGTTTTAGTGCATGAGTTTGTATATCACCCAATGTCATCATCTATTTTATCAAATGCAATTACATCCTACCTTAACATGTGGATTAGCGGTGTTCATGGGCTCCAGCCAGACTTATGCCCGGTCTGCATAGGTCGTTCTGTTTAGGCGTGTGAGGCACTCTTATGGTCATACCCAATTTTCTGACATGAGAGTTAAATTGTCTGGCTCCGGAGATCTATATAAATTGAAGGGTGCATAATCGTTTTGCAAATGGGCTGGGATCATAGATAGCGTTTGCACTTGTGGGTTGGATTTGGACCTAACAGTAAAAAGGGCAGGTTTAAACTTAATGTGGCCAGCCCTGTGCCCAGTCCATGAATAGCTTTAATATTGTGGATGGTGTCATCTTCGCCAGCAGGTTTTGTCACAGTTTGTATTCTCTGTGAGTGCCCATGTCCCCGCTCAAACTTGTTTTTTCATGTAAATTCTTGATTAAATTGGAAAATCTCCATTGACTGAAGGGCACGTTTGTGCGTGTCTGGAAACCCGGTTTTGTGGAAATTTGTTTTTCCTGATCTCTCCATAGGAAAGGCTTTTCTAAGGAATCACGAGAAGTTTAGCTCATTTTTGTATATCTCCTTGTAGAAAGTGGGCGTACAATCAATTGCAGTGGATCAGTTCCAAGTCTTTTCAATTCTGATATAGGATGGTGTTTGAGCTACAACAATTCCTTATTAATGCACTCTTTAAGACCTTTGCACATTCACCTTGATAGAAGTTGATTAAACATCATTCAATGGATTGATATTTAGAATTTTAGGGTAGCATCAATAGGTGATAAAGTAAAAGAAAATCGTTTAAGTTTGGACATGTTCAACGTGGGTTGGACGGTGCCGATGAAGAAAAGTTTTTTATATGTAGATTGATGGTCCACCAAGAAAAAGGGTAGGCCGAAGAGAACATGACTGGAAATAGCAAAAATAGATATAAAAAAGTGTAATCTATCTGAGGACTTGGCTTATGATGGATCGGAATGGAGAAAAATAATTCATGTTGTTGACACCAACATAGTTGGGACGACTTTGATAATGATGATGATGAATGTTTGAGAAGTTGTAAAATGTTCGATGAATATTTTTTATGAATGTTTTACGAATTGTGAAATGTTTTAGGAGATGTGAATTTTACGAATGTTGATTCAGTTCTGAATGTTTCTTCTATGAATGTTTGAGTGATTTTTATGCAAGGATTAATGAAATGGGTATTGAACAGTATACTTTATAACCTTGCTACAAGGGCTACTTACGTAGTTCCAGAAAGCCATACGGAGATGCAGCTATTGTTTTATTATTATTATTATGATTTCTTTTGGTAAGAGAGATGTAGGTAGGTATTGTTAGTTAGAGCGGCATCTTCATTTGTTGGCTGACACAAAGAAGAGCTTGTTTATTGCAAAAATAGTCATCCTCACATTCATTCTCACAAACACACTAGAGGCAGGAAAGAAGACCTTGATGAATTTAAATATTTGATGATGCACTTTTCATCCATTGCCATTCACCTTAAATGATGTATTTACTTCTTTGATGGTGCACTCTTCTTAGACCCTTTGCAGAGTCACCTCAGTTGATAGAATTTGATCAAACATCATTCAGTGTATTGCCACTGGTTGAGTGAGTGAGTGGGTCTGTCTTATGATCATTTTCTTCTTAGAACCTAGTTAGTTGATGAAATTAGATATTTGATGATTTGACCTTAGTTGATGAATTCAATTATTTGATGATGCACTCTTATTAGATCTTTGCACATTCACCTCAGTTGATAGAATTTGATTAATTATCATTCAATGGATTGTCACTGGTTTACTGAGTGAATGAGTCCGTTTTATTGCATGACGAATTTCTGCTCTGGTAGAGTAACTTGCGCCGAGGGCTCTTGTTTTGGAAATGGAAACCCTTGGTGATGTCCACGTCATCCTTCACATGGCGAGCTCTTATTGGAATGCTGAGCTCATTAAGGTGCCACTTCGTTCATCCAATTTTCTCCTCTTAAATTTTCTCATTCCTATTCTAATTGGATTCTTCCCTATTGTGATCTCCATGGAACTTCATTTTTTCTAAACCGAGGGCCTGTTTGGCATTATTTTCATGGTGTTCCTAATTTTGTGTTCATATTAGGTTTTACTGAGATCGGATTGTGCCAAAACCATACTAAGTAGAACTTGTTTGGCAATGTTATATAAAGTTACTCTACTAAAATCCTAAGGGGTAGCTCAGTTGGCCTAGGACTACGGTTTGCACTTGGAGGTTGTAGGTTTGAAACTGCACTACTACACGAAATTGCAGTACAACACTGGTGCTACAGTAGAGTTTACCCGGCTTCCATTTAGGCCAGAGGGATTAGTCCAGCCCAAAGGGTTGGGAACCCTCTGATAGCCAAATAAAAAAAAGTTACTCTACTGAGAATATGTTGTACGAATAATTTTTTGTAGCATCATAAAAATCTTGCTATAAGAAATGGAAGCAAGAGAATCATATGGTTTACAACGTGGGAACCACCTTTTATTACTAATAGACTCTATCATTGTCGTACGTGGGATCCACATGTAGAAATTAAAATATGGTACCCACCTTTAAAATCTAAGGCATGGGGCCTATATTCATAGGATTTACAATGTGTGATTATAATGCGGGGTCACTTTTTTGTGAATGTAAATATGGGACCACCTTTAGATATTACAACATGGTGCACACTTTTATAAAGTGGGCTACTGTTCATGTGATTGTGCTATTGTGGACATGCGATCCACCTTTAGAAATTATAACGCGAAGCCCACCTTTAAGAAATTAGAGCATGGGCTCCCACATTTGTAGGATTTATAATGTGGTTCTACCATTGTAGGAATTACGATATGGGACCACCTATTGTGATTGTAACCATGTGACCCGCCTTTATGAATTAAAAAGTTGTGCCACTATTTTTGAAATTGTGAACATGGGACTTGCCTTTAGGAATAACTAAGAGGATTTGGAGTCTTTAAATGGCATTTTTTTAGCAGGTAAGAGATAAGTATGATATAACAGTGCCAACAAGTCGTTTCTTTAAAAAAAATAAAGTATTTTCTTTTCAATTTTCTTATGCCTTCTGGTTAAGAGTTTGGGATCCCTTCCCGTGAGAAAAAAATTGGAACATTCATCTACACTCACCAAACATGTTTCCTACTGGCTCATCATGGGAACATTCACATGACACAATGCTAAACGCATCCCTATATTCCTAATTGGATACCTATATTCGCATGTAGGGTTGTAAACGGGTCGATTTGGGTCTGAGTCCATGGTGGACCCGAAACTAGAACCGTTAAGGAGAAGGTGGAACCGGATCCGGAACCGTTTTGGAACTAGTTTCTTGGCTTCGGAACCACAACCAGAAGGACCCAGACCCAGTTTTTAACGGGTCGGAACCTCCGGGTAATCGGATAATCATGGACCCTTTTACATCCCTATTCACATGGCTTCCATCCTTTAATTAAGTTCCCTTGAAAATCCTTCCTTATCCATGATATCTGATCATTGCTAACACTTTGATTCCAAATTCAAATTAGCTATCAACTTCGATATATTTTAGTTTGTAACCTCATATTATGTTTTTAGGTTCTTAATCAATGTGCAAAAAGTCTAAATGTCCCGGGTTTGGTCCTGACTTGGGGACCGAACCCCCAAGTGGCATGATGTGAGCAAAAGGGGGAGAGATGTTTTTGGGGGAGCGGGAGAGAGAAAAAGGGGGAGAGAGATGTTCGGTTCCGAATTCGGGACATGTAGCATCTCTGATCAATGTGACGGACCAATGTAATTAGATCGTAAATTTGATAGACTAAAATTCCTATTTATTGTCTTTCTTTTGCGTTGATTTAAGTTGTGGACCCACAAGGCTATCAAAGCAAATCCAATATGTAATTTGTGGTCCTTAAATTAATACGATGGATTGATTGTTTGATCACAATTAATAATCAAACGCCCAACTTGACAGGATGAAATTTCTCCTCTTTGCATTGGTTTTAGGTCTGGGCCCAATGAGGCTATCAAAGCTCATAGGTGGGTTCACCTTGACATATGGAAGGATTTCTCCTCTTTGGATAAGAAGACTGGGGTTTTCTTTTTTCTCTTAGAGCTTCGTGCTGATAACTTGTTAAAAAAGGAAAAAAACTTAGAGAAAAAATATTAGAGGGAGCAAAGAGAGAGAGAGTTTTCTATTATTTTATGTACAAATACGAGGAGGCCTATCTATAGGCAAATAAACCTCTTAATTTAAGAAACCTAATCACAATGGGATTATAACCCTAACTCATCTCATGTGGGCCTCCATCCATGATCCATATCTTATAACATTTGAATCCTTTTAGTCAATACGATGGACTGATTGTTTCATCATAATTAGTAACCAAATGCTCAATCTGACAAATTGAAGTTCCTATTTTTTTGTTTTCTTGATGAGGCTATCAAAGCTAGTAGGTCTTGAAAAATGAACGGTTTGATTCTTTACATATATCTTTTCCTAAAATCTCTTACCGGGCCCTTTTGGCAATTTACTAGGTCAGTAAAAGTCATGCAAATTCTTCATTTTTCAGATAAGGGGTCACATAAAAAATACACATTTTCAAAATTTATTCCTCCATTAAAAAAAAGAAAGTAAAAAAGCAACATCATTTCTCCACTAAATGATAAAAAACACTAACTTTTTACACAAAAATCACAGTTTTCCTACCAATCCACTAAAGACAAAATACTATCATAACACCTTATTTTTAATTCTCTCTTGATTAATGCTTTACATTACTTTTACTTTAATAAGTAAATTTCCAAATCGGCCCAAAAGTTTTTTTATAATAAACACTAGCAGCAAGCGTGTTCGATGTGCGGGGTAAATATTGTAAATCTCAAAATAAATTAAAACTAATATATAAATAAGTATTAATTAATAAAAAATATATCAATTGATTGAATGATAAACTCATTTATGGTGTAATAATAAAAAATACAAACTCATTACATAATATAATCAGTTAAAAAGAAATCAATATGTAACCAAGGGCAGAACCATAATATATGTCTTGTTGGGGGTTGGTGGTTTGTTGTTGTTGTTGTTGTTTTGGGGCTAGTCGGCTTTGAAATTAAAAAGACTCTCGTGGCGCCATTACGAAAAACTTAAGGGGGGGGGGGGGGGGGGTAATTAGTTCGGTTTTAAATGGGGTTTGGGGTAATTAGTTCGGTTTTGAATTAAAAAGACTCTCGTGGCGCCATTTTGAAAAACTGTTTAAGAGATTTTCATTAACAATAAGGGGTTTTGAAAATTCAAAGGGGTAGCCACCCTTGGCCCTAGTTTCGTCCCTATATGTAATGCTTCATGTGAGTAAAATCTGCAAAATCATTTGCAGTTCTTCCGACTTTAACTCTTTTTAAATGTGAAACTGTTCCACTTGTGCTTTGTGTGCAAGTGAACTGTGAATCCGTAACGCCCAACAGGTGGGCGTGCCTTAGAAATTCACGCAAAACACGTCATACGCATTCTGGATTTACAACTTGCGTGAGCTATGTGCGCAGGTGAATCTTCTTGGGAGCAACTATTTGCACATCAGTGTACATTCATTCATGGGACTCCTTTAGTACTTTCTCAAAATACCCTTGTCCACTCCTTCTCCAGGCTCGATGCACAGCCCCCCTCCTACCTCAAAGCCCTCTCCCTCCATCCCTCCGTCCTTCTCTCTTCCTCCTTCTCTCTGTCTCTCTCCCTGTCTCTCCCTCTCTCTTTGATCGCTGTCCCTTTCCTGTTCGGCCACACATGGCCGAGAAAATGAGTATATTGTTCGGCCATGGGTAGCCGAGTAAGACGACTCTTGTTTGGCTACCCATGGCAGAACAATATACTCATTTGCTTGGCCTTGCGTGGCCGAACGGGAGAAGGACAACGATAAGGAGAGGGAGAGAGAGAGAGAGAGAGAGAGAGAGAGAGAGAGAGAGAGAGAGAGGGGAGAAGGCGGAGTTGGCTCCTGAGTAGGGAGAAGAAACGGGAGGGATATGGAGAGAGACAGGTGAAGAAGAGGGAGATAGGATGAGCGAGAGGGAGAGAGACTTGAGAAAGAGTGGGAGAGAGGAGGGAGAGGGTGGGCAGAGGTAGGAGCCGGGTTGTGTGCCGAGCAGGGAGAGGGAGAGCGGGAGGGGACAAGGGTATTTTGGGAAGGTACTAGAGGGGTCCATGAGGGGTCCCGTGAGTGGATGTGCACCGAGCAAGAAGGGATGTGCAAATAGTTGCTCCCATCTTTTTTCCTGTATATGCAATTAGATGTTTATATAAGTTTGAACATTTTGGTATATTTAATTAAATGATGACTTTATTTTACTTGTAGGTGAAATGACTCCTAAATTACCAAAATGTCCTTTGCTGAATCAAATCAAATCTTAAGGTAGGTTCACCTAAATAACATAATCATTGTGGGATCACATAAATAGTATAATAATGACGGTGACCTCTCTTATATGGTAGTGGACTCACATGATACCTATTACTTCTAACTAATCCATCCACCTATGAGATCCATCAGTGAAGTATGTGAACAATGGATTCTATAGAATGGTAGATGGGTTGGAGGAGAGTGCTACATTAGCACCAAAATTGTGAGAGTGCTTCATTATAGATATATTAAAGCAAAGGAAGAGGTGGGCTGTGAGGGGTGCCACCTCAGTAACCTAATAATTCTCCTTTCAAATAAATATGAAAAAAAAAAAAAAAAAAACATAGAGTGCTTTAAGGTGCCATGTCATCTCATGCCACAATTTTTTTCTCCAAAAAAATCTCTTTATCCATATCCTCTATCTCTTAAAATCTCTCAATCAATATTCCCTAAAATCTCTCTATTTTGCTCTCTCTCTCTCTCTCTCTCAACACCATCTATCTTCCATCTTCTCAAGAAATCTTCCATCTTCTCAAGATTGTCATTTTGGGGCCCACCTTTCAACAATTCACACTGATAAAACTTTTATGAAAAATATCATTTTCTTTTAATTTCCAAATAGAGCTATACTTTATTCAAAGCTTGTCAAAAGATTGTCGCATTTAAACGAAAATCAGACCCGACCTTTTGGTAGACCAAGATTGTCATTTTTTTATGTTAATATTTGGGGCCTACGTTTCAACAATTCACACTGATAAAATTTTCATTAAAAATATCATTTTCTTTTAGTTTCCAAATAAAGCTTTACTCTATTCAAAGATTGTCACATGTGAATGAAAATCAGATCTGACCTTTTGGTAGACCACCTCATGGATGGACTTGTGATAAAAATGTTGAGGTTGGAGTTTTTTTGGTTGAATCTTATAGGCATCCTTTCTGATTTGATTATATGGACATATGACCCTAGGTTTGGCCCACCATAAATTACACTTCCGTGGGCTCACATGGACTCATAATTAAGAGATATATACATTGATCCAAGGTGGGCCAATTATTACTGGGATCAAATAACAGTAGCCCGTGGTTTTAAAATCTCATAATTTATGGCTTTTAAAGTTAAGATGTTTATATATATTTTAAAAATATAGAGCTAAAAAACAGTTTGATCAGTTCTAAAATGGTATTGGTGCTACTTCAAAGGGGTAGAGAAGAAATTTGTGTGGAGGGATTGAAATGCCCATTGGCCTATGTGAAAATAAAAAAAATGGTGCATTTGTGCAACGAGAGGATTGTACATTTTTATGATTTTCTTTGTTAACAATATTATGTTGTTTGGTGTGATGTATTTTTCTTGCATAGAAGAAAAAAATGAATCATTTTTCCTTAATGGAGAGGACTTTGATGTTTAAGAAAATACAAAATTCTATTCTCATGAGAAAATAAAAATTTATATAGACTAGAATCCTCTTATTGCACAAACAAGTCCAAATGGAGTGGCTTTGTTTTATTGGGCTTTGAAATTATCAATGGGTAACATGAATGCATTTCTTATTACTAATATTATATATTAACAAAAATCGCTTTTCTATATCTTCTTTAGTAATTGTTGCTGTTATTATTATTTTTATGTCGTTGTTGAATGGATTTGTTAGCGTTATCTTTGTAATATTTTATTGCTGAGGTTGACCACTTGTATTTGTGATTGAAGATGTGTTGACTGTTTTTATATAAATATTCATGAATATATTCTTATATATTTATAATTAATTTTGATATCTCATAACTTCAAAATGTAATATCTTATTTTTTGCCCGGGACTAGGCACGGGGTGTTGTTACTAGTTTATAAAAAAGATATACTCATTTGATAGTGCCACGTCCTTTTACTTTCTTAGTCCCACGATTCAAATATGTAATCTCTAATAAAGATGAAGATACGAACCGACATTTCAAAACAATATCCTCTTAAATCACGCACGAGTTCCTCAATTGGGATGGATTCTTTATCCCTGTTCTAAGATTTCCCTATCCTTTTTAGAAATTTAAATTGATTTAGAAACTCAAATTTAAACTATTCCTTAAATCTCTTTTGGTATTCTCATCAATCCTTCTTTCTTCCTTTCCTTATCTCAAATACATTTCCTCTCCAAAAAAAAAACAAATGAAGGAAGAAATGGAGAGGTGGGGTTCTTGGGTTGTTTTGGCTGCATGCTGAGAAGGACAAAGGAAGAGATGGAGGATGAGAGGTGCATTGGCTGTTAAGTGGTGATGGTGTTTGGCGGGATGTGGACTCCCGAGTTGGGCTGGGGAGAGGTGATGGGTGTAGGTTAACCATAGTATAAAATAACAACCTTATGATATTGTGGTCATAATGGTAATGCTATGTGAAAAAGGGGAGAAAAATTTCTATAACGGCTGATAATTTGAAAGTATTATCCAAAATATAGGCTGAGCAACCCCTTTTCTAAAGCCACTTTTTCCTTCTCCTCTTTCACTCTGTTTTTCTCAGGAAGTCTCTGAGCCTTCCTAACATTGTGCTTGCGCTTCCCAAGCACCAAAACTCAAGAGTTTTACAAGATTTGGGTGGATTTCTCCGTGAAGAAAAATAAGGAACTCAAAGAAACATATTTGGTGAGATGTTTTTCTGACTTTTTGAATTTTTTGTCAAGATTCAACCTCAAGATAGCTTAGAAATGTTTGAGGCATGTTAGATCTAGAGTTTTGGAGCAAGATATTGTAGATCTTAGCACTTTTTGTATTTTTTCAAAATTTTCATTATTTAAATCTAAATTATTTTTTTGAGAAGTTTGTGTAAATACATCTAGCTAAGTCTTTTATTGAGTTAAATACTTAAATTTGATGTTTCTTGCTTGCTTAGTTTTTCTTAGATCTACATTTTTTAGTGTAGATCTATATTTTTTTATTTTTAAGATTTGGGGCTTTTCTTGAAATCATTTAGATTTTCTCAAATTAGTTTGTCGACAGATGTGTTTAAAATATGTTAGATTTTCTTGTGGGTTCCGTATTTGTTATAGATCTAATGATTTTTAGTTGAGATCTAGTTTTTTTTTTTTTGAATTTTTGAATTTTGGGGCTTTTCTTGAAATCATTTAGATTTTCTCAAATTAGTTTGTCAAATGTGTTTAAAATATGTTAGATTTTCTTGTGGGTTCCATATTTTTTATAGATCTAATGATTTTTTTAGTATAGATCTAGTTTTTTTTTTTTTTTTTTTTTTTTTTTTTTTTTTTTTTTTTTTTTGTTAATGTGAGACAATGATGTTCAAACTCAGTAGATCTACTTGGAAAATTTGTAGATCTAAAGGATTTATATCCAAAATCTATTTTTTATTAAATATTTATATGCAGATTTCTATATAAGTTAATATTAAAATAATATTTTTTGATGATACATTAAAAAAGACTATTTGTATATTTTTTAGGTTAATAATGTAGAACTCCCATGTTTATGTTTCCATTTATCCATTCTTAAATCATAATTCCTATGCCAAAAATTGTATTTTTTTATGTTCTATGTTAAAAAATGTAATTTCTTTTGCTTTATGAATTATGTGTTTGACATAATTCTTTTGTGGAAAAAATAGTACACGAAGTAGATCTGGCGTGGAGATATGGTGTTGATGTAGATGAAAATAAGAGTAAAATTAGATGCAATTATTGTGATAAGTTGATAAGTGGTGGAATCACAACATGGAAGCAACACTTGGCTCATAGAGAGCACCAAGTGTCAAAATCTCCCAAGTTATCCCCACAGTTAAAAAGGAAATGCAAGCATTATTGGATGTCAGGAAGAAGACAACATTAGTAACTGAAAAATAAAGGCGGGCATAGTATGAAGCATGTAGAGAGTAGGTGAAGGTATTTGGGTCTAGGGATGTGCTTTCCTCCGATAATGATAATGGGGACTCAAATGTAGAGCGAGGATAGAGTGCTAGCATGGCACAACGAACTCCTGGCCTGATCGTGCCACGGGCCGTGTCGGCACGACAATTTGCCATGCCGTGCCGACATGGATGGTAGGGAGCTCGGTTCGACATGGATGGCAGGGAGCTCGGCCCGACATGGCTAGCCCACAAGGCACGTTTCGTGTCATGCCTGAGTCATGGTAGGCCGTGTCGTGTATGCCATGCGTTTCATGCCATTGGCTCCAAGTCGTTATTACATTTTGAGATTAAAAAATAAAGGTTGTATGCTAAAAAAATTAAAAGATATACACAAATAAGAGTATAACACACAGATTTAAGCAGTTCAGTCAAGCTCGACCTACTCCACTGAGAAGAGAACCTTTTGAACATTTTCTATTTGAAGGTTTTTCAATAGGATTGATTACCTTTGAAATATTCACAATTTTTTTGGATAATAAAAAGATACAAAAAATAAAAGACTATATTTTTATTATTTATGCTAAAAATATTAAATATTCCGTGTCGTGTCGTGCCTCAGGTGGGTCGAGCCGCAGTCGTGCCAACGAGCTTGAGACCTCGGCCCAGCACAACGACCCATGACCATGCCATGCCATGCTTTGGGCTGTTGACTACCGTGTTGCTTGTGCTGTGTCAGGGTGGGATGTCCCATTTGACATTTCTAAGCAAGACGAATGCATAAGGTCCTATAGTGAGGAAAAAGAGGGGAGAAGAATGGTGTATGAGTCTTACTCTAGAGGGGGCCAATATGAGCAAGGCGAAGCTTAGGTTTAACTGGCTTAGGTAGTGGTGTGGTAGGTGGTATGTTGAGTCGAATGTTTAGTCATAAACAGACCCGCTGACAACTAGATTTTCTGGAGACTTGTCAGCCTCCCACAAAATGTCTCATAGGTCGGAGATCATGGATCATCTGTAAAGCAACCTTTTATAGCCAAAGCTTTGAGCGAAAAGATGGGACTTGCAAGAGATAGGTTGGTTAGCGTGGTTAGGAATTCTTTTTCGATGGAGCCATTGCACCCAATAAAGTAACTTTACCCTACTTGAAGACCATGTTGGATGCTACTATAGAATATGGTCTTGGAATAAAGCTACCCGCACCAAATGAGACCAGTCACTACTGTCTCAAAGAGGAATATAAAGAGATGGTGGCCTGAGTGAATACCTTCAGGAGGATCTGGAGAGAGGGGCATGTGATGGGCAAACTGCCATCATTAGACGATCATTATTGAACTTTTTAGTGTACTCGCATTTAGGCACTGTCTTTATCAGATTTGTTGATGCAATAGATTATGTCAAACATGCGGCGTACCTAAGTAAGTTTTTAATTTGGTGACTGAGGACATTGGGGTAAATTGTGTCATTCAAATCATCATAGATATCGATGGAAGCATGAAAAAAGCAAGAATGATGCTCATGCAACAAAGGTCCAAGACTTTCTGGTCTCCATCCGTTGCACGTTGCTTAGATTTAATGACTTAAGACATCTCTAAGAGGAAAATGAAAAAAAGTGTGATATTGAAGGCAAAAACGATTACTAATTTTATCTATCAGTCCAATAGGCTCATAGCGATGATGACGAAATTTACGAACAACCAGATAATGATACAAGCATAAAAAAAATAGGAATGATGCTCATTTAGCAAAGGCCCAAGATTCCTTGGTCTCCATGTGCTGCACATTGCTTATATTTGATGATTGAAGACATTGTTAAGACAAAAATGATGAAAGGTGTGATATTGAGGGCAAAAAAGTTTAGTAATCTTACTTATCAGTTGAACAGCCTAATAGTGATGATGAAGAAATATACGAATAATCATGGACTACTACAATCGAAATTATGATATTTTCCACCCACTTTATAGCTCTAAAAAGCCTTTAAAAGTATAGAGGAGGGATACACAAACTATTTACTTCACGAGAATGGTTGGAATCGAAGTGGGGAAAGAGGCCAATGCCCCAAGTAAAGGAAGTTGTTAAGCTTGTACAACCTTCCTGGCCAACACAATCACCACTAGTTTCTCAAGCAGAGTTGTGGGGTTAGCTTGAGTATGCCTATAATCCGAATAATCCACTTCGTTTCCTTCCCCACCAATTTTATAACCACGACAACCCTGAGTCATTTCAATCTACTAATGATTCGTACTCATATGAAGTCATCTTCACTCCTCAAACACGTCCCCAGCACCCCTAAGGGCAGTATGGGAGTGCAACAAAGTAGTTTGGTTCTTATTATTACCCTTCAAGAAATGATGATGATGATGGAATCGAACCAGGATGCTACTTGAGCATTCAAGTACTTCCTCATAGAAATCAAGGTAAGTCATAAATGTCTATATATACTCTTGTACTTTAAGATAACTAATTAACTCATCTTGATGTGGTAAATTTTATTGAAACTGAAAAGTGAGCACACTGCCGGTTTACCTGATGATTGAGTAATTGAGCTGCGTAATGCACTTGCAGTTCTACTGGTAGGTTATTGTCTTTAAATGTTTAACACTAATGGTTTGCTCAAAATTATGGTTGCATTATGTAAAATTGGTGTTGTTTTAACTTATTTTAGTATATACATGTAAATCCATTGAATTCAAAATATATTTTACAAGTCTTTTATAAGACAACGATACATAATGTTATAACTTGGGGGTGGGCGGGCGGGCATTATTTTAATTTTTATTGTGTTTACTAATGAGAAGAATATTTTTTTTTACCATTTTATAATATTATGAATTTTATGGATATTTTTAGGGTCAAATATAAAATTACATTGCGATGGACCACGATGACCGCGAAACGTGACTAGATGATCGTGAACTGCGATGCGACGCAATCTGCGATTTTGGACTAAATGTAGGTGAGATGTGTAAGACCCCGACCCGAGTGACCTCGATTAGTATTAATTAAGTCATGTGTTAGTCCTAAGTGTGATTAGTGGATTTTGGTTAAGTTGAGAATATAATAGTTTTTGATATAGCTTTAGAGAATTTTGAGTGCCTTTGTTGTTAGTGGGACCCTTTGGGGGTTCCTCTTTGTAACCTTACGCGTAATTGGGGGATTATTTGAATTTCTGATATTCGTATTCCAATCCCATTTTACTCGTCTCGTTAATCCCTACGATTCCCGTGTTGATCCCATGCCTGTCAGGAACCCCGAAACCTGACTTTCCTAGCATTGAGGGCAAAAGAGTCTTTTTACACTAAATCTGTACCCGGAATTTGATATCACCGAAACCCTTGAAAAATATACATTTTAGAAACTAGATATTTCGGCGATTGTTTTTCCCTTCTTCGTCAAACTCATTTGAGGTCCCGAAAGTCATGATTTCAGCCCAAAGAGATTTCTAAAAGTGGAGCCCACTCTCTACTTGTATAAAAGGATAACCCTTCTTCTCTTTTCCTTTTCTAGCTCAAGCCCCCCCAAAAAAAACCTAGGGGTTTTCCTCTCTTCTCTTCTTCTTCTAGCATTTCCATCTCAATCTCTACCAATCTTGCATCAATGGCGAAAATGGAGGTCATCTTCTTCCACTTCACTATTAGATATCTCTCTTGATATCATTGGTGGAGAAAACCTCCCATTCCAAGACTTTCCTTGAGCCAATCTAGTGTTTTGAAGAACTCTCAAGTAAGTAATTCCTTCAATCTCTTGGATATGTATCCTCCTAGCCTTAGGCAAGCTCCATTTCACTTATTGCAAACCCTTTCTTTCTTGTTTCTTGTTTTGACCCATTTAGGGTTTGTATTTTTGGAGGTTTTGTTTGTAGATTGAACATTTGGCTTGGAAGGCTGGATTAGAGCTTGGTTGACTTGTTAGAGACCCCAAGGCAAGTGGATGAATGGGTATTGGAGTGTTAAATGATTTTTATGACAAATAGGATTGATCTTGTTGTCTCCATTAATGTTTATTTAACTTGCATTCATTGTGAAATAAATGCTTATGAAAAGGGTTTTGTTAGCTCATTTATTGTCATGGAAATGTAGTTTATAACTCTTTGTTTTATCTTTTTTTTTTATGGTTCAAATGAACCTTGTGACAGTTGAGTTTCCTCTCTTTCGCTTTGGTGATTGAATGTGGAGAAGGAGATGTTTGGGATTAAATGTTCATTGAAGTTTTAATTGGGAGTTTTAAGTAGTATTTGAGGAGGTTTGATGGGTGATTATTGGAGGCAAGGAGGCCCTTTTAATGCAGGAAAAATATGTAGGAGAAAAGGGGAAAGAAGGCCCAAATGGCCATTCTCGAGCATCAGAGTTTGACTGCCCGCTCCTGCGCATCCTAGGCCGCTCGAGCACGTAGTCAATTTGACTGCATCTCGGGCGGTAGAATGACTGCCCGCTCGAGCTGCCAGATGTCCGCTCGAGCGCGCAGGTTGTCCGCTCTAATGTACGTTTGGCCGCTCGAGTGCGCAGACTTGCTGTTTACCCGTTTTCTTACGTAGTCTTGGTCCACTCGAGCGCACCCCCTCTTGGGCCTAGACCACTTTCGGAGCTCAGGAAAGATTTCTTTTTGGGAATCCCTTGTGTCGGGGAGATTTAAGAGACACTGTAGGAAGCCTGTTCGAGAAGGAAACTACATCACAAAGATTCATTGAAGTTTTAGAAAATCTCCAAGGTGTGTAGGGAGCCCGGAATGTCCCAAATTCAAGGAGTACCAAGTTTGTATTGAAATCGACATACGGGACCCCTATTCACCTTGAATTGGTTTTAAATCCCGACGTTTATTCCGAAATTTTGAAAGTCCAATTTTATTGCATTGTCCCCTGAATTTTTATATACATTCCCGAAAGTGTTGGAATAGTATTTTAGTATTTTGCTAGCTCGGTCATACTTGCTCAAAATAACCTTGTCCTTCTTCAGCTAAATTCTATCCTGGATATCAGGGTTTCGGTGACCTTATGGTCACCGTGCGGCTAGCCCCCTTGCACATTACGACTAACCGCCAGGTAACCATAATTTTGCGGTTCCTTTTCCAGTAGGCTGTTTCTCTTCGGTCAGCCCCGCGGTCGCCTTGCGGTTAACCACAGAGTCCCTTTGCGGCTAACCGCCAAGTAACCATAAGTCCTACGGTCACCATTCCAGAAAGCAAACTTTTCATCTATCAGGACTTTCGGTTACCCTATGGCTAACCGCCATCAGTCGTTCGGCTAACCGCAAGCAACCGTAGGAATTACGGTTTGCTTTCCAGAGAGCAACTTTTTGTAGACATGCCTTCGGTCACCTCTGCGGTCAGGTCACGGCTAACCGCCAGGATCTCTTACGGCTAACCGTGAGCTGACCGTATTAAAAAATATATCTGTTGCTTCAGTGCATTTCAAAAGGGGATAGCCGCCAATTTGAGAGGCTAACCGTAAAATGTATCCGTTGGGATTTTTCTAAAAATCTGTAGCCTCGTTTTCTGTGCACTTTAAGGACCTTAGGGAAAAGCCTTGCTTGCTACCTTCTTCCCATCCATTGTAGGCTCCCAAATCTCTTCCAAAACACTCATGTGCTTGATTTAGGTAAACCCTAGAGCTCCATTAGCTCTTTGATGAGTGTTTTGTTAAGGAGTGCATCTTCTAGGATAGTTTACACCATGAGAGACTCATTTGTGTAATCCTAGAAACCAAAACCTCTGAACCCTGGTTGTGCAACACGTTGGAGGCATTCTTCTCAACACCAAGAGGTTAACAAGAGGTGCAAGTTTCGACTACGGTCAAAGCTCCTTAGAACACTTCAACCATCATCAAGGCAAGTGTTCACCCTTCTTCAAATTCCTACAATATATGTATAATGTGGTAGGTGTTTAGATCTGTGTGATTAAACTCACCACATTGATGTGAGGAGGAGTAGATTTGTGTGATTGAACCTCTGTTTCAAAAAGGAGGTAGAATCAGAACTTGTGTAGTTTGATTCATGATAGTGGAACCAAGGGTTTGTGTGACCCTTGAGAATGGATGTAGGTCTGTGTGACCGAACCACTATAAATCTCTGTGTCCATTTCTCTATGGCTTGATCTACAATTTCTGTTTTAGTTATATTCATGCTATGCTTGTCTTGTTCTTTATTCTGTTTTGATTAAAATCAAAGTTAGAAAATTAAAAATGGAAATTGTATATCCTTAGTCCTATTCACCCCCCTCTAGGACTTAGTCATTGGCCCTAGCCTGCACTTTCACAAAAAACAGGGAATTTGAGCTCAGTTTCTGAGCTAAAAAAATGGGTACAATGTGCTTCCCGCTCGAGCCAAACCTTGGCCGCTCGAGCGGATCACAGCTCGAGCGGATAGGCCCATTGGGCCAAGCAGTGTGAACTTCCAGTGGCCATAACTTTCTAACCGTACGTCCGTTTTTTGAGGTTCACATACTGTTGGAAAGCTCTTAAAGCGTAGAATCCAATGGTCCATACATATATTTGATTTGAAATTCAGGGAATGAGTGGACATTAGATTTTATGTAAACTATGGCAACCGGATGGTACTGCGAGCCAAATGTTGAAACGTAGCATGTTTAGATTAATTGGCCTGGTAGTAGGACCTTAAGGATGGATACATTGAGCCTTTTATCATGACCAATGGACTTGTATATTATGTGGATGCGGTTTGAGCAACCGTGCACCCACAAAGGGCCTCATGTTCTTCGAAATTGATAACCGAACCAAATGTGTTATACTAAGGGATTCGGTGCCCAAATTAAGTAACGCCAAGGGTTCTTTTATAGGCCACTAATACCGGAGTCCTTAGTACTACATCGAGTTGGACGGTACTACATCGAGTTGGACGGTGAAGACCCCGATCATTCCAAAGACCATAGGATTTGCTTGCTTCATATCTTGATTCCATCTACGATTTTTGTACATGCATTGCATTCCGTTCCAGTACTCTTGTATGATTTGATCATACTTCTATCTAGTTATGTATATCTGCTTATATACCTATTTATATTATATCTGTTTCCGCTTTTGTTCAATTAAATCTTGATAAGTTTTGAATTATGATATGATCTGTTCTGTATATGTTTTGTTAGTTGTACTTTTATTCCGAGAGTCGGCACCACTTGGCTTCGACCCTATCTAAGTCGAACTCGGCTAAGTGTGGGTTTAGTATATACTTCTGGCCCTCTACAGATGGGATTATATTCTGAGGGTTGACCGGCACCCTATGTCCACGATGGAGAGTTTTGGGCCTTCTGTCTCCTATGGCACCACCCTGTTTTATTCTGTTATGTTTTTGCTCTCACTTTACATTCATATTTATATGGTTAATTTGAGAGAATATAGCTAATGTGGATATGCCATTTAGTTCTGCTATTGTGTATATCTGTTATCTATGATTCGTACGTCTCATGCTTACTCATGCTCAGATTTGCCTAGTGATTATGCTTTGACCTCATGTGATTTATGTCTATCTAGCAATTCATTTTTCACATGTTAAATGATTTATATCTGTTTACCATGCTTAGCTTAGTCTAATGGTGCTAAATTTGGCGTTGCAGGTGAGTACCTCGATGCCAATGACCCGAAGATCCACGAGGATGAGGAATCTCCCCGTCACGTAGCTGAATGGACTTCTAATGATGTCTTCTAGACATCTACCCACTGAGATTGGACGCAAAATGACCCATGGACCGTGGCTTGGATTGCCACATCTTTTGTTTTAGTTTATAAACTTGTTTAGGGTATGGATTGCAAAACTTAACTTATTTCTTCTCTCTTTATCTCTAGTTCTTAAACTTGAACCTTTAATCTATGCTAATGAACCTTATGCTCTATATCTTGAGGCATTTGATATTGTTTGGGTTACAATTGGACACCTATTTGACAAAATTATGCATGTACTTGGAAATTTGAACCTCACACGTGAAATCTTGTGGGTGAATTCCGTTCGTGGGGATGAAGGGTCAATGAGGTTTACTCAAATCCCTATGTAGGCGTTTGTCGCTCTTCGAGATGGGTGCAGTCTCGGGCTCGGGGCGTGACATACGTAAGTTGGTATCAGAGCATATGTTGTTCTAAAAGTTTTAAAATACTTAGAACTTTAGGGCATGATGTGAGGAAATGATAGGACGTTGTGTGTATTAATTCTTTTGGGTTTTCCTAGGGTTTGTTTTATTGTCTGCGCTAACCCAAATATTTTACAGAAAATGCCTCCTCATCGGGCTACCAATGCGCGAAATGGCTCAAGTTGCTGTTAGAATCCGGGTGACACCCTTTTTTTCAACCTTCAAGGTGTAGGGAATAAGCGTGCTGTGGAGGAAGAATTGCCACCTCCGCCTCCACCACCGCCTCCGGGTGGTGATGGAGGATTGAGAGACATCCTACAAGCTATGTCCATGCAGCTAGTGAGACAAAATGAACAGATTATGAACACGATGGGTAGGTAGGTCCAGCCTAGGGAGAATGATCCTAACTCACACTAGGAGAAGTTTAGGAAATTAGGAGCAATTGAGTTCACAGGGTTGGAAGATCCTTTGACTGCATATGAATGGATAGTGCACACCGAGAATGTGTTTGAGACTATGCAGTGTATAGGCAAGAAGAAAGTGGCGTTAGTAGCTTCTATGTTTAGAGACGTCGCTGACACTTGGTGGAAGAGTGTTCGTCAGCCTTACAGGACAATAGAAGATGGTGATGCTTAGACCACCTTTGAGAGGGAATTCAGGATGAAATTCATCCCAGCTCATGTCACCCGACAGAAGAAAGCAGAATTTCAGAATTTGAAGCAAGAAATGATGACCTGGCTGAGTACATTCATGAGTTCACTCGCCTCTCACGCTTTTGCCCTTGAGTGTGTCGATACAGAAGCGAAGAAAGTGGAGCGGTTTCTTGAGGGATTGAGGCCTTCCATTCAGCGAGATGTTACCATGTGCCAGAGGCCTACTACCTGCGATGATGCAGTTGAAAAGGCATACTATGTAGAGCAGCAACATCAGAATATTCTTCTGCATGAGCCTAAGCATAACTTCACTCCCTCTGGCAAGAGTTCACCACAGCAATCACATGGCAAGAAATTCAGGCAAGGGGGTAGTTCTCAATCAAGGCCAGTGTTTTGTACTCATTGTGGCAAGGGCCACGATTTGAGTCAGTGCAGAAGGATACTTGGTCTTTGTTAAAGATTGCCCGCGCACTGTAGGTGATAGGGCTAGAGGACAACAACAGTAGTAGTAGCAACAGCGGCAACAGGCCCGTCCACCCATTCAGGCCCAACCTAATAGACAGGCTTTGCCCGGAGCTCAGAGGCCACCTCAGAAATAGCAGCAAAGACAAGTGCAAGGCCAGTAGAGGCCTAGGCAACAAGGGTAGGGTCAACAGAGGCAAGGACAACAAAGACAATAGGCACAACAACATCCACATGCAACGAGACGTATTTATGCCATGAAAAACGTAGAAGCTGAAGCTGCAGACACTGTTGTAGAAGGTAAGCTGTTTGTTTGTGACCATGAGGCTAGAGTTTTGTTTGAATCCTGGATCCACACACTCTTTTAGTGCACCACACTTTGCTATGACGATTGGAGGTAGACCCAAGCAGTTGCAGGTTGAACTTGCGATTGTTACCCCGATAGGTAGGAGGGTAGTTAGTGATTTGTTTTACCCGCAATGTAGGGTGCAGATAGGTGAGTTGGTGATGCCTGCAGATTCGATAGTCCTATCTATGCCTAACTTTGATGTTATTTTAGGAATGGACTGGCTAGTAAAGTGTTGGGCATGTATGGATTGTTTTCATTAGATTGTGACCCTCATGATAGATGAGTCTAGTGCAGGAGTGATCTTTGAAGGGTCTAAGAAGAGATTAGATACCAGGTTGATTTAAGCTCTTAAGGTAGATAGGCTTATCCGTAGTGGTTGTGAGGGGTTCATAGCTTTTATCTCAGAGGACAAGCAACCTCAACAGTTAGAGGACATCCCAGTAGCCTATGAATTCCCGGATGTCTTTCTTGATGAAGTGCCTAGTTTGCCACCTATTAGGGAGATAGATTTTACCATTGAGTCGTTGCTGGGGACAACCCCAATTCTAGAGCACCATACAGGATGGCAACTACAGGGCTTAGAGAATTGAAAATTTGGTTGGAAGAATTGCTTGATAAGGGTTTTATTCGCCCTTGTATTTCTCCTTGGGGAGCTCCTATTTTATTTATGAAGAAGAAAGATGGCACCTTAAGGTTGTGTATTGACAATAGGCAGCTTAACCAAATGACAGTAAAGAACAAATATCCGCTGCCTAGGATTGATGAATTGTTCGATCAGTTGCAAGGTGCAGCCCATTTCTCGAATATTGATCTTAGGTTTGGTTACCACCGGTTGAGGATTAGAGACCAAGATATTACTAAGACAGTTTTTCGAACGAGGTATGGACACTATGAGTTCTTAGTTATGCCTTTTGGATTAACAAATGCCACTGGAGTTTTCATATCTTTGATGAACAGAGTCTTTGCCCCATAATTGGATCAATTTACAGGTGTTTTTATTGATGACATATTAGTATACTCAAAGTCTAAGGAAGATCATGCAGAGCATCTGAGGACTTCATTGTAATTGTTGAGGGATATCAATTATATGCAAAGTTGAGCAAATGTGAATTTTAGCTGGAGCAAATAGCTTTTCTCGGGCATGTAATCTCTTAGGAGGGTTTGGCAGTTAAACCATCTAAGGTAGAGGCAGTAGTGAATTGGCAAAGCCCGAAGAATGTAGCAGAGATCAGAAGTTTCTTAGGATTGGCCAGATACTATCGGAGATTTGTTGAAGGGTTCTTTAAGATTTCAACTCCATTGACCAAGCTATCTAGGAAGAATATCCCATTTGTCTGGACTCCAGAGTGTGAGGCTAATTTTTAATTGCTTAAGGAGAAGCTTACTATAGCCCCAGCGTTGACCTTACCAACTGAGAGCGAAGGATTTGTGATTTATACTGACGCTTCGAAGATTGGGTTAGGTTGTGTTTTGATGCAAAATGGCAAGGTAGTGGCTTATGGGTCTAGGCAGCTAAGAGATCATGAGAAGAATTATGCATGCATGATTTGGAATTAGCGGCAGTTGTTTTTGCCTTGAGACTTTGGTGACATTATCTCTATGGAGAGGTTTGAGGTTCACAGTGATAATAGGAGTTTGCAGTACCTTTTATCACAGAAGGATATGAATCAAAGGCAACGCCGTTGGTTAGAGTTGATCGCTGATTATGACTTTCCGATTCGGTATTTTCCGGGCAAAGGGAATGTAGTGGCAGATGCGTTGAGCTTGAAGTCAGGGACTTTGGCTAGTTTGTACGGAGAGTGGGATTTAGTTGAGATGTTAGAGACTTGGATGATGAGATAGAGTTGGTCAGTGAGAAGGTGATGTTAACAACCATGTCAGTTTCAGAACTGCAATTGATTCAGCAGATTAAGGATAGCCAGTTTCAAGATCCAGAGTTGGCCAGAGTTAGAGACAAGATTGCAGATAAGCCGGATTTCAGACTTGAGGATGGTGTTTTGTATTTCTGGGATAGGTTATGTGTGCCTAATGTTAAAACCCTTAAAGATCAAATTATGGCAGAGGCGCATCATGCGCTGTACTCTATGCATCCCGGTAGTACTAAGATGTACCATAATTTGAGGGGTCGATTTTGGTGGAACAACATGAAGAGAGAAATTGCTCGGTTCGTTTTGAGATGCTTGTTGTGTCAGAAGATCAAGGCAGAACATAGGAAGCCACCAGGACTTTTGAAGCCATTAAAGAGACCCAAGTGGAAATGAGAGCACATTACTATGGACTTTGTATCAGGATTGCTAGAGACATTGAGACAACACAATGCTATTTGGGTGATTGTCGACAGATTGAATAAGTCTACATGCTTTGTGCCATTCAGGACAGCGACCAAGATGCATACGATGGCTGATATGTTTATTAAGGAGATTGTTAGGTTGCATGGGATTCCAGCTTCGATTGTGTCAAATAGAGATAATCGATTTATTTCGAGGTTTTGGGCGTCATTCCAGCAGGCCATGGGCACTCAATTGACTTTCAGCACCGCGTACCATCCGCGACAGATGGACAGTCAGAGAGGACGATTCAAACTCTTGAGGACATGCTCAGAGCGTGTGTTTTGGATTACAAGGCATAATGGGATCGAGATTTGGCTTTGTGCGAGTTCGTGTATAATAATAGTTTCCACGTGAGTATCGGTATGGCACCGTTTGAAGCTGTCTATGGTAGGAGGTGCAGGACCCCAATTTGTTGGGAGGAAGTCAGTGTCAGAAGCTTCCATGGACCAACGATTTTTGGTGAGATTAGTGCCAGGGTCAAGCTTGATTGTGACCAGTTGAAGACAGCTCAGAGTAGGCAGAAGAACTATGCAGATCACCGACATAGACATCTCGAGTTTTAGGTGGGAGACATGGTGTTCTTTAAAGTTTCACCAATGAAGGGCACCATTCGGTTTGAGCAGAAGAGAAAGTTGTCACCAAGATATGTGGGACCATTCGAGATTCGTAGTAGAGTCAGAGACTTGGCCTACAGGTTGCTTTTACCTCTAGATCTTGCGGCAGTACATGATGTTTTCCATGTGGCCATGTTGAGGAAATATGTTCCAGACCCGTCACACATCATAGAGTATGAGCCCTTAGAGATCCGAGCAGATGTGAGTTACGATGAGAAGCCTTTACGTGTGATTGATGTGAAAGAGCAGGTGTTGTGTACCAGGACGATTCGTTGGGTGAAGATCTTGTGGGAGCACCACAGTTCGGAGGAAGCTACATGGGAGTTAGAGGAGCAAGTTTTGAGGAAGTATCCTCATCTCTTTTCTGAGGTACGATTTATATTTGGAGGACCAAATGTTCTAAGGGGGGAGGATGTAACACCCCGACTCGCTTTAATTTCAATTTAGGGTTAATTAACTTGGATTGGTAGCTTAATAGATGTTTTGATTGTAATTGGGCTTGATTAGGTAGAATTAGTTGGGTTTGAACATGGACTAGGTAGCAGTATGACTATTTGGAGTGATTTTGGTTTTTGTGTGAATTTAGATTTTTATGGGTTTTTAGTGCATTACATAAAGCATAGCATGGCCTTTAATTCTTATGTTGTGGCCCATTAAATTTGGATCCATCTTGACCCATTTCCAGCCCGTCTCTTTTTGAGAATTTCAGTTCATATATGGACTTGCATGTAACTGCAGGAAGTAATTTGATTCAAAACCTAGCCCAGCCATTCTTCTCCCCTTCCTTCATTTCCAGTAGCTGAGAATTCCATCTTCCTCTTAACCTATTCCAAGAGCTTCTCAAGATAAAAGGGGTAGAGATCTTTGCGTGTGAGTGGATTTCATCTACACATCATCTTCTCCATCTTCTTCAACTAAGACTTCATCTTTCAAGCTCAAGCAGCTCTCCATTTTACTCTCTTCTTGTTCTTTTGGTAAGCTTCTTCTCTCTTAATCACTTCCTCTTGATTCTTTTAGTCTTAGAATGTTACAATTTGTGCATGCATCTTCTTCTCCCCATCCCATTTCATTTTATCATTTTAGGTTGTTTCTAGAGGTTCGTTTTTGGCGGTTTTGTATTTGGAAGGCTTGGACTTGCTAGGAGAAGTGTGAAGTGTAGGATTTGAGTTTGCTAACACCTAAGGCAAGTTAAACTCATATGACTGTATGCATGCTTCCTTATTTGATTCTTTGAATATGTTCAATCATGTTAGATACCCATTTCTTTGCTCAAAATGGATTTTTGTTTATGTTTTTGATGTAAGAAATTGATTGTTTCTCTTGTTGATTCAATGTGGAATGTAAATTGGACAATTGTTGGATTTTGTGAGCACTTTGGTTGCTTATTTTCGTCCAAATTATGCCTTGTAAGAATGCTTTTTGGTTTAGAAGATAGAACACATAAAATAGGGAATTTGAGCTCAGTTTGAGCTAAAAAAATGGGTACAGCGTGCTTCCCGCTTGAGCCCAGCCTTTGCCGCTCGAGCGGATTAGTTTCTGCCCAGAAAATGGTTCACAGAACGCTGTCCGCTCGAGAGGATCATTGGCCAGCTCGAGCGGATAGGCCCATTGGGCCAAGCAGTGTGAACTTCCAATGGCCATAACTTTCTAACGTACGTCCGTTTTTGGAGGATCACGTACCGTTGGAAAGCTCTTGAAGGGTAGAATCCAATGGTCGATATATTTATTTGAATTGAAATTTAGGGAATGAGTTGATATTGGATTTTATATAAACTATGGCGGCACTGGATGGTACTGCGAGCCAAATTTTGAACCGTAGCATGTTTAGATTAATTGGCCTGGTAGTAGGACCTTAAGGATGGATACCTTGAGCCTTTTATCATGACCAATGGACTTGTATATTATGTGGATGCGGTTTGAGCAACCGTACACCCACAAAGGGCCTCGTGTTCTTCGAAATTAAGAGCTAAACCAAATGTGTTATACTAAGGGATTCGCTGCCCAAATTAAGTGACACCAAGGGTTCTTTTGTAGGCCACTAACACTGAATTCCTTAGTACTACACCGAGCTGGACGGTGAAGATCCCGAGCATTCCAAAGACCGTAGGATTGGCTTGTCGCGACCCCGGACCGGGCCCACTGCCTAATCCGAAATCAGGACAGGGTCATTGCTGACAATGAAGCCATGTAAAAATGCATTGGTTTATTTGGCTATACGTACACGGATTAACAAAGAACACAATACCATCCATGAACGTGATTTCCCATAGGTGTCCGCTATGAGGATGTCACACCAACAAAGCATTTTCATTCAAGTGCGGAAGCGTGTAACAAATCAGACATATAATTCATTTCCATCAACAGGACTGATAATGTAAGGGTATACAATATGGTGTTAGAGTGAGCAATGATCATGATAGCAATTTCCCAAAAGATAAAGTTAAATATTTATACAAATGGTAGGTTAATTAATCGCTCCCCAAAAATAATGGCCAACGAAGGCCGGTACAACCAACAAAATCCCAAAATGTTAGTCACTATCCCAAAAGAATGTGTTTCGCTGCTCAAAGCTTGATCGAATATCTAAACGACATCGTTAGCATGCCATTCTCCTACTCGATGCATCTCTCCGACCTTCTCCTCTAGCTCCTCCTCGGGATAACCGACATTTGGACCTGAGTACCAAAGAATGGATCAGACATGATAGTCTGGCAAGTGGGTGAAAAGATATAACAACATAAAATATTTAAAATTATCTTGGAAAAACATTGAAACCTATTTAAACAATAAATTTTTATGGAAAAAGTGCGTCATCTGTCAGAAAAAACATATGTAGTGTAAAATCATGTAAAGGTACCAAAGAACAGGGAACAAGCAAGATAGCGACCACACAAAGCTAAATCCTTTTCACCAAAGTCATGAGAGAACATCGGGGCGTTGGTCTGAGGCACACGAAGTGATGAGAGTCAACAAAACAGATAAATATATATAACTATACTGGACCGCAGTAGCGAACCGGGTATCGGGACGGGATCCAGACTGCAGCTGGTGGGATGGGAAGGGGATCTCCAAGTCGGTGGATCAGGCCGACAAGGTTGTCCAAGCTGAGTGGTGCCGACTCATAAGTCAGATGAAAGAAATCGGGACACGTACAAATATCTGTAAAACATATAAGTGGGCTGGACGGGGTGCCCAAAGGCACAAATATCACTTTATTATCGGGCAATGCATAACGGGGCTTGCAAGATTCTAAAAATACAATTTCAGTGTTTTCGAGGCATGAATGGTCATGTAGTATGAATCTCGAGAAGTGCATATGGAAATTCGAGTAAAATAAAACATAATCAGATTTCCATAAATTTCCAAACTAATCATTGAGGGTTCAAGATTTACATCAATGTGAACAAGGGTCCCGTATGTCAGTTTCGATATAGACTTGGTACTCCATGAGATTTGAAGACATTCCGAGCTCCCCACAGACATTAGCAAGTTCAAAAACCCTCAAGGAATCTCCGTGATGGGGTTTCTTGTTCAACCGGGCTTTGTAAATCACCTCCTAAGTCTCACCATTGCATTTGGGTCTCAAACAAACCCCTTCCAATCATTTAAACATCATTCCCACGCTCCTAACACAACCGCAGGTCAATAGTGTACATGGCTCGAGCGGACCCAAAGTTCGCTCGAACCATGGGCTCTCTGGAAGGGGTTCGCTCGAGCGAACATGAGTTTGTTTGAGCGGACCTGCCCATATCAAGTTGGTTTGAGCGAACTATCAAGTTAGCTTGAGCCAACTGCCCTCTGGATGGGGTTTGCTCGAGCGAACTGTCACAGACACCCTTTTCAGATTCTTTTTCGGATTTCTCTTCTTCCTTCTCTTGCAACCCTTTTTTCCACCAATCTTTCACATATCACAGGGGCTTTTAACCATCTCAAAAACCATCCTTATACCCCCATCAATACCTCCCTCAAAATGTATCACCCTCATCTCCTTTCCATCCACATTCAAACACAAGAGACCCATCATATATGAAATCCATAGAAAAACAAGAAATAAGGTTTAACCAAAATAAGAAAGATACATTTCCAAGATACAACATGAGAGAAATAGACTCCTTAGTATGCATATTTCAAATCCATAAAGATCATGGCACAAGCAAGTATTAAAGTCACCAAACCATTAATGAATATTAAACTTTTCCAACAAAACATGTCCATAATCAAAACAACCATTCATCCACTTGCCTTAGCTTCCAAATTAGCAAACCAAGCTCCTGATCAAGCTCTCTCAAAGCCAACCTACAACCACATCCAAAAACCCCAAAAAACAAATCCTAAATGGTCAAAACAAAGAGCAAGAAGAAGAAAGCTCCCAATAATGAAAATGGGGGCTCCCTAAGGCTAGGAAAACACACATCTAAAAAATGGGAGGGATTGCTTACTTGGGAGTTCCTCAAATGACAAGCTTTAGCTCAAAGGAGACCTCAATGGAGCTGGATTCCTTCACAAATGGTGTCAATGAGGAGCTTTTATGGAGAGGGAGAAGAAGATGACATGCATTTTTCCATTGAAGCAAGATTAGTAGAGGTTTGGAGATGGAAGAGCAAGAGGAAGAAGAGGGGGAAAACCCTAGCTTGGGGCTGGTCTTTTGAGCTGAAAAAGGAAAAAGGAAAAAGGCTCCTTTATATATAGCAAGGGAAGGTGGGCTCCACCATTAGCAATTCTTGTCAGGCTAAAAACATGGTTTTCAGGACCTCAGATGCGTTTGATAAAGAAGGGAAAAATGATCGTCGAAAAATCTAGTTTCTAAAAAGTATACATTTCAATGGTTTTGTAGACATCGAATTTTGTATCTAGATTTGGTGTGAAAAGATTGTTTCGCCCTTTAAGTGGGAAAAGTCGAGTTTCGAGGTCTCGGATGAGGACGGAGTCAACTTGAAAGTTGTAGAGATTAACGAGAAAAGTCGAATGGAATAAAAACATGAATTACTGGAATCTCAAATATTCCCCCCTGTACATGCGAGTCACTAAGAGAACCCCCAAAGGGTCCCACTAAATCAAAAGGCACTCGAAAATCCCCAAAGCTATTTAAAAGCTAATCCTAGACTTAACCAAAGTCCACTAATCACACTTGGAACTACGGCTTAATTAATGCTAATCACCGTCACTCGGGCCGGGTCTTACATGGCTTGCTTCATATCTTGATTCCATCTACAATTGTTGTACATGCATTGCATCCCGTTCTAGTACTCTCGTATGACTTGATCATATTTCTGTCTAGTTCTGTATATCTGCTTATGTACCTGTTTATATCATGTCTGTTTCCGCTTCTGTTTAGTTAAATCTTGATAAGTTTTGAATTATGATATGATCTAATCCGTATATATTCTGTTAGTTGTACTTTTATTCTGCGAGTTACCACCACTTGGCTTCTACCCTATCTAAGTCGGACCCAGCTAAGTGTGGGTTTAGTATATACTTCTGGCCCTCTGCAGATGGGATTATATTCTGAGGGTTGACCTGCACCCTAGGTCCGCGATGGAGAGTTTTGGGCCTTCTGTCTCCTAGTGGCACCACCCTGTTTTGTTTTGTTCTGTTCCTGCTCTCACTTTACATTTATGTTTACATGGTTAATTTGAGAGAATATAGCTAATGTGGATGTGCCATTTAGTTCTGCTATTGTGTATATCTGTCATCTATGATTCGTACGTCTCATGCTTACTCATGCTTAGATTTGCCTAGTGATTATGCTTTGACCTCATGTGATTAATGTCTATCTAGCAATTCATTTGTCACATGTTATATGATTTATATCTGTTTACCTTGTTTAACTTAGTCTAATTGTGCTACATTTAGCGTTACAGGTGAGTTACTCGATGCCACCGACTTGGAGATCCACGAGGAGGAGGAATCTCCCCTTCTTGTAGCTGAATGGACTTCTGATGATGTCTTCTAGACATCTACCCGGATAGATTGGACGCAAAATGACCCATGGACCGTGGCATGGATTGCCACATCTTTTGCTATAGTTTATAAACTTGTTTAGGCTATGGATTGTAAAACTTAACTTACTTCTTCTCTCTATCTCTAGTTCTTAAACTTAAACCTTTAATCTATGCTCATGAACCTTATGCTCTTTAGCTTGAGGCATTTGATATTGTTTGGGTTACAATTGGACACATATTTGACAATATTATACAGGTACATGGAAATCTGAACCTCAGATGTGAAATTCTGTGGGTGATTTCCGTTCATGGGGACGAATGATCAACGAGTTTGACTTGAATCTCCATGCGGGCATTTGTCACGCCTCGAGATGGGTTCAGTCTCAGGCTCGGGACGTGACAGGAAATACGATATGGGACCACCTATTGTGATTGTAACCATGTGACCCGCCTTTATGAATTACAAAGTTGTGCCACTATTTTTGACATTGTGAACATGGGACCTGCCTTTAGGATAACTAAGAGGATTTGGAGTCTTTAAATGGCCTTTTTTTAATAGGTAAGAGATAAGTATGATATAAATGTGCCAACAAGTCGTTTCTTTAAAAAAATAAAGTATTTTCTTTTCAATTTTCTTATGCCAGCTGGTTAAGAGTTTGGGATTCCTTCCGGTGAGATAAAAATTGGAACATTCATTTACACTTACCAAACATGTTTCCTGCCGGCTCATCATGGGAACATTCATATGACACAATGCCAAACGCACCCCTATATACCTAATAGGATACCTATATTCACATGGTGTCCATCCTTTAATCAAGTTCCCTTGAAAATCCTTCCTTATCCATGATATCTGATCATTGCAAACACTTTATTTCCGAATTCAAATTAGCTATCAACTTAGAAATATTTTAGTTTGTAACCTCATATTATGTTTTTAGGTTCTTAATCAATGTGATGGACCAATGTAATTAGATCGTCAATTTGATAGACTGAAATTCCTATTTATTTTCTTTCTTTTGCATTGATTTAAGTTGTGGGCCCACAAGGCTATAAAAGCAAATCCAATATGTAATTTGTGAGTCCTTAAACCAATACGATGGATTGATTGTTTGATCACAATTAACAATCAAATGCCCGACTTGACAAATTGAAATTCCTCCTCTTTGCATTGGTTCTAGGTCTGGGCCCAATGAGGCTATCAAAGCTTATAGGTGGGTTCAACTTGACAGACGGAAGGATTTCTCTTCTCTTTGGGTAAGAGACTAGGGTTTTCTTTCTTCTCTTAGAGCTTCGTCCTGATAACTTGTTAGAAAAGGAGAAAACTTAGAGAAAGAAGATTAAAGGAGCGAAGAGAGAGAGAGAGTTTTCTATTATCTCAAGTTCGTACAAATACAAGGGAGGAGGCCTATCTATAGGCAAAGTAACCTTTCAATTTGAAAAACCTAATCACAATGGGATTCTAACCCTAACTCATCTCATGTGGTCCTCCATTCATGATCCATATCTTATAACATTTGAAACCTTTTAGTCAATACGATGGACTGATTGTTTCATCATAATTACTAGCCAAATCCTCAATCTGATACATTGAAGTTCCTATTTTGTTGTTTTCTTGCATTGATTTTAGGTGTCAGGCCCCATAAGGCTATCAAAGCTAGTAGGTCTTGAAAAACGAGCAGTTTGATTCTTTACATATAAAATTTCCTAAAATCATATAAAATTTCCTAAAATCTCTTCTCGAGCCCGTTTGGCAATTTACTAGGTCATTAAAAGTAATGGAAATTCTCCATTTTTCAGATAAGGGGTCACATCAAAAATACACATTTTCAAAATCTACTCCTCCATTGAAAAAAAGAAAGTAAAAAAGAAACCTCATTTCTCCAGTAAATGATAAAATTTACTCACCTTTTACAGAAAAAAGTCACAAAGATTTCCTATCAATCCATTAAAGACAAAATACTATCATAAAACCTTATTTTTTTATTCTCTCTTGATTTTATGCTTTACATCACTTTTACTTTAATAGGTAAATTTCCAAATGGGCCCAAAAGTCTTTTTTTAATAAACACTAGCAGCAAGCGTGTGCGATGCGCGGGGCAAATATTGTAAATCTCAAAAATAAATTAAAACTAATATATAAATAAGTATTAATTAATAAAAAAATATATGAATTGATTGAATGATAAACTCATTTATGGTGTAATAATAAAAAATACAAGCTCACTACATAATATAATCAACTAAAAAGAAATCAAAATGTAACCAAGGGCAGAACCATAATATATGCCTTGTGTTGGGGGGTGTGGTTTGTTGTTGTTGTTGTTTTGGGGCTAGTTTGGCTTTGAAATTAAAAAAACTCTCGTGGTGCCATTACGAAAAACATAGGATTGGGGGGTGTTTGTTGTTGTTGTTGTTTGGGGGTTAGTTCGGTTTTGAAATTAAAAAAACTCTGGTGGAGCCATTACGAAAAACTGTTTAGAGATTTTCGTTAACAGTAAGGGGTTTTTGAAAATCCAAAGGGAGGCATAGCTACCCTTGGCCCTAGTTTCGTCCCTATATGTAATGCTTCATGTGAGTAAAATCTGAAAAATCATTTGCAGTTCTTCCAACTTTAACTCCTTTTACATGTGAAACTGTTACACGTGTGCTTTGTGTGCAAGTGAACCGTGTATTCGTAACACCCAACAGGTGGGCCTGCGTCAGAAATTCATGCAAAACACGTCATATGCATTTTGGATTTACAGCTCGCATGAGCTATGTGCGCAGGTGAATCTTTTTGGGAGCCACTATTTGCACATCCATTTATGGGACTCCTTTAGCACTTTTCCAAAATACCCGTCCCCTCCCTCTCCCTGCTCGATGCACAGCCCCCCCCCCCCCCCCCCCCTCGTTCGGCCATGCAGGGCCTAGTAAATGAGTATGTTGTTTGGCCATGGGTACCCGAACAAGGCGACTCATGTTTGGCTACCCATGCCCGAACAATATACTCATTTGCCCGGCCTTGCGTGGTCGAACAGGAGAGGGACAACAATCAAGGGGAGAGAGAGAGAGAGAGAGAGAGCGAGAGAGAGAGAGAAGCAGACAGAGAGGGGAGAGGGCAAAGTTGGCTGACAAGTAGGGAAAAGAAGCGGGAGAGAGGAGGGATAGGGAGAGGGAGATAGAATGATGGAGAGGGAGAGAGACCGGAGAAGGAGAGGGAGAGGGAAGGATGGAGAGGGCGGGCAGAGGTAGGAGCCGGGCTGTGCGCCGAGCAGGAAGAGGGAGAGAGGGAGGAGACAAGGGTATTTTGGGAAGATGCTAGAGGGGTCCATGAGGGGTCTCATGAATGGATGTGCACCAAGAAAGAAGGGATGTGAAAATAGTTGCTCCCATCTTTCTTCCTGTATATGCAATTAGATGTTTATATAAGTTTGAACATTTTGGTATATGTAATTAAATGATGACTATATTTTACTTGTAGGTGAAATGATTCCTAAATTACCAAAATGTCTTTTGCTGAATCAAATCAAAACTTAAGGTAGGTTCACCTAAATAACACAATCATTGTGGGATCACGTAAATAGTATAATAATGATGGAGACCTCTCTTAAATGGTAGCGGATTCACATGATACCTATTACATCTAACTAATCTATCCACCTATGGAATCCATCATGGAAGTATGTGAACAATGGATTCTATAGAATGGTAGATGGGTTGGAGGAGAGTGCTACATTATCACCAAAATTGTGAGAGTTCTTCGTTTATAAAAAAAATATATATATACTCATTGATAGTGCCATGTCCTTTTCCTTTCTTAGACCCACAATTCAAATATGTAATCTTAATAAAGATGAAGATAGGAACCGACATTTCAAAAAAATATCCTATTAAATCACGCACGAGTTCCTCAATTGGGATGGATTCTTTATCCCTAAATGTAGGAAGAAATGGAGGGGTGGTGTTCTTGGGTTGTTTTGGCTGCATGCGGAGAGGGATGGAGGATGAGAGCTGCATTGGCTGTTGAGTGGTGATGCTGTTTGGCGGGATGTGGACTCCCGAGTTGGGTTGGGGAGAGGTGATGGGTGTAGGTTAACCATAGTATAAAATAACAACCTTATGATATTTTGGCCATAATGGTAATGTTATGTAAAAGGGGATAAAGTTGTCAAAATATCAGCCGTACCATTATAACGGCCGATATTTTGAAAATATCATCCAAAATATAGGCTGAACAACCCTTTTTCTAAAGCCACTTTTTCCTTCTCCTCTTTCACTCCATTTTTCTCCAAGAAGTCTCTGAGCCTTCCTAACATTGTGCTTGAGCTTCCCAAGCATGGAAACTCAAGAGTTTTTCAAGATTTGGGTGGATTTCTCCGTGAAGAAAAATAAGTAACTCAAAGAAACATATTTGGTAACATATTTTTCTAACTTTTGAATTTTTTTTCAAGATTCAACCTCAAGATAGCTTAGAAATGTCCGAGGCATGTTAGATCTAGAGTTTTGGTGCAAGATATTGTAGATCTTAGCACTTTTGGTATTTTTTTGAATTTTTTTATTATTTAAATCTGAAATTTTTTTGAGAAGTTTGTGTAAATACATCTAACTAAGTCTTTTATTGAGTTAAATACTTAAATTTGATGTTTCTTGCTTGCTTAGTTTTTCTTAGACTACTTTTTTTAGTGTAGATCTATATTTTTTTATTTTTAAGATTTGGGGCTTTTCTTGAAATCATTTAGATTTCCTCAAATTAGTTTGTCAATTGTGTTTAAAATATGTAAGGTTTTCTTGTGGGTTCCGTATTTTTTATAGATCTAATGATTTTTAGTGTATATCTAGTTTTTTTAATGTTTGAATTTTGGGGCTTTTCTTGAAATCATTTAGATTTTCTCAAATTAGTTGGTCAAATGTGTTTAAAATATGTTAGATTTGCTTGTGGGTTCCATATTTGTTATAGATCTAATGATTTTTTAGTGTAGATATAGTTTTTTTTTTTTAATTTTTGAATTTTGGGGCTTTTTTAATATTTTAATTTTTGTTCAATTTCTTTGTTAATGTAAGACAATGATGCTCAACCTCAGTAGATCTACTTGTAAAATTTGTAGATCTAAAGGATTTATATCCAAAATCTATTTTTTATTAAATATTTATATATAGATTTCTAAATAAGTTAATATTAAAATAATATTTTTTGATGATACATTTAAAAAGACTATTTGTATATTGTTTTAGGTTAATAATGTAGAACTCCCATGTGTATGTTTCCATTTATCCATTGTTATATCATAATTCCTATGCCAAAAAATGCATTTTTTTTTTGTTCTATGTTAAAAAAATGTAATTCCTTTTGCTTTGTGAATTATGTGTTTGACATCATTCTTTTTTGGAAAAAATGGTACACGCAGTAGAACTGACGTGGAGACATGGTGTTGATGTAGATGAAAATAAGAGTAAAATTAGATGCAATTATTGTGATAAGTTGATAAGTGGTGGAATCACAACATTGAAGCAACACTTATCTCATAGAGAGAACCAAGTGTCAAAATCTTCCAAGGTTTCCTCAGAGTTAAAAAGGAAATGCAAGCATTATTGGATGTAAGGAAGAAGACAACATCACAACAGTAGTAACTTAAAAAAAAAAAAAAAAGGCGGGCATAGTATGAAGCATGTAGAGAGGAGGGGAAGGTGTTTCGGTCTAAGGATTTGCTTTCCTCCGATATATGATGATAATGGGGACTCAGATGTAGAGTGAGAATAGAGTGTGAGCACGGCACGACGAACTCCAGGCCTAATCGTGCCACAGGCTGTGCCGACATGGATGGCAAGGAGCTCAACCCGACATGGCTAGCCCGCAAGGCATGGTTCATGCCGTGCCTGAGTCATGGTAGGCCGTGTCGTGTATGCCATGCATTTCGTGCCATTGGCTCCATGTCATTATTACATTTTGAGATAAAAAATAAAGGTCATATACTAAAAAGATTTAAAAGATATACACAAATGAGAGTATGACACACAGATTTTAGTGGTTCAGTCAAGGTCGACCTACTCCACTGAGAAGAGAACCATCTGAACCCTTTCTATTTGAAGGTTTTTCAGTAAGATTACCTTCGAAATATTTACAATTTTTTTTATAATAAAATGATAAAAAAAATAAAAGACTATATTTTTTATTTACACTAAAAATATTTAATATCCCGTGCCGTGCCTCAGGTGGGACGTGCCGTAGTCATGCCAACGAGCTTGAGACCTCGACCCAGCACGACCCATGATCGTGTCATGCCGTGCTTTGGACTGTTGACTACCATGTTGGCCTGTGCCATGCTGGGGTGGGATATCCCATTTGACATCTCTAAGCAAGAAGAATGCATAAGGTCCTATAGTGGGGAAAAAGAGAGGAGAAGAATAGTGTATGAATCTTCTTCTAGAGGGGGCCAACATCAGCAAGGCGAAGCTTAGGTTCAACTGGCTCCGGTAGTGGTACTGGTGGTATGTTGAGTCTAATGTTTAGTCAGAAACAGACCTGCCGACAACCAGATTTTTTGGAGACTTGTCAACCTCCCACAAAATGTCTCATAGGTTGTAGATCGCGGATCCAATTAACCCTACTATATATAGGTATTTATTTGTAAAGCAACCTTTTATAGCCAAAGCTTTGAGTGAGAAGATGGGACTTACAAGAGATAGGTTGGTTTGTATAGTCAGGAATTATTTTTTGATGGAGCCATTGCACCCAATAAAGTAACTTTACCCTACTTGAAGACCATGTTGGACGCTACTGTAGAATATGGTTTGGGAATAAAGCTACCCACACCATATGAGATCGGCCACTACTGCCTCGAAGAGGAATATAAAGAGACGGTGGCCTGAGTGAATTCCTTCATTAGCCGATCATTATTGAGCTTTTTTAGTGTACTCACATTTAGGCACTGTCTTTATCAGATTTGTTGATGCAATAGAGTACGTCAAACAAGCGGCGAACCTAAATAAGGTTTTTAATTTGGTGATTGAGGATGTTGGGGCAGATTGTGTCATTCAAATCATCACAAATATCGATGCAAGCATGAAAAAGCAAGAATGATGCTCATGCAGGAAAGGTCCAAGACTTTCTGGTCTCCATTCGTTGCACATTGCTTAGATTTGATGACTTAAGACATCTCTAAGAGGAAAATGATAAAAAGTGTGATATTGAAGGCAAAAAAATTACTAATTTTATCTATCAGTCGAATAGGCTCATAGCGATGATGATCGAGAAAATTTTGAACAACCATATAATGATACAAGCATTAAAAAAAATCAGGAATAATCCTCATACAGCAAAGGTCCAAGATTCCTCGGTCTCCATGTGCTGCACATTGCTTAGATTTGATGATTGAAGACATTGTTAAGACAAAAAGGATGAAAGGTGTGATATTGAAGGCAAAAAAGTTTACTAATCTTACTTATCAGTCGAATAGCCTAATAGTGATGATGAAGAAATATACAAATAACCATGAACTACTACAGTCAAACTTATGATATTTTCCATCCACTTCATAGCTCTAAAAATCCGTTAGAAGTAGTGGAAGGATACACAAACTATTTACTTCACAAGAATGGTTGGAATCGAAGTGGGGAAAGAGGCCGATGCCCTAAGTAAAGGAAGTTGTTAAAATTGTACAGCCTTCACCACTAGTTTCTCTAGCAGAGTCATGGGGTTTGCTTGAGTTTGCCTATAATCCAAATAACACACCTTGTTTCCTTCCCCACCAATTTTATAACCATGACAACCCAAGTCCCTTCAATCTACTAATGATTCGTACTCATATGAAGTAATCTTCACTCCTCAAACACGTCCCTAGCACCCCTATGGGCAGTATGGGACTGCAACAAAGTACTTTGGTGCTTATTATTACCCTTCAAGAAATGATGATGATGATGTTATTGAACCAAGATGCTACTCATTCTGGGATTAAGCTCAACCCCTGCCTCTTGAGCATTCAAGTACTCTCCTCATAGAAATCAAGGTAAGTCATAAATGTCTATACTCTTGTACTTTAAGTTAACTAATTAACTCATCTTGATGTGGTAAATGTTATTGAAGCTTGAAAGTGAGCACACTGTCGGTTTGCTTGATGATTGAGTAATTGAGCTGCATAATGCACTTGGAGTACTACTGGTAGGCTATTGTCTTTAAATAATAAACACTAAAGGTTTCCTCAAAATTATGGTTGCATTATGTAAAATTTGTGTTGTTTTAACTTATTTTAGTATAGACATGTAAATCTATTTCATTCAGAATATATTTTACAAGTCTCTTATAAGACAGCGATACATAATGTTATAACTTTGGGGGGGGGGGGGGGGGGGGGGGGACCATTATTTTACTTTAAAGTGTATACTAATGAGAAAAACACCATTTTCTACTATTTTATAATATTCTGAAATTTCTGGATATTTTTAGGGTCAAATAGAAAATTACACTGTGATGGACCACAATGACCGCAAAACGTGACTAGATGACCGTGAACTGCAATGCGACTCAATCAGCGATTTTGGACTAAATTTAGGTGAGATGGTTGGTTGGTTAGTATTTGGTTGTTGGGTGATGGTAAAGGAGCTATGTTTCAAAATCGCGGTCATTGCGTCACATAGCAGTTCACGTTCATCGCGTTACGGTTCGTGATCATTGTGGTCCATCACGGTGTGAATTTTTACTTGACCCCAAAAAAAAATCACCCAAAAGTCCAAGATATTCTAAAATAATTGAAAACAAAGTCATTTTCCATTAGTGAATACTTTAAACCAAAATAATGGTGCCGTAAGTTATAACATGATGTGTCGTATATACTAAAATAAGTTGAAACATCATAAATCTTACATAATGCAACCATAATTCTGAGCAAACCATTAGTGTCAAACATTTAAAGTTAATAACCTGCCAATAGTAGTGTAGGCGCAGGACGGAACTCAATTACTCAATCATGAAGTAAATTGACTGTGTGGAATTACTGTCTCTTCCGGAAATACCTATCCATGTAGTTCTTCCTTTTGAATAAATTTTTATATATAAACTTTTAATAAATGTAAAAATTATATTTACTTTTTTGTGAAATTTAATATTTTCCAATAACATCTCCAAGAAAATCTAATATTTCAATATATTTTTACTTTTTGAGCCCGAGCTTTTGTTGTGACTCAACTTAAGCTGAGGGCTCTTGTTTTAGAAATCGAGAGCCTTGGTGATGTCCATGTCATCCTTCACATGGCGAGGTCTTATTGGAACACTTAGCTCATTAAGCTGCCACATCATTCATTCAATTATATATCACCTCCTAAAATCTCTCATCCTATTCTAATTGGACTCTTCCCTGCTGCGATCTCCCTGGAACTTCATTTTTCCAAAACACCTATATTCCTAATAGGACACCTATATTCACAGAGTCTGGATCCCCTGTTTCGTAGAAATAGGGAGATGCTGCTTTAATAAAGGTGCCACATCATTCATTCAATTATATATCACCTCCTAAAATATCTCATCCTATTCTAATTGGACTCTTCCCTACTGCGATCTCCCTAAAACTTCATTTTTCCAAAACACTTATATTCCTAATAGGACACCTATATTTACAGAGTCCGGATCCCTGTTTCGTAGAAAGAGGGAGATGCTGCTTCATCCAATCCACATTCGCCACTTGTATAAAATCTTATGCTAACTAATGTACCATCTTAATTGCTTTTGTCAAATGAAAAAAAAATAATAAAGGAAGAGATTTTATATAGGTGGCAAATGTGGACTATACGAATGAAAATCTCCTGTTTCTACGAAATAGGGGATATGGACTCATATTTTACATGGTTTCCATCCTTTAATTAAGTTTCCTTGAAAATCCTTCCTTATCCGTGATTTGTTCAATGCAAATACTTTGAGTACTCCAAATCCAAATTAGCTATCAACTTAAAAATATTTGAGTTTATAACCTCATATTATCTTTTTAGATTATTAATCAATGTGATGGACAAATGTAATCAGTAATCTGATAGACTGAAATTCCTATTTATTAATTTTATTTTGCATTGATTTAAGTTGTGGGCCCACAAGGCTATCAAAGTAGATCCACTATGTAAGTTGTGAGCCCTTAAATCAATATGATGGATTGATTGTTTCATCACAATTAATAATTAAATGATCAATTTGACAGACTGAAATTCCTCCTCTTTGCATTGATTTTAGGCGCGGGCCACGAGGCTATCAAAGCTGGTAGGTCTTAAAAAATTGTGAATCCTTAAGTCAATACAATAGAATGATTGTTTCATCATAATTAGTAACTAGATGATCAGTTTGACAGGCTAAGCTTCCAATTTTATTTTTTCTTTTTCATTGATTTTAGGTGTGGGCCCCACAAGGCTATCGAAGCTAGTAGGTCTTGAAAAGTGAGTGGTTTGATTGACCAGTCAGTTTTATAAACTTTTCTAAAATCTTTTCCTTCTAGACTCTAGCCTTTTATCTTGATGCATTAAAAAAATCATGTTGGCTTGACCTAGAGACTCTAGCCTTCTATCTTGATGCATTAAAAAAAAATGCATGAACATATTGAAATTGCATAGCCTCATTATCATGGTGAGCAAACAAAGAAGAAAGAAAAAAGAGAAAAGAAAAGAAAAGAAAAAAAAAAAAAAGAAGAAGCACGAAAAAAAAAAAGAAAAGAAAAACGTCCTTGGAAAAAAAAGAGAAAAGAAAAGAAAAGGTAGAAAAAAAAAGAGAGAAGAAGCTACTTCTACAATGGAGATTCTTGTGGAGGAAGAAAACTTACTTGAAGCCATTGATGGAGAAGAAGAAGAAAAGCTTGGAGAAAAAGCACTTCTTATCTTGGAGAGCACTCTTGAAGATTTCTTGCAAACAAAGAAAGCAATGGAGCAAAAGAACCAACCCTCTTGCTTTTATAGAAGAGAGCAAACCAAAAGAGGAAACAAGGAGAAAGAAAGGAGGGAAGTGCTAAAAAATAGTTACTTTTCCAAAAAGAAAGATATTTTGAGAAAATCTTTCCACAAAAAAAGGAAACTTGAGAAATTCTCTCCAAGTAGGGATATTTTTAGATATTCTCTACACAAGAGAGATATTGTTAGATATTCTCTACAAATATAACACCATATGAGATCTAGGCCATCTCCAAAGCCTAAGGTCCCATGGGTTAGCCCATATGAGCCAGGTTTGACCACCTAGGCACTAAAAGTGGCTTTTAGTCAAAATTTTGCTCTTACCAAGAGTAAAAAAAAAAAAAAAAATAAAATAAAATAAAAAAATAAGAGCAAAAAAGTCCCATGCCTCTTTTTGAGTTGATGGGACCATTAAAAAAAAAAAATGTCCCATGCCTCTTTTGAGTTGATGGGACCATTCGAAAAAAGAAGAAAAAGAAAGCCTCATGAGTTTCCAAAAACCAAACCATCCAACCTCATGAACCAAATTAAACCAAAATCTTGAAATTGAGATTTCACAAAACCAAATTCCGGTCCCCTAGCTCGCCGCATACAGCTTGTTAAGTCATAAGATCAAAACCAAAATCAAAATCCAAACCAAAACCAAAACCAAAAAACCAAATCTTACCCCCCAACCTGCCACATATAGCTTGTTGGGTCATAAGATCAAAATCAAAAAATCAAAACCCGACCCCCTAACCTGCCACATACAGCTTGTTAGGACACAAGGTCAAAAACAAAAATCGAAAACCCAAAATCCAAATACCCCATGTCATTTTCAAAACTTTTCCTTGAGATGGTACGTGATCCCTCTCACTACCATAAAATTCCCCCGGAAACTTAGAAGGCTATTCAAAAAAAAAAAAAAATGTTCAAGACTGTTGGTCAAGTCAGAATCTCTCCCTAAGTTTCTCTTCGAGGCACATCGACTCCAGAAAAGCTACCCGTCGCTGTACCTCGAGGGGCATTTGTTGACACCAAAAAAGTCACTATGTCTCCTCCACATCAAGAACCCTCATGAAGCTACATCCTGCTAAAAACAGGCAAGGCTACTTCAAGCATCAGATATTGTCAGAATCAGACAGAAACTGAAAGATCCTCCAAGACAGCTAAAAGAGGGGTACACCTGAGGTTTCGGGCCATTCTGACATCATTTGGCCCAACTTCACTTCTCCAACAGCTAAACAAGCGCTCTCGGTGGCGACATCATCAAAGATACCAAAACTTTGATCAGAGCCTACGGATGACTCCAAAATGTCTCCAAAGGGCTCCATGCCAAATTTTAAGTCAAACCGACAACATTTGACCCTCCATCAATGCTCGAACAGCAAAATCAAGCCTCCCGGCGGCGAGAACCACCGAGGTCATCATTCATCAAACAAAGCACATGAGTGGCTTCAACATGCTTCCAAAGGGCTACACGTCGATTTTCAGGTCATTCCGACAACATTTGACCAGATTTCGATGCTCCGAAAGAAAATCAAGCCTATCGGCGGCGGAGCACCCCGGGACCATGACATCCAAAACGGAGCTAATGGATCGTCTCAAAATGACTCCAATAGGCTCCCTGTCAAATTTTAGGTCAATCGGACATCGTTAGACCACATATCAAAGCTCGACATTTTCCCCGCAGCAAAATCAAGTCAAGCATCGTTGGGAACCCAAACGGCTTCAAAACTCAAATAAAAGCCCATGGTTGGACCTATCCACTGTTCAAGAAGCTTCACCTCGATTTTCAGGTCATTCCGACATCATTTGACCTAGTCTCGACTCTTAACGGAAAATCGGCTACAAAGTCTTCGGCTTTCCCGAAAAATGGGAAACTTTGTGTTTCGGTTTTGCGTGGGTTCTCGTCAAGTTTTCTCCAAGGGAATCAAGTAAATAATTGAAGAAAAATGTCAAGAAAAATACAGAAGAAAAAAGGAGCAAAAAAGACGGAAAAATGGCCAAAAACAAAGCTCGGCGACCAAAAGGGCAAAACCCTAAGGTCGCCGGCGACCCTGCAAATCCGGGTCGCCGGATTTTGCACCAAAACGCCCGTTTTTCGATCCATTTCATGTTTCGGGTGTTCCTGCCTTTGTGATTTTTTGAAAATCCAATATTTGATGCTTGAAAATCACTGATCTTCATCGACATCTTGGATCCGCCGTCACAAGCATGAAATCATCATCGATCGCTCCAGGATCACCAACCGGCTGACCAAGAAAGTGCACTTTCTGTCCGACCGATCTTGAAATCGACAAGACAGATGTCACCGGCCCACTAACATCAATCAATTTCTAAAATTGCATTGCAATCCGGCATCAAACACTATGTGGATCCACCTGTGATGATCACAAGAAGAATCTCAAAAGACGCGGCGCGGCTCGCGACTCTTCACATGCCTTGGCGACCACTTAATGTCGTTAATTGACCCATTTATGACAACTTAATGCGGTCATTAACTCATTATTTTGGACGGCCCAATCAGATTCAAGCATTTGGGAGTTACAAATCCAAGCAATCATGGCATTAAGCCCAAGAAACTCCCATCATCATGAAGATTAAAAGCAATTAAAAGGCCACTACTCTTCATCGGCCAATCACAAGCCATGAAAAAGGAGTTACAAAATCAAACAATTAAAACTTGTAACTCCTCATCAATTCTCTCATCATGGCCATCAATGCCCATAATCACCTCATGGCTACCAAAATCCTATAAAAGGAGGTGAGTTCCAAGAAGAAGGCATGAAAAAATCCCAAGTGCAATCCCAAGCTCTGAAAATCTAGAAAATACAAGAGAGAGACGAAGTCCTGCCGCTTTGCTCCCAGTAGCACTACAAGGTGATCAGCATCCCTTGGGGGGCCACCACCCCCCCCCCCCCCCCCCCCCCCCAAGGTCCTCTCCTTCTCCAACATGGCCTAAATGCGGCTTTTCAGCCCGTTTACTTGGTTTTTCATTGGATATAGGACCTCCTCTTGGTCCTTGTCCTTTAAAAAACTGAGGTTAGGAGCCAAGCTGAAGAATCAAAGCATCAACCGTTCTCATTTGAAGGACGATGGCGAAGTCCATACATGACTTGCGACCTTCGATCTCAACTTGTCCCCACAATCTCCTGAGAAGTTAGATCCCTTTTCTTCCTTTTCTATTGTAGTTTGTATTTTTAAAAGTGACAAAAAGAAATCGTAATTCTTGTCTTTCATACTTGATAAGTTTTGTAAAATCGCCTTTCACGGCAAAATCGCCTTTTACGGCAAACAAACAAAAACGCCTCCTACGACATTCTAAAAAAAACAAATTTGTATCTTTTCTTAATAATTATGCAATTTGAAAAGTTAGAAAAAAGGATCGATTTCCTTTCTATTTGTGAAGGTGAATCTCCGGATCATCACCATTCCAAATTCCAAGTAGAAAGTAAATCCGGCATACCCGTACAAAAATGTTGATACCCGCGTTTTCCCTCCTCCGCCAAGACCCAGGTCAGCCCCCGGGGTGCGGAAGGAGAGGACGGAAATTCTGAAGGTCCATCAGACTAAATGTAGGTCAGATGGTTGGACGGTTAGTATTTGGTTGTTGGGTGATGGTAAAGGGGCTATGATTCAAAATCACGGTCATTGCGTCGCATAGCAGTTCACGTTCATCGCCTTACGGCTCATGATCATTGTGGTCCATCACGGTGCAAATTTTTACTTGACCCCAAAAAAATCACCCAAAAGTCCAAGATATTCTAAAATATTTGAAAACAAGGTCGTTTTCTATTAGTGAATACTTTAAACCAAAATAATGGTGCCCTATGTTATAACATGATGTGTCTTATATACTAAAATAAGTTGAAACATCATAAATTTTACATAATGCAACCATAATTCTGAGCAAACCAGTAGTGTCAAACATTTAAAGTTAATAACCTGCCAGTAGTAGTGTAGGCGTAGTACTGAACTCAATTACTCAATCATCAAGTAAATTAACCGTGTGGTAACTTTCAAGTTTCAATAACATTTACCACATCATGATGAATTAGTTAGTTGACTTAAAGTAGTGGAGTATAGATGTTTATGACTTATCTTGGTTTCTAGGATGAGACTTGAATGCTTAAGAGGCAGGGGCTGAGCTTATTTCTAGAATGAGTGATATCCTGGCTCGATATCATCGTCATCATCATTTCTTGAATGTTAATAAGGACCAAACTACTGTGCTACACTCCCATAGTGCTCATAGGGGTATTGTGGACGTGATTGAGGAACGAATACTCCTTCGTTTTATTAGATTGTATGGACTCAATCCATCAGATCATGTAATAAATTGATTAATTTCTGTATTCATCAATAAAATCATGCTCTACTTTCATGAGATGAATGGTGTTTTATTATTTAATGCACATGACCAATATATATGATATGATGGTTCATGAGATGAACCGGGTCCCATTAGTATATTAGATGTGATATATGTGTATTGATGAGATCCACATACAGGTGACATGTGTCACAAATCTTATAATTAAATATCTTCACAACCAGTGATGAGACTGGGCATCTCATCTGATAAGGTTGCGGCAATTTGATCACTATGAGATAGTGTGATTTGTCTCAATTGTCGGAATGTAAGATTCTGGATCATAGTGCTGGTACATTGAATGTATTGAAGGACCATGAGAAGCACCTTCTGGAATACTGTCTCGATTTTAAGGTTTGCTCTCTTAATTCTCTAGCAATAGGTTCTCAATCCTGAGACATTGATGAACTCAAGTTTCTATCTATTCATTTGCTTTGAATCACTAATGAGTGAGGCCAACTGTAGATCAACACATCGGTGTCTTGGGTACGTGGTAATAGGACTGTGGGAACATCCAATGGTCAAGATGGAATCTATCTATATTATCCCCTTGTGTCAATTAATGGATTTTTCATTAGTAAGTGCGCACCCATCTCGATTAAGAGTTAATTGGATGGTACTGATGATCACTGTGATTAATTGGGGCTCAAGGACAATAAGATGTGGTTCTATGATTGGAAGGGGCAGATTTAATCCAATTGATCCATGGATATCGATAGAGGGGCCTTCTTGTGGCAATTGGGAAGTTTATGGTCTTCTTTGTAATTTATTCCTAAGATTGGAGTGCAATTGCATCTATATAGTGGTATTATTTGCAATTAACTGTGGGCCAGGATTGCACATGAGATGTAGGGTCGCGGTGTCCCAATTGGAGCCAGCTTTCTATGGAATCCCTAGTGGTCTCCACGCTAGCCCAAGTTATTAAAAAGATACTAATCCTACTTGAACTCTAAAAGGAAGGATTAGAAAGTTACGGTTTCTATTTGAAGTGAGACTTCTAATAGTGGTAATAGTAAGTTACTAATTGTTGTGGAAGTGAGACTTCTATGATAATTAGAAAGGAGAAAATTGCTAATTCTTAAATAGAAGTAGGATTTCTATTTCAATTAAGAAAAGAGGAGGTTTGGAGGGATATAAAAGGAGAGAAAGGGGGCTGGACGTCCCACCTTGGAATTCACACCCAACCCCCTTTTGTGCAAGCGTTGCACATCTCCCTCCTTTTCCTCTTTTTCTCTTCTAGTTCCTTAGAGCTTCTACTTGGTTTTTCTTTTGAAGTTTCCACCAATCTTCTTGAGAAAAGAGATCTGATACGGGTCATAGAGTAGAAGACTAAGAGGTCTTAGAGATCCTAATTTGCTACAAAAAGAGTTCTTGTTAAAGCTAATTGTCTTTTTCTCCATTAGAGCACTACCGGGCTCCAAATGTATAATCTACTTCTCTATTTGTTGTTGATTGTTTTGGTTGCATGGTATTGCTGATTTCTATTTTTTAGATAGAGTTTATTGATGTACATGGTTGATGGATTTGAGGGATTGCATCCTGGATGTGGTTTATGGCCTTTTGGGTACTTGATCCCTGAGTCAAGTGGGTCAAAAAGTTTTGAAAACCTATCCACGAGGCCCACCTACTTCCAACACGTTTGAGTACAAGTCATTAGTAGACTGAGGTATAATGAGATGACTTAAGGTTATCTTGGCGATAAATTCATGGTGAAAGCAACGAGGTGGATCATTCGTATAGTAGGTATACTCATGAGAACCCCACAACTTTACTAGAGAAACTAGTGGCGATTGTGTTGGCAAAAAAGGCCATTGTCAATACTCTCCATAGGCTCCAGACATAATTTTTTGGTGGCCAACATCACCACCACAAGTACTTTCTTTCCGGCCATATCCGCTATGACTAGCCCCCGCCTATATTGATTCAGTTGGAGGGACAATTCTTTGATACCCATGGCTTGGGTCTATTAAACCAGCAGAAGGAAAATGTCCCATTGTCTCCATCTGTTAGGTGGTACCTCACCATAGCCACCACCATCACCATCACCGCCATCCCCATTAGAATCATGAGACACATCCAACGATGAGTTAAGACTGCGAAGGATAGTCCTCATCATCATCAACCTTGTCCCACATGTCCTAAGGGCCAACCCCACACCTTCATTAATGTGTAAGGTTTATCCCGCGGTGACGCTCGTGGACCTCATCGGCTTTGGTCTTTCCCCAGTCAAATCTTGAACTATATTACCGAGCTATTTATCATGATCTAGCACTAGCTCTTTTATCTCATCTATCCATTATGAAAACACATTATCATCCTCTTAAAAGATATAATCTAAATTGATTGCACATAACTAATCTGGTGGATCCTCAAACTCTCTCTTTCTTCTTTGTCTATGTCGGAGCTTAATGTTGTAATAGATATATATACAAATTTATTTGACTTTTACATCATCAGCCGATTTCTAACTTTAGTCTAAATGAAAGAGAAGGTCCTCCAGTTTCTCTCACAATTTGATGTTGTAGTAGTATGACTAAGGACTTTTATTGCCATTTTCTTTAGTGCTGGAGCACTTTCTTCGTAGTTTAACCACCACTCAATTGAAAATATAATGAAAGCATATTAATAAAATTTTATGTAGAATGAATGAAATTCCTAGAATCTTTACCTGAAAATGACTTCATAATAGCTTACCGGACGGTCTTTCCCAGAATTACTAAAGGCTTCATTGTATATATCAATCTATTATAAAACATAATAAAAGTAAGGATAAGTTTAACTATCACTAATGGTCCTAATATATCCACATTATTACACTTACTTGATTAATAGCCTCACATGTGTCATCCTCATCCGTAGTAAGTTTTTCAATCACATTTTTCAGACCCACAAATATCTCATCTGATAATCTTCGATCTTGATTCTCATTATATTGATATTGTGGGTTGAAGAAATAACATGCATAGTATATTAGTCTGGAGAGTTGAAACTGCATTTTAACAATACATAAAAGTTAAGAGAGTCAGAATTTAGACTTAGATTGCCGGAAAATGTAAGATTTACCTACATCATGCAAGTCATGATGGAGCTGGTTTTCCCATCGAATGTCGATCATCTTCCAATATGGTTTATAATATTTACAATTTGCTTCTATGGCCAACTTTGCTCGATCTATGGACAAATACAAGAAGCCCATTGTAGGCATATCATCTCCATCAACCAACTTATCAATGGTCCTAAAACCTTTATTGTCTTACTAATATATGGCCAGTATTTTTAGGCAGTACAATTGTAACAACTTCCTTTGCTTGGGGCTTCAATCTCTTTCCCCACTTCAATTCCAACCATTCTTGTAAAGTAAATAGTTGTTGTATCCCTCCTTTGTTTATAAAGGTATTCTAGAGCTATAAAGTGGGTGGCAAATTAATCTCAAAATGTCAGGTCATAATAGTTCATGGTTGTTCGTATATTTCCTCATCATTGCTATGAGCCGGTTTGATGGATAGTTAAAATTAGTAATCTTTATTGCCTTCAATATCACACCTTTTATCATTGTTCCTCTTAGTGACTAATTACCGAATCTAAGCAATGTGCAACGCATGGAGACCAAAAAATCTTAGGTCTATGTAGCATGAGCATCATTTAGGTCTATGTAGCATGAGCATCATTCTTTCCCTCAATCACCTCATTAAAAAACCGTATTTAGGTATGTCACATTTTTTACGTACTCCATTACATCAACAAATCTGATAAAAACAGTGCCTAGAAGCGAGTACACTAAAAAACTCAACAAGGACCATCTTTCGGTGATAGTCCACCCATTATACACCCCTCTCTCCAAGTCCTCCTGAAGGTATTCACGTAGGCCACCGTCTTTTTATATTCCTCTTCAACGCAGCAGCGGCCGATCTCATACGATCGATGAGGGTGGATTTATTCCCAGACCATGTTCTGCTGTAGCATCCAACATAGTCTTCAAATAGGGTAAAGTTACCTTATTGGGTGCAATGGCTCCATCAAGAAAGAATTTCCGACTGCCCTAACTAACTTATCTCTTGCAAATCCCATCTTCCTCTCAAAGCTTTGATTCTAAAAGGCTGCTTTGCAGATGGAGATCTATATACATCAGGGTTAATTGGATCCACAACCTCCGGTCTATGAAACATTTTGTGGGAGGCTGATCAGTCTCCAAAAAATCTGGTTGTCGCGTGTCTATTTCTTACTAAACATCCGACTCAACATACCACCAGTACCACTACCCGAGCCAGCTGAACCTAAGCTTCCCTCTGCTCATATTGGCCCCTTCGTGAAGAAGACTCATACACTATTCTTCTCCTCTCTTCTTCTTCATTATAGGATCTCATGCTCTCTCTCTCTCTCTCTCTCTCTCTCTCTCTCTCTCTCTCTCTCTCTGCTCTTTCTAAATCCGAGTCCCCATCATCATCATCGATAAAAGCACCTCCCTATGCCCAAACACCTCTTTTCTACATACTTCATACTTTGTCTGCCTCCTTTTTTTAGTTACTACTTTTTGTTGCTTACTTGGACCCATTAGTGCTTGCATTTCCTTCTTTTAACTCTGGGGATACCTTGGGACATTTTGACACTTGGCGCTCTCTATGTGGCAAGTGTTGTTTCAATCTTGTGATTCCACCACTTGTCACCTTATCACAATTATTGCATCTAATTTTACTCTTCTTTTCATCTACATCAACACCATGTCTCCACACCGGATCTACTTCATGTACCATCTTTTTTCTACAAAAAAAGACATCAAACACATAATTCATAAAAAAAAAAAAAAAAAAATAAAAAAACATTTTTTAGCATAGAACATTAAAAACACATTTTTTGATGTAGTAATTATGATATAAAATTGGATAAATAAAAACATACAAATGTGAGATATACATTATTAACCTAAAACTATATACAAACAATTTTTCTAATTATATTATTTTAATGTCAACTCATTTAGAAACCAGTATATAAATACTTAATAAAAAATGGATTTTGGATATAAATCTTTTAGATCTACACAATTTTTAAGTAGATCTACTAAGACTGAACATCATTGTCATGCATTAATAAAGAAATTGAATAAAAATTAAAATATTTAAAAAAAAACCAAGATTTGAAAAACAAAATTAGATCTACACTAAAATTCATTCGATCTATGATAGATATGGAATTCACAAGCAAATCTAATGCATTTTAAACACATTTGAAATATTGATTTGAGAAAGTCTATATGATTTCAAGAAAAGTCCCAAATTTCAAAAACAGAAAAAGCTAGATCTATACTAAAAAATATTATCTAAGAAAAATTAAGCAGGCGAGGAACATCATTTAAGTATTTGACTCAATAAAAGACTTGGTTACATGTATTGATAACAAACTTTTCAAACAAAAGAAAATCCGGATTTAAATAATACAAATCCAAAAAACACCAAAAGTGCTAAAATCTACAATATCATGCTCCAAAACTCTAGATCTAACATGCGTCAAACATTTCTAAGTTATTTGAGGTTGAACCTTGAAAAGAAAATAAAAGAATATGAAAAAAATCTTACTAATTTTTTTTTTTTTTTTTTTTTTTTTAGTTCCTTGTCTTTTCCCATGGAGAAATCCACCAAAATCTTGAAAGACCTGAGTCGGTGTTCAAGCATAGTTTTAGGAAGGCTCAGAGGCGTTTTGGAGATGAAATGAGTGAGAGGAGAACGAGAAACTGGTTTTTAAAAAAAGGTGTCCGGCAGATATTTTAATGGTACAACTGGTATTTTGGCGATTTTCCCCCTTTTCCATAACATTACTGTTCTGGCCAAAATATCGTTATGGCTGATATTTTACACCATGGGAGAGATGGGTAGTGTCACGTCCCCCAAAAAGAATTGGGGAAAAATGTGAAAAATTAAAAGTAAATTCAAATTCCTGTGTTTAATACAACAAAAGCTTCCAAAAGCGAATCCACATAAAATTTCAACCCGAGGTGAGTCAAAATAAATTTCATTAAATGCAGCGGAAGCTTTATTCAATGGGTATCCAATGTTCATAAATGAGACCCAACACAAATTCAGATAAAACAATAATATTTAAGTTGCAGAATAAATTAACTAATTTCTAAAAGAGGTCTCAACACTAAAAGAAAGTTCAGTTAAAATAATTCTTAGATGACGTTCCCTCTTGTGCAGGCTCAGATGGCTCCAAAGCCATCTCCTGTATCCCACTCGGGTTCGTCAGTTGGCTCAAACGTTTGAAACGTTTGACCCTCCTCCATCTCCTCGGTAAAGTAGGGCTCGGTACCTATGCACAAAATATTACAAAAGTAAATAGCAAGAACATAATCATAATTCGAAATTTAATACGATAACGAGAAGAATATAGACAAGTGTGATCATATAGAAGTAATGACAATGATAATGACAATAAAGAACTTATAACATAATCCAAATAAGGCAAAAGGAGCAATATGGTTCACACGAAGACAAGTGTCCCCTCTGTGGGTGGTCAGCCCTAAATAAATCGGGAAAGCCCGTCCATAACGTCGGTGTTCATAAACCGATCAAATTAAAAACCAAGATAACCTGTTCACATTCATAGCGGATTATAAGTGATCCGGTCACATCGGTGATCAACCGTCCATATATCGATCTGCAGTCGTCCATAAATGACCCACATAAACATAAACATATAAGCATAATAGACTTGAATAATAAAGCTCCAACACAAGAGTCCTAAGTCAAAGTAAAGTGCTGGCCATTCCACATCCCATATCATAATCAAATCGTCATACAAAATTTGTCAAGCCACTTTATAGTCCACAACACACAATAGGGTATGCATATAAAAGAATACATATCCTAAACCAACATATATATGTATGCGAAGGTTAAGACATAGATACGAATCGCTAATAAGGTCAAACATAAGGTCTCGTACCCAACAACCATAGGAATCTCTAATAAATATAAGATCAACGCATCCCTTCTCCATCAATGGTGCATAGACCCAGTTAAGGGTTTTCCAATAGAGATGGGTTGAAGTACTCAAATCTATTAGGATTTGTCTGAGGTCATACTAGGCACTAAACCCCACGTTAGTAAGATACCGTATGCCCGGACGGTATTTACTCAGGTCCCATAATCAAAATATAAAATACAAAAATTAATTTTAACACATTAAAAATCAAAGATATCATTCAAAACTAATTTCTAAATAATGATTATGATTAATAACCTTAGTTTATAATTTTAGAGAACCTAAGGACACTATCCAAAACATTCTTCAAAATAAGTCAAAGGGTTTAATTTGAGTTTATAAAACCATCAGGTCCTTTTTCCTAATTTCCAAAAACGAAAAGGGCAAGGTACACAATTTAATAGAACTTCAAAGTCAAATCTGTAACATGGGTGATGGCTACATTTTTCCCATGTGCTCCCAGACCACCGAATTCCTCCCTCCATTCATCCCATCAAGTCTGTACTAATGTCACATGGGAGTGGCAAGGGATGACATCATCGTCATCTCCATTCTCTTTTTCTTATCACAAAACTGGTTCTGTAATGGGTTCATCGTCAACAGCATCTGTGCATATGTGCACTTTGATTAGTGGCCCACTGATCAAAAGCCCACGGTCAACCCCCATCTACATGGTCGCCCAAGGCTATACGGCTGGATGCGTGGACTAGATTTGTGATCACATCACCTAGTGGATCCAACCACTGCCTAATATCCAAAATAAAATCTCCCTTTGATGATTGACGCCCCAAATTGTGTAAACCCTTAGATAAGGGGCCAGATGGGACTCAATCTGCCACGGGTCCACCACCATCAGCTTTGCCCCTAGGTTCCCTATCAGATGTGGGGACCCGATCTGCAAGCGGTGGCCCACCCGGGTCCCATGGTCAAAATCACAAAATAGATGATATGTATCATGATTCCGTTTCAGTTTAAGTTGGCATAGGTTCTGCAATAGTAACGCAGAATTAACAAAATAAACCAAATCACAGCCAATCTTCGATCTCATCACAAAGCAAAATAGCATCACAATATTATCACAAAAAAGGGGGGCATCAAAGGCTTCTACATGCATTGACATGCCAATCAAGGAGAAAACAAGTATTAAATTTATAAATCATGATTAGGTACTTGCCTTTTACCGGGGTTAAAGAAAAATGCACAGATCCTAACCAATACCCAAACCGAGATTCCCACAGCGCTTGAGAATAATCCTATCACCGATTTGACAAGGAATATGGAAAAGAAATGCTCAGATGAACAGATCTATGCCACTCCTATCCAAATCTACCATTGGAAAGAAAAATGAGATAACCCAAGAATATAGATCTACTCCTAATGGCTTGACGAGAGGGTTACCTGCGATAAGAAAGTTGAGCGAAGAATGATGGTATCCTCTCATCTTGATTCTGATGGCTGGATCCTAAAATTGCAATAGCTTGGGAAGTTAAAAGAGGAAGAAGACGAAGAATAACCGAGAGGAATTGCAGAAGAAAGCGGGGAGAGATAAGAACGTGCAGTTCTTAAAACAGGAATTAAGTTAAGAAAATATTCTCTGGGCTTGAGTCATTGGGTCAGACTACGGGTCAAGTCATCTACTCGTTAAAGCAACTCACCGATCCACACATCTAATCTAACGTGTGCCCCACTTATTCCTACCCACTTAAATAATTAAATACATTTAATTAAAATAATAGTACTATTCTAATAAAAATATAATTAAATATTACAAGCGGGACCGGGATCTTACATTCTCCCCCCTAGGACATATGGTCCTCCAAATGCAATTATACCTCTGGAAGAAGATGCTGGTAAAGCTTCTTCTCTTGGTCCCGGAGTTCCTAAGTGGCTTCTCGAGGACTATGGTGCTCTCCCACTGAACTTTTTCCCAATGCATTGTCCGAGTCCTGAGAACTTGTTCCTTCGTGTCGATGATCTGAGTCGGCCGCTCAACATAAGTAACATCTGGCTGCAATTCCTATGGCTCATATTGCAACACATGAGATGGGTCTGCGATATACTTCTTCAACATCGAGACATGAAAAATATTATGCACCACTGACAACGCTGCTGATAAGGCCAATCTATAAGTAACTTCCCCAATTCTTTCCAAGATCTCAAATGGACAAATATATCTCCGAGATAATTTCCCTTTCTGCCCTAACCTCAATGTTCCTCGCGTTCGTGAAACTTTTAGAAACACATGTTCACCAATCTTGAATTGAAGATCTCTCCTCTTCAAGTCGGCATAACTCTTTTGTCGGCTTTTAGCAATTTTCTAACGATCATGGATTTGCTTCACTTTCTCACTAGTATCACTAACAATAGATGGACCATGAAAACCCCTGACACTTATCTCCTTCCATCAGATTGGGGTCCTGCATCGACATCCATACAACGCTTCAAATGGTACCATGTCGATACTGGAATGATAACTATTATTGTATGCAAACTCGCACAATGGGAGACTTTCTACCAGTCCTTCTCAAAATCAAGGACGAAAGCTCGCAACATATCCTCCAGTGTCTGATTTTTCCTTTCAGTTTGACCGTCAGTCCAAGGATGATACGCTATACTGAGATTCAATTTGTGCCTAGAGTTTCCTGAAGTTCAGTCCAGAATTTGCCCAAAAATCTAAGATCTCTGTCTGATACAATCGATAGAGGAACACCATGAATTGTAACAACCTTCTCCATATACATTCTAGCTAACTCATCCCGAGGTGTCTTCATGTTCATTGGTAAGAAATGCGCCACCTTTGTCAACATGTCTACTATCTCCCATATACTATCTTTGTTATGCATTGATGGCAACCCAGAGGTAAAATCCATCGTTATGTGTTCCCATTCCAGTCAGGCACTTCTAACTATTTTAAAAGTCTTGGGGGTTGCTTTCGTTCTACCTTTACTCGTTGACACACCAAGCACATTGCTATAAATCCTGCTACATCCCTCTTCATATTATTCCACCAATAATGATTACGCAGGTTCTGGTACATCTTTGTACTACCCGAATGAATAGTATAACGGGAATGATGTACCTCTGTCATGATCTCATTCTTCAGTTATTCTATATTTGGCACACATAACCGGTCTTGAAAGTACAATACACCCTCCACTATTCTAAAGTCGGGTTTGCTGTCAATCTGTTCAATCACTCGAGCTAGCTCTGGATCTTCTGACTGATTGCTTTTTATCCTGCTAAAAATCTCTGGTTCCCAGACAAACATGTTAGCTAACATAAACTTTTCATCAATTGGTTGCAAAGACACTCCCAAGTCGAGGAAAATTTCTGCCCAAGACCATTCTGCTCTCAAGCATGCATTAGTTGTTTCCCTTCGACTCAATGCATCAGCCACTACATTGGCTTTCTCTGGATGATATTTGATTGGAAAGTCAAAATCCTTTATGTATTCCATCCACTAGGTCTGTCTCGTGTTCAATTCAAACTGGATAAACAAATATTGAAGACTTCAATAATCTAAATGAATTTCAAACTTCTCACCGTAGAGATAATGATGCCACATCTTCAATGTCATGACCACTGCTGTAAGTTCCAAATCATGAGTGACATACTTTTTCTCATGGTCTTTCAATTGTCTAGAGCCATAAGCCATTACTTTTCCATCTTCCATAAGTACACATCCCAATCCAACTTTCGAGGCATCCATATAAAAAACAAATCTACCATTCTCTGTAGGCAATGTGAGCACTGGAGCTGTAGTCAACTTGTTCTTTAACTTCTGAAAACTTGCTTCACATTTGTCAGCCCACACAAACGGTACATGTTTTCGTGTTAATCTGGTCAATGGAGCACCAATGGATGAAAATCCTTTCACAAATCTCCTGTAGTATCCTGTTGAAGCCAAGAAACTACCAATTTCTGTTACTGACATGGGTCTCTGCCACTTGACCATTGCTTCAATTTTTCCTGGATCTACTGTCAAACCTTCATTGCTGATGATGTAACCTAAGAAAATTACTTGCTAAAGCCAAAATTCACACTTACTCAGCTTGGCATAGAGTTAATGATCTCTCAAAGTCTGCAATGCTGTCCTCAAATGTTGCTCATGATCTTCTCTAGACTGAGAATATACTAACACGTCGTCTATAAAAACATCAATGAACTGGTCGAGAAATGGGAGCAAATATATTATTCATCAAGGCCATAAATACTCCTAAAGCATTGGTTAACCCGAAGGGCATTACCAAAAATTTGTAGTGGCCATATCTCGTTTTGAAAGCTGTCTTCTGAATGTCCTGATCTCGAACTCTGAGCTGGTGATATCCTGATCTCAAGTCTATGTTTGAGAAATATTCAGCTCCTTGAAGCTGATCAAACAATTCATCGATCCTTGGGAGAGGGTATTTGTTCTTGATTGTGACTTGATTGAGTTGTCTATAATCTATGCACATCCTCATAGAACCATCCTTCTTCTTTATAAATAGGACTGGCGCACCCCAAGGTGATACACTTGGTCTCACAAATCCCTTGTCCAACAAATCCTATAATTGAGTTTTCAACTCTTTAAGTTCTGCTGGAGCCATTCTATATGGAGCTTTAGAAATCACAGGTGTCCCTAGCACCAATTCAATCGAAAAGTCTATCTCCCTGACTGGAGGTAAGCCTAAAATTTCATCCAGGACAACATCCGGGAACTCATAGACCACTGGAATATCCTCCACCCCTTTAGACTGTTTATCCTCAGTGATAAATGCCAAATATCCTCACATCCAGATTTCAACAATCTTTCTGCTTTCTATGCCAAAATTTAGCATGTTCGAATCGGTCTCCTTTGTCCAACAAATTCAGTAGTGTCTGAATGCAACGACAACTTGATTCTTTTATTAAAACAGTCTGTCAATTCTCTATAGGTCGCTAGCCAGTCCATACCAAGTATGACATCGAAATCCTTCATCGTTAAAAGAACCAGGTCTGCAGGTAAGATGAAGTCTCCAGTTTGAACTCAGGTACTCGGAAAATATTGTGGCAACAAACCTGCTTGCCCACTAGGGTACCCACTACTAAAGCAACATCTAATCTCACTACAGCCTCATTGATATGTCTAGCAAAATCATGGGAAACAAAGGAATATGTAGAGCTAGGGTAAAATATGGCCTTAGCTTCTACCTCTAAGATTAGAACAATACATTCCACAACTTTTGCATAGGCATCTACATCCTCATGAGTAACTGCATATACTTTGCCCATCTGTTGAGATTGGTTTTGTTGCCCTTGCACTTGCCTCGGTGCACTTGGTTGGCCCATTGGTTGCTACCACCTCTGTTGCTGGAATTGCCTCTATTGTCTCTGAGCTGGCCTCTGCTGTCCTTGGGCTTGCCTCTACTGCTGTGGCATTGCACCCCTATATTGCTGGTATGGAGGAGCTGGTGCTCGGTACATTTGCTGTTATGGTGCCTCAGGAATCAGAAAAAACGCCTGATTTTCTCTTCCTCTGGAACTACTAGTGTCGGTGTATACTTAGCCAACTTGTGAACTGCTATTCATACTGCTACACTAACATGTCACCTTGCACTAAGTTCCGAAAATCCCTCTTCCACTGATCCTTGACAAATTTGGGAATAAATTTATCCATAAACTCCTTAGTAAATGTTTCCCATGCATTTTCTTCAGCCACTACCTCTGCTTGCACTACTGCTTTGACTGAGTTCCACCATTGGAGAGCTATTTCTCTGAACATGTAAGCTGCCAAATTAACTCGCTGCTTTTGAGTGCAATTGAAGGCTGCAAAGATCTGCTCCAACTGTTCTATAGAATCATCTGTTACCATGGGATCTTTGGACCCGTGAAACTTAGGAGGAACCCTCTTCCTAAATTTCTCATAGAGGTCATTAGGATCTACTTCCCTGGGAGGCTTGACCACTTGCACTGGCTGAGCTGCTCAATCTGTCAGGGCTAAGATTTGAACCTGGAATGCTGCTTTATCTATGTTTGTTTGTGCTCTCTTAGCAGCTCGTTCTTCCTTTTCTCGCTGTTTTTCTGCAGCTTATTCAATCTCACATACTCTCTGTTGCTCATTTTGAGTAGTCTGTGCTTGCACAAAAGCTTGTAAGAGTTGGTTGAAACGATCGTCTGAATTATTCGATCCATTCCCAGGTTCTTTGTCCTAAGATCTCGTCGTACGTTATGCCATGACCTACAATAAAATAATAATGTTTTAGTTCCTTTGAAACATGCTAACAAACAATTATATAGGCTTTACAATTAGTACGTAAAGCGTGTCTAACGGAGTTCGCAATCCTCACCACGTCGTATTGTTTCTATCCATTTTTCCTATCTGAAGATCGTGCTGGGCTCTGATACTAACTGTCACGTCCCCCAAAAAAAAAATTGGGGAAAAAGTGAAAAATTAAAATCAAATTCAAATTCCTGTGTTTAATACAACACAAGCTTCCAAAAATGGACCCACATAAAATTTCAACACATGGTGGGTCAAAATAAATTTCATTAAATGCAGAGGAAGCTTTATTCAATTGGTATCCAATGTTCATAAATGAGACCCAACACAAATTCAAATAAAAAAATAATAGTTAAAATTGCAGAATAAATTAAATAATTTCTAAAAGAGGTCTCAACACTAAAATAAAGTTCATTTAAAATCATTCTAAGATGACGTTCCCGCTTGTGCAAGCTCAGATGGCTCCAAAGCCATCTCCGGCATCCCACTCGGGTTCGTTAGTTGGCTCAAACGTTTGAAACGTTTGACCCTCCTCCGTCTCCTCGGTAAAGTAGGGCTCGGTACCTATGCACCAAATATTGCAAAGTAAATAGCAAGAACATAAGCGTAATTCGAAATTTAATACTATAACGAGAAGAATATAGACAAGTGTGATCATATAGAAGTGATGACAATGATAGTGACAATAAAGAACGTATAACATAATCCAAATAAGGCAAAATGAGCAATACGATTCATACGAACACAAGTGTCCCCTCTGTGGATGGTCAGCCCTAAATAAATCGGGAAAGCCTGTCCACAACGTCGGTGGTCATAAACAGATCAAATTAAAAACCAAGATAACCTGTTCACATTCATAGCGGATTATAAGTGATCCGGTCACATCGGTGATCAACTGTCCATATATCAATTTGCAGTCGTCCATAAAATGACCCACATAAACATAAACATATAAGCATAATAGACCTGAATAATAAAGCTCCGACACAAGAATCCTAAGTCAAAGTAAAGTGCTGGCCATTCCACATTCCATATCATAATCAAATCGTCATAAAAAATTTGCCAAGCCACTTTATAGTCCATAACACACAATAGGGTATGCATCTAAAGGAATACATATCCTAAACCAACATATATATATATATATATATATGTATGCAAAGGTTAAGACATAGATACGAATTGATACCAAGGTCAAACATAAGGTCTCGTACCCAACAACCATAGGAATCTCTAATAAATATAAGATCAACGCATCCCTTCTCCATCAATGGTGCATAGACCCAGTTAAGGGTTTTCCAATAGAGATGGGTTGAAGTACTCGAATCTATTAGGATTTGCCTGAGGTCATACCAGGCACTAAACCCCACGTTAGTAAGATACCGTATGCCCATACGGTATTTACTCAGGTCCCATGATCCAAATATAAAGTACAAAAATTAATTTTAACACATTAAAAATCAAAGATATCATTCAAAATTAATTTGTAAATAATGATTATGAATAATAACCTTAGTTTATAATTTTAGAAAACCTGAGGACACTATCCAAAACATTCTTCAAAATAAGTCAAAGGGTTTAATTTGAGTTTATAAAACCATTAGGGTCTTTTTCCTAATTTCTAAAAACTAAAAGGGCAAGGTACACAATTTAACAGAACTTCAAAGTCAAATCCGTAAGATGGGTGATGGCTACATTTTTCCCATGCACTCCTAGACCACCGAATTCCTCCCTCCATTCATCTCATCAAATCTGTACTAATGTCACATGGGAGTGGCATGGGATGACATCATGGTCATCTCCATTCTCTTCTTCTTATCACAGAACCGGTTCTGTAATGCACTACAAGAAACTGCACTTTTAGCGGCGTTTTTTAGCGACGTTTTCATAAATTCGTCGGTAAAGAGTACTCTTTACCGAAGTATATCATTCCGTCGGTAACAATCCAACTTTTACCGACGTTTTATGGAAAATGTCGGTAAAAGTCTAGGTTTTTGTTAAATCGTCGGTAAAAGGTCAAGTATAACTTTAAGGGAAGGTATGGAATTATACTTTTTACCGACGCTTTCCAAAACGTTGGTAAAAGTGGTTTTTAGCGACGTTTGTTTATTAAAACGTCGGTAAAAGGTTAATTTTAGAATTAACTTAATCTGTAGGAAGGTAAAAAGTATAATATTTTAGCAACGTTTTTAAAAACGTCGGAAAAAGTGATTTTTAGCAACGTTTTTTTTTAAAACGTCAGTAAAAGTTAAAAAATAGTCTTCCTTCCCCCTCCTTTTTTTTCCCCTCCCGCCAGCAAAACCCCTCTTTTCTCCTCTCTCTCGATCTGCTCTCTCTCTGCTATTTCTCTCACTCTCTCGATCGGCTCTTTCTCTGCTATTTCTCTCGCTCTCTCTGCTCTCTCTCTACTATTTCTCTCTCTCTCTGTTTCTCTCGCTCGCTCTCTCTGCTCTCTCTCTCTTGCTCTCTCTCTCTCTCTCTCTCGCTCTCTCTGCTCTCTCTCTCTCGCTCTCTCTGCTCTCTCTCTATCTCTCTTGCTCTCTCTACACTCTCTCGCCGTTGCCTCTGCTCAGACCCTCTCTGCCGTTGCTGCCTCTGCATCTCTCCCCTCTCTGCAGGTAAACTCTCTTTCTCATCACTTCTCTTCTTCGTCTCTATCTGATATGGGTATTTGCAGCTTCTGCTTTGGAGTTAATAGGTTCCTTTTCTTATTGTTACTCTCTGTTTTTTCTTTTCTTCAGTACTTCATTATATTCTATTTCAAATTTTTTTTTGGGTATATTGGTAAGGAGATTTGAGGTACTGATCTAGGGTATTGATTTCAAATTTGGCTTTTCACTTGGCTGCTACTTAACACAATTCTCTCTCTCTCTCTATGCCCCATCAATCTCTATTGTGACATGTGATTTCATCTTTATATGTAATATGATTAGTTGGTTGATTAGTTGCTATTTGTTGGGGGGTATGTTATATGTAATGTGAACTTAAGATATGCATGCTAGGTGTATGTTATAATGCTTTGCAGAAACATTGGCTTTATCTAAGTGCATCTGTTACTATTATCTAATCCTTCTTTGACTGAAATAGCTCTTAGGTAGTTCAAAGTAATTCCTGAACCCTCTCTAAATGATGTTGATGATAAATATTTTCTTATTGTTACTCTCTGGTTCTACTAGTAATCTGCATTTGATTGTTTTGCTAGTCTTGGAGCAAAAACTAGAGATTAAGAGTTCGGATTTAGCCCTAATTTTTTAAATTCCATTGATCCAAATCTAGAGTTCCATTAATATTCTTTGGAGAGAAAAAGAAACTAAGCCTTACTAGATACTTTTTTTTCCTTGCCTTTGTCTCAAGCAAATGAAGGTTTGCTATATCTCTCATCTCTACAAAGAAACCCATCACTCATAAAGGCAAGAGAGAAAAACCACACATAGTTGTTCTTTCAACCCCTTCTCTTGCGCCGCTGCCGCCGACTCCAAGCTCCACCATAGCTTCCCTCAATAGTTTCTACAATGGTAGATTTGGAGACGATCCGGATGATAAAACCAATAAAAAGATAGACAACATCTAAGAAAACAAATCAAATATCACATAAAAGACATAAAAGAGCAAACAAGAGTCTTTCATCTTCCTCTAGTCATAGAATGGAGACGAGTTGTGTGATCTTACTCCCCCGCAGAGATTGAAGGAAATAGTGTTTTTTTTTTTTTTTTTTTTTTTTTTTGTTCCTTTCCATCAAGGAAGAGAAGAAAAGAGTCAACGACGTGGGGCTAGAGGTGTAAATATGGGCGGGCGGCCCAGGCCCAGCACGGGCCCAGCACGAAAAAACCGTGCCTAGGCCGTGCCTGGGCCCGTTGACTTGGTCAACGGGCCGGCCCGGCCCGGCCCGGAAGCCCTGATGGGCCGTGCTGGGCCCAGGTCCCCCAGGCCCGAGGCACGGCCCGGCACGGCACGGCTAAAATCCGTGCCGTGCTGGGCCAGTGCCCAGAGCCCGCGGGCGGCCCGGCCCGGCCCGAGGCACGGCCAGGCCCACGGGCGGCCCGGCCCGGGCACGGCCCGCAAAGAGCCCAACGGCTCTTTTTTTCAAAAAATCCCCCCCACTTCCCAAAAAAAGGTCTTTTTACATTTTTAACCCCCTCCAACAGCTATAAACGGTCATATGGGAGGGTATTAGTGTCTTTTGATCATTTTTTACCATTATACCCCCCCAACTGCTATAAAACGGTCATATGAGGGGGTATTTTATGTCATTTTATCACTTAAGAATTCTATAAATAGCCCTTATTCCTCTCATTTCTCTACACTCATCTACTCTCTCATTTCTCTACACTCGTCTACTCTCTCATTTCTCACACTCCCTCTAAAGTTCTAAGGCTCTAAGCTCTCTTAAGTCTCATTCTAAAGTCTAAGCTCTCTATACAAAGTTTTCTAAGAAGTGAAGAGTGAGGGTGACTTCTCTAAAGTGGAGGATTCAACTAAGAAGAACTTCTCCATTAGCTCTCCCTTTCAAGTTTCAGCCTCTCTCATAAAGGTATTTATTTTCTTTAATTTTGAGTTTTACTTAGTAATAATATACATAGTAATATTATATATTAAGTCACATCTTCTCCCCTTTCTTATATAAATTATCACAAAAAACACATTATACATAATTATTTATCAAAAAATTTTTTATCTTTTATTTAGAAAAATGGCTGGACCATCACAACCTTTCAACCTTGACTTCTCTCTAAATGAGGAAGATCCTGGATTTATTCATTTAGATCAAAATCAGGACATAGAAGTAGATAGCAATAATCCCCAAAATCCAGCATCGTCTTCGGTTGCTGCAACTAAAAAGAAGAGAAAATCAAGATTGACTTCTCATGTATGGGTCTGGCAGTGCTTGCAACTGTCGATCTTTCCCTCCAGATTTATCAAAATAAAGCCTCCCCATATCTGCTATCTTCCAATACAAAAGCCCCCTCCACTTCTCTCTCAAACACCCCTCTCTATATTATGCTCTCTGTAATCTATGAAAGAGGAAAAAGAGAAGACCCAAGAAAGGAAAAGTAGAAGCCTCTCAGTTTCATATAAGATGGAAAGTGATTAAAGAATTTGCAGAGAGAAAAGTGGGTAGACTAGAGAAGGCTGAAAGATGTGAGGAGATAAAATTCCGGTTGCACAAGTCTCCTGTTGCTCATCTCCATCAAAGAGAGGAAAAATTTTGGGGAAGAAAAGAGAAGGAACGGTACGAAATAAGGGGATGTAGATGACGATGTCGTTCGATAAAGGGAGGGGCAAAACCGTCAAAAATCGACGTACGAACACCAAAATGGGCATTTGCACGTATTTCTGATTAAATCCGCCGTATATGAGTATAGGGACACTTTTTTGGTAAAAATCCCTAAAATCAATGGACTTAGAAGCAGAAATAAGATTTTCCTTTTAATTCATCATCTTTTTGTGGAAAGAAGATTCAGATGAAAGATGCGGAAAATCATTTTCACCAGCATTACAGAAGAGGTAGAAAAATGTTTTACCTGGAAATGATTAACCAGACCAAAGAAAACAGTAGAAAAAGTCTTCAGATTTCATTTGGCAGAAATTTTGAAATCACTCAGGATATAAAATGGCATGGAAAACTGTCAAGTACAAACATGCCATTGGATTTGAAAATATCAAGTTTCGTTAGTAATAGTTATGATAACAACTGCAGCAAGAAAATAATTACAATGGCCATCACTTCTATGTTACATTATAGAATGTCCTCTTTTTTTCAAATCTGGAGGAGCAATGAGAAAGAAAGCAAACCTGTAAGAGAGCAGCAATAGTGCCAAAAGAATGCCATAACATTGGAGCAAGGTCTTGAAACAACTACCTTTTTCTAAAAAACAAATTGAAAACAAAAAAGCCTCTTAGTTCATGATTCATCCATATAAATCTCATAAATAAACAAACCATAATTTGATATCCTAACCATAAAAGGAATATTGTGCTAAAGCATCCAACGACACAATGTATTCACTAGGTCTGATGCTATTTAAATGAATAAAAATACAAAGCATTCAATCTATCAAAATTCAAAACAATAAGAAAAAATTTAAGACGGAAGAAAAAAATTGATTTTTCTTTGAGAAAATCATTTCTTTGGATGGAACATATTCCTAGGAATTCGACCAAATGTAATCCTATCAAGTTGGCTAAAATCGAAGAAAGAAAGGCAGCAACACACAAACAGCCATCATCAAATAATCCATCTTTCAGTGAAAAATAAATACCCAGCCATCACGTTAATAAATCAAATCCTTCGAAATTCAGGGTGCCATCTTCTCTCCACCCCCACCCTCTCTTTTAAAAAAAACACCTAGGAATTCGGTTCCATGTAAGAAGCAACCCCCAAGGCTCTCCATTTATCAACAAATATCTCCCAACCATTAAAGAGAGAAGTAGGAAAAAAAAAAAGAAAGAATTGTGGAATAGACAAAATCAACACTGACTTGTAAGCTCCTTATTTGAAATTACATCAAAACAAGAGCCATCTAACCCTAGATAAATATTCCATCTCCAAACCACCCAGTCAAAAAGATCTCCAACCGTCAATTTTCTCATTCAAAGATCCAATCATATAAAGAAGCCTAGAAATTTTGCAATTGCACATACAAGCAAGTGAAAAGAACATAATTATAAGTCATTTATTAAGCTGCAAATGAGTATTTAGCCATCTCTACAGGGTGAAAAACCATAAACCAACTAATAAAAAGAACAAAAAGAGAAAAAAAGAGGATTTCAACAATCTGTAAAAAAACCATCTTCAAAACATTACTTGAAAGCAGCAAGAGGTCAAAAAAATAAAAAAACTGTGCCCAACTTAGTGAAGAATTCCATCAAACACTTAGCAGGCATGATGAAGTGCATAAAGTTAAAGGAAAACAATAATAAAATATCAATAACTAAACATCAAAATGGTAACAAGAAATTATAAATGAGAAACCAAACGTGCAATCTTTGTGGAAAACAGAGGATGTTGCACTAGGATCTGAGACAAAATAAAACTCATTGAAGCTTAAATCTCTCAGAGAATTCAAAATTTACACATGCCAGGAATGACACCATCAACTACAAGACTGATTCCATTAGAACTTTATATACAACATCTCCAGCCTATGGAGAGGATCATGGGACCATTGTCATTACCAAACAGAAATACAAACAAATTATTGGGTCTTCATAAGATAGAAGAAGAACCGATAGACCCAGAAACTGGCATACTCAACTCACCCATCAGCACCGGGTGTAAGAAGACCAGCAATCCAGAAAAGGAAAATCAGTGCACAGTCAGATTTTATCCATATCCATACAAATATCATCTTCTCTGTTTTCTTTTCCCTCTTTGATTCACAACAAAAGGAGCAGCAGATTCGAATCAACAAAGATTACCTCTACTCTCCCCATATCTCAGAACGGATTCATCTCGAGGCAATATGTTCTTCTCTTCACGAGCAGCTACCCGGCTGTCCTGAACGGTTCCTCAAAAGCCGAGGACGCCCAGCAACCCCCATCAGGCAATGCCTCCTTCTTCGCCCCTGCCGTCTGCTCGCTGGGGTGCATGGCGACCAAGGTCGCACCTTTGAGCACCGTTCCATCCGGTAGCTCCAGGTGCGGCGCGTACCAGAGCTTGATATTGAGAGCTCCGGAGAGGCTCTGGCGGGAGAAAAAGCTCTGGGGAGTGGAAATAAAGGTCGTTGAGATGACGATGTCGCTCGATCAATGGAAGGGCAAAATCGTCCAGATGTCATGTACGAACACTGATTTCGGCGTTTATATGTATTTCTGTTTATATCCGGCGTATACACGTTTATGGACACTTTTTTAGTAAAAATCCCTAATCAGAAATACATATAAATGCCCAAATGGGTGTTCGTACATGTTATATGGACGAGTTTGCCCTTACATAGATCGAACGACATCATCCAGCAACCTTCATTTCCACTCCCAAATAGACCGAACGACGTCATCCAGCAACCTTCATTTCCACTCCCAAAAAGCTTCTCCCGCCAGAGCTCCTCCATCACTTCTGGCGCCTATTTCTCTCTTTCTTCTTCTCCATATTACTCTCTTTCTCACTCTCCCCCTTTGCATGCCTTCTCCGCTCCTCCTCTTTCCTTCCCTGTCGCATCCTCTCTCCTCCCATCGGCTCCCTGCTCTCTCTTTCTCCCTTCTTCTCTACCCTCGCCCTTCACCGTCAGAAATCTGCAATGAAGGGCCAGGAATCAAAGGACAGCACCATGATATGAATAAATGGAGGGGAAAGCTGATGCATTGCTGATGATCCTTCAATAGTTCGAAATTGTACGTTCGGGTTTTATAATCTAACCTTTTTTATGTCATCTCCTGTTATTTTATCCAGCACCCCATCTCTATCTCTTCCCACTATGCTGTTTGCTAGTGGAGAAAAATAGAAGTTGCTGCACAGACACTGAAAGTCAAGTACATGCATGCACATTCAGCTAATCTTGTGGGAGCTAAGTGGGTTTCTTTTCTTTTTTTTCTCTCTAGTGTTTGGCAGCCCATGTTGCCCTCTCGTTGGCGGAGTTGATGGAGAAAATCTTGTATATGAAAGAGGTTTTTTCTAGCCAATAAAGGTGAGAACCTGCATAACATAACCATTTTAGGTTTTTCAAGAAATTTAGGCTGTTTAGTTCTGTCAGTCTCATTTTCTTGCTCATTGCATGTTTGGCTCTCAGCCGATCTCTGTGGTTGAGACTTATCTTGTATTATGGCCATTCTTACTGGTTTCATTTGTTGAAATTAAATAAAAAGCTTGATAACTATAGTTTGCAAAACTATATTGAGCAAGCCCCTATAGCCTTTTTAGGATGTTTCAGTAATGTTGCCGCACCTTGCACCTTACAGGGGAAACAAATCATATAGTTAATGTTGCAATCTTTATGCCTCATACATCAAACATATTCTACCCAATGTAGATGCAACTTATATACACGGTACCTATTTTAGCCTAAGTCCCAGTTAAGTAGTCAAGCCGCATTCAATTCGTCCGATGGCAATTCTTTTAAGATAGATGAGTAGCCCTTAAAATACATTTTTAAGGTGTTTAATGAAAGTGAATTCCTATGTTTTCTCTTTGTTACTTGAGATATGCATCAACAACCATAAGTAACTGCATTGAGACAGGTTATTGGATTTGGCCTTGTTGTCTACCCTATAAGCTCTCATCTTAACTATGATATAGATACTCGAACTATCACCAGTACTCAGAGCTTTGTATATTCAGTTTGGACAAGAAGACTTTGAGGGACGTAGATTGCTATCTTCAATGACTTGGAAGTGGTAAAAAGCCGACAATTTTATTTATCCATCGGGCTTTAGATATTTGACTGCAGAATGAATACTGTTTTAAGTTCCCCCTATGGGATCATTTACTATCCCTTATCAGCTCCTTCCCTAATCCAACTATTTCGACTTGCCCACCTTCTTTCCCATCGCCGTCAATGCCTTTTCAATCACAAAGTAATAACTTTGGTCATCTACAAGTAATCTCGATCTTTTGTTACACATAATCCAGTAACTTCTTTTTTGGGTACATTATCACTTGTAGATGAACAGATAAAATGAACAACTTACGTTCCACCCACATTTGGTTTTGATCAGTGAATTACCAATGGCACTTATTTCCTATTTGATACTATGAGATTCCAAGGTTTTGGGGTAACATCTGAGCTACAGAACGATTACTATATAGCAAGTCATCAAACGGTATTTGGAACATACTAATAAATAATGACTGACGATCCTATTGCCCTACAAATGAAGTTGGAATCAACATTCAGGTGATAGTTCTTAAGTCTTTTCCAATGTGTATGAGCTCATTACACATTCATTATCATTTTGTTGTAGTGTGCAAAAAATTGGTGAAGAAACTATAAATAACTGAAATGATGTCGTTATCAAAAAGTACTTTCTCCTTGACTTTTATGATCTCAATATAAAGTAACAATCATTTATCTTATGGACACAGAAATCAATTGAGGAAGTGAAAAATTATGGTTACGATATCGTTATCAAAGAATTATTTCCTTCACTCTTCTATGGAGGCAGATAATACGTTGAAGGTGAGATTTGGCTGTTGGGGGGTCTTTTTGTGGATTAGACACTGATTATTTTTTCTTTAATGAACTGATGTGTAGAGTGAGTGAAAATGATATCTGATCATTTAGTATTTTGTTAGATGCTTATTGAACGATGATATATGCATGTAACAACATTTGTAGTACATTTAGTGATAAGGATAAGAAAAACAGCAGTTCAGAATACTATATTATTAGAGATATCAGGATGGTTTAGCGGTAAGGTTAAGAAACCTATTGTACTCTTCTGGTTATTAATATTTGAGAATGACATCTCATAATATGATAAGAAAGATAGAAGCAACGAACAATTAGATATTGCACTCGTTATGTTTATGGATTTCGTCCTTGTGTTCTAATATATAAGCTCTCGTCCATAAGGTTGATACAGAATTGGATCCTCGATCAAAATCAAATTGTTGTAGATTTGTATATCCTTTACCTTTGTATAAGAATACTTTAGATATGCATATTTACTCATCCAATGAATGACAGGCTATAACAAAACTGTGATAATATTTTGGATCGACCCTACCAGTAATCTATCTTTATAGATTTGGTTGCTGAACCAATGGTTTTTAGTCCCCCCACCACCCCTCCCAAACATTTCGTTTCCCTCATTGCGTATCCAGCTTTTTGGCCTTTGTCCACTTGGTTTCCCATCATCATCATTCCCATGTTCTTCTCCAACAAAGAAAGTAATGTCTTTGGGATTGTACAAGTAACCCCGATCGTCATTTACACAGAATGTAAATGTTCGTGTCTTAGTATATTATCGTGTGTAGAACAAAAAAAAGAAAGTTAACTACTCTTGCTTCATACAAAATGTAACCATCAACACACTTATGGGTAATGGTATTGATCCCGTTGTCATACATATGATGTTGAAATCAACAGCAGGGTGAAGTCCGTAAGTATTTCCCATTGTTTATAATGTCAAAATACAGTCATTATTGTCCCGATGCATGATGCAAAAACGGAGGCCTTAGTCTATGAATAAATGAAACGATATCGTTATCAGAAATTTTGAAATCATCCACATTACATGAATTCGTGAGTCCTTCCATTATTTAAGCACCTCAATATAATAGTCAGCACTATTACATAGGTGATAACAAACTTGGATATGGAAACTGAAAATTATGGTAGCGATTTCGTTATAAAAAAACTTATATTTTTTTAAAATATCGAAAATGAATGAAACCGTGATTACTTCACCTTGCTTATGCATCCCAGTATGACGCACCCACTTCTCTGTTGTTCGAAACCTATATTAGATGAAGAATAGGATAATCACTTGCGATATCATTACCATAAAACAAATTCCTTTTGTTTGTTTAAATTCGTGCATCTCAAAATAAATTCACCATCATTGTGAATTTGGAACTCACAATTGGAGGATGTATATACACATGGCAGTAACGTTATCGTTATGAATCAATGGTATTTAGTCTCCCCACCACCCCTCCCAAACATTTCATTTCCCTCATTGCTTATCCAGCTTTTTGGCCTTTGTCCACCTGGTTTCCCATCGTCATCATTCCCATGTTCTTCTCCAACAAAGAAAGTAATGTCTTTGGGATTGTACAAGTAACCCCGATCGTCATTTACACAGAATGTAAATGTTCGTGTCTTAGTATATTATCGTGTGTAGAACAAAAAAAAGAAAGTTAACTACTCTTGCTTCATACAAAATGTAACCATCAAAACACTTATGGGTAATGGTATTGATCCTGTTGTCATACATATGATATTGAAATCAACAGCAGGGTGAAGTCTGTAAGTATTTCCTATTGTTTATAATGTCAAAATACAGTCATTATTGTCCCGATGCATGATGCAAAAACGGAGGCCTTAGTCTATGAATAAATGAAACGATATCGTTATCAGAAATTTTGAAATCATCCACATTACATGAATTCGTGAGTCCTTCCATTATTTAAGCACCTCAATATAATAGTCAGCACTATTACATAGGTGGATAACAAACTTGGATATGGAAACTGAAAATTATGGTAGCGATTTCGTTATCAAAAAAACTTATATTTTTTTAAAATATCGAAAATGAATGAAACCGTGATTACTTCACCTTGCTTATGCATCCAAGTATGACGCACCCACTTCTCTGTTGTTCGAAACCTATATTAGATGAAGAATAGGATAATCACTTGCGATATCATTACCATAAAACAAATTCCATTTTTTTGTTTAAATTCTTGCATCTCAAAATAAATTCACCATTGTTGTGAATTTGGAAATCACAGTTGGAGGATGCATATACACATGGCAGTAACGATATCGTTATGAAAGTCGGCTTCCCTTTTTCCCAAATCCAGTCTTTTAAAAGTCCGTCTCATGAACATGTTCAAGTGTAAAAGACCAACTGTTCAAATGATTTGTTCGTTGTATTTTGATAACTGAATCGGGTAATGGCTTTAATAAAGATTGCTTCATTAATCAATTAGAACATTTTAACAATTTTGTTTGAGTCAGTAGCTTCGGTAATGGTTTGGTTGCCTTTTTTTTGTTTTTTTCTTTAAACTTATATGAACGGACTACTACTTGTATGTTTCATCATCTATTCACCTATTAATATAGCCGCTATGCGGTGGATACTAGATTGAATTATATTGATGCGCAAAGTAATTTGACAAATTCAGTCGGGTTATCATCCTTGAAACACAAATTGCATGCGTCTGTCAAGATATGATACATAGCTACTAGTCTTACTCTCAAGACTATATGCCTTTGGCAGGATGTCCGATCGTGACTTACTAGTCATATTCCATTTCGGAGGACAATTAGTGTGGGACAATGGAAGTCCAATTTATAATGGAGGTTGCCCAAAGATAGCGTTCCTTGAAAGGTCCATAACGTATTCACAATTGGTCGAAAAAATATGTGGCCTCTCAGATGGGAACATACCTGGACATATCCCAAATATTCAATACCTTCATCAGAATGGGAAAGTATGCACTTTAGTTGCCATATCAAACGATGACGATGTAAAGATTATGTTCAGAGCATCTATGGGGGATGCCAGTGCAGCGTACCTGTACATCCAACCGTTCGCGGTTCATACTAAAGATCATCAATGGAATGAACAAAGGTATGCTATGATCCGACTTGTTATTTTCAATAATAACCTATGATATTGAGCAGCTCGAATTATAACCACGTGACAATTGGGATACAACAAAGCTGTTCAGCATAGTAGCCCGCCTTCTAATCTTTGGAAAAAGGTCATCACTATGGAAGGATATAGCGATACCAGCCCAAATGCTCACTATTTATATGCTTAACCTGTATCATTCTTTCTTTTGTTCCGCAGGGATGCAGCCAGACTGGATCTTTACCATCAAGATGGTAACACCAGCATCCATATAAACGACGTGATGAATTTGAGTAACACACTACCGTCTCCTAGGTATGTCATTTCATATCTTATATCGCTCATTGATCCTATATCGTTTCGTTTCCATATTTTTTTTCCCATCAGTTGCTTGTTTCAATTCTGTCAATATGACTTCTTGAAGCGTGTGGAATTGGAATCCCTTTAAAGCATCCTGCGATTATTTCAATCCAGCAATACATGTCCTCGCTGTAATTAATTTTCTCCTTCATTGATATAGACAATGCTCATTTGTCATGCAGGGTTAACCCAACGAAGAAATCGTCTGACTTGGCGTCAAAAACCCCCGCGGTGGTAAAGGAATCGAATATAAAGCATCCATATCCGTCTGTGGACCTCGGAGCAGATTTTGATGTGCCCTTTTCGCAAGGATGCTACAGCTGTGGAGGAGTAGAAAATTCACATGGAGATATTGATGCTGGACTGGATATCGACAATGACAATCAGGATTCTCTACATGTGTACTTAGAAAATCGTATAGGAGGTTACACCTGCGAAGGAGAGGGAAATGCAGCTGCAGATACTCAGCTTGGGTTGGGGCTTGACAGTGACAATCTTGTAGCTATGCAATTGGATACAGAAAGTTGTGAGGAAGGAGGCCACGCAGTATGAGTCGAAGAATGCCCCAATACAGATAATACTGGGGATTTAAGGACTGGCAGTGACGGTCTTGAATTTCTGCATTTGGCCGCCGGATTATGCAGAGAAGGTCCGGCTTTCTTTGGCCAAGGATTTTCCATTCAGAGTGAAGAGAGACTGGAAAATATACAGACTCGAGGAGCAGCCGCCACATTCCGGGACATATGATCAAACGACCCAGAGGCTGATATCGTTTTGTTGGAATGAAATGCAGGCAACAAGAGACAGTCAGAAACAGTCCTGTCCAATGCATCCAAAATTGTCGACACCATGTAAGCAGCGGATGATTTGCTGACCAAGCCACCCCAGGAGGGATCGCCGCACTCTATGTGGAAGGGCAGGGTGTTTAATAACCGTGACGAATTCAAAAGCACAGTAGCCAAGTTTGCTATGTATAAGAACTTTTGCCTGAAACCATTAAGGACCAATAGATTTGAAGCGACAGCAAGGTGTAGCCATCCCACATGTCCATGGCGTATCCAGGCATCTATTGTGGAAGATGGTCCCCATTTTCAAGTTAGGACCTACAATCCCGAGCATACTTGTTCAGGACCAATGAATGGAACAAAATTTCCTCAGGCAACTTCACGTTTGATTGCGGATTTTATCAAGGAAAGACTTAGAGTCCATCAAGACTACAGGCCAAAGGAGATTATGTCGGACTTTCAGAGAGAATTTGGTGTCCAAATATCTTACAGGAAGGCCCACATTGCAAAGGAAATGGCTATGAAAGACATTCGCGGTTCGTTCGAGGATTCATACAAGATCCTCTCTGATTACCGCTTGGAACTTAAACGCACAAACCCCGGCACCTTCGACAATTTGTGGATAGAAGATGATCACTCCTTCCAAAGATATTATGTTTGTTTTGGTGGCTGTGCCCGATCCTTCAAATCCTCAATCAGGCCACTAGTCGCCCTTGACGGGACACACCTCCGGGGTAAATACCCAGGATCGTTACTCATTGCGGTATGTCAGGACGGTGACCATGGGCTCTTTCCAGTAGCTTTTGCCATCGTGAAGTCCGAATGCTATGCAACTTGGTCATGGTTTCTAGCATGTCTTGATGAATCCTTGGATCATGTTCACAATCTTACAATAGTGTCCGATCGAATGAAGGGACTGACTTCGGCTGTCATGGATGTACTTCCAACCTCAAAACACTGTTACTGTTGCCGTCACATTTCACAAAATATTCAAGCGAGATTCAAAAACGACGGGATCGTCATGAAATTTTGGTGCGCCGCACGTTCAACTCGCGTATGTGAGTACGATAACTACATGGCGGAAATCAGATCAATTGATGTGGGTGCTCATGATTACATTAACGCTATCGATCACCAGCATTGGGCAAATGCATTCATCGAGGGACAACGTTACGACATGCTAACAACGAATATTGCGAAGAGCACAAATAGCTTGTTGAAGGATATTAGGGAGCTGCCCATCACACAGCAGATAGAATCGATACGGGCTAAGCTGATGGAATTTTACCAGAACCGGCGTGAGAAAGGGCTAAACATGAAGACAAGATTCACCCCATATGTAGACAAGATCCTTACCTGCGAGGCGGAAGCCTCACGGAGACTCCAATGTTGGCAAGCGGGGGAATATGAGTTTCAGGTATTGTCTCCGGAGTACACAGATGTTGTGCACCTCAATAAAGGTTCATGCACATGCTGCAAGTGGGACCTCCTTGGCATACCTTGTTCACATGCCCTTTGTGCTATCAAACTCTAGCGATATGATCCGTATGACTTTTGCGAACAATGGTTTTCCAGTGACTGCTATCGCGTAACTTATAATGATGTCATTCATGCCACACGCGATGGAAAGCAATGGGAACGTAGAAGTGAAGAGTGTGTGTTACCCCCGATTGGTCGCAGACAGCCTGGAAGGCCAAAAAAATGTCGGATACGAACGGAGGACAGGATGAGGAAACATGTTACATGCTCCCATTGCAAGAAGCGTGGTCATAATAGACAGACGTGTAGAGAGCCACCTCCAAGGGAATGAATCACAATTCCCTCAATTTTTTTGGATAAGACATATCTATAAAGTGTACACATCTTTTTTTGTATCTCGGTCTTGGTGTAAATACTTTTTTTTTGGTGGGGGAGCACGTTCTTCTCTAAATTTTGGCGGTATCTATCGATAATTGTGGGAGAACATAATGTGTTTATATTGATGTACAGGCACAAACCAAATTCACAGCTTGCATATGTTAACCTGTCAATTTTTTTGTACACTGGCACCTATCCACATGGGTCGTCTGTTATATATCAAAATTAATGAATACCATTTTGTAGTGATGAACTTGTTCATTTACTGTTTTCATTTTATTCCCAAGTTCCAAGATTACGATCTTGCTTGTTTCCTATACCGTAATGCTACGTTGAATTAATGAAGTTTGAAGGCTGTCTTTTCCTGTATACTGTTACTTCTTTGGTCTATTGTGGACTATTAGCTGCACAATAAAAGAATTTAGACTGGCCTGGAAGTTACTTTGGATGGAAGAGGTATTGATGGAATGGTTGGCACCATGTGATGAAGGGCAATCAAATACAGACATGGGTAGATTATTTGCAATGAAGACTAATCTCCTTTGTTCCAGTCAAAAATCTCAGTATTTGCAATGAAGACTCATCTCCTCTGTTCCAGTCAAAAATCTCAGTGTAAAGTTGCATGATTATATACAATGTCGTCTCCAAGAATGTGCATGCCAGATTGTCTAAGCGACGAACTGTTTCAATTGAACATGGAAGAAGAAAAATTTTATCTGACACTGGTCTGGGATATTGTTTACAAATATTTTCCATATGCACATGACTAGAGAGTAATTATACATACTTCTAGGGGCAACTTGAATTCAATCATCAAGTCGTCTCATAAGGCGTGTGCAATGAGCCTGGATTCATTCCAATCACGAGTACTGAATTGTTACAGATCTCTGTTTACCTCTTGCTCTGGCCCCAATAATTTTTATTCATGTTGGATCTGGATCTGGATGTGGATGTGGGGCTACATGCGCTAAAATGATTTTATCTGAACTAGCCCCTTAAATTTGAGATCATTCCAATCAGGCTATATATATTGAGATGCACAAACAATGATAAGTATATAACGAACTCAATCATAACATATTTGTCAAAGTTTCGCGATAATGACATCGTTTTGCTGATTTTCACATCCCTTTTTTTTTCACAAGCAACAAATTGGCAATAAGTATGTAATGAGATGCATAAAAGATGTGTAACACCTACGGGAACCTCAAATGGTATTTTTCCAACATATATCTTATGTTTACAGTTTCATTAACGTTACTTATAAATTGTAAGATGATGTATGATCAGTGCCCAAAAATTCCATGAACCATGCATAAAAAACATATGGTTTCCCCACATTCTACATCGTCCACTGACCCTAACAGCATATTTTAAAGGATGCCTAATGCATTAATTAATTACAACAGTAGCATAAAGTTGTTGGGGAAAACCATGCAAATCAAATAGGATAACATGTCAGGGGAGAGCAATAGATATTCAAGTCCAACGACGAATAACGGTGACTAACAGTGTGCTATGGGAGGACATGGGCCGTTTGATAACTCTAATTTGATTTTATGCACTCGTCAGCTTTGCATGGTATCCATTTGAATTGTTGCCATGCTCATCTCTTGTGCATTTGCCATTTGGTTATTGAGACCGTTTATTTAATGGGTCTGGTTGCAGGTGATATCCAAGATATTACATGTGTATCATCCATTCATTCAATGAAAAGGGATGGTAAAAGACTCATGTATGGATGGTGTGACATGAAATGTCTTAGTGAAACATCAGTAGAAAAAGAACATTGGAATTGCAATGTGGGTGTTCTAGAAAAGTATCTTCATTCTCTAATTTTTTACTTTGGCAGAAAAAAAAAAAAATACCACTCCAGCAGTTGCAAGATGGAGATAGAGGGGGGATGGAAGATCATTCCAACGGTTATAGAAACTGCAAATGAAAAGAAAACAACAAAATAGACAATGTGGAAGAGAGAAGAACAGGGAAAATCACCTTTGCTGAATATATCAAATGGAAGATGACGTTGCAGGAGTCGTGGGAGTTCCGCCTGAGGATCTAGCCAGATAATGCTTGGACAGCAGCGACTGGAGGGGAAATCTCGCCGCCGGGACATCGGAGAGAGGCAAAGAGAGACCAAAGCAGAGAGGGAGATAATGCACCGAGCGGAGAGGGAGAACGAAAGGGTTCGCAGCGTGCAGAGATGGGGAGGGAGAGAAAGAACCGAAGCCAGAAGCAGGATTAGGGAATGAGAGAAGAGGGAGGAGAGGAGGAGAGAACAGGGAGGAGAGGAGGATGAGAGAAAAGGCGGGAGAACGAAATCGATCGATAGTGAAAGGGATTTAGGTTAGGTTTCATGCCGATGTCGTTCGCAAGAGAATGGGTAAAATCGTCCCAAAGTGGCGTACGAACACTAATATGGGCAATTTTGTGTAGTCATGTATAAAAGTGGAGAATACATATTTTATAGCACTTTTTTGGTAAATGTCCCTATTTTATTCTGTTTTGTTTCTTTCTTTCAGCAAGAACTTGTTGATAGGAGCAGGCACTGGGGTGATCTGGAGGAAGAGGAGGAAGAGGAAGTAGAGGAAGAACAGTTGGAGGAAAAGGAATTGGAAGCAGGCAATCATTCTGTAGACAGCCCATCAAGGTATAGAGCTGTTTGACACTCAGTTTGGTTGTTTACATGAATATATCATAGTACTAACAGTGAATTCTTTATTTTTTACTCGACACCCCCACTTGTGTGGAGACACCCGATGTCATTGACCTCCGAAACCAACAGCGGAAAGAGCCTGAGAAACCTCTATATCAAGTGACTGCAGCATTTCTAGTTTTACGTATGTGGGTTCCTCGCAGTTTTTATTTCTATTTTAACACCTCTAATTGGAATTGAATTGGCTACTGATGTTTCTCAAAATTTGTAGGTCCTTGAAGAGAAAGAAGAAAAGATTGCTCCAAGGACCTTGATTGGAACTACACACACGTATGTATTAGATTGACTTTGGTATCAACGATATTGACTCCTTGATTTATTTATTTTTTATTGTTAGAGTGATACATTGCCACTGTAATCAGATTTTGTAATTCCATAATTGTCGAGCAGGAAAGATCTAATATTTCTTCTGTTTACAGCTACGTGGTTGGGAGTGGCACACAAGACAAGACGGCTGCGAAAAGGGTAAGATAAATGACTCAATGCCTTTGGTTCTAAAGTCACTGTTACCATAATAACAAGATTTCACCATTTGCTTGCTTTGACAATGGTGAAACGAAATACATCTTCAGATCCAACCAAGAACCAACACAAGGGCCTCTCTGATAGGGACTTCTATGAGTGAGTGGGTTTCTGAATTTAGATGAGCCTCAACTTGCTGATGGGTTCTTTGACCCTTACCTCTCTTGTCCTTAGCTATTTTGGAAATGGGTTTATTAACAGAAATGGAATAAGAGGAACAAAAAGAATGATTGATTTCTTCGAGGGAAACCGGCCTCCTTAAGTTTCGGAATAAATTCACTGATGATCCTTTATTTCTTCATGCCATGCAATTTATAAGGTAAGTTACATAGCTCGTTGAAACATACTCCTAAAAACTGACAACAAAATCATAACTAAACCAATTCAACAACTGGGCTTATTCTCCTAAAAACTAGCAACAAAATAACAACATTTGACTTATTCCAAACCACTTGTCCAAACCATGCAATTCCACATATGAAGGCCCATCCACTGTCAGGCACGTAAGACTCTCCAACCAAGAACCAATACCAGGGTCCCTCCAACCTGACAAATGCATTACTAGATCAACCAGAACCCTATCAGCCCAACACCATACCATTGACCAGCTAGTTACTGATACGGTAATGATGAAAATATCTGATTGATGGTGGGTGGTACAGAGCATCCTTAATCAACTAAATGGGATGGTATGGTACAGTTGTCACCTGCTATAGAAATGGTTGTTATCAATTCTCTCCCAAGACATTCTTTTCTGGATTTTCTAGATTTATGTCTGTTCTGTAGGACACTTTGGGAAGAGAAAGTCATGCTGAAAATAGGACTTCCTGAAATGCTTTCTGTCAATGGAGTTCACAACATTCTTTCGAGTACTTAATAACTGCCAATTGGGCTATCAAGATAGGGAATGGGGAAAAACAGTATTATAAGTCTAATCCATTAATCCTCATTGTTATGATTGAGGAATTACTCATGAACTCATACCTGACCCCCTTAACAATTTTTTTGTGGAATTTTTTATGAACTCTTTGATGACCCCTAGAAAGGACTATTTTTTTACTATTATCTGCATTGATAATATATTCTCTCTCAGGTTGATCTGCTTCGGGGACACAAAGCAGACAAAGTGGATGTCACCCTACAACCAGAGGAGTTGGAAGTTTTGGACACTGTTTTGGCTGCCAAGTAAGTGGAACTGTGATAAGCAATATTGTCAATTCCTTTATCATCTTGATGAAAAATAACTTTGTTTTTAGTTGGATCACAGCTACGAGGAAGCAAGGGAGGAAGAGAAGCTGCGTAACCAACGGGAAGATTTCGGCGAAATGGTTGCAGAGGTGAGCTTTTGGTCTGACATATTGCATCTTGCTTATTTGCTTGTTTATTGGTTCAACCGTTCTAATGAGATGGATCCGGTGCATGGTCAGAACAAGAGGAAGCGCAAGATGCAAGAAAAAGAAGGGAAGTCAAAGAAGAAAGATTTCAAATTTTATATCTTATAATTGTGTTCTAGTTTCGGGAGTAGCAAGCCAGTCACATTCGGATTTGTTGTGGGTTGTGGGTGTTATACTACGTATTACAATTCCAAAGCAATATGTTGTAATGGAAAGCCCATCATTTCTACCTAGTGTAGTAAAGCATTGGAAACAGGGGAGAGAGAACAATCAAAATGCCGTGTGGGTAATTGATTATTTCTTCTGCCCTTTGTTCATGCAACAAATAATCAAATAAACAACATCTTTATACATAAAAACAATTAACAAATTCTATCCATATTCTCATTTTTCCACTGAAGACCTCAGTAACAAAATGACCAAAAGAAAATAAAATGATCAACCAAACAGAACAAATGCAGGCATTACCATGTACTCAGGTAAAAAAAATTTCAACAAAACCGGGGAAAAACTCAGAGATCTCAACAATATGCATTAGACTTTTTCAGTTTCTATAACTGTTGTATAATGTGGAAAAAATCACTCAAGCAGTTAAAAAGATGGAAAAATATGGAAGATGGACGATCACTCTATCGGTTATAGAAACTGAATATGAAAACAAAACAACCAGATAGACAATGTGGAAGAGATGAGAACAGGGAAAATCACCTTCCCGGAAATCTGAATGATCGATGACGTTGCAGTAGTCTACGGAGTTCCGCCGTACGATCTCGCCAGATGATTTGCTTACACAGCAGCGACCGAAGGGGACGGCAGGAGTAGGACGTCGGAGCGAGGGAAAGATAGAGCAACAGCGCAGATGGAGAAGGAAATAGAGATGCAGGTCGGGGCGAGGATAACGCAGCAAGCGAAGAGGGAGGAGGAGGGATAACGCATCGAGGGGAGAGGGAGAAGGAAGGAGAAAGCAGCGAGCGGAAAGGGAGAGGGAAATAGAGGAACGAATCCACTGGCAGGACGAGGGAAAGAGAGCGGAGGAGGAAGAGAGAAAGCGCGGGAGAGCAGAAATGGAAACTCAGAATAGAACGAAAAGGATTTTGGGGATTTAGGTTGGCGATGTCGTTCGGAAAAGAGGGGTAAAATCGTCTAAAAATGACGTACGAACACCAATACGGTTATTTCTGTGTATTTGTGTCTAAAATTGTATAATACACGTTTTGGGACACTTTTTCAGTAAAAATCCCTAAAAATAATTCAAATAAATAATTATTTAATATTAATATTTAAATTAATTGTCAACTCTTAAAAAAGGAATAGAATGGTAGGTATGAAAATCTGGGCCGTGCTGTCCATGGGCAGCCAACAGATCTCCCTCCCTTTTTTTAATTTATTTTAATTTTTTAATTTTTTAATAATAATCAAGGCCATGCCCATGACCAATGAAAAAAATAATATTGAAATTTGAGGAAATTCGTCGATAAAGTTTTTAAAAAAATTATCCCTGATCCATGATCAACAAAATGCTTCTCATATCAAACCTTCACAGCTAATAATACCGATGCAGGCCAAATCCAGAATGCACAGTATCATGCAAGTACCTATGTTCCCAGAACATCACATGGTAAAAAGTAACACTATTGGCAATCTGATATGCATATATACTTCCACATATATTTACTTTGCATCATTCTATTTTCCTAAAAGCCACACCTTTTTCACACCCATCCATTATTTACAGAAATTTACACCAACCACTTACATGGGAACACAAATCGCCTCTATAAGAAAACAGATAATACAAAACCCAGAAAACAGGTAAGAGAAATGGGGGGTGTGGTGGTTTTCAAAACATGAGGCTGTTGCCCGCGGGCTTGGGGGCACTGGCCCAGCACAGCATGGATTTTGTCTGTGCCGGGCCCGGCCGGGCTGTGGGCCTCACAACCCTGGCCCAGCAAGGTCAGGCACGATTTTGTTGGGCGGGCCCGTGCTGGGCTTAAATCACCTAAAGTATTAACGTATGCGTGTATCCACTATTATTAAAAAAGAGGTTAAAGTTTGAATTTTAATAAAAACTCTATTTTAGTTCTATGGCTAAATCAAACGTCCCAGACACTAAACTAACCTATATCATAATGTCATAATAATAGAAGAGCATATACATGAAATTAGCCAAAAACCATATGAGAAAGCCCAACAAAATTCTTTTATCTTTTACAATACTTTAAAGAGAATTCAAAAATATGAAATTGCCCTTAAAATCAAAGTAAAAATAAATGAGAAGAAACTTCTCTTAGACAATGTGCTACTAAAAATCCTGCACTTTCATACTTGAAAATCACATTAATTTATAGAGTTTGAAGGCATCCCTTAAAATTGGGTCACATCCACACTAATGAGCCCAATAGACACTTCTTATTGAAAAGTCACGAATGAAAACGGCACAAATGTATTTTTGAAAAGACATAAAACTTAAAATATATAAAAAGACACATTCAAGTCTTAGATGCCTTTCGAGATGCATTCACAAGTGGGCCCAAAAAAGCTGATGTAGCTTCTCCTTAAAACAAAATTGAGTCTTTTTTTTTCCCAACCAACATTCAAGCTTTAAAGAGAAAGAATAAGATTGCATTTGTGCGTTGAAAGGAATTTGTGTTAAAAAAGAAAAATTATTTCTATTTTTTGTTTTACTATTTTACTAATTTAAGGTTATATTTTTCTTACACAATTTTTTTAAAAAAATTAATTAATTTCTCTTTCGATAGGGAGGATTTTAATTTCCAACCAAGATATAGAAATACACGAAAGTAGAATTGCAATATTCTATAGCTCACTTTGGGCCGACCTGAGCCCAACCCGAGCCTAGCCCACTTTGGGTTGGACCTTAGGTTTTGGTACACGGACTAGGGTTTGACGTAAAATATAGGCCCATTTAATGTACGGCTCAAGCTTGGATTGAGTGGTAGAGAGCCAAGCCTGCCCCGACCCAAGTGAGATATAAATTTAAGCAAAAGCAAGTCTTTTGCTGGAATGTGGACTCGAAACACATGCACATATGACTGAATTAGGAGCTACAACTTGAAGAAGTTGATAAAAAACTTTTTGTTTTTTTTTAAGTAAAATGATCATAAACTCAGGCTTTGGGCCAAGCAATCAGTGCCTGAGTTGGTGTACAGGGCCTAGATATTGCTTAACTGGCTCATGAATACTCCTATCAGCTGGGGATAAGCCATTTGGAGCTTTCTGCAAATAGTTTAAATAAAAAAAAAAGAAAATAGAAAAGAGGGATTTTTCAAAAAAATCACCTTAGCACACACTATACTAAAATGGCCTTTTTTTTTTTTTTTTTTTACAGTGCGCATGTAAGGTAATTTTTTTAGAGGATTTTATTGGAAAACTCATTGTAGGTGGCCTTTACACGAAAAAGTGAATAATAGTTCGGGCAACACGAAAAAAGGTACGTCGACCCATTTTCGTTTTTCTTTTGGAATTTTGAGAGTAGCGGTGCTAGCATCACTCGTCATCCCCCATCTGTTGCAGAGAAGAATAGGGCTACACACGACGGTCTCTCCGGGTTTTGCTTGGTCAAAACGGAGGAAGTAGGAGGCCGGGCTGCCTCGGTTCGATGGCTGCTTCTCCTTCCCTGTTACGCGACCAAAACTAGATCGAGATCCTCTATTTCTCTTTCTTTCCTCGTGACTTCGAACCCCAATGGCCCACTAGAGATCACAAAATCTCAATCCATCATCAACCACTTCGAGAATAGCCTAGTCCGCGGTGAAATTCGCAAACTCGAAGATCGGAGAGATATCGAAGAAGGCTTTGTAGCCAATGATCTTCTACACTGTCTTGAAATGGGAGGATGTAATCTTCGAGTGCTGTTGTTGTCAAAGGAGGAGTGATTAAAACCTAAATGCACCATTTAGGCCCCTCAAATAGGACTTTGTTATACCTACAGATGATATTAATTAGCATTAATTGTGATAATTTCGTGTTTACAAGTGCCCTAAGTGGAAACAGTGAATTCAGAGCTAAATGGAGAAAATAGAGCCAACGGAAGACGAACCAGACAAATTGCGTCCAGATGCAGGCTATTGCCTGCTGGAGTTCGGATGCCAAGCACGGGTAAAGCCCTCCTCTCTCCACGTTTTGAAGTGATTTTTGGAGAAAAGGCTATAAAAAGGATGCCAAACTTATTTTAAGGTCATTCAAGTCTTGAGAGAAGAACTAAAGGATGGTTTTGGATGATTGGGAAGAGCGCTAATAGGGATTTCATCAAGGATTCTTCATCCGTCTCTCTCCAAGAGTAACTAACTATCCACCTTGGGGTTCCAATGAAGCCCTAATCTTGTATTTTGGCAATGTATAGGTTCTAGGATTTTACTTTGAATGCTTTTGGTTACATGACATGGATGTTATCAATTGATTGGATTTTCTTTATTAATGCAATATCTATTTTTGGTATTTTACTCTTGTAAATTTTAACACCAATCTTATAATGATGCTTGAATGAATGTGTTGTTGAATCCAAGATAATCCATGCCATAGAGATAATCCCTTATTTTGTTGACTCTGTGAAGGTTTCTAACCAAAACGATGAAACCTTAAGTCTAGACTCGCTATTCTGCGAAGGTAGAGTGGATTCGTACCCTAAGATCTTTTCTTCGATTGAATCAAACATTGCTTTTAATTTGCTAATTTATGATTCAAAACCTCAAATCAATACTTTGTTTACTAGTAGGATTAATTTAGAAATTTGGGAACCAACACAACTTAGTCTTTTTGTCATAATGGATACTGGATACGACACTTGGTTAACATCTCTACTCTCACGAGTGTAGATAGTAGCAAGGTATAATTTATATTTGTAAACCCTGTTTTGGGATGATCAAGGAGCGATTCGAGGGCTTCTTTGAAATAGAAGCTTCCGATCGGATAGAAGAGCTGTTGATTGCGAGAGAGATCGTTCGAGTTGACGTAATCAACTGCTTGGAGTTCATCTGTGAGGCTGGGGGCATAATCATCTTCTTCTCCAAGGTCCCAGAGCATGGATTCCCATTCATCATTGGGGAGGAAGGAGGAGGGATGTTTGTCTGTGAGGATGCCGGCGGGGATAGTGGCGGAGGCGGGGCTGAAGTGGAGGTCGGGGATGGAGGTGGGTTTATAGGAGGAGGAGGAGAAGGGTTTTGAGTTGGAGATGTGAGCAGTGTTAACTAGAGGTTTCATCAGTTGTTAGAGAAGAGAAAAAGGAGGTTTCATCAGAGTCTCACCGCCCGAGAAAAAACACCATGGCTGCAACCACAGTGACATGGCAGGAGAAAGAAGGGATGACCTTATCTCTATCCGCTAGAGACAGCGACGCAACCATCGCTCCTCTCAAAGTTAAAGGAAAAAAAAGCGAAATCGAGACGACGCACCTGCTTGTAAGGCCTAAATTCATATTTTTCTTTTCGTGCAACGGACACCTAGGATGAATTTTCGATAAAATCCTCTTATCTTAAAATCCTCTGTAGAAAATCTAGTTAGTTTCTATATAGTTTCGAGGGTTTGACCAAACCAAATATAGATTCCTTTTTCGGGTTATCAGGAAAATATGTTGGCCTTGTTTGTAAAAAAAAAAAAAAAAACTCCAGAATGAGAATTTTCGTACATGCACCGTGGTTATACCTACTGTTGGAGAGACGAGCCACTGGAACCAGAGCTAGCTAGGGTTTCCATCGTTTCTTCGAAACCCCAATTTCCAAAATCTGTATCTTAGAGAGAGATGAAGAAGTACGGATTGCAGCTGAGGGCTGATCCTTCACAGCAGAAGAAGAAGCCCTCTCGTCCACCCCTCGCTCCTCCTCCCTCTGCCTTCTTCGAAGACGACGACGACGGTTGAATCGATTCTAAGATCGCTCGTCACGCAACGAAGAACAAGTCCCTTAAAGATGTAACATACCTACCCAAATCTCTCTTCCTTCCCCTCTCTCTCTCTCTGTATATATATCTCGATTTCTTGTTCATTAATTTCCCCCCTTCTTTCTACACAGATAGAAGAGCAGCACAAGAAGGCATTAGCAGAGGATCCTTCCGTATTTGATTACGATGGCGTCTACGACGAAATGAAAGAGGACACTGTACGCCCTCGAGAGCAGGATCGACAGGAGAGAAAGGTATTGGTTTCCCCTCTCTTAATGAAGTGATTGTTTGCTTGAATTCCTCGATTTCAGAAAAGACAACAGTCCTTTCCCATTAGCTATGTAATTTTTCTGGTGAATTGTAGATCTTGATGTAAGGAAATTACCTTTAAGTCCATTACTTGGACCACAAGTCCTTTCCTTTCCCGAATCGTGGTCATTATAGAAAATCCGTTTTCATAGGACATATGCTATTAATTACTCAAAAAGGTTTCTTAATGAGATACTATTCTCTACCTTGATGGATGGTTGAGATTAAGTCTAAGGAAACCGTAATTAGAAATTCGGTCCTCTTTTCACCTATAAAACAAAGCATTTCGTCCATCACAAAGGCATTCACGAAAATCAACACATTAAGGTTTTATAGGCAAGGAAAGAGAAACCGAAACCATTCACCTGGTCTCTTTCTCGACGGATCACAACATCAATCAGCAACAGCACCAGACTGTAGGATCAGAAAGCTCTCTGCATCAGGATGTCTGGAGGTACTCTTCAATTTATTTAAGATTAAATCCTACACGTGATTATCATGCTGTTCACAATCTTAGGTTTCATCTTAATAATAGTATAACATGTGGTATCGATGTCTAGAGGTACTCTTTAATTTATTTAAGATTAAATCCTACATGTGATTATCATGCTGTTCACGATCTTAGGTTTCATGTTAATAATAGTATAACATGTGGTATCAGAGCATGGTTTTAGAACACATGATCATCCATTAATTAGGATAACTATGCATCGCCATAATCGGAAAATATAGATCCGTTCTGACTCTGTTTTGCAACAATTTATCGATCCAACTATTATGGCCTGCATGAATGGTTTATATTTATGTTATTCCGTAATTTTTTTTTTATTTGGGCACGACTGTTTGATCGTGATTTATGTAAGTTTTGAATTTTCAATTATGTATAAACTCCTGCGTGAGTAAAAATTCAATGTAATAATGGAAGAGATCTGTAGCTGGTACGTCATGACTGAAAGGGAGGCTGTTTCGAGACTGAAGATGGCGTTTTGAAGCAGTCGAAGATAAAGACAGATGATCAAAAAGAAGGATAGAAAATAGGCCATATAGTTGGATCATATTTTCATAATCATTCCGTATTATGCTGATTATCATTAGTATGTTTCTTCATAATCGATGATATAATGTTTCAGCCCGAAAGAGCCGGAGGACAGCCCTCCGGGGCTCGGCCTAATTTATCAGTACTTTTCATATAATGAATGATCTATCATGAATGCATGCAATATATAATGTTTATATTCATATTAAGCCTTTTTTATCACTAAAGTTGTATGCTTAGGGTTAGGTCTCACCACAGTGACCCTAACGATTAAACACTGAAATTTGGCCCTAAAAGTACCATCATGATGTTTACATTACATATTGTTCAAGCGGGTATGACGCATTTAGTCGCCCACAGGCGGATTATATTCATACGATTGAACAAAATAAATGAGTGTTTGTTCCTAATTAAGAGTAACATCACTCATTTACACCACCTTGAATATGACGACCTTAGATGGTATAATGTGTAGAAATTATGGTCACTACCCACAGGAGCACCTAAAATTTTGTCGTTCATATTCATATAGTATGCATGTGTTGTTTTATTTTAATTAAAACCTTATTGTTGTATCTCTATTGCAGTTCTTCCAACCACTAATCTCACTTCGCATGCTACCTCTGTCACTAAGCTCAATGGAACCAACTTCTCAGAATGGAAAGAGCAAGTTGAGTTCACATTGGGGGTACTTGAACTGGATATCGCTCTTCGTAAAGATAAGCCAGCTTCACTTACTGAAACAAGTACCCCTGAGGAAACAACCCTCTTTAATGCCTGGGAAAGGTCTGACAGACTAAGCACTATGTTTTTGCGAATGACTATTGCCACCAACATAAAAACATCCCTTCCTACGCCTGAGAATGCTAAGGACTATATGAAGGCCATTGAAGCTAGGTTTAAGACTGCAGACAAATCCCTTGCGGGGAAACTAATGGCAGATCTTACAACCATAAAGTTTGATGGCACTAGATCAATGCATGAACATGTCATTGAGATACCCACAGCTAAACTAAAGCATTTGGGATTATCAGTGGACGAGGCGTTTCTCGTCCAATTTATCCTAAACAGTTTACCTCCTCAGTACGGGCCTTTCCAAATTCACTACAACACTATTACAGACAAGTGGACAGTGAATGAATTGGCTAACAAATTGGTTCAAGAGGAGGCCAGGCTGAACCAACAAGGAATTAAAGTAGCTCATCTCGTTCAAGGAGCTGGACACAAAGCTTTGAAAAAGCATAATTCAGGCCAGAAAAGGGCACCATCCAGATCTAATGAGGCTGGTCAGAACCCCAAGAAGAAAAAGAAGGAAAACATATGCAAATTTTGTAAGAAACTTGGACATTTTCAGGCAGACTGCATTAAACGTAAAGAATGGTTCGAAAAGAAAGGTAACCCTATGGGTTTCGTAAGTTATTTCGAATCAAATCTTACTTATGTTTCTTCTGATACTTGGTGGATTGACACTGGTGCTAATGTTCATGTTTCCAATTCAATGCAGGGATTCCTTACGATCCAAACCATAAACCCAAGTGAGAACTTCTTGTTCATGGGAAATAAAGACAAAGCTCCAGTTAAAGCTATTGGAACTTTTCGTCTTGTTTTAGATAGCGGTTATCAGTTAGACTTATGTCAAACTCTTTATGTTCCGTCTCTTTCCCGTAATTTGGTTTCTGTAAGCGCACTTGATAAAGATGGTTACTCACTTGAAGTAGGAAATGGTACTTTCAGTTTATTTTAAAATTCTAGTCGTATTGGTTCTGGAATTTTGATTGATGGGCTATACAAGTTTCATCTTGATAGTCAAGTTGCTGAAACCCAACTTGTAATAGTCAAGTTGCTGAAACCCAACTTACCCTGCATTCTAAGGAAACAAAACGAAAGTCATCTAAACACGACTCTTATTTCTTGTGGCATAAAAGACTGGGTCACATATCCAGTAAAAGAATCAAAGGATTAGTAAAAGATGGTGTCCTTCCGGATCTAGATTTTACTAATATTAAAGTATGTGTGGATTGTATTAAAGGCAAAACAACAAAACACACAAAGAAAAGAGCCACAAGAAGTACTAAGCTTCTTGAAATAATTCATAGAGACATTTGCGGACCCTTTGATGTTCCAACTTTTGGAGGAGAAAAGTACTTCATTACCTTTATTGATGATTACTCGCGTTACTGTTATTTATACTTATTGCATGACAAATCTCAGTCCGTGAATGCTGTACAAGTGTTCATTACTGAAATCGAAAGGCAACTAGACAGAAAAGTGAAAATCATAAGGTCAGATAGAGGTGGTGAGTTTTATGGAAGGTATGATGAAACAGGACAATATCCTGGACCTTTTGCAAAACTTCTCCAAAAGCTTGGAATTGTTGCCCAATACACAACGCCTGGTTCTCCATGGCAGAATGGTGTAGCTGAAAGGCGAAATCGTACATACATGGAAATGGTTAGATCCATGATGAGTCATGCTAACTTACCTATATCCTTGTGGATGGATGCTCTACGCACAGCTATTTATATCTTGAACAGAGTTCCCAGTAAGGCAGTTCCAAAGACACCTTTTGAACTGTGGAAAGGCTGGAAACCTAGTTTAGACATCTCCAAATTTGGGGTTGCCCAGCTAAGGCTAGAGTCTACAATCCACATGAAAAGAAATTGGACCTTAAAATGATCAGTGGTTACTTTATAGGTTACCCAGAAAAGTCCAAAGGATTTAGGTTTTACTGCCCTAACCATAGTACAAGAATTGAGAATGGCGAAATCAGTGGGAGTAATAAACCTCAAGATGTGATCATTCAGGAAATCAGGGTACCTATCCCTTTACCCTCTATTCCGAAAGATGTTGGAAATCTTCCCGTTGTTGAACCATTTAACAATGAGGAAAATCCAATAAATGATCAACAACTCCTTAATGAGATTGTCGCCAATGAACATATGGATAATGCACCAGAGGAACCAGGATTAAGAAGGTCTCAAAGACAAAGGAGATCAGCTATTTCCGATGATTACATGCTTTACCAAGTAGAATATGAAGAATGGACAATTAATGACCCGGTTTCTTATTCACAAGCCATTAAGGATGTTAATTCTAGTAAATGGATTGATGCCATGAAGGATGAATTGAAATCTATGAATGAAAATCAAGTCTGGGAAGTTGTTCAATTGCCTCCAGGACACAAACCAGTTGGCTGTAAATGGGTCTTCAAGACCAAACGCGATTGCAAAGGTAATATTGAACGACATAAAGCCAGACTTGTTGCTAAAGGTTTCAATCAGAAAGAAGGTATTGACTATACTAAGACTTTTTCCCCTATGTCAAGGAATGATTCTCTTAGAATTATCATGGCATTAATAGCTCACTATGACCTCAAGTTACATCAAATGGATGTGAAAACTGCCTTTCTTAATGGAGACTTGGAAGAAGAAGTGTACATGCATCAACCTGAAGGCTTCATAATTGAAGGTCAGGAAGACATGGTCTGCAAACTTAAGAAATCAATATATAGACTGAAACAAGCTTCAAGGCAATGGTACCTAAAGTTTCATGAAATCATTACTGACTTCGATTTCATAGAAAACATCGTTGACCCTTGCATATACCTCAAGATCAGTGGGAGTAAGTTCATGTTTTTGGTTTTGTACGTTGATGACATATTACTGGCTAGCAGCGACCTTAGTTTATTACATCAAACAAAGGATTATCTCTCTAAGAATTTTGAAATGAAAGATATGGTTGACGCTTCCTATGTGATAGGAATAGAAATATTCCGTGACAGGTCACTTGGTATTTTGGGATTGTCTCAGAAAGCATATATTGACAAAGTTCTAGAGAGATTTGGCATGATGACATGTTCCTCTAGTCCTGTTCCACTGCATAAAGGAGACAAGCTTGATCTTTCGCAGTGTCTACAGAACGAATTGGAACTTAAAGAAATGGAAAAATATCCTTATGCTTCTCTTATAGGGAGTTTGATGTATGCACAGGTCTGTACAAGACTTGACATTAGTCATGCTGTTGGGATGCTCGGTAGATTTCAGAGTAACCCAGGAATCGCTCATTGGAAAGCTGCAAAGAAAGTACTGAGATACCTCCAGGGAACAAAGAATTACATGCTCACATACAGAAAATCAAGTCACCTATAGGTGACTGGTTATTCAGATTCAGATTTTGCTGGATGTCCTGACACCAGACTTTGCACTCTTGGCTATGTGTATCTCTTATGTGGAGATGCAATATCATGGAAAAGCTAGAAATCCGAGTTGCTTTACTCATCCACCATGATGGCTGAGTATGTAACATGTTACGAGGCTGCAATTCAGGGAACATGGTTGCGTAATTTTATCTCTCAGTTTGGAGCTTTGAATTTCATCTCTAAGCCATTAACCCTTGACTGTGACAATGAAGGTGTAACCTTCTTCTCCAAGCATGACAGGATATCTAAGGGATCCAAAACACATGGACCTTAAATATCTATCACTGAAGTAAGATGTTCGATTACAAAAATTTGTCATTGAGTCTATACGTACAGATTTCATGGTCGCAGACATAGTCACGAAAGGACTACCTCCAAAGACCTTTCAAGGACATACTGAAAGCATGGGTCTTGAAGATAGTTCTTAATTATCATCTTCTGCCTTTTATTTTTGTACTTGTATTTGACGTTTATTGAGCTCTTAATGCAACTCTACATCTGCTATTTCTGTTTTTACATTGTTTACATACTTATGTTTGGATGAATGATAAACAGAAACAGTCTTTCACCATAGACATTATAAGATCATTACATATATCTCCTATTCTGGTCTAGTTATGCCGGTTGTCAATGCTGTAGTACATGGAAGTAAGCATGTTGCAAAATAATGTGTACACGCCATGACTCCCATTGACCACTGAATTAGCCAACACTTATGATAACCGACTAAAGAAATGTTTAGCATATAATGCGCGCCTTATGATTCCTAAAATGAAAACACTAAAGGATCTTCCTATCGACCAAGTGGGAGACTGTAAGGAAATTACCTTTAAGTCCATTACTTGGACCACAAGTCCTTTCCTTTCCTGAATTGTGGTCATTATAGGAAATCCGTTTTCATAGGACATATGCTATTAATTACTCAAAAAGGTTTCTTAATGAGATACTATTCTCTACCTTGATGGATGGTTGAGATTAAGTCTAAGGAAACCCTAATTGGAAATTCGGTCCTCTTTTCACCTATAAAACAAAGCCTTTCGTCCATCACAAAGGCATTCACGAAAATCAACACATTAAGGTTTTATAGGCAAGGAAAGAGAAACAGAAACCATTCACCTGGTCTCTTTCTCGACGGATCACAGCATCAATCAGCAACAGCACCAGACTGCAGGATCAGAAAGCTCTCTGCATCAGGATGTCTAGAGGTACTCTTTAATTTATTTAAGATTAAATCCTACACGTGATTATCATGATGTTCACGATCTTAGGTTTCATGTTAATAATAGAATAACACTTGAATGATGCAAGAATATTTGATAATGGGTTTGTATTTAATGGGTCCTTTTTGTTTTCTGTTTCAGTCGAAATACATTGAGGCTTTGATGAATAAGGCTAAGGTACGAGAATGGGAGCATGAAATAATATATGACAGAAAACTTGCCAAGGAGAGAAGCAATGATGACCACCTCTTTGCAGACAAGGAAAAGTTTGTTACAAGTGCTTATAAAAAGAAGCTTGCAGAGCAGGCCAAATGGTTAGAGGAAGAACGAATAAGCCAACTGCGTGAAGAGAAAGATGATGTATGTCCAACATAACCACTTTATGATAACCTGGTTTTCTTTCACAGATAATATGTTGTTTTGTGATTTAGGAAAGGAATGCATATTTTCTATCAGTGTGGACTAAGAATCTAAGTTGAGATAACTATCATTACTACATCAGAATATGAACATTGGCGCCTTGTGTATCCTTCACTTTGCCAAACTATCTGCCACTTCATTTCTTCTCTATGAATGTGGTAAAAATGGAACTGACAATGTAGATCATGGGTCTAATATTTCCCATAAACGTTATGTTGGCCTACAATTTTTGGTTGCATATCTTGTAGACTTTTGTTGGACTCCCACAAATGGAAAAAAAATGAGAAGGAAAAACTAATAATAAACTTTTTTTTTAAGGTCTTGCATCCAATTCTTGGAAGATTTGTGTTGTAGTGATAAATTGCTATATGAAAGTTTCCCTCTCCATGTTTCATTTCTACCTGTAGAATATTAATGGTTTATAAGTATATTAGTATATCTGGTTCTAGAGTTTGTTTGAGCACACCTTAATATTGTTGGAATTCATCGGATGAGGAGATTCTCTCTCTTCTTGAGCTGCTTATGCTTCTTTGAAGTGTTCTTATTCTATATTGAGGAAATGGTTCGTGTCTGTGGTGGCCAGATACTAGAGGTATGTCTCGAGTAGGTCTTTTTATGTGCAAATGGTGTATTGTAGGGTTGTTTCTGATGGCTTTCTGAGATTTTTGGTGCAGTTTGGACCAGGCCCAAACCCAATGGGCCCAACCCATGAGTTTGGGTCATCAATTTGACCTGACCCATTAGAATGGCCCACAAATCCTAATGGGAGGATCGAGCAGCATTCTGTCGTGGGAAGTTATCCTAGTTAGCAATTTTCCAATTGCTTTAGTATTTTAGAATTAGTAGGTTTCTTTAATATTGGAATTCTATGTTTAGTAATAGAATCTTAATAGGATTTGAAAGGTCCTTTGATCTTCTCTATAGATATGTAAATCCCCTTTAGGGATCGACACATCTTATTATTGAATTGAAATTGAGTTCTGGGTTGCTATTGCTTTGATTTGCTTCTTGTGCGTGAGTTCTTGGCTGTTGAATTCATCTGGATTCGGCCAAATCCCTACTGCGAGTTTGGTCCTCTTCCCTTGGCTGCATCAATTTTGGATGATTAATGCACCACCAAGAGTTAAGTTTCTTGTTAGACCATGGGACAAGATAAGATTAGATTGTCACTCATCTTAAGAGCCATAGGCATCTGTTTCTAATTATTGCATTTTATGCTTATGGGAAGGAAGGATGCATATCATTTGCTTATACGATGTGCTTATGAGATGAGGAGAAAGTTCATCCCTAAGCATATTATGCTTATGAGATGGAGGATGTTTATCATTTGCTTGTACATATGGTACATACGTGATGGGAGGATGTTTATCTTGTACAGCTATTATGCTCTTGGGATTGGGAGGATGTTTATCGTTTACTTGTACGTTATCCATTTGTGATGATGTTTTGTGATTACTTTCCTGGAAGAGGATCGAAGTGTATTGGGTTATGCCACAAATGCTAAAATCCTGGATAGAAAACTAGCAGTTTGCTTGTTACTCCTATTGCAGTACTGTCTTGTGGAGTTTTTCCCTTGATATTGTGGGAGTAAAAAACAAAGTGTTCTAGAACAAGTTGGATTTAGCGAGGGGTGTTGTTATGAAGGCTTGGGCCAATGCTATTTTGTGTTTTTTCTCTCTATAAAAGAGTTTGCAAAAAGTTGACCTCTGTTTTTTCGGGGGGTTGGATAGAATGATGTGGTGGTAGTCCATCAGTAACATGAGCCATTTTCAGTTTCATTTCTCCTAGATATGGTATTGTTAAATTAGAAACATAATTCATGTAGCTGACGACAAAGCTTTGATAATGAGTATGGTGATGGTATTGTGAAATTAAGTTTTGATTATAGTGTTGTGAGGGTAGTTTAGTGCAGAGATAGGGACCTTATAGGGGTGTGTGTGTGTGTGTGTGTGTGTGTGTGTGTGTGTGTAAAGGGAGGATTCCGTACTCCACAAATTTCTATTTATGCAAAAGAGAAGAATCCTCAATTCTTATCCTTCCCACAGGGAATTGTACCCTCCATATTGAGAAAAATAAATTAATTTTTCTCTTCCACATGGAGAAAGCCTTACACCAAAGGATGGAAGAGCGATTTCCTAGCCATTGTAGAATTCGCTCGTTGCTCAAATGTACCCTATACATGATTTTGACTAGATGTCTTCGGATCTTCCAATCAAGCTTTAGTGTGATGCTTGTTGATTGTAGGGAGCTCTTTAAGATGGGTGTGGAAGAGGTAGTTGCTGAAGGAGATTTCTTTCATCCAATTTTGTGGGCTTTGGATTCGTTTCCACCCTGATAGAGGAGGTCTATGTGTTGGGATTGCGAATCATATTTTGCGTGAAGGATATTTGTTCATAGAGAATGGGTAAAGAGAATGAGCTTTCCTCTTGTTTTTTTTTTTTTTTTGGAGAGTGGCCTCTACTTCCTATTTGTTTGTAGGGTGGAGTAAAATAAAATAGAATTGAGTGTCAGTCAGATCAAGAAGAAAAAAAATGGAGGGAGTTGGGAGTCAAAAGCACCATTTTTGTCATTTTGTGCATTTTAAGAGCATATTCTGTCATTTTGTGCCTTTTTAGAGATTTGTGCCTTTTTAGAGCATCTTTTTTTGTCATTTTGTGCAATTAAAAAGGTAACTTTTTTGTCATTTTGTGCTTTTATTCATTTCATTTTACTCTACACTATCTTTTTTCCTTGATTTGACACTCTATTCATTTCATTTTACTCTACCCTACCAACAATCAGGCCATAAAAATAGGGGCTCCTAATTCTTCCTATTTATTGTAGATTGCTCTTTTAATAGAAGTTTTAAGTTAACATTTCAAAAAGGGTAAAAAATGGAAGAAAAAAAAGTGAGATCTCGTAACGTTAACCGACTCCTGAACTTGCCTTTCAATTCTCTACCCCAAATAAGATGTTTGGAACCAACCCTAACAGTTTTAGAAAACCTGGTTTAACTAGTCCAAATAGAACATTAGTATTTGAAGTCAAACACTCCTTACTCCTTAGTGTTGCCTCCATTGACCACAAGTGGCTGCTTTTGAGCAGCTAAAGATGCCAGTAAGCTGAAAACCAACCAAAACAAGCAACAACATAACAAGTAAGCACAGAAACAAAAGAGAGGTCACAAACTAAAACATAAATGAGCTATAGCTGAACTCTGAAGTGTAACACTATCCTTGGTCAAGCCACCCAATTCGTTTTTTGTTCTTTGGAAGCCCTGCTTTGAAGCAGGTTGATTTTTCAATGACGAAGATTATTTATGTGAATATTTAGTGCTTGTTCGTCCAATTCTGAGCTAGTTTCTGTGGGGAGGTGAGGGGTATAAAAAGCACAAGACTCATGGCAAGGTTACATGGAGTGGATGGTCAATTTTCTGCTTAAAATACGTCTCATGAAAACGAAATCAGATCCATGTAGATTTCTTCCCTTGCCCTTTGATCCTTGGCGGAGACCAGGTCAGGAACATATGAACATGCTTCATAATTCCTGCAGTTCCAGGCTTATACCTATACAGAACTGTAGATTTTGAGTATGCATGTTGGTCAACATTACACAGTTCCAGGAGAGGAATTCTTCAATGTCTCAATCTTATTGGCCTGGAAATTATTATATAATTTGGCAGTTATACATTTAAGTTGTTTTCTTTGGGAACTATAGTAGTCTTGTTGACCTTTCTCTTGACAGTTCTACTGATATCCTGCTCTCTTGTTTCTAAAGGTTACTAAGAAGAGTGATCTGAGTGATTTCTACTTCAATATCACCAAGAATGTTGCTTTTGGTGGCAAAACTGCTGATTCAAAAAAAAACCCATGAAGCAGGAAAGAAGAGAAACTGTTGAAAACACCCCAGAAATGGAAAAGCTCCCAACAGAAAAGTCTCCTAATTCTGCCAGGGGTGCAAGTAGCAGTCAAGGAGGGAGTTCTAATCTATCTCAAAATAATCTCGACTCTTCAGACCAAAAATCAATCCCAATGGAATCTTTGCAAAAAGGAATTGCTGGAACTGAGCAACAACCGGATGATCAAGCAATGCAAGCTCGCCATAAGAGAACTGAAGATGCTTTAGCTACTGCAAAAGAGAGTTATTTGTCACGCAAGAGAGCAAAAGAGCAGTAGGGCAAGACACATCCCTAATTCTTTTTTTTCCCTCCTCTCAGCAGTGCAACTAGCACATTAGCCATGTGGCTTCTATATGGGGAGCCAAAAGAGCAGTAAGGCACCTTCTATTAGGGGAGCTAGGTCATGGTATCTATTCAATTGTACGATATTTTGATGACTGTTTATTGGTTTTGGTCTTCTTTGAACTGATTTGGTAGTGATACCATAAAGAACGAAAGAAAGCCGTTTACTATAGCTACAAATGTTCCCTTTTGTTTTTCATGTAACATTTGTAGAATATCATGGATTCCATGAAAAATATTTTGAAGCTCATTTTTGTTTTAAATTATCATTATATTTTTATGTGCCACAGCTTACAGGGGAATTTAGGCCCCGTTCGGCATCGTGCCAATGGGCCGTTCCCATGTTTCGGTGGGATAAATTTGAGAGAACAGTGTTTGGTTGGTATATTGGTCATCCCGGATCTTGATTCTGCTAGCACAATCCCTGAAATCTTATCCCACTGGCGCAAGAAATTGAAGATGATTGGATTTCTTTTTTTTTTTTTTAATTGGAAGAACTCCCGGGCACGATTTGCATTCTTCAACCCTTTTCCCGCGCTCTCAAAATGATATAAGGACTATTGATATGTATCGGCTTTGCATCTTCTCCTTCGGCATCTTCATCATCTTCTCTTATGGCTCCAACCTGCAAATCTATCTCCAAAAGATCCTGGTATGATTCTATCACTCATCTCTCTCTTTTCCCTTTGCCTCCATATACCTCTCTGCATCTCTCTCTATCACTCTCTGTGTCTCTCCTCCTCAAGTTCGATTACCCACACATCCAAATGACATTTCTCTCCGTCCCCCAATATCCCATTATGACCACCAATGTAATCTGCCTAACCCACTTTTACTCTCATACCCTCTTAGATCCCTCCCGTCCCTCTCTCTGTATCTATCTCAGGGCAAGAGACCCTCACAAATATCTGAATCATCCCCTCCTCCCCCTCGTCTCAAAAGCCCCTTTTCTTCTCACAAATCACACGACACATTTGTTTCACTTCTTTTTTTATGATTTGAATCATATATAGTGTGTGCTATTATATTTTGATGGCCAATTAATCTCTTATGGCTTTTCTTCCTATAATGTTTGTTTACCATATGTATTGTTTTTTGAAAGCTTATATTATATGATAGCCATGGTTCTCTTTATTTCAATAAAAGTGTGATTGATGAACACATGTTAACATCCAATTGCTAGTGGATTTCTCATGTGAAAGTAATGAAAAAGTTTCTTTAATTATGCTATTTTGACTCTGTCATTGTTTGGTTATTTTGTTGTTTGAGACTTTTTTAAGCAATTGTTTGTGTTTGTTTGGATGAAAGTTCTTTTCTGTTAGTTGATATGAAAGAGTTTTTTCAATTAAGCTGTATTCAATCTATCACTACTTTCAAAACACTGAAGTCAAGAATCTTATGCAATTGTGCAACCAATCAAATTAAAAAAAAGCTCATCTATTCAACTCAGGTGAGGCAGCTAGCATCATTTGATTTTTGTTTACTATGTTGACTTCGAGGTCAAGTTTTAAAACATCATTTGCAAGACACAGATTTATTGAATTCGTTAAAGAAGCCACATAACATGTCAAGAAAAGTCGGACTACGGTAATGAAATGAAGTTATTTAGTTTATACTGTAAGGTGCATTCTGTTGTGAGCTTATTCAGTCTACTGTTTTTGTAAGTTGCATTATGGTGTGATTTAATCACATGGAGATAATAGACTGAATTTAAAGTTGTTGTTGGTGTGAACTAAGGAAGGTAATGGGTGCAAATTGCAAATAGACAGGGCCTTTTGAAAGCAATGACTTATTTTTGTTCTTCTTTTCCTTTTTTTTAAAAAAGAATTAACCTTTACTTATTGGAGTTTTATTTTTTCATTGCAAGTAGAAGTCCTATAACCATCACCATTAGTAGTTAATGGGTTATGATCGTAAGGTGGAGGAAGCAATGGGGATTTCCTGTATGAGCTAAGTAAAGAAGCTGTCTTTTTTTGTTGATAGGATAAGATGTTTCAAGCCTTATGAGCTTATTTAGAGAGCTTCTAATCTGGTTTTTATTGACACCCAAATAAAAAGAAAGGGAAGATCTTGATGGCCTAGTCACTAGAATTGAGAGAAATGCAAGTGTCATCCTCACCCACAATCAATAACTAACCCTGTGTTCATCCTCACTTCACCTTTTGCACTATCATTCCTTATTCCTATTCCCCACTTGCCATCGCATATAATTGAAAAATAAGAAGTGCTTGAGAAATAAGCATGGCACTTAATAACGTAAGCTTATTACGTTTAGATGAGAAATGTAGAGGAGCCATTACTATTATTTACAGTCTTATTAGTTTCTCACCACATAATATTTCAGTTTTTCAAATAGCAATCCCTCACTACAAGCTTAACAAAGAGTTCTTATCAAACACTAGGGTCTACAAATTTCTTCAAGTCTTCCCGCATGGCGAAGATCTTCTTCAAACCTGAGTTTTTAGCCCTAGCGTCCTAGGCCATGCTATCAGAAGACTCCCCGCTGTAAAAAAAGTTGGAGCTACAATTCTTCCAACTGCTGTACTTGACTTTCGAGCCCTCCTTCACCTTAAAAAAATCATAGAAGGCGACGAGCTAAAAGTACAAAAGCTTGAAATCCTCATACTACTCCTCAAGGACATCGTCGATAGGCATGAACTCTTCATAGAGTTTGTCGAGGATAGGTAGCCCGGTGATGGCGCTCAATTCCTTCAAAGAAAGATCAATCTCACCATTCGTAACAATGAAGGTGGTGATTTGTGGAAGGAATGACTCCAGCATGGCCAAGAAAGCTTCATCGGAGAAAACCACGGTTTGCCAAAAAGCGCGAACCGCGTCAAAAATCTCGGCTTCCTGCAGGATGGCCCCACCAACCTTCAGGGTGTGATCAGTCCATGATTCTCAGCTTGAGTCAGCACTGAAACGGCCACGAAGTCAAAAAGGCTTCACCCAATTGCTGCCGTCACTTCGAAAAATGCCAAGGCCCACCAGTCTCAAATCGATCGACGGATGATCAGAACCTTGGTAGCCATTGGCTGGTATCAACATGTCCATACGGACAAGCAACTTCTCTGTATAACCGGAAGGGCCGCCAACAAAAACCCCATTCTTGATCACATTGGTCCTCTTCACCCAACTCAGAGGATCCTCCCTCTTAGGGCATGTGGGAAAAAGGCTCATGATCAAGATGGTTCGATCGAAAGTTGACTGGATAGAAATAGTTCTCTCCTCACCATCTGCCATGTAAGAGAATTGAAAACATCTCCTTTGGTATGTCAAGTCGTCATGGACGGTATCACCAAAGAAAAATGTAGGCTTGGGCACAATGCTCTGATCGTCCATAACCCAAGGACAACTGCTTACCGCAATCTTATAGAATTCCTCATCCTTGAAAGCGATCAATCTCTGTCTCATCTCATCACAGTTGAGGGAGTCACACTCTTCCAAGTTCTTCTCAACAAATTGGACATTCTCCCAGGCTTGCTGAACGGCCACATTAAAAGATCTGGCATACCGACGAGGTGCATCAGTAATAGGCCCCTTACCCTTGTTCGTTCTGGAGGAACTACCTGCAAAGGATGGAAAGAAAAACAAAAATCAATCACCAAAATGACATAATTTTGCTAAAAAATTCTAGCGAAATTTTGACATGGTTCCGGGGCAATTCTGAAAAAAAGGGAAACACCCCGAAAAATATAGGAAGCCTGAAGATGAGCTCAACATCATTGCAAGCTCATAGTTAGTGGAAAATTCTCAAAGAAGGTTTGAACTCAAACATTGCTGCGAGATTAGGTCAGTCTTATCAAATTTCGGCAAAATTGGAAAATGGCTCAACATTGTTATGAGCTCCAAACACCAAAACTAGCAAAGCTCCTTAAAATCCTGCAAGACTAAGGGAGGGCACAACATTGCTGCGAGCTCCAAATCCCAATACTTGTAAAAGATTTCCAGGTATGCATCATCATGCTTCCAAATCAATTTACTAAAAATCATGCATCAAAGAACATCATCATGCATTAGATGCTAGGAAAACCTTAACCAAAGTTTGACCAATTCCAACCCAATTTGGTCAAAACCAATCAAACTTTATCCAAGTCAAAAATTATGTTAGCTTGACCTAGAGACTCTAGCCTTTTATCTTGATGCATCAAACGAAAAAATGCATAAACATCTTGAAATTGCATAACCTCATTATCATGATGAGCAAAAAAAAATGAAAAGAGAAAAAAAACCTCTTAAAAAAAAATTTCTAGGCTGGCCCACAAGCCGTGGCCCATGGCCACGTGGCCATACGGCCAAATCCATACGGATCTGTCTATATGGCCCAAAATAAAAATAAAAAAAAAGAAAAGAAAAAAAACAAAGAAGAAAAAAAAGAGAAAAACCGTGAGCAAAAAAAAAAAGAAGCACGAACAAAAAAAGAAAAAAAAAACCTGCTTAAAAAAAAGAAAAAAAAAAGAGGAGAAAAAGAAAAAAAAGAAAAGAATAGAAACTTTTCCTACTTCTACAATAGAGCTTTCTTGTGAAGGAAGAAAACTTACTTGAAGTTATGGATGGAGAAGAAGGAGACTTGAAGATCTTTGAAGAGAAGTTCTTAATCTTGGAGCAATCTTGAAGATTCTTGCAAAAAGAAAGCAATGGAGCAAAAGATCCAACCTCCCCTTGCTTTTATAGAAGAGAGCAAACCAAAAGAGGAAACAAGGAGAAAAGAAAGGAGGTAAGTGCTAAAAATTGGCAACTTTCCCAAAAGAAAGATACTTTGAAAAAATCTCTCCCAAAAATAAGAAAATTTGAGAGATTCTCTCCAAGTAAGGATATTTTTAGGTATTCTCTACCCAAAAGAGATATTTTTAGATATTCCCTACAAAAATGACACCATATGAGATCTAAACCATCTTCAAAGCTTAAGGACCCATAGGTTAGCCCATATGAGCCAGGTTTGACCACCTAGGCACTAAAAGTGGCTTTTAGTCAAAAAATCCCTCTTACCAAGAGCATACAGAAAAAAAAAAAAATGGTTCCATACCTCTTTTGAGTTTATTGGACCATTCAAAAAAAAAAAAAAAAGAAGAAAAAAAAAAGCCTCATGAGTTTCCAAAAAACCAAACCATCCAACCTCATGAACCAAATTAAGCCAAATCTTGAAATTGACATTTCACAAAAAACCAAACCCTAGTCCCCTAACTCGCCACATACAGCTTGTTAGGTTACAAGACTAAAACCAAAACCAAAAAACCAAATCATGACCCCCTAGCTCGTCACATACAACTTGTTTGGTCATAAAGTCAAAACCAAATCTGACCCCCCAACTTGCCACATACAGCTTGTTAGGTCACAAGGTCAAAATAAAAAATCAAACCCCGACCCCCTAACCTGCCACATACATCTTGTTAGGTCACAAGGTCAAAAACCAAAAAGCCTTTCATGACCGTCTAATTGCGCCACATAAAGCCTTTAGGTTCACAAAGTCAAAAGGGAAAAATCCAAAAACCCAAAAATCCAAATCCCCCTTGTCATTTTCAAAACTTTTCCCTGAGATGGTATGTGATACCTCTCACTACCATAAAATTCCCCCGGAAACTCAAAAGGCTATTAAAAAAAATGCCCAAGACTCTTGGTCAAGTTAGAAGCTTTCCTTCAAGTTTTTCTTCGAGGCACATCGACTCCAAAAGTTACTCGTCGCTGTACCTCGAAAGGGCATTTGTTGACACCAAAAAAGTCACTTTGCCTCCTCAACATCAAAAAGCCACATGAAGCTGCATCCTACTATAAACAGGCAATGCTACTTCAAGCATCAGCTCTTGTCAGAATCAAAATAAAACAGCAAGATCCTTCAAAACAGCCAAAAGAAGAGTACACATAAAGTTTCAGGCCATTCCGACATCATTTGGCCTAACTTCACTCCTTCGACAGCTAAACAGGCGCTTCCGGCGGCGACTGTGTCGAAGACATCAAAACTTCGATTAGAGCCTACGGATGATTCCGAAATACCTCCAAAGGGCTCCTATCAAATTTCAAGTCAAACCAACAACGTTTGACCCTCCATCAACCCTTGAGCAGCAAAATCAAGCCTCTCGGCAGTGAGAACCACCGAGGCCATCACTCATAAAACAGAGCACATGAGTGGCTTTAACATGCTCCCAGAGGGCTACACGTCTAATTTCAGGTCATTCCGACAACGTTTGACCAGACTTCGATGCTCCGAAACAAAATCAAGGCTCCTGGCGGTGGAGCACCCCGAGACCATGACATCAAAATCGAAGCTAATGGATCATCTCAAAATGACTCCAATAGGCTCCCTGTCAAATTTCAGGACAATCGAATATCGGTTGACCGCACATCAAAGCGCGACATCTTCCTCGCAGCAAAATCAAGTCTAGTAGTGACGGGACCCCAAATGGCTTCAAAACTCAAACAAAAGCCCATGGTTGGTCCTATCTACTGCTCAGGAGGCTTCACCTCAAATTTTGGGTCATTTCGACATCGTTTGACCCAGTTTCGACTCTTGACGGAAAATCGACTACAAAGTCTTCGGCTTTTCCAAAAAATAGGAAACTTTGTGCTCTGGTTTGCGCAGCTTCCCATCAAGTTTTCTTTAGGAAAATCAGGTCAACAAATGAGGAAAAATGACAAGAAAAATACGGGAGAAAAAAGGAACAAAAAAGACCAAGAAACGGCCGAAAAATGACGACCAAAATGGGAAAACCCCCCATGGTCGCCGGTAACCCTGGAAATCTGAGTCGTCGGATTTCCGTCGGGTGTCCCGTTTTCCGATCTTTTTCACGTTTCATGAGTTTCAGCCCCCGTGATTTTTCGAAAATCCAATTCTTGATGCTTGGAATCGACTGATCTTCACCAACATCTCCGATCCGCCATCAAGAGCATAAAATCATCATTGATCGCTTCAAGATCGCCAACCGGCTGACCAAGAAAGTACACTCTATGTCCAATCGATCGAGAAATCGACAAAACAGATGTCTCCGGCCCACTGGCATCAATCAATGTCTGAAGTTGCATCACCATCTGACATCAAACAACATGTGGATCCATCGGCGATCGTCACAAGAGGAATTCCAAAAGACGCGGCACGGCCCGTGACTCTTCAAATGCCCAGGCGACCACTTAATGATGTTAATTGACCCGTTTTATGACAACTTAATGCGGTATTAACCCATTATTTTGGACAGCCCAATCAAATCAAGGAAAAAGGAGTTACAATTCCAAGCAATAATGGCATTAAAGCCATGAAACTCCCCTCATCATGGAGATTAAAAGCAATTAAATGGCCAGCATTCTCCATCGGCCAATCACAAGCCAAGAAAAAGGAGTTACAAAATCAAGAAATAAAAACTTGTAACTCCTCCCATCATGGAGCATCAATGCCATCAATCATCTCATCATGGCCATCAATGCTCATAAACCACCCCATGGCTACCAAAAGCCTATAAAAGGGGGTTCATTCCAAAGATAGACATCCACAAGAAGAATGTCGGAGTCTAGAAAATCCGAGAGAAATTCTGAAGAAGTCTTGTTACTCTACTGCAAGAAACACCACAAGGTGATCGAAGTCCCTTGTGGGGCCACCCCCCAAGGCAAAGCTTTTCTTCTCCTTCTATTCATCATGGCCTAAACGCAGCTTTTCAGCCCATTTACTCAATTTTTATTGGATATAGGACCTCCCCTTAGTCTTTATCCTCTAAAAAATTGAGGTTAGAGCCAAGCCAAAAGAATCAAAGTATCATGTGTTCTCATCTGAAGGACGATGGCGAAGTCCATACATGACCTGCGTCCGTCGATCTGAACGAGTCCCCACAATCTCCTGAGAAGTTAAATCCCTTTTCTTACTTTTCTATTGTATCTTGTATTTTTTAAAGAGACAAAAAAATCACAATTCTTGTCTTTCATTTATGATGAGATTTGTAAATCGACTTTTACGGCAAAAAACCGCCTTTCATGGCAAAACCGCCTCTTACGGCAAAACCGCCTTTCACGATACCAAATCGCCTTTCACGGCAAACAAAAAATCGCCTCCTACGGCATTCAAAGAAAAAAACTTGTCTCTTTTCTGAAATATTTATGCAATTTAAAAAGTTAGAAAAAAGATTGATTTCCTTTCTACTTGTGAAGGTGAATTTCCGGATCACCATTTCAAATTCCAAGTAGAATAGAAAATCCGGCATACCTGTACAAAAAATGTTGATGCCAGCTTTTCTCCTCACTGGACCCCGCAGCCCCGAGGCGGAAAGAGAGGACGAAAGCTGGGTCCATCAGTGGAAGGGCGGGTGCACTCTTATTTGCACAATTTTGGAACTTGGGTTAATGGTGTGATTCAATCTACTCATCAACAACTAGCAATCCAACAGAAGGAACCCAATGAAGAAGAAATAAAAGACTAAATAGAAGAAGAAAGAACAGACATGACCATAAATAAAGTGCATAACAACTAGCGATCATGGAGAGAAGCCAGGCTCCCACCAAGTGTTGACCCAAGATTTTTATTTGGGTGGGGCTAAACTTTTGCTCGAGTTGCTAACTTCTTTCACATGAACAATACCAAAAAAGAAAGTTTATTACATTTAAATAGAAACAAAAGTTTTTTTCATGCTCAGATTTCCTGCCCAATTGAAGGGTCTTCCCACTATCTCTCCCAAGTTCGGGTTATCATCAATTCATCACCATCAAATAAGCCTAAGATGGTATCTTCTTTAATCCTAGGCAATGCCCTGAAACAGTGATTTAGGTGAGCACCCAATTACCCAATTTGGATCCCAAAGGGGTTTTATTTGGGTGAAAGAATTTGGTTGCATGTACTTACCTTAGCTGTAAAAATACTTCCCTATAGTTGGTCATGAGCTCATGGCAAAGAAGAAAAACCACCACTTAAATGTAATTCAAATTATCCGCACATGAACTCTAAGACCCAATTTATGTATGAATTGGAGATTAAAGTGTGCCCAATAGTGATTTGTCATCTCTGATTTGGTGATTTAGGACTTAGGTTTACATTAGGATTTGAAGATTAAGGATTCAAGTTTAGGTATAGAGTGGAATTATGCTACATCGGAAAGAGGAGATTGCTTTATTTAGGGTTATTTGGTGAGAGAGAGAGACTTAGCACAGGAGGACCGCCGTGAAGAGAATCTCACTCTCTCGATATAAAGAAGTTATCAAAAGAGAACGACGTGAAGATGACCCGGTACTATCCGGGAAGAAAATATCAAAAGACATGAGTGTTTTTACCAAGGTTTTGTGACGTGGGGTGATCACACAGTTTAGACGTGGGGCGACTATTTATTTGTTATAAGTGGGGCAGGTTCAAGCCCATCTAATTCTCTAGCAATTTCAAAATGGACTCGAGGCCACCACCCCAGGTCATCTACATGTAGGTCCGTCCATGAGACTACAACCACTGCGATAACAATCTTCTTCTCCCTTTTGAGGGAACTGAGTGTAAGAGATTGGCAACACGCCCCCAAAAATGCCTCAAAAGTAATAAATTGAAAGTTGGCAGTAGTTGAATCCTTATTTCCTCCTCTTCCTTCTAATCCTTTCGTTCTATTGGAGGAAGATATAGAGAAGAAAACGAAAGGAATGATGAGAGTGTCTAAAAGATTTGTGTCATATCTTCCATAGACTGACTGTTACGAACATAACAGAATTATAATATAAAAATCAGGTCTTTGACTGGAGGTAAATACAATCAAAAGAATCTTCAAATCTTATCTAAAAGACTAGACTAAATTAACTATCTATTCAACTTCTAAACACAGTTTAGACAAAGTTAACTGTGTACTTAGTTTATATATACAATTGATCCGGCCTATTGATGGCCCAATGATAAGATGTATCCCTACTATCGATTGAAATTGCCGCATAGAATTGGGTCAAATCTTAAAAATTTGGCGGTTTGGTTTCCACAATTGAACCAAAAGTGCCTCATGAGAGAGGCAATTATTAAATATCATCACTAGCTGGTCCCCAACCATTAGCAAATCTGAGGGCTAAGCAAATGCCATGGGCCCTTGCCCCCGTTTTGCCTCTATTGAACACTCATCCTAGTATTGATTTAATCAACATCAACCAATAAGTAAAATCATTATTATAAACAATCACTTTTTTTTAAATGTTATAAACAAGAACTTCTAAACTATAAACCTATGGTAAAGTAATTTTAGTCCCAAAAAACTTAACTTTAATTACCATGTTTGGTCCGTCACAGCAAGCGGGAAGGTAAAGTTCAGCCACAAAAAGTTTTACTTTTACTTTACTATGCTATAAAAAAATCTTACCTCATAAAAGACAAGTGTTTACTTTACCAAATTTGGCTTCTCATCTCACTTTACCTTACTATACCTCATGAAAATAAGTAAACCTTTATTTCACTAGAAAGTATATTTCACCTTTACCTAGTCATTGCCTTCCGGCCGATTTGGACTTTAGTTTACTTTACTAATAAATAAAACAAACTTGTACTAAGAAAGAATGAATGCAAAAATGGGGTGGTTTTCTCGTAAGTTACCTTGAGGAATCATTGCTTAATAGACGCAATTTTGGTGTGACTACTTGCTTCCTCTTTTATACTAGAAAAAGAAATACTTGCTTTTCTCTTTTGTATTAGGGACCCTAATACAAAAGAGGGAAGTAAGTGTTTTTTTATGCACACCAAAATTGTGTCTATTACAGAGTATCTTGGTAACTCTATCGTGGGTCCTCAAGGTAATATTGGGAAAACCCTCCCTATTTCTACATTCATATTTTCCTCCTTAAAGTCTTGTTTGACCACATCACAGGCTACGGTTTGACATATCCAATAGACCTTTAAATAATGGAATGTGGAGAAAGCCCTGATCCAAAACACTATCCAGAATCCGGATAGTTAATCAGACAAAGCCAAGATCCTATCTCATTGTTATATTCGTAGAGCTAGAGAGAATACCTTGAAGGAATCCATGACAAAGACAAGTGTAATAAATAGGGTAAGAGATACTGCATGTAGCATACATGTACCAATTTATATATCTCTTTCTCTATCTCTTTCCAGTGGAACATTAATAGCATACAAAGAAGCAAGTCCACTTTGTGGATGATTTTTGGAAAAGATTCGTAGATTTGAGGATTCCTACTGCCAAAGAAACAAGGCTTTCCTCACTGATTTTTTATACAGGGTTCCTTAGAGTACGTACGTTTATTCATGAGTCATGGAAGAGGAAAAGGGCTTCCTCTTGTTTGGCATAGATGTCCAACCCCACTACATAGGAATTCTGGATCACCCTAGAGTGGAAAACACAACCAAAATTTAATTTTCTACCTCAAATCATTGCTGCACCAAATGGCAACGAAAAAGGAATCGGGGAATCTAGTGCCATGTCTCCCCCATTTCTACTGCAATTCGCATTACACAAATGTGCCCTTAGTCACGTTTGTTAATAGGCAAGGAATCCACTGATTTGAGAATATTTTAGGTTCTCCATTTCAGCTGAGGATTTCCACATCCTATAACGTGTTCAAATATGATAATTATAAATAAAAAAAAATGCGGATCTCCTATGCCATAATCCTTGAAGATTCACAATTATCAAATATGGTCAAAATCATTCTCAGACCAGTCCTTCATTATGCATGACCCGGCTCATAGTGGTTCTGTTAGGATTTTATTGTGTTGGCTAATTCATGGGTTAGACAAAACTTTAGGTCCATTTGAGTTGTATTTTTCTATTGGTTGAATCGCAGGAAGACCTGAAGAGAAGATTGAAAATTTTTGGAGCTATAGAGCTAAAATTTAGAATGCTAGTTGGCTATAGTGGAGATAAAGTTCGCTGGAGCGAACCCGAGTTAGCACGTGAACGCATGCTTGTAGATAAAAAAGTTAGCACAAATCCTTGGTTAAGAAGTTCAGTTAAAGCCAGCTTGCCGGTCATTATGCAATGAGTTATATTGGTTAAAATAACAGTACGGGCTCAGCCAAAGTCCAATCCATATATTGTTCGAGTAAGAAATGTCCAAAAAGCATATGATCTCCCTCCCTCCCTAACCAATCTTATTGTTGTAAATTGAAGGAATGTTATGCATCTTTTCTCATGGTCTTATGTACCCTTCCACCTTGCCTTAATATTTTGATTTGTCTTCCAGCGTCATGCATGTTTTCTCAAAGCCTCCTTTTCTTTTCTTTTTATAACGTCCTTACATTGTTAACTCTGATAATGCAATTTCAAATGATGGGAAAAACTCAATTTATATATATATATATTATAGAAGTTTCATGCATCGGCTCAGAACTTACATTTTATTTTTTAGTTCTACTCTAGATTTCCATATTCTTGTATATGCGCACTTAGGTATTTATAGTGATGTGTACTATATATGGTACAACCATGCTACAATTTTACAATCTCTTGTCATATAGTTTCTAATTTTCTGGAATCCTAGCTATTATTTTTCATAGTTGCAGAGTATTAACTGGGACATCTGTATCTATAAATGTCCTAGGTTTTCTTTTCTTTTCTTTTTTTCCTTTCAAAGTCCATTGTTGTTACCAACTGTTAGCACTTGTTTTGTTTTTTAGGAGATGACTTGTTGTTGGCCTAGTGGGTCCAGACCAATTTGGTTCAGGGTTATGGGTATTATGGTAATTGTACCGAGACTTTCTTATTGACTAGGATAGGGTTTCTTGGGGAATAAGAAAGAGAGCATTATATATTCATTTAATGTGTAACCCATGATAGACATGTACTGCATATCATACAGAGAGTGAATCCAAAAAGGAGAGTCGAGTTTCTTTCCCGTTGACGTATGCAAGTTTGCCGAACCACGTAATTCTCTTGTTCTTGTGTGTGGTTGATTGTTTGTTCGATCGCTTATTCACGTTTCCGCATACACGCGCACAACAAGTGGTATCAGAGCCTAGGGTTTTCTAGGATTGGATTGTGCAGTGTTCCGATCGACGGATCGGATCAAGGATGGATCCGGTATTCTGCACGTAGTCTTCGTTGCAGAATAGAGATCGGCTCCGATCTATGTTGGGCCACACGATCAGTTGAAGAGAAGAACGGAGAACAGATTCAGTTTTAGGCTTCTACACGTGGAGAGATCGTCTTTTGCGATCTCTGCTGGGCCACGCGGATCGAGTTTTTTTCAGAGAAATTCGAATTCCAGTCGTTGCCGAAGAAGACGCAGAGGTTTACGTCTCTGATTTTTTGCAGAACCTGAAACATTGGAGAAGCCGCCTGGTTTTCCTTGATTTTCAAGATCGTCGGTCGCCGGATTCCTGCTTGTCGCCGGAGTAGCATCTCCGGCCATCGCCGTTCGCCGCACCTCGCCGCCGCCGTGCCGTGGCCGGAGAAGAAGGAAGAAGACAGGAGCAGGCGCTGAGAACCCAATTCTGTTTGGAGAAGAAGAAGAGTGCAGATCTGGCCGCGTCAGGTTTCGGGTCAGGTTGACCTGACTAGTTACTAGAAGCCCAGCACAGGCCAGCCCACAGATTATTTCCAGGCTCGGGTCGGTTCTGACCTGACCCATTCCATGAAGCCCAGCCCAGAGTTCAGAACAAGTTCAGGTTCGTGAGTCAGTTCCGCCTGACCTGCGTAGCAGGAAGCCCAATCCAGCAGTTGCTGACGTCAGCGCCACGTCAGCAGGACGTACGGTCAGCAGGGGTTTGACCGGGAATCGACGCCAGAAACTTTTTTCGTCGATATCTTCATCATCCAAGGTCAGATCGGAGATCCGTTTGTGCCTACAGATTTCCTGCGAGCAGATCTACGTAAATGTGGAAGAAGATTGGCAGTTTGACGGTCAACAGGAAATTTTGACCAATCGGAGCGCAGAAAACAGTTTTTGCGATATCGGAGCCATCCAAAGTCGAATTTCAGATCCGTTTCTTCCAGCGTGTTCGTGGTGACGAGATCTACAGATTGGTGCAGAATTTGAGGTTAGTGAAAGTTGTTTGTTTTTCTTGATTATTCAATTGAGATGGAGAACAACATTGTTAACACTACCATGATCAAACTCAACCATACCAATTGGTTGATTTGGAAACCTAAGATGGAGGATATACTCTATTGCAAAGACCTCTATGATCCCATTGAGGGGGATGCTGCCCGACCAAAAGAGATGTCTGATCCAGATTGGAAAAAGATGCATAGAAAGACCATTGGTCACATTAGACAGTGGGTGGATAACAGCATATTCCATCACGTGTCTAATTAAACCAATGCAAAGACCCTTTGGAAGAAGTTAGAAGAAATATATGAGAAGAAAACTGCTGTGAACAAAACTTTTCTGATTAGAAAGCTTGTAAATATGAAATTCAAGGATGGTGGTAAAATTGAAGATCATATAAATGATTTCAAATGCATTGTGAATGAACTGGCTACAATGAAAATGGTCCTTGATGATGAGATGCAAGCTTTATTTCTTCTAAGCTCTTTACCAGATACATGGGAAATATTAGTTGTTTCCGTGAGCAACTCTACTCCAGATGGTGTGTTATCAATGAGTCAGGTTACTAGCAGTTTGTTGAATGAAAAAACAAGAGGAAAAAATGCAGGGACAGATAATGCACAGGCCTTTGTTACTGAGAAAAGGGGGAGGAGTAAGAGTAGGGGACCAAAGGGGGGTCGTGGCAAGTCTAAAGGTGAAACACAGACTAAGAAAAAGTCTGGAAAATGCTTTCATTGTGGCAAGGAGGGCCACATTAAGAAGAATTGCTTTGCCTTGAAGGAAAAGAAAGAAGCCAACAATGAGCAGAAGAATGACACTAACACAACAGCTACTTTGGATAATGAAGTAGTGGTACTGGCCAGTGACGATGAAACGTGTTTAAGTGTTGCAGATGATCAGGTTGAGTGGGTTGTTGACACAGCAACATCCTGCCATGCTACTCCTTGTAAGGAGATGTTCACAACGTACAAAGCAGGGGACTTTGGCACTGTGAAGATAGGCAACACAAGTCATTCGGATATTGTTGGGATCGGTGATGTCTGCATTCAAATCGATATTGGTTGCACAATGACGCTGAAAGATGTGCGACATATTCCTGATCTGCGGTTGAATCTAATTTTCGGAACTTCATTGGACCGTGCAGGTTATGAGAGTTACTTTGGAAATGGCAGGTGGAAACTCACTAAAGGTCTTTTATTGTTGCGAGAGGGAAAGGGTGTAATACGCTGTACAAGACATATGTGAAGCTATGCAAAAGTGTGTTGAATGCTGTTAAAGACAGATCCTCTCCAAATCTGTGGCACAAGAGACTGGGACATATGAGTGAGAAAGGACTGCAGATACTGGCAAAGAAAGATCGAATTCAGTACTCCACAGGTACATCCTTTGACCCTTGTGATTATTGCTTATTTGGTAAACAACATAGGGTATCTTTCTCTAAAACATCAACGATAAAATCTAATATGTTGGATTTGGTATATTCTGATGTTTGTGGTCCCATGGAGGTGAAGTCATTGGGTGGCAATAAGTTCTTTGTCACATTTATTGATGATGCATCCAGGAAAGTCTGGGTTTATGCGATGAAATCGAAGGATCAGGTGTTCCAGGTATTTCAGCAGTTTCATATCATGGTTGAAAGAGAACTCTTGAAATGTCTCCGCACAGATAATGGTGGAGAGTACACATCCAACCTATTTAAAGGCTATTGCTCGAAGCATGGTATTCGACATGAAAGAACAATTCCTGGTACTCCACAGCATAATGGTGAGGCAGAAAGAATGAACCGCACTATTCTTGAAAGGATGAGATGCATGATTAGAGTAGCACAGCTACCCAAAGCATTTTGGGGTGAAGCTGTCCTGACTGCAGTTTACTTAATTAACAGGTCTCCCTCAGTTCCTTTGGATTTTGACCTTCCGGAGATAAAATGGACTGGTAAAGATGTTTCTTATTCTCATTTGAAGGTGTTTGGGTGCAAGGCTTTTGTACATGTACCAAAGGAGCAGCATTCAAAGCTGGATGATAAGGCAGTGTGTTGCATTTTCCTTGGCTATGGTGGAGCTGAATTTAGTTACAGATTATGGGATCCAGAGAAGAGGAAAATTATTAGAAGTAGGGATGTGGTGTTTCATGAAGACCAATTCTTTGGAGATATTGAGAAGACTGAAAAGTCTAAAGAAGTTGTTGATGGAGTGGTTGATCTCACACCGACTCCTTCTCCAGTGCAGACTACAGGTGGAGAAGGTGGACAAAACGATTCGAATAGTGATGAGGCGCAGGGGTTGCCAGATGAACAAGGTGTTGAGCAGGGGGAGCAGTCTCCTCAGTCAGAAACCACAGAACCTTAAGTTAGGAGGTCTACTCGAGAGCGTCAACCATCAACAAGATATCCTGCAGCAGATTATATTTTTCTTACTGATGAGGGGGAGCCAGAGAGCTACCTAGAAGCAAAAACTCATGCAGATAAAGATGAGTGGATGAAGGCCATGCAGGATGAGATGAGTTCTTTGAAAAAAAATAATACTTATGAGCTGGTGGAACTTCCAAAAGGCAGGAAGGTTTTGAAGAACAAATGGGTGTTCAAGCTGAAGAGAGATGACGGTGGAAAACTGATTAAGCACAAAGCACGGCTAGTGGTTAAAGGCTTTGCGCAGACAAAGGGTATTGACTTCGATGAAATCTTCTCTCCAGTTGTGAAGATGACTTCTATCAAAGTTGTCTTAGGTCTAGTCATCAGCATGGACCTTGAACTTGAGCAGATGGATGTGAAGACTATATTTCTTCACGGTGATATGAAAGAAGAGATCTACATGACTCAGCCGGAGGGGTTTGAGGTAGAAGGAAAAGAACAGTTGGTTTGCAGGCTAAAGAAGAGTCTCTACGGGCTGAAACAATCACCGAGGCAGTGGTACAAGAAGTTTGATTCATTTATGGTGAGTCATGGGTACCGGAGGACAGCTGCAGATCACTGTGTTTATATTCGTAAATTTGGTAACGGCAAATTTATCATCCTTCTTTTATATGTAGATGATATGTTGATAGTTGGACATGATATTAAGATGATTGACAGGTTGAAAAGAGACATGTCAAAGACTTTTGACATGAAAGACTTGAGTCCAGCACGACAGATTTTGGGAATGTAAATACTTCGTGACAGGAATGCCAAGAAACTGTGGTTGTCACAGGAGAAATATGTTGAACGGGTGCTAGCAAAGTTCAACATGAAAGATGCTAAGTCAGCTAGCATGTCTTTAGCCAGTCACTTCAAGCTCAGTGAAAGATTATGTCCTACTACAGATGAAGAAAATGAACAGATGACATCTGTTCCATACTCCTCAGCAGTTGGGAGTCTTATGTATGCCATGGTGTGTACACGGCCAGACATTGCTCATGCAGTGGTTTTAGTGAGTAGATTTCTTTCTAACCCTAGGAAAGAGCATTGGGAAGCAGTGAAATGGATCTTCAGATACCTGAAAGGTACATCAGATTTTTGCTTGTGTTTCGGAGGCTCAAAACCAGTACTTGAAGGCTTTACTGATGCTGATTTTGCAGGCGATCTTGGTCGTCGGTTGTCTACTTCTGGATACTTATTTACTTTTGCAGGGGGAGCTATTTCCTGGCAGTCTAAGTTGCAGAAGTGTACAGCATTGTCTACAACCGAAGTAGAATACATAGCTGCTAATGAAGCAAGGAAGGAGATGATTTGGTTGAAGAAATTTTTCAAAGAACTGGGTTTGAAGCAAGGAGAGTATGTAGTCTACTGTGATAGTCAAAGTGCTATGGACCTCAGCAAGAACGCTACATACCATGCCCGCACGAAGCATGTTGATGTGAGATACCATTGGATTCGTGAGGTCATCGAACAGAATCTCATGAAGCTGGAGAAGATTCATACTGACAAGAATCCCTCGGATATGATGACTAAGGTCGTGTCTAAGGGAAAGCTGGAGCTGTGTTCAGAGTTGGCAGGACTGGACTCCTAGTAAGGGGGTTCAGAGGCGTCTTCCCCATGGTCTGGAGGGGGAGATTGTTGGCCTAGTGGGTCCAGACCAATTGGGTTCAGGGTTATGGGTATTATGGTAATTGTACCGGGACTTTCTTATTGACTAGGATAGGGTTTCTTGGGGAATAAGAAAGAGAGCATTATATATTCATGTAATGTGTAACCCATGATAGACCTGTACTGCATATCATACAGAGAGTGAATCCAAAAGGAGAGTCGGGTTTCTTTCCCATGGACGTATGCAAGTTTGCCGAACCACGTAATTCTCTTGTTCTTGTGTGTGGTTGATTGTTTGTTCGATCGCTTATTCACGTTTCCGCATACACGCGCACAACACTTGTTTTGTCTCCCATGAGCTATTGAAAGTATAGTCAAGTATCATGGGACCCACTTGGGTCCATCTTTCGTCAATATAACCCCTTTGTTACTCTTTTATTTCATGATTTGACATCAGACCCAATTTTACACTCCTTGAAACTTCCATCGCCATTTGGATTATATTTTAAGAAAATCTATGATTAAGACGCCATTAACTTCAAGGTGTTAAATCAAGGGTTAGGATAATCTAATGGTCTAATGGGACTGATATTCATTTTCCTCGTTCCATTATGATTGTGATTTCATTTGGAGTGGTATAGACAATTTGACTAATCTGATCCCTTCATTCATGCGCACACTTCCAATGCCTCCACATTGGAGGACATTTGACAATGAAATCTGGGTCAATCAAGTATTCTATAAACATACAGGGATTCTCAAGTGAGCAAAGCTCAAATCACTTATCTACGCACAATCCATTGCAACCGTCCCAGTGCTTAAAATTGACTTGCATACATGAGGAAAGAAACTGACTCTCTGTCTCAGGCATTCATCATATCCAGGCCCAGCTCCCCCTCTTAGTTTTCCTTCAGATCCGGACCCAGCCCTCTCTTTCTCTGTCTCCTTTCTTTTCTAGGCATATTTTGCGCTGAGTAAAATCCCAAGCCATCACCCGAATACAAATTGAGTAAGGTTCAGTTTGGCATCTCTTAAATTTACCTCTTATTGACTTATAACAGTTTCAAACCGCTTTTAGAGTGTTTGGTTTTGCTTTTCACATGTCTTTCTCAATTGGAGAGTAGACATAAAGTGTCTTTCCCAAAAAGCAACGAAATTGCCAAGAATTGAAGTAGACATCCCACGCTGAAGCGGAAAGACATCATTAGCTACAGTGCACTGGACGCTATCACAGGGCAGTCCGATTTCTCCTCTTTTTTTAAAAAAAGATTTGGGCCCCTCAAGCTCCATCCAAACTGTTGGATAGATTTATAAGATCAAACACTGCTATGGGTCAAATTCTCAACCGTTGGATGTTCATATATTTTGAGATATTTGTAATAAACCCTAGAAGTTTAGATCATCGTTTCTAACTTTTGTGGGCCCCACACTCAAGATCTGAACCGTTCATCGTATTTAGAAGGATAAACACGACTACTACCTCAAATTTTGTTGACTAATTCGTTTTGGATCACAAGAAATCAGCAAAAAACTATAGACCGTTGATTATATATGCTTACCTGACAAAGTTTTGGACACCGTTCACAAAGTCCCATTTTTTTTTTTTTTGTTTTTCTTCAATTGTGGGACCCTAGTTTACAATCTGAACCATAAAAGCTCTTAAGAAGACTAAAAATGGCTACCACACAAATTTTCAACCATTGATCCTTCACCAACCTCTAAATATTAGCAGCCAAATGTGAACTACTTGATGTTAGTTTCTAAATATTTTGGGATCCTATATCAAGATCCACACCGTTGATCCTCTTTGGAAGGCTAAACACGGCCAGGGGGTTGAATTTCAACCCCGGATTCTTTGTAGATCTCAAGATATTTGCAAAAAACCTATCGACCATTGATTTTAAAAAGTCTATTTTAATCAGATTTATTGTCTTACCAAGCATACAGTTTCTATAGCATCTATTTCAATTAGGGCTATTTGAAATAGATCTATTTCATGCAGATCAATTTCATATAGATAAGATTTGCCAAACAAGGCCTAATATTTTGCAGGCTGACAATAGACCGCATTTATAGATTATGATGTAGGATTGAACAACTCATTGTAGAGAGTTTGAGTTGTCTAATCCCAATATAATTTAGTTGGAATACAGGTAACTTTCTCATGGGGTTATTTGATCAATCATCATGGGTATAATAGATTCATCATCAAAGTCTCATCCCACGTATACCATTTATTTTGGAGCCAGCTTTGTGAAAGACTCACTCCTATTTAAGGCTAAATGTTTGTAAAGTTCTCCATCAATTGTCATTTAGTACAACTCTCTACCCTCACTTAGACTTGAGAATGGTATATGATGCAGTACAATGCAAGATAGAATTAATTTATTGATCTTAGTATAGACTGAATATTAACTGACCTAATATTTTGTGGTATGAGGACCAATTCTTCAGGGAAAATCATTTTCTGATATAATTTTCTACACATCACTGTATCATCACATTGCATGCTGAGAGGAGACTTTCCAAATCCCACAGTGCAAACTGAGGGTGGTTTGATAAATGGATGGTGTTCAAGCTTCATCGTGGATTTCAGAGAACTTGGTATTGATCCATTTGAAACTGCCTCTCATGGAGGTTAGGACTTAGGAGCAGTGTTAAAAATAAGGACGAGATTACAAAAATATTATGAATTTATTAGAAAATGTTAATTTCTCATTGACATCACATACTTTCAAAATGATTACCCTAGTTTAATGTAATAAAGAGCTGATGATGACTCTATATTGAGGATTAAGCTCTAATGACAACCATAGATTGATGGGATAAAGATTCTGGATCTCATGATGATGATTGTTATCATGATACGTCCGAACTATTGGGAAAATTGAAAATGCTGAAAGAAAAATGAGAGAAATTGTGATATCATAATGAAAATGATAAAAAAAAAAAAAAAAAAAAAGGGTTTCACATAATTTCTAACACTTAACAGTAAATATATTTGAGAAATGACCCTCTATTGCAACTGTATGATACTATCAGCATTCAGCAGCTAATATGTGGCATCTCCAGTGTGATGCTCTCTATTTGTGTTTAAATTCTCTTATATCACACGGACCTCTCAAGATTGTAACTATCCCAAACTTAATTTTGAGTTATGTGGACGGTTGGATTATCTTATATGAAACATGTAATTATCATTTCTACACATGAACAAAGGAGGGGGCTCATTTCCTCTGCACCCTTTACTGTTGAGCTCTGAGCGGCCTCCCTTGTGGGGCCCACAGAAAGCAGGGGAGGGAAGTGATCAAAAGGCGTTGATGGAACCTACTTATGTGCAAAATTTGAAGTTCATAAGATCATTCTAACCCCTTTATCTATGAACCTCAAGTTTTAACAGTTTTAGAAGGCCTTTTTTTTTTTATGATTTTAATCCAACAGTCAAATTCATTCAGATCAGTTGAAAGTCACATTAATTGCTGATAGCAGCATGGGATCATTTTCATTACATCTTATTACTATTTTTGGTTTTCGTTATGTTATAATTTAACTCATTTAGATAATATCACGAGGAAACCAACAAGTTAGTAATATCCTGATCCCATAACACAGGTCACTGGTCAGGATAATTGGAACTCTTTCTTATGGTAAGAAGGATGATTGTAACTCAGGAGTGAAAAAAAGGATAGATCTCAAAATATAAAGGAAACTGCACAAGTTGTATGCACATCAACATTTTTTTTTTTTTTTTTGTTAGAAGCACATCAGCAGTTTAACTAGAACTTTAAATTACATTCATTGTCTAAAACCACCATTGCTAGAAGCATCACTGGAACCTTGAGTGCACAATGGAAAGCTTTCAGTGGCCAGCCATTGTTTTCTTAGACGCATCGGCAGACTCCACGGATGATTTTGCAATTTTGGCTACAACATCTGGCCAGAGGAAGGTGCCCATTGCAAATTCTCGCTTGCATGGAAGATCACCCATGTTTGGCAGTCCATACTGTGCCAGGAGTCTATCTAGCTGCCATTCAGGCATGGACTCATAGTCCTCCTTCGTGTACCTGGGGTAGTGAAGGGGCATCTGAAAGAAACTGCTCTTGCTGTTGTTTTGTTTCATTCCCTCCGTTTGATTTCTTATGTTGTGTTCTTGGACAGTGGAGTTGGCATTTTATGAACTCTTCCTGATGGACCTTGGGGGAAGGCTCCCAAGGCATGTATCATTCCACACCAATGTTATGTTTCACCAGAACATATTCATCTTGTTTGTGTTCTAAGCCCATGCATTGAGAGAGAGAGAGAGAGAGAGAGTAGTGGGCTGTAATAAGATTCGAATAAAGACCTGGATCTGGATCTAAAACGGACCCAAGAAATTGGTTGTGATTCATCCCATTTAGCACATTGGGACAGAGGCTATAATGGGCTGGGCTCACCTGTCCAGCCCAGAGCCTGTTTACAGTTGAGTCTGAATTTGGGTGAGACACAGCCTACATACACCAGTTCCGATTCATCCCGTTTAATGCACGTGGACCTGGACCGTATCATAAAAAGAATCTAAACATCAGCAGTCTACATCTGGGCTGGATTGAGGCCCATTGACTGCCTTTGATCATCCTACATAGCTGCTTAAATCTAACGCAGGCTTCTCTTGTTGCGTTTAATATTATCTCATACAGCTGATGCTATTGTAATAATGTTTTGTATTTGATTTATATTTTGAAGCTTAAACCTGCATTCTAATGATGGTGCTAACGGCCTAATTACTGGCCTTAGAAGGAGGTTGTAATTAAAATAAATTCTCTCTCCAATGAAGGTATCCCCGTCGTATTAACCCATCTAGGCTAATCCTCCAGGCACAGGATACAAACCTGTGTCTTATGCCAAAATGCCAATGCCCAGGGGTGTAAATAGATACTGATACTCATGATGGGAAGAAATAACTTGCAAAGCCGAGTAATGGCCAAAGGATTCGATGATGATGATGATTTAAGAGAAATTATTATTTCTTAAGTTAAAATTGTCAATCCCGTTCTCAGGTCTACACACTGAAGGTTCAGGTCAAATATATAAATGGGATAAGCTCTGGACCGACATTTAGCTTTCCCACTGAATATTCAGGTAAAAACATAAATGGGATAAGCTCTCAGCAGACCTTTAACTTCCATACATATAGAACATATGGGATGCGATGTATGAATTCAGGGCATCCTATCTTGGCCTCAATTACAGATGGGCGCTTAATCATTGAGCTTGCATGGTTAGATATCATCCATCCGACTCTCATCTAGCTCTCATCTAGCACTAACCTTGCTTTGTTAGTTAATTCTCGATGAAGAGGATGAGAAGATAGTTAATGGACATGGAACAAGTGTGGATAGGCATGTTCCGGCACTCTAGCTTAACCTTGCTAAGGGCCTGTTTGGATGCACAAGAAAACACAAGAAAATAATATTTTATAGAATATAATCTTTCATTTTCTAAAGAAGAGAATCTTGTGCGTTTGGTAATCCAAGAAAAATTTAAAGAAAAGAAACTTTTCTTTCAAAAAGCTCAATATTTTCTCCTACAGCTCCCCCTTGTAGAAAATATTCTACAAGATAAGAATCTTTCAAAATGACAATTAAAAAGTGGTAGAGTAAAGTAACGACTTTAGTTTACCAAATCCATCATGATCTGTTTGTTTACATATATGATAAAGTAAACTAAAAGTAAATGTCACGGCAGGCACGGTAAAGTTGAGGTAAAATAAAGGTGGGATAAAATATTTGGTAAAATAAAGTAGGAAGGAATGGTAAAGTAGTTTCTTTCTATTTGACTATACTTCATCACATTTTATCATGGTTTTATATGGTAAATAAAAAGTGATTTATTTATAGGTGTGGTAAAGTAAAATAAAGATTGATGTCATATCATAGTAAATGTGAGGCAAAGTAAGGTGAGATGAAATATGTGGTAAAACAAAGCGGAAAAGAGAGTTGTAAAGTAGTTTTTTTGTATTGACTTGATTTTACTATACTTTACCATGGTTTTATGTGATAAAAGAAAAGGAACTTAAGGTAAAAACATTGCAGTTGAACTTTAGTTTACCACACTACTTTTTTTATCTAGATTTGGTAAATTAAATAGAAATTAAAATATTTAATAAAAAGTTATTCTAATAATGTAATTTAATTTAATCATAGCACCTTCCAAAAACAACTCAATTTAAAATCTGTGAAATTCTTCAAAAATCGCCAAACAACAAAAATATTGTACTACTATAATATTACATTATTGTATTCTATACTATCTTATTATTGCAATATTTAAATCTGTAAATATTTTATTCTGTAAACATCCAAACAGGCCCTAAGCATCATGAAGTCTCATCTTTTAATGAAGACCCTAATTTCGTCATCATCATAATCATAGCTTCCTTGTGATATTTGCAGCTATGTATTATGTACACATTAGCACTATATGCATATATACATGTCTAAATTCTGTTGAATCCATGCAAGTGTTTCAATCTCCAGTGCAGAAGTTGACAAGTTCAGGTGTAAAATATAATATGTTCAACATGTATATCCAGTTTAATATGAGTAATAGTTGGTTTACAGCATCATTTTAAAACATTGAGATGCTAAGCAGTACCTTAATGTAATCAGTAATAGTTTTGGACGTGTCAACCTCTGTTTTCGAGAATGATTTTCTTTGCACATTGAAACCTAAAATATCACAAGACGACCATCAGAACTTGCTTGAGATGGTATTCCGGCTTTGCTGCAAGAGCTGCATCAAGGGCCAAAGTATATCCATTCTCTGGAAACCTCTTGACACCTGCACAACAAGAAAGTAATCGTTACTACTTTGTAGTATCTTTTTAAAAATTATCAAATCAATTACATTGCATTCCCAAATGGTAGATTTTGAAAATGAACTACATTACACTTCTACAAAGATATTCAGAAGCATTGCTGCTATTTTTGCCATTACCTCAACAATAAAGTGGGCCCATGTCTTATCAGATCGTTTCTCCATTACTCCCTTCAAGATAGTCAATTCCAAATTGCGGATGACCTGAGCAATTTCTAGAAAGAATCCATGTTCTTCACATGGCATCTGCAACGAATGCATTACTATTAAAGAAAAATACAAATCTAATTCACTGCCAAGTGCAGTATCTTGAACTATGTATTTCAAAGGGGTACAAGTGATTAGAACCTCTACAAGCATGTGCCCAGGTTGATCAAGGTTTTCGACAATTATAGGATAGACTCCAGGTTTGCTTCCCAATTCAAAGGCCCAGCTTGCATTAATCTGCTGAGACTGGGAGGCAGATCCATTCCAATTCTCGTTACCTATAACCTGCAGAGAGTTTTAAAAATATGCTTAAGAAATGTATGCACTTAATACATCATGACTAGAATGATTCCAGGCCCCCACATAGTCAGCTCCTATGGGTCTTCTAGTTTGGATCCCATAAATTTCATGAGATGGCATATATGTGTCAGTGGGAGCCAGAAATGTCACCTACCTTTGAATTCACACACTGCTTCAACTTCTCAGCTTGGCTAGTAACTTTTTGCAAGAACAACATATGTTTTATGGTTCGGTCCAACAGCGAATCAATGCTACACTGTCATCAAAACAGATAAAGTAAATGAATCAAATGCTGATGCACGGATTGAGGATGCAGGCCAAGCTCATGGACGGGTGCGCACACACGAGAACGCCCCAAAAACTAAAACTCACCTTGGAACCATTTGGGACAATTTCCCGAAGCTCTTTCACCCGGTCTTGTATCATCTGTCTGTCCCTAGGCCTCGGCTTCTGAATATCACCACTTGTTCTTGGCTTTCTGTTGCTAACTTGATAAGATTTTGTACCCCTTCTAGAGCGCACATCTTCCATTTCTATTTTCCGTGGTGCTTCATCTATTAATATGCTGGTGGCCCTTGATGAAGACCCACTAGGAGAACTTGTGAATACATCTCCACTTCTTGTGGCAGATGCAGACTTCACATAGCTCCGCCGACTCATGTCATCCGTCAAAACACCGCCTGATGATCTACAGTGTGTTTGGCAAGAAGTAGCTAACTGTCCTGATGATCGGGAGGGTGATGTGATATTAGTGGAAGTATCAAATGCACGTTCCTCCGAAGCACCGTTGCCAACAACTGCATCCAAGAGATGCTCTCCAGCACCTCCATTCACAAACCATCCAACAGATTCCCAAAAGGAAGGTTCATTATCCCAAGTCGAGTCTGTTTGGTCAATCGGACTCAAACCATTGCATCTATCATATTTTGAAAGGGTTGGGTCCGAGGGACAGTGCTCATGGGAAGCAGGCCAAACTGCCTTGTGTAGCTCAGAGTCAGCCGGGAAGTTTAGAAGGCTGTGTGCAATTTCATGACTGATCTCCTCTGCAGCCACAAATTCAAATTGCTCCTCCACCATATGTCCAGAATAAAAACCATATCCGGCAGACGAATTCATATAAATATCATGATTATTTTTCTCCACATTCTTGTCACAATAGTTTAACATCATAGACTGCATGGCAGATTGTCGTGGGTTGACAGCAGTGTATTGAGAGAAAAGTAACTCCTCCTCAAGACAATCAAAACCAGGAATATCCTGCAAATGGTCTGCATATATGAGTTGATTTTGAGCATACAGTGGTTCGGTCACGTTAGCCGACAGCATGCCATACACGGTGTCACTTACATTTCCATCCACTGTGTGTCCTCCCAGTATATGCTTTTTTCTTTTTTGTGAAACCTGAAATTTGTTTTCAACTGTAAAGTGTGACGAAAGTTGAGTAGAAATAGTTGATGGTTTGTTTCCTGTTATTTGACCTACATCAGGAACCTCTGCATCTTTCTTCATCAATGTTTCCTGTTTCACTGGATTCAATGGGTTATCTGTTATATCTGATGACACAGCAAAGTTCCCCAAGAGAGGTGAGGATGATGATGGACTAAGGAAATCACCCGATAAGGTGAAGAACGCAGAATTCTCAGCCACATCTTGAAGAGTATTGAATAAATCCTTAATGCCGGCCACTAGTTTCAAATCCTCATTGACCTGAACCAATAAGAAAGGAAAGAGCCACATAAGATGAAATATTTACAGCCTTCAGTGTGTTTTTTCCAGGGACTAAAAGTAAACATGTGGGTTGTGGGCAGGGTAATACAGTGTCTCAAGTAACCTGAACCAATAAGAAAGCTATGATGCCCAGATACAGCATGGATGGACACGCAATAGAGAATTATTGGATAAAAAGTGACACAGATTTACACATAAAAAGTGAAGTATCGGATACGATATGACACGAATACGTTGCCCATTTTGAACTATCCGTGCATCATAGTAAGAAAGCAAAGAGCTACATAAGATGAAATATATGCAGCCTCAGTAGATAAAGTAAAAGGAGAATTTATTGAACATGTGACACTTAGTAATTAAAAACACTCACAAAAAAACTAACTTGTTTCTTGCCATTCAAAATATATATATATATATAATAATTAAAAAAAAAAAACTAACTAACTTACTTTTTTCTCAACTTCCCTTCCTGATTTCAAGATATGAAGAGGAAGAAAGTGATACGTGGTGGTTGTTAAGAGCAAGCATTGTAACTTTGATCCTCACCAGAAGCCATATTCCACTGCTTGCTTAATTTTGCGTAAGAGTCCTATAAGTGCCATCACCTGTCTGTACACCCTTCCCACGTAGTTTTAAAAATTGCTGTTACTTGTAATTTTATTAAATAGTTCAAACATGATTCTTATGAACTCTCATACCATCGGAGTGTCTTCTCCAATGATGAAAATAAAAGGCATGATACCTTGTTTCCATTAGTTAATTCTGACATATGGAGACCTACTCCAATTAGTTACATGGTAGCAAATTCTAGTTATTTTAACTGACCAGGCAGAAACTGTTCAGTTGATCAGGTGACTGAACCAAACAGCCCTATGAAAATTTTCGATCCAGATTTCATAACATAATAGTTCAGCTGTTGTAGTCCAATTTCAGCCAAACAGGAGTTAGTGGTGCAACTTGTTTTATTTTCAAGCTTTTACACAAAAAATTCTCTTCTCATTGATTTAGGTACTAGTTTGCCCTATTGTCATATAGTAATTAAGTGAATATTTTTATTTTTTGTTATTTTAGGCTATGAAATTAATAATTGCATAGGAGAGGTCAAAATGAATATCATCATTCCACATTGTCAAAATAACATATTGTATTTTTTATTTAGTGGAATGAGTTAAATCTATGTTGTATTATATGTTAGTTTCATTTTTAAACTATTTTTTATTTAAGTTTTTATACATCTATCTTAGTTTTAAAAATTTTTATGGGCATAACTCCAAATAAAACACCAAAATGCCACCGCACTAGGTGAAATGTTTTGCTCTAGACTCAAACTGAAATGGGGTCCAAAATGAAATCAACAACTATGATTGTTTTCGTTGTTGTTATTTAATGTTAACATGATAGGAACATACAACCTTATGATTGCAATAATGAGAGCCTTCCATCTATGCCATGGGCTCAACTATGACTAGTTCCCATATGGATTTTCATTATTTTGTATTATTATCAATCATGCTACCTCTATATGACATGGATCATCAAAGCCTTGTCCCAACCAAATGAGGTCAGCACTCAACAGTCCGCTACGTAAATTCTATTTCTCCATTCTAGTCTAACCTGATCAAATCCTCAGATAGGTCACACTTCTTTAGATCTATCCTCAATACTTCCATCCATGTCCTTTTGACATGGATACTAATGATGATAACTAATAATGAATTGTTTCATCCCTTCATAGACTTTCATAAATGGTTGTCTGATAAATTTTACATAACCTCTTGTGATCCTTGTAACTCCAAATTTGATTACTTGGAAGTGGAACTCCTTTACATGCAACTTGAATTAGAGGTGAGCACAGTTAAGTTGTTTGGATCCATCATAGTTGTTTGGATCCCTTATAAATCTGATTACCTGGAGGGTTTTCCCAAATGAGATCCTGGCTTTCAAATCGTGTTCGAGTTACCAAGGTGAGCCCCAGACGAAATCTAAAAAAAAAACTTTTTTAGTCGTTCCCCATAATGCAATTAAACGTCTTTAAATAGAAAAACTGAAAACAGTCCTTATTGGCCTAAACATTTGATTAAAAAAAGAAACTAATGTTAATTGCTAATTAAATCTAAACACTTCCTAAACAAGGACTCCTAACGTTACAAAAGCCAATAAGAAAATACTTAATTAGAAGAAAAAAAAAACTCCTGGCACCTTGGCTTGCCAAATGGGCTTCTTTTGACTCATATATGGGACACTCAGACCATTCAATGGGCTCATGTGGGTCTGCCAAATGCACATTATGGAGTTGTCATTTCATTATATACACACATACACAGGCATGTATGTAACTTGGAATTTTCCATAGAGGACAAAAAAGCAAATGAATTACCCTAGACGTTATGGGACCCATAGAGCTAGTCTATAATAGGATATCTTTTCAAATTATCTTTTATACTCTATTCCGTTTGAATTCTATCAATAATCATAAAAGCTGTCAAAAATAAAAGAGAAATGGAAATAACAATGAATTACTCTGGTAAAAGAAGGAAAAATGATAAAGTACAAAAACTCAAAGGAACAATGAGGCGAAGAAAAAAAAAATGATACTAACTATAACGTTCAAATAAGATTACAGGATAGACATTGGAACCCATTTATGATATAAGAAATAGATAACATGAAAGATAATAAAAATGACATATGAGTGAATTATAAACACTCAATACCTAGGAAAAAGAAAGAGCTTAATTAGATTATTCCAAAAGGAATATAGGACAGAGAAAAATGAACTTCATTAATAAACATACTCAGATAACTAATTGAACTCCATATTGTGAAGAGACATTGGACTAAATGGGCCTTGGGCTGGATCCTGGACCTAAGAGATTCATGGACCAACCCATGGTTAGCATGCACTGTTGTAATAACAGCATTGACCCATTCAACAGTATTGTAACAACACCTGTAATCTCATTAGTTAGATAATAGAAGTTTGTACTGCTGCATTGTAGCCTCATTGAGTAGAGACACTGACTATATAAGAAAAACAAGATGTGGCACATACGATTCCGAAAATTCCCCAACTCAATATCGTCTCTGTAACTTACACATAAACCTATATCAAATTTACTCACGCACCAGTTCTATGGAGCCAAGTTGGACAACCCCATGCGGAACCACAGGTACAAGCAAAATCGTCTGCAAAATCAAGAAACATGAAATTAGGCATTGTCTGAACAAGCAGAAGATGATCATAACCAGTCTTGACTTCAGAGGAAAAATAGAAGTTGAGTTACCTTGACGCCAAAAGCAAACTGAAGATGCCACTCATCTGGATACTGCAAATGGAAGAAGCCACATCATTTCTAATCCTTATTCCAATTGGCAGATGAAAAGCAGTGAACTGTGTTAGTTGGAAAAGCTTCTAGTGTAAAATATCTCACCTTAGGCACCCACTTAGAGTTGAATTCATGAGAACAAACCCAGGAATGCTTCCCTGTCAATGCAACTTTACCAACGGCCCTGCTCAATGAACAAATAAATAAGTCCCAGAAAAGCCCTCCAGATAACTACAGCTACTTCATCCAAGTACTTGAGAGCAATGCATAACTTAACTCTTTGTTATTAATGGACTTGTGTAGAAAATGCAAGTCACATAACTCCAACAGAAAAATAATCCTGCTCATTTTTGTTGAATTTATTTTCTTGTTGCAATGTTCATTTGTTACCAACTAACAACAGAGTGAAGCAGAAACAAACCAATACACTGCTATAAAAGAAAAGAAAATTATTGAAACTTATGCTGACCCAAACAATGGTTTTTTCTAACAAAATGGAAGCTGAAATGAAAAAAAAAGTAATCATTGAGCATTGAAGAAATAATTGTGGAGGGTGATGGTATTAAATTGTGAATTTGGGTTGCTGGTTAAATGAGAAAGATTAGTATCTAATACCAGAGTATCCAATGTTTAAATTCAGCAATGAAGCCACCAGAAATTATATGTAGAGTGAAGCACCAAACTCTTATGAAGAAAACAAATAAGGCTAGATGAGCAATAAGATCTAATCTCGGGACATGTGTGCCAGATATAAAAAAAAAAAAAAGCAAGTTTTAAATATCAAGTGTATATCACAGAGAAGATGGGTTTATATTTCTCACTCTGAATTCATTCCTAAAGAGGACATCAAGAATGAGCCTGGAATTACCAAAAAGAAAAAGGAAAAAAAAAAAAAGAAAAAAGAATGAACCTGGAACTGCAAGCTATACTATATGTGCACATGAACATACCCTTCTCCCAATGCATAAGTAAGGCAGGACATATTTGCCACTGCAAGCCCAATTGAATACGCTTCAGAACTTCCATCATGTGTGTTGATTTCATGATCAAAAGATATACTCCTACTTGTATCATTGAAGCAAAAATTGTCCAAGGGATGTTGCTCACTGTCTCTTGGCTGGTGATAATCACAATAACCATCTTCCCATGTCAACAACCTAGAAAAAAAAAATGAGTGAAAGAAATTAGCACAGGCCTGTTCAGAAATTATCACAAAATCTTCCTTAGAAACAGTTGTTGTTATGCACTTGCAGAGCAAAAGGTGTCATAATAGCCAAATCTAAAGTGGCAAAAACGTGTAGTCATGTTCAAGGGAACTTGACAACTTGATGCAATTAGAAACAAGAAGCCATCCAAATCTAGAATATGAATTGCTATAGAAATATTCGATAGGCAGAATTGCTAAAGATAAAACATCAATACCAACCACAACAAGGAGGAATAGGAAGTAGCAAATATAAGTCTAGTCTCGAATCTTCATCTCTCGTAGTGGTTTACTGCTACCTTCCAAGGACATGACTTTGCAACTGGTTGTAGAACTTATTTTGAAGGATTTTCAAGAAGTTTGACAATTAGCTTTATATATGAAATTTGGTTGCTTCATCTACAAAAACGTGGCACAAAAATAGTGTTGAATTTTATATTCTATAAGGGTAATTCTGTTTCTGCATCACAACGCCAATGACGTATCTTGAGAAAAGGAGTGTGTCATTATCACAAAGACAACATCAATGAATCTAGACCAAATTGAGTTGTTTAATCTCTATTCCATATCTCGGAAGTTTATGGAATGCAACTTAATCAGCTAAAAATTCAATGGATAATACATTGATGTACAGTAATCTTGAAACATGGTAATGGAGCAAGCTGTCAGAGCTCATACTCTCCAGGTGATTATTCATTCCAAGGACACTTTAGAATTCTATTTCAGTATTACCCCATACATTGAGAGGCTAACGAGATAGATGATAGATAAATCCCCTGATAAAATGTTGTTGAAGCTCGTATTTGTTTTGATGCGTTTTAACTAGTTAAGCACCAGGGGTTTTTTTTTTTCCAAATTAAGATTAATTACAATGAAAAAAAAAAATACTTGGCTTATGCAGTTCCGTTCTTAGTGTTGCAATAAAGACAGACTGGAACTCATAAAAATTTATTCTGCCAAGATAACAGTTTCCCATACGAGCTGTGGCTCTGCATACATCCAATGCAACTTACGTAAAATCCCTTGATAATCTTTGTGCAATGGGGGTGTCTTTGCACCTTTTATGATTGCGCACGTCTTCTTGTACATTTACATTCATCATAAAAGCACAGCAGCAAATGCTGCAATGTCCTGTGAAATTATAAATGTGCCCCTAAATTTGGAATTGCATGTCATTTACTGACAGAAAATCAAGAACCAAAAGACTCAGTTCTTACGCTCTATGGTTTTAGGCAATAAATGAACAGAGATTTTGGGTGTTTAATTCATGTGGGGTCTTCACTGACACACGGTAGACAGCATATCAGTGTCTTCTTTCACCCACAATAAGTAATTCTACCAACCCAAAATGCAGTAAAAAAACTTGGAAACACATAGTAAAACACCCAAAAGAAAACCAGATGGGCAAAGCCTCCAAGTTATTCAACTGCGTTAGGTAATTTGTACATTGATGCATATAAGCACAACTTACATTCGGGTCCGATGCTTAAGCTTCCAATAAATTGCATAATTCCACTGCGTATTGTGGCAAAGACTCCTCAGCGACTGTCGCAAGCTTGTTGAATTAGTACTAGCAGTTCCCATTCGCAGAGCACACAGATGGCCACACAATATGCTGATCACAGTCTAAAATGCTTGTCAAGATCAGGAAAAAGAAAACTATAAAAAAAATCCTTCCTAGCTACCCCGATACGACCCTCGTCCAGCCTGCTCTCTGCGCAATCCAGCCCGTGGTTTTATCGGTGGCCCCGTTGAACCAAGCACCAAATACCCCATCACTTGTCTCAATTTCATGAAAGACTTCCTTCTGTTTAATAGACTATCAATTTAATGAGAGTCAGAGGAGGGTGGCTGAAACAGAAATTTCAAAGTTCTCACTTTTCTTCGAGACAATTTCCATGAATTCGCCGTTGAAACCAACGAAAACTGCAAACAGGTGGTTCTTCTCAAGCCTATTAGAAGCAGAACTATCTTAGTTTATCAAGGAGAAGTCGTCCCCTTTACAAAAGAAGTTTTCACAACTTGCTTAACTGGATCAAACAATCTTTACCATTACCATTTTCTTCATAGGACAACATCAAATAGGTAATAGCGCGAGCGCTTTTCAAGTGGCAACATTTTTGCTGTGAATCTCCTCAGCTGAAACAAACAGGAAACATTTCAGCACAAAATGCAATAGATTAGAGCATTTCTCCACAAAAAAAAAAACAAAAACAAAAGAGTTCTAACAAATCCTGTTTCCAGTTGAAGATTGCTCACCTTCCTTAACAACAAAACTCCAGATATCACAACTCAAAACACCAAGAAATCTACTGCAGTCAAATAGATGCTCATATCAGCTCAAAATCCACTTCCAATCAAAATCAAACTAACAAAAACCGAAGAGAATCAGAGAATCATGATTCTTACACTAATTCCAGCCGTTTTTGCTTGAAAGACGATCAAAATCCACACTAACAAAGCAGATTTCACCTCATTTAAGCTCTCAAAGAAGCCTAAACTTGCAGAGACGATAATCGGCTCGATCTCGGTCCTTTCTCCACCGTTCTGATTGGGAAAACCGTGGAAAGATCGGGAGAAATCCGATCTCTGCAGAGCGATCTGGTTGATGAAAATCGAAAGGCTTGTGACTGGATCGATCTAGAGAGCGAGAGGTCAGGTAGAAGATGATACTAGGTCTTGTTGAACTAGCTCGCGTGAGAAGATAAGAAGATCAAAGAGAGGGGGAAAAGGAAGGAAATGGGCTTTTTTCCTTTCTCTGCTCCAAAGAAGACGAATCTCGTATATACTCTCTATCTTTCTCTTCTTTCTCTCTCATTGCACTAACGACTTTAAGCAAAGAGCCTAAATAATGCCCGCACCAGAACGAAACACACCCCACTCTCTTTCTCGGATTTGAAAAATGCTTAGAACGGCGTTTGATAATGCCCTGGGGGAGTGGGATTTGGGTCCCACGTCGAATGAACTTTTTTCTAAGCGGAGGGATCGACCTACTGGGGCCCACAGGTCACACTTGGCAGGCTTTTTAATAGGATTTAATGCCCGTGGATCTTTTGAATACGAATGGGTTCTCGATTCTTCGATTACCCATAATTAAGAATTGGTTCTAAACCGGGTCTATGTCCATCTTCTCATTATTGGTTTCCGGTCCAGGTCTACTGTGTAACCGAACTGGAACCGACCCGCTTACAACCTTACTTGATCTATTGATATATGTAATTTATAATAATATGGTTAGATTATATATGAGTTTAAGAAAACTTATGGTCCATTCGTATTGATCATATGGTGGGATTAACTATTTTACCAAAAATATAATGGTGGGATTAACCGTCTCTTTTACATAATATCTCATTAATATATTGCGATGTAATTGAGGTTTTAGTTGGGTCTGAAGCAAGAGCTGGGTAGGAAAGAGAAAATTGGTTCAGGACACCAATTTATGAGACATAGTAACAGAGAGATATTGATTGAGTCGTAGGGCCATTTGAAAAATCTAGTGTAATTTCATAAGAACTAATTAGGCTAAAGTCTAAAATAAGAGCTCTAAGTTTTAAGTTCTAATTTTATAATAATATATCATTTAATATAAATACTTTATCTCTCTTTCACGCACATGCACGTGACACACGATACACACTACCCAAGTCAAGACTTACACTGCTGGCTCTGCAACATCCCTATTCACTTCTTCATTGTTTTTGCCAAAGGGAAATGCCTCACTATTGAGGTATCAGTTGATTGAAAATTTTCATATATAACGCAGTAATGATTTTACATTATACATCGAGTGAAACACATGTATAGAAATCATTATAGTCTTTGTAGGATAACATAGTGAATAGGTTGAAACAATAATTGGGGAGGCCCAAAAAAGTGCACTCTAACTTGGACCTGACTCATTTACTATCAGTTCGGTTCTCCTGTTCACATGAACAAGGAGATACTATTTCGCCTTATCAAATTATGCTAACTGTATAAAATCTTGTCTTTTCTTTTCTTTTTTTTTCTTTTTTTCATTTCAAGGAGGGTACATTAGCTGGCATGGAATTTTACACAGTTGGCATAATTTGATAGGGCAAAATAGCATCTCCCTATTTCGCTCATTTACTATTTTGTAGGACATTTCAACTAAGATCCAACCTAAACATTGAAAAGGTCAAGCTGAACCCTAAATTAACATATTGGGGTTGGGGTTGGTTAATGAGTAAATAGCATAATGAGACGATCTTAGTTACCATTGGCAGCTGTATCATTATTTCCCATAATTAATTATAGGAAAATGAGGTTACACATAACTAAACCTAGTGGTAGATGGATAGTACGGCAATTGAGGATCCAAATAATGCCTTTACTCGGAAGCCTAAAATATATAGGAACTCCACTATCACCACTATCTGATCAAACACTATAAAATGTAATTGAAAATGAAGATACACCATTTTTTAGAGTTGGAAGAAGTTAAAATATTAGTTTAGATCATCCAAATCAGATAGAAGTTTCCTCGAAGCTTCCAACAATGACCACTATAAAATACAATTAATGATTGAAGTAGCTTACATCCATGGACATAAGTGCATTGCTATATGTCCCTCGAGGTAAACGAAATGGGTCCACATTTGCCTTGGAAAAAAGTTTGGAAGATGAAAACCCCATCTAAGTTCAAACTTTTCCTCTGGAGAATTCTCAAAGACTATCTACCAACCATAGTCGTTAATATCATTTCAGACCTCATTTTGCTTTAGCCTGCAAAATGAAAAGTTTCGGCTCATTTAGAATTTCGGCGAAACTTTTCGGAATTACATTTCAGGAAAAATATAACATAATATATATTTATATAAATATATAAGTAAAAAAATAGAATAAGCAATAAATATAGATTTAATCCATTATAGTAATTTTTTTGGAATTATATTTTGTGAAAATCTAAGAAATACAAAATATATGTGTAAAAAAAGTAAAAAAAAATTTAATTATGTAAAATCTCATTTCGGCCGAAATCTGCCGAAATCCCAAATTTCGGCCAAAATCAGCCGAAATCTTGAATTTCGAACGAGATTGACCGAAATTCAAACCGAAAAGTTTGTGCCGAAATTTCGTTTTGGCCACTTGACCGAAATGAAAAATTTTGGCCATTTCGGCTGAAACGAAACGAAATTAATAAATATGCTACCAACTAAGGACCTATTAAGCAAATTTTCTCCTTCCATAAATACATCTTGATTCTTGTGGCCTTTGTCACCAACAAAGAGAAAATTCTGATCATTTGCTCCTATCTTGTCCAATTATAGTGGCGGGTTGTTTCCTCACATTTATCAAAACCCCATTGGCCAACATCATTTCTCAAATTGGTTTTGACATGCTTCAAACCAATCATGTAACATTGGCATCCTAATTTGTTGGTACCTTTGGAAACTTAGAAATGATCATATCTTTAGATTTGCTCCAATTCAACTTGCCATAGTTAAACAAAAAGTCCTTAAAAATCTTGTTGAATGGAATGCTTTTGAACTCTTCTATGTGACAGCTCCTTGTTCCACAATTGACATATGGTAGTCCCCTCTGTAGAAATATGCAAAGCTTAACTTTGATGGAGCATTTAATCCACTCACAGAAAATGTGGGCATAGGAGGAATTATTAGGAATTCTGCCGGCAAGGGCGGACACAGGTCATAATCATCTGGGGTGGTCGCCCAAGATGGAATCAAGAAATCCCCTAAGCATGTCCCACTTACTGCAAACTTATATTGCCATGTCGGAATTGAAATCCCCATAGAGTTGAATGGGGCCTTAGAACATGCCCCACATGTCTAAACTTGTTGCTCCACATATGTTTAAAGATAGCCACACATATGTAAAAAACTTCGTTCATAAAAAAAGAAAAAAACGAAAACGTTGCGGCAACACATTGCTCCCTCTTCTTTCGAAACCTCTTTGCGCCGACTGTAGTGAAACTACTACATATTCATCTGCCAAATATATATAGAATAATCCTTCATAGCCACTCTATGCATAAATCTAAATGCTTAACCTCCAAATTTGAATCCCCAAATCCTAAATCCCCAAATCCTAAATCAAAACCTCTTCGCGCGCGACTGTAGTGAAACTACTGCATATTCATCTACCAAATATATATAGAATAATCCTTCATAGCCACTCTATGCATAAATCTAAATGCTTAACCTCCAAATTTGAATCCCAAATCCTATATCCCCAAATTCTAATCCAAACCCTAAGCTCTAAACCACCAAATCTAAGCGTATCTACAAAAATTCAAAGATGACCAAATTCATTCCCGTTATCATGTCTTCTTACCCCACTATGATTCAAAGACAGAATTTTGCTCCCATTATCCAAAGTTTGGATGCTTTGAGAAAGTGATGAAATTGAAAGGATGGGTTGTTATGGATTTTGTGTATTGCAATTTGATGGATGCATTATTCATTTTATTCATCATTTGAATTTTCACACATGCATTGTTTTAGAAATCTTGAAATCTTAATTTACTCATGCATTGCTTTAAATCTTGTAAACCTTTTAGGTTCATGCATGTTTTGGTTTCAAACTTGGATGCATTATATTTGGAAAAGATTTTATAAATCAAGCTAGCCATTTGTTTTAAACTTTCAAATCTATTTAGGCTTTTTATGTTTCATGATTTTAAAGCACTTGGATTGGTTTAAATCATGTTTCCATGCTTGGTTTAATGGCTCAAAAATCCCCATGCAAAAACCCTTTGAAATATGCTAAAAATGGGATTTTTGGTCACAGGGTGTCGGTCAGCCGAACTCAAGGTGTCGGCTAACCGATAGGTGAATCGAGGTCAACCGATAAGTGTTCTCGGTTAGAATTCCAGAAAGCTACAAATTTCAGATCTTCTCTGTTGGTCAGGGATCGGTTAACCGACCTTGCTTCTGGACCTGACCGAAGCTCTCTCGGTTAGAAAATCAGAGAGGAGTTTTCTGACCAAATTTACATTGTCGGTTAGGGTGTCGGTCAGGACTCGGTTAACCGAACATGTCGGCCAACCGAACCATGCTTTATGGTCAGCAAATTTTCGAAAATATGACCGTTGGCCTGTGACTGTTGGGGGTGTCGGTTAACCGACCCCTGGATGTCGGCTAACCGACAGGTAGCCGTTGAGCAACTTTTTCTATAAAAAGAAGCCCATTCCTTAGCCCCAAATGATGATCTTTGAAGCCCTTCTTAAGGTATTTTGAGGGAAAAGAAATGGGATCAAGAAAAAGAAGGTTAAGGGTCATTAAGGAAAGCTAAAGCTTGGATTAATGAAGTTAAATCACCAAGTAAACTTTGCCTTTTTATAATCATTGTTTTATGCTTTGTTTAATCTTTGGTAAATGATTTTAGCATATAAACTATGATGTGTTGAATCATCTACTTCTTTAATCTTTGATTTAAGTCATTTGATTCTTCACCTTGATTTCTAAACAAGTTTGTTTTAAAACTTTATAAAACATGTTTTGTCAAAATCTTTGACTTATTTTATAAACATGTTTCATTAACTTGTTTAAATCATCTTTGTTGTTTTCATACATTTGAACTTTAGTTAAATTAGTTTGTTTTTTAAAACAACATTGAATATGCATCACATGTTTAGACATAATTAATTTCATACAACTTGTGAGCTTTTGATTTCATATCTTCAACAAGTTTGTATTTGGTACATGTGATATGCATATTAATTCAATCAAATCTTTTTATGTGCATTAAACTTTTAATTGCTTCAAGCATAAATTGATTAAGATTTATTTTAAATATTGATTGAAGTTTCTACACACTCACTTCATAAGCATACATCTTTGCATTCATAGTGTTTGTGTGAGTTTGTTTTACACTTTCATATTCGCCTAATCTAAAGGCAATTAAATTGAGCTTTAATTGTAATCTCTTAGAGTGCTTTGTAAAAACACTTTCTTGAGAGAAATCATTTGATTGTAAAGGTTATTGCTTAGCCTAAGAAAAGCATTGTGTAAATGTTATTGCTTAGCCTAGAAAAGCATCTTGTATAGGTTGTTGTTAAGTCTTGAAAAACAACATTGTAAGGTTATTGCTAATCCTTGGAAAGCATATTGTAGAAGTTACTGCTTAGCCTATTGAAAAGCACAAATAGTGGAAATCCGGTGGGGTGTAGATTCAAAAGCCGGTAGTGGATGTAGGCACGTTGGCCGAACCACTATAAATCTTGTGTTGTGGTGATTGCTTTTGCGGTGATTGTTGTTGTTTAGCTTCCGCATTTTATTTGTTAATCATCACAAGTGGCTAATTGTTTTAAAGAAGTTTAAAATTGGCATAATTGGTCATTAAGTTGTAACTCATCCCATTCACCCCCCCCTCTAGGGTTAGGATCCGGAACTTTCATGGGTGTCCTTAAATGTTCTTATATTCAAGTTTTCTCACACACCCACTCACTTTGAGTTTGCAGTGACCGCCATTGGGCATTGGTTTTGACATATGAATTTAGTGAAACATGTGAGTTTGAGTATCTAAAATCATGGTAAGGATCATTTTTTATCCATCTAAAGCTTTTTTGTACTGCTAATTAACATCTTGATCTCTTCATTGCCCAATCTTCAATAACTTCATACATCTAGTTAAGTTCCATGAGTTGGACATTTTCTAAAAGAAAACATATAGGTGTTTGTTATTTGGTAATTTAAGAAAGTCTAATAAAGTCTAGCAAAATTTTATTATTTAAATGTTAGGTCTATTAAAATTTTAGCCCCACCCAAATGAAAATCATGGGTCCTCCATTGTCTGCAGGCGCACTCATCATGGCTAATGCAGGTAAAATCTCTGTTTAATATGCTTAGGTCTGGGAATTCAACATAACCTAATTGAGGGTGACTGTTTCATTCTAGTGGATGCTCAAATTAACAAATTGTTCCCATCTTATTTTTCTAGATGCCCATGAGCTCTATATTCAGGATTTAGATATTGTAACATGGTATCGGTGTAAGCTCTATAGAGATTTAATTGGCAACAGGATTGAAGAAGGTGCATCCTTAAGAGTGCCCCACTGTCATCTCATGAGTCGCGATCTCTCATTATTCAAATCGAGAATGATGTCTCTGTTGTTTTGGATGGTCCCTTGATCTTAGGGATGTATATGGGTTCCCGATTACCCGGAGGTTCCGACCCATTAATAACCAGGTTTGGGTCATTATTTAAGTTTTGATAAGTAAACGGGCCCGGTTCCACCTTGGTTCTGACTTGTGAACCCGATACCTGACATATTACATCAAATTTTGAAGAAAAAAAACACTCCTAAAAGCTAGTTTTTCTATTTATCATTCACTACTTGACGCGGATCTGGACCCATCCCATACACGGAACCGGTTCCGAAACCAAGAACTAGTTGTGAACAGGGTCTGGGCCCATCTTTTCATTAACATTTCTAGGTCCGGGTCCACCATGGACCCAAACTAGAATCGACCTGCTTACAACCCTACTTGATCTATTGATACATGTAGTTTATAATAATATGGTTATATTATATATGAGTTTAAGAAAAGTTATGGTCCATTCGTATTGATCATATGGTGGGATTAAATGTTTTAACAAAAGAAAATATGATGGGATTAAGTGGCTATTTCACACATTATCTCAATAATATATTGCGATGTAATTGAGGTTTTAGTTGGGTTTGAAGCAAGAGCTGGGTAGGAAAGAAAAAACTGGTTCATGATACCAATTTATTAGACATAGTAATAGAGAGATATTGATTGAGTCGAAGGGTCGTTTGAAAAATCTTGTGTAATTTCATAAGAACTAATTAGGCTAAAGTCTAAAATAAAAGCTTTAGTTTTTAAGTTCTAATTTATAAGTAGCGGACTTAACAAGAAAAAAACAGATTAGGTGACCACCATATCAAAAAGGTAACTTTAAGTGCCCTTGCACCAAATTAGTTATTTTGCCCGAAAACATATTTTTTTTAACATTCTCTACTAGGGTCCCTATCGACCTTCATTTGCAATGTTAAGGGTCGATTGAGACCCTACGGTCTATCCTAACATTTACATAACTCCCATTTACTTTGTTTCTAAGGTCTTAATCGACCTCTATTTGTAATGTTAAGGGTTTCTATCGACCCTATGGTGTACGCTTATAAATGCATGAAACCCATCTCTCATTCCCTGTTCTTGGAAAAAAGCGACCATGCTCGACTTGTTTCCCCTCCTTAGGATATTCCAACCTTTTGAAAACCATTAAATCCACATGCCGTTGTGTGGTAAAGAACATTAAAGTGCATATGCTATTGTTTGGGGCAAACCAATGGAAATGTAGAGTTTGTACTTTGCCCTAAAATATGATTTTTTAGTTTTCGGAAACTATTTTCATAATTCATAATTCCATGTCACTATGGTGGCTCGATGAAGGACCGCTGGGAACCACTGTGAATACATCTAGCAGCTGATGTGGAGTTGCTGTCAATGTTGAGGAAGAAGAAGGAAACAAACAAGAGAGAAAATCAGGCTTCTAAGCCCTAAAATGTATGATCGGGTCGAACGCAGGATCGCTAAGGACCCTTTACTTTAAAAAAAAGGTCGATAGGGACCCTAGTAGAGAATGTTTAAAAAAAAAAATTTACGTTTTCAGACAAAATGACTGATTTAATGCAAGAGCACTTAAAATTACCTTTTCAGTATCATAGTCACCTAATCTGTTTTTTTTTTTTTTTTTTGGTAAAATTCTCTTATAAGTATGTATCATTTGATATAAATACTTTGTTTCTCTCTCTTTCACGCACATGCACATGACACACTAAGCCAAGACTCACACCACCGTCTATACAACATCCCTAATCCCTCCTTCATTGCTTTTGCCAAAGAAAAATGTGTCGCTACTGAAATATCAGTTGATTGAAAATTTTCATATATTAATGATTTTACATTACACATTGAGCAAAACACATGTATAGAAATAATCATAGTCTTTGTAGAATAACATAGTGAATAGTTTGAAACAATAATTGGGAAGGCCCACAAAAGTGCATCCCAACTTGGACCTGACTCATTTACTATTTGGTAGGAAACTTCAACCAAGATCCAACCTAAACATTTAAAAGGTCAAGTTGAACCCTAAATCAACACATTGGGCAGGGGTTGGTTAATGAGTAAATAGCACAATAAGACAATCTTAGTTATCATTGGTAGTTGTAACATTATTTGCCATAATTAATTATAGGAAATTGAAGTTACACATAATTAAACCTAGAGGGAAACAGTAGGGCAATTGAGGATCCAAATAGTGCCTACCCGGAAGCCTAAAATGTATAGGAGCTCCACTATCAAACACCATAAAGTGTAATTGAAAATATTGAAAATAAAGATCCACCATTTTTTTATTTTATATCTTTGAGCCGAAAGAAACTGAAATATTAGTTTAGGTCATCCAAATCAGATAGAAGTTTCCTCGAAGCTTCCAACAATGACCACTATAAGATACAATTAAATGATTGAACATAGCTTACTTAGGGCAAGTGCATTGCTATCTTTGGCTAAATTGTGAAACTAAAGATCCACCATTTTTTTATTTTACAGCTCTGAGCTGAAAGAAGCTGAAATCTTAGTTTAGGCCATCCAAATCAGATGGAAGTTTCCCCGAAGCTTCCAATAATGACCACTATAATGATTGAAGATCGCTTACTTAGGGCAAGTGCATTGCTATATTTGGCTAAAAAAACTTTAATATTAGGCACTTGGACACACATCAATATCATGAGTGTCATTCAAAACCACTGCTATAATACCGGTGGCAGTGTGAGACCATGAAAGTGGTCCTACTCCATAGTTCCAATCATGGTTTAAAATATTTTTTTTCCACAGCCGCTGCATCAATCCATACCATAACCTTGGCGTCTAGGTTGATAAGTCGGTGATAAGATGATAGGTTGGTTTGTTTTGACAACTTTGGATAATCCCTTTATTTAATCAAAAGAAGAGTGTGATTCTTTGATTTCTAAATATTTTTCTCTTTTGGGGCAAGTTTGTGCACAATAATTTTGTGCGGCGCCTACTTTCTGTGGAAAACTTGAAAATATTATTACTTAATTTTGTAAGGTTTCAATTTCTATTGTTTGGGGCGGCTAAACATTTTCAATGGTGAAATGCATCTCACCACTAAAAACAGAGGAAACGTCTCTGCCTCTTGGGTCTAAGTATGCCTTTTGCAAAATTTGCAAAAAATACTTTCACCTTAGATATGGAAATGGCATAAGATTTTCGGCGAAAACTAATGAAGAACCATTTTTCCGAAGAAATATATCCTTCTAACTTTTAACAGAAAATGCTCTGCATGAAAACAACAGCATAGATTTTTTTTTTTTTTTGGTAACAACTAGAATATCTACTTGGTTAGATTGTATTTTCAAATACATGCATATATTTTGCCTTCAAATCCAAAGCCCAAACTTGCGAGTCTCACCCTACCCAAATTCTATCCGGGTTCCCAAACCCAAGTGAGTCCAACACAAATTTCACTTTTGGTTGGGTTAGGTCACACATCGTTCAGGTTTTAACCCAAACGAAGCTTCAATCTTGCTACAAACTCACTTTTTTTTAAAGTTGCTGACCACCTGACTATTTTTGTGCAAAAACATTATGCCATTTCTATCGTCATTCATTTTCTTTTAACTCTATACCTATACATACATGTGTAATTAGGTGACTTCCCCATTCCACTTTGTCATGATGCTAGGCCTCCTTGTATTTTTAGTTTTTTACCCCACCAGTCTCCAAGAAATCATGACCATCTGAACATGGAAAGCTATGACATGTTGTGGAAACTGGCAGCTCTGTAAAAACCGCAGGAAGGCTCTCTACATGGAGAAAGTGATGGTTCCTGTGATTCTCAGCATCTCAAACTCTCAAATGCTTCCATTAACAAAAGGGTCCGGTCCACAAAAGATGCTGATAGGTCTATCAGAGAAAACAGAAACAGCTTCTTTTTCCATCTTTTTGTGTACCTTCATCTACCACCCCATAATGAAATGAGAAATGATATCATGCACCCACCACAAAAAAGGTCAAATGTATTATAAAAACATGTAAAATGTCAAGATGTGGACATTATCTAGTATTAGAATACTGATGAGAAAGGGATATATATGAGATAGATCCAGTGCACATGCCACTTTTTGTTTAATTAAGACAGTTGAATTTGTTTTCAGATGCCAAGGGGTTAGATAGCTGACTATCAAATGGGTCGACTAAAGGAAACTGTACCCTTTGAGAAGTTCATGGAGTTTATAAGAAATAGTAAGATTGATTTTCTAACCTCACCAACAAAAGTAATTAAATAACATTTTTCACTTTCCTTGTCCACTAGATAATTAATTAGATTATGTGTTAATTGAGAAAGATTAATTGGGGTCTTTACTGACCATGAGTTCAAGGGGTTCAATTATCCATGTTAGATACTTCTTTTTAGCGAAAATCTCAAAAGAGGGCTCAAGTTTTCCTCAGATTTCAAATCAGGACGATAAAAAACTTACATTTTTAAAATAGGACTTAAGCGTTCCATATTAATTTTAGATGAGGACATCCGGCAAGAAAGATTAAATGGGGTCTTTACGAACCACGAGTTCAAGGGGTTCATTATCCATATTAGATATATAGCTCTTTTTTTTTTGTTAGCTTGTTATCTTTGTATGCCATGAAACCCTTTCTTTGCAAGCACCTCCCTCTTCCCTATAAGCAGTGCTTCTGGGGTTTATTAGAGAATTCTAAGCCTTATTCATTGCATTATTTCTATGAATTTTTTTTTGCTTTGATATTAATTAATAAAATTGTAACAAAGAAAAACAGTATTAATCTTGAATCACATTATAGATGAGCCAAATATCAATACATACTTTCTATACAACCAATATAATATACTGGTGATACAGGTGTGAATTGGGTATCATGCCAGTTTATTAAAGAGACTCAAAGAGCCTGATATGGATCAGATGTAAGATGCAAGGCTGTAAACAGGTTAATTAGGTCCAGATGTTAGTTAGGTCTAGCTGACTAGGACTTCCATTTGGTTGGAATTCTTGGTGTATCAAGATCCATCTAGCGTTTTAAGGAGGCAAGGAAGCGAATATTTGAGCCTAACTTTGGATTTTTTTAATGTTAATTTATAATATTCTTTAGATACAAATAACATAAAAAAAATATTATAAAATTTACTATACTAATATACAATGATTTTAGAGTTGGGGTCATCGTCAATACATTTCATTTCTACGTAAACTTGATATTTTTTTCTTCAATCACACTGGCCAGGTTTTCAAATATTAATTTGAGTTCGTAAAAAATTTAACATTGTTACCACATGGCCATGACTTGATTGACTTGAACAAGATTACTCAGTCAAGAATGAATTGTAACGATATATTAGAATCCTTTTGGACAATATGATATTGTCCGCTTTGGCCCTATGAGGGGCACGGTTTTGTTCTCGGAGCCCATTGAGCTCCAAAAGGCCTCATACTCAGTCACACAGTGTCCTCCATATTAGCTCAGTCTCTCGGCTCAATCATAAGCGATGTGGGATCTTACACCTTTTTTGTTCAAAAAGAAAAAAAAAAAACAGGTTTATAGCATGTTTCTACTTGTCTGGCTCAACCATAGGCTCAATTTAAGACTTTGCCATGAACTAACTTGTTAGGTTGAATTGAGGTTGCACTTTACTACTTGTGTCCCTATGAAAATATACTTGCTGCGTTCGACAAAAATAGAGAACATTTTCAATTCAAAATTACATAGATGAAAGGAAATTACATTTCACCAATTTCACCTTGTTTGAGAAAGGAAGTAAATGAATAGAAATAGAGACTAGACAATGAGGAGAGCAGAGACTAGAAATAATCAATCTCTATGAAATTAAATGCATCTAACCATTTTTCAAAAAAAAAAAAAAAATGCATCTAACCATTTCCGTCATGTGTAACTGATTTCTCAAAATAAAATACATTATCATAAAAGTCAAGATAGCCAAATGCAACCAAAGTTGGAGAATATTTAGGCAAAGGCATAAATTATTACGGAACAAGTCCACTTATGAGTAGAGTCAACGGCCGACAAATGTAAACAGTAATGAGAATTGTAGATTAGCTAGAGAATTCTATCACGGAACCATATAGATGACTAATTAGATGAAAATGAGGTAACGTGGATTATCTATCTATCAAAATCACACATAATTTTTTGAACCTATCAATTATATAATATGGGGGAATAATGTACTTCTCTTTTATACTTGAAACTTCTTAAAAAGGAGGTGTCCCTCACCACAATAGTGAAGGATGGATGCACTTGAATATTCTCCTATAATATGAAGCGAAGTGGTTTCAAATTGAAATCAACTCCAATTCGCTCCAATTGATTTTTAATCATCCAATTTAATTTAGTTTGACCCTAGCAAATGGGTTGGGTCGGATAAATTAGGTAATTGATTTTGACTCATCCAATTAATTTAGTTTGACCCTAACAAACGGGTTGGGTCGGGGTTAATTGGGTCGAGTCGGATATAAAACATTTTTAATAATCAGTTTCAATTCGCTCCAATTGATTTTGACTCATCTAATTTAATTTAGTTTGACCCTAGCAAACGGGTCAGGTCGGGGTAAATTAGGTAATTGATTTCGACTCATCCAATTTAATTTAGTTTGACCCTAACAAACGGGTCGAGTTGTGGTAAATTAGGTCAGGTCAAATATAAATATTTTTAATGACGTGGGAAAAATTAAACATGGTATGTACCAAGACAATATGGATTTTCAAATGAGCAACTCTACCACTACACCACAGAACATCTTTTGTTAATAGTTATCAACAAAAACTTAAAATCAGTTAAGGAGGAAGGGACCCAGCCCATTTTGGAATGTTGACCTGGAGTTGGAATTTATTTACGAGGTATTTATAAAAATAACTATATTTTTAGAGTATTGGCCCCTATAAATACTGCTGTTATTATTTTCATACTTATGCATTGTACTTTAAGCATGGATGATCAAACTTTTGAAATAACTATTTTATATGATTTCTTATATAGTCATTAATTTTCTATGACAACCATTTTACAATAAAACTAAACACAAATGAATACATAATATATAGAATTGATCAAATATAAAGCAAACTGAGAAATCAGAGATTAATTAAAATTGGATCTGGACCCTGTGAATTTTGTTTTGACCCCTTCTTTTAATAAATTGATTCTACCATCTCCGTTTTTATAACCTCTTTAATTACTACCGAAGCTCTTCCTTTATGAAGTTTTAATACTAAAACTCCTCATTTATCTCCGCTTCTTTCCTCTTATCGGTATGTTTTTAACATTTTAATGCATCCTTTCATTTTCTCTATGTGTCAATTCTCTTCATTTACTCTCTACATCTTCCCCTCTCTATTTACAAAGCCTTTTTTTTATAATATTTTTCACTATATAATATTGTGAATTACGTTGTCCATGCTAAACACGGGGCTTTTTCGCTAGTCTAAAATAGAGAGAAAGATGGTCCAACCGAGACTCACAATTAGCGCCAAAGGTTAAAAGGAGAAAGATCTAATGTTTTGTACGTAGTTAATATGCGCATAGGCTATCTTGCTGAGCCTATTTCATGCTATGTATCAATTATGATAAGTTTGCCTGAATCTAAATCTAGAGCCTCTACTCTTGCATGTTAGAGTACTCATTAATAATTAAAAAAAAAAAAAAAAAACAGAATATGTGGCATCACATTAAGGACCATTAGTCTCATTAAATGAGTAAATAGAATTAAATTAGGATTTCACCAAATAACTATTAATAATCAATGAAGTTAACTATTGATTTCCACACTAACCCATTGCCCCTCATATTGATTTCACTTTTCTTTAAGTTTTTTTTTTATTGGTAAAGGCCACTCATAATTTGATAGAGCTTTCACGCTAGCACATTCAGTCTTGACGAAAAAAAAAAAAAGAAAAAAAAAAGAAAAACCTAAAAGAGAAAGTCCGGCCCCACTTCATGTCAGCGAGTGGTGAACCCAAGTTCTTCGTTTGATGTACAGATCCAAACAGGTAATTCGGTTTTGGGGGCAAACCTAATATTTTCATGTAGGTTTTGGAGACAGCCTAAGATTTTTTTGTGGATTTTCAAACATTATTCAAGTCCGATAGGGCGAACGCCTAATATAACTATTAAAATGAATCTAATGATCGCAATCTTTAGTCCAAGCACATTTAACTCTAATGATTATACACAATGCAAGATGTTTTATAATAGGGTTCAGATGGTGATAATAATAACCTCTACACCAAATAGGATAGGAACTATTATTAAATTCTCAAGTACATGTCTGTGAAGCGATTATATTGATACAAGTGGGGGCACCAAAATCACTTCGGAAGGCGTACATTTATAGAATTTATCAAAGAAAAAAAAAACGTAAAAAAAATATTTTTTTATGCTATGTACCAAAATCTCAGGAGATATTTGCTTGAGATGGTATTCTTCTGATAATATCATGAATTTTGTAACATAGCAACACGGTTAAGAAACGACAATTTTGAAAATAATGATTGAAAGTAATTCATACACATCATCAACTCTTTTGCTTACTTTAATTAACATCTCAAGAGAAAAACTCGAATTTGAAAATATCCTGATATTAACGGTACGATGTCGCGGTAATTTCGCGAGATGACTTTGTGACCGCGAGAGACCTGAAAATGCCGAGTCGCGAAAAACGAAAAAAAAAAAAAAAAAAGGGATTCCACGTCATCCTTTAACGTGTCAGCATGCCTAAGAGAGGACACGTGGCTGGAGTACAGTCGGTAGCCGGTTCTGCGAGCCGACCGAAAGCTAAAGCGGCAGGGCGTACGTGTCTGGCCAGAAGTAGGACCACTTCTCGACCAGAGAGACACGTGAGCGCTGATGATTGTCAGCGGACCCTGACGCCGACAGCTATTGACACGTGTTGATCTTCCATTGGGAAGGTGTCTGCCATGTCCTTGCTTCACTTTAACAGTGGATCACCCCTGATTCCGGAGGGCAGCTGCATGCTAGCGTGGTGCGGTGGCCATGTTAAAAAAATTGGTGGGCCCTACTTTTGGAAAATCCAAACCTGTTATTAGCCCCATTACTATTGTAGTGAGCAAGTGGTAAATTATTAGAGGGCTTCTATTGGCACCGTGGTTTTATCTCTTCACATCTTAATTAGAAAAAATTTCTTAAACTACCCCCGATCTCCGATAGAGAGGGAGAACTGCCAGTAGCCAGTGGCGGCAGCCAGCTGCCCCCCTTTCCCTCTTTCTTCCTCACTCCCCCTGTATTTTCTCTCCCTCTCCTTCTCTCTCCCTTCCTCTTCTTCTTTCTCCTTCCCTCCCCACCTCTTACTCTCTTCCTCCCCCTCCCGCAGGGGTGGCCTTAGACGTTCTCCCTCCTACCTGGCACTACAACAATTTTCACTTTTACCGGCGTTTTTTTCCTGGCGAAAAAGGTTATTTCGCTGGGAAATGGTAATGTTTTCCCGGCGACATATTTTCGTCGGCAAAAGTTGAAATTTTCGGAGCGAATTATTATTTTCGCCGGCAAAGGTAGTGTTTTACTGTGCAAAAATTGTATCGCCGTAAAAAGGTAGATTTTTTGCCGGTGAAATACCTAGATCGCGGGCAAAGTTCACCCGCCCAAATGGAATCGTTAATTTAACTTTTACCGACGCATTAATTTCACCGGAAAAGTCTTTTATTTCCGGTATTTATTTTTCAGAGGAATAAAAATTAAGTGGAGCCCTAATATTTTCTATTTCTCGCGCCCGCGCTCACGCCCCCTCTAACTCAATATCCATTTCCAGCGTCCCTGGCCTCTTTCTCTAAATCGTGTTCGAAGTTGCCCCCTTTCCATTTCTAGCGTCCCTAGCCTCTTTCTCTAAATCGTCCATCTCTCTCTTTTTTCATCTTCAACTCAACTGCATTGCTTTCTTACAACCCTAGTCTAGTCATGATACATATCCTGATACATATCCTAGGTAAATAATAAATGAGCCATTTTCCTTGTCTAGTCATAATATAAGTCAATGAAGCAGTTCAATATGGGGATATGGTCATATATCGTGAATAGTTTTCCAGTGAAAAAACATGATTTGGGAGAAGAAAAAGAAAGGTTGTTTTAATGGTAGTTCTACACGTAGTTGATGTTGAATTCATGAATTTATACATTTACGTATCTTTTTAGGTTAAATTAGGGATTTAATTAGGTGAATTGCATCATTATTTATATAATTACATCATTTCATGCATTTTCACCTAGAAACGTGAATTTTAATACCTTTCATATATTTTCTGCATTAACTTATAATGTTTTGCAAATTTTCTCCGAAGAGTCCCAGTTGGAGTAAAACTTTGTTCCGATGGGTCTCGCTTCCATATGGGCTCTTCAGTATTTGATGTGTTGAATTAGAATGTGCAGAAAATGAGAATTGCATGCCTCTGTCACGGAACCCACTTTCAAGCACACATTGTCATCCTGGGCCCGGCATTGCTGAATTGAAGTAAATTGAAGAATTCATCATATGGACGCCACACATAAGCATATGCAAATTAATCAAAGGAGGGGTTCACTCATCATGTCAGTGAAGAGTCCTAACTATAATAGAAGACTTCTCATATGGCCCACTGTTCAAGCAGATGAAATGTCCCACTTGGCAGGGTCCACAGTAGTTGCAAATTTGAAAAAAAGAGTACAATTCTGATTAGAACAAAAGAAGAAGAGTTTGAATCATCCACATTTGATGTCCTTTCAAAAATGAAAGTTATGCAGAGATAGAATCCAATGCAAATCAAAATTTACAAGTTAATCCCGTTTTTTCTCAGGATAACTCATCTTCAAATGGCCATAACTTTCAATCTGACCGTCGGATCGATGAAATTTACCTACTATTAGAAAGCTTATTTAGAGTAGATATCCGTGAAGCCCAAGAACGTGCAAATCAGAGCTATATTGACAAAGTTATGGGCCCGGATATTTTCATGTTCATTTTTAAAACGAGATTGCAATTAAATCCACACTGTTGATAATCAATTGCAACACATCTCTTGTGGGACCCCATCTAAAGATTACCAAGGACACCTAAATTAAGAAAGAGAATCATCTCAAAGCCAAAAGTCTTTTCAAAAGAAAAGTTAGCATGGAGAACAAGAAAAAATCCCTACAAATAAAGAAAAAAGAAACCTAAAAGAGTGGTACTTCTTTACTAAAATGGGTTTACAAAAAGCATAAAAGGAGACATGATGGAGACCCATAGGACCATATTCCATACATCCAAAACAACTTCACCCTTCTTTCTTTATTGATTCATTCTCTCCTAACCACACCTTCTCTTCCTTACCTCTTTTCTCCATTATTTTATTTTGGTAGCCTTGGGCCATGTCCAAGGATTTATTTTGAAGGAGAATCTTTGTGAAGGAGAAGTTGTAAAAATGAAGTTCTTAATGAAAATCATATATTTTGCAATGGAGGAGTAGATTTCTAGATTGGAACACATAGATGAAGTTAAGTAGATCTTTAATTTAATCTATGTTAATTTTCTATTTTCTTTCTTGTCTCTTTTAAGTGCATGCTCTTTTAGAATAATAGATCTGTCTTCATGCCTTAGGCAGCCTCTGTTTTGATTTTTAATGAAAATAATTTGATGATTTATACTTATTTTGATAAATTATGCTTAGGGCTGAGATCCTTTGATGATTTATGCTTAATTTGATGAGTCATGCTTATGATTTTTCATTCTTTTATGAGGTGAAGAAAGTCTTGGGTTGTGACCTTTTTCTTTTTATTAAAAATTGATTTTGAGAAAGACAAATCTTTCGGATCCAAAATATTGATTTGTTTCTGATCTGAGTTATTTTTGAGACAAATAGTAGAATAATTGCATGGATGGATTAATTATCTTGCTTAGTGGATTTTAGATGCTCTGATCTGTTTTATATATTTGATTAGTTTGTATTTCTGAATTTTTCTAGTTCTTTTTCTTGGATCTCAATTACTTATTAATCTTTGATAAAAAAAAATCATATTTTAAATTTTAACTTAGTAGTGCTCTTTGTGGGATTCGACATGTTCTTTGCCATTGTCTCAAAAAGAAAAATGTGCACTTGCAGTATTAAAGGATTGGATTTAAATTCACATCAGTTGATGAATGGTGGATGCATAGACTACTTACAAAGATCGAAAGTATGGGTACGGAGTAGATATCCAGATAGTTGGGGGAGAATGGACTGAGAGACCTCTTGTAAAGACCTACCCTAAATCTGCTAACTAAAAACAAAGAACATCAGATCGCTTGTGGAAATGATCCATTTGCAAACTAGAAGACCTAGCACTCGGATCTGCCCTAAATCTGCTAACCCACTTGATTTGAGCTCAACATTACCCTATGCCCAAATCCTAATCTTCAACAAGGATCTCTCGTTTTGGTTCACCCCAATGCTCAAGATCCTGTTCTGCAAACCAGCAGCCAGATACGAATCGATCTAAGAAATCTTTCCTCTTTCCATCTTTTGCAATTGATGCCTTCATATGGAAAGATTTATGTGAGAGAGAGAGAGGAGAAAGTATTTCTGAGAAAGAGAATGGAGGGAGGGAAGAAATGGCTGCGAACGAAATGGAGGGAAGAGAATGGAGGGAGGGAAGAAATGGCTGCGAACGAAATGGAGGGATAGAACGTAAATCTACTTTTTAGGAGAGGACCAAATAGGGAACGAGAACGAGTTTTTTTTTCTTAGCAAAACTGCGAAATATTTTTTTGTTTTGAAACGGCTTTTACACTTGGGATGGCCGGAAATCTCGTCAGATTACAAACGGCTAATGACCGTTTCAATATAACGTTTTTTATTTCCTATTTTGGTGTAGTGCCTCTTTCTCTTTTGCATTAGTGTTTGGGGTTCATCTCATTCGGGTGCGTTTGATTTCCTCCACTAGCGTCGACGCATTGCAGCCCGCCGTCATGTTGACACCAAAAATGTCACTTTGCCTCTTCAACATCAAGAAAGCTGCATGAAGTCGCAACCTGCCATAAATAGACAATGCAATTTCTCCAAAAACTCAAATCTTGTCAGAATCAAACAAAAACTGCAAGATCCTTCAAGATAGCCAAGAGAAGAGTACACATGAAGTTTCAGGCCATTTCAGAATCATTTGGCCTAACTTCGCTTCTCCGACAGCTAAAATGGCGCTCCCGGCGGCGACATCATCGGAGACGTCAAAACTTCGATCAGAGCCTACGGATGACTCCAGCATGTCTCAAAAGGGCTCCATGCCAAATTTCAAGTCAAACCGACAACGTTTGACCCTCCATCAATGCTCGAGCAGCAAAATCAAGCCTCCCGGCGGCGGGAACCACCGAAGCCTTCGCTCATCAAACCAAGTGTATGAGTGGCTTCAACATGCTTCCAAAAGGCTGCACGTCAAATTTCAGGTCATTCCGACAATGTTTGACCAGGTTTCGATGCTCCGAGAGAAAATCAAGCCTACCGGCGGCGGAGCAACCCGGGACCATGACATCCAAAACGTAGCCCATGGAACATCTCAAAATGACTCCAATAGGCTCCCCGTCAAATTTCAAGTCAATCGGACATCGTTTGGCCACATATCAAAGCTCGGCATTTTCCCCGCAGCAAAATTAAGTGAAGCATCGATGGGACCCCAAACGGCTTCAAAACTCAAACAAAAGCCTATGGTTGGTCTTATTTATTGCTCAGGAGGTTTCACCTCAAATTTCAGGTCATTCCGACATCGTTTGACCAAGTTTCAGCTTCTGGCGGAAAATCAGCAGCTCTACGCGACAAAGTCTTCGGCTTTCCCGGAAAATTGGAAACTTTGCACTCTAAAAATGCAAGGATTCTCATCAGGTTTTCTACAGGGAAATCAAGCCAATAAATGAGAAGAAATGTCAGGAAAAATACAGAAGAAAACGGCGACGAAAAAGACCACAAAACGGACCAAAAACAGGGGAAAAAACCCCAGGGTCGCAGCCCGCGACCATGGCCCAGGGTCGCCGGCCCATGGTCACCGGCGACCATGGAAGTCCGGGTCACCGGATTTTTCGCCGGTGACCCGTTTTTCCGTCCTTTTTCGCGTTTCGCGCACTTTGGCCCCTGTGGTTTCCTGAAAATGTGATTTTTAGTGCTTGAAATTGACTCATGTCCTCCGACATCCGTCAAAATCACGGGTCAACCTCCAAAAGTATCAAAATCAACATTGATCGCCAACCGGTCGACCAAAAAAGTGTACTTTCCACCCAATCGATCGAAAAATCGACAGGACAGATGTCACCGGCCCGTTCTTAGCTATCACTGTCTGAAGTTACATGTTCATCCGATGTCGATCAGCATGAAGATCCATCGATGATCATCGCCAGAAGAATTCCAGAAGACACGGCACGGCCCGCGACTCTTCGACTGCTCGGCGACCAATTAATGTGGTTAATTGACTAGCTTTATTGCAGTCATTAATTCATTTCTTTGGACGGCCCAATCAGAAGCAAGCATTTGGGAGTTACAAGTCAATTGATTCATGGCATTTAACCCATGAAACTCCTCCCATTATGGTAATTAAGGTGATTAAAAGCCCTTAATCTCCATCGGCCAATCAGATTCAAGGAAAAAGGAGTTACAAAATCAAGAAATAAATCTTGTAACTCCTCCTATTAAAGCCATTAAAGCCCATAAACTCTCCTAAATGGCTACCAAAAGCCTATAAATAGGAGAGCATTCCATTGAAATCCGGATCGATCAATCGGAGATCACTTCCAAAGCACCACAGATCCAGAAATCTGAGAGAAAGAAAAAGAGAGAAAAACTCTGCTGAAGTTCTGCACCGGCCACCACTACAAGGTGACAAAAGTCCCTTGCGGGGTATCCCCCCCCAAGGTCCTTGCCTTCTCCCGCTGCCTCCAATGGCTTAGACGTGGCTTTTTAGCCTGTCTACTTAGCTTTTTATCGGACATAGGACCTCCTCTTGGTCTTTGTCCTCTAAAAATCTGAGGTTATAGCCAAGCCAAGCGAATCAAGAGCATCCTCTGTTCTCATCTGCATGGATGATGGCGAAGCCCATACATGACTTGCGACCGTCAATCTGAACGAGTCCCCCACAATCTCCTGAGAAGTTAGATCCTCCTTTTCTTGCTTTTCATTGTAGTTTGTATTTTTCTAAAAGAGACAAAAATCACAACTCTTGTCTTTCATTATTGATGAGAATTGTAAATCGGCTATAAACGCCAAAATCGGCTATAAATGCCAAACAAAAATCACCTTTCACGGCAAACCAAGAAAATGTCTCTTTTCTTAAATATTTGTGCAATGGAAAACTTGAAAGAAGTTGATTTCCTTTTTACTTGCGAAGGTTGATCTCCGGATTACCACTTGCAATTCCAAGAAAAATAGAAAATCTGGCACACCCACACAAAAGAAATGTTGATGCACGCTTCATGCCCCCCGGGTGCGAAAGGGCCGGACCCGACGGACTCCCACGTCCGCCGACCCCGGTAGTACCCACGGCATTCGGAGCGCGTTCCATCACGTCGCTTGAGAAGATGGCCCCCTCGAGATCTGGCTCGTCTCTCCCGGCTCCGTTGAATAGCACGCTATTCTATGTGTCCACAGACTATCCAATGCAATCCCGATTCTAGGGTTTCTTTCCTCGTCTATTCTCATCCAACATCGATGGTTCAATTTCAAAGTGGGATCTTTTCTCCTTGAAGCAAAAGGTATGTATTCAAATGCCCCTTAGATCACAATCAATTTACAGTTTTTTTTTTTTTTTTAAGAGGTTTGATTTACAAATTTTTTTTTTTTGTTATTACTGCTTTGGTTCTGCTGGTTTGGGGTATTTTTGGATTGAGAGTGAGATGGGATAAAAACCTTATTTCTCCTTCTTCTTCTTGTTCGTCTGCTTCTTTGTCTATTAAGAGATTGAGAAGAGAAAAAAAGGAGAAAAGAGAGCATGGATCGAATAGATGGGGCTCATGTCATTTGTAGGCAGAGGTTTTTTTTTATTTATCCATTTTCCTCTTCACTGCTTGGCAAGAGTCTCCTTTTGAGCATCGATAAGCAAAACCCTTTTTTAGTTACAAATGAGCATCTGCTTAAGAAGTATGGACATGCTCGTGCTTATATACATATGCAATTTCTATGACTGTACCTCACCTTTGTTACAAACCAAATGGGGGCTATACAAAAGCCATATGTGGCAATTTCCCATGTCGTAAGCTCTCTGTTTTGTTTCAGCATGTTGTCATTATCTCTGCACTTGTCAATTAAAGGTTTAACATCTTCCTGAGAATAAAGATCTACTCCACTGTGCTTTCTATTCAAAGAATCTTGCATTTTCATGTCCAAAGTTTTCTGCAACTCATTAAAATTTAAAGGAGAATGAAGCTTGTTTGAGGAAATGTTGGCATCTCTTCCATTTTTTGCTAATTTCTTTCTCAAAAAACTACATAACTAATCCTTCATGACTGTGATTAGAAGATAAACTACCATAAGAGAGGCTCCCAAATAGGTGGTGGCAAAAGGCTGTTTGCAATATGTATATATACCCTGAGTACAAAATAATCAGTTAATATGTTAGCTACACATAGAAGAAATTTTTATATCCAAAATAAGGACTTGAAAGCAAATAATCACATTAAATTCAAATCAAATTATACAAATGAGAAAATACTGTGAAAAGCTGAGAATAAAACATCCACAAGAAAATCCATAACTTTTATTATGCATCACAATCAGGTTAAAAACGACTCACAAAATAGAATTACTTTCAACTAGCTAGAAGTTCCTTTTTCAGCCATCATAGTATGATTCAAGCTCAACGATCATTTAGACAGTTGAGATTTTTTATTGCTTAAAGGAAATGTGATATGTTTGAAAGCTTTTGTAATCTCAGACTTTTATACAGAGTGTAAATTCCAAAACAGCAGAAGTCCTAATTTGTATTATGCATAATTTGCTAATATGGGACCACTAAAGTAATGGTAATAACGAAATTACTAACTATAGATTTTGACACAATCTACCTTTGATAACCAAACATGGAATAATTGACAGAAAAATGTCGAGTTTTTCATATGTGATAACATCCTAATGGGTCTTACCTTTAAAAAAACATCAGGAAACAAGGTTATGTCTATCTGATGATGAGAATCCTAAAAACCGTTTCTGCAATAGGGAGTGCAATCTATTCTTTCTTTTACACACTCCTCATTCCTGGTAATAGGTTATTGTTGACATGATATTATCTGCTCTTTCTTTTATTTGGTTGATTGGAATAACACATGGTAATAGCGCTAATATAAAGTGTGGTCATGGAAAAATATCAAACTACCAAATTGTGGATTGGATTCTGCATGAAACACTGTACCTTAAGTAACTTTTTAATTGTCATCATGTGGCTATATAAGGAGACTCTTTCTATATGGGGGCTAGCTTTTAGAATTAAGGAAATGGAGTATTTGTTCCTACGCATGAAGACTGTTAGTGACAGGAAGAACCACAATAACCACATCAATTGCAAATTTATCTATATGTTGGTTTGTTCTTATTTTTTGGTTTTCTGCATTACCCTTTTTTTCATCTGATCCATTTTATTCAATGATCCTTCTTCCTTTTACATTGTTGATCTGATGGGTCCAAACATGTTTCCTGATTGGAACATTGTAGCCTTTGATGTGGGTTGAGAGGGAGAGAGAGGAATACAACAATGCTATTGTCTTCAGCTATTCTTATTGCCTTGAGATATTTGGGTCATGTTTTGTTGAATGTGAGACCCATCAGATCAATGGTCTAGAATGGATCACCAATCATGGGCACATTTGCCTTTGTTGAGGTTTGGGTTCTGGGCTCTGTAAAATTCCAACAACTATTTTGTTCCTCCAAACAAGAGTCTTGATTGGAGAAATTTTCTTTCTCCTCTCTGTCTAGGGACACTCCAACCCCCCATCTTGTTTCCTCCATCTTTTTTATTTATAAAACCTATTTTGTTCTGCATTTGGATAAGTTAAGTCGAATTCTAGAATTTGGGAGGAAATTGATTGTTTATGATGAGTTGGAGGCACAATCCAAGTTGATACAATATGGATCTAGATTCCATTGCCTCAATTCATAGAAATTCATGGTTCTAGTGATATTCATTATTTTTGAGCTGGGGATAGGAATGTTGGAATTTGGATTTGTTTCTTTTTTGTTATTATGAGCATCTTTTATCACAGAGCCAGAGCAAGTACTTAGAATTAGAAAAAAATGGATTAAAACTGCAGAATGAGTAACTGCTTGAGTTGCCCGCAATGCCCTTGCATGCCATTATATTAAGTAGATTCAAGAAGTAGACTGAAATCCTCACTGATAATGAGATTTCATACTTACTTCTAAAGTTTTAGTATTTTAACTTTTATATCAAGCTTCTGCTTGAATCATGACTTGCCAACTTATATGAACCTTGGCTTTGTTAATTTGGAACCTGAAAGTCAATTTCTAAATGATTTTCTTCCTCTCTTTTTTCTTCACTTGATTATTGATATTGGATGTGTTGAAGGTTCTCATATATCATGGCATTGGGAGTCTCTGCTTTTTGTTATTTAAAATCTACTACTTCCGCCTTTTGCCTTCAAAAGTGAATAGTTCATTGTATTCCTTTTTCCCAAATCAGGTAACTTGTAAAGTTGAAACAAGTATTGAATCAGCTGGCTTTAGAAAATTTAATATGCCATCAAGGCCAGCTACTAACCAGTGGCTGTGAGTTTGATTAATTGTACTTCCTCTAAAGTCAAGCTGGGCTACCAAGCAAGGTGGAGGATAGCCGAATCTTTACTTTTCCCTTTTTCTCCCCTCCTTCTCTTCTTCCCACTTGCTTGCATATCCTCTCTTATTCATGTCAGAGAACACATCCTCCGACAAATTCCATGCATGGTTTGAACAAAGTCTTTATCTTCCAGACCAATCTATTGAAAAAGAGAATAACCCACTTAGCAAGGATAAAGAAAAGAGCCTCTTTAAATTGCTCATAAACTCCAAAACTGGTATGAGCAGATGGTTCAACCATATTTATCTTAAGCCCAAAATTTTTTTTCAAAATATATATTATATACAATAGTCCTCAGTGAAACAATTTAAAATAAAATGATAATATGATACTCCAATATACTTACTTTTAATATAATTTGCTTGCACTGATATTTATAAAATATGTACACAAGTAGGATGATTAACATAGGACGCAAGGCCATCCAAAATTTATGAAGTGATCTGTTCTAATCCAATAATAGTGATAGAAATTCCCATGGAACATCATCCTGGGTGAAATGGTCCTATTGGCTGAGGTATCTTGCAAAAAATTCAGACCTGATGTGATGGGTCACAAACATTAGATGATCGTTTAATGTCGCATAAGTGAATTTTGTTTGAAAGATTTTATTTACATGCCAACTATTGAACGGTTAGGATGCCTGATGAGTGCTCTTTTTGGTCAATGTACCATTTGCAGAGGGCCTCACATATTGAGCAATTTTCATGACACAAATCATCTCTGTTTTACTATCTTAGTACATGATTAATTAGAAAATGACACAACTATAGCTTTCAGATTTACAGGAGAAATCGTGGGATAGGATGATGAATGGGGCTTCAATCAACTTGAATTTTATTAAATTATTTTGTGACGCCGTTTGTGCTATGACACCCCTTTCCTATTAGATATTACTTACTACGTGGAAATTGCAAGGAGAAACTAACCTAATAATACTTGAGCAATTGCGGCCGCTTTTTCTTATAGGTTGGTGTGAGAAGGTCGCGGTCCATGTCAAATGGTACTGGGTCAAGGTGGATAGCTTTTAGGAGTTCAAAACATTTTAACTGCAAAACAAATATAGATAAATGAAGATCAGGGCCTGAGTTGACTAGAAAGTGCTTAAAGCAATAGAACAAAGATACTGTACTTGAGATTGATCTAGTTAATAGGTAGGTACCTTTTTCGCTTTTGCAATCTTAATTAGCTCCCTTAGAATGTACTCTCTTGTCTTCGGATTCTCACAGAGGGCAGCAAAATCCCCAGTTGGCCATTTTCTTCAGCCCAATGCTCTAGTGCATGTTGGTTGGGATTAACAACAGCAATAAGGAGAGATTCAAAACTGTTTCCATATATCCATATCTAGAATAAAATGCCAATACATTGTTTAATGAGTTGAAATAGACACGCAAATCTCAAGAGAGTAAAATGGGGGGGGGGGGGGGGACCCATCCCGAGTCAATATCAGGAACTTGCCCATAAATGCTCTCCAAGTTTTAACTACAACATATTCGGTTTTTATGCTTTGTGTGATGATCGTTTTTTTTATTTTTGTTTGAAATTGGATTTTTGTGGTATGTAGAAACAAAGGTTGGAGACAAGGATATCCAGTTCGTTTGGTGTAGACCAACCCATTTCATTTGGGTTTTCTTATATTTGAGTTCTTCCTTTTTCTCTTTTTTTTTTTTTTTTTTCTTTTTTGCATTTATTTTATACCATCTATTGGTTGAATTCGAGTTGACCACCACCTTACATATATGATCAGATATGGACAAGAGTTGAATGTTACTGTATCCTAATAGATTCAGCCAGCCGTATATAGACGTGGTGAATTCATTTATTGAATTCGTAAAGGCGAATTCAGGCGGGAGTAAAGTGATCAAGTGCCCATGTAACTACTGTTGTAATAGTTTTAAGCATGATTATAATATTGTGAGAGACTATCTGCTCGTACGTGGGATGCTAGTATCCTATGACACATGGTTACAGCATGGGGAACTTGCATAGTTCGATGAATTGGATGATAGCGAGGATGAATCGGATGAGGATTGGGATGGATATGATGAGTTATTAGAGGACCATGGCAGGGGACCTTACATAATGGATGATACCCTAGGGATGGATGATGTGTGGAACTTTGAAATTATGCTGGAGGCTTCCCAGCTTGGTTTGTACCCGGGCTGTAAAGATTCAGATGCCCGATTAGCATTTGTCATTAATTAGGATGTTACATGTGAAGGTAGAATACAGGTGGAGCAACAAGTCGTTCGACAAGGTTTTGAAGATATTTAAGGACACCATACCAAAAGGTAATGTGGTTCCCGTGTCCATTTATGAGGCCAGGAAGCTACTGCGTGACTTGGGCTTGGGGTACGAGTACATTGACTCCTGCAAGAATTATTGCCTACTTTTTTGGAAGGAGAATCTCACTCGGAGAGGTGTTTGGAATGTGGGGAGCCTAGGTATAAGGTCAATGATGGTAAGGGTAAGCAGATCGCTCATAAGATACGGCATTACTTCCCATTGATACCTAGGTTGCGGATATGGTTGTAAATGGGTCCCCGATTCTTCGATTACCCGAAGGTTCCGACCCCGTTAGGTTCCGGGTCTGGGTCCTTATTTTGGTCCCGATAAGCAAATAGTTCCGGCTCCGAATCCATTTTTTGGAACCAATACCTAAACGGTTCTGGTTCCGGATCCACAGTGGCTCAGACCCGTGGACCAGGGACCCGACCCATTATACAGTAACATAAGGTAATTTTAGCATGTGAAAACAGAACCCTTATTACTTTTCTACCTTTTATATTAGGGTTTCTACTTTTCTACATCTCATACTCCGAACCGGAACCAAACCCGCCTCACAAATGATTCCAATTCCGGTTCTGGTTCCCATTAATATTATCAGTTCCGGTTCCAGAATCAGTTTCTTGGTTCCGAACCGGGTCCGGTTTTGGTTCTCCCTCTTAGAAAACGATTCCGGTTCTGGTTCCACCCTGGACCCGGACCGGAGCCGACCCGTTTACAACCCTAGTTACAAAGACTATACATGTCCAGGATGGCAGCCAAAGAGATGAAATTGCACCATGATAATGGCATGGATGACGATTTGGGTAGGCATCCGGCAGACTATAAGGAATGGAAGGAATTTTATTTGAAATTTCCAGAGTTTGCACGGGAGATCCGCGATGTGGGGTTAGGACTGGCCATCAATGGGTTCAACCCTTTCGGCAACATGAGCACCGTCATACTTATGCCTTACAACCTTCCACCCTGGATGTGCATGAAGGACCCATTTTTCATGATGTCCTTACTTATTCCTGGGCCACAGGCACCTGGGAAGGTGATCGATGTGTACCTGAGGCCCTTAGTTGAAGAGCTGAAGGAGTTATGGGAGATTGCTGTCATGACTTATGTGCCCATCATGAATAGACCTTTCGAATGCATGCAGCTATGATGTGGGCCATAAATGACTTTCCCGCATATGGTAACTTGTCTGATTGGAGCACAAAAAGTTATTTGGCTTGTCCCCCTTGCAACGAAGATTCATTATCTTGTAAGTTGAGAAGTAAGATTGGGTGGGTTGGACATCGATCTTACTTGTCTGAGAACCACCTCTGGAGAAGGAGCAAGAAGTTCAACGGTAAGCCAGAGTATAAAATGAAATCCTTGCATTTACCGGTGCGAAAGGTACTTGATCAGTTGGATCGACTACCAGAAGTTAGTTTCTGGAAGGGCCCCAACAGTAAGAAAAGACCTCATGAGCCTGCACTGCTGAATAGGACAAAAAAAAAGCATCATGTACAAGCTACCGTACTGGAAGAACCTAAACCTTAGGCATAACCTTGATGTCATGCACGTAGAGAAGAACATCTGTGAAAGTAGTGTTGGGATAGTGGTGGACATAGATAAGAAGAATAAGGACACGGACAAAGCGCTTGATGATTTAAAAGATATGGGCATCAAGCTACAATTGCATATGCAGAGGAATGAAGAAGGATCCATTGTGAAACCCCGTGCATCTTACACATTGGACCTGAAACTTTTTTGAATTCTTGAAATCAATCAAATACCCAAATGGCTACGCAGCAAACCTCTCGAAGTGTGTGACCTCAAAAAATGGCAAATTATCTGGTATGAAGATTCACGACTATCATGTGCTCCTACAACGTCTTCTTTCAGTTGGCCTACATGGTTATGTTGATATGGAGTTAAGTACAACTCTATTTGAGTTTGGCAGGTTCTTCCAGGACATCTGCTCGAAAACATTGAACTAGAGCGATTTAAAAAAATTAGAGGAACGGAGAGTGCTCATACTTTGCAAGCTCGAGAAGATTTTTCCTTCGGCATTCTTTGATGTAATGGTCCATTTGGTTGTTCACTTGCCCCTTGAGGCTATGCTTGCTGGACCAGTGCAATATCGGTAGATGTACCCAATCGAAAGGTAACTTTTACCATCCGATGAAGTGTTATTCATGTAGAAGTGTGATTGTCTTGCATAAGTAACCTTAATACTAATGTCTCTTTGTTTGAAGGTTTCTAGGGACTTTAAAAGGTTATGTCACTAACCGAGCACGACCCGAAGGCTTGATCGCCAAGGCTTACATTATCAAAGAGTGTTTGACTTTATGGTTAATGCACCTAAAAGGGACTAATCAAGACGAATGAAATGATGATGGTGGTGTGTGTGGTCCCAGGATGCAGATCTTCACACAAAATGTCTGTCCCTTTGCACCGAATATAAGGGCACCAAATCCTTCTCAGAATGAACGCAACATGGTTCACTAGTTTGTATTGCATAATAATCCCGAGTTAGAGCCATATCTTGAGTAAGTGCTTTGGCTTAACTACATGTGTGCATAGATTGTGTCCTTGTTGATCCTTCCTTTACTTTTACTTGCTTATGAATTGCATTTCCTTACGTAGGGAACACATGAATACAATATAAAATCCAGAAAGGCATGACCTAAGTGAAATACAGCGAAATGAATTTCCAAAATGGTTCAAGCAACGTGTAAGATATATGATGCCCTAAATATGATCTAACTAGGCCTCAATTGACATTAACTTAATAAACTTGCCGCATGTTGCTCATGTAGATGAATGATTTGCGAAACCAAGGGTCACCAGAAGCAACCGATGAAATGTGGTCGTTAGCAAATGGTCTTGATTTGATAGTTTATCTATATTTAGGGTGCATATTCAATGGTGTCCGATTCCACACCAGAGATCGCGAGAACTGGCGTAACTGCCAGAATAGTGGTTTGGTCGTGCAAGGGGAGCATCTCGGGAAGACAATTGACTTCTATGGGTACTTGTGCAAAGTATGGTAATTGACATACATGCATGGGTGTAGGGTGGTACTGTTCCAATGTGAATGGTAGAACACCAGTATAAAAAACAAAGTACATACCGATCAACACATAACAAGCATTGATGTTACTGGTCGGTGGTATAAAGACGATCCATTTGTCCTACCAAGTCAAGCGAAGCAAGTTTTCTATGTCAGTAATAACTGCAAATGCAACAACTGGAGAATCGTAGAACGAGTCAAGCATCGAGGAGTGTAGGATGTACCAGAACTGGATGATGTGCCTAACGAGGCCTTCCAGCAACATGAAACAACTGATGTTTTCCCAAACCGTGTCGAAGATAGTGATGTGAATTACTGTAGAGATGATATTCCACCAAAGATAGTTAATGGCGCGGAGCCAATGGCAGAGCATAGCGATGGCGATGATGAAACTATGGCTGAGTATATAGATGATGATGAAGATGATTTCCATAGCCAGTCCGATCCGGATATTGATCCTGACGTAGAGTATGATGTGTAGTGTTTGTTTTCTGATTTCTGTATGGACACGTGTTCAAAATTAATAAAGTGGTTGGTTTACATTCCATGGCTCATTATATATATAAATATATATATATCTCATTTTATTTCATTTTATATGCCTTTATTCTCATGTATGTCATATATAGTTCTCAAAAATGCCCAAGGGAGGTAAAACATATGTCAAGCCTGGATGGGTGGCCAAATAGGCAAAGTTGACAGAATACGAGAAGGTGAGAAATAAGAACATCAGGGAAAGAGACAAGATATGTTGTACTTTGGGGGTAAAGCACATAGCCAGCACGGTTTTTGGATTGGGTCAAATGAGCAGAAGGAAAAGTGGAGAGGGAAATAGAAAATTGGGTGAAGATGACGACGACAAGGAGTATTGACCGCCCCAGGGTGATTTTGGGTTGGTTTATTCGGATGAAGATACAAGTGATGACGGGGGTGATGAGTATTTTGGGTCTCACACAATCATGGTAATTTGTGTCTATTGATTTATGACAAGCCATTCTAGTTGTAAACATCTTTCATCCACTTTATTGATATATTTACATACTAATACTTCATTGTTGTGTTGTGACAGGTTACTCGTATGAATCAAGGAAAGCGAAGTAGACATGCTTGCGTTGTAGCAGCTGCACGAGCCCAGGCTACACCGGCACAACCTCAAGTCACACGGACTTCTCATGCAGAGAGCACGCCTAAGGGGGCAGCCCAAGCTACACAGGCACAGCCTCAAGTCACACGGTTTTCTCGTGTGGATAGCATGCCTGAGGTGGCAACCAATGCTAGACCGATGGACCCTACACGGATTACCAGTTCTTATGGCCAGTCTGACCAGACTTTGAGTCCACATACCCCAGGCAACAGTGTTGGTGAGAAATATATAATTGTTTACATTTAAAATGTACATTCTTTGAATGTTATATGCTCAGTAACTCAATTAATATTGTGGTCGTGGCAGCATCAGCCCTAGGCGGGGGCTCCCGCCGTGTACGGGGCAAGACATGAGGGCTGAAGGTGGAAAAGCTGAGGAGGCAGCTTGGCCATGCTATCCCAATTTCGATCTCATCTTCGAGCCATGTGCCAAAGGGCGAATTTTCCACTATTTTTGTGAACCTTCTCGGGGAAGCGATTCGAGATGAGGCACCTGTTCAGAAAGAAGGTTGGAAGTTTGTTCTTGAGGGGATCAAGAAGTTGGTGGTAAAGAGAGTTCAGGTAATTTCATTTGAGATAACTTAATACATATTCAATTAGACTTATTAATGTTTAATTGTTGTCTCACATAACGTGTTTATGTTTGCAATTGCAACAAATTTTTAAGTTCGGGGACTATGTGAACGATCTGATCATTAAGGCTGCCTTTGATGCGAAGTGCCAGAAGTTGTATAGGGACTGAAAGTGTGACTTACATTCCCACTATTTGTCTCTTTTGGAGGCGGGGGTACCTGATCCAAAGAGCCACCCACTAAAACCTTGTAAGGCAGATGACTGGGCCTGGATGATTGACAATTTGTTGGAGACTATGGAGTGGAAGGTAACTTTAAACGGTTTTGTATTTATGTTTGCCTCAATTATTGATCACGATCATTGTATTAGTAACTAAAATTTATTTGGACTAATATATTATTTTTTTATTTTTTTGTGTAGGAGAAGTCAAAGAAAGCGAGAGTTAGCCGATCGAAGATGTTGTGGAATCATACAAGCAGCTATAGATCGTTCCTAGCACGTAGTTCAATAATCGTAAGTGCAGATTTAAGAATTTTTGCCATTTGACTAAGTTATGAAAATTAAATTTCTTCTATTAACGATATGTCTAATGTCATAACAGAGAGCACAAAATGCTGGGCATGCAAAGCCTTTGCCCAATTTCTACCACGATACCCACTATATGCACGGGAAGAATAAGTGGATAAATGAGGAGGCTCAAAAGACACATACATATGCCTAAGTCATGTTTTATATATATCAATACAAATATACTTTAATACATATGTTAAACTCACTTTAGTTGATTTTTACATGTTTAAAAATGCAGGAGGAATTAGTACAAGTGAGGGCCGAACAATCCCAACCCTCTATCACATCTCCGATGACCTATGAGCAAATATCCATAAAGGTGCTTGTACGGAGATAGGGATACCTTAAGGTTTTAGCATTCGCACGAAGTGCACTTCAGCTTCAACTCAGAATCAGACTGATTCTCAGGTACTTCAATTACAGCAGTAGGTAGCGGAATTTTCCAAGAGAACCGTATTCCTTGAGGGCTTGGTCCTCCAGTTAGCTGAGCGTGCATGCATAGATCCAGGTATCGCTGTTGGTGGGGATGGCACCTCTGGTAGAGCTCAGGATGCGACTTCTCTAGGTTTGTATATGACTACTCTTTTCAAAATGGCATTTATTTGCATGTTGAACTAATTGGGAGAGAAGTTGGATTGTTAAAAAGAATGAGAACAATGAAAAATACTTCAAAAAGCAATTACTATATCTAATTAAGGATAAATGTAGATAAGAATACACAGAGCTATAGATCTTGAGCCTAATAAATATTCATCAATGTTTTGTGTTTATACTTGGAAAGGTTGGGTCATTTGGGTCTCCTAAAACTTCTTTGTTTACTTTTCTACAAGTTGTTGTGTGTGATTTCTCTCTCTTTTTTGTTATATTTGGAGTGCCACCACACCACAATTACCATTTAAATTTCCATTACACACCTTTGCATCTTCTCTCTTTCTGTCTCTCTCTTGGATTTCTTCTTTTGGCAAGTATCAGGGAAAGAAGACACAATGTGTAGATTTGGAATAAACTGGATTATTGTAAAATCTAGATTCTCTATCTATTACGTACATAATATATATGTGCATCTTTTTGTGAAGAAACTTGAAAGAAAAACCACTAAAAAATGGAAGAAAAGAAATCATGCACTTACACTTAATGGTGCACTCTTCCTTTTATCTTAAGAAAATTCTACAATATTGCAATACCCCCTACTGGAAGTTGTAACTATGTTCAGAAATTGCATAAAGTCCCTGAAGTTTTGTAAGTTAAAACCTAGTCTTAGTATACCAAAAATAGTCTTATATTAATCTTCAATACTCTCCTTAAGTTGGTGCATAGATATCAATCATACCCAACTTGCTAGATATACTTTGTAATTGAATTCTTGGAGCAGCCTTTACAAAAATATCTGCCAATTGCTTCTCAGATCTCATAAATGGTTTGCAGATAAGTTCAGCCAATTGCAAAAATATCTGTCATTTTGGTGTCACATCTAGTATTCAGAGTTTGCTTAGATTTGGTATTGCTTTCGAAGCCTGCATCGAAACAAGACACAATACTCATTGTAGCCTAACTGACACAGTGCAGTGTTCTGGTATAGGGTAACCCAATTCCTTCATTAATTGTTTCCCCCGAATCATTTCACAAGTAGCGTTTACTATTCCTCTAGACTCTGCCTCTGTAATTGACCATGCAACAATTGTTTGCTTCGTTGCTTTCCAATTAATTAGATTACCTTCCAATTAGTTAGATTACCTCCTACATATGTGCAAAATGCAGTAGAGGAACATCTATCATCTATAGAACAACCCAATAAACCAGATACACATAGATTTCAATGATTGTTGTAATATCTTTTCCCCGGCAAATTTTTCAATGTTTCTCAAGTCTCAACTCTCAAGATCAGCTTCACTCTTTCTATATGGCTTGTCTTAGACGAGTGCACATCTTGACTTAATACAATTAACTGTATGCAGTAAGTCTGGCCTTGTGATGATCAAATAAACAAAATAAAGCTACTAACGTTTGAAATGCCTTCAGATCTTCTAAAGTTGATCTGTAATCTGTAGAAACCTTTTTGTTCCATTCTAGTGAAGTATCTAATGGCTTGGCACCTGAACTTCCCATAGCATGCAAAAGATCAAGACTTTGTATCAAAAGGAATGAAAATAACTGTGACCATTATTCTACTTCAACAGCTATGCAACCTTTTTTGCACTCCCCTTCAAAAATCTTTGTGTTTCCTAATACAAAAATAATAAATATGCATTCTCAGATTTTTCTTGCCTTTACAGAGGTGATTAGGGATTTTGTTGTTTTTCTTTTTTGATTGATGGGTACATTGGTTTGATTCTCTGTCTAGTGAATTGGGTTGAATTTGCCCTTTTTTTTTTGTCATTGACATCATCATCAATTGAATTGCCTAATTGAGTTCTTTTTCTATCTTTGTATTACTCTATCTAGTGATAACTCTACTCTTGGATAGTTCTGAAGAAAATATAAGAAAGAGATCTTTACTGAGTGTGCGATCACTAAACCTTTTTTTCTTTTCTGTGTCGCACGGCCTTTCATTGCATTTATAGATTTTTAGCAAACACTTTATAATCATATTTTCGCATTTGTACAATATCAATATACTGTCCCTTGATCAATCTTCTGCAGCCAAGATCTTCTATCTGTCTCTTTTCATATTATAAGTCCAACCCATTAAATGTTGTTGCTGACTTATGGCACCCACGCATGCACCGGCCTAATGTTTCTGCCATGCACCGCCCTATTTTTTAGATGATGAGTGACCCATGTTGCCTTGTAGATTTGACGAAGATCTTCCACTGGAGTCATCATTAATCGATTGGCAAAACCTAGTCTTAGTTTACCAAAAAAGGATTAGCCGTTGTGCCTTTCATTTTTTAATCATATGTTAATCTTGCTCTTTTTTATGCAGGATTGAATGAAAATTGAAGAAAATTTTTTGTTGAAAGATTCCATGTAGAAAAGATGCAGCCAACAAGAAGGAGAAATGGATGTAGACTAGCAAATTGCTATATGTTAAAATGGGATGCATGAAGTTTTTTTAAACAATGTTGCAGGGTTGGAATAGTGCAACAATGAGATGATCATGTATGAAGATGTAAATTTCCATTGGATTTTGAATGTTGGTACATAATAGAATGTTAGCATGGATTCTTATTTTGCGATGGTACTGGTAACGTGCTTTTAATGTTGTGAGAATATTTGAATATTAATATAAAGTGGAATGAACATTCTTGTTTCATTTTTTGATGGTTTTGGAAAAGACATGGATGTTGGGTGTACAGTAGATTTGGTTTTGGATGTAATGATGTATATACAGGAAAAAAAATCAAATAAATAAAATAAATAAATATTTATTGCCGTAACTTTTACCAATGCAATAACAAGTTGCTGGCGAAAAGAGACGCTGAAAAAATAACTTCAAAAATAATGAATTTTAAAAAATAAATCTTTTCCCGGCACAAAAAGGCGCTGGCAAAAAATTTTAAAAAAGAATTTACGGCAAATATAAATGTTTTACCGACGCAAAAAAACGCCGGCAAAAGTTTTTTGAAAATTTATTATTGAAAAATGGAACTCTTTGCCCGGCGAAATAAACCTATTTTCCTGGCGAAAAGAGACGCTGGTAAAACACCTTAAAAAATAAATCTTTTCCCGACGCAAAAAAGCGCAGGCAAAAAATTTTGAAAAATAATTTACGTCAAATATAAATGTTTTGCCGGTGCAAAAGTTTTTTTGAATTTTATTATTAAAAAATGGAACTCTTTGCCCCGCGAAATAAACGTATTTTCCAGGCGAAAAAAACGCCGGCAATAGATAGCTTTTCGCGCTACCTTCTTTCGCTGGCAAATGGTATTAGTGGCACAGCTGTCCCGGCGGATTGCTGGCACAAGATAAATCGCCGGCAAAGGTTTTTCCCGACATTAAATAGACAATTACCAGCGCTTTGTTAGCACCGGCAAAAGTGCAAATTGCTGTAGTGCGGGGTGGGGTGTTAGGAATCTTTATTTTTTTTTCTTTGGTATGGAGAGACAAAACCGCGGTGCCAATAGAAGCCCTCAAATTATTATTCAAATTAGTGAGATGATCACCATTAGATCAAATGAATTTACAATATGTGATTAAATTTCTTTACTTTCTCCTTTTTAATGGGTATATATATATATATATATATATATATATATATATATAAAAGAGTCTTTTATGTGTGAAATATGATGATCAATCCGACGGTTGGCCAACTAAAATATATTTGGAATATTTAGACACGAAGTACACAATGGGTCTTAGAGTTGTGTAACAGCTTGGATTTTTCAAAGGTGGGCCCCACCATGTTTTTAATATAGGCGCTGCACGCTGCAAGTAGTTCTGCGCAAATTCAGATTCCCTGTTTCAACAAAATAAAATATTGTTTGGGCCTATCCCAAGCGATACCAATACAAAATGTGATGTCAGCTAATTGCACACTCAATTATTTTTTTAAAATGAAAAAAAGTAAAGATGGCATTTTATATAGGCAGCGCTCGGGAATAAGCCGAAATAATATTTCCTTGTTTCTTGGCACTGGACTTAGGGAATCTAGACTCAATCACCCTTGCATGTCTTTTTCTTTTTCTTTTTTTTTTTTTTTTTTTTTTGAAATTCACTTAATTCCTATGTAGAGTATTTTTTTTCCCGACTGACACTGGAAAATTTTTTTGTGTAGAGAGGTTAGAATTTGAAAATTCAAAATTCCTATGTAGAGTATATTTCATCCTAAACACAAAAGAATATACCGATCAAACCCATGGCCTCCTGTTTAACCTGACCCATTGCCATCTATAGCCACTTTTTAGAGTTGAGTAGGATCCAATTCGGGTCAATTTGATGACCAGAGAGAGAGAGAGAGAGAAAAGGAGTGGTTTTGAAGGCAACACAGAGACACAGTACAATTGCAACAGTGGCAGGCTGTCTCTACTGAAACCCAAAAAAGGGCCCGGCTCTGCATAGCTGACGTCATATGTTTCAGGCTTTTATTCTGTGTGGCAGACATTCGCGTGCGTACACCACCGGATGACGCTGCAATGATCACGACCGCAAAAGTGTCCAGAGATGGGCCCCACCTCCCATTATGTGTGGTCTCAAGCCAAAATAAAACAAAGAGTAGATTAATTTTTTTTTTGTATTTATAAAAATAAAAAAAATGAATATGAAGTGCTGTTAAATCTTTTTTATTTTTCGGATTTCTCCTATTTTGCACTTCTTAGTTAAATTCTTTTCATGATTTCATGGAGATTCTTTTTCCTTTCGATAATATTTTGAAAATATATTAGTATGCTTATGAAAGGGGAGCGCTACAGAGTGGTTGGGTGTTTTATAAGGAAAAAAATGCCCCTCCTAATTGGGCATACTGAAATGCATGATATTTATGGAAGTTCGTTGGATGAAAAGATCCATTTAAGGCCTACATATATGCAAAATATTGGGTCCATAAGCTTTTGATCCATGGCATTGAAATTTAATGGTTTAGTGCAATCTTTTTATTATCAAAGCTCAACTCAACTCCAAAGCTAATTGAGTCCAATAAAACCCAATTGACTATTCTACATGGTGCCATACTGAGTCTATTGGACTTGACTCGCCCTGAATCACCTATGTGAAAAATAAGTTTTAAACATGAATGAAAAATATAATAAAACCCAATTTAGGCCTAACATTGACGATGACTAGGGTTGCAAACAGGTATTCGATTATCTGATTACTTGGAAGTTCTGACCTGTAAAAAACCAGGTTTGGAACCTACTTTAGGTTCCGATTCATAAACGGGTCCAGAACCTAATTTAAGTTCCGATTAATAAACGAGTCTGGGGCTGGGTCCATATAGGTTCCAATCCGTGAACCTGGGATCTGGCATATGAGCCTTCGATATTGCAAATGGTACCTTAAAATCAACTTTTTTTTAGACATCTTTTATGTACAATATTAGAGGTAGTAGATTTGATGCACTGTTATAAACTGAATGATGTGCTTATTTTTAAAAAAAATGAAGAATAAAGATAAACATGAATCGATTTTGGAAATATATTCCAATCCTCTAGGTGGACCCGGTTCCGGAACAGGATCTAAGTTTTCCTATCAAAACTGGGTCTGGAACCTACTAAATAGGTTCCGAGTCAAAGCCGGAACCTGTTTCGTTTGCAACAATAACGATGACCATGCATATAAATATTTATTATTAATATTATTATTTATCTTTCATGTGGGATTTAGGTTCTTATGGTTTCTACTTATTGTTGCATCCAAGACAAGATAGGCTTAAATGCATTCTACTTGGGAGTTCATTTCAGTAAAACATCAGTTTAGTGATGTAAAAATACATGAATAATTGTGGTATTTGCAACTTATTTTTAAAATCTATATAATTTTCAAGTATGATCAATTAAAAGAAAATTCAGAAATGATGTAAGGTGGATACTTCTACATTCAATCATAACTAAATAATAAAGACCCAAATTCATCCATAACAAATAACTGTGCTCTAATGCTGATCTTGAACTGCGCGCCAAGCGTTGTTGCTAGAACTCCTGGAGATCTTAGAAATGAGTATGGGGAGAATCAATCCCATGAACTAAATCCATTCATCACATATTCAGAGGTAAGAGGTAAGAAAAATCCCTAACATATGACCCGATCTAAAATTAAATCAATATAGAAGAATTGTGGGAGAAATTTTGTATTATATCTGGTGATTCTTCTGGTATCCCAATTTGATCCGTAACTTGCTATTTGAGAAAAAGAGAAGAAAGACGAATTGTCTACTATTAGTCCTCCATTAGTTGATACTTCAAGGGGGTTACCTGGAATGAGAGAACAAAAATTGAGAAAAATATGCCAAATCAAAACAGAAATAAAAAGAAGAGTCAGTAAAAAAATGATTTTGAGCCAAATGGTATAAAACTAGTCATTAGCCTAACTGGGCTATAACTTTATTTTCTTTTTTGCCCTTTGTTTGTACATTGGACGCCTATTGGTACAGGGGAACTATAATCCAAGGACACACTGATCTATTGCAACGAAGTGTGTTAACTATCAATGTGATGGCTTATGATGTAAAAATGTAACAAACATTTAGAAGTATTTAGAAACACTACAAGTATCAAGGTGCATTGCAATGGATGATGGTTCATGTTTCTTTTCTTCAGTTTTTTTTTTTTTTCCTTTCCTCTTGATACAAAAAAGAAATAATGCTGCACTAAAAGTAAGAACGGAGTCCAATTTAGGTGCCAATTACCATAATTTCTTTTTTTTTTTTTCACATTAAAACCAGGAGCCTCAATGTGGTGTGGATGAAACTAATCTCCATTGGTCTTTGGAAACAAAATTTACAAGGCAATATGGCCATTCTGTGGATTTGGAATGGAAGAATCAGATGCATAACTAAGTTAGACTATGATGTTAAACTACAACAATAACTAGCAACCACATTCAACCAATGACAAAAGAAAATCCCCAATTCCAACAAAACTCAAACACAAAAATGAAACCCAAAAGAGCTCATTTAAAAATAAATACCAAAAAAGAAAAAAGAAAAGAGAAACACACTTGAGTTGGAAAGAGATTTAGAAAACTACCTTCCTACACTGAAATGAATCAATGGAGACAGCGCTAGCGAGGGAGATTTCAAAAGGTAGCAGCTTTAGCTCCAACTAAATCAGAAGTCTTGTAGTACTTCAATAACCAAAATGGTTGTCCTTGGTATTTTGCATTTAGATACAATTTAGATCACATCATAGGTTACATCCGGAATCAAAATGAATAGATATAAATTCATGTAATCCGTAAGAACAAATTGAAGATCATACAAAAAGCCCAAATTGGGAAAAATCAAATCCATTCCAGGCTAATTCAAATAAAAAATCACATGAAAAACCAAAAGCAACAAGTATAACAACAATAAAATCGAGCTCTTAAACTATTTGGATCCAATCGATATAGTATCTTGAATGTGAGATCTCTGATTTTTCTTGTGTGATTATTATTTAAATATTTCTTTTTATTAGTTAATTAATCTAGTCTTGTATGATAGATTAATATCGGATTAATATTAGGGGACTTTGACCATAGCAAGGTGGGGTTATTTGTAAATATTAGATTCTCATTTTCTTTGCTTTCTAAGTTCGGGAACGTTTTTTTGAGCATCGTTTGTTCTTTTAGTTTGTTGATTTCATATGCTATTTGGTCATAAATGATGTAACTTCCAAGAGGTGGACTATTTTGTAATTTCTCCAAAGTCCATCGAAATAACATTTTCTAGCTTAGAAAGGAATTGTATCATACCCAATGAGCCTGATTTTTAGAAAAATCATAGTAGAGGGTGTTTAAAATAGGAATCAATCTACAAAAATTGGCTCAAATACAATAATATTATTATCTATTAATAATGTGATATTTAAGGGTCATACTTATCAAATTAACTTCAGTAACTCCAACAATTATAACCTTGAAGACATACATTATTATTGAATGGTAAATTAAGGCAATCCAGACTTTATAATAGCCCTTTCAGCAAAAATTAGTGAGCATGAATTATCATATTGACATTAGACATTCTGAGATCGACTATATTCTTATGTTTTGTTCATCAAATGCATTTATTCAGTTTATATGGTAGAATTGGTTATGATATGATACATTGTTTATTATGACATGTTAAGTAAATTAGATTTCTCGATATCAGTCCATTTAGATAAGTGTGTTCAGTATGTGTTCTTAAGTCGGTAACACCACTTAGCTCCTGTATTTTCAGTTGGACTGGTTGCAACTTAGCCCTAGTATATTCATGAAGTATTCATACTCCAGGTACTCAAGTTCAGTAAAAGATGGTCACACTCAAATATCAGATGGTACCTTTTGTGTTAGTAATATTTATCAGTTAGCTAATGTGGGTGTGGCTAAGGTTTGTTAGGACTCTTGTTAGATGTATCTTGTTCTCATGATGATACATTCATGCATTTAATTTATTTATTAATATCAGTTTTATTCAAATTATTATTTTATATTTATTTTTAGAGCCATGCTACTTGTCCCGGGGATAAGATCCCGGGACTGGCCCAACTCCACATGGGAGGGGCATTTTGGTCATTTGGCTAATGACCAAAATGCCCCTCCCATGTGGAGTCGGGCCAGTCCCGGGACAAGCAAATGACCAAAATGCCCCTCCCATGTGGAGTCGGGCTAGTCCCGGGACAAAACCCCCGGGACAAGTAGACCTTTTTTTATTTTTATTATACCGGTTTACTTGCTTACTTTCTAATATAATGTTTGGCGTTACAGGAGACTGCACCCTTACACATAACCAAGAGGTTGAGGTGGTTGAGGACAGTGCACAGGGAGTACGTGAGTAGACTCTTGATGAGTGTTATCTGATAATCCGAATTAGAGAACTCGTCACGTGGAGAGTGATCTATGGTGGATGCTTCAATGAAAGTTTTGGTGGCGGTGTATTGAGTTTTATTTTGGAACTGTGTATATAAAATACTTATATGTAAACCTAAAGACTTTTGGGTTGTAAATACTCTAAAACTACATATGCTCTATTATCATTAGAAATATGGTTTTATTATTGTTCATGTATGCTTCCACAGGAAAGTTTTTGGAATTTACAGGTTAATCTCATCCATGATATCTTGTGGATATAGTGTGGGGATAAATTCTTTTATTAAGTCGGAAAGACTTGGATACCTATATTAGCTGTGTCATGAAATTGGAACCATTGAGGATATCCAATTTTGGGACGTGACATAGAACATGATTCGATCGGAAAGAATAGAGCACATAACCTAACAAGAAATAAGGAGGAAGAAAAGAAAGGTGTCGAATCTAACCTCGAAGGAAAGAGATAGTGGGACAAGAATGGAGAGGAGAGGTGAAGAGTAGAGAGAGATGTAGATCTTACTCTTCCTCTCTTTTCAAGCATGACAAGACAAACATGCATCAAACATCCATCTTAAGTGGGCCTCACAGAGGTGTAAAGAAAGTAGTTGGACTTCTTTTATTTTTAAATGGTAGTAGATACACCCCAACATCTCCTTTTTTTCATCCAATTGGGCACAAGGGGCACTTTTAAATGAAAGATGCCAACACCGACATCTTACCCTAGTGGTGAGATATGTCAGTTTTCACCTGGCCGCCCAGGAATCAACCCCATGGCATCCCACCTTCCCTCACCCCATGGCTCTCTCACCTCACCCGAGGTCTCATTCCCTCATTGGAGGGCTCATTTACCTCACCCAAGGGCTTCTCCCACTGAAGTGGGTTCCATGTGGTCCCAGCTCTAGGTCCCCTTGCTAGGGTACAAAAAGAAAAATGAAAGATACCCAAACTTTTTTTTTTTTTTGAGATTTTTACATAAATCCCCCTAAGGTTTGTAAGATTTGTAAATAGGCCCCTATGGTTTTAGTATTTACAAATAGGCCCTTGCCTTTTATTTTAATACCTTTTGTGTCCCCAAAATCAGTAGCCTTCCAATTGCTAAAAGTTTTTAGATTGAAATAACATTTTGCCTATCTTTTTATCCCTATATGCATAAATTAAAAAAGTTGGACTTATTTTTCTCTGAAGTTTGTAACATTAATAATTACATTTAGTGAGAGAAAATAACCACACATAAATCTATATTTATCAATATAGGGCCTATTTTATTAGATTTAAATCAATCATAATGACAATGAAAAGAATGTCCTTATAGTTGATTATAATTGATTCAATCTATGCATGACCCAGCATTAGATTGATGAAAGTTTCAAAATACATAATTAAAATCCATTTGCATTGAGAGATAGTTGGGACCTGGGATAAAATAACAGTATTTTGGTCAATAATAATATACCCATTTTTGTTTAAAGGATGTAAGAGGGCAAAACTGTCATTTTCATAAAAGTTCAACACAAATCTCACGGTGGTTATCCATTCTCATTAGAAATACTTGTTTTGGGGACATGAAAGGTATTGAAATGAAAAAGTAGGGACTAATTTACAAATACAAAAACTACAGGGGCCTATATGTAAATCACAGAAACTTTGGCGTGGTATCCTATAGTAGTCGTATCTCTTGGGTCTCAGGCCCTATAAACAGATCCGCCGGGAACCTACACTTTGACCTAGAGTAAGTAATTTTTGAGTTGGGTCTAGCTATGTCATCGTTTGACCTAACCTAGTGTCCGTTAAACACTTCTCATGAGTGGGATGTGTGGAACTCCACCATGGAGTCCGCCTATTGATAATTCATACCATTCAAAAAGATTGTCATCCCCTCTAGCAACATATTCTCAAATTTTACTTTAATAAGAGTTGGTCTCAATATAAGATTGAGCACAACTAATAATATCATTAGCATAATTTTATCCTTTCTTAATCATATGCATTAATCGCAATAATGTTCATCTACTCAATCTTAGGGTGCAGCCAACTCCTAGTGAAGTAAGATTTGAGGTTAGGTTACTGGAGGGGTTGACATTCATTTTGAGAGGTCCTCATTATCAATAGCTTGGCCCCGGGGTTGACATTCATTTTGAGAGGTCCTCATTATCAATAGCTTGGCCCCATGGTGGAATTTCACACATCCCACTCACGGGAAGCTTGTGGGAGACACGCAGGGGCCAGATCCAGAGTCCAACTAATTCATAGATCAAGTGAATGAGCTGATGCGGCCCAATCTTTCTTTTTTTCAGCTATATGCATGATTACCTGAAATTACGGTGGCATGGATCCAATTTTTCACTAGTTTAATTGGTTAAGAACCTGGGGGTGTCAATAGGTCCAATAGGTCAGGTGGGGCCTGGTTGAGCAACAGGGTAACATGTGCCAACTTAAACACCACCCATTTATTTTTTGAATTAAAAGTATCAATCTGAACCCAACCTAAAACTTAAAAGATTAAGCTGAACCCTAAATTAATATGTTGGGTTGCGTCTTTAGGTTCTTGAGTAACAAGCAAAAGGTTCTTGTGCTCAGCAAGCATGGACGACATTTCCACCAGCAAATACTGGACAATATTTGCAATATTAAATATGAATTATATATAATATTAAATATATCTTTATGTCTTATTTATTGTAATTGAAGAATAAAGTGTGTGGAAGTGAGAGATTTTTTTTTTTTTTAATTCTTTTGGTAGGGTTTGTCAGTTAATATGGCTATGTATTAACATTAGAATGCATAAAGAAAACAAAACAGGTAGAGGTTTTATTAAGCCAGGTTATGATTTTATAAATTAGAATGTATAAAGAAAACAAAACAGGTAGAGGTTTTATTAAGCCAGGTTATGATTTTATAAATTAAGAAAAAAAAATTAAAACATACCTTTTTCCAACGCCATACATTCTCAACAATGATCTTATAATTGCAATTCAAAATAAAAGCATGGTCATTTTTCTGAAAATTAATGAACTGATCATAGTTCTTGAGGATGTTTAACGGAGAAAAGTTAAAAAAGAAAAAAGAAAAAAGAAAAGAAAAGAAAAGAACTCAAAATAGCATGGTGTAAATTAAATTGAACAAATAAATAATAATAATAATAAGACTATTTTCATATATAAAATAAATATTCCATTCCACACTTATTGTTTAAAAATTTTTCAAGAGCATATGTTATCTATGGGCTTGTTCAGACCTCATTTGTGTCAAGTTCAAGTGTGTTTTTATTTTAAAAGACCAAGCCCGGGTCAAGAACTAGTGCTTAAATTTGAGTCCACCTGTTTGGGAAATAGAGAGTCCCAAATCCTCCCATTTAAAAACCATATGCTTGAACTTGGATCCAAGCTTTAAGACCAAAGTTGATCTTGATTAAAAAAATATAATTAAAATTAGAAGATCTATGTTTCTATTACATATATGCATTATATGGTGGTAATACTACTTTGTTCAGCAGATATTTGCATAATAATGCTTAAATAAAAAGTAACAAAATAAAGAAAAATAAAACCTTTAAAAATGAGACTGTCAAAGTTTTTCATGTAGAGCCATGCTACTTGTCCCGAGCCTGGCCCGACTCCACATGGGAGGGGTATTTTGGTAACCAAAATACCCCTCCCATGTGGAGTCGGGCCAGGCTCGGGACAAGTCCCTCGGGACAAGTAGAGTTTTTGTTTCATGTATGTTTGCATGAACTCAAGCACTCCTTGGTCCTAGCATGAGTCAGCTCAGATCATTCTGGGAAGTATGATAATACAGATTTTCAAAAAGAAATGAAACAAAATACGGTTGAGGGTGGGAGAATAGTACTTCAAGAAGTGGTGTGTTTTGATTGAAATGGAAGGGTATTGGCCTATTTATAAGGGAAAGGAGTTCTAAATGATTGATAAGTGTCATCCATCAGACTGCTGGAGGTAACAAGTGTCATTCACCTAAACTTTCACACAAAAACCTATGATAGTCAATAAGAAGGAGAAATGGGGTTGAATGGGGTCAACAGTGATAAGTAGTATGAGTACGCTCGACCTGCACTTTACCCATTTATTGATTGTGATAAAAATGTCAATAGGTTCGTATTCAAGTTGAGTTGGGAGATCAAAGAATGAGCTAGGTTGAGTTGGCAGGTCAAATAACATGTATGGACTTAACTCAAATGCAAATCATTGATTGATTTTGTTAGAGAGTTAAGGTAAACCTATAAAAAAATAAGAAGGATCAATTCTACATTCAATTACCAAGTGAGATATCAGTTGGGTCAACGATTGCTACAATTACCAATTATACACCTCAAAACTTTCCCGATATGGGGTATCATAGTTATTTTATCAATGATCCCATGACAAAGGTCTTATTGATTATCATAACTTCTTTTTTGGTACCCAGTAAAGAGGATGGAATCCAAGAGAGAGCAAGTACACATATGAGCACGCACACATATGAGCTACTCAAGTGAAAAAGGATGGAAAGTTATCAATACTTTTGATTCCTTGGACTTGTTTGGCAACTCTACTCTTAGAGTCAAGTAACGTAAAACCCCCATCTCTATAAAAAAAAAATCTCACCAAAACACTTTAATTCAAATTTCCCACCATATTTTTCAAAAAAAAGAAAAAAAAAAAGTAACTTCGTTTCTCCACTAAGAAAAAAAAAATCTCCACTTTTCAATAAAAAGAAGTTCATTATAACCCAATTATATTTTATTATTTCTTCAAAATAACCTTTACTCCACTAAACTCTATTAGTAAAGCCCCCAAACCGGCCATATTTCCCCCACCAGTCCCCAAGAAATCATATCCATCTGAACATGGAAAGCTATGGCTGCTGTGGAAAACCTGGCAGGTCTGTATGAATCACATGGAGACTTTCTACATGGAGATAGTGATGCTTCCTGTGATTCCCAGCATCTCAACCTCTCAAATGCTTCCCTTAAGAAAAGGGTCCACAACAGTCAGACAAGTCTATTAGAGAAGACATAAACAGCTGCTTTTTCCATCTTCTGTGCAACTTATCTACCACCCACCCCCATAATTTAACAAAAAAAAAAAAACAAATCTACCACACCATAATGAGGGATTGAAAGATCCTTAAGAGTTTTGAGTCCTTTTCAAATATTGAGCATTGATGTAAAAGCCTCAAAACTTCATGGTCATTTCTCGGGGTTCAATTCGACGGAGTAAAGGCCAGATGAGTGTGAAGATTGTTTTGATGCTAGATCAATTTGATGTAGGGTAGACTAATCAAAGGTATATCCTAGTGGGCCCCAAAGAGCCATATGCACTCACGACCCTCTTGTTGGACAGCCAATCAACTATTGGATCCTTGACGAGACAGCTGCCGCGTCAGTGGGCAGATATTTGAGAAAAAGCTTGCTTAGTGCACCACAATAGCACACCAAGGGGAAAATGTTTTTTTTTTTTTTTATTATTATTATTATTATTATTATTATTTATAACCCGGTTGTCCAGGCTTGGACCCAAGAGAGAGCTCACACATACACGGAAAAAAAGTCCACAAAAGTATGAATGAATCCCACAAAAGTGCAAAAAAATCCACACAAGTGGGAAGAGTTGTGATGTATACTCCAGGTAGCACCCGCTAAATCCACACAAATGCACATTGGGTGGATGACATGAGTATCCCTAAGGTCTTTGACCCCGTAGGACTAATATCCCGGGTGGCACCCGCTAAACCCACACAAATACACACTGGGCTGATGACATGGGTATCCTTGAAGTCTTTGACCTCGTAGGACTAATCCCCCGAGTGGTTCCTACTAAACCCATACAAATGTACACTACGCTGATGGCATGGGTATCCCTGAGGTTTTTGAGCCAACTGGACTAATTTTCCAAGGTGGCACTCGCTAAACCCACATAAATGCATATCAGGCAAATTCGAGGTGGATCTCGAACACAAGACGTGGGGAGCGAACCTACGTTTTATGCCACTCCATCAACCCGGGTGGGTCCTATTGACCCTTAATGGGATGTATGCCACCAATTTTCTGGTAGAAGAGAGGCAATGGATACCAAATGCCTGGATGCTAGTACTCCAAGATCCAAATACCAACTTGACTGGAGACAAATGGTACAAATATCAAGGCCAAAATAGCCAATAAGAAAGGGCTAGAAATTTTCCAGTGTGGTGGGAGGGGAGCTTTGGAATCACCGGTGGGCCTCATATGGGCTCTTGCCCATAGTCCCATTGGCAACCATGGTGCTCCTTTGAAGGTTAGATTCTGGCCATTTGCTGCATATGTTAAAATACAGAGTTCGCTGAAGTGATGCATGCATCCAGGACTTCCAGGGCATACTGGTCTATTATGCATCAATGGGGTTCTTGCATTAAGATAACTTCAGTTATACCTGTAATCCATGATGCCCCCATACATATGTGGATGCTGATACATATTCAGGAATAAGGGATATGAATTATGATTCAGCACTTTCCAAAATTTATGGCACATGCCACTTCGGCTATCTGATCAGTAGATCATTAAAATCTTTATACTCTCACTTTTAAGGGTAAATTAGCCAAAAGTCCTTGAGCACGGTCTTCTAAGGCATCAAGGACAACCACTTTTTCTCTAATGTCTATAGTCCAGACAGCTGGAGATACTTTAGTGAGAGGTCCCTAATATGCCACGTCATGTATTTTCATGACTAATTTGCCCCATTCAACTGTACCAGAAAACTCCTTCCTTCTTCTTCTCTCATTTTCCATTTTCCATTCCTTTCCATAGTTGCAGAATATCGTTGCAGAGTACCTTCCGTCGCCACCATGACTTCCGATTCTCTCTCTTTCATTTCTTCAAAGATAGACACAGTTTTACTTGATCTTGCTCTTTCATCTAAAGTTTCTTCCAAATCTCTCTTTCTCTCTACAACTGATTTGAAAGAGAGCATTTTGCATTTTTTCTTGTTTCCTCCCTCTCTTTTTTCGATTGGATTGTGGTCATCAAGTTTTTTTGTTTTGGATTTCGATTTTTATTAGAATCTGATTTTCCGTATTCTAACTTTTGGTGTTGCCGAGCTCAGATAAATTTCCCAGAATCTCTGATAAACTGGACAGAAACTCAGATAAATTTGTCGAAGTTCTGCCAGAAACTCAGATAAATTTATCTGAGTTTCTGGCAGAACTCAGATAAATTTGCCAAATTTATCTGAGTTTTGGCAAATTTATCTGAGTTTCTGGCACAACTCAGACAAATTTATCTGAGTTTTGAAGAACTTTTCTGAGTTTCAAACAAATAGCTATGTGAAGCGGTGCCATCCGACGACCCACATCCATCTCTCATTTCTTATTGTAGTGGTTGTGATTTATTATTCGCGTTTTCTTTCTCTACCAGTAGACAGAAGGAGAAGAAGGAGCAGGAGCAGGGAACTATGGGAGAAACCAAACATGTTCTGGTTGTTGTATTCACAAGGTATCCTATGTCCTAATTTCAAGAAAGCCCAAGTCAGTCAATCTGTAAGTGGTTTTAACATGTGAAAGGATGGTCCAGGACCACAGTCTACAGGCTACATATCTGATTATAACCATGGTTTAAACAGTGAGAAGACTGCCTTAGAAGACTGATAAATTTATCTGAGTTTTATCTGAGTTTTGAAAACTCAGATAAATTTGTTTGAGTTTTGCTTTTGTTGACATGTACAAGGGCGTTTTTGTCCTTTTCAGTTACAAGAGGACTGTTGTCAGTATGATAAAGTATTGTGGACCGCTTGCAATAAAAATCACAGTTAAGGGACCTCCGCCCAAATGCCCCACTTTTAACACATAGTGCATGTTCAATTAAATTAACCTCCACTTAAATCCTTTACAATGTGTTTTAAATTGAAAGTAAAGAAGCAAATAGAATTCTATAAAACAAGGGGTTAGGGGTTGTTTTGTTAGTGTGAAAATGATATGTAACTGAAGAAGCGTGTGTAATGGTTACGCATTGATCATGTTTGGTTGCCCTCGTTTATGCATTACATACATAAATTCAATGCAAAAAGGGTGTGAAAATGACGTGGTTTTTCCACCTAATAGTTTCACACGAATCATACCTATAGTGAGATGTGAAACGGAATGACATGGCAACTTTGAAAAGACGGACATGACGCCTCAGTCCGTTTTTTCAGAAATTCTGTGCGTGACGTGACGCTTCAGTCCGTTTTCAAGTTTCTTGACATTTGTGGGCCCTTTAATCAAGATTTGAACGGTTCATACTCTTTGAAAGGCCAAATATTTTGCATCCACTCATTCGTCGCGGATTTTGCTAAATTTGTAAAGTTCAGGCCCATTTTGAAGATCAGAACCATTAATCCTCTCTAAAATGCCAAAAACGATTCGGGGTGAAATTTCATATCTTGAGCCCTCACGGATTTGAAGATATCCTAAAATCAAACTAGATGAACATAAGGCGGTAACTTTAGGTTGCTCAGCCATGGAACCCTACCTGTCAGTCCCAGAATCAAGATCTGAACTGTCAACCTTATTAATAAGGTCCAAAACAGCCAAAGGGTCAAATTTCAACAGTTGATTCTGAGATATTTATGAAAAAGTCGAAACCCTAAAATCTACCATTCTAGACTTCTGTGGGACCAATTTTCATGATCTGAACCGTTGATCCTACTTGTAAGGTAAAAATATGCTACGTAACAAAATTTCAAGTTTTGATTCCACATGGATTTTGAGAGATTTGAGAAAACAGTGAACCATTTGATGAAAATAGCCTTTTGCATGTTGTTTTTAATCACGTGAAAATAACAAACAATCGAAAGTATTGACATTGGACTTAATTGCAAATGGAAATGAATCACATGTGCATTCTTTGCAAATGTGAATTATTTTCCTGCCACGTGTGGTTCTGCCAAACCACCCCTTGAAGTAGGACGCACTAGTCTATTGCACACTTGCAATATTGAGTACCAGTATCTATGTATGCATATATTTAAGCATGTCTACTACAAAACAATTCAGGGATACCTTGTCTCCATATTGGGATTATTTATGAGCAGAGAGTGCAACAAAAGCAGATCAATTTTCCACCACTTCAATCCAATTTGCAGAGAGCTGTTCTTTTTCTTTCAATATTGAGTACCAGTATCTATTACAAGCATCAGGATGTCATAGCCTAAGTCGAGTTGTTTTGTTCTTTTTGCCATAACCATCTAGGTAATTAGGCAACAGGTAACAAGAGAGCGGGGGCGACCAAGCTCCGATGATCCAAACTAGGCTTGAATTTTAAACTAAATGGGAGAGAAAACCTTCACAATAGAACCCCAAATATGAATGAACAGATTTTACTCTAAAATATGATAACTGCATGCATGCATCCATCTCTTGATAATCATTCATACATCTAGTCATGCATTCATTCTAGACATTTTCTTGCTATTTTTGTGATGGTGAAAACAGCCAGAGACAAAATTGAATTGTTACAAATGTGTGTTATATCTATGTATGCATATGTTTAAGCATGTTTACTACAAAACAATTCAGGGATACCTTTTCTCCATATTCAGATTATTTATGAACAGAGAGTACAACAAAAGCAGACCTGCATTTAACTTTCTGCACTCCCATTTTCCACCACTTCAATCCAATTTGCAGAGAGCTGCCTTTTTTTTTTTTTTTTTAACCACTGAAAAGCTGCACATGCTCCAAGTTGGCACATGGATGTAAACATGGAAACATGCATAATTTAGTGTGCGACTGAAATTTAAACAGCACTTATAAATGGAAGAAACTTTCACTACAAAGTCCAAGCTTTTGTGTTTGCACATGTATCTTCATAAGATGTCGTCATCCACTGAAAGGCCAGGCCGGTGGTGAAAGCATCTTCTCAGCATTCCATAATCTGACTACAACAAAGAGATGAAAAGGTTGAGACTTATGAGTTCTGATCTCTTTACAATGAAAAAAAGTCCCCTGACTTCTTAAATGAGTGAGAAACCGTCAGATAATGAATCGCTAAAACTACCACAAATGGTTTTATGTACTGAATTTAGCATATCAACAAATCTAGTTCAGTGAAGCAAATAGTGCAAGTGCAACCATTCTTTAGATTCCAGCTATTGGTGTAATGGCCCTCACCATGGATAAATGCCCAAAAATCTTTTTAAAAAGTCCATCCTTGGGCCTATAAATAATTTAGGAAGAAATTGCAGAAATCATCATTATTCACTGGAAACAGAACAAAAAATTTAAACTTCAGGCTCTACTAATCTAGGTGGCTTTCTGAAAACTCCCTTGTATTATTATTATTATTTTTTTCTGGACTGTTCCTGGATTTGGTAATATCAAACAATGAGCACCTTCCAACTCCACACAACTTTAAAGGCAAACAAGTTGATGTTTGGATCACGCCAAACATGGATTCATCCATGACACAGAATGCTACGGTTCATGGTCCAAAATCCAAATCCCATAGCTCCTCCAAACCATTACCACAAACCTCTTTGATATTTCAAATCTTGAGATAAAACGGAGATTTTTAGATTGTTTCTTCAGATGATTAGGAGATTTTGCTAACAATAAAATAACTACAGAAAATAAAAAAATAAAAATAAAACACTTGAAATATATAAACCAAAAATGGGCCACATTTAGCTAAGAGGTGCCTCACAGATTGCATCAGAGGTGTTATTTTTGCAACCACATGGGACCCCCTCTGGCAAATCCAGCCCCCTCACAGTACTAAGCCCCATTGAACTAGCACTATCCTTAATTTGACACTAATCTAAGTTATACGTGAACTCACCATCTAACTAAACTTCATAAAGAATGTAACTTAAGAAACCATTATATTTACGGCCCTTAAATCAATGGTTGTGATGATCTAATTGAGATGATCTTTGCCCAAAATCACATCTACAATGACACCTTTCCATCACACTCCCCCCTCCCATGATTAGCATGTATCCAAGTGGGCCCCACAGTGGGCTTAAAGTTTTATCTCTCCCTCAATTTGTGAGAGGTACCTCTTAGTAGAAAAGTAAGCAACTAAAAATATGAAGATTTTAAGAAATACCTGCGAAAATGTAAAGAACATTCTCATTGTAACAATATTTTGAAAACATCAAGACAATATAGGGATTATCTCAGTTAAGCCATTTTTCAACAAACATATTAATGTTAATTTCATAATAATCACTATTACTTAGTGACATTTCTCTCGTGTTCCAGAAGGAAACCTCCCAAGGGGACACCATAATGTTCTAAGAACTGGGCTAGGCCAATTAACAGACACATGAATCCTAAACCGTAACTTCTACTTAAAAAATCAAATTTATCTGGTGGGATCACAATGGAGAAATATTATGACATGAAAAGGCTTACAAAATACAAGCGTTCGCTAATGGCTCTGCTAAAGAAGGATCAAAATAGCAATTGCGGCAGGCGAAGTGGTCGGTGGCCAAAATGCTACATGGCGGGCACAATATAGCGGTTGCAGCCATACACAACGACGTAGCAGTGTGAAATTTTAAAGTGCTAAAAAAATTGAATTTTATGTAGAGGTCAATCTTGTGGGGTTTCTTTTTTTTATTTTGTGATTTGGAACTATGTAAGGATAGAGACAACTTTAGAAATGGATCTTAGGGAGAAGAAATAGGGAAAATAATGTTTTAAATATAAGTTGCTTGGCCCGGGTAGCTTTTACACCATAGCGGCGATATTTTCAATTTAGCATAGCAGTCATGCTTGCTACAGCCGATATTTTGTTTCATGCTGCTGAGGTTAACATCTAAAATGTGGGCATCAGAAGTTTCAATCAACGAAGCACTGACAATTCTTTTAAAAACTGATTGTCAATCGGGAAAAAAATAGTTTTGAACATCACGCAGATTTGTGGAAAAGCGATCTCTATATCCCTAAATTGCAAAACCTGTTGGTTTCATGAACGTGATGCCATGAATTATAAAACTCTAAAAATGGTTCCATGGAATCCTCATGTCCACGGTTTTTGAGCGACCCTCCTGACCTCACAAAAAAATATGGTAATCGACTCCCATCCATGAAATGAGGATTCCATGCACTCAAATGAGGCCTTTGGGTAATTTTCAGAATTAAGTCATAGGCTAATGTGAAACATTAGATGTAAACGCTTGCATCATTTTCTTCAATTTTGTAAGCTCCTGCAACATATAATCACTAAGACATTCAATAGCCCTGATCGAGGCCATTGCTAGATCATCACAATCATCAAAGCCCTATCCCAACTATGTTAGTGTCGGCTACATGAATTTTGTTTCTCCATTCCAATCTATTCCGAGCCAAATCCTCAGATAAGTTGTACGTCTTCAAATCCGTTTTTGCTACCTTCATCCACGTCCTCTTTAGCCTACACCTTCCCCTTGGTATGTCATCAACCTTTATAGGCAAACTTTTCCTTACCAACTCCATTGTCAACCTGTGTTGGACATGCTCAAACCATCTTAAACGGGTTTTGCATCTAAATGCTCTCAAAAGAGCTCATTTCTAATTTTATCCTTCCTGATCTTACCACACATCCACTTCAACATTCTCATCTCTCCTACATTCATTTTGCACACATGTTGCTTCCTGATTGGCCAACATTCTGCTCCATAGGTCATAGCTCGTCTAATCACTGTCATATAAATTTTTTCCTTTAATTTTACTAGCATGCGTCGATCACAAAGCACTCTAAAAGCAAGTCTCCACTTCAACCATCTCGCTTTTATCCTATGTCCGACATCTTCATCAATCTTTCCATCCTTACTAACCATTGAGCCAAAGTAAGTAGTATCTCCTGGTCTTTAATTCTCACAGCAGTTGAAACCATATGCCCACTAAAGTTCAATCTATATATTTTGTCTTTGTACGGGTTATTTTAAAGACGTTAGATTCTAAAGCCTCCCGTCATCTCTCAAGTTTTACATTCATATCATCTCTTGATTCATCCACCAACACTATATGGGCATCAATTTGGGTCCAATGGATCAACCTAGACCCAATCACAAAATAAAGCTAGGCGATGATGTTGGACCGAAGGTCGGAAGCACCGTTATAAGTTAGTATATTGACCTTTGCAATTTGTTTTTCTATAAAAATGCTAAAATACAAGTTGGCACATCTGAGCATAATCCAATCTCTAGGTTTCGAGTGATGGGGAGCGGGGCACCAGGTGCGGGGTAGGTAGAGATGGAGAGACGAGAGATGGAAGGTGGAAGGGATATGTCAGGCTTTCGCGTGAAATTGGCCTCACGCTAAACTCCCCATCACGGGCGAGGAAGAAGAGAGAACTTGGGAAGACCCAAAATCACTCGATAAAAATTTCATTAATCACTAACTGAATAGCCTAGGAGGCTTTACAATGCTTAAATATGTGAAAACATGACCCTAAAGCTAATCTTGACCATCCAAATGCAATGATGGCCAGGATTAAAACATCCATCTAAATACAACTTAAAACATAAATAAGTAAATAGAACTCTTAAGTAGACTAAGATAACTAGGCTCGGCCCAAAGAACTGGTCGAGATAGATCGGCTGGGCCCATTGGTGGGTCAGCCCATGGGGACCATGGGTTTGTCTTGCATCACCCAGTCAATGTCTTATGAACCTTAATTAATGAACTACATCAAACTCACCAACATTAGTGACGTGTGCAGCATATTGATGGACTGGCACCATGAAATACTAGAGGTTGCAGATTAGCCCCCTACTAGAACAAGCTCTATTAGATATCCTTAGGCATCAGACTCAAAGCTCTAAAATTTATTACAAAAAAATAAAAACCACTTAACTCAGTCATTGCCTTGGATCAAATGGGTAGCAATGTCTTATGGCTAATCCTAATGCATAACACTCGCAATTTTTTATGGGGAAAGTGGACCCATCAACCGTCTGTCTCTCGACTAATGCCAGTCAGGCTGTGCATCTCACTAAAGCTGGTCAGGCAAGAGTTCTCCTTATTTTACAGAGAACATTTTGCTATAATGGATGACTAGGATTCTGTTCCCCTAATAGATTAGGTTGGTCTGGATCTGGATCTAAAGATCAAATCTGAATAGGTAATGTCTCAACTCTAAACTGCTTATTCTTTTATGAGGCCAACTTGAGCTCTGCCAGTTTCAGAACCAGATCCAGATGGGCAAAAAGTTATTGGGGTGAACCCTCACTGGACCCCAAATCCAGCCTGCTGACATGCACTGCGTGTACAAAATCCAGTGTATCAGCTAAATGTATGGCTGAGGCACCCAATCCAAGAAATGTAGAGCCCACAGTTTGGTAATCTAGAACATTTTGCCTGATGGCCCACTTGACAATAAATGCCCCCAACATTGCACAGATTAAAAGCTGAAAACTTTGATCTGTGGCATACAATAGATATAAATACTGCAATTGTCCACATTCGAAAGAGAAATGCCAAAGGTCGAGTGTTGATAAGCTAAGACCTTTTCGGGAATCCCCATCCACAATGGGGCTCATCAGATCAAAGATCCAGATTAACAAATTTTGATCCTACATTTATAGAACTGAGCACTTCTTCAAACTGTAAACAAACTGAGTCAAAGGACACTGTAATTCTTGAAAATTTCAAATGTAGACGATAGAAAACACATACCAACAAGGTTTACGAAGTGATATGCCAGGGAAGTGGAGAACATAAAGTTGACAAAAGATAAACTAGAACCGTGGTATTTTCTGCAGCATTGGAGAGCCAATTGTAGGTGAAACCAGCTGCTCTGAACTTTGTGAGGGTCTTACTGAATGATCAACAGCAACAGAATTGCTAAAGCCTTGTCTGGACACATCTCTAGCATTGCTTGTATCTGGTTCTGAATGAGAGGACTCCATCAGTGCTTGTACCTGGTTTGGCAAATCATGTTAAGTTCGTTCCAGTTTTCATCCAATGCATTGAAAGGAGGTTTGAAATTAAGATAAAAATTATATTGGACTGATCCATCAAGACATAGTGTCCTGAGGTGCCCATTTTGTAGAAGTGGGGCCCATGTTTGGTGATCCAGATTAGTAATCATTGGACCTCATCATGAATGGAGGATGCCCCATACAGAATTTCAAATTGGAAGGGCTGTGCCATCTAATCTTTGAAAATTCATCTAGACTGCTGATGTAATGTTTCTGTCCCATATATTTGGAGGCTAAATATTGGATAACTAGGTTGTCCAATATGCAAGATTGCAGGAGATATCCAATGGGTCCAATCATACAAAAGGTAAGGATCACCATGACATGAGCAAATGTATGATATCAAAACATAGGTGTCATGACACATCGGGTTCCTGCAAGATGGCCAAAAGAAAGAAAAAACTTTGAAATTACCATTTTAAGCCGCTTCATGTGCACATCGCTTGATGACTGCATATGAATTTCAAACAAAAACCAGTCACATTCATATCATTGTCAAACATATGCAAAGGAACCTCATACGGTTAATGAAATGTTCATAACAAGCCTGCCCAAATCAGAACAGTTGATGTGAGACTTGTAGAATTAGGAACACAGAGAAGTCTAAAATAATGTCCAAAAAGAGTGAAAATACAAGACGTATAGATGATCCTCGACCTGAGGATATGTATATATCTCCAGCATAGAACCCCATGCAAGATTAATGTGGTCTGGACGATAGTCATCAACTCCATGATGGGCACCATTCTAATTAGGCCCGGTAGTGGAACTAGGACTGTCAATGGGCCCTCCTATAAGGATACCCAGCCCAGCCCACAAAATGAGGGCTTTTGTTTTTCCTTAAAATGCCTAAGGGCCAGACTTGCAAAAACCTTTTGCAGGAACGCCAATCTGAAGGCCGGGCTAGGTCAATACAGGGCCCAGCCCAGCCCTCTAATTTTTCTAATTTATATATATGTGGATTTATTTTAGCATATATGTGGGTTTATTTGAGCATGATTCTTATGTAATTCTTATATAGTTTAGTATGTCATTCTTATATAGTTAGTGAACTCGCTTTGTATTACTTTAGTATGTAATTCTTATATAGTTTAGTATGTCATTTCTTATATAGTTAGTGAACTCTCTTTGTATTACTGTAGATAAGCTTGTTTCTATTTTGGTATGTGAAGCTTGATTATAACTAGGGTGGCTAGGATCATTAACCCACCACAACTCCTCCACATCTCTTTGTTTTCGTGAGTTGTTTCATGGTATTAGAGCCTAGGCTCTTTGTTATATCCTGTCGATGTGATCTTGGATTCTCTTTGGGAGAGTGGTGAGCTATTATCTGTTGTGGGATCCACAGATCTAATCCCATCTGCTGCAGGGCCCACAAACCTCTATGGGTCTTGTTGTATCCCTACTTAGCCTCTCATCTCTTCAAAATCATCTATTGAACAAAAATATTCAGGATTCATTATGCCGGGGCAAACAGGTTATTGCCAACAACTGTCGACAACTATGTGGAGCCCACCCCAGATCCGGATTTCCACAAAACTTCCCATGTCTGGTTGCCCATCATAGAGGTCTGTCAGTCAAAATTTCAGCTCTTTCCGATTCCATCATAGAGGATCTGTCCGTCAAAATTTCAGCTCTTTCCGATTCCATCAGAGGATCTGTCCGTCAGAATTTCAGCTCTTTCTGGTTTCAGCTCTTTCCAAAAGGTCCACTTCAACGCCCTGGTCAACCTCCATATCACCTACAGATAGGGACTCAGCAGCACATGGTCTCTCTACTGCAGTTGACACTCCTGACTCGTCTACTAAAATTCAGTCCATCACTGCAAAGCAGCTTCGGCAGATGATGTTATCATCTGGCTCAAGGTCTTCAACTACCTTGGCTACAGCAACAACCTTGCCTGCCACTGTCCCTTTTCGCCCACAGGTAACAAAACTGTCCCTTGGATATTTGTAGCATAATACGACAGGACTCTCACATATCTTTTGGACTTCTTAAAAGATAAAACAACTCTTGTAATGGCCTTGTTAACTTGACCCTTAAATCAAAATACAAGGGCACTAATGAAAATCTAATAACTAAGATGCCTGACTATATAAGACTCCTTAAGGATTTCCTAACAAGACATTAGATAACAAGTAGGATGGTCCCTTAATAACATCTAAAGCACTCGATCGTAGGGGTATAATCATAGGTCTCTCAATCTCAATGTAAGCATAAACTTCATTACCAAAAAGAGAACCACGAGAATTATACTGCAAATGGAAAAATGAAAAACCAAAAGGCATCCTCTACATGGTGTAGTTGGTAACGGATGTGTAAGTCCTCTAGAGGGTGGCAAGGTAGCTAGGCTCAAGCCCTAGTTAGAACTTGGCATATAGAGGTCATGGAAAGTCTAAGGAAAAAGTAGGCAGTTAGCTAGATTATGAGGGTAGACTAGATATTATCAAAAAGGGGAAAAACTCAAAAGAACAAAGACAAACAAATGGGCTCCTCGAAACATAATAGGCATGTCCCCACCCTCATGGCAAAGGAATCCCTTACCCCATTAGCCGCTGCTAATATGTGCTAGAACAAGGATCAAAATATCAATCATATCGGACATGGCCAATCCGATAAATAGAAAAGATCGCCGCTCACATTAGTATCAACAATCAAAAGATGTTGGAGGAGCAAGTAATAATGTGGAGCCATGGTTACTATGATCCATATGGAGTACTATTCAATGGGCAACCCAAGACAATGGCTATCCTTTTATCCGGACCATCATCATGCAGCAATACAGTAAAAACTATCAGAAGCAAGCTAATACAATCGAAGTGGAAACTTCACAGGTATTTAGAGAGCCCCAAGTCAACCAATGGGTTTCTAGGACCATAAGCACAAAAAACCTGCTGTATGAATTTCAACACACGAGGGGTCCTTCTTGTTGACCAGGCCCCAATCAAACCTATCCCTCTTCATGTCAAGATACAAAAGAGCAAGAGATAGAGAGATAGAAACGTTGGAGGAAAAGTTGATGCCTCAATGGAGGATCGACTCATCATTATATATTGTAGTGTTTCCTAATTACATGCTATCAATCACAATCTAATTACAATTAGAATCAAAGAATAAAAGAATCCTAATCAATCCTAATCAATCTATACATGGAAGTATATCTTCAAGACAGCACCCAATCCCACACGTGGGATTTCCTTCTTGGGCCCAGATGGGCCAAGCCCAGATTAGTGTACATGGGCCTTTTTATTTCTACACTCCCCCTCAAATTGATGTGGTAAGGTAGAAAACATCAATTTGCAAGTAAGATCATGATGACGTGTTTTGGATAGTGCTTTGGTGAATATATCCGCCAACTGATTAAAAGTAGAGACATGAGGCAAAGATATCTTCTCAGTAACAACATGCTGATGGATGAAGTGACAATCAATCTCAATGTGCTTCGTTCGTTCATGAAAGACCGGATTGTTGGCAATTCTGGTAGCACTGGTGTTGTCTCCATGAAGAGGGGTAGAACAACTGATACGAACACCGAATTCATAAAGAAGACGGCGTAGCCAGATGATCTCTGCACTAGCGGATAACATTGCCCGATATTCTGCCTCAGCAGAAGACTCGAAACGGTGGTTTGTTTCTTGCACTTCCATGAAATCAGAGAATCCCCAAGAAACATACACCAGCCAGTAGTAGAACGCCGAAAATCTGGACAACCAGCCCAGTCGGCATCAGCATAAGCGGATAGGCACAGAGAAGTACTGGAAGGGTAGAAGAGACCATGATGAAGAGTGCCTTTAACATAACGGAGTATGCGTAAAGCAGCAGCAAGGTGAGGTTTGCGTGGGGCGCTGACAAACTGGCTAACCGTATGAACTGCGTGAGAAATATCCAGCCGAGTCATAGTTAAGTAGAGCAAACTACCAACTATTCTCCGGAAAACTGAGGAATCATCCAAGGGAGGGCCATCATCTAAACTGAGTTTGCTGTTTAATTCCATAGGAGTATCAACAGTGTGAGCATCATCAAGCCTTGCTGAAGTGATCAAATCGGTAGCATATTTGCGCTGATGGACCCTGATGCCGGATTTGTTACACAAGCCCCAGAAAGTAGGTGAGAGGACCAAGATCCTTCATTCTGAAGTGGCGAGTAAGATGAAGTTTGAGATACGTAATGCCAGTAACATCATTGCCACTAATAATCATATCATCAACATAGATTAAGAGAAATGTGTAGCCTTTTGGTGTCCATCTAAGGAAAAGGGAACTATCAGAGTGACTTTGGCGAAATCCAGCTTGAAGGAGAGCTGTCCGAGATTTATCAAACCAAGCCCTGGGAGCTTGCTTAAGTCCATAAAGAGCTTTTCTCAATTTACAAACATGTTGTGGAGGACAAGCATATCCCGGAGGTGGTTTTAAGTACACCGTCTCACGCAAGTAGCCATGAAGAAAGGCATTTTTGACATCCATTTGCCATAGGGGCCAATTGAGGGCTGCAGCTACACAAAGAAGAGTGCGAACAGTGGTCACTTTAGCCACTGGTGCAAAGGTCTCTTCATAGTCAATCCCATATTCCTGCTTGTAACCCTGTGCAACCAATCGGGCTTTGTAGCGGTCAAAACTCCCATCAGAGTGAACTTTTATGGAATAGATCCATTTACTGCCGATAATAGATGCGCCAACAGGGGTCTGTACCAAATCCCATGTGTTGTTTGCTTCAAGAGCAAGCAACTCCTCGGTCATAGCATCCTGCCAATATGCAATCTTGGAGGCCTGTGAATAGGAGGTGGGTATAGGAGCACTATCCAAATAAGTGAAAAGAGCAGGAAAGCCATAACGGTCAGGAGCAACTGAAGAACGACTGGAGCGTCGCAGGGGTATGATATTATCAGAAGAAGCATTAATACCTGAGGATGTAGTAGGTGGTGAGGATGTAGTAGGTGGCACTGGAAGAGGATCAGGAGGAGTCCCCAATGGAGGAACCGTGTTACACCGGACATAGACATTGGTAATAGGTGGTGGAGAAGTAGTGTGAGGGAAATTTGGCATATAAGACACAGCAACAGGGTGATTGTCCAACCGCAAAGAAAAGAAGGGAATGTGTTCCAAGAAAATCACATTACGAGATATTCGCATGCGCTTTTCGGAGTGATCATAACAGAGAAATCCCTTGTGTTCAGTACTGTACCCCAGAAAGACACATTTGGCAGCCTGTGGTGACAGCTTAGTGCGTTCTGTAGAAGGAAGATGGCCAAAGTATAGACAACCAAAAACTCGTAAATGAGAATATGAAGGGGCATGACCAAAGAGAGCTTCATAAGGAGTCGTCTTTCCTAGAACGGAGCTAGGATGACGGTTGAGGAGATACACAACTGTCTGTGCAGCATCACACCAAAAGGTGGGAGGAACTAAGGATGCAAGGAGGAGAGTTCGAACAGTTTCAAGAATATGTCTGTTCTTTCTCTCCGCAACACCATTTTGCTGTGGAGTATGTGGTAGGATTTTTAGTGAAGAATGCCTTTATCAGAAAGAAATGTAGAAAAATCATGGGACATGTATTCGCCACCGGAGTCAGACCGAAGGATTTTTATTGCTTTCTTAAATTGTGTTTGAACCATTTTGTAAAATTTTTGGAAAAGAGAAAATACTTCAGATTTTAAGCGCATGAAATAAATCCAAGTGAACCGAGAATGATCATCAATAAATGTCACATAATACTTAAACCCTGTCCTACTCAATGTGGGTGCAATTCCCCAAACATCTGTGTGAATAATATCAAAAGATGACAATGCACGAGTGATGAATAGGAAAAGGCAAAATATGACTCTTACTCAAACAACATGTTTAACACTTGGATTGAAGAAAAGATGACAGCATTTTATTATCAAAAGTAGGTTCTAAATAACCAAATTTAAACAAAGAAAGTAAATAAGAATTGTTCACATGACCAAGACGACTATGCCACATAGTCCACATTTTATTGAAATTAGGAGAAGAAGAAAATAGGGAATGATGTCCAATGTCCAGCAGTTTGCCGCCCCTGTATGACACAACCAGTGGAAGAAAAGTTACCACTATACCCATCATCAATAAGTTGTCGACAGAAAGCAAATTGGCTGATAATTTAGGAACGAAGTAGACATTGGGAAGGTTGAAGGACTGGCCAGAGACACTAGAAAAAGTAATGGAACCAATACCAGAAATGATTAATTGGTCTCCATTAGCAGTGGTGATTTTGTCTCTGCCAAGGTAAGGGTGAGAGTCTCTAAAGCTACTTTCTATAGAGGTCATGTGGTTTGATGCTCCTGAATCGAGAAACCATGTGGATGGGGTGATAGAAGAAGACATAGAGACTGAAGAATGAAAAGCAGGAAATGCTATATGAGAATGAGTTTGATACCGACCGCCATTAAAGCCCATAGATGCGTAAGCTGAGGTCACCGTGTTTTGAATCAGTTCTTGAATCTGGGAAGGAGTCATGGAGATGGATCCGGAAGAGGTGCTTCCCGTATCAGGTAAAGGTGCTTGAACTTGGAAGGCAGCTGGAGCATTATGTTTGGAAGGATTCTGCTTTTGTTGGGGCCCATTCTTTCGTTGTAAGCTGCGACAGTCATCAATAAGATGACCAGAGCGTTTGCAATATCTGTAAACCAATTTCTTACGACAGTTCTTGGCAATATGACCAAAGCCTTTGCATTCATAGCATTGAGCAGGCTTCTGATTGGGGGTTGCCAAAAGAGCAGAATCAGCTGAAGGAGGAGCTAAGAAGGCCTTTGGTTCTTCAATAATAGATCGTTATGAGTGAAGACGAAGTTCTTCGCGAAGTCCTTCTTGGAAGCAAGTATCCAGGTTTGCAGAGACTTCTCTATTCATGAGAGACGATCTAACAGATTCGAATTCGGGTCTTAGATTCATAAGGAACTGGCTGATGTGGGTGTCCTCTTGTAATTTAAGAGCCTCTGACAGAAACTCAGAAGAAACAGTCTGAATAATCATAACATCCCTCTTAGTCCATAAGGTAAGAAATCCATTGAAGTATTCTTGTACAGTTTTATCGCCTTGACTGAATTTAGGAATTTCATTATCTAATTGAAATTTGCGGGCTTTATTAGTTTGATGATAAACTTTCTTGAGGTGAGCCCACATATCAGCAGCGGGAGTATAAGCTTGAAGAGCAATGGCAAGAGAATGATCAATGGAGTTAAGAATCCAAGTGATCACCTTAGCATTTTCTTTAGTCCAAGTGGGTAAGGCTTTTGTGTCAGCACTACTTGTAGCAGTAGGTTTAGTTATCGATCCATCAAGATAACCAAACAGTCATTGGCCTTCTACAAAATTCTTTAGATGAAAGGACCAGGCCATATAATTATTCCCATTAAATTTAACAGGAATAACATCATACTTTTCCATTGTTACCGGATGCAGCAGAGAGAATACACAACTCAGTGAGCTAGATAGCAGTGAAAAACCAGCAGCAAAGACCACACAGAAAGCAGTAACAGAGTAGAATATCAACAGCAACAGACAAGAACAGCAGCAGCAGAGAATATGCTATGATTTTAATCACAATGTTGATTTTAATCACAAGAATAGCAGCTGCAGAGAAGAGCAAATCACAGTGTCCAGCAGATCACAATGAAGGAATGATGTAATATGCTATGATTTTAACTAACCAAGCATAAAAGAGGCTAAAAATGTGTTGATATATGAAATCAGCAGGAAACAACACAGAAAATACCAGAAATATGAGCCAGACGAACTGGATTTGGAGGGCAGAAGTGGTGCGTGGGTCCCACAATGTTGTCCAATCTCATATCAAAGTATAGAATCCTGGAGGAGATCAAACGTATGTCCTCTAGTCCAAGTTTGAGGAGATTTGGATAAATATCCACAAATCTGGACGGTGGTGATGAAATCTTTTTGAGAAAAAGAACCCAAAACTATCAGATGAAGTGGTCAATCAGTATCTTAACCGATGACGAAAAAATCCAGAAAAATCTTCAAAAAACTCCTGAAGGCCAGTCGATCATATCCCTGTATATCGCTGGTGATTAGTGATTGATCAGAGGTGGGCCACCTTGATCAGGGAACTTCAGGCAGCGATGAACGAGACAGGACCAGGAGGAGGAGAAGCACTCGATGCTTGATTTGGGAAATCTCTGGACTAATGAAGAGGAAATCTTCTCATAGCCTAGGCTCTGATACCATGTCAAGATATAAAAGAGCAAAAGATAGAGAGACAGAAACGTTGGAGGAAAAGTTGACGCCTCAATGGAGGATCGACTCATCATTATATATTGTAGTGTTTCCTAATTACATGCTATCAATCACAATCTAATTACAATTAGAATCAAAGAATAAAAGAATCCTAATCAATCCTAATCAATCTTAATCAATCTATACATGGAAGTATATCTTCAAGACAGCACCCAATCCCACACGTGGGATTTCCTTCTTGGGCCTAGATGGGCCCAGCCCAGATTAGTATACATGGGCCTTTTTATTTCTACACTTCAATCTTCCTAGCCACCTATCTACATCACATATTGATTGCACCCAAACATCATCCTTAGAAGACAAGTGCAATGCTGACCATTAGATTGATGGCTGCAAATCAGACAGGAAAGAAATTAAGCAATGGTTCACATTCAGCATTTAAGCCTATAAAAGGGCTGAAATATCCTCATTCCTCAGGTTAGGTATCCTATAATTTCTTTAATTAAGAAATATGATAATATAGCAGATATCTTATGGACTACAAAGAAACTGTGAATCTCCATATTTCTTTCATGAACATGTCAGTAATTATCACCATCAACTTGGCCTTATCCCATCAATATGGGTTCGGTATTAGGAGTTCTCCTAATAAACTCCTCTCTTAAGCAGGCCCTTTGCTGGATGGTTTTGGGTTCTAGCTTCTCTTTTGTTTTCCTGTCTTGAGCTTGTCAGTACTAATCTCTTTTGCTGTTTGCTTTTATTAATCAAACTAACCATTCAAAAAAAAAAAAAAAAGAGTTATCCTAATAAACTAAAAAAAAAAAAAAAAAAAAACCTGTATAATAACTTCTAATCTAACTACTGAAGTGCAAGGAATATATGTATGTGTGTGCAAGAGACTTGCTGGTGACTGTAAAAACAGGATATAAAGTTACCCTAGCGAGAGAGAAAAATAAACACAATAAAGATAATGCACAAGGGTGGGTGAGATGACCTTTGCAAGGTGGTTCTGTGCAAGTCAAGTAATTGTTGTTGGTATGAGAACATAGCTCATTCGTGAGAAGCCACTAAAATAATCTTAAACTGGGAATGCAGGGATGGATCCATTTCCTTGACATTTTCCAAAGAACTGCATGGTTAAAGGACAGTTGTAAACAATGATAATGTGCCTTGGTAGGCTGCAGTTGTTATGCAGTGCACACACCCCACCCCAACAAAAAAAAAAAAAAAAAAGAACACCCAAAACCCCGCGGCGCGTATCGGCTGTAATGATCTTAAGGTACTAGGCGGGGTTTAAAAATACTTCACGATGTAGAAAAAATTTAGTGTTGGGAAAAGATTATCTGGGGTGATAACCATGTGTTAAGCTCTGTGCCTCATACACACTGTTGATCAGTCCGCTTCCCCTTCTCCATGCCTTCGGATCGCAAATACTCCCAGACAAGATTCTTGAAATGGTACACACTGTTGACAGTATCATCCTAGTGCCTGCCAGACAGTAATGGTAAGCATGAAAGTTTTGAACAGATAGTAATGATCATTCGACGGTCAAATAAAGGATCAAGATTGGTGGTAACAATCTTCTAGTCTAAGTTATTCTAGAGAATAATCGCCTATCCATTCACGACCTGTTCCATCAAATTGGCAGTCAATCATTGAAGCAGAAAGCTAAGTGTATGTAGTCGAGCAACAAGGATACCATCCAACCTTTAGGATGAAAACCATATAATTCTTCTTTAACTTTCCCCCTTCTAAGTCAATCAGGAGACTCGTGGCAAAAGTGAGACTACGTGCCTAACTGCATTGAAAGTAGAATTCTAGAGTGGGAGTGGCACCTTCTGTAGAAGGCTTCCACAAATTGAAAGTTATTGTCATGAAGTTTATTGCCCCATTCCAATGGATGTTAATTATTCGATCAGTCCACCTTTTCTTCACAAAATCTGAAGCAGCTTGGATCCGCAAACGGTGATGAAACGGGTGTAGACAAGCCCTGCAAGAGAGTTTGTCGAATCCTGGACGGATTCCAGTAAAGACCAACTTCGTATATGGGAATTAGCCGAATTCCTCTCGGAACTCAATAACATCCTTCCATTGAAGAGAGAATAAACCAACAAAACCAATCTTTTTTTATTGAATAATATTGAACTACTCTCCTAATGGAGGGATTACATATTTATAGGAAGGGTTGGACATCCCCTTTCCTAATAGGACTTTGCTTTCCTAAACAATAAAGGAAATAACTTGCTTAACCATCCAAATAAAATAAAACTCCTAATTTTAATGAGTACTAAATAAATCTCTTAACTAATTAAAACTCTAACTAAATGGATGTCATATTGGGCTTATGGACTGGGCCCAATTAGTTGGCGGACCATGGGTCTGGCCTGCATCAAAATCCCACTTCAATCTATTTGTACCACAAAGCAAACCTGATCTCAGTGGGAAGCAGTTCGCCTGTTTTAGCTTATAGTTATACTGCGTACATGCATAAAGCCTTGAAGATTAAAGAGTATCCCTTACAAGTTTTCTTTGGTTCTTTTGTTCCTCGCTTGTAAATCCGGGAATTGTCAGATGCCAATTTTTCTCTGCACAATGAACAACTTTAATCAGATTCAATAAATAAAAACGAGCAGCATATAAAAAAAAAAAAAAAAAAAAGCAAGTATGTACAACTTTGATCCTTTGAAAGTTAGATAAACGGGGGAGGAAAAAGCAGCTGCAAGAAACTTACTCGCAGTCGTTTGGCATTTATGCGAACATCATCATCATAATCATCATCAATGATATCCAATCAGGAGTAGAATTTGCGAGTTATACTTCCTCACATCCCTATAAGCCTCACTTGCCACTAAGCAATCTAATGTGTGATGACTAATTCGTTTCACGCCTCTCATCTAAAGTTTTCTAACTACCACATCTTTATTGGTCTTCCCTTTCTTTGAATTCCTTGTAACAATTCAAAACATCATGCAAATCCTTTCTCTCCCACTCTCACACCTGATATGATGAAACTTTGCATAAAGAGAATGAAAATACACAGAAACAAGATCGAAGGCAAAGATGACGTTATGACTAAAGACTCCTATCAATGTTATGCTTTACAAAGATGCCCACTTCCTCATTAAATTCATGGAAAATGGGTAAAGGATAAAACAATGAATTGAAAAAACATCCTGATCTCATTAACAATGAGAGATGCTTTCCACGGATCCATCCTCCTCAGGCCACCCATGAAAAAAAAATATCCTCCTAAGGCCACGCATGAAAAAAAAAATCATTGACAACATGTCTTTTAACAATGCACTTGCTGAAAAAAAAAAAAAAAAAAAGGCCATCTGGACAGCCTAAAAATTCCTGAGCTGCCTTTAGTTGCACTTCACATGGCTTTTAGAACAATTCGTTGTTTTAACTTTTTAAACAAAATATCTCTAGTTTATAGCTTTTCAGCTTAAATCATGGTCTTTAACCCTAAAAGCACATGCTCAGGGATTTTCTAGCCTAAGCTTGTGAAATGCATGCTTCATGCCCAAAATTGCACAAGTTCATGGTTGTCACCTAGACTTGTTAAAATTCATGTTTTCATACTGAATTCAAGGTCTTTCACATAAAATTCTCAATAACATGGTTTTCCAATTAGAAGACCTAAAGAAAATGGTCGCCAAACATAAAAGGTAATGGAGCGATGCGTTACTTGAATCACTATGGGCCTACAGAACTACAATGTGTGAAACAACCCATAGCATGTCATTCTCCTTGGTCTATGGGAGCGAGGCAATGGTGCCATTGGAAATCCAAACTCCTTCGCTCCATGTCGCTTTGTGAAATGATTTCACACAAGAACACAATGCAAAATTAAGACTTCAAGAATTGGAAAACCTTGATCAAAAGGGCCTTGCTGCTCACTAGAGCATTAAATTATATCAAGCCCAGATGGCAGTTTTGTTTGATAAAAAGGTCAGACATATACATTATAGAGGATTTTATGGGAAAAAAACCCTCAAATGTCTCGTGCACGAAAAAAGGCCCTCCCCCAATTTTAACTTCCTTTTTTGGTCTTTTTGATTGAGCAACGATATCGTCGCTTGTTTCAGAGTTGACAACAGTATCGTCGTTCATGTCTTTCCTTCCTCTTCTTTCTTCCTCACCCATCTTGAGTTCTCACCTATACCAAACCCAGAAGGCAGTTTTCTTTCTCACCCATCTTGAGTTCTCACTATTTTGGATTGACTCCCCTTCAGGCAACCTCTCTCTCAAGGCAGCTTGGCATCTCATCAGAACCTCAGCTTCAGATCTTTCTTGGGCTGGCCTGATTTGGAGTAAGTTTGTTAATCCTCGATTGGCTGCCTTCTCTTGGCGTCTTCTCCATCGGAAAACTCTGATAGATTTTATGGCTAAAGGTAGGGGTTGTTCTATGGCTTCCAGATGCCATAACTGCTACCTGAGTGAAGAATCAGATTACCACCTCTTCTTCTCCTGCTCCCTAGCTAATGCCATGTGGTCCTGGATCCTTGTTCCTTGCGGTTACACTCCTCCAACTCCTACCTCTGCTGCCGCCATCTGGGACGCTATTTTCTTAGGAGGAGATGCCTCTGGAAGACAACTGGTTGCTGCGGTCTTCTTCCACACCATCTCCATTCTTTGGCTTATTCGCAATGTCTCCAAGCACAATGGAAGGAAGTCCTCTTTAGAGCATGCCAAGGTGATTTTTGTGGACAGAATTAGAGGTATGATCATATCCCTCAGTTCTGTTAAGGTGGATTTCTATCATCATCCCATTTTGATATTTTTGGGCATGGCTAATTAATTGGCTTTTCTCTGTAAACTTCAGTTGGAGCTTTTCTCTGTGTAGTTTTTTTTGGTGTTTCTTGTGTAGCCTTTTGGCTTTGGGGGCCTTTTGCCCATGTTTCCCTCCCCTTTTTTTCTCAATACAAATTTTACCCTTAAGCAAAAAAAAAACCTATACCAAACCCCACCGAGCCATTCTTCCACTTACCAAGCAACACGAGACTATTAAGTAGTTCTTTTGTGCAGTTTCCTATCACCAATTTGTTTGAAGATTACTGGCTAGCAACTTTAGATTGTATCAGAGCTAGAGGTCTTGAGTTAGAAACTATGCAAGGAAAAAATGCCCCAATCCATGTTGAGTGTGTGGACGCAAGTGCGCAGGGCAACAAGGCCCCATGCCGCGTTTTAGTCTTGTGTGGACGTGTGTTTCGGTTCCGAGCACTGTCCCGCCCGAATGGTGTTAAGTAGTTGTTTGTCCATATTCCTATCACCAATTGGTTTTAGGATTACTGGCTAGCAACTCTGAGAGAGACGACACGGCTGAAAAAACATAATAAAGCAATGAGAGTGATCTCGAATGACAAACACAAGGCAACGAGCCAAAAGGACAAAAGTGCGTTCACGGCAACATAATGCTCTTGCTCTGACCTCATTTTCTTCTATTGTTTTTAATCTGCAAAATCTGAGATCTCCAAATCTCCCAATTGCCTCTTCAAACAATTCCCGCCGTCAAACCCCTCATCCATTTCCCAAAAAGAAAGTGATAACCTCATAAAATCAAAATCTCTCATGTTAGTAATTTCCACTTTCATCTTTCATTTCTTCTTCTTGTTCACATTCATCACCTTTTGATTCCTCATTTTCAGTACCTTTCAATCGGTACCCATCTTTCTACCCACCTACTATTCCAATTTTCACATCCATTTTTGATCTTGTGTTGGGTTTTCAACTTTCAATGCTAACTTCCTCTTCTTATATAAATAATGCATGTAACAATCGATTCTTCTCTTTGGTTGTTTAATTTCTGTATTTCAATTCCATTTGAAATGTGCATTTCTTCATGTATCGTTTAATTTATGAGTTTTTGTTTCTTGCTTCATGCTTCTCGTGAAATCATTGAAGGCTGGTGTTTTATCTTCCTTCACTTTCATTCAAATTTCTCAGTGGTGGGTTGGCTGATAAAATGGAGTGGGGGAGATGGAGAAAAAGGAGGAAGAAGCAAAAGAAGAAGACCCGAGCGATGATATTGTTGCTCAAGTCTGAAACAAGTGTCGATATCGTTGCTCAATCAAAAAGGCAAAAGAAGGAAGTTAAAATTGGCAGGAAGGCCTTTTCTGTGCAGTTGGAACTATGGGGTCCTTTTTCGTTTAGGGCCATCTAAGGGGCTTTTCCCCATATAAATCCTCTACATTATTTTTTTTTATTGGCTGTGTATTTTGAATTCTTGTCATTTCTTTATTGCCAACATTCAGCCTCGAGTTACAATATAATATAACTGACTGCATCCCAATGCAGGTCTAACTTCTTATATTATCATATTTTATTTTATCTTATTTTTTAATTACCAACTGACTCAGAACCAAATTCATTGTGGTTGCAAAATTTAGAACCTTCCATGATTATGCTACTGATTACAGGTTTGTTTTTGCAATCAAAAGGGAAAAAAAAGAAGAAGTGCAGGTCTAACTGTGAGAATAAATGTCAAAAATAAAATTAAAACAAGAACTGAAAATGGAAGGTATTATGGATTCTGAGCTCCGCAAGTGCACAATACATTGAGTTACTCATTTCCATAAATGGTTTTAATCATCTAGACCACTCCCTCACATTGGACAATCGAAATTTTCATTCTTCGGCCCTCTTCTCGTGGCCAATAATGCATATTTTTTCTAAGATGTTTATGTTCCAAGCAGTTGATTGTAGGATTAGGGTCGTTTCGATTAAGATGTGTTCTGGGTCACTGTCCCATCTGTGGGGCCATCAACTTAGTCAAGATGATTGAAACACAGGCCCCAACTTGATTTTGAAGCACATATTGACTATCATGTCTTCATGTATCTCACCCCAACATAGTTAAAACAAGGCTTTGATGATTATGATGATGATTGACTATCATGACTGAATGCCAACAATATATGAGGATGGATTAACTAAGAAAACACACACCTAAGTGAAGTAGTAAATCCTTGGATTCCAATGTTGAAGATTTCCGATGCTTCGCCAGACTGCATGCAAATGTAGTGACCTGGAGAATAAAAAAGTGACAGGACAAATTTTGCATTAGGAAGGCTACAAAATCATGAAGAAAAACACAAAAGAGACAACATTTGATCATATACTGATATACAGGAATTATAAAATGTTATAATATGTCCTGCTATGAAACAATAAGACCACATAAGCTGACATTGAAAAAGAAAAACACCTGGCATAACTATAGGGAAGATGAAATTATGCAGAAGTTATATAAAAGACATGGATAGGTTTTTTTATTTTTTTTTATTTTATGATAGATAACAAGACTTAGAACCAACAAGATAGAAGGGAAAGTTTACAAAACAGAAACTAGACCGGCTATGACCTATGGAGCATAATGTTGGCCAATTAGAAAGAAGCAACGCATGCACAAAATGAGTGTAGCAGAGGTGAGAATGTTGAGGTGGATGTGTGGTAAAATTAGAAAGGATAGAATTAGAAATGAATACTTCAGAGAGCATTTAGGGGTAGCATCCATAGTTATCAGAATCCTATGATTCGTATCCCAAATCCCGATTCGTATCCCAAATCATAAGGAAAACGATTTGTATCTAAGTAATGAATCCCATTTACAAATGAATCTTAGGATTCATATGTGAATCCTACGTTCGATACTCGTTTCATTGAATCTTACAGTTCAAGCGATTCGACTAAGCGAGAATGGCTATAGCCAATAAGCTAATATTAATAATCTTTTACCTTTTTTCTTTCTTTATTCTCTCTTTCTTTTATCACTTGTATTTTCAAAAGGTTATTTAGTAGTTAACAAAACCTCATAAGAATTTTTTACAACTTTGATAAGGTTTTAAAGATGAATAAAGAACATGCATTTTAACTAAAGCATTCGACTGTACGTATGGTGCTTGTTTATATCTTCATCTTTTTTTAATCTATTTTGGTTTTTTTTTCTTCATGAACATTTTCTTGACTTTAAGAGATATCCTACCATGTAAAATTGACGGCTTGGATTTTATTTTATTTTTATATTTTAATTTAAATATAATAAAAAATATATATTGCCATACTTTAAACTTATTTAACTATTTACACATCATTTATTTCATATATATAGATATATATATGTCATGATGTTCTTTATATGATTATATGATACTTACTTATTATATTTATACTACTATAAATGGAAAAATGGATGGTTATGAATAATTATTTTTGTCTTTTCTTTTAATTTTTAATAATCTTTCATTTTTATTAGAAAAATAAAAAAGTCCTACGATTCACGATACGATTCGCAATTCGATTCGATTCATGGGTATGAACGATTTGCGATACGATTCCGATTTTGAAAACTATGGTAGCATCAATAGACTAAAAGAAACTCGTTTGAAATGTGGATTGGACATGTCCAATGTTGGCCGGCAACAACATCGGTGAAGAAAAGTTTTTCTATGCAAGTTAATGGCCTACCAAGGGGAAGAATAGGCCGTAGAGGATGTGAATGGAAGTAGTAAGGATAGATCTAAAGAAATACAACCTGTCCAAGGATTTAGCTTAGGATAGATCAAAATGAAGAAACAAAATTCACATAGCCAACCCCAACATAGTTGGGACAACGCTTCGGTGGTGATGATGATGATGATGATCAACATGACTTGAACCCACAACATGACAGTTGTGACAATGAGCACTTTCAAAACGTGCCATAGGCACTTATCAACATGGACCAATATTCAAACTAGGAAAAAAAAAAAAGAGTAGATGATAAGGAGCCATCCATTAGGAACTGAAACTTTCAGTTGATCATTCCAGCCATAACTATCACTGCAGGGATAATTAGGTCAAAACCCAAGAAAAACCCTGGGCACCAACATAGCAGCCACCAGAAGGCCATAGAGATATGTAGATTCACAAATTCCATCACAGTTATTGCCAAGGAAGCCAAAGTTGAAGGCTTTGGCTTCTCTTCGATTAAACACTCAGTACTAAATGTGTTGTCCACGGGATTTAGTCATGAACATAACAGTTTTTGAAATAGCATGAACATAATTAGCCGTTACAAACACAACACATGGTGCCCAGCACAAGTATAAAGACCATAGCAAATTTGTTTTGACATCATGGTTGAAAATAATGGCCGTTACCGTTTCATAACTGCCGTTATGAAATGGTAACGGCAACTGCTGTTATGATATTTTGCCCATAACGTTGGGGCTGATATTTTATAATGGCCGATAATTTTCGAACCCAAATTTGCTTAAAACATGTTTTTTCTTCCCCCCACTCCTTTCTTCTCCAAAACGTGTCCGAGCCTTTCTCTCACTGTGCTGGAGCTTACCAAGCACCATAGCTCAAGAGTTTTACAAGATTTGGGTGGATCACTCTGCATGAAAAAAACAAGGAACTCAAGGCAACATATTTGGTAAGATTTTTTGTGATTCTTTTAAGTTTTTTCCAAGATTGAGCCTCAAAATAGCTTAGAAATGTTTGAAGCATGTTAGATCTAGAGTTTTGGAGCATCATATTGTAGATTTTAGCACTTTGGGAATTTTTTTTGAATTTTTCATTATTTAAATCTGAGTTTTTTTTTTTTTTTTTTTTTTTTGAAAGTTTGTATAAATACATGTAACTCAGTAACTAAGTCTTTTATTGAGTTAAATACTTGTATTTGATGTTGCTCACTTAGATTTTCTTAGATCTAGTGTTTTTTAGTGTAGATCTATCTTTTCTATTTTTAAAATTTGGGGCTTTTCTATTGAGTTAACTCCCTAAACTGTACTTGTATTTTTATTGAGTTAACTCCCTAAACTGTCCTCTCATCCAACTCAATAGAACAAATGCTAGGGTGTGGATAGCCTCTAAGAATGGATCTTTCTCTGTGTCCTCTTTCTTTAAGGCTATCCTAAGCAATCCCAAGGAGAAGAGTGGGCTGTATGGAGTTTGGAAGTTGAAAGCTCCACCAAGGGTGCTGATTTTCGGGTGGCTGGCTCTAAAATTGAGGATTCCTACCATAGATCTTTTAAGAAGAAGAGGGATGACGACTGTAAATGGTTGCCCTATGTGCTTGAGGGACGAAGAATCTATGAACCATCTCTTGCTAACTTGTAAATCTGCTTATGCTATTTGGATGTCTATAATTTGCAAGTTTGGCTTCTGTTGGGTCCTCCCTCTCTCTCTCCTCGAGCTCTTCCAAGCATGGAAGGCACCTATTACGAACCCTAGAGGCAAAATGATGTGGCGGCTGTCTTTTTTGGTGGTGGACAATTTGGAAGGAAAGAAATTTAAGATGTTTTGAAGAAATTACTTCGACTGAGAGGAGGCTAGTGGAGAAATCAAAATTTCAAGTAGCTCTTTGGGTGTCAATTCTACCTTCCTTTAGAGGATATTCTTTAGATCAAATTGTGTTTCATTGGAAAGAGCTGGCCTTTTCTTAGGATTTTTTCTTTTTTCTGCTTCTGCTATCCTTTGCTCTCAATACTTTCCTCTTGTACTGTTTGTCTTTTTTAATGAAAGAAACCATTTCAAAAAAAAAAAAAAAAAAAATTTGGGGCTTTTCTTGAAATCATTTAGATTTTTTCAAATTAGTTTGTCGGATTTGTTTAAAATGATTATTTGAAAAAAAAAAGTGTTTAAAATGTGTTAGATTTTCTTGTGGGTTCCATATTTTTCATAGATCTTATGATTTTTAGGGTAGATCTAGTTTTCATGATTTTCAAAATTTGGGGCTTTTTTTAATATTTTAATTTTTGTTCAATTTCTTTATTGACGGATGACATTGATGTTCAATCTTAGTATACCTACTTGAAAATTGTGTAGATCTAAAAGATATATATCCAAGATCTATTTTTTTAATATTTATTTTCAGATTTTTAAATAAATTAATATCAAATTAATATTTTTTATTATATATTAAACAAATTGTTTGTATATTGTTTAAGGTTAACAATGTATAACACACATACTATGTTTCCATTCATCCATTGTTGTATCATGATTCCTACGTGTCATAAAATGTGTGTATTTAATGTTCTAACTTCTATGTTAAAAAACATGTTATAACTTAGAGGGACGGTTATTGTGCTTTACAGTGTGTACTGATGGGAAAAAAAACATTCTTTCCTATCATTTTAAAATATTCTGGGTTTTTTGGATATTTTTTTGGATTTTTTTGGGGTTAAATAAAAATTCTCACCGCAATGGCCGCGAATGACCGCTATCGCAACCACGACCGTAATTTTGAACCATGGTTGACATAGCTACTTTCTAAGGTAATAATTTAGGGCTAGAATGCACCAACCATGAAGGGGAAAAACGATTACAGCAATACACTTGTTTGTGTAAGCATAAAACATGGATTACTTCAATGAGATATATAACAGAATTATCTTGATGAGATACTAGGAAGCACGGACACCTCTCCGGGGCCATGTCGGACATGGACACGCCAGGACACATGTCCGACATGCCAAAAATGGTGTCTTGATTATTTTTTATATTTTATTTTCAAGACAGGCTAGTTGTTTTAGTTGGAGAAAAGTCTTAAAATTATAATAAAGAAAAGAGAAGGGGGTCGTTTGTAAAAAAATCTCTTTTAGTTGGAAGAAATAAAAGGAAGATAAGGCAGAAGCTAGGGTTTTAAATTAGAAAAAGAAAAAAGGAAAGGGCCTAAATGCAATTTTGTCAACTTAAATAAAAGATAAGGCAGAGGCTAGGCCATTCCTGCATTCTGTCTGAGATGATAGAAAGGGGGAAGCCGAAACAGGGCTAGGCCATATTATTAGATATATTATTATTATTATTATTATTATTATTAAATATTAACGTGTCTGTGTCCCACTTTTTTGAGAAATGTTGTGTTGGCGTGTCCATGTCCATGCTTCTTTGATGAGATATCAAACATAGATTACAATGCTCATTTAAATAGAAATTTATCAAAACTAATGTAGCAATACAAGAAAAGTCAAGAATATAAGATACATCGTACTTTTGCATTAATAGATAAGTTCTCAAGTGTCAAACTCCAACATGATAAATTTTCAAAATTTGTAGCAATGTGGTCATAAATCAATGATACAGACCTAGATCATATAAATTCTTCAATGACACGGATGTAGATCCCACGGTTCAGTGACTCGAGAAGACTATTTGGAATAGGGCCAAGTCTGAATGGATGGGCTTTTGGCAAGTGGTCCTCCAGAAAAATCAGTTCCTTGCATTTTTTTACTATCTCAAATGTTTTTTTTTTTTTTTAATCCTTTCAACTGTTGGAGATACATAAAATCTTTCAAGAAGATGTTATACATTCTAACCAGATCCATCCAAAACTTAGACTTGCGCCCATTTTTATGTGCTTATTTTTTCAAGTTTGAGGCCCAATTTCAGTCCAAATTAACCTCATCAATTATAATGCAGTTGGACCCTCCAATCTAGCACTTTGTACTTCAACTGCTTATAATAGGGAGTATAGGAATGAATCTCCACCAAGGGAATATTATGGAGTCTTCAATCAAAGGAGATCCGGAGTCATCACCAAAACCAAGCTTAGAAAGAGACAGCTGAAATTTCATTGAATTTTGAAAGGGGCAAGTAATAGCGTCAAACAAGGTGACTATTATATATATATACATATATATATATATACATATATATATATATACATATATATAAAATCAGATGCACATCGTGTTCGGGGCCCACCTCGGAATGGGACCTACATATATATAAAATCAGATGCACATCGTGTTCGGGGCCCACCTCGGAATGGGACCTAGGGGATTTGAAGATCTAGGTAGGGCCCTCCTATGTACAAAAAAGTGGCCCCATCCAACATCCTGTGTCGCCCCGGAGTCCCACATCGACTATAGAGAGGAGAGTGAATGCGGTTATATATAAAGCTTACACCCTTACCTTGCATGAGGTGTTTTGATGGGTTGAGGCAAATCATAAACAAAACCGTGAGGCCCGTGGGCCAAAGCGGACAATATCATGCATGCGTGTAGGGTGGGGCGTTACAAATGGTATCACAGCCAGGTCTCGACTAGTTCGAGTGTGGGTCCCTGCCGTGGTCTGGTGCAAGTGGGCGGGTCTCCATGTGGGTGGACCAAAAGGGCTGGCAGGCTACAGAGACTGGCAGGTTACTGCACAGGGACATGCAGCCTTAAGGGGGGTGGATTGTAACGCCTAAGAGTCCCACATCGACTACAGAGAGGAAAGTGAATGGGGTTATATGTAGATCTTACATCCTTACCTTGCATGAGGCCTTTTGATGAGTTGAGACCCATCAAAAACAAAACCGTGAGACCAGTGGGCCAAAACGAACAATATCATGCATGCGTGTAGGGTGGGGCATTACACATCCTAACCGTATCATCCAGGGCCCACGATTTCAGTCTATTTGAATGGAGTGTACACCAGGCACACCGAATAACTAGTGTGTGTGTGTGTGTATCAATATGGATGGGTAATGCTCCTGTGAGAATTAACTCCTTACGGTGAGAGACACCATGATGGGCCCCACCTATTACCAATCTGAACCATCCACACATGCGGGACCCCTGTTAATTACATCGGAGCCCATGGGATTGCACCAGGGTTCAAAATAACGGCTGTTATGTAGTGGTAATGGCCGTGACCGTGCCGATATTTTCCCATAATGCTAACGTTAGCGTTATGGGCAAAATGTCGCCAAAATAACGCCCATTGTGGCCGATATTTCCGTTTCGTTATAACGGCCGATATTTTGGACAAATTCTTTTTTTTTAAAAGCTGTGTTTTCACTCCTTTTTCATTCCTTTCTACTCCAAACCGAGTCGAGCCTTCCTCTCATTGTGTGATCTCTCCAAGCTCCAAAACTCAAGACTTTCTCAAGCTTTTGGTGGATTTCTCCACGGGAAATAACAAGGAAGTCGAGAGATCTTATTCGGTGAGACTTTTTTGTGATTCTTGAGTTTTCTCGAAGATTGGACCTCAAAATAGCTTAGAAATGCTTGAGGCTTGTTAGATCTAGAGTTTTGGAGCACCACATTGTAGGTTTTAGCACTTCCGGTATTTTTTTATTTTTTTTATTTAGATCCGAATTTTTTTTGTTTGAAAGTTTGTATAAAATACATCTATCTAAGTCTGTTATTGAGTTAAATACTTTTATTTGATGTTGCTCGCATGGTTTTTCTTAGATCTAGTTTTTTTAGTGGAGATCTAGGTTTTTTTATTTTTAAAATTTGGGGCTTTTCTTGAAATCATTTGGATTTCATCAAATTAAATTGTCAAATGTGTTTAAAATGTGTTAGATTTGCTTTTGGGTTCTATATTTGTCATAGATCTACTGACATTTAGTGTAGATCTAGTTTTTTCTATTTTCAAATTTTGGGTTTTTTTTTAATATTTAAATTTTTGTTCAATTTCTTTGTTAGTGCATGACAATGATGTGCAATCTTAGTAGATCTATTTGAAAATTGTGTAGATCTGAAAGATTTATATCCGAAATCTCTTTTTTTTAATATTTCTTTTCGAATTTTTAAATAAATTGATATTAAATTAATATTTTTTTATGATATGTGGAAAAACTATTTGTATATAATTTTAGGTTAATAATGTATAACACACATACTATGTTTCCTTCATTCTTCCATTGTTGTATACTTGTATCATAATTCGTACGGCATAAAGTGTGTTTTTAATGTGATAACTTCTATGTTAATTGTTAAATGTGTTTTTTTTTTTGCTTTATTATGTATTACTATTATGTTATGTGTTTAGTGTTATTATTTTGTAAAAAAATGAAAATAACAGTACGCAAAGTTGATCCGGCGTGGCAACATGGTGTTGATGTGGATGGAAAAAAGAGTAAAATTAAATGCAATTATTGTGGTAAGGTGGTGACCGGTGGAACCACAAGATTGAACACTTGGCACATAAATCGGAAAATGTGGCAAAGTGTACCAAGGTATCCCCAGAGTCAAAGAAGGAAATGCAAGCATTGTTGAATGCGGGGAAGCAAAAAAACAATGCGGGGAAGCAAAAAAAAAAAGTAGTAACCGAGGAAAGGAGAGAGGTAGAGTATGAAGCATGTAGAGAGGAGGTGTTTGGGCCTAGGAAGGTGCTTGACTTAGAGGATGATGATGGGGATTCAAACGTTGAGAGAGCATGAGATCATATAATGAGGAAGAAGAGAGAAGAAGAATGATGTATGAGTATGCTTCTAGAGGGGGCCAATATGAGGTGGGTGGGGGGTTCAGGTAGTGGTAGTGGTGCTGGTAGTATGTTGCGTCGGATGTTTAGTAAAAAACAGACTTGCGTACGACAACCATGTCTTTTGGAGTCCCCCAACAACAGCCTCGTAGACCAGAGGTTGTGGGTCCAACCGACCCTCTTGCATATAGGTCTCCATCTGCCGAACAACCTTCTATAGCCAAAGCCTTGAGAGGGGAAGATGGGTTTTGCAAGAAACACGTTGGTTAGGGCAGTCGGAAAATTCTTCTTTGGAGCCATTGCACCAAATAAGGCAACTTCACCCTATTTGAAGACCATGTTGGACGCTACTGCAGAATATGGTCCGGCTATAAAGCCACCCACACCGTACGAGATGGCCACTATTGTTTTGAGGAGGAATATAAAGAGACAGTGGATTGAGTGAATACATTCACGAGGATTTGGAGAGAGAAGGGCTGCACACTCATGTGTGATGGATGGACTACCATCACCAGACGATCCTTATTGAACTCTTGAGTATACTCATCTTTGGGGACTGTTTTTCTTAGATCGTATGGTGCAGCCGAGTACGTCAAAGATGCAACATACTTGAATAAGCTTTTCAATGAGGTAATTAAGGATGTTGGGGCAGATTGTGTTGTTCAAATAATGACAGACAATGATGCAAGCATGAAAAAGGCAAGACTGGTGCCCATGCAAGAGAGGCCCAATATTTTTTGGTCTCCATATACTGCACATTGCTTGGATTTGATGATTGAAGACATCGCTAAGAGGAAAATGATATAAGGTGGGATATCGAAGGCAAAAAAGATCACTAATTTTATCTATCAATCAAACAAGCTCATAGCAATAATGAAGAAATATACGAACAACCATGAGCTACTACGGCCCTGCATTATGAGATTTGCCACCCACTTTATAGCTCTAGAAAGCCTTTATAAATACAGAGGCGGGCTACATCAACTATTTAAATCACAAGATTGGTTGGAATCAAAGTGGGGGAAAAGGCCGACTCCCCAAGCAAAGTTGTAAAGATTGTACAATATAAGAAATACTGGCCATTTGTGAGTGAAACCTCAAAGGTTTTAGAGCCTTTGATAAAAAAAGTCCTTCGGTTGGTCGATGGAGATGGCAAGCCTACAATGGGCTTCTTGTATGAGGCCGTAGATCGAGCTAAATTAGCCATACAAGCAAATTGTAAATAGTATAAGGCACATTGGAAGATCATTGATGACTGTTGGGAAAACCAACTCCATCATGACTTGCACGTTGCAGATAAAGAACTAAAATTTAATTCTAACTCTCGTAACTTATAAGTATTGTTAAATTGTGGTTTCAGCTCTCTAAATTAATATACTCTGCAGGTTATTTCTTCAACCCACAATATCAATACAATGAAAATGAAGACAGAAGCTTAACAAATGAGATATGTGCAGGTCTGAAAAATGTGATTGAAAAACTTGCAACAAATGAGGATGATGCATGTGAGCCTATTAACCAAGTGTAATGTGTACATTTTTTTTTTTTGGGTGAAAGAGCAATAGGGCATAAAGAGGTAGTTCATCCCTATTTTATTTATGGTATATCACAGATTGATATATACGATGAAGCCTTAGGTAGTTTTGGGATACCGATTGCCAGACGAGCTATCATGAAGTCATTTCCAGGTAAAGATCATGGTAATTTCATTCATTCTACGTAACTATAAAAGTTGAATCATTTATGATTTAATTAATAAATATACTTCCATTTTATTTTTCAGCTGACTGGTGGATAAACTAAGGAGAAAGTGCTCCAACACTATAGAAAATAGCAATGAAAGTCCTTAGTCAAACAACTACAGCATCAAATTGTGAGAGGAATTGGAGCACCATTTCATTCATTCATACTAAAGTGGGAAATCGGCTGACGATGCAAAAGCTGAATAAATTGGTGTATATACATTACAACATTAAGCTCCGCCATAGACAAAGAAGGAGAGAGTTCGTGGACCAGACAGATTACTTCTGTTCAATCAATCAGGACTATATTTTTCAGAGAATGATAATGTGTTGGCACAATGGATAGGAGAGGTAGAAGAGCCAGTGCTAGATCATGATGAAGAGATTGGTAATATGGTCCGGGATTTGAATGAAGAAAGGCCAACGCCAATGAGAGCCGCCGAGCGCCTACACGAGATAAATCTTACACATCAACAAAGGAGTGGGATCGACTCTTAGGAGATGCGAGATGAGGCTGATGATGATAAGGACACCAACCTCAGCAATAGCTCATCTTCAGATGTGCCTCGTGATTTTGATGGGGATGGCGGTGGTGATGGTGGTGGCTATGGTGAGGTACCACCCCACATGATGGAGACCGTAGAACATTTTCCTTATGCTGGTAATATAGACCCGAGCAGTGGGTACTAGAGAATTGTCCCACTAACCGAATCATCACATGCAGGTGCTAGTTGTAGCGGATACGGCGAGGGAGAGGGTACTAACGGTGGTGACGTTGGCCACGACCAAGTCATGTATGGTGACTACTCTGCATCACCTCTACATCATACCCTTCCCCACGAATTTTATCACGAGTACCAAGACTACCCTCAGTCATCTCAGTCTACTAATGACTCGGCCTCACTTTATGAAGCAATCTTCGTTTCTCAACCGCATCCACAAGCACAACAACCTTATGGGCACTATGGGAGTGTAGGCTATGTAGCACAACAATTTGGTGCCTATTTCTACCCTTCAAGAAATAATGATGATGATGATATCGAGCTAGGACGCCACTCATTCTGGCATTAGGCTCAGGCCCTACCTCTTGGGCATTTATTTCTCATCCTAAAAATCAAGCCAAGGTAAGTTACAATTGTCCAAACTCCAAACTCCACTACTTTAAGTTAGCAAGTTAATTCATTTTGATGTGGTGAATGTCACTTTAAACTTGAAACTTGAAGATGAGCACACCTTGATGACTGAGTTATTGAGTTGAGTGCCGCACATGCACTAACTCTATTAGTATTATTGCTAGATTATAGACTTTAAATGTTTAACACTATTAGTTTTCCCAAAATTATGGTTGCATTAAGTAAAATTTATGATATTTCATCTTATTTTAGTATATAAAGTGATACAACCATGATACAAGATGTTATAACATGAGGGGACCGTTATTTTGCTTTAGAGTGTGCACTAACGGAAAAAAAAAAATTGTTTTCTATCATTTTATAATATTCTGGATTTTTTTGGATATTTTTTCAGAGTTTTTTGGGGTCAAATAAAAATTCGCTTCGTGATGACCGTGAACCGCAATTTTGAACCATGGTTTGCACCTATCCAAATGAACTGGACTGTTGGATTGAGGATCAATTCCTTTTTCCTTAATATAGTTCATTAAACTCATAGTTTTCAAAATCGGAATATCACAAATCTTCCATACCCATGAATCGAATCGAATCGCGAATCGTAGGATTTGGATTTTTTTTATTTTTCTAATAATTAAAAGAAAAGGGAAAAGGTAATTATTCATAACCATCCATTTTTCATTTATAGCAATATAAATATAATAACAAGTAAGTTTATCATACAATCATATCAAAAACATCATGACATTATATATATATATGAAATAAATGATGTGTTAAATAGTTAAATAAGTTTAAAGTATCCATCTTTTTTTTATTATCTTTAAATCAAAATATAAAAATAAAATCCCATCCTCCCACTTTCTTTACCATGATCTGTGGGGCCCACCTAGGGCCCTTACATGCACATCAGAGGCATGGGCTGGACCATTGGATCAAGGGTCAATATTTTTCTTTAAAATAAAGGCGTTAAACTTGTGGGCCATAGATCAAAGGGTCAAAGTCAAGCGATTAACCCCATTTTTGAAATCTTGGTCCATCATGAGTGGATCCTTCCACACACACACACATAAAAAATAAAATAAAAAATAAAAAATAAAAAAAATAAAAAAACAGAAAAAAAAAATCCCATGTGGGGCCCTAGCAGCCACTGTCCATGTAAGCCCATGCACACCAGATGCGTAGGAATATTACCCTATAAACCCTTTGATCCATGGCCCACAAGTTTAACAACTTTATATTAAAGAAAAAAAAGGACTGTGTGTGAACGGTTTGGATGGATCATAAGGTGGGCCCACTGGAAGTTTTGACCGTAAGGATACACAGGAACATCTCCACACACACAGAGGCTTAGGACTGTTGAACAGCAGAGAGAGGTCTGTTTAATGGTATGGAGGTGCTGATTATGTAATGGGATCTGGCTGGAAACAGGCTGCTTGTAGTATTTGTTAATAGGTATGCTCTATTGAACCATTCAAAGGCCATATGGTACTGGTTATGGGAACGGAGTTACATCAGTTGTGAACAGCTTGTTAGTGGCTGTCCAGGGCTGAGTTTGGAAATAATTATAGAGGTTGTAATAGGGGCTGATTTGGCATAGTTTATACCGATGGATGGAAGTTTGGACAGTGAATAAGTTGTTTCTGATTCAGGGTTGGGGTACTGAATGAAACTGACTTTGGACTGGTTTGACTAGGCCTTTCAACCAGCAGTATTATAGGCCGATATGGGGCAAAGGAGCCTGTGGACGGGCGGGGGTTAGTGGGGTTTCAGTTGGGGTGGTTTTCTCCGTTGGCAGTTCTAAAGGGTTAAGGGCTTGAGATCCGGGACAGGATTAGGCTGTGTTTGCGCTGTAAGTCCAGGCAGTCCAGATAGGACTGTGGTTTGGCTGTTAGACAAGTCCATGCTTGGGACAGTTTAGGACTCATTTAGGAGACAATTTCAGGACCAGTTTAAGCTAACTTTTAGGGTTAGATACTGGTTGAATCTGGGTTTAAATCTTGAAGGACAATAGGGTCAAGCTTATACTGCAGTTTGGACTGTGAACAGTGACATGACAAAAATTACCGGTCTCCTGTTAGCCACAAATGGACAAAACCTCATTTATATGGAAAGAAATACAGAGTGTATTAAGAGAATCACCGAATCAATGAAGTCATCAGCTATCCCCAGTAGGAGATCCTCAACTTCAGGATCAAGCTTTCCTTGTGAATCCACCTGCAACAAAACCAAAAGAAGATCATTAAGAACATATAAAAAGAAGAAAAAAAAATAACTTAACTAAACTAAAATAGATATGTTGATAAAAGAAAACTGTATCCAGGCTTCCTTCCACCTTTAAAAAGGAAAAAAAATTAAAAAGATGGCATCCATGTTTCCTCATTAGTCAATTGATTTGGTAAATTGATTTAGAGAATAGATCATAGTTCAAAATTGCGATCAAGTTCAACCTGGAAAATGATACACCATGGTTCATTTGTGGCCATTGCAGTCCGGCATTGCATGAATTTTTTTTAACCTCAAAAGAACTGAATAAAAAAAATCCAACATATTGAAAAATGCTAGAATCCATTTTTTTTCCAATTAGTACACACTAGAAACCAAAATATCGGCCCCCGATGTCATTAACATCCCGTGTCATTGTTTGACAAATATTGCTTTTAAGTTTAATGTTTACATCATTGAGACGGGAACCTCTAAGGCCTTGAGACAGTGTTGGAGACCCACTTCACCGCGTTTTCTGAGTCACTCTCAACGACCAAAACCACCTTGGTAAAAGCATGAAAATAGTAAGATTCATCAAAATGTATGTTTACTGTAGTGAAGGACCGCATGGGACATATATGGGAATTGGGGCACTTACATAAAGCAATATATCACAATTTTCTTGCTTTCCAATTGCTCTTTGTCATGTCATTTCATTTACACTTTTTATTTCCACATGGTATGAGCAGTCAATTGGAAGGAACAATTTTGAGAAAATGATGCTTTTTTTCAGCATCAATAATCTGCTATACTCCTTTCAGTGTACTCTCTTAAGGCAAGGTCAGATTACATCCAAGTATGAGACTCAGCCATTTTTCAACTAGAATGTAGCATGTATCGCAGACCAAAAGCATTTGAATATATTTTCAGAATGGATGGTTATCCGCTATTCTGCCATGCCATGCACTTTGGTAATGCAGAAATCAGAAGACAAAGGATACCATTTCCTAACTTCTACTCCACAAATCATATATTTGTGACATCTGCATATATTGATGTGGGTGTAAATTCTTAGAAAAGACGATCAGCTGCTAATTATGATTTGGAGTACATCTTAATGCTCCATATGTAGGATTGACCTATCAGAAAGTGGAATTTAGGAAAGACCTGTGTGACTAAATCATGAATCTTTCGCTTTCCAAGAAGTTGATTGCTTGCTTCTGTTCCTTGACTCGAACTCCCACCGGGTGTTGTGCTAGATGCATTAGTTTCCGGTTGTGAACCAGTCAAGCTCACGGATTTCTGGACTGTAGATCCCGGCATCCTAGGAGACTGTTGTTGCTGCTGCTGTTGTGCAAACTGTTGTTGGTGTTGCAAAGGGAGTTGTTGCTGGTGATGCATCTGTTGCTGAGTACCCATCTGTGACTGTGGGGCCAATTGAGATATTTGTTGTTGGTTCATGGCCATGGGATTTTTATGCAATTGAGGAGACGAGGAGAGTTGTTGTTGCAACAAGGCACGTTGCCTCTGTTGTTGAAGATTATATGAAGGAGAGCCAGGAGTAGAGATTGCCGGTTGTTGCATTTGCTTCAACCACTGTTGTTGCGACAAAGAATTCTGCATCATAGCTGATTGCCCATTCTGTGACAACCCAGATAAAGTGGGATTCATAGATGCCAGTGATGATGTCCTTGACAAACCTTGAGCCTGTAACTTCTGAAGAAAGGTTGAACATTAAAAGATGGAACAATAGCCAATTAAAAAAAAAAAAAAAACCACTACATTTTAACAACCCCTAAAAAATTCAAAGAGGAATTATATGATCCCTGACTTAGGCTGAGAAAATATAGAAAACCAAACCTTGTGTGTGTAGTGAGGTTCATAAATTCGTCATGCAAATTGTTGATCACATGGATTACACTTCAGATAGAGCATGCCCCAAAGAACTCCTGATGGAACAATTCTAAGACTTTCATGAATTTTTTCTTTTTTTTTTTTTATCAATCAGTTTGATTTGAACTAGTGATCTCGAGGGTGCAACAAGAAGCACGTTCCACTTGTGCTACAGGCTCTTGTCATCAATGGCCTTCAAATAGAGTCAGAGAAAATTACAACTTGGAGATACGAAGGAAAAGGGAAAATCATTAAAGGGCTAGGGATTAGCCGTTCCATGCTAGAAGATTCTGAGGCATTCCCATCCAAAGAGGTGCCGACAGATAAACGATTAGCAAAGCCAGAGCATTGACCAAGTACAAAGTCAAATAACAGCAATATTTCATAAATTCTCAAGTTGAGATCCTATATCTCCTCAAGAAATAACATCTGAAGATGTTTAATATCAGGAGCTCACATACGGACAAGCTTTAGACAAAATGGTCCACATGATGTATGTATACAAACAACACATCTTTACGATAAAAAAAAAAAAAAAAAAAGGTGTGGATACAAGACCATATATAAATGTTTTAACAATATAAAAATAAATTTAAATTTTGAAATAGAAAAATACAATTTTACAACAATTTAATTTATTTGTTAAAATCAATAGTCAGGTAAGGTTGAGCTATCTTCATACCCATGTTCTGTGACATCCAACAAGAATGTCAAAAGAAATATGATGGATCCAGATATCAAACAGGAAAGAAACAGTCGTGCTAGTGGCAGTGAGGTAACAAGAATGCTGCCAGCTCCATTAGTAGAGCATGTAGGCCCACTACCAAGAACCAACCCACTCAAAATACACACCTTCCTAGTCATTGGCATTTGCCAAATTTTGCAATTCACGGCAAGACCACTACTAGATTGATCACTCAAAAAAAAAAAAAAATGTGACTGACTAATAGTTATTCACGTGAGGATCACATGATGAATTCAGCAGCAACTCAACTCCAATGAGCTTCAAACGTTTGGGGCCACCAAAACATGGGAGGAACAGTGGACCTCACATGCTGCAATTGTGGTAATTATCATGGTGCTAGAAGCATATGATTGATCACTCCAACCTAAATATAGAACATCCTCATTAAGTATATAATGACAGTGGAAGTGATTACTTCTATCATCCATGCAGAAAATTTCAAAATGTGGATACAATAAAAACTTCTAACACAAATCTGTTGTTTAACGCTGTTGATGCCTTATGGATCGTACTCATTATGGCAGTTCGAAGCCTGAATAAATACCTGAGGAGAAGTAAGGGATGCTTGTTGCGACAACTGTTGTTGCCTCATCGCAGCGTTTAACTGCTGCTGTTGGACAAATGTAAGAGATCCATTCGCTCGTGAGGTCAAACCAAGCGAACTCATCATTCCAATCGATTGCATCCCTTGCAGTGGTTGCCCTGAAGAATTAGCTGAAATGAATTGGGATCCTTGGACCAAACCCGTCTTTTGCCTTTGCTGCAACAAATACACATTGGTATAAAATCTACATCTGGCACATAAGTATTCATGAACCGCTAATAAATTCTTTAATTACCACCAAATTATATATGAGTGACCTACAATTGCATTAATAATGTAACAAAAACTACAATGAGATACACTAATTAAAAACACAATTTTTTTTCTGGTGGCCCACCTATGAATGTTCCAAACCACTCAAATGTAGCCCCACTTTCACAATTCAAGCATGTTGCAACTTGAAGAAATTGAATCATACAAGAATAGAATTCTCAGCTCCTAACTTAACAATTATCTAAACTAGGATCTCAAACAAATTCAACTTAAAAAAAAAAAAAAAAACCACAAGCATTTCACCCATTGTCTTCTTTACAAAATTATAATGTAACAAAAACATACAACAAATCAAGCAAAATGAAGACATGGGCAACAAAACAGAGATCCAATACCGGTGCAAGCAACTGCGACTGCAAATTGAACTGGGCAGCCGTCCCCTGCCCGGCCAACATGGGCAGGTGCCCACCAGGTTGCCCCGCCTGCCCCATCAGCCCGGACCGCGATAGCCCGCCGCCAAGCTGCTGCTGCTGGAGGTGAGCTCCGGCAGCGGTGCTCCCGAAGTTCATCTGGCCGTAGATTCCAGCCTGCTGCTGCTGCTGCTGCCTCAACGCGGCGTACTGCTGTTGCTGTAGCTGGGTTATTCTCGGCATGGATTGAGATCTTTGCATGCTCTGTTGTATCTGGAAATTCGATGACATTAGGTTTTGCTGTTGCTGTTGTTGCTGCTGTTGTTGTAGGGTTTGATTGAGTTGCTGTTGCTGTTGCTGCTGCTGCTGCTGCTGCTGCTGTAGGGTTTGATTGATTTGCTGCTGCTGCAGGATTGGGGGAGAGGAGATTTGGGGGATTTCCATGGAAGGAGAAGGTGCAATTGAAGGAGATGGGAGACTTGGGTTCGAAGTATTGGACGGCTGGATGGTGTCCGTGGTGGGATTCGACGGCTGGATGGGTATAGATGGAGATTGGTTCTCTGCCATTGCGGAGAAAGAAAGAATAACGAGGTTTTCAGAAATGAAAGTTCCGATTCAGACGAATGTAAATGTAGGAGGCCAATTTGTGCATCTGCGAAATAGAGCAGTCAATTGGGCCCTTCTTGCGTGGTACTCGGCCCGGCCCAAAAAAAACCCGTAAAGTGAGTGATTTTGTTTTTCTTAAAAAGCCCAAGCGTTGGACTTGGACAAAACTTTCGTAGGCCAGTCAATTTGAGAGCCAGGGTTGGACAACACTTATTTCAATTTATATGTATGTGAGTTTATTTGCAAGTATATGTGGTTTATATGAATATGGTTTTTATGTGATTCTAATTGGTTATATAAACAAGGCATGCATGATTTTCTTTTCTTTTTGGTAGTGGCTTATTTACATCCGGTTGTTATATATGTGGATTAATTTTACTGTTCAAGAAAATATGTGTGGATTTATCTGAACATAATTCCTATGTGGGTTTGTCTTAGAATGGCATCCATTCTCTTTAGTTATTGGGTCTAATGTTTAGCCTCATATCTCTAATGGCTCACTGCTTGGATGGACACAACCTGCTTGGATGGACACAACCTGCCTGGAAGACAAAGTGCTACAAAGTCTCAATTGTATGTCCTAAAAGAAACTAGGTGAATTTTTTTTTTTTTTTTCTTTTTCTTGTAGCATCCATTTGTTTGCTTGGTATTTAGTTCATGACGATTCAATGTAATGCATTCTATTAAGAGCCAAAATTGATAAGTTAAAAGATGATTTCATCAATACCATTAAATAATATTCTCTTTAATAGTAAACGATTGCTTAACATAAAGGAGATGACCACCATCGTGCATTGTCTACGCACTTGGAGAAACTATATGCTCGGATAAAAAAATTCATTATACGAATGGCCACCAGCTAATTCCAAACACAAAAAGAAGCTCAGCCCGAAGCAAGGTGGCAAGACTTCTTGGCTGAGTTTGATATGGTGAGTAAGAGAGAGGAAGGAAGGACACAACGAGTGGTGTGTAAGTAATCGGTTCAAAGTAGCACCCTAAATTAGATTGTAGTAAAATGGATTTCCATCTACTACAATGTTTCCTTTGGCTAGGTCTAAAGATCATATAAATATGGTTAACGTCGGGTTTAAGCTCAATGCCCAGTGGTAATCAAGAAAGAAAAATAAAAATAAAAAATCAATTTTCTCTGCAGCTTAGGTGACCATCAGCTGGAGCTTGAGACTCATGCGTGTGCCAGGGTCAAAAATTGAATTTTTCACGGGCCGCTCATCCATTTTTTATTTCCCCCTAAAACCTGATCGAAGAGAACTTCCTCATCGTTGTTTGGTGGGTCAAAAAACAATATCATCCCATCTATGAGGATACTTTCATCAGAAAAAAGCTGTATAATTTAATAATCTATTTTCTTTTTAATTCAACTGTGAAGGTCAGATCAGTTTCGTCCATTCAGTAATGATAGTTGATCCTTGTGGATGAAGTGGGGTGAAGGGGTACACTAACCAAACCGCTAGAAGGAGAAAATCTCTTATACATTACTTTTCTTTTATTTTTAAAATAAAATATTCAAATCAAGATCACCAAAGACAATTTGATGTGCAAATTTGGTTATATTTGTATTCAGGAACACATATCATTCTTCAGCAGAGTTTTGATTCCTTAATTTGTGAAGTATATGTGCTATGGATGATAGTAATGTTTGTTCACAGTGGATGGAAATGAGATTGGCACTAAAAGAAGTACTCCATGAACAACATCAACTCATACATAAGCTCTAAACTCTATGAATGTTCGATAAGGTTCTAGAAATGGTGGTTGAGCGGTTGAGCTCACAACGTCTTCTTTCAATATGTTGCCAAGCTTTTTGGAGAGGAATGAATGGAATGGGAAGGAGAAGGCAACACATACATGTAGTTTCACTATATAGTAATCTTATAGTGAACCTATTGACAGATTAAGTTTAAGGACACCCGAAGGCCAAGAGCGAGCTGTGATACGTAAATAATGATTGTGTTTATTTGTAAGATTGTAATTTGTAATTGGAACGGATTTTAGTTAATTGAAAATATTTTATTTCCTTGTTCCATGCCATTGAGTTTAAAAGGGACCTTGTTTTGTCGAAGTGATGTATAATGGAATTCATAATCTGCCCAATAGTAAGGGGTCTTACTCTTTTGTGTGAGGTTGCTCACTATCTTATCCTCTTTTTTTTTTCCTCTATTGGTTGTTGCACACAATTATTGTCACTTTTTGCACCATTATTGGAGCAGTGGATGTTAGCCACTACAAGTGTGTTGGTAGATTCATATTTGCTTCTGATTTGATCCCACCAAACTTGTATATTTTCTTTTCCATAACCACATTCATATCTTTTGTTTCAATATATCTTACATAACGTGTGACTAGAGATGCAAAAGCAATAGTTATAACACACCTGGCAATTTGCTTCACTTGCTTGTGTTCTTCATATTCATCCTACGAATGTTGGAAGTAAGTGGGCCTCGTACATAGGTTTTCAAAACTTTTTGACCCACTTAACTCAGGGATCAAGTACCCATAAGGCCATAAATCATATCTAGGATGCAATCCCTCAATCTTATAAATCAAGTACAGCAATAAACTCTATCTAGAAGATAGAAATTAGCAACACCATGCAACCAAAATAACCCACAACAAATAGATTATAACTTTGGAGCTCGGTAGTACTCTAATGGAGAAGAAGACAATTAGCTTTAACAAGAACTCTTCTTGTAGCAAATTAGATCTCCAAGACCTCTTAGCCTTCCACGCTATGACCCGTACCGGATCTTTTTTCTCAAGAAGATTGGTGAAAACTCCAAGAGAAAAACCCATTAGAAACTCTAAAGAACTAGAAGAGAAACAGAGGAGAGAGAGATGTGCAACTATTGCACAAAAGGAGGCGGCTGGGCATGAATTCCAAGGTGGGACATCTAGTCCCGTTTCTCTCCTTTTATAGCCCTCCAAACCTCCTCTTTTCTTAATTGAAATAGAAGTCCTACTTCTATTTAAAAATTAACAACTTTCTTCTTTCTAATTATTATGGAAGTCTCACTTCCATAACAATTAGTTACTTACTATTACTACTATTAGAAGTCTTACTTCAAATAGAAATAGTAACTTTCTAATTCCTTCCTTTTAGAGTTCACATAGGATTAGTATCTTTTTAATAACTTAGGCTAGCATGGGGACCACTAGGGATTCCATAGAAAGCTGGCTCCAACTGAGACACCGCGACCCCACATCTCATGTGCAATCCACGCCCATAGTTAATTGCAAATAACACCACTATATAAATGCAACTGCACTCCAGTCTTCGGAATAAATTACAAAGAAGACCCTAAACTTCCCAATTAGCACAAGAGGATAATATAGATAGATTCCATCTGTCACTTCCAATTTTAGATCCATATCTTATTGTCCTTGAGCCCCAATTAATCATAGTGATCATCATGGGTGCGTACTTACTAATGACAAATTCATTAATTGGCACAAGAGGATAATATAGATAGATTCCATCTTGACCATTGGATGTTCCCACAGTCCTACTACCACGTACCCAAGATACCGAGGTGTTGACCTACAATTGGCCTCACTTATTAGCGACTCAAAGCAAATGAATAGATAGAAACTTAAGTTCATCAATGTTTCAGGATTGAGAGCCTATTGCTAGGGAATTATAAGAGCAGACCTTAAAATCGAGACAGTATTTCATAAGATACTTCTCATGGTCCTTCAATACATCCAATGTACCAACATTATGATCCAGAATCTTACATTCTAATGATTGAGACAAATTACACTATCTCATAGCGATCAAAGTGCGTGCCTAGTCTCATCACTGGTTGTGAAGATATTTAAGTATAAGATTTGCGACAAATGTCTCCCATATGTGGATCTCATCCATACACATATATCACATTTAATATACTAATGGGACCCGGTTCATCTCATGAATCATCATGTCATATGTATTGGTCATGTGCATTAAGTAATAAAACATCATTCATTTTATGAAAGGAAAGCATGATTTTATTGATGAATAAAGAAATTAATCAATTATTACATCATCTGATGGATTGAGTCCATACAATCTAACAAGGAAAACTCTTGAGGCTCTCTAGTTAAAAAAATGCCAGCATTATTGATGAACACATGTGATGTAGCTAAATTTGCATTCCATGCTTTGTCAACTCTTACAGCAAACAAGGTCGATCAACCTCCATCACCTTAACCTAAGTGAAGCCATCAGTCCAAACGTTTCATTCTGCCAGTGAATCCATCCAAGTGCCTTCTTCTTAGAACCACCCATCTCCTTTTTCTTCATGGAATTTAGAGGTGGATGGATTGTGAGTTTTATCGGGAAATATATTCCAAAATGCCAAGAGAGGACTTTATTAGATGGATGGATTGGTGATTTCATCGGGGCTCACACTAAAATAATCATGCCACAATTGTAACACTTCTCATTATTGACCATAGAATAAATAAAAAGAATATCAATCAGAAGGAAGTCGTTTTATCCTAAGAAGATAATGAGGAGAATATTGCAAAAATATGAACCCCCTAATATACAAGACTTTCATTTTTTACATCTAACTTGTCACTTTAGTTGAGCCTTTTGAATCTTAAACCATTAAACAGAGATGTTCGGTTCTGAAGCCTTCTCTATCCTTTTGCCTAGTGCCTCTGCAGTTTCTGAAGAGATGCCATTGATGCTATCTGAGAAAAGAAAATAGCCAATACAACTGAAAATCATTACCTTAATTAGTACTAATGTAAACATTATAGAAATGAAGAGGAAACAAAGAGAATAATGAAGGTCGCAAGCAAGACCAAGACCCATCACAGAATCAATGAGAATAAGCTAAAACCCATATTACCCATCTAATAAAAAAGTTAGAAGTAGGGAAAGAAACATCCTCAAATGCATAACCCATTTGAGAGAGAGACAGAAGATCCATTCCAAAAAAAGAATAGAAAACCAAGATTACAGTCTCTAATGTCCATTTCAACAATTATCAAACTCACTTCATCCACGAGGATCAACTACCATTACTGAATGGACAAAACTCATCTGACCTCCTCGTGGATGGCCCTCGTGAAAGTGTCCAGATGGTAAATCTAATAAGGCCCTGTTTCGATGAGAAACAGAAAGATGCCTTGTCTAAGGGCAGCTTCCTCCATCTACATTTCCTCCTCATCCAAACAAGCCCCAATCAACCCAACATAAAAAAAATAAATAATTAGATTTTCATATAGAGAATGAAGAAGAAGAAGAAGAAGAAAGAAAGAAAACCCAAAAAAAACCAATCTCCAGATTTTTTGGTTGTGCGAAAGAAAAAGGCTTTTCCGCGTGTAGGCGAGAGAGGGAGAGAGGAGATGGCCGAAGATGGGAGCGCATGGCGAAGAGAGGCCATGCATGGTTCTTGCACGAAGGAGAATGCCCAAGCAAGGGAGCTTTTCTAGATTTCGCTGGAGAGAGGGAGTGCAAATGAGAGAGGGATAGACGAGATAGTGATCACTGCAACGAGACACACAACGCCCGGGAGAGATGGAGATGAGTTGAGAGGAGAGACGACCGAGGGAGGCATGCAGCGAGAGAGAGCGACAGAGATGAGGAAGTTCTATTCGATCGGGTTTTAGGGGGAAATCAGAAATGGATGAGTGGGCCATGAAAATTTCATTTTTTGGCCCTACCACACACATGAGGCGCACGCTCCAGCTGATGGTCCTCTAAGCTGCAACTTAGGGGAGCTATTTCCACATATATATATGTATATATATATATATATATATATATATATATATATGAGCAAGGCTCTCATAAGCTGCAGCTTATATTATTATAAGCTGAAACAATGCCGGTACCATAAATTAAAGTATAATATCTCTATTTTTTGCATGATAGAATTAAAAAATCTAGTTTGGATTGGATTTATCTTGAATATCCATAGTCAAGATAAATCCAATCAAAACTGGATATTTTAGTTCCATAATGTCAAAAATAGAAATATTACATTTTGATTTGTGGGACGAGCATTGCTTCAGCTTAAGAAAACCTCAAACACCACCACCCCCAACCATATATATATATATATATATATATATATGGAGAATATTCAAGTGCATCCATCCCTCACCATCGTGGTGGGGGACACCCCCTTTTTGGGAAGTTTTAAATACAAAAGAGAAGTATTTGTACTTGAAACTTCCTAAAAAGGGGTGTCCCTCACCACAATGGTGAGGGATGGATGCACTTGAATATCTCCCATATATATAAGTATGGGAAGTGCTCCTATGAGAGACACTCTCACCAATTTGGTGAGAGATGGGTGGGGGCCTTCACTTTCATATCCACTCTCACCAACTTAAATGCAAGGACCCCCAACTTAAATGCGAGGGCCCCCACCCATCTCTCACCAGGTTGGTGAGAGTGTCTCTCATAGGAGCACTTCCGTATAAATATATATAGGGAGAATAGGTCCAGTGAGGACGGTCCTTACCATTTCATGTAAGGACCATTGTGGGCCGTCCGATTTAATGCCTTATCCAACGACTGTCATCCACCTTATATAACTAAATGGGGGGAAAACGAAACATGGATGTTATTCTCGCCCGCCTAAACGGGAAAAAGCCCCAAATTAGACGATACTGTTTTCCTCTTCCATCCCAGCACGATCTGCACGGCATCGAAGCAGGAAAGGGGTTGCTCGATCTCTTTCTCCCGGTCTTCCCTCTCGTCGACTTCTCTCTCTCTCTCGTCTCCATCACTTCCATCGTGCAGTCATCTCGGACCTAGGGCTCGATTTGATTCGCACCAAAGCAGAACATCTGTCATCGCCTCTACCCTGTCATCTCCGTCGCAGTCATCCCAGCCCGAACCAGGTCATCTCATCTCACCTCTCTTGTCACGCCACAAATTGGGGGTTTTCTTTTGGCCCTTCTCCTCTCTCGTCACGCCACAAATTGGGGTCTCTTTTTTGTTTTTTTTTTTCTATGCATGTCATCAGCATCAATCTGATTAGTCTGTTTTTTGTTCATCAAATGAACACATCTCCATTTTCATTTCCATTTCCTATATGATGCCCCATATCCTGTGGTAAGTGGTTTTTTTTTTTTTTCCTTCTGTTTTTATTGGCTGAAGAATCTAACATTTCATCATCTGGAGCAATATTAACGGAGGAAATATTGTAAGAAACCCCAGTTCGTATCTATCTGTTTTTGCTAAATCTTAGTGTATATTCATGTTCATGCCCAAAACTATTTGCTGGTTTTAAACTTGTCAAAAGATCTAGTGACTGTATTATCGCAGCAGGTTGTTCTCTTTCTTGCTTGTACTAGTGGGGCATAAAATGTATTTTGGTCTCTCTTCTGCTCCTGAATTTCCTTGTTTTGTGGTCTTTCTGGTTTGCTATATTGTTATCACACACTGGTGTAAGTAAATAATTTTTATTTTAGGTTATTTTCTCACTAACATTCTATTGGTCTGTTACTCTGTTAAGACTTAAGACCAATATTCCTATTTGAGTTATTACGTTTGGACTGCATCCTAGGTTAAAATTTCTTCTGAGATATTATAAATGCCCAGTCCAAGAGCCCTGTGAGGGAGCTCAGGTGAGCATTACATATAGATTGGGTTTTTTGTCTATTTTTTGTTCATCAAATGAACACATCTCCATTTTCATTTCCATTTCCTATTCCTTTCCCTCTGCAGCGCCCTCACCCTCCTCCATGGGCTTTAAGTTTCCAACCTATGCTCATTGTTTGGGCCAAGTACTACACAAGGCCCCTTGTTTTGTGAAGGAAGCCTTGTTTTTGGGTTTTATATATGTCATCGTTATTGCTATTTCCATACCATAACAGAGTTTCCAGGCATCTATCATGTGGTTTGTGATTTAATCCTCTAGGAGTTAATTGGAGATAGAAAACTTAAGGCTAGTTTGTTTTGTGGAATTGAACTCCTAGGAATTCAAGGAAATGTTTTTATAAAAGTGGCTGAAATGAAGATCCATAAATGGCCATCACATAATCTCCCCGCTCCCCCATTAGAGGTAGAAAATGAACAATCAATCATCACCCAAGTAAATCAAATCCTAGGGAAGTCAGGGTTATGTCTACATCTCCACCTTATACCCCTTACCATTCACCCTTTGATAATCCTTGGACCCCACTTTACCATGAATTCCTAGGAATTCAATTTCACCCATCTGGTTTTTAGAATGGTGTAACTACCATACTTACAGTAGTTGTGGATTTGGCTGCTGCTGCTGGTGAGGTGTGTGAATGTGGATTTTAGGTCTTACCCATTTCCTTAGAATTTATATACAGTGCCAAGAAAAGAAATTTTGAATGTGAAATTTCTAGTTTAAGGACAATGAAAATTCTCAAATCTGCATATTTCCTCACCTTTATGAAACTTATAAAACCTTCAGTTTGTTTTTTGTTTTTGTTGCTGGGTTTATTTAGACTCACAATATCTTTTGCACAGAATGTCATCTTCAAATACAATCCATTCTGAACGTACTCCAAAATGCCGATGTGGAGCTGGAGACATGAAATTATATACTTCTCGTACGCAATTGAATCCAAATAGAAAATTTTGGAAATGCCCAAATTGGAAGGTAAGCGTTTTTAGGCTACCTCATAAACCTGTCACTATATGTTGTTAAGGTTTCAAATCTAGCATTAACTATTTTTTTATATGTGTAAAACTTTATGCAGGATGAAAATGGTTGTGGTACATTTCTTTGGAAAGATGAAGTAGAAAATTGGCAGCTTGCTGAAGCTAATTCAACGATGTATGAAAGACAAAACTGTAGAGAAGAAAAGAGCAATTTGATAGCGGTTGTTGAAAAGTTAGAAAGTTCAATGTGTGTTTTTATTGAAGTAGAGAAAATTCGAAATGCATATCTGCGTAAAATTTATCATGCTATTATAGTTGCATGCTGTATAATGATCTTAGTTTTCTTGTTCAGCCATGCATGAAATACATGCTCTCGGGATATGCTTTTTCTGAAGGTTTAAAAACATGTCTTGTGTATGTTGGTAAATAGAAGTTATGAATGGGCATTATGAATGTGATGGGCATATGTTCTCTAGGAACTTGATATTATTTTTTGTTGATTTAGTAGATGTAGATTTGGTTGGAACTGGGCCCATTTTGCTTTTCAGGTAAAAAGTGAAAAACAGAAAAGGCCCAATGGTGGACCACACCTAACCATCGTTTTGAACTTTGATATTACAAATGTGTCAGAAGCTACAGCTAACAGGAGCTTGAGATTGGGGTTTCTGGATTCTAAGTGAGAGAGGCCAGTAACTTTGAACAATAGCAATCAAGAAATCTTGAATCGAACCTAATAATTTCCATTGATAAATGAAACTACAACCATCTCACTTCCAGCTTTGCTAGAAGCATCTATTTTAACTTTTATCACACCTTACAAATTATACCAGGCAATCAACTAATCACATAATCCAACGGCTTTGATTACATCATCCTTGACTCAAATGTCTCTTGCCACAAGGGACTATAACTATACCCATGCTCAATGGATGAATAATCTCCAAAGCAAAAGGTAGTGTAGTGTCCTCCATATACAAATTCACCCATCTCCACTTCATCCCCACAAGTTTCCACAAACCAATTGCCCATTTCATCACAGTGAGAGTGGGTAACCATATCCATATCAACCCAATACATGATCCATCCAATGTTCATGATCTTCATACTCTAGCTCAGCTAGACGGCCACTACCGCCGACTGAATTGTGATCGATCTCCGCTTCGAGGGACTGGATGACGCATCCCAGCCGTTCATCCTCAGGCTCCTGCACTTGTGACTCATCAAGCAGTGCCATCAGAAGATAACCATCAATCTCTAGGCCATCTTCAATAGCAGGATCCCATCCTTGAGAAGGCACAGAAGCCATTATTTTCTTCTAATGAGAATGGAATTGAAGATACAAAGATCAAAACAAAGAAGAAGAGAGGAATGAGAAGAAAAGGTCTTGACTTGTTCACACGACATAAAGTTACATGACTACCAATTCATCCACTGGAATCTGACACCATACATTGGCACACATATGTTAATCATTTTAAAAACCCCATGCAATGTTGACACAACATAATGGCATTCTAAGATTTTGATTGAACATTTTAAACCAGCATCCATCCATCCAGGAGATTTCAAACCACTGTGAACATTTTACTCAACACTTGGTGGTCTGAACTGGAATGAATTGGTTCTTTTACCTGTGGCCCCATAACAAGAAGTCATTACCTGGTGGTCTGAACTTGTAACTGCTACTAGCTTACCATCAGCACTACTAGCCTTTTTACAAACTATTCTGCTTAAATTTTCCACTTCCAACTTCTCTGCATTCTCACATAATCCCTCATTCTCACATGATAATGTACTCACAGAATCCCTCATTCTCACATCAAAACCAAAGATATTTGCATCACCTTTTGATAACTGAATACACAATCCAATTAGAGCAACTTGAAGCAAATCAAATTACATTAATTCAATACATAACTGAATACAACGAGTCCAAGCAAATAAAATTACATCAATCCAATTCATATCTAAATACAACATTAACCCATATTCAACACGAACTGAATATTTAAAATCAATTATCCCATCATAAGATCAACATCAACATCAAGTTGGCTTCACCATCAAGTTCAAAATTCAACATCAACATGCCTTAACCATCACGCTTTCAAAGTTCAAAACCGGATGCATCCGAAGAGCTTCCTTCAACAGATGTATCAGATGGGGCTTCTGAAATTCTTGGAATCTCCACATGTAGATCATCAGTCCCCCTGAAATATAAACACAGGCAACATAAACTAAGAAAAACAAAACTGAACAAAAAATGAGAAGAACAAAAATGAACAAAAACTAAGGAAAAAAATACCTATTCAAAAGAACTGGACAATTCCGTTTGTCATGTGAAACACCACGCTGGTTGCACCCACGACAAAGTCGTTCTTTCTTTTGAGCTTTCTCCTTTGATGACTTTAGTCTTTTTGGACGGCCCTTTGTTGTAGCATGAGGTGGTTCAATCAATTGCATTGCATCATTAATTGCATCACTAACCACTCTGTTTTTTCCATTGGATGTACGTTCACCTCCAAGTTGAAGTTGATTCATTTTACGACACATTTTATGAAGATCAGTTAGCACATTCATTGCATATTCGTACGTCTTTGAACACATACTTGCCTCATTAGAAACCATGTTGCCCCAATAAGACAAATCACCATGCCGGACAATTAACGAGTTACCACCAGTAGTATTCCCCACTATCACACATTTGCTATATTCCGTACCATCTCTCGCGTGACGAATTCATCTCTTTAATATAAAATGCTCAGGCAAGGTGAAAATCATCTTGTGTTTCAACGCAGCAGTGACAAATAGTTTGCAAGAGTAGTTTGCACATTTAGTATCTTTCTTGAAAATGACCCTTTCAAAAGTTTTGCAATTATTTTTCATGGACCAAACATCATAAATGCTCTCTGCCGCGTCTTCCTTTACAAGTTTTGGAATGGATGATACCATTGCCATGAATTGTACCTGAAACTCCTGGAAAATTTTTCTCGAATATATTCCAGCCATTTGTTCCTCCATTTCCAAATCTGTGAGGATCTTTGGCCTAGTCTGCAAGTTTTCATGCTCCGCTTTTAACTCTTGATACCTTTGACGCGTGATGGCACGTTCAAAGCGCATCATAAAGTCATGCAAACCACACTTATGTGTTTGAAAATGCTTAAGGAAGGCATTGAAACTTTCACTTCTCTGCGATGATGACATTCCTGCAAAAAACATGCCCTTTAAAAAGATTGGTACCCACATCTCACGAAGCGTGTACATGTCTTCTAGCCAACTGTCTTCTTTCAATTTATATTGATTTCGTATCCTGGCCCATTCCATCTCAAAATGATCCGTTGAAACAGCATTGTAAACAATTTTATTTATTGCATCCATAAGCCCGTCAGCATGAATTGCAATTCCGCCTAACTTGGATGGCAACTTTTGCATAATGTACCAGAGACAAAATCGATGTCAAGTGGCAGGCATAACGTGCTTAATAACTTTCCTCATCGCAGGATCTTGGTATGTTACAGTCGCTTCTGGTGGACCTGCAGGAATAGCTTCTAGCCAATGTTTAAATAGCCACATAAATGAATCAAAATTCTCACTGGATAAAAAACCACTTCCGAAGATAACCGTTTGATCATGGTGATTTACTCCCATAAATGCACCGAAAATAAGATCATATTTATTGGTTTGATATGTTGTGTCAAAAGTAACAACATTGATGGACCCGAAAAAGGGGGAATCTTCCGTCCTCTCCCTCCGCACCCCGGGGGCTGTCCTGGGTCTCGGCGGAGGAGGGAAGATCTCGGGCATCAATATTTTTTGTACGGGTATGCCAGATTTACTTTCTACTTGGAATTTGGAATAGTGATAATCCGGAGATTCACCTTCACAAGTGGAAAGGAAATCAATTCTTTTTTTTAACTTTTCAAATTGCATAAATATTAAGAAAAGAGACAAGTTTTTAGAATGCCGTAAGAGGCGTTTTTGTTTGTTTGCCGTGAAAGGCGATTTTGCCGTGAAAGGCGTTTTTACAAAACTCATCAAATATGAAAGACAAGAATTGTGATTTCTTTTTGTCTCTTTAAGAAATACAAACTACAATAGAAAAGGAAGAAAATGGATGTAACTTCTCAGGAGATTGTGGGGACACGTTGAGATCGACGGTCGCAAGTCATGTATGGGCTTTGCCATCGTCCTTCAAATGAGAATATGTGATGCTTTGATTCTTTGGCTTGGCTCCTAACCTCAGTTTTTTAAAGGACAAGGACCAAGAGAAGGTCCTATATCCAATGAAAAACCGAGTAAACGGGCTGAAAAGCCGCGTTTAGGCCATGTTGGAGAAGGAGGTGACCTTGGGGAGGTGGCCCCCCAAGGGACGTTGATCACCTTGTGGTGCTTCCGGGAGCAAAGTAGCAGGACTTCGTCTCTCTCTTGGATTTTTTGAATTTTCAGAGCTTGCACTTGGGATCTCTTTTTTTCCTTTTCTTCTTGGAATGGACCTCCTTTTATAGGCTTTTGGTAGCCATGAGGTGTTTATTGGCATTGATGGCTATGATGAAAGAATTGATGAGGAGTTACAAGTTGATTTTGTAACTCCTTTTTCAAGGCTTGTGATTGGCCGATGAAGGTAGTGGGCATTCAATCACCTTTATGCTTCATGATGATGGGAGTTTCATGGGTTTAATGCCATGATTGCTTGGATTTGTAACTCCCAAATGCTTGGTTCTGATTGGGCCGTCCAAAATAATGAGTTAATGACTGCTTTAATGGGTCAATTAACGTCATTAAGTGGTTGCCAAGGCATGTGAAGAGTCGCGGGCCGTGCTGCACCTTTTGAGATTCTTCTTGCGATCATCACGGGTGGATCCACGCATTATTTGATGTCGGATTGCGATGCAATTTTAGACATTGATTGATGTTGGCGGGCCGGTGACATCTATCTTGTTGATTTCAGGATCGGTCGGACAGAAAGTGCACTTTCTTGGTCAGCCGGTTGGCGATCTTGAGGCGATCGGTGATGATTTTATGTTTTTGACGGCAGATCCGAGATGTCGACGAAGATCAGTGGTTTTGGAGCACCAAACATTGGATTTTCAGAAAATCACAGAGGCCAGAACACCCGAAACGCGAAAAGAATCGGAAAACGGACGATTCGGCGCAAAATCCGGCGACCCGGATTTCCAGGGTCGCCGGGCAACCATGCACCCAGGGTCGCCGGCGACCATGGGGCTTCAGCCCGTTTGGTCGCCGAGCGTCGTTTTCGGCCGTTTTTTCGTCCCTTTTTTCTTCTGTATTTTTCTTGACATTTTTCCTCAATTATTGATTTGATTTTCTTAGAGAAGTCTTGACGAGAACCCTCGCGAAATCGGAGCACAAAGTTTCCTATTTTTCGGGAAAGCCGAAGACTTTGTAGCCGATTTTCCGTCAAGCGTCGAAACTAGGTCAAACGATGTCGGAATAACCTGAAAATTGAGGTGAAGCTTCTTGAGCAGTGGATAGGACCAACCATGGGCTTTTATTTGAGTTTTGAAGCCGTTTGGGGTCCCATCGATGCTTCACTTGATTTTGCTGCGGGGAAAATGCCGAGCTTTGATATGTGGTCAAACGATATCCGATTGACTTGAAATTTGACGGGGAGCCTATTGGAGTCATTTTGAGACGTTCCATGGGCTCCGTTTTGGATGTCATGGTCCCGGGTTGCTCCGCCGCCAGTAGGCTTGATTTTCTCTCGGAGCATCGAAACCTGGTCAAACGTTGTCGGAATGACCTGAAATTCGACGTGCAGCCTTTTGGAAGCATGTTGAAGCCACTCATGTATTTTATTTGATGAGTAATGGCTTTGGTGGTTGCCTCCGCCGGGAGGCTTGATTTTACTGCTCGAGCATTGATGGAGGGTCAAACGTTGTCGGTTTGACTTGAAATTTGGCATGGAGCCCTTTGGAGATATTCTGGAGTCATCCGTAGGCTTTGATCAAAGTTTTGGTGTCTTTGATGATGTTGCCGCCGGGAGCGTTTGTTTAGCTGTCGGAGCGGTGAAGTTGGGCCAAACGATGTCGGAATGACCCGAAACCTCAGGTGTACCCCTCTTTTAGCTGTCTTGAAGGATCTCTCAGTTTCTGTCTGATTCTGACAAAATCTAATGCTTGAAGTAGCCTTGCCTATTTTTAGCAGGATGCAGCTTCAGGAGGTTTCTTGATGTTGAGGAGACATATTGACTTTTTTTGGTGTCAACAAACATCACCAAAAACGATGTATGAAAGACGACAAAGGTGATCTGCCCAAAATACATGCTTGATTTGATTGTTCTCATCTGCCTCTATAGAATTATAAAAACCCAGATTCATTTCTTTCATATATTCAAAATACTCATACAACATCTTACCATCTCGCCCCTTTTTTGCTTTCTGCTTGTCTCGATGGAGATTTCGCATGTCTTGCTCAATGAAACCAACTGCTCCTGAACCTCCAGCTTGTGTGCTTAAGAGTCCCATTTGATTTGCAGGTGGTATGTTATTCTATTCAAATGCATTTATTAAGTTCTTATGAGCTGGAGTAATCTTACGGTGTGAACGAAACATATGGGTCTTACGTGGGGTAGATAAGATATGAGTATGTTCTACAACAAATTTGTTAACAACCCAATGTCCGATTGTAATTTTTTTCAGAACAATCTCCGCTCCACAATTTTCTCTAGTATATGGAACACGCTTCTGTGCCACAAAACCACGACCTTCCTTTTCTATTCTTTGACCTTGTTTAGTGCACACAAACTGCTTCTAATATACTTCACCCCTCTTTTTTTTATCTGAACCACGTCTAATACCAAAACCAGCAGCCCTCGCATAAGTATTATAAAATTCGTAAGTTTCTTCCAAGTCATGAAAATACATTCCGACACGTGGGGTTTTATCCTCATCGACTTCAGGCATAAAGATTATACTCATGGAAGATGCAGCTGATTCCAACTTCTCATCCATTGAAAAAATGTGAACAATAGACCCAGATTATACATGAAGGAAAAAAAATATTTTCAGGGATCACTCATGAAGAAAGACATTTATTAGGTAAATAACATAGAATAGTTGCCCATCATATATTCTCAACACAAAATTCAATAGATAAAATAAAAATAATGTAACTCTAAAATATATTACTTGAGAAATACCTGAGTGTTTCCATGGTGGTTTGGGATTTCTGCATCGTCGGAGTTGGAGAACTCTTCTGCCTCATTACCTGCAAGCAAGGTCTGAGAGAACAAGGCTGGGTGAAAAGAGATATGGTCATCCATGGATATAAAATAGATGTTCTTGCATTAAACAGGGAAGAGAATGGTGGATTGTCTCTCGTGAGTGGCGGTCCTCTGGATCTGCTTTGTTGCAACCCCTTTACTTCTGAATAAATTTTCGTCCAACAAAAAAAATTGTTATTGCCTTACATTCCAATTTCGGCATATTCAGAATAAACTGTATGGAAAATGACATTCTTTACAAAAGACATAAAATTAGAGAGCAAAACCTAAAATTGGATTGAAAATGGCATGCAAAATACTGTACATTCTGAGTCGTCACCCCCACCATTCTATTTCTGTAACAAAACCTAAAACCCATTTTAGTAATGATGTCGTTCCATATGCTAGATGAGAGAGGCAGCATGATATTCATAAAAAAAATATATAAATAAAAAAAAACATAGGAAACAGACCATAATCAACCACAAGGGCGTCCATAAGTCAAAATGTTGGGAATTAAGCTTGTTCAAACAGGGCTTGTTTTCCATTACCTATCCATATTGGATAGGCCCCACCAGACGATTAATCTTTGATCACTGAAAGATGAACCCAATCTATATGTAATGCTCACCTGAGCTCCCTCACAGGGCTCTTGGACTGGGCATTTATAATATCTCAGAAGAAATTCTAACCTAGGATGCAGTCCAAACGTAATAACTCAAATAGGAATATTGGTCTTAAGTCTTAACAGAGTAATAGACCAATAGAATGTTAGTGAGAAAATAACCTAAAATAAAAATTGTTTACTTACACCAGTGTGTGATAACAATATAGCAAACCAGACAGACCACAAAACAAGGAAATTCAGGAGCAGAAGAGAGACCAGAATACATTTTATGCCCCACTAGTACAAGCAAGAAAGAGAACAGCCTGCTGCGATAATACAGTCACTAGATCTTTTGACAAGTTTAAAACCAACAAATAGTTTTGGGCATGAACATGAATATACACTAAGATTTAGCAAAAACAGATAGATACGAACTGGGGTTTCTTACAATATTTCCTCCGTTAATATTGCTCCAGATGATGAAATGTTAGATTCTTCAGCCAATAAAAACAAAAGGAAAAAAAAAAAAAAAACCACTTACAACAGGATCTGGGGCATCATATAGGAAATGGAAATGAAAATGGAGATGTGTTCATTTGATGAACAAAAAACAAACTAATCAGATTGATGCTGATGACATGCATAGAAAAAAAAAAAACAAAAAAGAGCCCCCAATTTGTGGCGTGACGAGAGAGGAGAAGGGCCAAAAGAAAACCCCCAATTTGTGGCGTGACGAGAGAGGTGAGATGAGATGACCTGGTTCGGGCTGGGATGACTGCGACGGAGATGACAGGGTAGAGGCGATGACCGATGTTCTGCTTTGGTGCGAATCAAATCGAGCCCTAGGTCCGGGATGACTGCACGATGGAAGTGATGGAGACGAGAGAGAGAGAGAAGTTGACGAGAGGGAAGACCGGGAGAGAGAGATCGAGCAACCCCTTTCCTGCTTCGATGCCGTGCAGATCGTGCTGGGATGGAAGAGGAAGACAGTATCGTCTGATTTGGGGCTTTTTCCCGTTTGGGCGGGCGAGAATAACATCCATGTTTCGTTTTCCCCCCATTTAGTTATATAAGGTGGATGACAGTCGTTGGATGAGGCATTGAATCGGACGGCCCACAGTTGTCCTTACATGAAATGGTAAGGACCGTCCTCACTGGACCTATTCCCATATATATATATATATATATATATATATATATATATATATGGGAAATATTCAAGTGAGAATTAGTTCTCACATATTATGTGAGAACTTTTTTGTGGGGCCCAATTGTGGGCCTCATTTGGGGATGGGACCAAGGGGGATGGAAAGATCTATGTGAGAAAACCCCATGTATCAAGTTTGACCCCAAACCCATGCCCCTAACCCTTTCATCCGTGGCCCATAAGTTTAATGACTTCATATTAAAAAAAATGTTCAACCCTCGATCCAACTGTTTAGTCCATTTCGATGTGTGCCAATCTTTAGGATTAGTGACTATCAAGGGGTTTCCTATTGGTTGCTAGGTTTGGATGGGTTGTTGGTTGGGCCCCACAAAAAAGTTCTCACATAATATGTGAGAACTAGTTCTCACTTGAATATTTCCCATATATTTATATGGAGGATCTTCATACAAACCCCTCTTGTACTTGAAACACCCCCAAAAGGGGTGTCCCTCACCAAAAATGGTGAGGGATAGATGCATATGAATATTTCCCTATATATATATATATATATATAGAGATTGGGCCAGCTCTCCTAAGCTCAAGCTTAAGATAGAGTAAGCTCAAGCATGTGATGGAGCCCACCTAGGGACCCACATGGGGATGTGGATAGGGGATTTGAAGGAGTCCCTGAGATCTTCCTCTCTGCAAAAAATCAGCTACAATCATGATTTCTATCATCTCCATTGGGCCCCAAAATTTAATAGTCAACAATCCATTCGGATCAATACATAGTCGATCTAACGGTCTAGTAAATTCGGATTTTACCAAAAACTGGTAGACATGTGCAATTTAAGGGGGTCATGTATTTGGTCCATTTGGATGGACAAAAGGTGAGCCCCACGAGCATAATCCCACGAGCGTTTCCTTCCCTCTCGGAATTCAAAATTCGGTTGGACGTTGAGAAACGTATTTTTCCCAACGGCCATGTCCTCTTCCCTTCTTCTTAACCTCTCCCCTCAAATCCATGTCTCTCCTTCCCACCCAAACAAAAAATCTCCTTTTTGGATTCCAGACCCCCAACTGCTCTCTAAATACCCACTCCTCCATCAACTCTCCTCCTGCAAGTCCATGAAACATCTCCAACAGATCCACGCCCAAACAATCACCACCGGCATCTTTGCAGACAACTTTGTCGCGTCCCGCATCCTCTCCTTCAGTGCCCTTTCTCCCCACGGATCCCTCCCCTATGCCCGCCGCCTGTTTGCGCAAATTCCCAAACCAGACCCCTTCATCGCCAACACCCTTATCCGTGCATTCGTGTCCAGTGGTAATCCTATTGATGCATTGCTGTTGTACATCCAAATTCTTGAGTCACCCCTTCTTTCTCCCGACATTCATACAATTCCCCTTCTTCTTAAGGCGTGTTCGGAAATCCCTTCTCTTGTTTTGGGCAAAGCCATTCACTCCCATATTTATAAGTTTGGTTGGTTTTCTCATGTGTCCGTTCTTAATTCGCTGGTTCATATGTATTTCTCTTGTGGTTCTGTTGACTCCGCAGAGATTGCTTTTAATGGGATTTTAAGCCCTGACAATGCTACATGGAATATAATGGTTGGTGGTTATTTAAAATGTGGTCGTTTTGAGGTTGCACACAGGGTTTTTGATGAAATGCCAGAGAGAAATGCTATTTCTTGGAGCGCAATGATCAATGGGAATGTTCAGAGTAGTTGTTTCAAGGAGGCTTTGGAATTGTTTACGAATATGTTGGCTGAGAAAGTGGAGCCCAATGAGAGCGTGTTGGTGAATGTCATATCCGCCTGTGCTCGTCTTGGGGCAATGGAGCAAGGCAAGTGGGTTGAGGGATATGTAAGGAGGAAGAATGTTGAAATCACTGTTCAAATAGGTACTGCACTGGTAGACATGTATTTGAAGTGTGGGTGCGTTGAGAAGGCGCTCGAGATTTTTGATGAGATGAGGGAGAGGAATGTGCTGGCTTGGACTGCGATGATTGGTGGGCTTGCTGTTAATGGTCGTGGTAAGGATGCACTTCATCTCTTTTCTCAGATGGAGGTGCATGGAGTGAGACCGAATCATGTGACTTTTGTTGGTGTTTTGAATGCATGTAGCCATTCTCGGTTGGTTGATGATGGAGCCACTTATTTTAATTCTATGACAAGCACCTATGGATTAAAACCAAATATTCAGCACTACTGTTGCATGGTTGATCTTTATGGCCGAGCTGGGTTATTAGACAAAGCGAAGGCAGTGATTGAAAGCATGCCTATGGAACCAAATCCTGCTGTTTGGGGAGCCCTTCTTAATGCTTGCAGGATTCATGGTAATGCCCAGTTGGGGGAGCAGATTGGAAAGCAGCTGCTTGAGTTGGAACCAAATCACAGTGGCCGCTATGTCCTCCTTTCGAATGTATATGCCGCTGAAGGAAGGTGGGTAGATGTTGCAAACCTGAGGAGAGTGATGAGAGAACGTGGGGTTACTAAGACACCAGGGTGCAGCTTCATAGATTTGGGAGGTACTGTTCATGAGTTCATTGCTGGTGATAACCTGCATCCACAGAGTGAAGAAATATATGCCAAGTTGGATGAGATGAATGAAGTGCTCAAAAGTGCAGGTTATAAACCCAACAAAGGTCAGGTATTGCTTGATATGGATGAGGAAGAAAAAGAGACAGCAATTTTTCATCACAGTGAGAAGCTGGCAATTGCTTTTGGTCTAATCAGTAGTGAGATGAACGCAACCATTCGGATCACAAAGAATCTTCGGGTTTGTACAGATTGCCATGCAGCTACAAAGCTACTGTCTAAGATCTACAAGCGTGAAATTGTTGTGCGGGATCGGAGTCGCTTTCACCATTTCAAGGATGGTTCTTGTTCGTGCATGGACTTTTGGTGAATTTGTGTTGGATCATCTTTGTAGAGCAAGTGGAAGTAGAGAAGAAATCTTATGCATTAAAGAAGAGGTATGCACTACAATGGGGAATCATCTGATAGTTATCATGTGGGAGCTTGATTTGATGCAAGAGCTGATTGCTCACCAAGAAACCAGCACATGCTTTATCTAAATGGTTTTCTTTCTCATATTATGTGCAACACTTTGTTTTAGGTGTGCATTTTCTACTCTTTTCAATTTATTTTGTCCATTTACCATTTTTATGGTTCTATTTTCATGTTCTAAATATGATGCTGAATGATAAAAAATAGTCTTGGTATACAGTTCTCTTGGTCAGTGGTAGACCCAGGATTTTCATTTGGGTGGTGCTAAACTTTTGCTAGACTTTTTTCACATTAACAATAGCAAAAGAGAAAATCTATTGCATTTAAATAGACACACAATATTTAACTACACTAACTCACACACATTTCTCTCATAAAAAAAAGTTGGAGACAGTAGGTTAGGAGTTGAGTCTCTTTTGAAATATTTTTCCATATCTGATTGAAAGAAAAAGAAAACTTCATCAAAATCAATTTGGCCTAAATCTTAGTTGGAACTTGGAACACATAGCTTAATTGGAAACATTATTCAAATTAGTATTTACATAGTACCAGGAAATGTTATTCACGACAGAAACTCACATCAAATGTAACATGCAAATTTAAAAAATCAACTAAGAAAGAGGCAGGATACTTACGCTGCTCTGCCGGAGAGAGAGATTAGGCCCACCAATACAAATTTCAAAACCGTTAAAGATCAACTTTAGATCAACAGGCAACAGCGGAACTGCTCCCCTGTGTACACTGCTGCCTCCAGATCACTGTCCTCTCCCACTCTTAGCTGAAATAGCACAGAGAAAGAGAGGGATTTATCTTTAGATTTCTTCTTCTATTGAGGTGAAAAAATGCATGCCGAGGATATGGAAAGAGAGATGATTGGGGGATGGAAAACAGGAAAAGAACATGGAAACTTGTGTAATTTAATAAGAGCTAGTTCGATTAGGTCTAGAAAAAATAGTTCTAAATTTTTAGCTTTAAGTTACAGAGTAATTTCTGCCTCTTCTGCTTCAAATCACTATTGGTTTGCAATAACTAATATTGGTTTTTGGTTCATAAAAGTCAGAGGGTTATCCCATTAAAGTGATTTCTTTTTCCAAATTATCTAATGGAAAAGTACGTTGATCATTCTTCTGATATTATTCAAATGCGGTTTGGGGTAATATAAGTAGACCATATTAATGAGAAAAAAATAAACTACTTCTCTTGAATTAGAATTTGGTACTTAACCCAATTTAACAATCATCAAACCTACACTCACTTTAGATTGATCATGGAAATACAAAAGCCTTGCAGTTCATCTAAAGGCTAGAAATTGTCTACTTTTGACACATAAAATCAAGGCCTATAAATTGTCCAATTAAGATGATTTCCATCAAAAATTAGTCAGAAATGAAGTTTATGCACTTCAAAGAGATTGACACCCTCAGACTTCAAAATAACTCTCCACCAGCACGGATCTATTGAATACTTATCTAATTCATGTTTTCCCAATAATCAACTATCTCTCCATCCTTTTCTCCAGACACCAACTTAAGAATAGTAAAAGACACGCCAAAACCTAGAGCCCTAGGGTTTCTTCAAAGAATTCGTCGAACATAGGACTATCGTTTCTCAACCACGGATCATAGATGACAGGAAAAGAAACCTAGAATTGTACAAAAATCTACGAGGCTACATTGGATCCTCTTTCTTTTACATGGAACCCTAGATGGGTGGAGGAAGAATACAACAAAACCCTAGAAATGTTGATAACGAAGTGAAACTATGATACATTCAGGTTTTATCTCTCGTTCTTTCTTGCACTGTCACAGCTAAAAACCCCTAAGGACGGTCTTGCGATTTGGGGATTTGGGATGGAGAGGAATAAAGAGATATGGGGATGGGGGCTTGCGGCAATGTCATATGGCATGGGGCGGATTGGTTTCGAAGTGGGGTGTGGCCCATGGCCCTCCTAAAGAAATCTCAAATTTTACCTAGTGCGACCGCACCCATTTGATATAACGTGGGTCCGCCCCTGCTCTTGGTCATGTGATATTTCTAGCTGTTTCTTTCTTTTTTTCCTATGGAAATCAACACTGATGTTTTGAGTTCCTTAGCTAGCACCCCAGGGATTTTCATGGGCAGGTGTTCCTCCATATTTCAAGCCTGCACTTGTTTGGTGTAGTTACAAACAAATATGAGAGACGGTTCTTTTCTTTGTAGGCATTTAAATCTCTCTTTTCCTCTCATACTAATTCTTTCCTTCTAATAAGTAACATTAACCTTATTATTAAACTGAAAAACGTACAAGATATCAATAATTTTTTTGATCAGTAAGATATCGGTAATTACAAGTAACAACCAAACGTCCAATGAGGTAGATTGATATACATTAAAGAGATGAAGCACTGGAAGATAAATCCTTTAGGGGATATAAGTGATTATAAGTGCATTTTTGTGATTGTTCACTAACACTTATCAGTGAAAGCTTATTTCTTGAGTCATAATTTTTTTCATTGGCTCCCAACCTAAACTTTCCTTTTCCTTTTACTCTTCTCAATCTCTCTCTAATCTCTTTCTTTGATTACTATTAGATTAATCCTATCCCGATCACTTGATTGTTAATACCTCTATCATCATTTACCTGTCCTACATGTAGCTCACTGGTGGGTCACATGAAGATGGTAATGCAGTGGATGTGAGTGTGCCTGTGGATATTATTCTAAATTTACGTAGTATTACTATTAGTTTTTAGATGGATGAGTGAATATATAAAATAAAAAATCTTCATTTCTCCCTGCACCCTGAACTTCAATGCAAGAGTAAAGAAACATATTCTCTCTCCAGAATCAAGAGGGTTTACAATTCAAGATGGTCTGTAGTGGAGATTGATTGATCAAGATGCTGCCTGGGTAAGACACGAAAATCGAAGATGACAATATTCTCTACCCATAAAACTGAAAACACACACCGCTATCCATAAACCGAAAATTACAAAAAGGTTCTTGAACCACCTAGTTATGGTCAAAACCCAACTAATCTACCTATCCAACCACATTAACATCCAAAACATTACATTAAGCATCTAATTAGGGTTAATTAGACACTAAACTTGATTAAGAAGGGTTGGGGTGTTACAAATTGGGTTCTATGGAAGGATGGAAACTCAAGGTGCTTAAAGGGGATTTCTCATTCCATGCAGATGCTGATAGAGACAGTTATGGTTTTTTGTTGCTGCTTGGGTGTCAACCATTCCCCTTTTTCATCATATCCCTATAGCTACTATCTTGAGAAGCTGGCATGAGGTTGCATTTTCGTTGGTGTTTAAAACTCAATGCATTCCAGTTAGAGCCTGCCTTTGTCCAGCTTTTATAAGCTCTAATTTCAATGAAAGTATGATTGGCAATTTGGACTTTGCGGTTTTGCGAGTGACTATTAGGGACAACGCGCAAGGGCATCATTGCAATCTCCGGCTCGGTTGGTTCTTGTTATGTTAATAAGGCAGAAATGGAATCTATGTGAATAGGTCCATCCAAAGCTTGTCGCTCAGATCTCAAAGTACCTCATCAGTGGAAGGGAGTCTCTCTATGCTATCAGATGGGCTTCGGATGCATGCATGGCCCCTTAGGCTCTGGCTGATCTGGTAGAGGAAGGAATTGATATAGGTAAAGCTTTGGAAATTGGAGTCCTTTTTCTCTGATGTGAAGATGAGTGCAGAGTGCTAAGTAGTGTTGGGTTTATCTGTAATTGGGTCATTGGGTTTGTTCGTAAGTATTGGATTTACTTTAGGATAGACGTGTGATGGGATAAGTATTGTTGATTATGTTTTCTAGTTTGCATTGATATCTTTGGTTGTACTCTTAGATATAGCCATTGGCTATTCTTAATGCAATAACCTATGAGATTACAGTCAGTCAAATTATTCTATCAAAATGTATTCCCTAATTTCAACTTGGTATCAGAGCTGGGTTCCTTTTGAGGATTCCTGGTTCTTTTATTATTGTTTCATGCATGGGAAAAAACCAATCCGTGAGTGTGATTCCTTAAAAGATAGGAGATCTGAAGGCTGTGGTTCGTGATCTTCTGCCATCAACAGCTTCATTGAAGAAGTGTATCAACACCTTCTGTCCGCGAAGAGATTCCTTTGATTAATCAAAGTTTCTATTCAGATGAAGGTTCTTCTTTTGGCCCAACTGGAAGGGACTTTTGAGTTCCAACAATTGGACAGTGGATTCAGTATGAAGTCGAGGACCGAAGTCCTTGATCTGACTCGGTTCACCTTAGTAAGACCCTTGTGTACAATGGGAGAGAGAGATCCATCTCTCTTGATGGTTCGGGTTTGGAAAGCCTAGGAAGAAGCATAAATAAATAAATAAAAAAAAAAAAAAAGAAAGAAGAAGAAGGTGCCGCCGCCGACTGTTACTCAGAAAAGAGGGGCAGTTGCTGCCGACCTCACGTGTTGGTAGGAGATCAAAAAAATCCTTCCAGTTTCCAAGAAGCAGATGAGTAGATTCAGACCCAGCCTTTGAACCACTGAAGATCGATGTCGGGCCGTCACGTGGTTCAAGCAGAAGACAAATCAGCTTCTAGTTCATCTGATGGGGCCAACCTGTTGATTGGTTTCTGCGTGAAAACAGAAAAGAGAGAAGCATTGCAGAAGATCTTAAGTGTTTCATATCGGTAAGCCATGTCATATGCTTTGATGGAAGCAAGATCTCTTCTTTTAAATGGAACCATTGCCACCATCTTCCATGCCCAAGACCTCATCTATTACTGTCATCATTTACTCCTTAGGGTGCAAAGGCAAGGAAAAAGAGTTTTATGGTGCACCATGATACCACCAAGACCACCAAGCTTGGTGCCCTTCTTTGACCTGTGCTTCTGGTGATCATTTAGGTCTATTGACCCATATTTAGGCCATGACCTGACCCGTTAACTATTTAGTAAAGCAGCAGCCAAGCAGTTTGGGCCAAAGGCATTCTCATCTTCTTCTTCAAAAGCTGTTCCAATGGTAAGGATAAATAATAAAAAAGTTGTTGTGGTCTTTTGCACTGTTTGGAGTTGAGTTGTTATTCATACCACCATATGGAATTGGTCTAAGTTGAGGTCAGTAATTTCTGAATACTTAGCAGTCACTTTGGCGAGGTTTCAAATTGTCGTTTTGTGTGAGTTCTTCAAAGGAAAAAGAAAAGGGAAAAGAAATCTCAATGTCAGTAGCCATGTCATCCACCATGTTAGCAGACACATGGTCGACATGTGTTCAAGATGTCATATTCCATGCCACCACATTCGCTTATTCATCAAGTCTCTCATTCTCATCTTGTTCATCAAGTTGTATGATTCATATGATTCTGCGAGAGATCACAACAGATCTGACCTCTACCTGCTCCAACATACTCAAATGAGCAGGAAGTGACAGAAATGGACCCACAAACAAACAGTGGCTACCAAGAAAGCATAATGAAAGTATCAGCAAGACATCATCAATTGAGCAAAAAAGGTGGTATATCTTGTGAACAATTTAGAGTGGTGAAGTGGAAGATTGTTTAAGACTTCGATTCTACAGTATCAGGTATTAGGTTGTTTCTCTTTGGAAAAATTATTCAAGTGGGGAGAAAACTTTATGAAGATCCACAATTACTTGGAAGTGTGAATCCAAGTAATCATTTTGTGTGAGTGTTCACTCCTAGTTCGTTTGAGAATGCTTTGTAGCATTCAAGCCCATCAGCTATGCTGTGCAGCAACCATGGGTCAGATTAATTGCTGAGTGTGTAGTTTGGGAAACACATGGAGTCCTCATCTCCTTCATTAGTCAAGTTGCAAAGACAGATTGAAGATCCATCCCAAAGTGTTGAAAGTCAAGCAGACAAAGTTCATCACCAAACTAGTTGCAGAGGAAAGCGGAATATGGTTTAGTCCAAGCTATTACATAGTATATATGTATCAGCTTGAGGGGGAGTGTTGAGAATATTGAAAAATGGTTGGGTTTATTTGTAATTGGGTCATTGGTTTTATCTGTAATTATTGTATTTACTTTAGGATAGACTTGTGATGGGATAAGTATTGCTGATTATGTTTCCTAGTCTGGGTCGATATCTTTGGTTGTACTCTTGTACATAGCCATTGGCTATTCTTAATGCAATAACCTAAGAGATTATAGTCAAATTATTCTGTCAAAATGTAGTCTCTAATTTCGACTAGTCGATGGTGGATCATCCATCCAAGGAAGGAGTTTTTCATTAGAATTCTTTGATTAATCAGGATGGATCTCTCTTTCCACTAGTTTAGGTTTTCTTTGTGCTTGGTATTGTTTGGTGGTTTGGTTTGGGAGCTTCGCCAAGGATGTGGAGTCTTTCGTTAGAGCTTGTTGATTGATCAAGATTGATTTCTCTTTCCTCTAGTTAAGGTTCTCTTTGTGCTTGTTTTATGTTTGGTGGTTTGGTTTGGCATCTTATGATTCTTATCAGTATATTTATCTTATATTGTTAAACCTTTCTTAATAAAATTCAGTTATCATCCCCCCCCCCCCCCCCCCCCCCCCCCACCACCACAAAATCCCCACACACACAACACAGAAGAAAAAAAAAAAAAAAAAAAAAAAGAGGAAAAAACTTTGATGTGTTGTAGGAAAGGAAATTTGCATTAGTGAACGAAATGTGTTTTGCAGAAAATAAAGTTTTTAAAACTCATGCCTTTTATAATTTATAAGTTTTGGGAGTTTACGAGTCATTTTCCTTTGTTTAGAATGGAATCACCCTATTTGATTTGCCACCTGGACTGAAATTTAGGTGCATTCTTTTCTTTGGAGCATGCTGATTCTGTGAGTGATGTACATATTCTGGTGTATTGAGTTCATAAGTCGATGTATGACTCTGCTTTGGTACACTAGTCTCTGGACAGCCTAAGATTCTTCAAAGACAAACACAAATGAAAATATCTCGAAGGTGTCATTCTGTTGGAAGAGTTGAGCTTTGTGCTTCGGTGTTCCTTTGATTTTTAGTACTTCAGGAGCTGACTGGCTTAGAATTATGTTTGCTGCTTTCTTGACCGTGTTGTTTCTTCCTCATGTGAGTACGAAGCTTCCTTTGTAGTCTCTCTGATGGCAGGGGTCACTTGTAGATCCCCATGATACTGGTGTATGAGCTTGGGAGATGGTGAAGCTGGCGTGGATTTATATTGATGGATTCTTGAAAAGCCAATGTCCTTTTTGTTATTTTGAGACTTGGGCTTCACTAGTGGAAGTCATTATCCTTGGTTGTCTGTCACAACGTGGCTGAAATAGGGATTACTCCTGCTTTCTCCTTTACCTTGAAATCATGTAAGACATGGGCTGCAACCACATTACATTCTTCTACCGAGAGCATCCATTGATATAATTCAAAGTTTCAGACATTGTACTTCATATGGAAGTATGCTTGTACAAGAAGGAAACCCATTTGCATCTCCTATAACGTTTGTAGGTCCTAATGGTTTGAGAATATTTTATATTGTAAGATGGTATTTTGAGTACCAGACCAACTGAACGATGGGCTCACACTTTAGGTCATATGTGGCATTCCTGCTTCCTTTTCACGCTAGTAGACGAAGTTCAGTCCAGCATCTGTACTTAAATGGGTGTTGTCACTGTTGATACAGATTAGCTCAAAATTTGGTAACTATAGCATCCTTTATGACGATCTTGAAGCCATCATCTGTTATTTAGTCTCATTAACTACAACTTGGATTGAGAGTCAACAAAAATCTTCAGAACTTTGAACATTCTAATTTTGTCCTGCATTCTAGAACTTCTGGAATAAAACGTGCACACTCAGGTGGCAGAAGCTTTTCACAAAATGAACACATCTTCCCCATGTGAAAATTGGTGCCTTTCTTTTCATTGGAAGTCAGTTGAATCAAATGTATTGTTGGTTAAAATTATAAAAAAAAAAAAAAAAGAAAAAAAAAGGAACAAACTTGACATTTTGAGAATTGAGCATCTCCTTCCACTGGAAGACCAACTCAAGATTCTTCAACATGTCTAAGATTCATTAATTCACAGCCTTTCTCATGTTTATTTCTCAAATTTCACATCCCAGAGGATTTACCTGGCTCCCCTGGGCCCGAATGGATTCATCGGGCCCAAAGGGTTGGGACAACCTCCGATATAAAAAACATTAATAAATAAATAAAATAAAAATAAAAATAAACAAATAAATCACATTCCAAGACTTGAGCTTTTCTTATAAAGGATTGAAATGTTCTTTTAAAATGAGAGCTAAGTTCTCTGTTAACTAGGTTCCTTCTATGACATATTTGGTGTAAAACCACTTTAAAATGAACAACAGAGTTTTTTTTTTTTCATAAAATGGAAGCTTGAATCAATTAAACTTAAGTTTCTCCAGTGAAGAACTAAGTTCTTCTAATGAAATAATCTCATTGTCATTCTAAATATCTGGTATAGATATTTAGAGAATTGTCAATTCATTTTCCTAGAAAATGAGCAAAACTGTAACTCAAAATCAGAAATTGAGTTTCAAAGAGGATATTAACTCAAAACTCATCATGTCACATGCAAGGGAGAAGAGTCTTATATGATTTCTGAAGTGGGTGATTCCCCTATGTCTAAAATGATTGCATGGGTGCTTAAGGATTAAAAATCTCCTGTGACTATTGTGAAATATTAGTTTCTCCTCTTAAAAACTTGAATAGAATAGCAGCACCATCAAAGCTTCAGACCTTGAGTCTGGTGTGTATGTTCACACATAGTTCATCTTTCCATAACAACCTCTTGCCTACTATCTTCAGGATAATTGGCACATGCCATTACTCTTTTTGGATACATTTTATTCACATAGGTAGCCAGGCTCAGTTATAGGTTGACCCCATGCCTGAGTTCAAGCTCAACTAATTGACAAGGCATATGGTGATGCAACCTGACCTGTCTTCCATGTGTATCACAGTCCTACCGACTACTCACTCCCCCCTTGAAAGCTGGGAATAAGTAGAAAAAAGAGGGAAAAAAGCGCACTAGACATTAGCTTTCCTTTTCTCATGATTTGTTTCTGTTAGATGTTATTTTTTCCTGTTATGTGACCACCGGGAAATATTAGTTTCTCCTCTTAAAAACTTGAATAGAGTAGCAGCACCATTAAAGCTTCAGACCTTGAGTCTGGTGTGTCCACACCTAGTTCATCTTTCTATAACAAGCTCTTGCCTCTGCTATCTTCAGGATAATAGGCACATACCATTACTCTTCTTTGATACATTTTATTCACATAGGTAGTCAGGCTCAGTTATAGGTTGGGCCATGCCTGAGTTCAAGGTTTCAAGCTCAACTAATTGACAAGGCCTATGGTGACGCAACCTGACCTGTCTTCCATGTGTGTCACAGTTCTACAGACTACTCACTCTCCCCTTGAAAGCAGGGAATAAGTAGAAAAAAAGAGGAAAAGAAGAGCACTACACATTAGCTTTCCTTGTCTCATAATTTGTTTCTGTTAGATGTTATTTTCTGCTGCTTTCTACCATGGCTATCCCTTGTTTAACTCTGAAGCAAGGGATCTGTATTTAGCACTCTTCATAAAAGTGACTTGAGTAAATCTAGGCGGCACACACTTTTGTCAAGGTAGATCACTGTAGAACAATTTCTTCCCTAAGTAGTATGAGTGGTATTCACTGTTCGATTGAAGTGCGGCTGTTCACCCCAAGATTGTGAGATTACAATGTCATCTAATCAATTGATGAATCTCCCTAGTCTGTGCAGTCATTACCCAAGGATATCATGCGAGATTACCATGTCAGAAGTATCACTTGATTCAAAAAATTTGATTTCTAATGCTTCTCCAATGGGAATTTTAATTAGATTTTTGTTACTGAGGAGTAAAGGGATTTGATCAGTTTACACCTGTCAGTTACCTATTAATTCAACGTTGATGCCATGTTATAGTTGACTAAATTACAGCCTAGAGTTGAGTTCTAAAAAATAAATAATGAATTTGAGATGTAAGGTCACTGAGTAGATAATACAGGATCAATACTAAATGATGTAGGGTCACTGAGTAGATAATACAGGATCAATACTAAATGACAGAGTTGAAGCTTGAGCTTAAAAATTAATAAATTATTAGATCTGACTGTTTCATAATTACTTGACTAAGATCAATTAAAATTATGATATATTAAGTTGATTGAAAAATCACTGGTGACGCATTTTAGATTGAAAGAGAAAAAAAATAAAATAATGCATGGTTCTTAAGAAAATGAAACATTTCTAGGTGGGAAATGATACTTACATCCATCAGGCTCTGAAAGCACCAGCCACCACTAATACGTACTAGTTTTGGTGGTGTAGCAGTAAACTCTATACTATCTAAAGTTCAGAACAGGAAGAGTGTCAAAACCAACCCCATCTGCTCTGAGGTTGACTGATTCTAACTATGCATTAAAACTGTTAATTTTTCGTGGTGCTCTCATTTCATAGAAGATCTAGCCTTAAAACTGGATTGATCAAAGGTGGGCCTAAAGTCACAGCTTACAGAAACTTGGATAGTGGTCTACATTTCAGTGCACCAACTGTCTATCAAACTGGTCCCGCTTGATGAAGGGACTGGCCAGTATGCTGGTTGATGATCTACAACTCTGTGGATCAATCCCAATGGATGATTTGTGTCCTGATCAGCCAATCGCTCCTAGAAGTGGGAATTTCTGTGGCACCCATCTAACTACTTGATGTGGGAATCTCACCAAATTCAAGTGTCTATCCAACTATACCTGCATGAATTGGCGGGCTCTCAGAAATCATTTTCATCATAATGGTGTTTACCATTGGATTGTTCAGTTGTAGAAGAATCGCGGTTAACTTCCTAAACAAAATGGGAATTAATCAATTTTTTTAACCTGATGCATTAAAAAAAAAAAAAAAAAAAAAAAAAAAAAAACCCGGATACATCACTTGTGTCTGGACCATTTATGCACAGTACATGCAGCTCCATGGAAATGGGCATAGAAAAAGAACAGCTGACAAGTAACATTAAAAGACTTGAAAGTACTAATTCTAAATTTCTACAACTAATCTCTTGTCTAAGAAATAAGATGAGATGTTTAGGTCAAGGTATATCCAGGTTTGTCCTTTGATTGGGCCAACTCATTTAAATACCAAAGGATTTTCATGCCCCTCCCGGGTTTGGTAAATCTGTTGAGGTTTGTAGTGCACTAACTTTGGAATTATTGGAGAGAAGAAGGTTAAGGTAAGATACATTTGAGTTGGAAGACATTGGACATTGCACCTCTCTTTTCACTTTACCATGTCCCATGATTAATGTCGAAATCAGGTCTTTGTGCTTATTTAGGACCAGCCCATTTACTTATTGAGCCAAAACCATACCTGAGCCCGAGCAATAGACCTAAAAGTACAGCCTTAATTAGCGGTGCAACTCTGGTTCAATACTTAGGGTTCAGATTGACCTTTTTTAATTTCTGGGTTGTGCTTGGGTTGATATTTTTGACCCCATTAATAATAAATTGGTAGAGTTTGGGTTGAACCCATTCTTACTATTCCACTAGCGAACTCCACCAGTTGCACTATGGCCTAAGGACCCAACTCAAGCTTGGCTTGTTAGTAGTAGGGTTTGGGCTGACCTTTTGACCATCAGGTTAATTTTTTGTTGACAGTTTCAACCCAATAAATTTGTTGGGTTTGGTTTGAGCTTAAACATGTTGAGTCATGTTGGTGGATCCAATAATAACAATAAGCCTAACACCGACCACCCAATTCCAAAGGATTCATTGAATGCATTATTTTGATTGTGGTCTTGGCCTTCATAAAACATTTTTATATTCATTAGGATCATTATCTTACACCAAACAAAATAGATTTTGTTCCATGAGCTTCTGAGTCCTGCCAATACTCTATAAAATAAGGAAACAAACTAGCTTAAGCAACATTAAAATAACACCTGAATCTCATTTGTTGTGTTCTTTTGGTAGCATTGATTTCAAGCACAACGTTTTGCACTATTTAGATGATAACACTATCTCACCTAATCCTCACAAAACCGCACATAGTCTGCCTCTGAAACAACAGCAGCAACGACAGGGAAACAATAGTAAGGAAATTTATAGAAACATCCCTTTCTTTTAAGTAATTAAATTTCTACCCAAAAAAGGTAATCCCTACATGTAAGTCTTTCCACTAGGTTCTGCCTTGAATCCAACCAGTTTGCAATCCCTACATTTAAGTCTTTCCAATAATTGAGGCCATCTATGATTACAACATGATATCCAACTCCTCCCCGTACTAGTGTCGCCCAAACACGCTTAACTACGAAGTTCTGGTGTGATACGGTGAAAAGAAGAACAAAAAACATCATATCCAACCCCACTTTTAAACTTGACTCAATTCATCCTCATCACATATCCCAAATATGTTATGAGACAAATCATGTGCAAAGGGGTGTCAGTCCGGGTGGATATGGATTTACTTCACCTGTCACCATCCTTAATCTCAACCATCCAATTGAAGTTTGACCGCTGAGGTTGAACCAACCTGTAGAAGTGGTTCACTAAGTCTCAAACTGGTCTAGAATCCATGGTTTCATGGGATGATGGATTGCCCAGCAGATGATGTCATTTTAGAATTTTTTTGAGAGGGGCAGGTACATGGAATTTAGTATTTAAATGAAAGAGGCTAAGAAGCCTCTAACAATGTCAACGTTCATTCGGGCACACGGTTTCTCTCTTTCTTTCTCAGCAGTTCCAAAACGGCAAGAGTTCAATGGTTGGAAGTTCAAAATCTCTCAAGAAGATAAGCTTAGTTTGAAATTGGACAAGGAAAAGATTCTTAGTTGGTTCTGATGGGAAAGGTTCTTAGCTGTTGTAATTGGTTTTTGACCCCTTTTCCTTCGGATGTTTCCAGTCCAGGTGCCCCTAGGCAAAGAGGGTCATCACCATAATATAGAATAGAGAATTGTAGTGGTTCTAGAAAATGAAAGCAGACTATTTCTTATAAAGAATTGTATAGTTATTAAGAAAAACAAAAGGAAAGTTTAATTCAATAGTTTTCGATTTTCATATTATCCATGGTTTTAGAATTCCATCTTATTGATGCAGTGAAGGGAGTAGGTGACTAGATGAGGTGAAACTTCATAGAACCTCAGTTGGCGTCCTGTTAGAGATAAGAGGATACTTTGTTAGAAATAAAGATTAGTTTGGGTTATTTGAATTTGTACTATTCTCTTCTCAATTACTCTATTGAACGACTATTGAAAAAAAACCAAGGAATAGTAAATTAGGGTCAGCCGAATATATTTCCATGTAAATGAACCTCTCAAATGGTGTGGCCGCAAGTGGCCCCAACAAGTCTGGGAGGAGGTCCATGAGACGAGATCCTATTAGAGCAATCATGGGGGAGGCAGGGGATCAAAAGGATGAGGTCTACATGAAAATTGCAACTTCGTTTCCTGTGATCTATAACCTTCAAGTTTAATGATTTTTGTTAGGTCCCTGGTACAACCCTTGTGAGGACCCATGGTGGAGTGATGCTCGAACGCCTTCTAAGCACAACCAACTGACAACAAAACTATTGTTGTGCCATTTCCCATCACCAATTGGTTTTAGGATAAGTGGTAGCTCAATGGGGTCTGAGATCCTACAAGTGGTATAAGAGATTGGTAAGGTTGGGGGTTTGAGTCTCCTCTCAGGTGTACTGGTGAGAGGAGGATTGTTAGGTCCTCGTGGCAACCAACTGACAACAAAACTATTGTTGTGCCGTTTCCCATCACCAATTGGTTTTAGGATAAGTGGTAGCTCAATGGGGTCTGAGATCCTACAAGTGGTATAAGAGATTGGTAAGGTTGGGGGTTTGAGTCTCCTCTCAGGTGGTACCAGTGAGAGGGGGATTGTTAGGTCCTCATGGTAGAGTGATGCTCTAATGCCTTCCTAACACAACCAAGAGATCATAAAACTATTATTGTGCCACTTCCTATCACCAATTGGTTTTGAGATAAGTGGTAGCTCAATGGGGTTGATATCCTACAATTTTAATATGGAGGGTTTAGTGTGAGGCTGGATTGGTCATAGGTGTTGAGCGAGATGTGTGGGGATCGGGTTCCACTTGTGGGGGTGTGTTAAAAAATATTTCGGTTGCCTCTACTAATGCGTTGTTTTAATAAAATTGGTTTAAGCGAAATAAAATTTAATATGATATTAGAATCAATTGGTTGCGAGTTCGAATTTCATGAGAATCGATTCAACACTGAAATGTATGTGTCATAAAGAGTGTGTTAGCCGAATTCCACCCAATGGGGAGTGTTCAGTGAAATCTACACCAACCGGGTTCAACCTGTGGGTGAGCCTCGAGGTTTTGGTAGGATTGGTTAGCAAAAGGAACTTGACAAATAGGGGGTCTGCACAATGTCTCTAAGGAGAGATGTCCTCACTCAACCCTCAACCATATAGCTTTTTGACAACAAGGTGACAGTTGGTTGGGTACCCCGCATGTCACTTGGGTGCCCAGGACCGATCCTTCGTATGCCACTCTTCCCATGCGTGTGGCCTATCCTTCCCACTTGTTGAGCTCTCCTTCCCATTGTGTGGGCTTCCTCTTGCCCTTGTGGAGTAACCATGTAACTATTTAATGTTACAAAAATTAGTTTTGGCCCACATTATAAATGGATCCAGTTTGTTAGGCTCAGTTGTTGGGTTGTTGTTTTTTTTTTTTTTAATAATAAAAACCTAATTACCTGATTATCCTCTTAGTTCTTCTTCTTTATTTCTCCTGTTAAAAGCCTTGATAGTGCAAGTGAAACACACACAACACATAACAAATTCTGATTTACAGAGATCGGTGAACTATAAAGAATGAGCAAAGTGTCCATTTCTTGGTCATTTAAGCCGATGATGTTCCATCAGTTTCCTTGGTCTCCCACTCTCACTAATGCAACTCTCTATGAAGTAACATTCATTTCAATTTGACTCTCAAGCACTGCTACTCATGGTTGAATTGAAAATTCAAAATTACCAATCCTTTTAAAATTACAGGGCACGTTTGTGTAAATGCCGCAGGAAGAAAAAAATTCCAATCATCGTGTGATTTATTTTTCGAGAAAGTTGTAGGAAACTAAATCATTTTCTGTGCTTCACCAAACATCTATTTTATTGTAGTATATAATTTCATTTCCATAATCATCACCTTTTTTCTTTTAGAAAACAAGCTATACAAATGTACCCTAAATGATTAAAGGGCTAAAACTACTGCTCTTCTTCTTCTTCTAAATAAAAAAAATAAAAAAAAACAATAATGGAAAAGAGGCTAAAAGCTCAAGAGGCAAGGATGTTGTGATGGAATTAGGTTTTTGCCCAGCCTCATATGTCAATAATATCTTTCCATCCTCTACCCCTATGATTCCCATGCATCAATGTAGGCCTCACACCAACTTCAAACTTAATATTGGGTGTGAACAGTGTACAAGAGATCATTCTTAAAGAATATCACTTTGAAAACGGCAGTTTATCCCATTTTTCTGAACACCTTCATTGAAAAAATTGGACAACGTAGAAACGTTATTAATTAAGACTTAAAGGACTTATTTGTGTAATGCTAAACTATGTAAAGTGAATTACTTCCTATAAATAAAAAAGTTAGGCTTGTTTGATGTAATGGGAAAAGCAAGATGGTTTCTATTTTTCTTAGTTTATTAAGTTTCTTTAGCTAAGCGTTAGTAGAGACAGCAAAAATACTGTTAAATATTCATTCCTCCTGGGATTCGAGTGGAAATAATTTTCAATATTCCCCATTTTTTTTGTGTCGAGTCGTTCCTCCAAGGATTCGAACTCAGGACCAGTTGACTCTGATACATATTAAGTTTTTTTAGCTAACCATTGCTACTAAAACCTTAAAGTGTTAGTAGAGGCAGCGAAAATACTTTTCAATATTCACCCTCCGGTGGAGCCCACTTCTCAATAAGTTTAATGGAAAAAGTCGAGTCTAGAGAGAACATCACAAGTAAAATTTCTTACAATGTACAAACTAGACATGAAGGATGATTCAAGATTAACTTGCATGCATAGAACATGGTAAAAAGGGCTTCAAGAAAGAATTATGAAAGAGGAGAGATTTGAATACATGAGATTCATACTAAGTGGTTAAAAATGAATTAAGAGGAAAGAAAAACCTCCAAAAATGAAAAATAACTTTTCCTCCTACGAAAATAGAAGGAAAAAAAAGATGGGAAATGAAATACTTGGGTGATGGCTGGTTCATTCATTTACCCATCTTATTTATTCAATGCATATGCATTATAATGAGGAAAACTACTAGCCCCTTAGTTCATTTTCTATTGAAAGAGATATTTATTGATTGGCCACTTTTAGATATTCAAATTTGTTTCTTCGATTCTAACCACTTATGGAAATAGAAATTACATGACTTTTGTGAATTTAATTACAAGAATCAAATAGACCAATAATTTAAATAATAATACATATATATGTTTTTGTGTTCATGTTTTCATCTCACTGCTACGACTACGACAAGTGACGTACAAGTAGCAATCCAAAAAGTCTAATGTCTTTAACTGATTTACATTAGTAGTAGATTGTGCATTGAACTTAGCTTGCTCATTGACTATTTTACCCAATGAAGTCGACTTAAATAACCTATTGGTGGTGACATCTAATCCAAGAAACTTTTTTTTTTTTGTCTACTTTTCTACCATATTTTTCATGTTAGTTAAAGATTTTGAAATCGAATATCCTATGCTTGCTCCTAGAGTCCGGATCTTCTGAGGAATTTCCTCACGGTAAATGTAAGTGGACAAATTAAAGTTTCCTACGTCACCGCGGGCAAACCTGTCATGCATTTGGGTAGGAGTTGCCCACGGTGACGTGGCGGACTGTGATTGGTTCACTCGTAGTTACCGTGGGGGAAATCTTAAGGACAAGTGGGGTCCATAATTTAGTGATCTAGATCAATGATTTGAAAGCCCCCCCTCGTGATTAGACCATGGTCAAAATTGGACAATCACAACCATAGTTCCTCCCGGGGTGGGAATTCAACGGTCTAGATCGATTGACCGAAATGAGGCTGGGGCACATTTCTTAAATCATAGAATAATATCACTCTTGCTCCACAAGTACATGGATTTTGGAGATCTTATCTGTTCTCCTGACCATTTCAAACTCCCCAAATACCAGAAAAATATCAAAATGATAAAAAAATCTCATTGCTTAATGCAGATTTTCTGATTACAGCATTATTGTTTCGTGCAAGTCTAGTGACAAGTACTTGTAATCTGTGGTAATAATAAAAAGGGGGGAAGAGCCAACATCTCCCTATCATATTTTAGTATTTATCCAAAACGTGTGATAATTACCCCTAAACTGTGTCTCTGTTTAAAGAAATTAATAACTATAATAATAGTAATCGTATTACGTATAATAACATTATACCAATAATAATGATGTAAAACTGTTTGGATTAGTCAACCTCGCAAAGGCAGTCTCAAATAGATTGGATTTAGGTTAAATAGACGATGATGATGGTGACAAATACGATCACCTGACTGATTTGCGAGCATAAAAATGAGAGAATTACGTTTATTCGAGTTAAACGCATCAATCTATTCTAAATTGATGGGATAAGGTTAAAATGATTATACGAATATGATTATGATGACGATGATGAAAGAAACGATGCTGATCAAAGAACATAGAAAAATAACCTCATAACAATTAAAGATATATTTTCGTAACAATTTCGAAAATTGGTGCTGGCTTGTTCCTTTATTCCACACTAAGCTGACCCCAAATCAGTGGAATTAAGGATATCAACAAGTGAAGCCAACCTGGCTTGACTGTGCTCCTAACCTCTTCATCTGTTGCATACAAGTTTAACGGCTTCATTTTCAAAAAAAGATTTCACCCTTCATCAAATGGTTCAGTCCATTCGGATGAGTGCTAAACCTCAGAATTGGTAACTATAGAGGAGGTGCGCCTCATCACGTCCCATTCAAGCAGGATGTAGCCACATATTTTCCTATATAATTATATATACTGTTATGTATATTTTCTACTGTATCAATATCTTTGGCATTATATTTAAATGGGACCCTTATATAGTAATTATATAATATACATCTATTCCACAATAATGCTAGGGAAAGAGTTCAAATCAAGCTTAAGCTTAACTTTGCTCAGCTAAAGAAAATCACTTGTTTAGCTTGGAACTGGGCAGAGCCTTGTAACAAAGGCTTTAGTGAGAATTTGGAGAATTCATATTTGCTGAAACTGGAGAATTTGAATTACTAAAATTTGCTTTTAAACTCCTCCTGCGAATCAAAGTTCCTCCTAACCAAACGTCCTCTAACGCTTGTTGGGAAGTTAGAGCTAGAAAATCATGGTTAAGTTAAGAACCCATTTCGAGTTCATTAATAGTAAGGTTCAGATAATCTTTGGATTTGATCAATTACAAGGTTGGGTCCAATCCAAGTTGGAACCATTCTCCAAATACCCAATTTTCAAGTTCAGTATAATATTCTAAAATACATTTTGTTGAAACATAGAAAAACTAAAAAAAAAAAAAACTGAAACAATAGTTGCATTCCTACAATCAAGGGACTTGTTGGTTCCAGATAACTTCCTGTAAGACCCCGCCCCGAGTTAATCAAGATTAACCCTAATTAAGTTGCAATTAATGCTAATTAATCAAGTCTAATTAGACTAATGATGGTTAATGACCCAACTCAATGAGATTAGTCTCAAATGAACTTAATGAAGTGCTAATGAAGAGATTAAGTGAAATGAGTGAGTTTTGAGTCTAAGTTAAGGAAACAAGACCTTTTTCGTAAATACGTATTTATACGTATTTTGTCGAATACGGAAACTCTTGATACCAACACGCGTATCTCGACGAGTACGTCGACTTTCGTAAAAAGCTCGAAGTCGTTTGACGAGAATCCGGTCAAATGACCCTTCATTTGACTCAAAACGTAAATAACCTTGATAAGTGGGCTTTAGTTGCAAAGAGAACTCATATAAAAGGAATGAACTTCCTTTGAGCTCATTTCCAACGACCCCATCTCAGGCAAACCCTAGACACTGCTCTTTCTTCCTTTTTCTTCTTTCTCCTTCCATTTCTCTTCATCTAGAGCGAGGATTGGAAGCTTGGAAAGTGGTTGGAGTGGAGCTTCACCTTCTTCATCTCCTTCCTCATCTCGGTTTCCATTTCGGAGTAGTGAAGCTTGTAGGGGAACTCAAGGATTTCCTTCTTGGAACTACAAGTGAAGAAGCTCTTGCTAGAAAGACTTCAAGAGGCAAGTATAAACGTCTATTTATGATTGAAATGCTTTGTTACAAGTTTTCTTGAGTTGTAGGAATGGGTTCTCAACCCATTCCTTGTTGTAGAGTGTATATTGTTAGGGATTGAATGGAATGGTTGATGGCTACTCCAAATGAGTGAGTTTTCTTGAACTCTTTAGGTTATTGAAGAGATTGAGTTCAAGGAACTCAATCTCAGGAATTTGCTTCAGAAGTTCTGGAGCTCGAAAGAGTCATTCTGGGCTAATTGCGGCTAGCCGCGAGGCTAACCGTGAAGCCAACCGTCAAATTCTGTGAAAATGGCGAGCTTCTGGAAAGCTAACCGCCAGTTTTCGGTTAGCCGAAATTTGAATTTCGGCTAGCCGTGAGGTAGCCGTGAGGTAACCGCGAAGTAACCGTGAGGTGACCGAAATTGAGTCAGAAATCCTGTCAGAATTGTCAGCTTCTGGAAAGCTAACGGTGAGCTAACTGCGAAATGGCGGTTAACCGAAATTGAAATTTCGGCTAGCCGCCAGCCACATTCCGGCTAGCCGCCGACTGCATTTCGGCTAGCCGCTGGTCAAGTTCCGGCTAACGGTCCGATCGATTGTGGGACTCAGTTTGAGTCCAGTGGATTTTGATATTGTGGGTGGAAAATTTTTGGGGACTAAATGCACATATTAAATGTAAACGTGATGTCCATCGAAAATAACACGTGCATTTAGTAACTAATAATTACACCCAGAATTTGTCTAAATTGGGATAGAGACAAGTAGGACCGTGAATAATTAATGATTCAGCTAATCCCCTTGAGTCTATAATGACTGCATACAATGAACCACTGAACAATGAATAAATGCAATGAACCATTGAATAATGAATAAGTGCAATGAATAATGAATAATCCTGCTGCAGCAGATGATTGGGGTGTTCCGGAGCTCCGTGGTGATGCCAGTGATCTCTGATCAAGACACTGGTAGATCCCACATACAGAATGAAAAGTCAATGAATTGATAAGCCATGTAAGGAAAACTGAAATAATATTGAAGCCTCGGCCATGAATGGTTCGCCCTTCCGCCTTGTGCTTAATTATATTGATTAACTAAAGTGAAATAAAGCCAGGCTATGAACGGTTTGCCCTTCCGCCTTGGACTTAAGTTTCTTCCGTTGGAAGCCACGAAATGAAACGAAATGACAGGAAATAAATGAAATGAATTGAATAATGCTTCCTTTGGGAAGACGTTGAAGCGGTTGAACTGAATGATAGTAACACTATTGTATTTGTAAATTTAGCCATTGAGTATCAATGAGCTACACTGTACATGATGTTTCATTAACCTAGATGTAATTGTCTAGAGTTGTTATATTGATAATGGACAAGTTTAGCATGTGTTATCATAAATGTGTTTATACATTGTTGAACCGTCGTGTTCATAGTGTTATTGATGGCATTACAGGCCCAATTGCCACTCCCGGTCTTGCAGAGGCCGCGCCGCGTGCGGAGGAGGCCCATCCGATACCTCCAGGAGGTTTAGCGGAGTGGGCATAGTTCGGAGGGCGATGGTTTTGGATACTTGGGTTATTTGGGAATTGTTTTGGATAGATATTTTTGTGTAAATCATTTTTGAGATGTAATTAGATGTTCCCTGCATTGTAATTTGAATATGCAGTGGTGAACTTCATTGGATTGTATTTTTGTATATGTGAACTTTACTTGTGATGACAAGTCAATTATTGTCATTGTACGTATATGTTTCCGCAAAAATGTACATTTGACAGGTATGCATGTTAGATCCCTTGTGAGTTTCACCTTAACTTCGGTTAATTCGAGATTTACGGGAGTAAGTATGATGACATCGCGATCCGGGTTAGGCCCCGATTAGTCCGGTCTCGGGCCCGGGTCGTGACACTTCCCAAACAAGACCTTTACCAGCTCTACCAAAAAAAAGAGAAAAAAAAAAAAAAAAAAGAAAAGAAAAGAAAAGACCTCTACCAGAAATTTTATGGGATTTCAAGATATTCAGAGATTCTAGTAGATATCTAAAGATTCTAGATCTATTGAAATCTCCTCCTGGACTTTTTCCAGATAAAAGAGAATGACAAGAAGGAGATTTTTGACACTGATGCAATGATCCATGTGCACATCAGGTGTGGAACAAGTGTAGATAGATCTATGTCACTCAATGGGCCCCACAACAAAATGTCCATACAAGTGCAAGAAGAATGTAAACATAATCAGGTCTTCACCGTTCATTCCTATGTTTTTATCTATTTTATTTTATAAATAAAAGATTTTTTTTTGAAAGGTAAGATATATATTTTAATTTTATAAATAAAGATTTCGTTGAGCAAAGAAAGAAAACAGCTTACAAAAATGGACCCCAATACGGCACTCAAACCAGGTAATCTGTATCCCAAAGTTGAGATAACCCCATCAAAAAAGCAAGCTCGGCCAACGAATGAGTGGCCCCATTTAAAGATTTTGCCATCATCATCATCATCACCACCATCAACTTTGTAAAAAAGATCTTTATGATGATGATGCTGAAGACAACATGAAAATTGACCACCAGTTGGAGAGGTTTGGGGCCGGGCTTCCCTTGATCCAACTTAATCACATCACATAATAAGATCTTTAATGTATAAGTAGTGGACTGGATTTTAGTAAAATCTACCCCACTAAATACACCATAATTGTAATATGGATCATTATTTTTAACACGTGAAAATCACTTTTTTATAATGAAATTTAGGCCAGTGCTTATCCATTGTACATGGTGGGATATTTAATACTAGGCCCACACCTATGAAACAGGTTGAAAGACTCCAATGGATAAACACAATAATTAATTTCTCAAAATCTCTTCAATTTTAGGAACATCAACTGCATAATTAATACTTAATGCGTACTCCACAAACAAAGATTTTCCCCACTACCAAGACATCCTGTCCTGATCTTCACACTGGAAAATGTCTCAAATTCCGTGCATCTAGTATGAGCCAAAAACAAGGGATAGTAGTCGCTTGAAATGCTAGAGTCTAAAAATTGAGCCAAAATCCAATCCAAAGGCCACCCCATTTCAGCCCCTGTTTTGTTTGTGCACCATTAATACTTTTCTTCTCTCAATAGAAAAAGGAAGTGGGTATGCTTACATGAAGCAGGAAAATGACAATTAACCAACAGGGTGTTATAAAAACAGTGCGAGATATACCAACCCAAAAAATTAAAATTGCTCAAGATACATATGAAAGTGAGATTTGGTGAGATGGAAATAGATGTGTTTGGGTTGGCAATAGCTTTCATCCATCTTGCAAGGCCCTTGTCTTTTGTATGTGTGGATTGTGTTGAGGTCTCCTTCCCAATTGGGTGGCTTGGCGTGGAAATATTTGATTCCACACCTCCACTCCACGTCATCACCCCCTCTCACCCCTCCCCTTATAAGCCCTTTGCCTACCCCTCCCCCTCCCCAATCCATTCAACTCTCTCTCTCTCTCTCTCTCTCTCTCTCTCTCTCATTCATGGAAGGTCTAATACCATATGTCTATAGGGCCATAGTCCAATACAGGACCAGTGGCCAAGCCCAAATGGCAGGGTCTTGGTTCTGTGAGTCGCCCTCAGCGGCTTATATGAGGCTCCCCGGCGACTCAGGCCGGTTCCAGACATCGGACATCTTCCGGCAGGAGCGTGTCTTTTCATCTTCATCTTCCATGGCTGCTCCATCCTCAAATACCCAGGTCCTTACTTCCACTGCCACTCAATCGCCACTTCGCCGCTCCGTCTCTCGCCGGCTCCAGTGATGGTCCGTGATGGTCACAAAGGTGATTTTGGATGGAAATTCACAATCTACCCCATGAAAGACAATGGAAAAGGTGTTGTGATTCAATCGACAGGATCGCCAAAAAAATGAAAGAAAAAAATTACGTGTTCATGGTTTGGTCTAGGTGTGGTATTAATATGGTATCACATAGTGGCTAATGCAAAGATGTAGAAGAGTCTTCTTTGCTGTGTTTTGGTTTAAGATGTAGCAAGAATAAGTGTGTGGGCTACCAAAGGGGCCATACCCAGTGCTTATTTTCACTGTTTTTGTAATTGTACAGTTATGGCATGTGTGATTTTAAATATTTCAAGTTGCATGGCCTTAAGAGGTCTGCAGTAGTGTGGATTCCAACACTTTCCTTTGATTTCTTAAAGGGAGTTTGTTGTTTGTAGATTGATTAGTGTAATGGGCACTTTCCTGGTTTGATGTTCTTAACTTCTAAGTAGTTGTTACAGATATGATGAGAACAAGTCGTTTGTTTGGACGTCACCAGACCTTAATTTAACTTAGAAAGTACGATAGAAGATTTATAATCAACCCATGGTCCACTAATGGTAGGTTGACACCTGAGAATTATATGTATACATAGATAGAGATGGAAAAGTTTTTTTTTTTTTTTTTTTTTTCGGTCCAATCATAAAATGTAGATCAATCAGTTTGATTAAAGAAAATCAGTTGCAAGGGAGCATCAGTTGCAAGGGAGCAAAAAATTTTTGAGGTGCCAGCGGCTTGGTCCTATGTTTGACAGGAAATATTCACTACCTTCTACTTTATAACAAGGCAAGGTTGCAATAGACTCGCCGGCCTGAACTAATGATTCGTAATATGGATTAACAATAACATCTTGACTAATAAATCATTCGATTTTAAATTGAGTACTGTACTTATTATCCACTTGAAGATCTGACTGCTGATGATAGTTCAGGATTGAGTTGACATCTCCAATTTGATTGATAAACGTGATGATTAAGCACGCAGAAAATCCTTTCCATGCAAGAAATATGATACATCGCGACTTTGAGTATTTATTTGTCTGATATTTCAGTGTAGGCAAATGGACTCGACCGAAGTCTAATTTATTTATTAATTGGGTCAGAAATGTTAATTTGAACTTGACTTAAAATTGAAAATAAAGAGAAACCCGCAATTACTGCGTCAGGTTGGAGGTTTAGGCCAGGTGTCACCACTATTTTGCAACATTATTCAAAGGGGGTGAAAGTGAGAGAGCAATGATGGATATCTACAAATTGCAATTTCTTTTAACTCCTTTAATGGATAATTAGGGCGTGAAAATTGAACCACCAGTGGGAAAAATTGATCTTTTCCCTTAGCCCTTCTCACCATGCCCTCTGCCCTCTCACCTTCTTTGCCCCCTTTTCCTATGAAAATGTAGGAATTTCCAAACCTTACTTATAAGGTTAATAACAAATGTCACTGAATAATGTGTACATTCTTTAGCACCATCATATATTACTTTTTTCTTTATTCCTTTTTCGAAAGAGCGTCACTTATCTCATTGACAAGCTTTTTCTTCTTTTTGATATAAACAGTATGATATAAATCTCAATTTTTCTCATAACCGATGCCATGCCTTACCACTAACATGCTGTACAACATTCTATAAAAAAAAATGTTGACAAGCTCAAAAAAGTCAGAAGTTTCTGTTTGGCAAATTCTTTTTCCATGATCAAGTAAAGAATATTGCTAATATGATAATTAGGTGCATTATACTTCCGCTAAGGATGCCTTGGTCACACACTAAATATAAGTATATTCCTCAGGTGCTATGTTGAAAATTACTCCAAAGTCAACATTAAAAGATAGAATTACACTCACCGTAGTCACACGAGCGAATAGAAGAGAGATAAGGGCAATTTAGGCTTATATTGTTGTGTATAATGGGCAAACCCATGACCTGGAGCTCTGATGTCACCTGTAGGGTCTTATGCACCCATTCAGCTACCATTTCTTTCAAAATCAATTCGTGATGGAAGATGCACAACTCAATGTTTTATATAACATTCGATATTGCGCCCGCGGGTCTATTTTTAGAACGATCACAAGGAGCGGCATTGTGGCACGTCTCTATCCAACATAAGCATTATGATTCACATTACAAGAGGGTTACGTAGAGAACAAGGGGTTGCCCAGTTGGTTGGGTGCCCCACTTCTCGCCAACTGCCCAAGGTTCGATGGTTGGGTTTCTCTTCCGGCACAAACAACTTTCTTTCCTATAGTTAGGGCTTTTCTTCCTTCAAGAGTAGGCTTCTTTCACGTAGCTTAGTTGTCATTGATTTGAAGGTTAGGTACCAAAAGCCGAACGAGGGAGAGGGCGCTAGACAGGGTCTATTGCTTGACCAATGGGTTCGATCTGAGCATAAACATTAGGCGTGATAACTAAATGGGGTAGACCAGGATGAACATTTTAGCTGGCTCAGCCCGGCACATTTGCAGCCCCATACAATCCACCCTGCAAGTAAGGCCCACTTGTCATGACCCAGATTGCAAAAATCAACAGTTAACATCAGATAATGTCATAATATCAACCTATTACTGATGATGATCTAAGATGGGGCCCGTGTTGTTGATGGGGATAACATAAAAAACGCAACCCTGTGCATAAAAAAAAAAAAAAAAGCAACACTGATCATTATGAAAAGGAATCTTGCTGATGCCTAGTACAATGGATGGAAGAAATCTTTAACCAATTGCCGACTTTTGTCCCATCAGATAATTGCTCTTACTAATTAGATTATGAAAGATGATGTATGTTGAACAATTCAAAACATGTTTGCATCAGTAGATGGATTAAGACTACATGATAATAAAGATATTAGATCACAAGTCAATTCCATGTAAGCCTATGAAACTTCACCTCTACTTTCCAATCGATGGAAACATATCCATAAAAATAGCTACCATTGTATAACATCAGCAAATTGATGTGCTGTTCATGTCTTTCTTCATCCAAAACTAAATTACATGGATATGCATGTGAATTTGTGGAATGAAAAGGGTCCTCTTTGTTGGACCCACAAGGCCCCCCTTGAAGACCAATCATTCTCTTTCACACTTGATACCCACTTTGATTTGAAACTAAATCTAAATCCGATTGGACATTCATTCAAAATTTGCTTAAGTTTCAATCGATCATGTCCAAACAAAAAAAAAAAAAAAAAAAAAAAAAAACGAAAAATTTGTCCGTCATCTAATGACTAGTAAATGAGATTAGATACATATAGTGTTATAATTATCATATGATCCACATCACTTAGTGTACACTTAGGTTAGACTTAACCTTTTAATTCTCCTACCCTCATGATTTGTATGCATCCCTGTGGGCCCACGACAGGATAGAAAAAAATTCCCCTTCAGAAGGGTGGCGGCTCCAGTTATGAAACAAGAACCAGAATATGAATGGATATTTATTTCCTAGTATGTTGCGGTCCCTGGCAAGTGTTCAAAGGTCGTTTTTATGGTACTGTAAATTTCAATCAATGCCCTTTTGGTCTTTGAATGCAACTTTGAACAGATTAAAAGACTAAACTTTCATATGGGATCAATGTCTTGTCCTGATGGATGCTTCTATAAATGAGAAATGATCTCACCCTGATCACTGTATCAAGACCACTTTTCCATGTCTTTTTGTTGACCCACTTGTGATCCAACTTTCATTGATCAAACCTATCCTCCCTTGAATATGTACACTCCCAATCTTCACCTTAGCAGAAGTAAAAACACTGTTGGATTAAACAATGTTTAAAACATGAGATTTTAACTTTTGATCACACGCTTATGCTTGTTCAATCTAACATTGTATACTGCTCAAGCCTCCAAGTGAAGTTTGGACTAGTATATAAGCCATTAGAGAATATGTAATATGAGTGGCTTCAATCAAGCAAATGTAGGCCCCACACGGCTCAACAAAAGTTGGAAGGTTGGAAAGTTACAGGGTCATCAGCATGGATAATTTCATTCTAAAATCCAAATGGGAGAAGAAAACTGAATTTTTATAATTAAAAAAAACCATCTCAAAGAATAATAAAATTATTAATTAGTTTTAGTAAAAGAAGTCAAATAAAAAAGGGACAAGATGACCGATTTGGAGGTGAATACAGATTAGGAGGGCTGCACATGGTCAAGTCTGGCTAAAGCATGCAAAGCCCAACCCATTCAGTGATCAGGCCTAGTATTTAGGCCTGGGTTTAGGTAAGGACCAGTACATCTGCAAAATATTATGTTCTTTTTCTGTTAAATATATTGGGTTCCAACCATGTGCCCACGACTAGGGCTGTACCTGGGCATAGTTTTCTGGGCCACATATTGATTAGGCTATGCCTGGGCCTCATCTGCTTCAAGGCATGGATGTCCTAGCCCAATGAACTTAACACAAGCTGACAAGGGTGTATAAATTTTGCAAACTGGCCGAGCCTCTTTTTCAGGTCTGTAGGTTGGATTTGGGCCTCGTAACAAGGCCTTGTAACTAAATACGCCTGGCTTGGGCAACCTTAGGCCAGTCTCTCTCTGTCCCAGCCTATGAACTCTCTATCAAACTGACCATTAAAGTAAAAACATATTCCTTACCTACGAAGCATCCATTTCATGGCTCTAGATCGAAGAAATACCAATATGTATTATGTCCAATAATTTCAGAGCCAGACTATCTAGGGACCCTCATTTTATCTTGTGGAGCTACTGGGATAGGTGACTTGATGCAATTCGAACCCATTCTCCTTCTGGGCCCAACCTTGGATTCCACCAATTATGGATATAACCGGAAGTGTTCATCTGGACCTTTATCTGCATAAAATCCTCGATACCTGGCTCGAAAGCATCTCATTGTTGGCCTATGGTGTGTTGGGTTTTAGGCTCATGGGCCTGTTTCAATTTTGATTAGGGATGACAGTGGGTCCTGTTAGATGTGTGATCCAGTGATCCACCCTGATTTGCCTGTATTTAGTTCAGGTTTGGTAGTGGTTTTAGAAATAGGTTTTTTTTTTCATCCAAGCCAGTTTCAGGTCAAACTTGGGATTTGACTACTCTGGCTCAATGTAACCCCCTTTTGATGCTCAATTATAAAAATATCATGTAGAAATATTATTTCTTTTAAATCCAAAAGGCTTATGAGGTGACCCATTTGAAACCTGGCCCGACTCACATCCATCATTCCTTTTGGTGAAATATGTTTCACTGAACCAGGCCTCGATTCGAGGCTCTAAACATGAACACTTGGTCCCCACTAATCACTGAACCAGGCCTATATTCGAACCTAGTTTAGTTTAAGGACAGAAATATAAGGCTCAGTCCTATTTCGTAGGATGGTCCCATTGGGCAAATATTTGTGTCCAGGCCCATTATAATTGAGTTGAGCGCAGGCCAAGCCTGGGCCAAATTTAGGCACATTATAATTGGTGTCATAGCTTGGCAAGTTGCAACATGAGATACTCAAAGGAATATGTACACTTTAGGAGTTTGGTGTTGATTGATTTCTCTTCTTACCAAAAAAGAAAGAAAGAAAGAACGTATATAACCAGAGCGAGGTGGTTTAATCGTCCTAATACTTGAACTCAGCCCGAACTCGACTTGGGTCGAAGTTCGAAGACCCATGCTTGCCTTGAACCTAAGAGGCCCACTAGTGAAACCACCCCTAATAAGAGTGAGTCAGGGTGGGTCGTCTGTTTTAACCTGACCCGATGCCATCCATTCCTCCAGCGCCAGCAATGGGACCAATTTAAGAACCACAATAGATGAAAGAAAGACCATTAAGAACCACATAAAAAGAAAGAAAGACCCCCTAAAAGTAATCATTCAATATTTGTTGACCTTGATCTGCTGATTCAAAACTGATTCTAATTATCACCTTGTTTTAGGATCAACTAAATTAGGGCAGTCTACTTCTGATGAGCTGAATTCCTAGTTCCAAACCCAGATCAACTGAACTGCAGGGCCTGTTATTAGGAACACAACTCTATCTAGTGTCCTCAGGCTGAGTGGAAGTCCACATGGAAATCTGGTGCATAAGGGGTGCTACAAGAAATTGGACATTTAGCCACAAATAAAGTTTTTGCCCACTAAAAGTTTTAGCAACGATATTTTTATTGCCGCTAAAAGTGTTCCGCTAAAAGTGTTGTCGCTAATTGCTTTACCCACGATTTTAAAATGCCGCGGTCAAAATTTAGACTTTTAATTGCGACACCCAAATTGCCGCTAAAAGTTTAATATCTAGATACAAGATTTACCGCTGCTACTTTTAAAAATCATTGCCACTAAAAGTATAAAATCACTACTAATAAATATCATAAATATATAGAAGTGGAGTTTCAGTGGCAACTTCTAATCACGACTAAAAAGTAACTTTTAGCTGTAACCACAAGTTGCCACTAAAAGTATTCGGTATGGTAGTTTTAGTGGCGACTTATTGTTGTGGTTAAAACTTAAACTTTAAACAGATTTTTTAGTTATAGTATTTTAGTTGTGACTTGCCGCAGCAGCTAAAAGTTAAACCACAAGGCGTCAATAAAAGTATTAGATATAGTAGCTTTACTGGCGACCTGTTGCCTTGGTTAAAAGTCTAAATTTAAAAAAGAGGATTTAACCGGAAAAAACACTTAATGTGGACGTGTTACGCAATGAAACACTTTAGTCATTGGTGCACCAATTAGAGCAATTGGGCCCGATTTTCATTTTTTTTTACCAATTTGTCACATCGTTGGTGTCGATTTTATTTACACTGAATAAGGTCGGCACCGACCTTATTTACACTGAATAAGATCGGCGATGACCCTGATCGCGAACTCACTATCTACTAACACTCCTTCCCTGCTGGGTTTTTTTTTCATCCCAATAGGAAGAATTTCTTCAATCCCCAAATGGACAAATCCTTGGAAACCAACTCCAAATCTCCCAATTCCCGGGCCTCTTCTTCCATCCTCAAAATCCAAAACCCAAACGACCTTCGCATGGTTTTTGAAAAATTCGACTCAAATGGAGATGGGAAGATGTCATCTTCAGAGCTGGGATCCATGCTGCAGGGCCTGGGGCGCCAAGGTTCTCTGGAGGAGGTGGAGTTGATGATGAGGGCGGTCGATTTGGACGGAGATGGGTGCATCAACTTGGAGGAGTTCTTGTCTGTGACAAATCCGGGGTCTTGTTTGGAGGATTTAAGGGGTGCTTTTGGCGTCTTTGATCGAGACAGGAACGGTTTGATCTTTGTTAAAGAGCTGCACCGCGTGCTGGGGGAGATTGGGGAGAGTGCTTCCTTGGCAGATTGTAGGGTGATGATAGATGTTATTGATCAGAAGGGTGATGGGGCTGTGAATTTTGATGAGTTTGTGGCAATGATGACCCGATCATCACCATAGTCAGATTGAGTCTTCTTCTTTGATTTCTGTCACATTTTTTTTTTTTTATTTTATAGTAGTAGTAGTATGTTGTTTAGACTGTAAAAATTGAAGTGAATGAATGCATTCCTATCTGGGTTTTTTGAGTTTTTGCAGTAATGCAAGATTTTAAAGTTTCAATAATATAAGATCATCAGCCACTCACATACAAAAAGAGATCAGACCAGACCAGACCAGAGTCTTCTCCTTTTCCACATTCTCCTTCAACTCAAAAGGTACATGCCCATTTCATATGGCCCAGATCAAATCAATCTTCTTCTCCTCCTCCTTCCTTCTTCTACTTCTTCTCTTAGTACTCTCATCACCGTGCATTAATGTGGCCCAGCACCCCACGTTCAATCTCAGCCCTTCAGATCGCCAAGCCCTCCTCAAGATCAAGACCGACCTCACTAACCTCCCAGGCTCCGACTTCTTCTCCACTTGGGACGTTTCCTCTCCTAACCCCTGCGTGTCGTTTGCAGGTGTCTTCTGTGCTCCCGATCCAGATCCAACGTCTCCTGCTCTTCTACGTGTCTCTTCTCTCACTCTTGGAAATGGCCTCGCAGATTCCCCGGGTCTCGATGGGTCCCTCTCCGCTGCCATTGCCAATCTCACTGCTTTGGCCCAGCTGGTCGTCCATCCTGGCTGCATATCTGGCCCCATCCCTCCTCAAATTGGTAATCTTTACTGTCTGATCTTTCTCTCCATAACCAACAACCTCATCTCGGGTCCCATCCCGGACTTTCTCTGCTCTCCCTTCTCTCCACACTCTCGATTTGGGCCATAATCGGATCTTCGGCCCGATCCCACCCGACATTACACAAATAACGAGTCTAAAAGTGCTGATCCTCGCATCTAATCGGATCTCGGGCCAGGTCCCAACGATCCGATCCCAGCTCCTCCACCTCAACCTCCGCAGCAACGCCCTTTGAATCTTCGAGCCAATGATCCTTTCTTCTTCTTCTTCTTCTCCCTCCTCCTCTTTGAAAAGTTACAACTTTTGTTAAAAAAAAGAGAAACCTGTGTCGGTGATGACCTTATTTTATAAAAGGTTAGGTCATCACCGAACCGTACTTGGAAATTTTGTCATAAGCCTTTTTGAAAAGTTACAACTTTTGGTAAAAAAAAAATAGAAACCTGCGTCGGTGATGACCTTATTTTACAAAAGGTAAGGTCATAGAGTTCGCGGACAGGGTCATCACCGACCTTATTCAATGTAAATAAGGTCGGCGCCGACCTTATTCAGTGTAAATAAGGTTGGTGCCGACGATGTGACAAATTGGTAAAAAAAAATGAAAATCGGGCCCAATTGCTCTAATTGGTGCACCAATGGCTAAAGTGTTTCATTGCGTAACACGTCCACATTAAGTGTTTTTTCCGGTTAAATCCTCTTTAAAAAAAGAAAGAAAGAAAAAATTATATTAATTTATTGGTTTTTTCTTCTTTTCATATATATGCTCTTCATGAACCTGGTTATATATAAGATGAGAAAATGAAAAATTCATCAGCATCAAGTATTGAAACATAACTTCAAATTTAAAAACATTAAATTTCAAAGTATTTGAGTAGCAAAAGTCAAATTTACATATTAAAAAATAAAATTATAAATAAAGAAAATCCCATGATCATCGAGCTATTGAGTAATTATGCATCACATGAAACAAATGAAAACTAATTAGATTACTATAAAAATACAACATACGAGTTATATGCAATAAATCAAATATAATTAATCAACAATAAGTGAAAAAACTGTAGAGGTAATGAGACTTAATCACAAGCTTATAATTGACCAAGTATATAGCTAGTGCAATTATAATTACATTATTTTCCTCTCACAACTCTAGAGATTAGAGAAATTCATAAAGAAATCAGCCACTAAACATGTTTTAATCCAAGGTTTTTTTTGGCATTTACACATACATATGTAAATGTTGAGTGTGAAAGTTTTACGCATGTGTTTCCACTTACAATGTTTGGCAACTATCACCATTTTCATATGTTTTATGTATGTATGTAAATCATTTTACCATGTTTGTTTCAGAGACATGTGTAAATGCATGAAATACATATTGGTTTTTATAATTTGAAACAACTACAAATGCCGATAGCATTTGCATGGGCGGCGCCATGTGGTTCATAGTGGGGTCAATTGCCCCACTGAGATCTCAAAACATATTCATAAAAAATTTGCAAACCTCTAAGTGGGAAGCTTTTGACCTACTGAGAACTAAAAAAGAACATCAATGGGAAGTTTTGACCCCACTGAAATCTAAAAGCAATCTTATGGGAAGATTTTGAACCAACTTAATTTAAGAGTTTGACCTGTAGGAGAGAAAATGACTTATAAATTTTGAACCATTTTGTACATTCCAATTAAGATAAACCGTGTACTTTTGTGTCATAGGTAGCCCAATAATTTTGAATGGCTTATAAAATTAAATGGATGTGCCTTAACTCATAGGAAGCTCAAATAGTATTTTTATCGTAGGTCTTTTTGTTTTTATCCTTTCTCTCATCAAATAGTATTTTTATCGTAGGTCTTTTTGTTTTTATCCTTTCTCTCATTTTTCTAATACTAAGGTTTTGTTTGGTATCTCTACTCTTTTTTTTAGACACATCTAAAATAGAGCCATTAAAAAAAGAGCCATAAAAAAAAGAGGCTAGAATAAAAAAAACGCATTTGGTAAGGCATAAATCTATTTTAAATACCTCGCCTCTATATTTTAAGACATAAAAGCTCTATTTTTCAACTCCCTACTTTTGGAACATTTGGATTTTAGAGGATTTGCCTCTAAATGTCTAAAGCGGACAGAGTCTAGAATTTTATGATGCCAAACGCTCTTGTTCAAACCTCTGTTCGATTTAGACATTTAGAGAAATAGAGGCATGAAATAGAGATGCCAAACATGGGCTAAATATTTGAAGGTAGCGTAAGGGCCTAAAAATTACAGCCCCCCATGTGAAAGTCGAAGGTTTTTGCTCGGTTAAGCCCGGTCTGCAAATGAGAGGGTAGGATAAGAGCTTAACCTTGGCACGGCCTGAGTCATAGCCCTAGTTGCAGGGTTGCGAAAGAAAAGTATTTTTTTGACTCTACTGACTTGAATTCCTGGAGCCACCCTTGAGCATTTGGCACCTAATATAGCCTGATGAGGCCTACCTTGGGACGAAGAATACTAACAATATCAATCACATTCATAACTGTTGACAATTATCTTTGTAATTAACTTACAATTAAAGAGGTCTTACCTGATGGATTAAGGATGGATTGGAATTTGCCCCGACTTTTTGAACTGCTGGAGGAGAGAAGTGAGCTGAGACCGGAGCGCAGCTTGCACCTGAGCATGCACTTGTGTCTGTTGCAGGGTTATTTGGGACTGGAACACTACCTGCACCTGTGTTTGTTGCAAGGCTACCTGGGACTCTAGGGAAACTAATCGTGAAGCCATCTCAATATTCTCCTTTTCCAACGACTCCAAGTGCTTCGTAAATGCTTCAACTCGCCTCCTAAACTCCTTATTATCTCTCGTTAGCTGCACATTGATCCGCTGCCCAGCTGTAAATGTCGTGGGCTTCAAACCAGCCCCCCGACTACATATATATCCTTTTCACTCTGGTTCTAGCACTACCTCAAACCTCTGATCTTCGGTCATCTGATGGTTGAGACTCTAGCCTCCAAAGCTCCTCCTATATTCAAAAACCAACTATAAATGATCATTATCTATCAATTTAGTAATATATATAAGATAAGAAGATTGTTAGGAAATAGAGAAGGGCATGATAAGCTACGTAAACTTCCTGCAAAGTCAAATCAACCCCAACGTTTTTCTTCTGGCTAAATCGAGTAAAAAACCCCTTGTTGGTCTGGAAGGGCTCATCATGGTTCAAAATTATGGCAATTACCGTTTCATAACGGTCGATATGAAATGATAACGGCCAATACCATTACGATTTTTCTAATATAACGGCCCCACTATGAAATCAATAAAAATGGTAAAATAACAGCCGTTAGCTCCGCTTTTTCGAAAATAATGATCGTACCATTATAATGTCCATTATTTTCAAGATAATGACCATTATAACAGTCGGTGGGATATTTTTTTAAAACCCACTTTTCTTTCCTCTCTTTCATTCCTTTCATCTCTAGACCATCTCAGAGCCTTGCCAAACTCTCTGATAGAGCTTCCTAAGCACCAAAACTCAAGTGTTTTCAAAGACTTGGGTGGGTTTCTCTATGGGAAAGGCTAAGAAATTTATGGGACCATCTTTGGTAATCTTTGTTCTCTCTCTCTTTTTTTTTTCAAGACTCAAGATCAAAATAACTTGGAAATGTTTGAGGCATATTAGACCTAGAATCTTGGAACAAAAAAATGTAGATTTTACCACTGTTGGTATTTTTTATTTTTCATTATTTAAATCCAAATATGTTTTCTGAGAAGTGTTTGTAATACATTTAACTAAAGTCTTACATTGAGTTAGATTTGGTGTTATTTTCCTAGTCTTTCTTAGATCTAGTGCTTTTTTAGTGCGGATATATCTTTTTTTATTTTCAAAATTTGGGGCTTTTCTTGAAATCATCTTGATTTTCTCAAGTTAGTTTATCAAACGTGTTTAAAATGTGTTAGATGTTCTTGCGGCTTCCATATTTGTCATAGATCTGTTGCTTTTTTTAATATGAGGATTTTATTAGAAAAATCCTCTTAGAGTCACTATAGAACAAAGGGAACCTAAAAGATTTATTTCCAACATAGTGGGCCTAGGGTTCCCTTTTGGTTTAACTTTTTGGAATCTAAGTTGGGCGGGGATATCCCCGCATCCCCACATACATAAGCATGGATATCCCAACTCCTTTTTTTTTTTTTTTCCTTCTTACTCCCCCTCCTTCATCCTCCACCTCCTTCCCCCAACTTTTTCCAACCATCTTTCCCAGCACCATCATCCCTCTCTCTATCCTCCCATCTTTGTTAAGTGCACCACAACCTCATGGATATGAGGTTACTCCTGAAAAGTACACTTTTGTTGCACAATATTGTATGAGTAAGGACACAAATGCAAGGTAGTTACATCAAACGAAACTAGGTTTTTTCGAGATTACACATAAGTTTCTTGATTTAAATGACTTACCTTTGTAGAATGCCACATTTTCTTCTTGTCATAATTTGGAATGACATTCCTTTTGGAAAACCGTAGCGGGGCCACCTTTTCATAACCCAAGTATAGTTTATATTCGACATCCTTTAACAATCCCATAAATTTATCTGATTCCTAGTCGGGCACTGCATTCCCAATGCTGCCAGAATCCTCCCATGCCCAAGCATTTACAGCTAATGCAGTGTAACGATCATGTATCATTTCCAGGATGTCATCGCGGTAATCTTCATCTTCTTTGTTGAGCTCATCATTGTCATCATCATTAGTGCTCGACTTAAACTCCTCCCCATGGAATACCCACGGAGTGCAACCCTTAACTATACTATGATAATACAGACCAGCTTCCACATCATCTCAACTATGGAGATAGACATTGTTGCATTTAACACACGGACAACGAATCATTTCTCCTGCTTTAATATGGGTGTATGCAAACTCCAGAAACTGTTTAACTCCATCTAGGTACTCAAGGCACCGTTTATCTTTAATCTCGATTCAACTCTTATCCATGTCGTTGTACCTAGCAAAAGTTGAACATATAAGTGTAGGCACTTCATTTGGCCCCTATGATAGCCTTAAATACTTGTCATGTATAGCGGTGCCCCCATTTCACCCATAACTAAATGATTAATGGCATAATTCAGATTAATTAATGACGATGAAGATGTTTATTGATAGTCTTAGACTTAGTTTGAAGATTTCTAGAAATTCATTAGAGAAAAGCCAAATAGCATCGAGATTCAGAGTCAAACCCACTATTCACACAAGGGGCAGAACACGATACTAATTATACGTATTCCAGACCACTTAGGACATACTTAGGACAAAGATTATGCTTAGCTTGCCTAAATGCCACCCAATCAGCCTAAGTCAGGGAGCTAGATCCATTGATCCAAATGCCTTCTTCTTCTTTTTGACCTATAATCATTAGGATCTGTAGACCATTGGATTCTACGCTTCAAGAGCTTTTCGATGGTATGTAGAACTCCAAAATCCGATGAACGGATCAAAAACTATGAACTTCCGAAGTTTGTCCTAAGAAAATGCTGAAAATCCACCTGGGCTACACCCCCTTGCACCCACACTGTCCAGACCCACCTAGGGCCCCAAGCTGGGCGCCCACCCTCCAACTCCACTAATTTGGCCTAAAAATAGTCCGGCACCACTCAATAAAGGGACCCAACTTCAAAGAGGTGAAACCACATCTGGGCGCCACCCCTATAGACCCCAGCTTGTTGAATTCCACTTAGGCACCACCCTTGTGGCGCTTGACCCATTAAGAATCCTCATAGGCCCCCGTAGATAAACATTTATCCATTTAATCTCACCAGCTCGATCCATAAACAATCCAGGACCACTCCAAATGGGACCAAGCTCTAAAAATGAATCAAACCCAACTAGGTGCCACCCTTTGGGTGCCCAGTCTGCGCAATTCAACATGGGCGTCCAGCCTATCTATCAAACCCTAATTCACTCAAAACCTAATTCAGCCGCCTTGGGATGCATGGAACCTTATAGAAACATGAGATAATGAAGTCCTAGCCCCTCTAACTCGTCCCAAACCTCTATATAATGTCCTAACCTCATTTGCAAAAGGGGACTACCAAAAAAAAGAGAGAAAAGAGAGAAAATAAGAAGAAGGAACATAGCCACCATAAGAGAGAACCCTAGATCTAGAAAAGAAGAAGGGGAAAGGGAGAAGGAGGCTCTCATATCTTCAAGATCTAGAAGGAAGAGATTATCTAGAGCCATGTATTTCTGCAAAAGCTCTGGTCTAGGAACTTGAAGAACAAGATATAAATCGATATTCTTAGATCTCTTCCATTCCATTATAGTTCATAATCATTCTTGAGTAGAAATATGCTTAGGATCATGTATATGCCATAGATCTACATTAGGTTTTTGCTATTTTATTAGTAAGTCTAGTATTAATTCATCATCATGTTAGGAACACGCTTAGGTTCATGCAAGTAGTGTAGATCTGCATTAATTTCGTAATTCTGATTGCATAACTTGAGAAGAACTTGCATCTGCATCATCATCCTCATCATTTAAATCGGGTAGATCATAAAGAGCTCTAAACAGACAGGCTGGGCGCTACCCTCTGGGCGCCTAACCTCTGTGAGACAGGCTGGGCGCCTACCCTTCTGAGATAAGGATTTGGGCATTAGATTTCCATTTCTGAATCGTTTTCTTGTAGATTTGCTGATTGCATAATTAGTGGTTCGCATTAGGGCATCTGCATCAGTCACTGAATATTGGGAATTGTGCCAAAAATATTAAGAATTTCGTGCATTCATTGCAGTTCGTTGAAAATCCTGACTGAGCAGGGTACACGCCACAGGTGTGGCGCCCAAGTGGACTTCTCCACTTTCACGTGCAATTTCCAATCTTCTGCATTTGATTCATGTAGGAATTGCATAGCAATAATATGTTTTCTTGTTTGATGGGTTCTAAAGAATTATCATTTCTATCACACATAATATTGTAGGATCATTCGAATCATAGTCATAAAAAAATCCAAAAAAAAAAAAAAAAAATTGTAAAACATAAAATCACTTCTTCTCTTTCCTTACTCTCTAGTAAATTAGAGAAGAAACCTAAAACAAATCAAAAGACATCCAAAAAAATTAAAAAATAATAGGCAGATAGTCTAGGTTATCAAATTTCATGCCTAAGTAAGTTAAAACCCTAAAATTAAATAAAACATTATATTTAATTAACCTAAAAATCATCAAATCATTAAAACCCTAAAACAAAGAATCTTAATTAATTTGAGCGGAGATCGGATTAAAAAATCACTAAAATTAATCAGCGAACCCAAACTGTTAGGATACGCTCCTCCCACTTAGAGGCTAGCTTGCTCATTCACTAAAAGCCCCTAATTAAGGATTAAATCTGATTAATTAAGACCCTGTACAGTAAACACCTTTAATTCAAAAGATCTTAAAACCTTTATTAATTCAGACTAAAAACAACTAAAAGAACTCTAAAAGCCTCAAAACCTTAAAATAGATAGTTTGGGTGCCACCCCTTGGGTGCCAAGCCTGTCAAGTTCGCCTGGGCACTACCCTTTAGGTGCCCAGCCTGTTCAATTATCGAGAAACTTCAGTTGAAAGTAATTAAGACTTTAACCTAATCCTAACTAATACAGTAAAACACTTTTAACTTAAAAGACCTGAAACCTTAATCAATTCGGACTCAAATCAACTTAAAAAACAGAAAACCGACCCAAACCTCAAGACAGTCAGCCTAGGTGCCACCCTTTGGTCGCCTAGCCTGTGAAATCCACTTATGCCCCACCCCTTGGGTGTGCCTAGGCTATCCATTCCTTGAAAACCTCCATTAAAGATCTAACTTATTTAATTAAGATCTAATTCATCCCCAATTGAATATGAAGAAGCATTTCACATCAAAATACATCAATTCCCATAAAAATTCAATCGTGAATTAACCTAAGGATCACCGAACCGATCCAAACCTCAAGACAGTCAACCTGGGTGACGCCCCCTGGGCGCCCAGCCTGTCTAATTCATAATTGAACAAAAAAAGATATTTCCCATCAAAATACATCAAGTCCCATAACAATTCAATCTTAAATTAACCTAAAAAACACAAAACCAACCAAAACCCTAAAACAGTCAGTTTGGGTGCCCATCCTGTCAAATTCACTTGGGTGTCACCCCCTGGGCGCTGTTGACACCAAAAAAGTCACTATGTCTCATCAACATGAAGAAGCCTCGTGAAGCTGCATCCTGCTAAAAATAGGCAAGGCTACTTCAAGCATCAGATCTTTTCAGAATCAGTCAGAAACTGAGAGATCCTTCAAGACAGCTAAAAGAGGGGTACACCTGAGGTTTCGGGTCATTCCGACAGCGTTTGGCCTAACTTCACTGCTCTGACAGCTAAACAAGCGCTCCCGGCGGCGACATCATCAAAGACACCAAAACTTTGATCAGAGCCTACGGATGACTGCAGAATGTCTCCAAAGGGCTCCATGCCAAATTTCAAATCAAATCGACAGTGTTTGACCCTCCACCAATGCTCGAGCAGCAAAATCAAGCCTCCCGGCAGCGGGAACCACCGAAGCCATCACTCATCAAACCAAATACATGAGTGGCTTCAACATGCTTTCAAAAGGCTGCACGTCGAATTTCAGGTCATTCCGACAACATTTGACCAGGTTTCGATGCTCCGAGAGAAATCAAGCCTATCGGCGGCGGAGCAACCCGGGACCATGACATCCAAAACGGAGCCCATGGAACGTCTCAAAATGACTCCAATAGGCTCCCCGTCAAATTTCAGGTCAATCGGACATCGTTTGACCACATATCAAAGCTCGACATTTTCCCCGCAGCAAAATCAAGTGAAGCATCGATGGGACCCCAAACGGATTCAAAACTCAAATAAAAGTCCATGGTTGGTCCTATCCAATGCTCAAGAAGCTTCACCTCAATTGTCAGGTCATTCCGACATCGTTTGACCCAGTTTTGACGCTTGACGGAAAATCGGCCACAAAGTCTTCAGCTTTCCCGAGAAATGGGAAACTTTGTGCTCCGATTTCGTGCGGGTTCTCGTCAAGTTTTCTCCAAGAAAATGAAGTCAATAATTGAGGAAAATTGTCAAGAAAAATACAGAAGAAAAAAGGAACGAAAAAGACAGAAAATCGGCCGAAAACGAAGCTCGGCGACCAAAGGGCAAAAACCCCTAAGGTTGCCGGCGACCCTGCAAATCCGGGTCGCCGGATTTTGCACCAAAATGTCCGTTTTTCGATGGTTTTCGCGTTTCGGGTGTTCCGGCCTCTGTGATTTTCGGAAAATCCAAATTTTGATGCTTGAAAACCACTGATCTTCGTCGACATCTCGGATCCGCCGTCAAAAGCATGAAATCATCACCGATCGCCTCAAGATCGCCAACCGGCTGACCAAGAAAGTGCACTTTCTGTCCGACCGATCGTGAAATCGACAAGACAGATGTCACTGGCCCACCAACATCAATAAATGTCTGAAATTGCATCGCAATCCGACATCGAACAATGCGTGGATCCACCTGTGATGATCGCAAGAAGAATCTCAAAAGGCACATCGCGGCCCGCGACTCTTCACATGCCCTGGCGACCACTTAATGACGTTAATTGACCCATTTATGACAACTTAATGCGGTCATTAACTCATTATTTTGGACGGCCCAATCAGATTCAAGCATTTGGGAGTTACAAATCCAAGTAATCATGGCATTAAACCCATGAAACTCCCATCATCATGAAGCATAAAGGCAATTAAAAGCCCACTACCTTCATCGGCCAATCACAAGCCATGAAAAAGGAGTTACAAAATCAACTTGTAACTCCTCATCAATTCTTTCATCATGGCCATCAATGCCAATAAACACCTCATGGCTACCAAAAGCCTATAAAAGGAGGTCCATTCCAAGAAGAATGCAGGGATGAAAATAGATCCCAAGTGCAAGCTCTGAAAATCCAGAAAATCCAAGAGAGAAACGAAGTTCTACTACTTTGCTCCCGGAAGCACCACAAGGTGATCAACGTCCCTTGGGGGGCCACCCCCCCAAGGTCACCTCCTCCTTCTCCAACATGGCCTAAACGCCGCTTTTCAGCCCGTTTACTCGGTTTTTCATTGGATATAGGACCTTGTCTTGGTCCTTGTCCTTTAAAAAATTGAGGTTAGGAGCCAAGCCAAAGAATCAAAGCATCACATGTTCTCATTTGAAGGACGATGGCGAAGCCCACACATGACTTGCGACCGTCGATCTCAACGTGTCCCCACAATCTCCTGAGAAGTTAGATCCCTCTTCTTACTTTTCTATTATAGTTTGTATTTCTTAAAGAGAATCACAATTCTTGTCTTTCACATTTGATGAGTTTTGTAAAATCGCCTTTCACGGCAAAATCGCCTTTTACGGCAAACAAACAAAAACGCCTCCTACGACATTCTAAAAAAAAAACAAACTTGTCTCTTTTCTGAATATTAATGCAATTTGAAAAGTTAGAAAAAAGGATTGATTTCCTTTCCACTTGTGAAGGTGAATCTCCCGATTATCACCATTCCAAATTTCAAGTAGAAAGTAAATCTGGCATACCCGTACAAAAATGTTGATGCCCGAGATCTTCCCTCCTCCGCCGAGACCCAGGTCAGCCCCCGGGGTGCGGAGGGAGAGGATGGAAGATTCCCCCCCTTTTTTCGGGTCCATCAAGTTGGCATACCCGGTGGGACACGTTGACTTGAGAACGTGATGCTTTGATCCCTTATCTCCTTTCTAGTTGGTGGCCTATGTTGCATCTCGCATCTAAAAAAAAACATGAGATGGGATTTCAATTGTTCTTTCTCACTTTAAAAAAAAGAAAACAAATCTGATATCTTTTTCTTAAAAACTCAACTTTGAGAAATTTTGATCCTTCCCTCTTCGAACTTGATAGCTCACAGAAATGTTCGCAGCTATCGTTCATATCGGGGATTGGGCCATCTTTTCTCTTTGATGAGTCCAATTGGGATTTCACAAAAAAAAAAAAAAAAAACACTTTCATTTCAAACTCTTTCAAAAAAAAAAAAAATGATCTCTCTTTCTCAAGATTCAACTTTGAGAAATTTTGATACTCTCCTCTTTGAACTTGATAGCTCACAGAAATGTTCGCAGCTATCGTTCATATCGGGGATTGGGCCATCTTTTCTCTTTGATGAGTCCAATTTTGATTTCAAAAAAATTATAAATTCAAAAAAAATTTAGTTTTCTCTCTTTTGCATTCAAATTTGAGAAACCTTGGTTCCTTCCCTTTCGGATTTAGCGCTCGCAGAAATATTGAGCCTTTGTTCGGATTGGAACACCATTCGTTCTCTTTGATGAGTTTATTAAAAACCTTTCAAAAAAGAGTAAAAAAAAAGATTTCAAAAAAAAAAAAAAACACTAAGGTTCCACCAATTGCGTTCTTTGACCAAAGTGGATGTAAGAAAAGCCTTGTCCAGAGTGTGGAGACAGCTAGATTGTTCGAGGCAAGGGTCTTCCAAACAGGTTCATTAAGTAATCCTGTCCTTACCTGGGGGCTGATCTATCTACTAAGGTTTCATAAGATCGAATTGGAAATCTATGTGCACCTTTCAAAAAAAAATTCTCTAAAAAAAAAAAAATTTAAAAAAAAAAAACTTCCGTCACTTTGAATTCAGAGTTGAGAAATCTTGGTTCTTTCCCTTTTGGATTTAGCGCTCGCAGAAATGTTGAGCCTTGTTCGGAATGGAACACCATTTGCTCTCTTCGATGAAATTCAATCTTGACCTTTCAAAAAAAAAAAAAACTTCCGTCACTTTGAGTTCAGAGTTGAGAAATTTTGGTTCCCTCCCTTTCGGATTTAGTGCTCGCAGAAATGTTGAGCCTTTGTTCGAAATGAAACACCATTTGCTCTCTTTGATGAATTCAATCTTGACCTTTAAAAAAAAAAAAAACTTTCGTCATTACTGGATTCACATCCGAGAAATTCTGGTTCCTTCCTTTCTGAATTTAGCGCTCGCAGAAATGTTGAGCCTTTGTTCGGATTGGAACACCATTTGCTCTCCTTTATGAATCCAAATTTTGACCTTTCAAAAAAAATCCCATCTCGTGTCCTTTCCAAGGATACGATTTGCAACATTTGTGCCTAGCAGTGCTAGTACGCCCTTTCGGGTCTACTGTATTCGTGACCGACACATTTGTATCTCCAACCTTATATCATTTTACCTCGAGTGAGCCTTACTTCTCGGTAATTTGAATTAAGGTCTACAATTGCTTCTAGCAGTCACTGGAACGCTCACTCTGAGCCTACCATACTTGCATTTTAGAACAATTGTATCCTCTATGGCTTTTTGCCTTCCTCATCGTCCTTGGGTTGGGCTATGTCCCCTCAAGTGATTTGAAAAGACAAAACCGTAGTTGTTCTCCATTTACGATCACCATATTCTTGTGATTACTAATGGATTTGGTCTTCTTTCAGAAGTTTTCCAAAACTAACAATGGCAGCTTCATTGACCATCACTTTCGATGATAACAAGTACCAGCTTATGCTTCAAGACAAGCAAAACAAGCATAAGCGCCTTGCCAGTTGCCGAAGTGTCATCTCCCTCGACAACTCTCCAAACACCGGGTCAACTTCAACTCCCCGGACCATCGTCTTCAGATCGCTGGGACCATTCCCACTTCTCGCAGAAGACACTGTACCTGCCAAGAAGCAGAAAACCGCCCCGCAACGTGTCACTAAAATGGCACCAAGGGCGAACACCAAGAAGCCTGAAGCTCGTGGCGTTCCCACGAAGCCTCAACCCACAAGAAACCAGGTTTACACCAAAACTTGGTCCCCGAGATCTTCGCCAAAGCAACGGAGGTCCAAAACATCTACAAAGCCAGCATACCTGGCCCCTCTCAAGGAGAATCGGTTCTACCCTCTCTCTTACATGAAAGAGGAGAAACCTACCCTCCATCCAAAAAACAAACAAAATCATCATGAGCCGGCTTGCTCCTACAAGTCCAAAATCAAATCCTGCATCGTTAGGCCTACACAAAAACATGCTGAAGCCTGTACTCCCGTGAGTCGACCCTTCATCTCAATAGGGGCCGAGCTCGCAAAATTCAAGTCTTCATTGCGACAGGCAAAGGACCGCGTCCAGATTCTGTCCTTGCCCAGCTTCAAAGAAGATAAACTCGGCTGCTGCGCACGAGGGACTACATCCTTCATCGCCAGAGCCCAGCCAGAGCTGACTGAAGCTCAAATTGCTCGTCGTATGCGTCGCCGCACTGCATATCGACAAAAGAGACTCGAGAAACAAAGAACCCAACGTTCTATTCTCCACGTCTCAAATAAATGGGTCGAAAAAGAAAGACCCGACCAATTCGTTGCTGTTCATATGGTTGGCAAAACCAGAAAACGCCAGAAGTCAGCAACCAAAATCAGTGTTAGACGTCTGGTGACTCGCAGCGTCTCCCGGACACGAACACATCTAGAAGAATCCTCCACTCCTCCAAGCCAAGGACACCGGAGTAACCACTCTTCAGATTCTTCATCCAGAAGAATGAGCCCCAGCTCAGCCACCAGGACGATTTCTTCGTTTGAATCCCGAGGAATGAACGTCTTGGCTACAAGTTCTTAGCCGCCTCCACAGCATGACGATGTAACTGCACGCATCCAGCAGTTGGAGCAAGGACAACAGAGAATTGAGGCTCTGATGGAAAATTTGATTCTCACTCTACAGCGTCCATCACCTAACAATAAAACCCCTCCGAATCATGAAGATGATGAGGGTAATGCAGAAAACAATGAGTCACGCACCCTTACCAAAAAGAACGTGGACGATATCCTCGCAAAAGCAAAAGAAGAGGATACGTTGAAAGAACATGGGATCAAGCCAACCTACCCTTTATGGATGGACTCGGTTCCGTTCCCTGCAAAATTCAAACAACCTACTCTCCAGACATATACTGGGAAAGGTTTAGCCAGACAGCATGTCATCCATTTCAAGATCCTGACGGGAGCTATTGCGGATCAAGATGCCCTCAAGATTCGCCTCTTTGCAAGTACCCTAAAAGGTACAACCTTTGATTGGTACTCCACTCTGCCGGAGAACTTCATCCAGAACTAGGCTATGCTAAAGACACGCTTCCTGACCCACTTCCAAGGTGAGGATCATCCTGTTTCTATGGCTCAACTCTGTAGCCTAAAACAGGGAGAGAATGAGTCAATATACGACTTCATTCACAAATGGAAGGCAATGGCGTACAAATGCTCAAATGTGCTGCCACAAGCGTCGCTAGTCGACATCTGCCGTAACAATATGAGAGAAAAAATTCGCTCCATGATCATCGGCAACAAATCAAAGAACCTGGGAGAACTCCTCGAAGCTTCCATGGAAGCCGAAATGGTGATCAAAGACCTCAACAATCAGAAATCATCAAAGAAAGAGCCGACTGCTGTTACAACCTCAAAACCAAAGAAAAAGGAGGTTCTCAATGTGCAAACTAAGTCAGCTCCTCAACACCCAAAGAAACCTGTAAACAAAACTACAGGTAAAAGGCCTGAACTCTCTGATGCCTTCAAAGAACGTGTAGAAAAGAAATATCCGTTCGATGAAGATGTTGAAGAAATCTTTGAGGCTCTCCTAGCAAATGGCAAACTCATTTTGCCAGAGCCCAAAAGACCGGGAGATGTTGGCAAAACCAATGATCCCCGATACTGTCCATACCATCAGATGATCTCACATCCTCTCAATCAATGCTTCGTTGTGAAAGAGAAGATCAATGAGATGTGGAAAAACGGAGTCATAACCTTTGATAAAAACTATGGCCCCACCTTTGTCATCATGGTGTCATGTCGGCAAACTTCAAAGTCACCGAAGGAGAAGATCACTACTTCATTCAAGGTGATAAAAATGGCTCAAGCATCCCAAGAATTGGTTCCCTATCCAACATCAGATGGACAGCCTATATGGGTGCATCCCGATCTCCTAGATGATGAAAATTGGGAAATTGTCAAAACAAAATTGACCGCTCTACAGCGAAGGCAAGCCAAGAGACAACTCCGCAAGCTCAAACAGCAGCAGAAGTCTCAACCAAAACAAGAAGTCCTTGAAAAAGCAGAAACTTCTTCCACTGCTTCACTAGGGACGACGGAAGAATCTCTTCCCAAAACCTCCAAGGCGGTAAGAAAATTCACTCTTGATGATTTCATGCCACCTTTATACAAAAATGAAAATGTGCAGGGGGCATCATACTCTTGCAACTCGGTAGTTGGATTCTCCATGAATGGATACGAGTCCAGTAATACTGCCAGTGATATCGATGAGTGGGAAGAATCCCTTGAAACAGGAGAATACCTCTCCGACGAGGAATGGATTCCCGAGTCTCATCTTATGCCAGTAATCTGGTATAACCCATTGCAGCTACAAGGATCTTGGTCTGATGATGAAGAAGACCAGGACCCTGTTCAAGAAAACGCTGTTGATCCAGCACCAGCAAATGCTTCAGTGGAACCCAACATGGGCGAACCACAAGGAGCAAATGATGAAGAAGATTTGGCTCCCATGCCTGATCTTGAAGAATATACAAGAATCTTGCAACATCTTGCCATAGAGCAGGAGCAGGATCGCATTAATTTTCGTCATGATCCAGAACTGGAAGTCCTTGAAAATCAACGGGAACTTTCTCCCTCAACTCCTGAAAATGGAGAAAACAGTTGGATCGATGATCCTCTGACATATGAGGATGAGTCCGATTCCCAACAGTCTACACTGGGGGCATCTCCTGTCAGGATAACCTGCAATGCAATAGCTCAGGACGACAGTGCCTCTGAAGCTTCCGAAGACACGTACTCCCCAACCGGTAGCGTATCTTCCGGAGCTACATCCTCTCAGGTGACTTCCACTGAGATAACATCCTCTCAGCCCTCATCTCCTGAAGTTGTGACATCAGAGCTCAAGCCTCTCCCGATTGATCATCTTGAAGAAACTTCTGCCAATGAAATCTTCTTCAATGAAAACTCATTCAATTGGTCCCAGATACCCGATCCCACGGGCAATGTCTGGGCTAATAAAGAAAAGTTGCCGGCTGCTGTTCAGGACTTGTTCCCGGAAATTGCTCCGTGCAACACAACTACTGAAGACACCAATGCTGTTATAGAGACGTCTTCAGCAAAGGATCAACCTCTTGATCCTGAGAACGATCTTCCAAAAGAAGACCCTTCTCTAGAGGCTCTTGAAGTTGGTAGAGGTACCCGTTCTGGCCGGGATTACCACAAAAATTACAATCAACCCTCTTCTTCTTATGTAAATCCTTCGGGAAAGCAAGTTGTAAGCGCCCCAAGTGGCAATAATAATGAAAATGCAGGCCCGAAGGAGGCTTTCAAGTACGACTTGATTGAGCACTTCAAACACATACCTGCATGTCTGCACATCCTTGACTTATTACGAATGTCTCCACAAACTCGTGATAGTCTCATTTCAGAATTACAAAGGCTGAATGCAGATGTCGACAAACATGCCCCACAAGTCCTACAAATTGAAATGGACTATAGGGTCAAAAAATCAAATACTCCCTCAAAGGGAGAAAAGAAGAAAATTGAGGGATCAAGCAAAGAATGCCTCTTGGTACAAAAAGCAGCAAATGCAACAATTGCCTTTGACAAGGATGACCTCCTCCTAGGCGAAACAAAGCACAATCGTCCCTTGTACTTTACGGGGTACGTCAAAGAAATGCCAGTACACAGAGTTCAGATCGACCCAGGTTCTGCACTCAACCTCATCTCTACTTCGGCACTCGAAGAGCTGGGCATCCCACCTAGCAAGCTGAGTCACACGTCCGTATCCATCTTCGGATATGACGGTAGCGCTCAAAGGCCTATCGGCAAAATCAGGTTCAAATTGCAAATCGGTGATCTTATTTCTGAAGTCACCGTGTATGCGATAAGGACCCCTTCATGCTACAATATACTCCTTGGACGCCCCTGGATACATGAGAATGGTGTCGTCCCTTCAACTCTACATCAGTGCTTCAAGTTCGTTGGCAACGATGGCTTGATACATCGAGTGTTTGCAGACAAAAAGCCCTTCAAAGGCAGAGATGTCCATTTTGCAGATGCTCAAATGTATAAAGATGGAAAAGAAGAACAGGAGGAAAAAACAATTCGCTTTGTCGACAGTCTCCAGAAAGATAAAGGCAAGGCTCCTCAGCAACCATCGGAGGTAAACAAACCCTCCACCAAACTCGAAGTAAGCAGCCAAGCTCCCTTCGTCGTCTCCTTCAAATCTCCAAAGCCTTTGGTAATCATTACCAAAGTGAAGAAGACAAAACAAAAGACTGGGGGCAAGCTCACTGTCTCCTTTGTGTCTATTATGCATGACACAGACTCAGAGTCAGTGTTAGAAGATGACACAGCATCAACCCAAGCTGATACTCAGCAAGATCAGCCCGCTCTCAATCCATTGGAGACACCTGCAGACATAGAAGACCCTACGTCTGCTTCCTTTGTTATTCCGGCAACTTCGCCAAAAGAAAAAGCAATCTTCTCCCACAGATCGGGAGCATCTCCACTGAACTCTTTGCTTGAACCTTTCCTAAACGAAGGTATGCCTCAGCTATCCCTGTATAGTCCAATGACACAAGCTATCATGAAGAAAATGAGCTACGACGCTGAAAATCCGACTGGTTTGGGAGGTGGCCGTGGTATTCTCACACCATTGGAACCCACCCTGACCATTAGATTGGGGTTTATACTGGTAGCCACTATTATGGCCCCTGCTAAAAGTCAATTAGGGGTCAACACTGGCCCCCGCTATAAGTGATCTATAGCGATGCTTTTTTCCAACCCCCCAAGGTCCTCTCCTTCTGTCTCCATGGCTTAGACACAGCTTTTCAGCCCATCTACTTAGATTTTTATTAGATACAGGACCTCCTTTGGTCCTTTTTCTATAAAAATATGAGGTTTAAGCCGAGCCAAGAGAATCAAAAGCATCATTCGTTATCATCTAAAGGATGACGACGAAGCCCAAACATGACTTGCGACCGTCAATCTAAACGAGTTCCCGCAATCTCATGTGAAGTTAGATTCCATTTTCTTTCTTCTCATTGTATTTTGTATTTTTACAAGAGACACACAAAAAAAAAAAGTCTTGTCTTTTCTTTTGATGAGAGTTGTAAATCGCCTTTTACGGCAAAAACATCCTTTTCATGGCAAATAAATGAAAATCGTCTTTCACAACATCCAAATTCAAATTATGTCTCTTTTCTTAACACATGTTCAATGAAAGCTAGATAAAAGTTAATTTTCTTTTCTACTTGAGAAGGTGGATCTACGGACTACCGCTTATTATTTTCCAGTAGAAAATTTGGCGTACCCATATACAAAAAAATTGACGTTTCTCCGGTCATGAAAGGGTTGGACCCCACGGGTCCCACATCCGCTTACCCCAGTAGTCCAGCGATCGATTTGCGAGCTATCAGAGTCTAGGTCAAGGTAACTAAGTTTTCAATATGGTTCAGTTATCTAGAAGGTTCTGTTTAAGTTCATTTTAATCTAGAATTCGAAATTAGATCAAAATGACAATTTGGTGTATCAGGTAGGGATAGGTACCCAGGGGACGGAGCCTATCTTGACAGTTCATATTTTTCAAACTTCTTGATCTCTTTTCGAAATTCCGATGGGCTTTAAGGGCTATGTTTTGGTCCGGTGAATTGTTTTAATGTTATGGGATGTTTTGCTAAAGTCAATTTTGAATCAAAATTCAAAATGTAATTGAAGATCACAATTTGATGTTTAAAACAGGGATAGGCGCCCAGGGTGTGGAGCCTATTCTAACAGTTTGTGTTTTTTATGACTTTCGAGGTAATTCACTTATATTCCAGATTCCAATGGGCTCCAACTGATGAATTTTAATGTTTCAGATTGTTTTAAGTCTCTGATGCTCAAAGGTCAAAGTGATTTGGATCCGGAAATTGAAACAAAGTCGAGAATTCACGTTTCAATGCAAATGAAGGGATTGGCACCAAAGGGGAGGCGCCCAGGTGAACTGTCCGTGAATTTCAAGTATTCCAGATAGGACTTAATTACTGTTCTTTTTTCCCGGAGATTGTTTTAGGTTCTAGTCTTAGTTAATTTAAGTTATATGGTGTTTAATATTTGGTCTTCAGTTGAATTGATAAATTAGGGTAGAGATGTAGGCTAGGCATCACAGGGGTGGAGTCTATGTTGTTGTTTGTTGGTTTTTAAGGTTTTTGGGTATTTTAAGGTTATGTTTAGATTGAATCTTTATAGGATTGGATGAATTTTGGTAAGAAGTGTATTTTCATACTCAATTGGGATTGGTTTGAATGTCAATTAATTAGGCTAAGTTGTTAATTGGGCTTTTTCTGAAAATGGGCATGCTGGGCGCCCGAGGGGTGGTGCCCAAGTGAATTTGACAGGTTGGGCACCCAAAAGGTGGCCCCAAGCTGACTGTCTTGAGGGTTTTTGTCAGTTTGGTGGTTTTTAGGTCAATTCAAGATTGAATTTATATGGGACTTGGTGTGTTTTGATGGGGGATGTCTCTTAGCTTTCAATTAGGATTGAATTAGATCTTAATTAATTGAGTTTAATCTTCAATTGAGGGTTTTTCAGGGAATGGGAAGGCTAGGTGCCTAGGGGATGGTGCCTAAGTGGATTTGATAGGCTAGGCGCCCAGGGGGTGGCGCCTAAATGGATCTGCTTTAGGGTTTGGGTCGGTTTTGTGTTTTTTAAGTTGGTTTAAGTCCGAATTGATTAAGGTTTTAGGTGTTTTAAGTTAAAAGTATTTTACTATATTAATTGAGATTAGATTAAGGTCTTAATTTATTAGGTTTAGTTTTTAATTGACTTAGGGAATGAGGGGGTCGAGCGCCCATAGGGTGGCGCCCAGGTGGACTTGACAGGCTGGACGCCCAGGGGGTGGTGCTCAGGTTGACTGTTTTAGGTTTTAGGGGTTCTTTTGGTTATTTTTAGTTCGAATTAATTAAGGTTCTAAGTATTTTAAGTTAAAAGTGTTTTACTATATTAATTGGTGTGAGACTAGGGTCTTGATTAATCAAATTTAATTCTTAATTAAGGTTTTTTTTTTTTTTTTATGAATGAGCAAGCTAGGCTCCAAAGGGCAAGAGCTTATCCTAACAATTTGGGTTCCCTAATTAATTTAAGTGATTCCTTAATCCGATTTTTAGTTCAAATTAATTAAGACTCTCTATTTTAGGGTTTTTAATGATTTAGTTAATTCTTATGTTAATTAATTTCTAATTAATCTTAGGAATTGAGTCGGATCTCAATTAATTAGGTTTGATTTTTAATTAAGGGTTTTTAGTGGATACGCAGGCTTGGCGCCTGATGGACCCGAAAAAGGGGGGGAATCTTCCGTCCTCTCCCTCCGCACCCCGGGGGCTGACCTGGGTCTCGGCGGAGGAGGGAAGATCTCGGGCATCAACATTTTTGTACGGGTATGCCAGATTTACTTTCTACTTGGAATTTGGAATGGTGATAATCTGGAGATTCACCTTCACAAGTGGAAAGGAAATCAATCCTTTTTTCTAACTTTTCAAATTGCATTAATATTCAGAAAAAAGACAAGTTTGTTTTTTTTTAGAATGCCGTAGGAGGTGTTTTTGTTTGTTTGCCGTAAAAAGGTGATTTTGCCGTGAAAGGCGATTTTACAAAACTCATCAAATGTGAAAGACAAGAATTGTGATTTCTTTTGTCTCTTTAAGAAATACAAACTATAATAGAAAAGTAAGAAGAGGGATCTAACTTCTCAGGAGATTGTGGGGACACGTTGAGATTGACGGTCGCAAGTCATGTGTGGGCTTCGCCATCGTCCTTCAAATGAGAACATGTGATGCTTTGATTCTTTGGCTTGGCTCCTAACCTCAGTTTTTTAAAGGACAAGGACCAAGAGAAGGTCTTATATCCAATGAAAAACCGAGTAAACGGGCTGAAAAGCCGCGTTTAGGCCATGTTGGAGAAGGAGGAGGTGACCTTGGGGGGGTTGCCCCCCAAGGGACGTTGATCACCTTGTGGTGCTTCCGGGAGCAAAGTAGCAGAACTTTGTTTCTCTCTTGGATTTTCTGGATTTTTAGAGCTTTCACTTGGGATCTATTTTCATCCCTGCATTCTTCTTGGAATGGACCTCCTTTTATAGGCTTTTGGTAGCCATGAGGTGTTTATTGGCATTGATGGCCATGATGAAAGAATTGATGAGGAGTTACAAGTTGATTTTGTAACTCCTTTTTCATGGCTTGTGATTGGTCGATGAAGGTAGTGGGCTTTTAATTGCCTTTATGCTTCATGATGATGGGAGTTTCATGAGTTTAATGCCATGATTACTTGGATTTGTAACTCCCAAATGCTTGAATCTGATTGGGCCGTCCAAAATAATGAGTTAATGACAGCATTAAGTTGTCATAAACGGGTCAATTAACGTCATTAAGTGGTCGCCAGGGCATGTGAAGAGTCGCGGGCCGCGCTGTGCCTTTTGAGATTCTTCTTGCGATCATCACAGGTGGATCCACGCATTGTTCGATGTCGGATTGCGATGCAATTTTAGACATTGATTGATGTTGGCGGGCCGGTGACATCTGTCTTGTCGATTTCACGATCGGTCGGACAGAAAGTGCACTTTTTTGGTCAGCCGGTTGGCGATCTTGAGGCGATCGGTGATGATTTCATTCTTTTGACGGCGGATCCGAGATGTCGACGAAGATCAGTGGTTTTCAAGCATCAAAATTTGGATTTTCTGAAAATCACAGAGGCCGGAACACCCGAAACGCGAAAACCATCGAAAAACGGACACTTTGGTGCAAAATCCGGCGACCCGGATTTGCAGGGTCGCCGAGCGACCATGCACCCAGGGTCTCCAGCGACCCTGGGCCAGGGTCGCCGGCGACCTTAGGGTTTTTTGCCCTTTGGTCGCCGAGCTTCGTTTTCGGCCGATTTTTCGTCTTTTTCGTTCCTTTTTTCTTCTGTATTTTTCTTGACAATTTTCCTCAATTATTGACTTCATTTTCTTGGAGAAAACTTGACGAGAACCCGCACGAAATCGGAGCACAAAGTTTCCCATTTTTCGGGAAAGCCGAAGACTTTGTAGTCGATTTTCCGTCAAGCGTCGAAACTGGGTCAAACGATGTCGGAATGACCTGACAATTGAGGTGAAGCTTCTTGAGCAGTTGATAGGACCAACCATGGACTTTTATTTGAGTTTTGAATCCGTTTGGGGTCCCATCGATGCTTCACTTGATTTTGCTGCGGGGAAAATGCCGAGCTTTGATATGTGGTCAAACGATGTCCGATTGACCTGAAATTTGACGGGGAGCCTATTGGAGTCATTTTGAGACGTTCCATGGGCTCCGTTTTGGATGTCATGGTCCCGGGTTGCTCCGCCGCCGGTAGGCTTGATTTTCTCTCGGAACATCGAAACCTGGTCAAATGTTGTCGGAATGACCTGAAATTCGACGTGCAGCTTTTTGAAAGCATGTTGAAGCCACTCATGTATTTGGTTTGATGAGTGATGGCTTCGGTGGTTCTCGCTGCCGGGAGGCTTGATTTTGCTGCTCGAGTATTGATTCAAACGCTGTCGATTTGACTTGAAATTTGGCATGGAGCCCTTTGGAGACATTCTGGAGTCATCCGTAGGCTCTGATCAAAGTTTTGGTGTCTTTGATGATGTAGCCGCCGGGAGCGCTTGTTTAGCTGGTGGAGCAGTGAAGTTAGGCCAAACGCTGTCGGAATGACCCGAAACCTCAGGTGTACCCCTCTTTTAGCCGTCTTGAAGGATCTCTCAGTTTCTGACTGATTCTGAAAAGATCTGATGCTTGAAGTAGCATTGCCTATTTTTAGTAGGATGCAACTTTACGAGGCTTCTTGATGTTGAGGAGACATAGTGACTTTTTTGGTGTCAACAAATGCCCCCTCGAGGTACAGCGACGAGTAGCTTTTGGAGTCGATGTGCCTCGAAGAGAAACTTGGAGGAGAGATTCCAACTTGACCAAGAGTCTTGAGCATTTTTTTTTTTGAATAGCCTTCTGAGTTTCCGGGGGAATTTTATGGTAGTGAGAGGGATCACGTACCATCTCAAGGCAAAGTTTTGAAAATGACATGGGGTGTTTGGATTTTGGGTTTTGGATTTTGGTTTTTGACCTTGTGACCTAACAAGCTGTATGTGGCAGGTTAGGGGGTCGAGGTTTGATTTTGATTTTGACCTTGTGACCCAACAAGCTGTATGTGGCAGGTTGGGGGGTCAGATTTGGTTTGTTGGTTTTGGATTTTGATTTTGGTTTTGGTCTTGTGACCTAACAAGTTGTATGTGGCGAGCTAGGGGACCGGAATTTGGTTTTGTGAAATGTCAATTTCAAGATTTTGGCTCAATTTGGTTCAGGAGGTAGGATGGTTTGGTTTTTTGGAAACTCATGAGGCTTTCTTTTCTCCTTTTTTTTGAATGGTCCCATCAACTCAAAAGAGGCATGGGACTTTTTTGCTCTTTTTTTTTTTTTTTTGCTCTTGGTAAGAGGAATATTTTGACTAAAAAGCCACTCTTAGTGCCTAGGTGGTCAAACCTGGCTCATATGGGCTAACCCATGGGACCTTAGGCTTTGGAGATGGCCTAGATCTCATATGGTGTCATATTTGTAAAGAATATCTAAAATATCTCTTTTGTGTAGAGAATACCTAAAAATATCTTTACTTGGAGAGAATTTCTCAAGTTTTCTTTTTGTGGAAAGATTCTCTCAAAATATCTTTCTTTTTCGGAAAGTAGCTAAATTTTAGCACTTACCTCCTTTCTTTCTCTTTGTTTCCTCTTTTGGCTTGCTCTCTTCTATAAAAGCAAGAGGGTTGGTGCTTTTGCTCCATTGCTTTCTTTTGCAAGAAATCTTCAAGAGTGCTCTCCAAGATAATAAGTGCTTTCTCTTCTTCAAGGATCTCCAAGCTTTTCTTCTTCTTCTCCATCAATGGCTTCAAGTAAGTTTTCTTCCACAACAAGAATCTCCATTGTAGAAGTAGCTTCTTCATTTTTTTCTTCTTCGTTTTCTTTTCTTTTCCTTTTTTTTTTCTTCAAGCACGTTTTTCTCTTTTTTTTTTTCGTGCTTCTTCTCCTCTTTTTTTTTCTTTCACACGCTGATTTTTTTTTGTCAGCATTTCTTTTTTTTTTTTTTGTGCCGTCATTCGCTGACATGTAGCTTTTGTTTTCTTGTTAGCTTACTTGTCAGATGATTCCGACGATTTTGAGCCATCCATGAATGCAACCTTTGACGATGCTTCGGATGAGCTCAAAGAGGCAGAGAGTACTCCGCCGGTCGTTGGAGCAGGTATTTTTACAATAATAATCTTGATATATTTTTTGCAAGATTATATTCATACCTTTTTGTCTTTTTACTTGATAGATTGTGGAGCAGCAGGAGAGATTCCTCCGTCTTCTTTAGAGCTAGAACAGGGGATACCTGCGGCTGATGCAGAAGTAGGGGCATCTTCCACTTTCAATGAGTCAGCTTCTTCCGTTGGAAAGAGTTTATTGATTACTCTTCCAATGGAGCATGACGTGGGCAGTCGGGCACCAGAGCATGGCGAATCCTCATCTGCACCGCACCTTCAGTATGCTAGGAAAGGTGTTGAAGACTGTCTTGAGCTCATGGGTTGAGACTCTTTCTTCAGGTCATTTGGAAACTGGTTTTGGCATGATCAAGCATGTGCAGGACATCTTCGCTGATAGCAAAGAAGTCGGTCTGGACATTGCAAGCGGCAAGGATTTTGTTGAGGAGATCATCACCTTGGGGAGCAAATGGACTGAGATCAAGAGTTTCCCGGATCGTGACTTCTTTGATGAGATGTTCATAAAACCTTCCAGCAAAGTCAAAGCTGAGCTGACTGAGGTCACGAAGACTCGGAGGCAGATCGTTCAGGAGAAGAACGTTACCGAGTTATCCATCATGGGGCTGAGGCAAGACTTGGACAGCCTTGATAAGGAGGTCATCGAGGCTAGGCAGCGTCTTGAGCTTTTAGAGGAGGAAGCTGCTGCCAAATGGACCGCCATTGTGGAGGCTCGTGACAAGGAGGGAACTCTCATTCGCCAGGTTGAGGAAGCTGAAGGTAATGTTCGGAGGAAGACTCAGGAGCATGAGCAATGGCAAGTCCTCTGGGAAGAACTTCCTCGTGCTGCAGATGGGTCACGACATTCGGCCGCGTTTTATGGGGATATTTTAAAGAAGCGTGGCCTAAAAACTTTGGAAGTTAAGGCCAAGGGTCTGCTTGAGGAGTTGAACCTTTGGTTGAAGACCATGTCGGATTAGGCTCTTGAGTTGTAACAAACTCTTTTTCCTTCTTCTTCTTTTTTTTTGGTACCTCCATGTATAAACGGTTTTGGTACTATATTTTGTATCCCCTTCCTTTCACTTAAATCATTTTTTGATGAAAACAATTTTGAGTAAAAGTTGATGGGAATGTTTGTTTTGAATTTGATCAAAAGGTTGTCATTTTGTGAAAATATTTTGTCAAAGAGTTGTTTTGGGCATGAAAGTCAATTTTGTGGCGAAAAGCCTGGTTTTTTATGGCTTAAAAACCAAATTTTGGATGAAAGCCTAATTTTGTGGCGTAAGAGCCAAAATTTGTTTTGCGGCATGGGAGCCAAAATTTGTTTGTGGCATGGGAGCCAAAAATTTTGAGATGGCATTAGAGCCAAAGTTTTTTTTGAATGGTGTGAAAGCCGATTTTTTGAATGGCATAGGAGCCGAGTTTTGTTTTGTGGCATAGAAGCCAAATTTGTTTGTGGCATGAGAGCCAAAAACTTTTGTTTGTGGCATGAGAGCCAAGGTTTTTGTATGGCATGAAAGCTGATTTTGGCATTTATAGCCGAAAATTTTTTTGTTTTGGCATTTATAGTCGACTTTTGGCGTTTATAGCCGGATTTAGCGTTTATAGCCGAGTTTTGGCGTTTATAGCCGAATTTGGCGTTTATAGCCGAGTTTTGGCGTTTATAGCCGAATTTTGTTTTGTTTTGTTTTGTTTTGGCATAAGAGCCAGATTTTTGAAAACCAAGTTTTGTTTTGTTGGCATGAAAGCCGATTTTGGCATTTATAGCCGAATTTTTTTTTTGTTTTGGCATTTATAGCCAAAAAAAATTTGTTTTGGCATTTATAGCCGGATTTTGGCGTTTATAGCCGAGTTTTGGTTTTCAAAATGCAGGTATCGACTAAATGTCGCCTCCCCGCTGAATGGTCTTGCAAGTATCAATGGAATGTCGCTTCCTTGCTCATTCGGTTTTACGAGTATTGATGGAATGTCACTTCCTCGCGGGCTGGGTTTTGCGAGTGTCGATGGAATGTCGCTTCCTCGCGAATTGGGGTGCAAATATCGACTAAGCGTCGCTTCCCTGCTTTTCCCAAAACTTTTGGTTTTGCGAGTACTGACTTAATGTCGTTTCCCCGCGATTTTTGAAATTTTAGGTTTTCTCGAACCATTTGAAGTTTGGGTTATGGATAGCAACTGGTATGTTGCGTCTCCACGATTTTTGAAATTTGGGTTGTGGATATCAACTGGTATGTTGCTTCTCCATGATTTTTGAAATTTGAGGTTTTCTCGATCCATTTGAAATTTGGGTTGTGGATAGCAACTGGTATGTTGCGTCTCCACGATTTTTGAAATTTTGTAAGTATCGAATGGGGTTCGCATCCTTTCGGTTTTTGGGTTTTGCGAGTATCGACTAAGTGTCGCTTCCCCGCGGTTTTTAAAAAAAACCATTTTTTTTTGTTTAGAGACACAAGGGTCATAAATTTTGACTTAAAACCATTTTGGTTGTAAAAGCCGGGGCGAACTAGGGTGAAAGTTCTTGAGTCCTGGTTTTTGTTTCAAACTATGAATTTTTGGGTTCAAGGATTGAAAATTTTGGTCAAGTCTGGGAAGAGGCTCCTAAATTTGGATTTTTGGATTTTGATTGATTTTTTTTTTTTAACAATGAACGCTGAAAGTAAGCATTGTTTTGAGAGAGTTTTTTTGGAAACTTCAACATAAAGATGAAAATTTCAAAAGGGGTGGGTTTGACGAGCAAGTACATTGGAAATAGGCTTTGGCCGTGTAGATATTGCTCTGACCCATTTGAGGAAGTCTTCAAGGGTAGTACCGCTTCAAGAACTTGCCGTTGATGGGCAGCATACATCTGTCTCCTTCCATGTTTAGAAGAGCGTATGCACTGTTGGAGAAGACTTTGTCGATGACGAAGGGTCCCTCCCATTTTGGTTCGAATTTGCGTTTGGATTTGTAGGCAAAGACTATGGGTCTTTTTACTGCAAGAACCAAGTCACCCTTTTTGTAGGCGCGTTGCCTGACCTTTTTGTCGAAAGATCCTGCCATGCGTACTTGGTACAACTCAATGCTTTGTAGAGCTTCAAGTCGTCTTTCATCGAGATTATCCAGCTCTTGGAGTTTCAATTTGATATTGCTTTCTTGCGTCATGTCATTTTGCAAAGATACCCCTAAGGAAGGAATTTGTACTTCTAAAGGGACAACAGCTTCGCATCCATAGACCAAAGAGAATGGTGTACTATGAGTTGGTCCTCGAACGGTGGTTCGATAGGCCCACAAAGCTTCTAGTAGTTTGTCGCCCCAGTCTCTTTTGTGACTAGAGACCATTTTTTTGAGAATTTTGCAGAGTGTCTTGTTGAAGGCTTCTGCTAGTCCGTTCGCTGCTGGATTATATGGAGTCGAAGGACAACTTTGGATTTTATACTTGTCGCAAAACCTGTAGAATCTGTGATCCCGGAATTGTGGTTCGTTATCATGGGCGAATCTTTTAGGTATGCTGAAGCGACAAATAACGTTGGTGCGCAAGAACTGAAGGAGTGATGAAGTCTTCATTTCGCTGAGCGCAAATGCTTCTGACCACTTGGAGAAATAATCCGTAGCGGCGAAGATAAAGCGATGACCTTTGCTTGATGGGGGAGAAATAGGACCTATGATGTCCATACCCCAGGTTTCGAAAGGCCATGAGATTGCTGTTGGATGTAGCCATTCTGGAGGCATGTGGACATAATCTCCGTGAATCTGGCATTTTTGGCAGCGCTTGGCAAATTGCATTGCATCAGCTACCATGGTAGGCCAATAGTAATCTAGCCTTTTTATCTGGTTGTAGAGCTTAGGGCCAGCCTGATGGGCTCCAAAAAGACCAGTATGTACTTCTTGGAGATTTTCCTCAACCTCTTGTTGTGACAAGCAGCGTAGGAGTACTCCGTTAAAGGATTTTCTGTAAAGTGCTTTTGAAGGTATATCCAAATGAAAGTTCGGGGCTCGTCTTTGGATGCTTACTCGCTCTTTTGGATCTTCAGGTAGGATTCCGAACATGATGTAATCAATGAACGGATCTCCCCAGTCGCCAATTGGAGGTTTGAGGATGGACATCCGACTTCCAACCACTTGGTGGCATTCAGCAACTGCTTGGTGTGTGTTGAGAGGAGGGAGAATCCTTCTTTGACACACTGTGACTTGCATGTTTTTCCCCTTCTTGGATTGCCATGGATGCTGCAAGTCCGGCCAGGGCATATGCACGGATGTTTTCACCTCTGAGGATGTGGGTGATATGACAGATGTTGAATTTTTATCGAAGCGACTGCGCCTTATTTTAGTAAGGTAGCAAATCAGGCTTCCTAACTACATATTTCTGATTCATCTGGTTGACGATCAGTTGAGAGTCTCCAAAAGCTTCCAGCATGGTGATGCCGGTTTCGAGGGCGAGTTCCAATCCTACAATCAGGGCTTGGTACTCAGCTGCATTGTTTGAACATGGTTCCAGTAGCGAGAAGGCGTGTGGAATCATATATTTGTCGGGGCTGACGAAGAGGATGCCGATTCCCGATATTTGCTTTCCTTTTTCATTTGTCCTGGTTGCACCGTCAAAGTACATGTCCCAGGAAGCGTTTGACAAGGAAGTTTCCACATTGTAGACTAATTCGTCTGGGAGATCATCCCTAAGTGGAGAATCTTTAGGCAATGGATGCTCTGCGAGGAAGTCTGCTAGAGCTTGGCCTTTGATTGCTTATTGTGGTACATACCTAATATCAAACTGTGATAGAAGGATGGACCATTTTACCAGTCGGGCATTGAGAGAACTTGCTTTTGTGACAAGGACCTTTAGGAGGTTGATCCTTGAAATCAGGTAGACTGTGTTCGACAGCAGATAGTGACGCAGCTTTTGTACAGCGAACATTACTGCATGGCATTCTTTTTCGACTGGGGAGTAGCGATGCTCTGCACCTACCATCATACGACTAAGGTAATATAGAGCAGCTTCTTTTCCGTCGTCGTTTTCTTGTGCGAGCAGAGCACCCAAAGAGTGGTCGAGAGCTCTTGTGTACAAGATAAATGGTTTTCCAGTTGTGGGGGCAGCCAGCACTAGAGGTTTGGTGAGGTATGCTTTTATGTCTTGAAATGCACTTTCACATTCAGCATCCCAGACAAAGTCCACGGCTTTCTTCATCAGGCGAGAGAATGGACGGCATTTCCCTGATAGGTTGGAGATGAATCGTCGAATGTAGGCCAGCCTTCCTTGAAGCCCTTTTAATTCTCTTAGGGTTCTAGGAGATGGCATTTCCAGGATAGCCTTGACTTTGGTGGGGTCAAGTTCTGTTCTAGCTTTCCGTACTATGAATCCGAGAAACTTACCCGATGAGACACTGAAGAAGCACTTTAGTGGATTCATCCGCAATTTGTGTTTGCGAAGTCGGAGGAAGACTTCTCGAAGATCATTGAGATGGTCTTCTTTTCTTCTGCTTTTGATGGCAAGGTCGTCAACATAGCATTCGACCGTCTTGTGCTGCATATCTTGGAATATTTTCATCATAGCTCTCTAATATGTTGCACCTGCATTTTTCAGACCAAACGGCATAACAGTGTAACAATACACGCCGATTGGTGTCCGAAATGATGTATGCCTTTCATCTTCAGGATGCATCTTTATCTGATTGTAGCCAGAGAATCCATCCATGAATGTCATTCGCTCGAACCCATAGGTGTTGTCAATCATCACCTCTGGTATGGGGAGCGGGAATTCATCTTTAGGATATGCACTATTCAAGTCTCTGTAGTCGATACAGACCCTTATTTGCCCATTTTTCTTTGTCACGGGGACAATGTTGGTCAACCATTCAGAATGCTGTTCCTCGCGGATGAAGCCAACGTTTTTGAGTTTCTGAACTTCTTGTTCAATTTTGTCCATCACGTCGGGACGGAATCTCCTTTGGCCTTGTTTGATAGGCTTGATTTCTTTTTGCAAGTTGAGCTTGTGGACTGCTACTTTGGGATCCAAGCCAGGCATTTCGGCATAAGACCATGCAAAGGAATTAACAAACTCACGAAGAAAAGAGATATACTCGGGTAACTCATCATCCTTTATATTCTTGCTTATGAATACAGGACGTGGGTTATCAGGTGTTCCCAAGTCTATCTTTTGAACAGGGTCTTCTGTTGGAAGGTTTGAAGGTGGTTCCTTCACAATGTTTTCGGAGGCTTCCATCTCAACAAGACCTTCTGGAGTGCCAGAGGCATTTTCAGACTGAGGCTCTGTTTTTGTCCATGAATCTTCTTGATCAGTATCCTTCTCAAGGCTTGCAATGAGATGATCCCAATCATTTGCTGGAATTGGGTTGAAGTAGGGTACTTCTTTAGGAGACGATGATTCTTCTGGGACAGAGAACCGCTCATCTATGTCATCGGGCAATTTCTCTTTATTTTCAGAGGAATTATACCAATTGGAGGAGCTTTCTGGATTTTTGACGAGTAACTCCTCAAAGAGATATCCAGGGATATCGATGTCTTCATGAGATGTTGAGGCTTGGTCGGTAAAGCGACTTTATAGCTATGGTGTCAACTGTCTCATAGGAGCGGTAAGATCATACCCCAACCCATATGAAGACTTGCCTTTTTGAAGGTGGGGAAGTTTGAAGCCTTTAGCGTCCGACTTTTAGTGGCGGCCAATGTTTCGGAGGCTAAACTTATACTTTTAGCGGGGGCCCCTAAATTGGGCGACGGTAAAACTTATTTTCAGGGGGGTCATAGGTGCCATCGTTAGAAGTTATGGAATTTTAGTATTTAATAAAGCTTATACATTAAAAAATCCTTATCTGTAAAACAAGCATCGAGTATTGACTCTTCCTCGACCTCCTCTCGTGTCTAGCGGCTGAGACAGGTATGTCCGCTGCCCCTCTCTCTCTCTCTCTCTCCTCCACCATCTCCCATCTTCCAGGCAGACATCTAGTTGCCCAGGAAAACCAACTAAGCTGTCCGCCCGCCATGTCCTCTGGAATACCAGCCCAGCCCTTCGCCCTCCATGCCCTCTGGAATCCCAGCCTAGCCACCCGCCCGCCCTGCACTATAGCTCGCCTAGGGATCCCCCCCAGCCGCTTCGCCAGTCCAACCCCTCCCACCCAACAATGCCTCCCTAGCCCAGCACTGCCTCTAGCACCGTAACCCAGCCCTCACCGCCCCTCCCCCAGCCCCAAACTGCCTTCCAGCTCCTCCCCCAGCCCAGATCTGCCGCCCAACCCTTTTTCATCTATTGTTCCTGGCTTAACTTCTAGGGTTCAGTTTTTCTGTCTGTACCCATTTACATATGTAAATTTTATGCGGATATAAATATTTGTTTGCTTATTTAAACTTTATTCGTGTAAATGGCTGTGAAAAAACATGCTGTTGGAATTATATGTTTTATTATGGGGCATTTGGTGACGGGTCCCTGAACATTTCACTTTATTGCCTTAGATCCACAATCTTTTTTCATAGTGTGATAAGTCCTTTTCCCAAATTTGAAAACCTAAAATGTCTATTTTACCATTTCTTCAAAATCATATCCCATGATTAGTGGGATTTGCCATTAATCATGGTCAACTACCATTTAATTGGCCACGATTAATGAAGTCCCATTAATGAGATTTTCAAATAAATTCTAAAAAAATACAAAAAAATTTAAAAAGAAAACAAATAAATTCAAAAGAACGCAAATAAAATTCAAAAAACGCAATAATTTCAAAAAACACAATAAATTTCAAAAGAATGCGGAGAAATTTAAAAAGACGCAAATAACTTTCAAAAGATCCAAATAAATTGTAAAAAATATAAATAAATTTCAAAAGATGAAAATCAATTTCAAAACACCCAAATAAATTTCAAAAGATCCAAATAAATTTCAAAAAATGTAAATAAATTTCAAAAGTCGCAAATAAATTTCAAAAGACGTAAATAAGATTAAAAAACGCAAATAAATTTAAAAAAAATGTAAATACATTGCCAAAACTAAGAAAAACCAATTTTCCAAGTTTCAGAAAAATTTACAAAAGACTCAAGTAATTTTGTCAAAATTCAGTTAAATTTATTTCAAAAAATACAAATAAATTTCAAAAGACAAAAATAAAATTTAAAAACAGAAACAGATTTTAAAAAATACAAATAAATTTGCCAAAAACACAGAAAAACTCGTTCAAAAACCCAGTTAAAATCTTAAAAATGGAGATAAATTTGTCAGAAATTCAGTTATATTTTTCAAAAACTTAAATAAATTTGTTAAAAACTTAGATAGATTTGTTCAGGACTTAGATAAATTTGTTCCAAAACTCAAGTAAATAGCCAAAAAATCAGATAGATTTGTCTAGAACTCAGACAAATTTGTTTCATAACTCAAATAAATTTGCACAAAACTCAAATAAATTTGACAAAAAATAAAAAACTTAGATTAATTTGACAAAAACTTAGATAAATTTCATAAAAACTAAGATAGATTTTTCAAAAATGATATAACAGCCCTGCTGGCTTCCTTCTTTGGTGATGGCGCAGCAACTTCTATGCAGGACAATGAGAAGCTCTTTCTCCGACGACGGTGGTCGATCTATGCAACTGAGGATCTTCTTTGTCCCAGAGTCTTTTGTTTTATGATGGTTCTGGTTTCTATAGAGATTTTGGGTTCTGCAAGTCTCTTCAAACAACAACAGAGCACAGAAATCCAGATCCTTGATGGACCCGGCCTTTTGGTTTCCACTCTCACCTTTGCCCGTCCCGGGGCTACTGAGAGGCGGTGGAGTGAAAAGAAAGCGGTTATCAACATTTTTGTACGGGTATGCCAGATTTTCTATTCTATTTGGAATTTAGAGATGGGGATTTGGAGATCCACCTTCACAAGTAGAAAGAAAATCAATCTTTTTTCTAACTTTCCGTTGCACATATATTTAAGAAAGAGACAAGGTTTTTAAATGCCGTAAGAGGCAATTTTTCTTTATTTGCCATAAAAGGCGATTTTTTGCTGTGAAAGGCAGTTTTTTTGCTGTGAAAGGCGGTTTTTTGCCTTGAAAGGCGATGTTTTTGCCGTGAAAGGCGATTTACAAATCTTATCAATAATGAAAGACAAGAGTTGTGATTTTTTTGTCTCTTTGGAAAAATACAAAATACAATAGAAAAGAAAGAAAATGAATACTGACTTCTTAGGAGATTGTGGGGACTCGTTCAGATCGACGGTCACAAGTCATGTATGGACTTCGCCATTGTCCTTCAGATGAGAACGTATGATGCTTTGAATTTTCTTGGCTTGGCTTGGACTTCAGATTTTTAGAGGATAAAGACCGATGAGAGGTCTTATATTCAATAAAAAACCGAGTAGACGGGCTGAAAAGCCACGTCTAGGCCATGTTGGATAGAAGGAAAGGGACCTTGGGGGGGGGGACCCCCAAGGTACTTCGATCATTGCAGTAGAGTTTCTTCAGGATTTTTAGGCTCTCTCTGTGTTTGTGTAGCCCTCCGTATGTGAATTGCTCTTAGATTTTCCGGATCGATCCTGGATTTCTTGGAATGACCCCCTTTTATAGGTTTTTGGTAGCCATGGGGTGGTTTAATGGCATTGATGGCATTGATGGAGAGGAGTTACAAGTTTTAATTCATTTGTTTTTTAACTCCTTTTTCTTGGCTTTTGATTGGCCGATGGAGAATGATGGGCATTTAATCGCCTTTAATCTCCATGATGAGAGGAGTTTCATGGTTTTAATCACATGATTGCTTTGATTTGTAACTCCCGTTTCCTTGCTTCTGATTGGGCCGTCTAAAATAATGAGTTAATGACCACATTAAGTTGTCATAAAACGGGTCAATTAACAGCATTAAGCAGTTGCCAGGGCGCTTGAACAGTCGCGGGCCATGCCGCGTCTTTTGGAATTCTTCTTGCGATGATCGCTGATGGATCCACATGTTGTTTGATGTCGGATGGTGATGCAACTTCAGTCATTGATTGATACCAGTGGGCCAGTAACATCTGTTTTGTCGATTTCTCGATTGGGTAGAAAGTGTGCTTTCTTGGTCAGTCGGTTGGCGATCTTGGAGCGACCGAAGATTATTTCATGCTTTTGACTGCGGATCCGAGATTTTGATGAAGATTGGTTGATTTCGAGCATCAAAAATCAGATTTTAGGAAAACTACAGCGGCAGGAATTCCCAAAACTAGAAAAAGATCGGAAAATGGCCCTTTCGGCCCGGATTTCCAGGGTCGCCTGCGACCATGGGGATTTTTCCACTTTTTAGTCGCCGTATTTCGGCCATTTCTCGAACTTTTTTAATCCTTTTTTCTCCCATATTTTTCTTGACATTTTCCTCATTTATTGACTTGATTAACCTAAAAAAAACTGACGAGAAGCCGTGAAAATCGGAGCACAAAGTTTCCTATTTTCTGAAAAGGCTGAAGACTTTATTGCCGATTTTCCGTCAGAAGTCAAAACTTTGTTGCGAGGGAGATGTCGCGTTTTGATGTGTGGTCAACCGATGTCCGATTGACCTGAAATTTGACAGGGAGCCTATTGGAGTCTTTTTGAGATGATCCATTAGCTCCGATTTGGATCTTATGGTCCCGAGAAGCTCCATCTCCTGAAGGCTTGATTTTGTTTCGGAGCATTAAAGTCGGGTCAAACGTCGTCGGAATGACTTGAAATTTGACATGTAGCCCTTTGGAAGCATGTTGAAGTCACCCATGTGTTCTGTTTGATGAGTGATGGCCTCGGTGGTTTTCGCCACCGAGAGGCTTGATTTTACTGCTCGAGGGTTGATGGAGGGTCAAACGTTGTTTGTTTGACTTGAAATTTGACACGGAGCCTTTTGGAGGTATTTTGGGACCAACCATAGGCTCTGATCGAAGATCTAATGTCTTCGACGCTGTTGCCGCTAGGGGTGCCTGTTCAGAGTTTTTGTCTGATTCTGACAAGTTTGATGCTTGAAGTTGCATTGCCTATTTGTGGTAGGATGCGGCTTCATATAACTTCTTGATGTTGAGGAGGCAAAGTGACTTTTTTTGGTGTTAACAATCCTCATGCTACTTCTTCCTCTCCAGCCAAGGCAAGGTGGCGCAGAGCGATGGTGAAGGGTGTGACTGTGGATTCCAGCGGCAACCCTCTTTCGTTTCTGCAATGGAGTCCAGCCCAACCTCTGCAGTGGTGGTCTTCTCCTCCGGCAATGAGTGGAGCAGTCTGGATCTCCTCCGGTTTGTAACCTCGGCATCAATCCGAACCAAAAGTCCAATTTCTGCTTTGTGTGGCCCACTTCGATCAAATCAGAATCCTCTGGCTTCTTCTTCAATGGAGAACCTGTGCGACGTCTTCTCAACACCAATTGGACGATCTTTGAAAGAGGGAGAATGGAAGATTTGAAAATTTGAAATTTTAAAATCTTTTGCCTAATCAATTGAAAGGGCAAATCAGTCATGGAAAATTTTGACGTGGACCTCTTGCCAAAATATGTCCAGCTGTATGGACTACAGGCCTTAGAAGAAAAGTTGGTGGACTAGAGGCTTTACATGACCGTGATGATGGACCTCTATGTTGACACCAAAAAAGTCAATATGTCTCCTCAACATCAAGAAGCCTCCTGAAGCTGCATCCTGCTACAAAACAGGCAAGGCTACTTCAAGCATCAGATTTTGTCAGAATCAGACAGAAACTGAGAAATCCTTTAAGACAGCTAAAAGAGGGGTACACCTGAGGTTTCGGGTCATTCCGACATCGTTTGGCCCAACTTCACTGCTCCGACAGCTAAACAAGCGCTCCCGGCGGCGACATCATCAAAGACACCAAAACTTTGATCAAAGCCTACGGATGACTCCAGAATGTCTCCAAAGGGCTCCATGCCAAATTTCAAGTCAAACCGACAACGTTTGACCCTCCATCAAAGCTCGAGTAGCAAAATCAAGCCTCCCGGCGGCGGCAACCACCGAATCCATCACTCATCAAACAAAATACATGAGTGGCTTCAACATGCTTCCAAAAGGCTGCACGTCAAATTTCAGGTCATTCCGACAACGTTTGACCCTCCATGAAAGCTCGAGCAGCAAAATCAAGCCTCCCGGCGGCGGCAACCACCGAAGCCATCACTCATCAAACAAAATACAAGAGTGGCTTCAACATGCTTCCAAAAGGCTGCACGTCAAATTTCAGGTCATTCCGACAACGTTTGACCAGGTTTCGATGCTCCGAGAGAAAATCAAGCCTACCGGCGGCGGAGCAACCCGGGACCATGACATCCAAAACGGAGCCCATGGAACGTCTCAAAATGACTCCAATAGGCTCCTCGTCAAATTTCAGGTCAATCGGACATCGTTTGACCACATATCAAAGCTCGGCATTTTCCCCGCAGTAAAATCAAGTGAAGCATCGATGGGACCCCAAACGGCTTCAAAACTCAAATAAAATCCCATGGTTGGTCCTATCCACTGCTCAAGAAGCTTCACCTCAATTTTCAGGTCATTCCGACATCGTTTGACCTAGTTTCGACGCTTGACGGAAAATCGGCTACAAAGTCTTCGGCTTTCCCGAAAGATAGGAAACTTTGTGCTCCGATTTCGCGAGGGTTCTCGTCAAGATTTCTCCAAGAAAATCAAGTCAATAATTGAGGAAAAATGTCAAGAAAAATACAGAAGAAAAAAGGAACGAAAAAGACGAAAAAACTGCCGAAAACGACGCTCGGCGACCAAACGGGCCGAAGCCCTATGGTCGCCGGCGACCTTGGCCCAGGGTCGCCGGCGACCCTGGAAATCCGGGTCGCCGGATTTTGCGCCGAATCGTCCGTTTTCCGATTCTTTTCGCGTTTCGGGTGTTCTGGCCTCTGTGATTTTCTGAAAATCCAATGTTTGGTGCTTCAAAACCACTGATCTTCGTCGACATCTCGGATCCGTCGTCAAAAGCATGAAATCATCACCGATCGCCTCAAGATCGCCAACCGGCTGACCAAGAAAGTGCACTTTCTGTCCGACCGATCGTGAAATTGACAAGACAGATGTCACCGGCCCACCAACGTCAATCAATGTCTGAAATTGCATCGCAATCCGACATCAAATAATGCGTGGATCCACCCGTGATGATTGCAAGAAGAATCTCAAAAGGCGCAGCACGGCTCGCGACTCTTCACATGCCTTGGCAACCACTTAATGTCGTTAATTGACCCATTAAAGCAGTCATTAACGCATTATTTTGGACGGCCCAATCAGAACCAAGCATTTGGGAGTAACAAATCCAAGCAATCATGGCATTAAACCCATGAAACTCCCGTCATCATGAAGCATAAAGGTGATTAAATGCCCACTACCTTCATCGGCCAATCACAAGCCTTGAAAAAGGAGTTACAAAATCAACTTGTAACTCCTCATCAATTCTTTCATCATGGCCATCAATGCCAATAAACACCTCATGGCTACCAAAAGCCTATAAAAGGAGGTCCATTCCAAGAAGAAAGCATGATGAAAAGAGATCCTAAGTGTAAGCTCTGAAAAATCAGAAAATCCAAGAGAGAGACGAAGTCCTGCTACTTTGCTCCCGGAAGCACCACAAGGTGATCAACGTCCCTTGGGGGGCCACCCCCCAAGATCACCTCCTTCTCCAACATGGCATAAACGCGGCTTTTCAGCCCGTTTACTTGGTTTTTCATTGGATATAGGACCTTCTCTTGGTCCTTGTCCTTTAAAAAACTGAGGTTAGGAGCCAAGCCAAAGAATCAAAGCATCACATGTTCTCATTTGAAGGACGATGGCGAAGCCCATACATGACTTGCGACCGTCGATCTCAACGTGTCCCCACAATCTCCTGAGAAGTTAGATCCCTTTTCTTCCTTTTCTATTGTAGTTTGTATTTCTTAAAGAGACAAAAAGAAATCACAATTCTTGTCTTTCATATTTGATGAGTTTTGTAAAAACACCTTTCACGGCAAAATCGCCTTTCACGGCAAAATCGCCTTTCACGGCAAACAAACAAAAATGCCTCTTACGGCATTCTAAAAACTTGTCTCTTTTCTTAATATTTATGCAATTTGAAAAGTTAGAAAAAAGGATTGATTTCCTTTCCACTTGCGAAGGTGAATCTCTGGATTATCACCATTCCAAATTCCAAGTAGAAAGTAAATCTGGCATACCCGTACAAAAATATTGATGCCCGAGATTTTCCCTCATCCGCCGAGACCCAAGTCAGCCCCCGGGGTGCGGAAGGAGAGGACGGAAGATTTCTTTCGGGTCCATCACTCTAGCTAATTATCCCTTTTATTATTTAGGATGAGCCTTATGCTTGTATGTTGAACTCTGTCACAACTCAGTATGGTGGGGATGTCAATGGATCGATCGACCTCCAATTCCACAGTTGAAAAAAAAAGAAAAGAAAATAATAATTCCATAGTTGTGGGCCACTTGAATATTGGTTCTAACTTGAACTAAATGTAGCTATTTGATCCATGTTAACATTATACCAGAGAAAGAGCGCCCTATTTCCTTAATAAACAATGTTGCTTGTATGTATCAGGTACTAAAGCAATAAAATTTGAAATGTAAAATGCATTTACAAAAACAAATGCATAGGCATGGTAGAGGATCTTTATCTTCTTGTTCTTACAAATAAAAAATTAATTATACTTTTTTCTGTAAATTAAAAGAGAAATTAATGATCCGTAATACAATTTACTATCACCCATAAAAGAGATATTTCTCTTCCTAACTTTCTAAGCAAGGAAAAGGAAACAAACGAGGGACCTGCTGCCCCCGCTCCTCCTCCTTCTCCCTCTCTTTCCTTCCTCCTTTCCTCTTATCCATCCTCCTTTGCTCTCCCATGCCCTGCCTAGCCGTTGTGCAAGCATCCATCACCTCCTCCTCACTTTCCACTCTCCCTGCACACACCTTCCTTGCACAACCCACACGCTGGTCATATCACTTTCTAAGGCCCAATTTTACACAATTCGAAATTCTAATTCCCCCACATAAGTTGGATGAATACACGTTCCTTGGGGAGAACTATCATAAAGCAATTTATACTTACCATATGACCTTTAAAACTTCTTTGAATTCTAAAATTTGGAATGATTGTGGGAGATCAACATTTAAAGAATTTCACAAGAAGAACCAGGTGATGGTAGTTTGGAGGTTTTGAAATTCTTCCAACATGAATTCTACCAATTCTAGAAACCAAAAAATCCCTAATAATGGTCATATTGTGGGATCAGATTATTATTAGTTATTCAAATAGGAATTAAAGTGATAAGAGTCATTCTCCAATATGCCAAAATCTATTGTCGATAAATATAACCATATTGCTTATAATTACCACTTAAGCCAAGTTTCTGTTTGGCAATAGGATGGTGTAACTCTTTGATTTTTGAAATCCCCTGCTTTAATGAAGAGATAAACTAGTGTAGAGGTAAAATGTTTCTCATGTCAAAAATACTTCCAACACAACTCATGTAGCTTTAGGGTCAGTTTGGTACTAGAATTAAGAGGAATATTGTGACAGGAATTAAGGTTTTTAGCTAAATTGGCCAACAACCTGTTTTTCCTATAAGCAAGTTCCCCATTTGGTGGGAGAAGAGAATGAGAAAAGAAATCAATGAATTACATTGAGGTTTACCAAACTGAATTATAGACGAACTTTCTGCCACTCCCAAATTTAGTTTCTTTATGAAATCATCCCCCCATTTTTGAGATGTCAACATGTAAGCAATTATATTCCATTAATTATGCTACCAAACAATCATTTTCCTTTAATCAATCAATCTTTATCCCTTGCCCGTGAAATCGTTGTAATTTAGAGTCAACCAACGAATTGATTTAAATTCCTAAATCTTCTCCGTCAACCAAAAATTAATACACCATCCATGTCTGAGAGCTCCTTGAGTTTCCATGTCAATGGGAAGAGGGTCTGGACCCTATTGGGGGACTTCCTTAGAAAAGAGATTGGTCTGGTGTTAGATTATATGGTCTTAATTCAGTAGATGATGTTATAAATTGATTTATTTCATTATTTATCAATATAATCATACTTTAGTTTCATGAGATGAATGATGTTTTATTACTTTCTTGCACATAACCAATACGAATGGCATAATGGTTCATGTGATGAACCAAAGCCCACAAGTATATTAGATGTGACATATGTGTATGGATGAGATCCACATACGAGAGACATATGTCACAAATCCTATACTTAAATTGATTCACAACCAGTGATGAGATTGAACATTTCATCTGATAAGGCTGCAGCACTTTTGATCACTATGAGATAGTGTGATTTGTCTCGATCATCAGAATGTAAGATTCTGGATCATGGTGCTGGTACATTGGATGTATTGAAGGACCATGAGAAGAACCTTATAAAACACTGTCTATGCTTTAAGGTCTGCTATCATAATTCTCTAGCAATATTCTTTCAATCCTGAGATATTAATAAACTCAAGTTTCTGTCTATTCATTTGCTTTGAGTCACCAATGAGTGAGGCCAACACCTCGGTGTCTTGGGTACGTGGTAGTAGGACTGTGGGAACATTCAATTGTCAAGATGGAATCTATCTACATTATCCCCTTGTGCCAATTAATGGATTTATCTTTAGTAATTTCGCACCCATCTCAATTAAGAGTTAATTGGATAGTACTGGTGATCACTATAATTAAGTGGGTCTAAAGGATAATAAGATATGGATCTAATTTGGTGGACAGGTCCAATTGATTCATGGATATAGATGGAGGGGCCTACTTGTGGTAATTGGAAAGTTTAAGGTCTTCTTTGTAATATATTCCTAAGACAGGAGTGCAATTGCATTTATATAGGAGAGTTATTTGCAATTAATTGTGGGCCCGGATTGCACATGAGATGTGGGGTCGGGGTGTTCCAGTTGGAGCCAGCTTTCTATGGAATCTCTAGTGGTCCTCATGCTAACCCAATTATTAGATCGTTACTAATTCTCCTTGAACTCATAAGGAAAGAAATTAGAAAGTTACTATTTCTATTTGAAGTGAGACTTCTAATGGTGGTAATAGTAAGTTACTAATTTTTATGGAAGTGAGACTTCTAATAAATATTAGAAAGAAGATAGTTACTAATTCTTATGGAAGTGAGACTTTTATTTTAATTAGATAGAGGAGGTTTCATAGGGCTATAAATAGGGGATCAAACCCCTTGGACATCCACCTTGGAATTCATGCCCAATAGTGCAAGAGTTGTCCTCCCTCATTTCTCTTCTTTTTCTAGTTTCCTTAGAGCTTCTAGTTGATTCTCTTGGAAATTCCACCATTCTTCTTGAGAAAAGAGATCTGACATGGGTCATAGCGTGGAAGACAACAAAGTGTTGGAGATCCTTAATTCGCTACAAGAAGAATTTTTGTTCAAGGTATTTGTCTTCTTCTCCATTAGAGTACTACCGAGTTCCAAAGGTATAATCTACTTCCTTGTATGTTGTGGATTTATTTTGGTTGCATGGTGATGCTATTTACTATCCTAGAGATATTGTTTACTGATTTTGATTATGAGTTTGAGGTTCTTGGATACTTGATTGGTTTTTGTAGCCTTATGGATACTTGATCCCTGTGTCAAGTGGGTCAAAAGTTTTTGAAATATATCCATGAAGCCTGCCTACTTCCAACATCTGAAGGGCATTCAGATGCCATACAAGCACTGTGGCTGTGGCGCTTGCACTGTTCTCATTTCTTTTGATGTTGCTACCCATGCAAATGTGTGTTCATGTTTGATGCCTCTTTGTTATGTGGATGGAATGCATCTCATAACCATTGAAGGAGTTGGGAGTTTGAAGACAGGGCTCTCTTCTGTACAACAAGCTATTGTGGATCATAATGGTACCCAATATGGATTCTGCACTGCTGGGATGGTGAGTGGAGTTGATCTCCAGATGGGTGTCCCTGCTTCTCTTCAATTGTATAATTTTTTCTTTTTTCTTTTTTAGTTTATACATTGTTGGTGATTTTTTTCATGATTTTCATGAATTGATTTTGTTTTCAAAGTGATTGTAGATGTGCAGACATTCATGGTGGCTTTTTTTTAGGACAAGGCATCAGCAAAGTGATGCTTAGCTATAGAGACAGTGAAGTTTACTTAATCTGATTTGATACAGTATAATTGATGTATGGATATATGCTTTAAATACTCATTTACATTTCATTTAAATGAAATGAATACTACTATTTAAAATTTTAATAACTTTTTTAATAAGGCCGGGCGTGGGCCCTCAAGCGCTAGTATAGAAGTAATGGAGAGTAGTGCACTAATTAGTGTTTTGATCATGCTTTTATTCAATTATTGTATATGAAGACATAGTTTCAATTGTAGCCAATTTTGCAACAAATTTTCCAGTTAATTTTAAGTTATTTTTTTTATCTTTTCAATGGATACAAACCAAGCTCTTAGTTTTAATGCAATCCGACAAGAAGAATCTCTCATCAGTTTAAAAATATTCGTTTAAAAAGAATCTCTATTATCAATCTAAATCTTAGCTAAACAAAAAGAGTCCTTTTTTCTAATGATAAACCAAAAAGAGTCTTATCAGTTCACCTCTTATCAAACAGGATAAGAATTTGAATCCCAATTGAAGTCTTTCTTTAGAACTTTTCTCAGTTGAACCAAATGTATATTTTCCCTACGAATAGGATAAGAATTTCCCCCTCTTCTTCTTCTCTTAATCTTTTTATCTTTTTAGTGTAGTTAGAATTGAGCATACCAGGATAATATTGCATGGTGTGTGGAACATGCTTATGCTCATAAACATCATAGTTATTCAAACTACTTTCAGCATCCAATCACCAAAAAAAAAAAAAAAAAAAATCTTAAATGAAGGCTAGTATGCTCATCAAATATGGGCTTGACCTTGCTTTATGAGGTTGAAACATGCGCCAAGCAGGTACCATCTGCTCGAGCCAAATCAGGTATGGCCTGAGAAACACATTGACTGATAATGCTTCACTTCATTCAACCGATGGTTACCAAATGGACGGTTAATAAATAATTCATAGTCTAAACTCACCAAGAAAAATCTAACAGATCATTTGGCATGTTTAAACAGGCACCACACAACATGATGCCCATGACCGAACATTTTGGATCGATTCACATATTCTGATTGAGTCACATCTTATAAATCCTTAACGTAGACACATCAAAAAAAAAAAAAAAAAAAAAAAAAATTTGTGTAGAAACATTTCTTCAGTTATATCTTAATCATCTTTGCATAAACTATAAGTTGCATGGGCATTTGGTTGCAACAAGTAGGTGAAGGGTATCTTATTTTCCGAGATTTAATGGTTGAAGATGCATTTGGATGTGTAACCATGTGCATTTGGTTGATAGGTGACGGTGGCTAAAATAGTATATTATGATGGACAAAAGTTGGATGCAAAAGCCAAGAGTGAGCTAGTATCTAAATGGTGTTAAGGAATTTCTAAATCTTGCATTTGATCCTACAACAAATGGGGGATAAGATCCTATGTCCATGTATGAAATGTTGCAACGAGTTCTATAAGAATAAAGAAGATGTGCATGGTGACTTATTATGGAATGGAATATTAGTCTAAAGAATTTAATTTTGATGGAACTCTTGCCTTTTCTGGAAAATCACGGTTGTGACTATAATTTAGATTTCTCATTGGATTTTGCTTGGAATTTAGGTACAAACTTGATCCATATATTTAGTATAGTGTGGTGATTGTGATCATGCAAGGGCAAGTTTGATTGCAGGTGGACTGATATACAATTTATCTTTCACTTAATTGTTTATAGTTTGTTTATAATGCTGGATAATAGATTTTAGAACTCTTGATTTTTTTTTCCTTATATATACCTACAACGTCCTGTAGTGATTTATATGGACTAGTCTTTTGTACCAATTGTATGCTAAATAATTGGGAAGAGAACTAGTTTATATATATATATATAAAATTCTTGGCATACTTTGTCTGGATTGATATAAATAGGTTTATGTACATGAAATGCAATTGAAGTTTCTTTTAAAAAATAATTCTTTTTTTTAAATTACCACTTTTAGCGGGGGCCACCTGACCGCCGCTAAAACATTTGTTCTTTTTTCCATTTATAGTGATAACTTTTTCTTACTTTTACCTGCGGTCAACAACCCCGCTAAAAGTTTTTTCGTCATTTAATCAACCTACGAAACTTTTTACTGGCGGTCAATGGCCCCACTTAAAACCCCCGCTAAAACATTTACCCATAGCTTCTATACCGTCGACTTAAAGGGGCCATGATGGCCGCCGCTATAAGTTTTAGCGGGAGCCAATCTATGTTTTAGCGATGACTGCCGATCCCCGCTAAAAGTAGTTTTTCTTGTAGTGATATTAGTTAATAAAAAGAGTCAAGCTAAAACAATCCATAACTTCAATGTGTTAGATAAAAAAAGCTCTTTAGACAAAGATAAAAACTCTTTAGGTAACATTAAATGTTTACAAATTGACGAAAATATAAAAGACTGTAAAAACCAATATACAATATCTAGAACTTCAACTAAAACTTTGGCCAAATTTCATTTAATCTTAGATAATGCCCAACTCTACTGACTACTCAGATTTTTGTTGTTCAACAATAATATTTTCCCAAAACATCCAATTTGAAGAACTGGGGTATAAACAGGGATGTGTGAGCTCACTTTACTAGATTTATGAGCCCCATCGAAACGGATTGAGATCCACATCACTTGCATTAGCTAGAAAAGCTTACCATCCATTAAGGTTGGCCGACCTACCTTTGTAGCTTATATGTACCCATGTCGGATGAGTTAGAGATCTATTATGTGGTGTTTCTAGATTCTGAAACAATCTTTTATGCCCGTTGTTTTTTTTTTTTTTTAAGGAATTTACGGCGCATGTCCTCGTAGGACCCCATACCACTCTTGAGGTCCCAGACACACCGCATTTGTAGATAAGGTCCTCAATGTATGTATTTGTTTTTTTTTTTTTTTGCGTTTAGCGAATGATCGATATTGACCCTTTTTATGGTCTATATTGACCATTCTGCGGGAACCCAAATAGAAATTGAGTTTTTCGGAAGGGAGAAGAGGGGAGGAGAGGAGGAGGGAGAAGATTGCTATTTCCCAGTAGAGAACTAAGTAGTACTAACTCAGAAAGAAAGATTTCCTAAACAGAGTGATGCTTCACCAACCTTTGATTCTATATATGCAGATAGGGTCTGCTCATTGCAAATGTAGGGATCAGTTATATTAGAACTAAGCTGAAGCATGCATCATCTTTTCAACTGTAAAGACTCTCGACATTCTTCTGATCCTTTGCTCATGTTTCATAAATACCATTTTTCTAAATAAAAAATTCATCATTCGACATAGTTTTCACTAAAGAAATAGAAAGCCAAAATAGCTAAAGACGGTCACAAAAACCATACCACTAATATCAGGAACATGGTAATTGAAATCACCACAAGCCTTCACTGGAGTCATTTCATCAAACATATACAACAGATCATCTTCCTTCTGGGAAATAGCAATCTTCTCCCTCCCATCCCCTCTTCTCCCTCCTGAAAAACTCAATTTCTATTTGGGTTCTCGCAGAATGGTCGATATCGACCATTCCCCTCTTCTCCCTCCTCCCCTCCCCTCATCTCCCTCTTGGAAAACCCAATTTCTATTTGGGTCCTCGCAGAATGGTCAATATCGACCATTCACTAAACGAAAAAATAAAAAAAATAAAAAGCAAAAAACAAAAACGCACATTGAGGACCTTATCTATTAATACGGTGTGTCTGCGTCTTTAAGAGTGGTATGGGTTCCTATGGGGACCTGCACCGTATATTCCTTTTTTTTTTTAGAGAGCCCATTGGGTTTTTTGGGCTACATCAAAAGGCCATCAAGGTTTTAGACAGAAAAATTATAGAACTTGATCAAGATACATTTCACATTTGAAATAGAATAATTGAAAAGTTGCCTAATCATACATGTTACAAGGAATTATCTGACTTGACCATATGAAAAAAAAAAAAAACATTCTAGAAATGAAATAGAAAGGAAAAGGAGCCTTTTAATTCAAGAACCAAAAAGACCCGAATGAGATATATCCCTGATGTGGTCTGGAATGCATTTCTTTATGAGGAATTTCAGGTTTTTCATCATACAAATACACATAAAACATATATATTATATTCTAAAACTTACATCAATTATCTCCAAGTCTGTTTATCTTGTCTGCCCAACAGAAAAAAAAAATAAAAATAAAAATAAAAAAAAAAAAAACCAAGTGACGAGGTACAAAGTCATGGTTGCATGTTTTATTAATTCAAATAATTTTTTTATAATGTGTTGCCAAGAAAGGGCATTTTGCAGGAAGTGGACCCTCCTCCAAAGATTTATCAAAAAAATGTTAGAATGACTTTTTTTCTTTATAAGGAATTCCATGTTTTTCATTGTTGCATGTGCTAAGAAAGGATATATTATCGGAACTAGATAGGAATTAATGTCATGGCATATAATGCATTTTTTAATAAGGAATCTCAAGTTTTTCATCATAAAAATACACATAAAACATATATTCTAAAATTCATTGGTATGTGTAGGGCTTGAATCTGTATTCTATACTCGTTGTGGTTCATGACTGATGATGTTCATTTCACATCATATTAATTCCTAATTGAAATTACTATTTAAATAGGCACGGATAACTCAAAATTTCTCATCACATTAAAAACTAATCTAAAACCCTTGATTACATGAGAAAAACCTAAACATTTTGAATATTAGAGACCACCGCAGTAGAATAAGATCTGATAGACCTAAAATTAAAGGAAAAAAAAAAAGAAAAAGAAATAAAGAGTGGGGAAATTGTAATAAACCCTAAAGCCCTTAATTTTTTTCTGTGCTAAATTGTAAAACGCCAATATTCTGAATCCTAACATCCCTAAAAGCCCTACTTTAGTTGGTGTTAATGTATATTACAGATTAGGGCTTGGCATCAGGGATAATGGGGTGGGGGATTATGCATAGGATTGGACAAATCATATTTAATTTGAATGCAGGTTAAAATGAACGTTAGATTTAACTATAGAATTGATAACTAACAATTTCTTCAAAACTTGTCACACCTTAATATTAGAGAAGAAAAACCAGCCCTTATTCTAACATACAGAGGAGAAAATAAAACACCATCAGAGAAGACATAAAAAAAATCAACAAATGTGAAATCAACATCACACGGTTTTGAAGAAAACTTGTTACAATAACAAAAAAGAAGAATCGATCCTTATTCTTGTTGAGATCGTGTATGCGGAAGCGTGCGATCAATAAGCAAACAAATCAAGCCACACAAAAGGAACACAGATTTACATGGCTAAAACTGCTTTTTTGCGTGGTGACTTGAATGAGGAGATCTACATGACCCAACCAGATGGGTATAAGGTTGCCGGTAAAGAACGTTTGGCTTGTAAAGTGAAAAAATCGTTGTATGGTTTGAAACAATCTCCAAGATAGTGGTACAAACGATTTGACAAGTTTATGATTGGGCAGAAGTACACACGGAGTTCTTTTGATCATTGTGTTTACTATTGCAAACTACGGAATGAAACCTTCATATACTTGCTCTTATATGTTGATGATATGCTTATAGCTTCTAAGAGCAAGGTGGAGATTGAAAAATTGAAGACTCAAATGAGTATTGAATTTGAAATGAAGGATTTGGGGGAAGCCAAGAAGATACTTGGTATGGAAATTTAGAAAGACAGGGTGCAAGGCAAGGTTTGTCTGTCGTAGAAACGGTATTTGAAAAAGATACTACATCGTTTTGGTATGGATGCCAAAACAAAATCAGTTAGTACACCTCTTGCCTCTCACTTCAAGCTTAGTGCTGCTATGTCTCCTAGCACAGATGATGAGCGTTAGTACATGGCTCAGGTTCCTTATCAGAGTGCTGTTGGTAGTTTGATGTATGAAATGGTGTGTATGAGACCCGACATTTCACAGGCTGTCAGTATAGTAAGCAGATATATGCATGATCAAGGAAAAGGGCACTAGCAAGCAGTGAAATGGATTCTACGGTATATTCTGGGTACCGTGGATGTTGGTTTGGTGTTTCAGCGGGATGATAGTATTGGTCAGCATGTGGTTGGATATGTGGATTCCGATTACGCTGGTGATTTGGATAAGTGCCGGTTTACTACAGGTTATGTGTTCACACTTGCAAGGGGACCGGTGTGTTGGAGGTCAACGTTACAGTCTTCAGTTGTTTTGTGGACTACGAGGCAGAGTACATGGCGGTGACAAAGGCCATTAAGGAGGCCATTTGGCTTCAAGGTTTACTTGATGACATGGGGATCTTTCAGGAGCACATGAAAGTCCATTGTGATAGTTAGAGTGCCATTTGTTTGGCAAAGGATCAGGTTCAGCATTCACTTACGAAACACAAAGATGTACGGTATCATTTTGTGCGGGAGATTGTTGATGAGGGAGATATACTTATTTAGAAGATTGTGACTGCAGATAATCCCGCAGATATACTGACTAAGGTGGTGACTGGGGTCAAGTTTAAGCATTGCTTAGACTTGATCAACATCCTGCGAGTTTGAGCACCTTCGGGTGTATGGCACCTACAGGCGCATTTGAAGGTGGAAAATGTTTGTGACCTGCAAATCTCACCAAGGTGGAGATTTGTTGGGTTTATGGGTTTTGGCTCATTTTATAGGCCCAATTCATTTGTATTAGCGTTGAGGGGTAATTTGGTCTTTGTTAAACTACATATTATCTCTTTTGATTGTAACCCTAGGTATGGGAAAAACTCTGATTAGTGGAGAAGAAGAAGACGAGCTTTTGTCCGTGGACGTAGGTGTGAAATCACCGAACCACATAAATCTGTGTTCTTTTTTTGTGGCTTGATTTGTTTGCTTTTTGATCTCACGCTTCCGCACACACGATCTCAACAAATCTAACCACAAAGGAGAAAATAAAACAACATCAGAGAAGAGCTAAAAAAAATAAACATCACACGGTTTTGAAGTAAAAAAAAAATATCAATAAGGAAGTGAAGAACTGACAGAAGAAAAAAATAGTAAAATTTAATCTTGGAAGAGGAAGAGAAGAAGGTGAATAGAGATAGTAGCAGGTGAGGGAGATCAGTTGGGTTGCACGGATGATGCAGGGTAGCCTTGGTGGTGTTGCAATGCGGTGAGATTGTAGGTTGCTTTGGGTGGATTAGGGTGAAGAGAAAGCATGGTGCGGAAGAGAAAGCAGGGTTGGAGGCAAGGCTAAGGAAGCAAGAGGAGAAACTGCACGTCAGTGATGAAAAAAAAAAAAAAAAAACATTTATGCATGAAAGCTCTTAAGCAAACACCTCGCATGTAAGGGTCCCATGAGCTATAGGTTGCATAAAAAACGTTCTAGATGGTTAAGGGAAGCATGAAAAAAAGGGTAAGGAAGAGTTCTTAGTATTGGGTATGGATATGGGATAGACTACTACAACGTTAGGTCGTCATCGAGGATAAGACTCTAGCCTATGTAAAATTTAATAATAACCTATTGTACTCATGACACCTAAGAAAGAGAGAGAGGGAAAGATCAAAGGAGCAACTTTTTCCTTTTTTCCAAGTGTATGACTGCGAGCAAGAATGAAAATAGTGGCGGCGGCGGGCGTAGCTATGAAGTGGGCGCTACGTAGCGGCGTAACTGTGTGATTTAATAAAATCGCCTAAAATATCTGAAAAGATTTCAGAAAATTCAGAAAATTGTAAAATGAAAGAAAATGTGTTTATTTTGCAGAATTAATTAAGAAAAGGGGGCGTAGTGGTGCCCTCAATATATGATGTCTTATATCGCTATATAAATAGAAAATAATAGTAATGATTGGTTTTTTCACATGTATTCATGTTTCTTAGTCATGCTAACTTAGAAAGTAATGAAAAACTCATAAAAAAAAACCTAGAACATGTAATAAAGGCATAAGACTTAAGAGTTAGGTCATTAGTGAACATTGAACAGTCAATATTTCAAGTCTCAAGGTTCAAATTCAATCAAGTGAATGAAGTGATCAATTACAATTTAGAAATGACAGAGTAGAAAGTTGGTGAAGGAAATAGGATTATATATAGGAATACCTTAGTCACCACCAAAAAGAATGTCTACCAGGATCTATGGCATGGTTATCCTCATCTCCATCAGTGTTATTAATTTTACTGGCACTATTTGTTGATACCAAAAAAGTCACATTGCCTCCTCAACATCAAGAAGCCACATGAAGCTGAATCCTGCTACAAACAGACAAAGCTACTTCAAGCATCAGATCTTGTCAGAATCAAACAAAAACTGCAAGATCCTTCAAGACAACCAAAAGAGGGGTACACATGAAGTTTCGGGCCATTTCGACATTATCTGGCCTAACTTCACTCCTTCGACAGCAAAACAGGCCCTCCCGGCGGCAATAGCATCGAAGACATCAAAATTTCGATCAAAGCGTATGGATGGTTCTAAAATACCTTCAAAGGGCTTCTTGCCAAATTTCAAGTCAAACCGACAACGTTTGACCCTCCATCAACCCTCGAGCAGCAAAATCAAGCCTCTTGGCGGATTTGTGCGACTTTGTGCTCCGGTTTTGAGCGACTTCTCGTCAAGTTTTCTCCAAGAAAATCAAGTCAATAATTGAGGAAAAATGTCAAGAAAAATACAGAAGAAAAAAAGAATGAAAAAGAAGAAGAAATGGCCGAAAAAAACACTTGGCGACCAAAAGGGCCAAAGACCCATGGTCGCCGGCGACCCTGGGTGCATAGTCGCTGTTGACACCAAAAAAGTCACTATGTCTCCTCCGCATCAAGAAGCTGCATGAAGTCGCAACCTGCCATAAATAGGCAATGCAACTTCTCCAAAAAATCAAATCTAGTCAGAATCAAACAAAAACTGCAAGATCCTTCAAGACAGCCAAGGGAGGAGTACACAAGGAGTTTCGGGCCATTTCAGAATCATTTGGCCTAACTTCACTTCTCCGACAGCTGAATTGGCGCTCCCGGCGGCGACATCATCGAAGACGTCAAAACTTCGATCAGAGCATACGGATGACTCCAGCATGTCTCAAAAGGGCTCCATGCCAAATTTCAAGTCAAACCGACAACGTTTGACCCTCCATCAATGCTCGAGCAGCAAAATCAAGCCTCCCGGCGGCGGGAACCACCGAAGCCTTCGCTCATCAAACCAAGTGCATGAGTGGCTTCAACATGCTTCCAAAAGGCTGCACGTCGAATTTCAGGTCATTCCGACAACGTTTGACCAGGTTTCGACGCTCCGAAAGAAAATCAAGCCTACCGGCGGCGGAGCTCCCCGGGACCATGGTTTCTAAGACAGAGCCTGTGGATCATCTCAAAATGACTCCAATAGGTTCCCTGTCAAATTTCAGGTCAATTGGACATCGTTTGACCGCACGTCAACGCGCGGCATCTCCCTCTCGTAAAATCAAGTCTACTGGCGACGGGACCCCAAACGGCTTCAAAACTCAAACAAAAGCCTATGGTTGGTCTTATTTATTGCTCAGGAGGCTTCACCTCAAATTTCAGGTCATTCCGACATCGTTTGACCAAGTTTCAGCTTCTAGCGGAAAATCAGCAGCTCTACGCGACAAAGTCTTCGGCTTTCCCGGAAAATTGGAAACTTTGCAACCCAAATTGCAAGGATTCTCATCAATTTTTCTACAAGGGAATAAGGCCAACAAATGAGCAAAAATGTCAAAGAAAAATACAGAAGAAAAAACGAAGGAAAAAGACCTCAAAACGACCGCAAAACGGGCTCCGAAGGGGAAAATTCCCCCAGGGTCACAGACCCCCGCGACCCTGGAAGCCCGGAATCTCCAGTTTCGCCCCGGGAGCTCCGTTTTCCGTCGTTTTTCGTGATTCGAAGCTTCCAACCCCTGGGACTTTCCAAAATTCATACTTTTGAGGCGCCAAATCCTCCGACATCCGTCAAAATCACGGGTCAACCTCCAAAAGTATCAAAATGAACATTGATCGCCAACCGGTCGACCAAAAAGTGTGCTTTCCGCCCGACCGATCGAGAAATCGACAAGACAGATGTCACCGGCCCACTGCTAGCTATCAATGTCTGAAATTACACGGTCATCCGATGTCGATCAGCATGTAGATCCATCGGTGATCATTTCCATAAGAATCCCAAAAGACGCGGCGCGGCCCGCGACTCTTCAACTGCTCGGCGACCATTTAATGCAGTTAATTGACTAGCTTTATTGCAGTCATTAATTCATTTCTTTGGACGGCCCAATCAGAAGCAAGCATCCAGGAGTTACAAATCAATTAAGTCATGGCATTCAAGCCATGAAACTCCTCCCATTATGGTAATTAAAGTGATTAAAAGCCATTAATCTCCATCGGCCAATCAGATTCAAGGAAAAAGGAGTTACAAAATCAAGAAATAAATCTTGTAACTCCTCCCATTAAAGCCATTAAAGCCCATAAACTCTCCTAATGGCTACCAAGAGCCTATAAATAGGAGAGCTTTCCAAGAAGAAAGGGATCGGAAAGGACGAACGGAAAACCGAAGATCGAAAATCAAAAGGTGCAGAGAATCCCGAATTCCAGACAGACAGAGTCTAAAGAAAGAGAGAAAATTCTGCAGAAATTCTACATCAAGCACCACTACAAGGTGACAAAAAGTCCCTTGGGGGGTACTCCCCCCCAAGGTCCTTGCCTTCTCCCGCTGCCTCCAATGGCTTAGACGTGGCTTTTCAGCCCGTCTACTTAGCTTTTTATTGGACATAGGACCTTCTCTTGGTCTTTGTCCTCTAAAAACCTGAGGTTATAGCCAAGCCAAGCGAATCAAGAGCATCCTCTGTTCTCATATGCATGGATGATGGCGAAGCCCATACATGGCTTGCGACCGTCAATCTGAACGAGCCCCCCACAATCTCCTGAAAAGTTAGATCCTCCTTTTCTTGCTTTTCATTGTAGTTTGTATTTTTCTAAAAGAGACAAAAATCATAACTCTTGTCTTTCATTATTGATGAGAATTGTAAATCGGCTATAAACTCCAAAATCGGCTATAAATGCCAAACAAAATCGCCTTTCACGGTAAACCAAGAAAATGTCTCTTTTCTTAAATATTTGTGCAATGGAAAACTTGAAAGAAGTTGATTTCCTTTTTACTTGCGAAGGTTGATCTCCGGATTACCACTTGCAATTCCAAGTAAAATAGAAAATCTGGCACACCCACACAAAGAAATGTTGATGCACGCTTCAGCCCCCCGGGCGCGAAAGGGCCGGACCCGACGGACTCCCACGTCCGCCGACCCCGATAGCACCCTCGGCAGGAGCGCGTTCCATCAGTCGCTGGCGACCCTGGAAATTCGGGTCGTCGGATTTTTCGCCGAATGGTCCGTTTTCCGATCTTTTCTGCGTTTCGAGAGTTCCTGCCTCTGTGATTTTTTGAAAATCCAATATTTGATGCTTGAAAACGACTGATCTTTGCCAACATTTCGGATCCGCCATCAAGAACATGAAATCATCACTGATCGCTCCAAAATCGCCAACTGGCTGACCAAGAAAGTACACTTTCTGTCCGACCGATCGAGAAATCGACAAGACAGATGTCACCGGCCCACCACCATCAATCAATGTCTGAAATTGTATCGCAATCCGACATCAAACAATGTGTGGATCCACCTGCGATGATCACAAGAAGAATTCCAGAAGACGCGGCGTGGCCCGTGACTCTTCAAATGCCCAGGCGACCACTTAATGTAGTTAATTGACTCGTTTATGACGACTTAATGCGGTCATTAACCCATTATTTTGGACGGCCCAATCAGAAGCAAGTATATGGGAGTTATAAGTCCAAGCAATCATGGCATTAAAACCATGAAACTCCCTTCATCATGGAGATTAAAGGCGATTAAATGCTAATCATTCTCCATCGGCAAATCACAAACAAAAAAAAAGGAGTTACAAAATCAAGAAATAAAAACATGTAACTCCACCCATCATGAAGCATCAATGCCATCAATTCTCTCATCATGACCATCAATACCCGTAAACCACCTCTTGGCTACCAAAAGCCTATAAAAGGAGGTCCATTCCAATAGAGAGGAATCTACCTGAAACTTTGAATCCGTGCATTTGCACATCCACACCAACACCCATTCGGAGTCTGGAAAATCCCAGAGAAAATTCGACGAAGTCCTGCTGCTCTTCTGCAAAAGACACCACAAGGTGATCAAAGTCCCTTAGGGGGCCAACCCCCCAAGGTCCCCCTTCTGCTATCCAACATGGCCTAAACGCGGCTTTTCAGCCCGTTTACTTGGTTTTTCATTGGATATAGGACCTCCACTTGGTCTTTATCCTCTAAAAAACTAAGGTTGGAGCTAAGCCGAAGAATCGAAGCATCAAGCATTCTCATTGGAAGGACGATGGCGAAGTCCACACATGACTTGCGACCGTTGATCTGAACGTATCCCCACAATCTCCTGAGAAGTTAGATCCCTTTTTTTTCTTTGCTATTGTACTTTGTATTTTTTAAAGAGACAAAAAAGTCACAATTCTTTTTTTTTTTTTTATGAGATTTGTAAATCGCCTTTCACGGCACCAAATTGCCTTTTACGGCAAACAAACAAAATCGCCTCTTACGGCATTCAAAATAAAAATTGTCTCTTTTCTTAAATATTTATGCAATTTGAAAAGTTAGAAAGAATGATTGATTTCATTTCTACTTGTGAAGGTGAATCTCCAGATCATCACCATTCCAAATTCCAAGTAGAATAGAAAATCTGGTATACTCATACAAAAATGTTGATACCCGCTTTTCCTCCTCCCCCGAAACCCAGCAGCCCCTGGGGTGGAAGGAGAGGATGGAAATCGAGGGTCCATCAAGTTGGCACACCCGGTGGGACTCGTTCACTTGAGAACGTGATGCTTCGATCCCTTGGCTCGTTTCTAGTTGGTGGCCTATGTTGCATCTTGCATCTAAAAAAAACATGAGATGGGATTTCAGTCATTCTTTCTCATTTAAAAAAAAAAATCTGATTTCTTTTCTTGGATTCAATTTTGAGGAACTTTAATCCTCTCTTCTTCGAATTTGATAGCTCACAGAAATGTTTGCAGCTATTGTTCGTATCGGAGATTGGGCCATCTTTTCTCTTTGATGAGTCCGATAGGGGTTTTCAAAAAAGAAAAAAAAAACAAAACTTCATTTCAAACTCTTTAAAAAAGAAAAACAAATCTGATTTCTTTTTTTCGGATTCAATTTTGAGAAACTTTGATCCTCTCCTCTTTGAACTTGATAGCTCACAGAAATGTTTGCAGCTATTGTTCGTATTGGGGATTGGGCCATCTTTTCTCTTTGATGAGTCCGATAGAGGTTTTCAAAAAAAAAAAAACAAAGAAAAAAACCTTATTTAAAAAAAATCAGCTTTCTCTCTTTTGGACTCAAATTTGAGAAACTTTGGTTTTTCCCTTTCGGATTTAACGCTCGTAGAAATGTTGAGTTGTTGTTCGGACTGGGACACCATTTGCTTTCTTTGATGAGTTCATTAGAAATCTTTCAAAAAGAGTTCTAAAAAAAAAACACTAAGGTTGCACCAATTGCTTTCTTTGACCAAAGTGGATTTAAGAAAGGCCTTGTCCAGAGTGTGGAGACAGCTAGACTGTTCGAGGCAAGGGTCCTCCAAACGGGTTCATTAAGTAATCCTACTCTTACCTGGGGGCTAATCTATCTACTGAGGTTTCATAAGATCGGATTGAAAACCTATATGCACCTTTGAGAAAAAAAAAAACTTCTGTCACTTTTGAATTCAGAATTGAGAAATCTTGGCTCTTTCCCTTTCGTATTTAATGCTCGCATAAATGTTGAGCTGTTGTTTGGACTGGGACAACATTTGCTCTCTTTGATAATTCAATCTTGACTTTCAAACAATTTTTTTTTCACTTTTGAGTTCAGAATTGAGAAATCTTGGTTTTTTCCTTTTCGGATTTAACGCTCGCAGAAATGTTGAGCTGTTGTTCGGACTGGGACATCATTTGCTCTCTTTGATGAATTCAATCTTGACCTTTAAAAAAAAAAAACTTCCGTCAATACTGGATTCACATCTGAGAAATTCTGATTCCTTCCCTTCTGGATTTAGCGCTCGCAGAAATGTTGAACCTTTGTTTGGATTGAAACACCATTTGTTCTCCTTTATGAACCCAATTTTGACCTTTAAAAAAGAAATCCCATCTCGTGGCCTTTCCAAATATGCGATTTGCAACATTTGTGCTTAGCGGTGCTAGTACGCCCTTTCGGGTTTACTGTATTCGCAACTGACACATTTGTATATCCAATCTTATATCATTTTACCTCGAGTGAGCCTTGCTTCTCGGTAATTTGAATTAAGGTCTACAATTGCTTATAGCAACCACTGGTACGCTCACCCTGAGCCTACTATACTTGCATTTTAGAACAATTGTATCCTCTATGGCTTTTTGCCTTCTTCATCTTGCTTGGGCCGTGCCATGTCCCTTTGAGTGATGTGAAAAGATAAAACCATAGTTGTTCTCCATTTATGAGCACCATATTCTTGTGTTCACTAATGGATGTGGTTTTGTTTCAGAAGTTTTCCAAAAACTAACAATGGCAGCTTCATTGACCATCACTTTTGATGAGAACAAGTACCAACTTATGCTTCAAGACAAGCAAAACAAACGCACTCATAAGCGCCCCGCCAGTTGCCAAAGCATCATCTCCCTCGACAACTCTCAAAACACCGGGTCAACCTCAACTCCCTGGACCATCATCTTTGGGTCGCTGGGACCATTCTCACTCCCCGCAGAAGAAACTGTACCTGCCAAGAAGCAGAAAACCACCCCGCAACGTGTCACTAACATGGCACCAAGGTCAAATACAAAGAAGCCTGAAGCCTGTAGCACTCCCACGAAGCCTCAACCTACAAGAAACTAGGTCTGCCCCAAAACCTGGTCCCCGAGACCTTCACCAAAGCAAAGGAGGTCCCAAACATCTACAAAGCCAGCATACATGGCCTTTCTCAAGGAGAACCGGTTCTACCCTCTCTCCTACATGAAGGAGGAGAAACCTACCCTCCGCCCAAAGAACAAACAAATCCAGCATGAGCCGGCTTGCTCCTACAAGCCCAAAATCAAATCCTGCATCTTTAGGCCTCCGCAAAAACCCGTTGAAGCCTGCACTCCTGCGAGTCCACCCTTCATCTCAACAGGGGCCGAACTCGCAAAATTCAAATCCTCACTGCGACAGGCTAAGGACCGTGTCTAGATCCTGTCCATGTCCAGCTTCAAAGAAGACAAGCTCGGCTGCTACGCACGGGGGACTACATCCTTCATAGCCAGAGCCCAACCAGAGTCGACTGAAGCTTAAATTGCTCTTCGTATACGTCACCGAGCGACACATTGACAGAAGAGACTTAAGAAGCAAAGAACCCAGCATTCTACTCTCCATGTCTCTAACAAATGGGTCGAAAAAGAAAGACCCGACCAAGTCGTTGCTGTCCATATGGTTGGCAAAACCAGAAGACGCCAGAAGTCAGCAACCGAAATTCATTCAGACGTCCGGTGACTCGCAGCGTCTCCCGGACACGAACACATCTAGAAGAATCCTCCACTCTTTTAAGTCAAGGACATCAGAGTAATCACTCCTCGGACCTTTCATCTAAAAGAATAAGCCCCAGCTCAGTGATGGACCAGAAAGAAATCTTCCGTCCTCTCCTTCCGCACCCCGGGAGCTGACCTGGGTCTCGGCGGAGGAGGGAAAATCTCGGGCATCAACATTTTTGTACGGGTATGCCAGATTTACTTTCTACTTGGAATTTGGAATAGTGATAATCCGGAGATTCACCTTCACAAGTGGAGGCTCGTGACAAGGAGGGGACTCTCATTCGCCAGGTTGAGGAAGCTGAAGGTAATGTCCGGAGGAAGACTCAGGAGCATGAGCAGTGGCAGGTCCTCTGGGAAGAACTTTCTCGTGCTGGAGATGGGTCACGGCATTCGGCTGCGTTTTATGGGGACATTTTGAAGGAGCGTGGCCTAAAAACTTGGGAAGTTAAGGCCAAGGGTATGCTTGAGGAGTTGAACCTTTGGTTGAAGACCATGTAGGATTGAGCTCCTGAGTTGTAACAAACTCTTTTTCCTTTTTCTTTCTTTTTTTTTTTTTTTGGGTACCTCCATGAATAACCAGTTTTGGTACAATATTTTTTGTATCCCCTTCCTTTCACTTAAATCATTTTTTGATGAAAACAATTTTGAGCAAAAGATTGATGGGAATGTTTGTTTAAGAATTTGATCAAAAGGTTGTTATTTTGTGGAAATCTTTTGTGAAAGGGTTGTTTTGGGCATGAAAGCCAATTTTGTGGCGGAAAGCCTTGTTTTTGATGGTTTGAAAACCAAAATTTGGATGGCGAGAAAGCCTAATTTTGTGGCGTAAGAGCGAAAATTTGTTTTGCGGCATGGGAGCCAAAATTTTTGGATGGCATGAAAGCCGAATTTTAGAATGGCATTGAAGCCGAATTTTGTTTTCTTTGTCTTGGCATTTATAGCCGAATTTTGGCATTTATAGCCAGATTTTGGCGTTTATAGCCGTTTTTTTTGTTTTGTTTTGGCATTTATAACCGAATTTTGGGATGGCATGAGAGCCAAAAATTTTGTTTGTGGCATGAGAGCCGATTTTGAGATGGCATGAAAGCCGATTTTGGCGTTTATAGCCGAAAAATTTTGTTTTTGGCATTTATAGCCGAATTTTGGCATTTATGGCCGAATTCTGGCATTTATAGCCGGATTTGGCGTTTATAGCCGAGTTTTGGCGTTTATAGCCAGATTTTGGCGTTTATATCCGAGCTTTTTGAAAACCAAGTTTTGTTTTATTGGCATGAAAGCCGATTTTGGCGTTTATAGCCGAAAAATTTTTGTTTTGGCATTTATAGCCGAATTTTTGGCGTTTATAGCCGGATTTTGGCGTTTATATCCGAGTTTTGGTTTTCAAAATGCAGGTATCGACTAAATGTCGCCTCCCCGCTGAATGGTCTTGCAAGTATCGATGGAATGTCGCTTCCTTGCTCATTCGGTTTTGCGAGTATTGATGGAATGTCACTTCCTCGCGGGCTGGGTTTTGCGAGTATCGATGGAATGTCGCTTCCTCGCGAATTGGGGTGCAAATATCGACTAAGCGTCGCTTCCCTGCTTTTCCCAAAACTTTTGGTTTTGCGGGTACAGACTTGGTGTCGTTTCCCCGCGATTTTTTTTTTTGAAATTTGAGGTTTTCTCGAACCATTTGAAATTTGGGTTGTGGATAGCAACTGGTATGTTGCATCTCCACGATTTTTGAAATTTGGGTTGTGGATATCAACTGGTTTGTTGCTTCTCCACGATTTTTGAAATTTGGGTTGTGGATATCAACTGGTTTGTTGCTTCTCCACGATTTTTGAAATTTGGGTTGTGGATATCAACTGGTCTGTTGCTTCTCCACGATTTTTGAAAATTGCAAGTATCAAATGGGGTTCGTTTCCTTGCGATTTTTGGATTTTGGAAGTATCGAATGGGGTTCGCATCCTTCCGATTTTTGGGTTTTGCAAGTATCGACTGAATGTCGCTTCCCCGCGGTTTCAAAATTTTTGTTTAAAGACACGAAGGTCATAAATTTTGACTTAAAACCATTTTGGTTGTAAAAGCCGAGGCGGTCTAGGGTGAAAACCTAATATCAAACTGTGATAGAAGGATGGACCATTTTGCCAGTCGGGTATTGAGAGAACCTGCTTTTGTGACAAGGACCTTTAGGAGGTTGATCCTTGAAATCAGGTAGACTGTGTTCGACAGCAGATAGTGACGCAACTTTGTACATCGAACATTACTGCAAGGTATTCTTTTTCGACTGGGGAGTAGCGATGCTCTGCACCTACCATCATGCGGCTAATGTAATATAGAGTAGCTTCTTTTCCGTCGTCGTTTTCTTGTGCGAGCAGAGCACCCAAAGAGTGGTCGAGAGCTCTTGTGTACAAGATAAATGGTTTTCCAGTTGTGGGGGCAGCCAGCACTGGAGGTTTGATGAGATATTCTTTGATGTCTTGAAATGCATTTTCACATTCAGCATCCCAGACAAACTCCACGCCTTTCTTCATCAGGCGAGAGAATGGACGGCATTTCCCTGATAGATTGGAGATGAACTGTCGAATGTAGGCCAGCCTTCCTTGAAGCCCTTTTAATTCTCTTAGGGTTCTGGGACCAATTGACTGAGTTTTCATTGAAGAAGATTTCATTGGCAGAAGTTTCTTCAAGATGATCAATCGGGAGAGGCTTGAATTCCGATGTCACAACTTCAGGAGACGAGGGTTGAGAGGATGTTATCTCAGTGGAAGTCACCTGAGAGGATGTAGCTCCGGAAGATACGCTACCGGTTGGGGAGTAAGTGTCTTCAGAAGCTTTAGAGGCACTGTCGTCCTGAGCTATTGCATTGCAGGTTATCCTGACAGGAGATGCCCCCAGTGTAGACTGTTGGGAATCGGACTCATCCTCGGATGTGAGAGGATCATTGATCCAACAGTTTTCTCCATTTTCAGGAGTTAAGGGAGAAAGTTCCCGCTGATTTTCAGGGACTTCCGGTTCTGGGTCATGACAAAGATTGATGCGATCCTGCTCCTGCTCTATGGCAAGATGTTGCAAGATTCTTGCATATTCTTCAAGATCAGGCATGGGAGCCAAATCTTCTTCGCCATTTGCTCCTTGTGGTTCGCCCATATTGGGTTCCACTGAAGCATTTGCTGGTGCTGGATTGGCAGCATTTTCTTGAACAAGGTCCTGGTCTTCTTCATCATCAGACCAAGATCCTTGTGGTTGCAATGGGTTATACCAGATTACTGGCATAAGATGAGACTCGGGAATCCATTCCTCGTCGGAGAGGTATTCTCCTATTTCAAAGGATTCTTCCCACTCATCTATATCACTGGCAGTATCACTGGACTCGTATCCATTCATGGAGAATCCAACTTCCGAGTTGCAAGAGTATGATGCCCCCTGCACATTTTCAATTTTGTATAGAGGTGGCATGAAATCATCAAGAGTAAATTTTCTTACCGCCTTGGAGGTTTTGGGAAGAGATTCTTCCATCGTCCCTAGAGAAGCAGTGGAAGAAGTTTCTGCTTTTTTAAGGACTTCTTGTTTTGGTTGAGACTTCTGCTGCTGTTTGAGCTTGCGGAGCTGTCTCTTGGCTTGCCTTCGCTGCTGAGTGGTCGGCTTTGTTTTGACGATCTCCCAATTTTCATCATCTAGGAGATCGGGATGCACCCATATAGGTTGTCCATCTGGTGTTGGATAGGGAACCAATTCTTGGGACACTTGAGCCATTTTTATCACTTTGAATGAAGTAGTGATTTTCTCCTTCGGTGACTTTGAAGTTTGCCGACATGACACCATGTTGACAGAGGCGGGGCCATAGTTTTTATCAAAGGTTATGACTCCGTTTTTCCACATCTCATTGATCTTCTCTCTCACAACGAAGCATTGATTGAGAGGATGTGAGATCATCTGATGGTATGGACAGTATCGGGGATCATTGGTTTTGCCAACATCTCTTGGTCTTTTGGGCTCTGGCAAAATGAGTTTGCCATTTGCTAGGAGAGCCTCAAAGATTTCTTCAACGTCTTCATCGAACGGATATTTCTTTTCTACACGTTCTTTGAAGGCATCAGAGAGTTCAGGCCTTTTACCTGCAGTTTTGTTTTCAGGTTTCTTTGGCTGCTGAGGAGCTGACTTAGTCTGCACATTGAGAACCTCCTTTTTCTTTGGTTTTGAGGTTGTAACAGCAGTCGGCTCTTTCTTTGATGATTTCTGACTGTTGAGGTCTTTGATCACCATTTCAGCTTCCATGGAAGCTTCGAGGAGTTCCCCCAGGTTCTTTGATTTGTTGCCGATGATCATGGAGCGGATTTTTGGCTTTCATATTGTTACGGCAGATGTTGACTAGCGACGCTTGTGGCAGTACATCTAAGCATTTGTACGCCATTGCCTTCCATTTGTAAATGAAGTCGTATGTTGACTCATTGGTAGCACCCTCGGCAGGAGCGCGTTCCATCAAGCTGGCACACCCGATGGGACTCGTTCATTTGAGAATACGGTGCTCGGAAATGAAATATTTGCATATCATACTTTTTGCTCTATGCTTATACTTCTTTTCCGGATTCCTTGGCTACTTTCTAGCTGGTAGCCTATGTTGGATTTTGCATTCTAAAAAAAAAATGAGATGGGATTTTTTGGAAATTTCTATTTCTTTGAGTTTGTTTCCACTTTTTCTCTTTTCAAAAAAAAAATAAAAATAAAAATAAAAAAAATCAAATTTCTCGTTTTGGATTCAAAATTGAGAAACTTTGATCCTTTCTCTTCTGGGCATGTGTGCTCGCGGAAATCGTTGAGCCCGTGTTCGGATCGGGGATTGGGCCATCGTTTCTCTTCGATGAGTCTGTCAGGGATCTAAAAAAAATTTTTTTTTATAAATAAATAAAAAGACATAGACCACTAAGGTTAAACCAATTGCGTTCTTTGATCACGATTGATTCAAGAAAAGCCTTGTCCAGAGTGTGGAGACAGCTTGACTGTTCTAGGCAAGGGTCCTCCAAACGGGTTCATTAAGTAATCCTACCCTTACCTGGGGGCAATTCTATCAATTGAGGTTTCATAAGACCGGGTTAGGAGGCCTATGTGTACTCTCTCGTCTTTAAATCTTAAAAAATAAAAAAAAAATAAAATAAAAAAAAATAAAAAAAAAGATTTTCAAAAAAAAATCTTGAACAAAAAAAAAAATCAAAATCAAAATAAAAAAAATAATAAAAAAATAAAAAAAAAGATTTTCAAAATTTAAAAAAAAAATAATATATAAATAAAATAAAAATAAAAATAAGATTTAAAAAATAAAAAAATCATTTAAAAAAAAATCTTCAAAAAACTCGTCACTTTTGATTTCAGATCTGAGAAATTTTGGTTTCTTCTTTTCTGAGCACTGGCGCTCGCGGAAATCGCCAAGACCGTGTTCAGATTGGAATACCATTTGCTCTCCTTGATGGAACCAATCTTGACATTTCAAAAATAAAACTCGTCACTTTTGGATTCAGATTCGAGAAATTGTGGTCTCTTTCCTTCTCAGTACTGGCGCTCGCAGAAATCGTTGAGCCCGTATTTGAATCGGAATGCCACCTGCTCTCTTTGACGAATCCATTTCTGACCTTTCAAAAAGAAAGAAAATCCCATCTCATGGATGCGATCTCCAACATTTGTACATAGCGGTACTAGTACGCGCTTTCAGGGTCTACTGTATCTGTGACCGACACATTTGTAACTCCTACCTTATATTCTTCTTATCTCGAGCAAGCTCCGCTTCTCGATAAGTCGAATTTAGGTATACAATTGCTTCTAGCAGTCATTGGAACGCTCATTTCGAGCCTACCATGCTTGCAACCAGAACAATTGTACCCTCTATGGCTTTTTGCCTTATTCATATTGCTTGGGTCATGTCCCTTGAGCGATTTGAAAAGACAAAATCATAGAATTCCCCATTTATGATCATCATATTCTTGTGATTACTAATGGATGTGGTCTTGTTTCAGAAATTTTGAAACTAACAATGGCAGCTTCACTGATCATCACCTTCGATGAAAACAAGCACCAGCTCATGCTTCAATAGAAGCAAACCAAGCGCACTTACAAGCGCCCTGCTAGCTGCCGAAGCACCAACTCCCTCAGCAACTCTCTGAACTCCGGGTCGACCTCGACTCCCCGGACCATCGTCTTCGGGACACTGGGACCATTCCCACTTCCCGAAGAAGAAACTACTCCTGCCAAAAGGCAGAAGGTCGCCTCGCAACGTGTCACTACTGTGACACCAAAGGCGACTGCTGAGAAGCAGAAGATCGCCCCTCAACGTGTCACTTCTGTGACACCAAGGGCGAACCCCAAGAATACTAAAACCCGCGGCATCCCCGCGAAACCTCAACCAACAACCAACCAAGTCTACCCTAAGACTTGGTCTCCAAGACCTTCCCCAAAACAAAGAAGGTCTCAAACCTCCACCAAGCCAGCATACCTGGCCCCACTCAAAGAGAACCAGTTCTACCCTCTTGCCTACATGAAAGAGGAGAGACCCATCTCCAACTTGACTCCCAAGTCAACCCAGCATGAACCTGCTTGCTCCCACAAGCCCAAAATCAGATCATGCATCACTAGGCCTCTACAAGCACCTGCCAAGGCCTACACTCCTTCAGTTCGACCCTTCATCTCTACAGGGGCCGAACTCGAAAGGTTCAAAGCTTCACTGCAACAGGCAAAGGACCGGGTCCGCATCCTGTCCTTGCCCAATTACAAAGAAGACAAGCTCGGCTGCTGCGCCCGAGGGAGCACATCCTTCATCGTCAGAGCCCAGCCAGAGCTGACTGAAGCTCAAATCGCTTGTCGAGCACGCCGCCGTGCGTCATATCGACAAAAGAGACTAGAGAAGCAACGGACCCAGCCTCCTACACTTCAAGTCTCCCACAAATGGGTCGAAAGAGAAAGACCCGACCAAGTTGCTGCCGTCCATATGGTTGGAAAAACCAGAAGACGCCAAAAGTCATCATCAAAAATCCATGTCCGACGTCCGGTGACCCGTAGCGTCACCAAGACACGAAGACATCCCGAAGAATCTCCTGCCTCTTCAAGCCAAGGACGGGAGAGTAATACTTCATCAAGCTCTTCATCAAAAAGAATGAGCCCCAGCTCAGTCACCAGGACGGTTTCTTCGTTTGAATCCCGAGGAATGAACGTTCTGGTTACAAATTCTGAGCCACCACCTCAGAATCCACCTCAAGATGATGCGCTCACACGCATCCAGCAGTTGGAACAAGGCCAGCAGAGGATTGAAACTCTGATGGAAAACCTTCTCCTTGTTGTCCAAAATCAGGTGAACAATGAGCCTCCTCCGAATCATCGCAATAACGAGGAAAATCGTGAAGAAAATGAGTCACGCGCCCTTACCAAAAAGGACGTAGACAGTATCCTCGCCAAAGATAAAGAAGAGGATATACTCAAGGAGCATGGGATCAAGCCACCATATCCCTTATGGATGGACTCAGTCCCATTCCCAATAAAATTCAAACATCCTACTCTCCAAACATATACGGGGAAAGGATCAGCCAGACAGCACGTCATCCACTTCAAGATTTTGACGGGAGCTATCGCGGATCAAGATGGACTCAAGATTCGCCTCTTTGCAAGTACCCTAAAAGGTACGGCCTTCGATTGGTACTCCACTCTGCCGGAGAACTCCATCCAGAACTGGGCTATGCTGGAGACACGCTTCCTGACCCACTTCCAAGGTGAGGATCATCTTGTTACTATGGCTTAACTCTGCAGCCTAAAACAAGGAGAGAATGAATCAACATACGACTTCATTCACAAGTGGAAAGCAATGGCGTACAAATGCTCAGATGTACTGCCACAAGCGTCGCTAGTCGACATCTGCCGAAACAACATGAGAGCTAGAATCCGCTCCATGATCATCGGCAACAAATCAAAAAACCTGGGAGAACTCCTGGAAGCTTCTATGGAAGCTGAAACGGTGATTAAAGACCTCAACAGTCAGAAGTCATCAAGAAAAGAGCCAACCGCCATTGTAACCTCTAAACCAAAGAAAAAAGAGGTCCTCAATGTGCAAACTAAGTCAGCTCCTCAGCAACCAAAGAAAGCTGAAAACAGAGCTGCAGGTAAGAGACCTGAACTCTCTGATGCCTTCAAAGAGCGAGTAGAAAAGAAATACCCATTCAATGAAGATGTTGACGAAATCTTCGGGGCTCTCGTGGCAAACGGCAAGCTCACCTTGCCTGAACCCAAAAGACCGGGCGATGTTGGCAAAACCAACGATCCTCGGTACTGTCCATACCACCAGATGGTCTCGCATCCTCTCAATCAATGCTTTGTTGTGAGAGAGAAGATAAACGAGATGTGGAAAAACAGAGTCATAACCTTTAACAAAAACTATGGGTCTGTCTCCGTCAACATGGTGTCATGTGGACAAACACCAAAATCACCAAAGAAGAAGATCACTACTTCCTTCATGGTGATAAACAAAATTCAAGCGTCCGAGGAGCTGGTTCCTTACTCGACACCAGACGGACAACCCATATGGGTACATCCCGATCTCCTGGAAGATGAAAACTGGGAGATCGTAAAAACAAAGCCGACAGCTCAACAGCGAAGGCAGGCTAGGAAACATCTCCTCAGGCTCAAACGGCAAGAGAAGACCCAGCCAAAACAAGAAGTCAATGAAAAGGCAGAGGCCTCCTCTACCACTTCACTCGGGGCAACAGAAACGTCCTTTCCAGAGACTTCAAAGGCGGTAAGAAACTTCACTCTCAGTGATTTCATGCCACCTCGATTCAAAAAAGAAGTTATGCAGGGGGCATCATACTCTTGCAACTCGGTAGTTGGATTCTCCATTGATGGATACGAGTCCAGCGACACCGACGATGGATTCGAGCCCAACTACACCGGCGAGTGGGAGGAATCTCTTGAAACAGGAGAGTATCTCTCCGACGAAGATTGGGTTCCTGAAACTCACCTTATGCTAGTAATCTGGTATAACCCCTTACAGCCACAAGGATCCTGGTCTGATGATGAGGAAGACCAAGAGGCTGTACAAGAAAATGCTGTTGACCCAGCACCCGTCGTTGCTCCAGTGGAAATCAACCATGTTGAGCCACAAAGAGCAGACGAAGAAGAAGATTTGGCTCCCATGCCTGATCTTGAAGAATATGCGAGGATCTTACAGCATCTCGCTCTAGAACAAGAGCAAGACCGCGTCAACGAGATTCCTCACAATCCAGAGCCGGAAGTCCCTGAAGCCCACCAGGTACCTCCTCCCTCAACTCCTGAAAATGGAGAAAATTGCTGGGTAGACGATCCTCTTACATCGGAGGATGAGTCTGACTCCGAGCAGACAATGTCTCCTTTAAGAGCTGCCTGTAATGTGATAATTCAGGATTATAGCTCTTCCGATGCATCATCTGATGAGATCACTTACACACCGGCGACACCTAGCACCATATCTTCTGGGGCTACCTCGTCTCGCGTGACTTTCACAGAGATGACACCCTCTCAAGCTTCGTCCCCTGAGACTGTGACTTCAGAACTCACGCTCTTCCCGACTCATCATCATGAAGAAAACCCAACTTGGGATGATGGATGGGTCAACGAAGAAGAAAAGCTGCTGGATGCTGTTCAGGACTCGCTCCCGGAAAATGCTCCATGCAACATAATCACTGAGGATGGCACTTCTGCTGCAGACGCATCCTCAGTAAATGAGAAACGACAGCCTCTTGATCCTGAGGACAATCTTCTAAGCGAAGACCCTTCTCAAGAAGCTCTCGAAGTTGGTAGAGGCACCCGCTCGGGCCGGGACTACTACAAAAATTACAACCAATCTTCCTTTACTTATGTAAATCCTTCGGGAAAAGATGTTGTAAGCGCCCCCAGTGGCAACAATGATGAACATGCAGGCCCTAAGGAGGCTTTCAAGTATGATTTGATCGAGCACTTCAAACACATACGTGCACGACTGCACATCCTGGATTTATTACGAATGTCTCCACGCACTCGTGATAATCTCATCTCAGAATTACAAAAACTGAATGAGGATGTCGATAAACATGCCCCGCAAGTCCTCCAAAATGAAATGGACTACAGGGTCAAAAACTCTGAAACTTCCTCAAAGGGAGAAAAGAAAACTGAGGGATCATGCATTGAATGCCTCTCGGTGCAAAAAGCAGCCAGTGCAACCATCGCCTTCACAAAGGACGACCTCCTACTTGGCGAAGCAAGGCACAACCGACCCCTGTACTTCACAGGGTACATCAAGGAAATGCCTATACACAGAGTTCAGGTCGACCCAGGTTCTGCACTCAGCCTCATCTCCACTTCGGCTCTCGAAGAGTTGGGCATCCCACCCAGCAAGCTAAGCCACACATCTGTATCTATCTTTGGATACGATGGGAGTACTCAAAGGCCTATCGGAAAAAATAGGTTCAAATTGCAGATCGGTGATCTTATCTCTGAAGTCACTGTGTATGCAATAAAAACCCCTTCATGCTACAACATCCTTCTCGGACGCCCCTGGATATACGAGAATGGTGTTGTCCCTTCAATTCTACATCAATGCATCAAGTTCGTCGGCAACGACGGCATGGTACATCGAGTGTTTGCGGACAGAAGACCCTTCAAAGGTAAAGAAGTCCACTTCGCAGACTCCCAAATGTATGAAGGCGAAAAAGAAGAAAAAGAGGAAATAGCACCCTTTGCTGAAAATCTCCAGAAAAATAAAGGCAAGGCTCCTCAAAAATCACCGGAAGAAAACAAACACTCCGGTAAATCCGAAGAGAGCAGTCAACCTCCCTTCGTCATCTCCCTCAAATCTTCAAAACCTTTGGTCATCACAACCAGAGTGAAGAAGGCAATGCAAAAGCTTGGGGGCAAATTTGTTGTCTCTTTCGTGTCTAGCAAGCAAGACACGGATTCGGACTCAGAGCCAGAAGACGACACCTCGTCAAGCCAAGCTGACACTCAACAAGTTCAGCCCGCTCTCACTCCGATGGAGACACCTGCTGATGTAGAAGATCCTACGTCTGCTACCTTTGTTGTTCCGGCAACATCACCAAAGCAAAGACCGATCTTCTTTCATAGATCGGATGCTTCTTCATCAAACTCCGTGCTGGAACCTTTCCAAAATGAAGGTATGCCTCAGCTATCTCTATATAGTCCTGTGGCACAAGCAATTATGAAGAAAATGGGCTATGACGCTCAAAACCCAGTCGGTTTGGGAGAAAGACGCGGTATTCTCACGCCATTGGGGCCCGCCTTGACCAAAAGCCAGCTGGAAGATTGGAGACTCTACGGTCATGTAGAAAAGTCTTCATATGGGTTAGGGTATGATCCCGACACTCCTCTGAGACAGTTGACACAAAAGCTTAAAAGTCGTTTTACCGACCAAGCCTCAACATCTCAAGTCCATGAAGACATCGATCTCCCTGGATATCTCTTTAAAGAGTTACCTGACAAAGATCCAGGAAGCTCATCCAATTGGTACGATTTCTGTGATGATAAAGAGGAATCGTCCGATAATACAGACTTGTGCTATTCTGACCCAGAAGAGCCATCGTCTCCAAAAGAAGTACCTTACTTCGACCTAGTTTCAACAGGCGATTGGGACCATCTCATAGCAAGCCTTGAGAAGATCACCAATCAAGAAGACCCGTGGAAAGGAACAAACCCTCGGTCTACAAATGCCCTTAGAATCCCAGAAGGTTTTGTTGAGCTGGAAGCCTCCAAAAATATTGTGGAGGAACCACCTTCGAACCTTCTAACAGAAGACCCTGTTGAAAAGATAGACTTGGGAATACCAGATAACCCACGTTCTGTATTCATAAGCAAGAATATAAAGGATGATGAGTTACCCGAGTATATCGCTTTTCTTCGTGAGTTCGTTGATTGCTTTGCATGGTCCTACGCTGAAATGCCTGGTTTAGACCCCAAAGTAGCAGTCCACAAACTCAATCTTCAAGAAGACATCAAGCCTGTCAAACAAGGCCAAAGAAGATTCCGTCCAGATGTGATGGATAAAATTGAATAAGGAGTTCAAAAGCTCAAAAACGTCGGCTTCATTCGTGAGGAACAACATCCAGAATGGTTGGCCAACATTGTCCCCGTGACAAAGAAAACTGGGCAGATCAAGGTCTGTATTGACTATAGAGACCTGAATGGCGCTTGCCCTAAAGATGAATTCCCGCTCCCCATACCGGAGGTGATGATTGACAATACCCGCGGATTCGACCGAATGACATTCATGGATGGCTTCTCTGGTTACAATCAGATAAAGATGCATCCCGAGGATGAAAAGTACACTTCATTTCGGACTTCATTTGGCGTGTATTGCTACACTGTCATGCCATTTGGTCTGAAAAATGCTGGTGCCACATATCAGAGGGCTATGATGAAAATATTCCAAGATATGCAGCACAAGACGGTCGAATGTTACGTTGATGACCTCGCCGTCAAAAGCAGAATAAAAGAAGACCATCTCAAAGATCTTCGGGAAGTCTTCCTCCGACTCCGCAAACACAAACTGCGGATGAATCCTCTAAAATGCTTCTTCGGCGTCTCGTCGGGTAAGTTTCTCGGATTCCTTGTTCGGAAAGCTGGAATAGAACTTGACCCCATAAAAGTCAAGGCTATTCTAGAAATGCCCCCTCCAAGAACCTTAAGGGAACTAAAAGGGCTTCAAGGGAGATTGGCCTACATCAGACGGTTCATCTCCAATCTTTCGGGGAAGTGTCGTCCATTCTCTCGATTGATGAAAAAGGGTGTAAACTTTGTCTGGGATGCTGACTGTGAAGCCGCGTTTCAAGATATCAAGTCATACCTAACCAAACCTCCAGTGTTAGCTGCTCCTACCACTGGGAAACCATTCATCTTGTACACAAGAGCCCTTGATCACTCTCTGGGTGCTCTGCTTGCACAAGAAAATGATGAAAGAAAAGAAGCTGCTCTATACTACCTCAGCCGCATGCTAGTAGATGCAGAGCATCGCTACTCTCCAGTCGAAAAGGAATGCCTTGCATGATGTTCGCCGTACAAAAGCTACGTCACTATCTGCTTTCCAACACAGTCTACCTGGTCTCGAAGATCAACCTCTTGAAGGTCCTTGTCACAAAGGCAGGTTCTCTCAATGCCCGACTGGCAAAATGGTCCATCCTCTTGTCACAATTTGATATTAGGTATGTACCACAAAAAGCAATCAAAGACCAAGCTCTAGCAGACTTTCTCGCAGAGCATGCATTGCCTAAAGATTCTCCACTCAGAGATGATCTCCCAGACGAACCTGTCTACAACGTGGAGACTTCCTCACCAAATGCTTCCTGGGACATGTACTTTGACGGTGGTTTTTCAACCAAAGGTTCAACTTTTCAAGCAGACCCTTGGCCTTAACTTCCAAAGTTTTTAGGCCACGCTCCTTCAAAATGTCCCCATAAAACGCGGCCGAATGCCGTGACCCATCTGCAGCACGAGGAAGTTCTTCCCAGAGGACCTGCCACTGCTCATGCTCCTGAGTCTTCCTCCGGACATTACCTTCAGCTTCCTCAACCTGGCGAATGAGAATCTCCTCCTTCTCCTAAGCCTGCTGAACGGCCGCATTGGAAGATCTAGCAGACCGACGAGGTGCGTCAGTAACAGGACCTTTACCCTTGTTCGTTCTGGAAGAACTGCCTGCAAAAGATGAAAGAGAAAAGATCAATCAACATCAAAATGACAGAATTCTGCTACAAAAATTCTAGCAAAGTTTTGACATGATTCCGGGGCAATTCCAACGAAAAGGAAAATACTCCGAAAAAAGACAGGAAGTCTGAAGATGAGCTCAACATCGCTGCGAGCTCATAGTCAGTGGAGAATTCTCAAAGAAGGCTCGAACTCAACATCTATGCGAGAACGAGCCAATCTCATCAAACTTCCGCAAAATCTGGAAAAGAGCTCAACATTGCTGCGAGCTTCAGAATCCAAAAATTGCAAAACTTCCTCAAAATCCAGCAAGACCGAGAAAGAGCTCAACATCGCTGCGAGCTCAAAATCCCAACACTTGCAAAAGATTTTCAGGCATGCATCATCATACTTCCAAGTCTATTTACCAAAACTCATGCATCAAAAATATATCATCATGCATTAAATGCTAGGAAAACCTTAACCAAAGTTTCACCAATTCCAACCCAATTTGGTCAAAACCAATCAAACTTTGTCCAAGTCAAAAATCATGTTGGCTTGACCTAGAGACTCTAGCCTTCTATCTTGATGCATCAAACAAAAAATGCATACATATTGAAATTGCATAGCCTCATTATCATGGTGAGCAAACAAGAAAAAAAAAAAAGACAGAGAGAGAGAAAAAAAAATCTCAGCAAAAAAAAAAAAAAAGGAAGGGAAAAATCGCTGATAGAAAAAAAAAAGAAGTCAGCGTGTGGAAAAAAAAATATACACGGTGAAAAAAAAAAGAAAACCGTGAAAAGAAGAAAAAAAAAGAAAAAAAAAAGAAGAAGAAGCATGAAAAAAAAAGGAAAACGTGCTTGAAAAAAAAAGAAAAGAAAAGAAAAAGAAGAAGAGAAGAAAAAAAATGAAGAAGCTACTTCTACAATGGAGATTCTTGTGGAGGAAGAAAACTTACTTGAAGCCATTGATGGAGAAGATGAAGAAAAGCTTGGAGATCCTTGAAGAAGAGAAAGCACTTCTTGTCATGGGGAGCACTCTTGAAGATTTCTTGCAAAAAGAAAGCAATGGAGCAAAAGCATTAACCCTCTTGCTTTTATAGAAGAGAGCAAGCCAAAAGAGGAAATAAGGAGAAAAGAAAGGAGGTAAGTGCTAAAATTTAGCTACTTTCCCAAAGAGAAAGATATTTTGAGAGAATCTTTCCACAAAAATGAAAACTTGAGAAATTCTCTCCAAGTAAAGATATTTTTAGATATTCTCTACACAAAAGAGATATTTTTAGATATTCTTTACAAATATGACACCATATGAGATCTAGGCCATCTCCAAAGCCTAAGGTCCCATGGGTTAGCCCATATGAGCCAGGTTTGACCACCTAGGCACTAAAATTGGCTTTTAGTCAAAATATTCCTCTTACCAAGAGCAAAAAAAGGGAAAAGAGCAAAAAAAAAAAAAAAAAGTCCCATGCCTTTTTTGAGTTGATGGCACCATTCAAAAAAAAGAAAAAAGAAAGTCCCATGAGTTTCCAAAAACCAAACCATCCAACCTCATGAACCAAATTGAGCCAAAATCTTGAAATTGACATTTCACAAAACCAAATTCCGGTCCCCTAGCTCGCCACATACAGCTTGTTAGGTCACAAGACCAAAACCAAAATCAAAATCCAAAACCTACAAACCAAACTTGACCCCCCAACCTGCCACATACAGCTTGTTGGATCACAAGGTCAAAATCAAAATCAAACCCCGACCCCCTAACCTGCCACATACAGCTTGTTAGGTCACAAAATCAAAAACCAAAATCCAAAACCCAAAATCCAAATGCCCCATGTCATTTTCAAAACTTTGCCTTGAGATGGTACGTGATCCCTCTCACTACCATAAAATTCCCCCGGAAACTCAGAAGGCTATTCAAAAAAAAAAAAAAAAAAAAAAAAGCAGCTCAAGACTCTTGGTCAAGTTGGAATGTCTCCTCCAAGTTTCTCTTCGAGGCACATCGACTACAAAAGTCAAGCAACTCGTCGCTGTACCTCTAGGGGGCATTTGTTGACACCAAAAAAGTCACTATGTCTCCTCCACATCAAGAAGCTGCATGAAGTCGCAACCTGCCATAAATAGGCAATGCAACTTCTCCAAAAAATCAAATCTTGTCAGAATCAAACAAAAACTGCAAGATCCTTCAAGACAGCCAAGGGAGGAGTACACAAGGAGTTTCGGGCCATTTCAGAATCATTTGGCCTAACTTCGCTTCTCCGACAGCTAAATTGGCGCTCCCGGCGGCGACATCATCGAAGACGTCAAAACTTCGATAAGAGCCTACGGATGACTCCAGCATGTCTCAAAAGGGCTCCATGCCAAATTTCAAGTCAAACCGACAACGTTTGACCCTCCATCAATGCTCGAGCAGCAAAATCAAGCCTCCCAGCGGCGGGAAGCACCGAAGCCTTCGCTCATCAAACCAAGTGCATGAGTGGCTTCAACATGCTTCCAAAAGGCTGGACGTCGAATTTCAAGTCATTCCGACAACGTTTGACCAGGTTTCGACGCTCCGAAAGAAAATCAAGTCTACCGGCGGCGGAGCTCCCTGGGACAATGGTTTCCAAGACAGAGCCTATGGATCATCTCAAAATGACTCCACTAGGTTCCCTGTCAAATTTCAGGTCAATCGGACATCGTTTGACCGCACGTCAACGCGCGGCATCTCCCTCGCGGCAAAATCAAGTCTACTGGCGACGGGACCCCAAACGGCTTCAAAACTCAAACAAAAGCCTATGGTTGGTCTTATTTATTGCTCAGGAGGCTTCACCTCAAATTTCAGGTCATTCCGACATCGTTTGACCAAGTTTAAGCTTCTGGCGGAAAATCAGCAGCTCTACGCGACAAAGTCATCGGCTTTCCCGGAAAATTGGAAACTTTGCAACCCAAATTGCAAGGATTCTCATCAATTTTTCTACAAGGGAATAAGGCCAACAAATGAGCAAAAATGTCAAAGAAAAATACAGAAGAAAAAATGAAGGAAAAAGACCTCAAAACGACCGCAAAACGGGCTCCGAAGGGGAAAATTCCCCCAGGGTCGCAGACCCCCGCGACCCTGGCCCAGGGTCGCAGGCCCCTGCGACCCTGGCCCAGGGTCGCCCGCCCCTGCGACCCTGGCCCAGGGTCGCCCGCGACCCTAGAAGCCCGGAATCTCCGGTTTCGCCCCTGGAGCTCCGTTTTCCGTCGTTTTTTGCGATTCGAAGCTTCCAACCCCTGGGACTTTCCAAAATTCATACTTTTGAGGCGCCAAATCCTCCGACATCCGTCAAAATCACGGGTCAACCTCCAAAAGTATCAAAATCAACATTGATCGCCATCCGGTCGACCAAAAAGTGTGCTTTCCGCCCGACCAATCGAGAAATCGACAAGACAGATGTCACCGGCCCGCTGCTAGCTATCAATGTCTGAAATTACACGGTCATCCGATGTCGATCAGCATCTAGATCCATCGGTGATCATCTCCAAAAGAATCCCAAAAGACGCGGCGCGGCCCGCGACTCTTCAACTGCTCGGCGACCATTTAATGCAGTTAATTGACTAGCTTTATTGCAGTCATTAATTCATTTCTTTGGACGGCCCAATCAGAAGCAAGCATCCGGGAGTTACAAATCAATTAAGTCATGGCATTCAAGCCATGAAACTCCTCCCATTATGGTAATTAAGGTGATTAAAAGCCCTTAATCTCCATCGGCCAATCAGATTCAAGGAAAAAGGAGTTACAAAATCAAGAAATAAATCTTGTAACTCCTCCCATTAAAGCCATTAAAGCCCATAAACTCTCCTAATGGCTACCAAGCGCCTATAAATAGGAGAGCTTTCCAAGAAGAAAGGGATCGGAAAAGGACGAACGGAAAACCGAAGATCGAAAATCAAAAGGTGCAGAGAATCCCGAATTCCAGACAGACAGAGTCTAGAGAAAGAGAGAAAATTCTGCAGAAATTCTACATCAAGCACCACTACAAGGTGACAAAAAGTCCCTTGGGGGGTACTCCCCCCCAAGGTCCTTGCCTTCTCCCGCTGCCTCCAATGGCTTAGACGTGGCTTTTCAGCCCATCTACTTAGCTTTTTATTGGACATATGACCTTCTCTTGGTCTTTGTCCTCTAAAAACCTGAGGTTATAGCCAAGCCAAGCGAATCAAGAGCATCCTCTGTTCTCATCTGCATGGATGATGGCGAAACCCATACATGGCTTTCGACCGTCAATCTGAACGAGCCCCCCACAATCTCCTGAAAAGTTAGATCCTCCTTTTCTTGCTTTTCATTGTAGTTTGTATTTTTCTAAAAGAGACAAAAATCACAACTCTTGTCTTTCATTATTGATGAGAATTGTAAATCGGCTATAAACGCCAAAATCGGCTATAAATGCCAAACAAAATCGCCTTTCACGGCAAACCAAGAAAATGTCTCTTTTCTTAAATATTTGTGCAATGGAAAACTCGAAAGAAGTTGATTTCCTTTTTACTTGCGAAGGTTGATCTCCGGATTACCACTTGCAATTCCAAGTAAAATAGAAAATCTGGCACACCCACACAAAGAAATGTTGATGCACGCTTCAGCCCCCCGGGCGAAAGGGCCGGACCCGACGGACTCCCACCTCCGCCGACCCCGGTAGCACCCTCGGCAGGAGCGCGTTCCATCAGTCGCTGGCGACCTTGGAAATCCGGGTCGTCGGATTTTTCGCCGAATGGTCCGTTTTCCGATCTTTTCTGCGTTTCGAGAGTTCCTGCCTCTGTGATTTTTTGAAAATCCAATATTTGATGCTTGAAAACGATTGATCTTCGCCAACATTTCGGATCCGTCATCAAGAACATGAAATCATCACTGATCGCTCCAAAATCGCCAACTGGCTGACCAAGAAAGTACACTTTCTGTCCGACCGATCGAGAAATCGACAAGACAGATGTCACCGGCCCACCACCATCAATCAATGTCTGAAATTGTATCGCAATCCGACATCAAACAATGTGTGGATCCACCTGCGATGATCACAAGAAGAATTCCAGAAGACGCGGCGCGGCCCGTGACTCTTCAAATGCCCAGGCGACCACTTAATGTAGTTAATTGACTCGTTTATGACGACTTAATGCGGTCATTAACCCATTATTTTGGATGGCCCAATCAGAAACAAGTATATGGGAGTTATAAGTCCAAGCAATCATGGCATTAAAACCATGAAACTCCCTTCATCATGGAGATTAAAGGCGATTAAATGCTAATCATTCTCCATCGGCCAATCACAAACCAAAAAAAAGGAGTTACAAAATCAAGAAATAAAAACATGTAACTCCTCCCATCATGAAGCATCAATGCCATCAATTCTCTCATCATGACCATCAATACCCGTAAACCACCTCTTGGCTACTAAAAGCCTATAAAAGGAGGTCCATTCCAATAGAGAGGAATCTACTTGAAACTTTGAATCCTTGCATTTGCACATCCACACCAACACCCATTCGGAGTCTGGAAAATCCCAGAGAAAATTCGACGAAGTCCTGCTGCTCTTCTGCAAAAGACACCACAAGGTGATCAAAGTCCTTTAGGGGGCCAACCCCCCAAGGTCCCCCTTCTGCTATCCAACATGGCCTAAACGCGGCTTTTCAGCCCGTTTACTTGGTTTTTCATTGGATATAGGACCTCCACTTGGTCTTTATCCTCTAAAAAACTAAGGTTGGAGCTAAGCCGAAGAATCGAAGCATCAAGCATTCTCATTGGAAGGACGATGGCGAAGTCCACACATGACTTGCGACCGTTGATCTGAACGTATCCCCACAATCTCTTGAGAAGTTAGATCCCTTTTTTTTCTTTGCTATTGTACTTTGTATTTTTTTAAAGAGACAAAAAAGTCACAATTCTTTTTTTTTTTGATGAGATTTGTAAATCGCCTTTCACGGCACCAAATCGCCTTTTACGGCAAACAAACAAAATCGCCTCTTACGGCATTCAAAAGAAAAATTGTCTCTTTTCTTAAATATTTATGCAATTTGAAAAGTTAGAAAGAATGGTTGATTTCATCTCTACTTGTGAAGGTGAATCTCCAGATCATCACCATTCCAAATTCCAAGTAGAATAGAAAATCTGGTATACTCATACAAAAATGTTGATACCCGCTTTTCCTCCTCCCCCGAAACCCAGCAGCCCCTGGGGTGGAAGGAGAGGATGGAAATCGAGGGTCCATCAAGTTGGCACACCCGGTGGGACTCGTTCACTTGAGAACGTGATGCTTCGATCCCTTGGCTCGTTTCTAGTTGGTGGCCTATGTTGCATCTTGCATCTAAAAAAAACATGAGATGGGATTTCAGTCATTCTTTCTCATTTAAAAAAAAAATCTGATTTCTTTTCTTGGATTCAATTTTGAGGAACTTTAACCCTCTCTTCTTCGAATTTGATAGCTCACAGAAATGTTTGCAGCTATTGTTCGTATCGGAGATTGGGCCATCTTTTCTCTTTGATGAGTCCGATAGGGGTTTTCAAAAAAGAAAAAAAAAAACAAAACTTCATTTCAAACTCTTTAAAAAAAAAAAACAAATCTGATTTCTTTTTTTCGGATTCAATTTTGAGAAACTTTGATCCTCTCCTCTTTGAACTTGATAGCTCATAGAAATGTTTGCAGCTATTGTTCGTATTGGGGATTGGGCCATCTTTTCTCTTTGATGAGTCCGATAGAGGTTTTCAAAAAAAAAAAAAACAAAGAAAAAAACCTTATTTAAAAAAAAATCAGCTTTCTCTGTTTTGGACTCAAATTTGAGAAACTTTGGTTTTTCCCTTTCGGATTTAACGCTCGTAGAAATGTTGAGTTGTTGTTCGGACTGGGACACCATTTGCTTTCTTTGATGAGTTCATTAGAAATCTTTCAAAAAGAGTTCTAAAAAAAAAAACACTAAGGTTGCACCAATTGCTTTCTTTGACCAAAGTGGATTTAAGAAAGGCCTTGTCCAGAGTGTGGAGACAGCTAGACTGTTCGAGGCAAGGGTCCTCCAAACGGGTTCATTAAGTAATCCTACACTTACCTGGGGGCTAATCTATCTACTGAGGTTTCATAAGATCGGATTGGAAACCTATATGCACCTTTGAGAAAAAAAAAAACTTCTGTCACTTTTGAATTCAGAATTGAGAAATCTTGGCTCTTTCCCTTTCGTATTTAATGCTCGCATAAATGTTGAGCTGTTGTTTGGACTGGGACAACATTTGCTCTCTTTGATAATTCAATCTTGACTTTCAAACAATTTTTTTTTTCACTTTTGAGTTCAGAATTGAGAAATCTTGGTTTTTTCCTTTTCGGATTTAACGCTCGCAGAAATGTTGAGCTGTTGTTCGGACTGGGACATCATTTGCTCTCTTTGATGAATTCAATCTTGACCTTTCAAAAAAAAAAACTTCCGTCAATATTGGATTCACATCCGAGAAATTTTGATTCCTTCCCTTTTGGATTTAGCGCTCACAGAAATGTTGAGCCTTTGTTCGGATTGAAACACCATTTGTTCTCCTTTATGAACCCAATTTTGACCTTTAAAAAAGAAATCCCATCTCGTGGCCTTTCCAAATATGCGATTTACAACATTTCTGCTTAGCGGTGCTAGTACGCCCTTTCGGGTTTACTGTATTCGCAACTGACACATTTGTATATCCAACCTTATATCATTTTACCTCGAGTGAGCCTTGCTTCTCGGTAATTTGAATTAAGGTCTACAATTGCTTATAGCAATCACTGGTACGCTCACCCTGAGCCTACTATACTTGCATTTTAGAACAATTGTATCCTCTATGGCTTTTTGCCTTCTTCATCTTGCTTGGGCCGTGCCATGTCCCCTTGAGTGATTTGAAAAGATAAAACCATAGTTGTTCTCCATTTATGAGCACCATATTCTTGTGTTCACTAATGGATGTGGTTTTGTTTCAGAAGTTTTCCAAAAACTAACAATGGCAGCTTCATTGACCATCACTTTTGATGAGAACAAGTACCAACTTATGCTTCAAGACAAGCAAAACAAACGCACTCATAAGCGCCCCGCCAGTTGCCAAAGCATCATCTCCCTCGACAACTCTCAAAACACCGGGTCAACCTCAACTCCCTGGACCATCATCTTTGGGTCGCTGGGACCATTCTCACTCCCCGCAGAAGAAACTGTACCTGCCAAGAAGCAGATTACCACCCCGCAACGTGTCACTAACATGGCACCAAGGTCAAACACAAAGAAGCCTGAAGCCTGTAGCACTCCCACGAAGCCTCAACCTACAAGAAACTAGGTCTGCCCCAAAACCTGGTCCCCGAGACCTTCACCAAAGCAAAGGAGGTCCCAAACATCTACAAAGCCAGCATACATGGCCTTTCTCAAGGAGAACCGGTTCTACCCTCTCTCCTACATGAAAGAGGAGAAACCTACCCTCCGCCCAAAGAACAAACAAATCCAGCATGAGCCGGCTTGCTCCTACAAGCCCAAAATCAAATCCTGCATCTTTAGGCCTCCGCAAAAACCCGTTGAAGCCTGCACTCCTACGAGTCCACCCTTCATCTCAACAGGGGCCGAACTCGCAAAATTCAAATCCTCACTGCGACAGGCTAAGGACCGTGTCTAGATCCTGTCCATGTCCAGCTTCAAAGAAGACAAGCTCGGCTGCTACGCACGGGGGACTACATCCTTCATAGCCAGAGCCCAGCCAGAGTCGACTGAAGCTCAAATTGCTCTTCGTATACGTCACCGAGCGACATATTGACAGAAGAGACTTGAGAAGCAAAGAACCCAGCATTCTACTCTCCATGTCTCTAACAAATGGGTCAAAAAAGAAAGACCCGACCAAGTCGTTGCTGTCCATATGGTTGGCAAAACCAGAAGACGCCAGAAGTCAGCAACCAAAATTCATTCAGACGTCCGGTGACTCGCAGCGTCTCCCGGACACGAACACATCTGGAAGAATCCTCCACTTTTTTAAGTCAAGGACATCAGAGTAATCACTCCTCGGACCTTTCATCTAAAAGAATAAGCCCCAGCTCAGTGATGGACCCGAAAGAAATCTTCCGTCCTCTCCTTCCGCACCCCGGGAGCTGACATGGGTCTCGGCGGAGGAGGGAAAATCTCGGGCATCAACATTTTTGTACGGGTATGCCAGATTTACTTTCTACTTGGAATTTGGAATAGTGATAATCCGGAGATTCACCTTCACAAGTGGAGGCTCGTGACAAGGAGGGGACTCTCATTCGCCAGGTTGAGGAAGCTGAAGGTAATGTCCGGAGGAAGACTCAGGAGCATGAGCAGTGGCAGGTCCTCTGGGAAGAACTTTCTCGTGCTGGAGATGGGTCACGGCATTCGGCCGCGTTTTATGGGGACATTTTGAAGGAGCGTGGCCTAAAAACTTCGGAAGTTAAGGCCAAGGGTATGCTTGAGGAGTTGAACCTTTGGTTGAAGACCATGTAGGATTGAACTCCTGAGTTGTAACAAACTCTTTTTCCTTTTTCTTTCTTTTTTTTTTTTTTGGTACCTCCATGAATAACCAGTTTTGGTACAATATTTTTTGTATCCCCTTCCTTTCACTTAAATCATTTTTTGATGAAAACAATTTTGAGCAAAAGATTGATGGGAATGTTTGTTTAAGAATTTGATCAAAAGGTTGTTATTTTGTGGAAATCTTTTGTGAAAGGGTTGTTTTGGGCATGAAAGCCAATTTTGTGGCGGAAAGCCTTGTTTTTGATGGTTTGAAAACCAAAATTTGGATGGCGAGAAAGCCTAATTTTGTGGCGTAAGAGCGAAAATTTGTTTTGCGGCATGGGAGCCAAAATTTTTGGATGGCATGAAAGCCGAATTTTAGAATGGCATAGAAGCCGAATTTTGTTTTCTTTGTCTTGGCATTTATAGCCGAATTTTGGCATTTATAGCCAGATTTTGGCGTTTATAGCCATTTTTTTTGTTTTGTTTTGGCATTTATAACCGAATTTTGGGATGGCATGAGAGCCAAAAATTTTGTTTGTGGCATGAGAGCCGATTTTGAGATGGCATGAAAGCCGATTTTGGCGTTTATAGCCGAAAAATTTTGTTTTTGGCATTTATAGCCGAATTTTGGCATTTATGGCCGAATTCTGGCATTTATAGCCGGATTTGGCGTTTATAGCCGAGTTTTGGCGTTTATAGCCAGATTTTGGCGTTTATAGCCGAGTTTTTTGAAAACCAAGTTTTGTTTTATTGGCATGAAAGCCGATTTTGGCGTTTATAGCCGAAAAGTTTTTGTTTTGGCATTTATAGCCGAATTTTTGGCGTTTATAGCCGGATTTTGGCGTTTATATCCGAGTTTTGGTTTTCAAAATGCAGGTATCGACTAAATGTCGCCTCCCCACTGAATGGTCTTGCAAGTATCGATGGAATGTCGCTTCCTTGCTCATTCGGTTTTGCGAGTATTGATGGAATGTCACTTCCTCGCGGGCTGGGTTTTGCGAGTATCGATGGAATGTCGCTTCCTCGCGAATTGGGGTGCAAATATCGACTAAGCGTCGCTTCCCTGCTTTTCCCAAAACTTTTGGTTTTGCGGGTACTGACTTGGTGTCGTTTCCCTGCGATTTTTTTTTTTTTGAAATTTGAGGTTTTTTCGAACCATTTGAAATTTGGGTTGTGGATAGCAACTGGTATGTTGCATCTCCACGATTTTTGAAATTTGGGTTGTGGATATCAACTGGTTTGTTGCTTCTCCACGATTTTTGAAATTTGGGTTGTGGATATCAACTGGTTTGTTGCTTCTCCACGATTTTTGAAATTTGGGTTGTGGATATCAACTGGTCTGTTGCTTCTCCACGATTTTTGAAAATTGCAAGTATCGAATGGGGTTCGTTTCCTTGCGATTTTTGGATTTTGGAAGTATCGAATGGGGTTCGCATCCTTCCGATTTTTGGGTTTTACGAGTATCGACTGAATGTCGCTTCCCCGCGATTTCAAAATTTTTGTTTAAAGACACGAAGGTCATAAATTTTGACTTAAAACGATTTTGGTTGTAAAAGCCGAGGCGGTCTAGGGTGAAAATTCCTAAGTCCCGATTTTTGTTTCAAACCATGAATTTTGGGTTCAAGGATCGAAATTTTGGTCAAGTCTGGGAAGAGGCTCCTAAACTTGGATTTTTGGATTTGATTTTTCTTTTGAACAATGAAACGATGAAAGTAAGCATTGTTTTGAGAGATAGTTTTTTTTTTTTGGAAACTTCAACATAAAGATGAAAATTTCAAAAGGGGTGGGTTTGATGAGCAAGTACCTTGGAAATACGCTTTAGCCATGTAGATATTGCTCTGACCCGTTTGAGGAAGTCTTCAAGGGTAGTACCGCTTCAAGAACTTGCCGTTGATGGATAGCATACATCTGTCTCCTTCCATGTTTAGAAGAGCGTATGCACCGTTGGAGAAGACTTTGTCGATGACGAAGGGTCCCTCCCATTTTGGTTCGAATTTGCCTTTGGATTTGTGGGCAAAGACTATGGGTCTTTTTACTGCAAGAACCATGTCACCCTTTTTGTAAGCGCGTTGCCTGACCTTCTTGTCGAAAGATCCTGCCATGGGTGCCTGGTACAACTCAATGCTTTGTAGAGCTTCGAGTCGTCTTTCATCGAGATTATCCAGCTCTTGGAGTCTCATTTTGACATTGCTTTCTTGCGTCATGTCATTTTGCAAAGATACCCTTAAGGAAGGAATTTGTACTTCCAAAGGGACAACAGCTTCGCATCCATAGACCAAAGAGAATGGTGTGCTATGGGTTGGTCCTCGAACGGTGGTTCGATAGGCCCACAAAGCTTCTAGTAGTTTGTCGCCCCAGTCTCTTTTGTGACTAGAGACCATTTTGAGGATGGATATCCGACTTCCAACCACTTGGTGGCATTCAGCAACTGCTTGGTGTGTGTTGAGAGGAGGGAGAATCCTTCTTTGACACACTGTGACTTGCATGTTTTCCCCTTCTTGGATTGCCATGGATGCGGCGAGTCCGGCCAGGGCATCTGCACGGATGTTTTCACCTCTGAGGATGTGGGTGATATGGCAGATATTGAATTTTTGTCGAAGCGACTGCGCCTTATTGTAGTAAGGTAGCAAATCAGGCTTCCTGACTTCATATTTTTTATTCATCTGGTTGACGACCAGTTGAGAGTTTCCAAAAGCTTCCAGCATGGTGATGCCGGTTTCGAGGGCGAGTTCCAATCCAACAATCAGGGCTTAGTACTCAGCTGCATTGTTTGAACATGGATCCAGTAGCGAGAAGGCGTGTGGAATCATGTATTTGTCGGGACTGACAAAGAGGATGCCGATTCCCGATATTTGCTTTCCTTTTTCATTTGTCCTGGTTGCACCGTCAAAGTACATGTCCCAGGAAGCGTTTGACAAGGAAGTTTCCACGTTGTAGACAAATTCGTCTGGGAGATCATCCCTGAGTGGAGAATCTTTAGGCAATGGATGCTCTGCGAGGAAATTTGCCAGAGCTTGTCCTTTGATTGCTTTTTGTGGTACATACCTAATATCAAACTATGATAGAAGGATGGACCATTTTGCCAGTCGGGTATTGAGAGAACCTGCTTTTGTGACAAGGACCTTTAGGAGGTTAATCCTCGAAATCAGGTAGACTGTGCTCGACAGCAGATAGTGACGCAGCTTTTGTACAGCGAACATTACTGCAAGGTATTCTTTTTCGACTGGGGAGTAGCGATGCTCTGCACCTACCATCATGCGGCTAATGTAATATAGAGTAGCTTCTTTTCCGTCGTCGTTTTCTTGTGCGAGCAGAGCACCCAAAGAGTGGTCGAGAGCTCTTTTGTACAAGATAAATGGTTTTCCAGTTGTGGGGGCAGCCAGCACTGGAGGTTTGATGAGATATTCTTTGATGTCTTGAAATGCATTTTCACATTCAGCATCCCAGACAAAGTCCACGCCTTTCTTCATCAGGCGAGAGAATGGACGGCATTTCCCTGATAGATTAGAGATGAACCGTCGATTGTAGGCCAGCCTTCCTTGAAGCCCTTTTAATTCTCTTAGGGTTCTGGGACCAATTGACTGAGTTTTCATTGAAGAAGATTTCATTGGCAGAAGTTTCTTCAAGATGATCAATCGGGAGAGGCTTGAATTCCGATGTCACAACTTCAGGAGACGAGGGTTGAGAGGATGTTATCTCAGTGGAAGTCACCTGAGAGGATGTAGCTCCGGAAGATACGCTACCGGTTGGGGAGTAAGTGTCTTCAGAAGCTTCAGAGGCACTGTCGTCCTGAGCTATTGCATTGCAGGTTATCCTGACAGGAGATGCCCCCAGTGTAGACTGTTGGGAATCGGACTCATCCTCGGATGTGAAAGGATCATTGATCCAACAGTTTTCTCCATTTTCAGGAGTTAAGGGAGAAAGTTCCCGCTGATTTTCAGGGACTTCCGGTTCTGGGTCATGACAAAGATTGATGCGATCCTGCTCCTGCTCTATGGCAAGATGTTGCAAGATTCTTGCATATTCTTCAAGATCAGGCATGGGAGCCAAATCTTCTTCATCATTTGCTTCTTGTGGTTCGCCCATGTTGGGTTCCACTGAAGCATTTGCTGGTGCTGGATTGGCAGCATTTTCTTGAACAGGGTCCTGGTCTTCTTCATCATCAGACCAAGATCCTTGTGGCTGCAATGGGTTATACCAGATTACTGGCATAAGATGAGACTCGGAAATCCATTCCTCGTCGGAGAGGTATTCTCCTATTTCAAAGGATTCTTCCCACTCATCTATATCACTGGCAGTATCACTGGACTCGTATCCATTCATGGAGAACCCAACTACCGAGTTGCAAGAGTATGATGCCCCCTGCACATTTTCAATTTTGTATAGAGGTGGCATGAAATCATCAAGAGTAAATTTTCTTACCGCCTTGGAGGTTTTGGGAAGAGATTCTTCCATCGTCCCTAGTGAAGCAGTGGAAGAAGTTTCTGCTTTTTTAAGGACTTCTTGTTTTGGTTGAGACTTCTGCTGCTGTTTGAGCTTGCAGAGCTGTCTCTTGGCTTGCCTTCGCTGCTGAGCGGTCGGCTTTATTTTGACGATCTCCCAATTTTCATCATCTAGGAGATCGGGATGCACCCATATAGGTTGTCCATCTGGTGTTGGATAGGGAACCAATTCTTGGGACGCTTGAGCCATTTTTATCACCTTGAATGAAGTAGTGATTTTCTCCTTCGGTGACTTTGAAGTTTGCCGACATGACACCATGTTGACAGAGGCGGGGCCATAGTTTTTATCAAAGGTTATGACTCCGTTTTTCCACATCTCATTGATCTTTTCTCTCACAACGAAGCATTGATTGAGAGGATGTGAGATCATCTGATGGTATGGACAGTATCGGGGATCATTGGTTTTGCCAACATCTCCCTGTCTTTTGGGCTCTGGCAAAATGAGTTTGCCATTTGCTAGGAGAGCCTCAAAGATTTCTTCAACGTCTTCATCGAACAGATATTTCTTTTCTACACGTTCTTTGAAGGCATCAGAGAGTTCAGGCCTTTTACCTGCAGTTTTGTTTTCAGGTTTCTTTGGCTGCTGAGGAGCTGACTTAGTCTGCACATTGAGAACCTCCTTTTTCTTTGGTTTTGAGGTTGTAACAGCAGTCGGCTCTTTCTTTGATGATTTCTGACTGTTGAGGTCTTTGATCACCATTTCAGCTTCCATGGAAGCTTCGAGGAGTTCCCCCAGGTTCTTTGATTTGTTGCCGATGATCATGGAGCGGATTTTTGCTTTCATATTGTTACGGCAGATGTCGACTAGCGACGCTTGTGGCAGTACATCTGAGCATTTGTACGCCATTGCCTTCCATTTGTAAATGAAGTCGTATGTTGACTCATTCTCTCCCTGTTTTAGGCTGCAGAGTTGAGCCATAGTAACAGGATGATCCTCACCTTGGAAGTAGGTCAGGAAGCGTGTCTCCAGCATAGCCCAATTCTGGATGGAGTTCTCCGGCAGAGTGGAGTACCAATCAAAGGCTGTAACTTTTAGGGTACTTGTGAAGAAGCGAATTTTGAGGGCATCTTGATCCGCAATAGCTCCTGTCAGGATCTTGAAGTGGATGACATGCTGTCTGGCTGAACCTTTCCCAGTATATGTCTGGAGAGTAGGTTGTTTGAATTTTGTAGGGAACGGAACCGAGTCCATCCATAGAGGGTAGGGTGGCTTGATCTCATGTTCCTTCAATGTATCCTCTTCTTTTGCTTTTGCAAGGATATCGTCCATGTCTTTTCTGGTAAGGGCGCGAGACTCATTGTTTTCTGCATTGCCCTCGTCATCTTCATGATTCGGAGGGGTTTCATTGTTAGGTGGTGGACGCTGTAGAGTGAGAATCAAATTTTCCATCAGAGTCTCAATTCTCTGTTGTCCTTGCTCCAACTGTTGGATGCGTGCAGTTACGTCATCATGCGGTGGAGGCTGCTCAGAACTTGTAGCCAAAACGTTCATCCCTCGGGATTCGAACGAAGAAATCATCCTGGTGACTGAGCTAGGGCTAATTCTTCTGGATGAAGAATCTGAGGAGTGGTTACTCCGATGTCCTTGGCTTGGAGGAGTGGAAGATTCCTCCAGATGTGTTCGTGTCCGAGAGACGCTGCGAGTCACTAGACGTCTAACACTGATTTTGGTTGCTGACTTCTGGCGTTTTCTGGTTTTGCCAACCATATGAACAGCAACAAATTGGTCGGGTCTTTCTTTTTCGACCTATTTCTTTGTGACGTGGAGAGTAGAATGCTGGGTTCTTTGTTTCTCGAGTCTCTTTTCTTGATATGCGGTGCGGCGACGTATACGACGAGCGATTTGAGCTTCAGTCAGCTCTGGCTGGGCTCTGGCGATGAAGGATGTAGTCCCTTGTGCGCAGCAGCCGAGTTTGTCATCTTTGAAGCTTGGCAAGGACAGAATCTAGATGCTGTCCTTTGTCTGTTGCAATGAAGACTTGAATTTTGCGAGCTCGGCCCCTGTTGAGATGAAGGGTCGACTCGCGGGAGTGCAGGCTTCAGCATGTTTTTGCATAGGCCTAACGATGCAGGATTTGATTTTGGGCTTGTAGGAGCAAGCCGGCTAATGATGATTTTGTTTATTTTTTGGGTGGAGGGTAGGTTTCTCCTCTTTCATGTAGGAGAGAGGGTAGAACCGATTCTCCTTGAGAGGGGCCAGGTATGCTGGCTTTGCAGATGTTTGGGACCTCAGTTGCTTTGGCGAAGATCTCGGGGACCAGGTTTTGGTGTAAACCTGGTTTCTTGTGGGCTGAGGCTTCGTGGGAACGCCACGGGCTTCAGGCTTCTTGGTGTTCGCCCTTGGTGCCATTTTAGTGACACGTTGCGGGGCGATTTTCTGCTTCTTGGTATGTACAATGTCTTCTGCGGGAAGTGGAAATGGTCCCAGTGATCCGAAGATGATGGTTCGGGGAGTTGAAGTTGACCCGGTGTTTAGAGAGTTGTCAAGAGAGATGACGCTTCGGCAACTAGCAAGGCGCTTATGCTTGTTTTGCTTATCTTGAAGCATAAGCTGGTACTTGTTCTCATCGAAAGTGATGGTCAATGAAGCTGCCATTGTTAGTTTTTGAAAACTTCTGAAACAAGACCAAATCCATTAGTAATCACAAGAATACGGTGATCGTAAATGGAGAACAACTATGGTTTTGTCTTTTCAAATCACTTGAGGGGACATGGCCCAACCTAAGGACGATGAAGAAGGCAAAAAGCCATAGAGGATACAATTGTTCTAAAATGCAAGTATGGTAGGCTTAGAGTGAGCGTTCCAGTGACTGCTAGAAGCAATTGTAGACCTTAATTCAAATTACCGAGAAGCAAGGCTCACTCGAGGTAAAATGATATAAGGTTGGAGATACAAATGTGTCGGTCGCGAATACAGTAGACCCGAAAGGGCGTACTAGCACCGCTAGGCACAAATGTTGCAAATCGCATCCTTGGGAAGGACACGAGATGGGATTTTTTTTGAAAGGTCAAAATTGGGTTCACAAAGGAGAGCAAATGGTGTTCCAATCCGAACAAAGGCTCAACATTTCTGCGAGCGCTAAATTCAGAAGGGAAGGAACCAGAATTTCTCAGATGTGAATCCAATAATGACGGAAGTTTTTTTTTTTGAAAGGTCAAGATTGAATTCATCAAAGAGAGCAAATGGTGTTCCGTTTCGAACAAAGGCTCAACATTTCTGCGAGCGCTAAACCCGAAAGGGAGGGAACCAAGATTTCTCAACTCTGAACTCAAAAGTGACGGAAGTTTTTTTGAAAGGTCAAGATTGAATTCATCAAAGAGAGCAAATGGTGTTCCGTTTCGAACAAAGGCTCAACATTTCTGCAAGCGCTAAACCCGAAAGGGAGGGAACCGAGATTTCTCAACTCTGAACTCAAAAGTGACGGAAGTTTTTTCTTTCTTTTTTTTTTAAAAAAAGATTTTTTTTAGAGAATTTGTTTTTTGAAAGGTGCACATAGATTTCCAATTCGATCTTATGAAATCTTAGTAGATAGATTAGCCCCCAGGTAAGGGTAGGATTACTTAATGAACCCGTTTGGAGGACCCTTGCCTCGAATAGTCTAGCTGTCTCCACACTCTGGACAAGGCTTTTCTTACATCCACTTTGGTCAAAGAACGCAACTGGTGGAACCTTAGTGTTTTTTTTTTTTTTTTTTGAAATCTTTTTTTTTTTGAAAGGGTTTTCATAAACTCATCAAAGAGAACGAATGGTGTTCCAATCCGAACAAAGGCTCAACATTTCTGCGAGCACTAAATTCGAAGGGAATGAACCAAGGTTTCTCAAATTTAAATGCAAAAGAGAGAAAGCTAAATTTTTTTTGAATTTATATATTTTTTTTTTGAAATCCCAATTTGGACTCATCAAAGAGAAAGATGGCCCAATCCCCGATATGAACGATAGCTGCGAACATTTCTGTGAGCTATCGAGTTCAAAGAGGAGAGGATCAAAATTTCTCAAAGTTGAATCTTGAGAAAGAGAGATCATTTTTTTTTTAAAAGAATTTGAAATGAAGTTTTTTTTTTTGAAATCCCAATTGAACTCATCAAAGAGAAAAGATGGCCCAATCCCTGATATAAACGATAGCTGCGAACATTTCTGTGAGCTATCAAGTTCGAAGAGGGAATGATCAAAGTTTCTCAAAATTGAGTTTTTAAGAAAAAGAGATCAGATTTTTTTGAAGTGAGAAAGAACAATTGAAATCCCATCTCATGTTTTTTTTTTTTAGATGCAAAATGCAACATAGGCCACCAACTAGAAAGGAGCCAAGTGATCAAAGCATCACGTTCTCAAGTCAACGTGTCCCACCGGGTATGCCAACTTGATGGACCCGAAAGAAATCTTCCGTCCTCTCCTTCCGCACCCCGGGGGCTGACCTGGGTCTCGGCGGAGGAGGGAAAATCTCGGGCATCAACATTTTTGTACGGGTATACCAGATTTACTTTCTACTTGGAATTTGGAATAGTGATAATCCGGAGATTCACCTCCACAAGTGGAAAGGAAATCAATCCTTTTTTCTAACTTTTCAAATTGCATAAATATTAAGAAAAGAGACAAGTTTTTAGAATGTCGTAAGAGGCGTTTTTGTTTGTTTGCCGTGAAAGGCGATTTTACAAAACTCATCAAATGTGAAAGACAAGAATTGTGATTTCTTTTGTCTCTTTAAGAAATACAAACTACAATAGAAAAGTAAGAAAAGGGATCTAACTTCTCAGGAGATTGTGGGGACACGTTGAGATCGACGGTCGCAAGTCATGTATGGGCTTCGCCATCGTCCTTCAAATGAGAACATGTGATGCTTTGATTCCTTGGCTTGGCTCCTAACCTCAGTTTTTTAAAGGACAAGGACCAAGAGAAGGTCCTATATCCAATGAAAAACCAAGTAAACGGGCTGAAAAGCCGCGTTTAGGCCATGTTGGAGAAGGAGGTGACCTTGGGGGGGTAGCCCCCCAAAGGACGTTGATCACCTTGTGGTGCTTCCGGGAGCAAAGCAGCAGGACTTCGTCTCTCTCTTGGATTTTCTGGTTTTTCAGAGCTTGCACTTGGGATCTCTTTTCATCCTGCTTTCTTCTTGGAATGGACCTCTTTTTATAGGCTTTTGGTAGCCATGAGGTGTTTATTGGCATTGATGGCCATGATGAAAGAATTGATGAGGAGTTACAAGTTGATTTTGTAACTCCTTTTTCAAGGCTTGTGATTGGCCGATGAAGGTAGTGGGCATTTAATCACCTTTATGCTTCATGATGATGGGAGTTTCATGGGTTTAATGTCATGATTGCTTGGATTTGTAACTCCCAAATGCTTGGTTCTGATTGGGCCGTCCAAAATAATGAGTTAATGACCGTATTAATGGGTCAATTAACGACATTAAGTGGTTGCCAAGGCATGTGAAGAGTCCTTGAAATCATTGCACTTTTTCAAGGTGAAATCATTTCAAGGTGCCAGGGCGATCGTTGATAGGATCATTGCACTGGGTGACAAGTGGTTTGAGACCATGGATTTCCCTGACGACCAATTCTTTAAGGAGATGTTCTTGGACCCTGCTGATAAGGCTAAGTCTGACCTGAATGAGGCTACACAAAGCAAGAAGCAGCTAGTTCGGGAGAAGAACTTGGAAAAGCTAGCCATCATCGGATTGAGGCATGACCTTAACGTTCTTGATAGAGAAGTTGAGGAGGCCAGGAAACGTCTTGAGCATTTGAAGGCGCAAGTCGCTGCCAAGTGGGCTGCTATAACAGAGGCTCGTGACAGGGAGAGTGCTCTGATTCGCAGGGATGCAGATGCCGGTCAAGTTCTCGAGAGGAGGACTCTAGAAAACGAACAATGGTAAACTGCTGGGGAAAAGCTTCCCGGTGTAAAAGAAGGGTTACGGCATTCGCCAGCATCTCATGGCAAGTTCCTGAAGAAGCGTGCCTTGGAAACTCTGACGGCTGAGGCCAAAAGTTTGCTTGAGGAGCTGAAGCTTTGGCTGGAGACCATTTTTGGCTGAGCTCCTGATTTTTTGTAGCAGAAACTATTCTTCTTTTTTTTGGTACCACATGTATATTTTTTTTTGGTACTTTTTTTTGTAGTGCTTGTGAACACTTTCCCCTTTTTTTCTTTTTGGTACCACATGTATTTTTTTGGTACTTTTCTTTTTTTTTTTTTTGCTCAAATCGCTCACTCAAATCTTTTTGCGATGAAAGCAATTGCTAAATGGGATTTGATCAAAAGCTTTGTCATTTTGTGAAAATCTTTTGTCAAATGATTGTTTTGGTAGGGGAAACGAATTTGGCATGAAAGCCGAATTTTTGTGGCATTTACAGCCAGTTTGGTGGCATTGATAGCCAATTTGTGGCATTTATAGCCGGTTTGGTGGCATTGATAGCCGGGTTTTTTGAAAGCCAAGTTTTGGTTTGTCGGCGTGAAAGCCAATTTTTTGTGGCATTGATAGCCGGTTTGTGGCATTTATAGCCGGTTTTGACATGAGAGTCAGGTTTTTTTTTTTGTGGCATTTATAGCCGATTTGGTGGCATTGATAGCCGGTTTTGACAACAGAGCCAGGTTTTTGGTTTTCAAAAATGCAAGTATCGACTAAGAGTCGCCTCCCTGCTAAATGGTCTTGCAAGTATCGATGGAATGTCGCATCCTTGCTCATTCGGTTGCGAGTATCGATGGAATTTCGCCTCCTCGCGGATTTGGGTGCAAGTATCGATGGAATGTCGTATCCTTGCTTTTTTCAAAAAAAATTTTGTTTTGCGGGTACTGACTTTGATGTCGTTTCCCCACGATTTTTGAAATTTGCGGTTTTCTCGAACCTTTGGGTTGTGGATATCAACTGTTATGTTGCGTCTCCACGGTTTTAGGTTTTTTCGAACCCCTTTTTTGAAATTTGGGTTGTGGATATCAACTGATATGTTGTGTCTCCACGATTTTAGGTTTTCTCGAACCTTTAAAATTTGGGTTGTGGATATCAACTGATATGTTGTGTCTCCACGATTTTAGGTTTTCTCGAACCTTTGAAATTTGGGTTGTGGATATCAACTAAAATGTTGTGTCTCCACGATTTTAGAGGTTTTGGAAGTATCGAATGGGGTTCGCATCCTTCCGATTTTTTGAGTTTTGCCAGTATCGACGAAGTGTCACTTCCCTGCGGTTTTTGAAAAACCATTTTTTTTTGTTTAAAGACACGAGGGTCGTAAATTTTGACCTAAAACCATTTGGCGGTAAAAGGTAAGGTGGACTAGGGTGGAAATCCCTAAATCCGGATTTTCATTTCAAACCATGAATTTTGGGTTCAAGGATCGAAAATTTTGGTCAAGTCAGGGAGGGGCTCCTAAACTTGGATTTTTTTTGTTTTTGAACAATGAAACGATAAAAGTAAGCATTGTTTTTTAATCTCTAGAAATTTTGACATTTGATATGAAAATTCTAAAGAGAGTGGGTTTGACGAGCAAGTACTTGAAAATAGGCTTTGGCCATACAGGCATTGCTCTTACCCAGTTGGGTAAGTCTGCAAGGGTAGTACCGCTTCAAGAACTTGCCGTTGATAGGTAGCATACATCTGTCGCCCTCCATGTTTAGGAGGGCATACGCGCCGTTGGAGAAGACCTTGTCGATAACGTAGGGTCCCTCCCATTTTGGTTCAAATTTGCCTTTGGACTTGTGAGCGAAGACCATTGGTCTTTTTACTGCAAGAACCAAGTCACCCTTTTTGTAGGCGCGTTGCCTGACCTTTTTGTCAAAAGATCCTGCCATGCGTGCTTGGTAAAGTTCAATGCTTTGTCGAGCTTCGAGCCGTCTCTCATCGAGATTGTCCAACTCATGGAGTCGCAATTTGACATTGCTTTCTTGAGTCATGTCATTTTGTAGAGATACCCTCAGAGAAGGAATTTGTACCTCTAAGGGCACGACAGCTTCGCATCCATAGACCAAGGAGAATGGTGTCCAATGGGTTGGTCCTCGAACGGTGGTTCGATAGGCCCACAAGGCTTCAGACATCTTGTCGCTCCAGTCTCTTTTGTGACTAGAGACCATTTTCTTGAGGATTTTGCAGAGTGTCTTGTTGAAGGCTTCTGCTAATCCGTTTGCTGCCGGATTGGATGGAGTCGAAGGACAGCTTTGAATTTTGTATTTGTCGCAGAACCTGTAGAATCGATGATCCCGGAATTGTGGTCCGTTATCATGGACGAATCTTTTAGGTATGCCGAAACGACAAATGATGTTGGTGCGTAGGAATTGAAGGACTGATGAGGTCTTCATTTCGTTGAATGCAAATGCTTCTGACCACTTGGAAAAATAATCCGTTGCGGCGAAGATGAAGCAATGACCTTTGCTTGAAGGGGGAGAAATAGGACCTATGATGTCCATACCCCAGGCTTCGAAAGGCCACGAGATTGCTGTAGGGTGTAGCCATTCCGGAGGCATGTGAATGTAATCTCCGCGAACTTGGCATAGCTGGTAGCGTTTGGCAAATTGCATTGCATCAGCTACCATGGTAGGCCAATAGTAACCTAACCTTTTTATCTGATCATAGAGCTTAGGACCTGCCTGATGGGCTCCACAAAGACTAGCATGAACTTCTTTAAGTGTTTCTTCGGCCTCTTGTTGTGACAAGCAGCTTAGAAGTACTCCGTTGAAGGATTTCCTGTAGAGGATTTTTGAAGGAATATCCAAATGAAAGTTTGGGGCTCGCCTTTGGATGCTTACCCGTTCTTTTGGATCTTCAGGTAGGATTCCGAACATAGTGTAATCAATGAACGGATCCCTCCAGTCGCCGATTGAAGGTTGAAGGATAGAGATCTGACTTCCAACCACTCGGTGGCATTCAGCAACTGCTTGGTGTGTGTTAAGAGGAGGGAGGATCCTTCTCTCGCACACTGTGATTTGCATGTTTTCCCCTTCCTGGATCGCCATTGATGCGGTAAGTCCGGCCAGGGCATCTGCACGGATGTTTTCACCTCAACAAATGCGGGTGATGTGACAGATGTCAAACTTTTGCAGAAGCGATTGTGCCTTGTTGTAATAAGGCAGCAGATCGGGCTTCCTGACTTCATATATCTGATTCATCTGGTTGACGATCAGTTGAGAGTCTCCAAAGACTTCTAGCATAGTGATACCGGATTCGATGGCGAGTTCCAATCCTAGGATCAGAGCTTGGTATTCAGCTGCATTGTTTGTGCATGGTTCCAGTAGCGAGAAAGCGTGTGGAATCATGTATTTGTCAGGGCTAACAAAGAGGATGCCAACTCCCGAGATCAGCTTTCTTTTTTCATTTGTCCTGGTTGCACCGTCAAAGTACATGTCCCAGGAGGCATTTGGTGAGGAAGTCTCCACGTTGTAGACAGGTTCGTCTGGGAGATCATCTCTGAGTGGAGAATCTTTAGGCAATGGATGCTCTGCGAGAAAGTCTGCTAGAGCTTGGCCTTTGATTGCTTTTTGTGGTACATACCTAATATCAAATTATGATAAGAGGATGGACCATTTTGCCAGTCGGGCATTGAGAGAACCTGCCTTTGTGACAAGGACCTTCAAGAGGTTGATCCTCGAGACCAGGTAGACTGTGTTGGAAAGCAGATAGTGACGTAGCTTTTGTACGGCGAACATCACTGCAAGGCATTCCTTTTCGACTGCAGAGTAGCGATGCTCTGCACCTACTAGCATGCGGCTGAGGTAGTATAGAGCAGCTTCTTTTCTTTCATCATTTTCTTGTGCAAGCAGAGCACCCAGAGAGTGATCAAGGGCTCTTGTGTACAAGATGAATGGTTTCCCAGTGGTAGGAGCAGCTAACACTGGAGGTTTGGTTAGGTATGACTTGATATCTTGAAATGCGGCTTCACAGTTAGTATCCCAGACAAAGTTTACACCCTTCTTCATTAATCGAGAGAATGGACGACACTTCCCCGAAAGATTGGAGATGAACCGTCTGATGTAGGCCAATCTCCCTTGAAGCCCTTTTAGTTCCCTTAAGGTTCTTGGAGGGGGCATTTCTAGAATAGCCTTGACTTTGATGGGGTCAAGTTCTATTCCGGCTTTCCGAACTAGGAATCCAAGGAACTTACCCGACGAGACGCCGAAGAAGCATTTCAGAGGATTCATCCACAGTTTATGTTTGCGAAGTCGGAGGAAGACTTTTCGAAGATCTTTGAGATGGTCTTCTTTTCTTTTGCTTTTGACGGCGAGGTCATCAACGTAACATTCGACCGTCTTGTGTTGCATATCTTGGAATATTTTCATCATAACCCTCTGATATGTGGCACCAGCATTTTTCAGACCAAATGGCATAACAGTATAGCAATATACGCCAAATGGAGTCCGAAATGATGTGTGTTTTTCATCCTCGGGATGCATCTTTATCTGATTGTAACCAGAGAAGCCATCCATGAATGTCATTCGCTCGAATCCGCAGGTATTGTCAATCATCACCTCCGGTATGGGGAGCGGGAATTCATCTTTAGGGCAAGCACCATTCAGGTCTCTATAGTCAATACAGACCCTGATCTGCCCAGTTTTCTTTGTCACTGGGACAATGTTGGCCAACCATTCTGGATGTTGTTCCTCACGGATGAAGCCGACGCTTTTGAGCTTTTGAACTTCTTGTTCAATTTTATCCATCACATCTGGACGGAATCTTCTTTGGCCTTGTTTGACAGGCTTGATTTCTTCTTGAAGATTGAGTTTGTGGACTGCTACTTTGGGGTCTAAACCAGGCATTTCCGCGTAGGACCATGCAAAGCAATCAAAGAACTCACGAAGAAAAGCGATATACTCGGGTAACTCATCATCCTTTATATTCTTGCTTATGAATACAGGACGTGGGTTATTTGGTGTTCCCAAGTTTATCTTTTCAACAGGATCTTCTGTTAGAAGGTTCGAAGGTGGTTCCTCCACAATATTTTCGGAGGCTTCCAGCTCAACAAAACCTTCTGGGATTCCAAGGGCATTTGTAGACCGAAGGTTTGTTCCTTTCCACGGGTCCTCTTGATTGGTGATCTTCTTAAGGCTTGCTATGAGATGGTCCCAATCGCCTCTTGAAACTGAGTCGAAGTAAGGTACTTCTTTTGGAGACGAGGGCTCTTCTGGGTCAGAATAGCACAAGTCTGTATTATCGGACGATTCCTCTTTATCATCAGAGAAATCGTACCAATTGGATGAGCTTCCTGGATCTTTGTCAGGTAACTCTTTAAAGAGATATCCAGGGAGATCGATGTCTTCATGGACTTGAGATGTTGAGGCTTGGTCGGTAAAACGACTTTTAAGCTTTTGTGTCAACTGTCTCAGAGGAGTGTCGGGATCATACCTTAACCCATATGAAGACTTTTCTACATGACCGTAGAGTCTCCAATCTTCCAGCTGGCTTTTGGTCAAGGCAGGCCCCAATGGCGTGAGAATACCGCGTCTTTCTCCCAAACCGACTGGGTTTTGAGCGTCATAGCCCATTTTCTTCATAATTTCTTGTGCCACAGGACTATATAGAGATAGCTGAGGCATACCTTCATTTTGGAAAGGTTCCAGCATGGAGTTTGATGAAGAAACATCCGATCTATGAAAGAAGATCGGTCTTTGCTTTGGGATGTTGCCGGAACAACAAAGGTAGCAGACGTAGGATCTTCTACATCAGCAGGTGTCTCCATCGGAGTGAGAGCGGGCTGAACTTGTTGAGTGTCAGCTTGGCTTGACGAGGTGTCGTCTTCTGGCTCTGAGTCCGAATCCGTGTCTTGCTTGATAGACACGAAAGAGACAACAAATTTGCCCCCAGGCTTTTGCTTTGCCTTCTTCACTCTGGTTGTGATGACCAAAGGTTTTGAAGATTTGAGGGAGATGACGAAGGGAGGTTGACTGCTCTCTTCGGATTTACCGGAGTGTTTGTTTTCTTCTAGTGATTTTTGAGGAGCCTTGCCTTTATTTTTCTGGAGATTTTCAGCAAAGGGTGCTATTTCCTCTTTTTTTTCTGTTTCGCCTTCATACATTTGGGAGTCTGCGAAGTGGACTTCTTTACCTTTGAAGGGTCTTCTGTCCGCAAACACTCGATGTACCATGCCGTCGTCGCCGACGATTTGATGCATTGATGTAGAGTTGAAGGGACAACACCATTCTCGTGTATCCAGGGGCGTCCGAGAAGGATGTTGTAGCATGAAGGGGTTTTTATTGCATACACAGTGACTTCAGAGATGAGATCACCGATCTGCAATTTGAACCTGATTTTTCCGATAGGCCTTTGAGTACTCCCATCGTATCCAAAGATAGATACAGATGTGTGGCTTAGCTTGCTGGGTGGGATGCCCAACTCTTCGAGAGCCGAAGTGGAGATGAGGTTGAGTGCAGAACCTGGGTCGACCTGAACTCTGTGTATAGGCATTTCCTTGATGTACCCTGTGAAGTACAGGGGTCGGTTGTGCCTTGCTTCGCCAAGTAGGAGGTCGTCCTTTGTGAAGGCGATGGTTGCACTGGCTGCTTTTTGCACCGAGAGGCATTCAATGCATGATCCCTCAGTTTTCTTTTCTCCCTTTGAGGAAGTTTCAGAGTTTTTGACCCTGTAGTCCATTTCAATTTGGAGGACTTGCGGGGCATGTTTATCGACATCCTCATTCAGTTTTTGTAATTCTGAGATGAGATTATCACGAGTGCGTGGAGACATTCGTAATAAATCCAGGATGTGCAGTCGTGCAGGTATGTGTTTGAAGTGCTCGATCAAATCATACTTGAAAGCCTCCTTAGGGCCTGCATGTTCATCATTGTTGCCACTGGGGGCGCTTACAACATCTTTTCCCGAAGGATTTACATAAGTAAAGGAAGATTGGTTGTAATTTTTGTAGTAGTCCCGGCCCGAGCGGGTGCCTCTACCAACTTCGAGAGCTTCTTGAGAAGGGTCTTCGCTTGGAAGATTGTCCTCAGGATCAAGAGGCTGTCGTTTCTCATTTACTGAGGATGCGTCTGCAGCAGAATTGCCATCCTCAGTGATTGTGTTGCATGGAGCATTTTCCGGGAGCGAGTCCTGAACAGCATCCAGCAGCTTTTCTTCTTCGTTGACCCATCCATCATCCCAAGTTGGGTTTTCTTCATGATGATGAGTCGGGAAGAGCGTGAGTTCTGAAGTCACAGTCTCAGGGGACGAGGCCTGAGAGGGTGTCATCTCTGTGAAAGTCACGCGAGACGAGGTAGCCCCAGAAGATATGGTGCTAGGTGTCGCCGGTGTGTAAGTGATCTCATCAGATGATGCATCGGAAGTGCTATAATCCCGAATTATCACATTACAGGCAGCTCTTAAAGGAGACGTTGTCTGCTCGGAGTCAGACTCATTCTCAGATGTAAGAGGATCGTCTACCCAGCAATTTTCCCCATTTTCAGGAGTTGAGGGAGGAGGTACCTGGTGGGCTTCAGGGACTTCCGGCTCTGGATTGTGAGGAATCTCGTTGACGCGGTCTTGCTCTTGTTCTAGAGCGAGATGCTGCAAGATCCTCGCATATTCTTCAAAATCAGGCATGGGAGCCAAATCTTCTTCTTCGTCTGCTCTTTGTGGCTCAACATGGTTGATTTCCACTGGAGCAACGACGGGTGCTGGCTCAACAGCATTTTCTTGTACAGCCTCCTGGTCTTCCTCATCATCAGACCAGGATCCTTGTGGTTGTAAGGGGTTATACCAGATTACTGGCATAAGGTGAGTTTCAGGAACCCATTCTTCGTCGGAGAGATACTCTCTTGTTTCAAGAGATTCCTCCCACTCGCCGGTGTAGTTGGGCTCGAATCCATCGTCGGTGTCGCTGGACTCGTATCCATCAATGGAGAATCCAACTACCGAGTTGCAAGAGTATGATGCCCCCTGCATAGCTTCTTTTTTGAATCGAGGTGGCATGAAATCACTGAGAGTGAAGTTTCTAACCGCCTTTGAAGTCTCTGGAAGGGACGTTTCTGTTGCCCCGAGTGAAGTGGTAGAGGAGGCCTCTGCCTTTTCATTGACTTCTTGTTTTGGTTGGGTCTTCTCTTGCCGTTTGAGCCTGAGGAGATGTTTCCTAGCCTGCCTTCGCTGTTGAGCTGTCGGCTTTGTTTTTACGATCTCCCAGTTTTCATCTTCCAGGAGATCGGGATGTACCCATATGGGTTGTCCGTCTGGTGTCGGGTAAGGAACCAGCTCCTCAGACGCTTGAATTTTGTTTATCACCATGAAGGAAGTAGTGATCTTCTTCTTTGGTGATTTTGGTGTTTGTCCACATGACACCATGTTGACGGAGGCAGACCCATAGTTTTTGTCAAAGGTTATGACTCCGTTTTTCCACATCTCGTTTATCTTCTCTCTCACAACAAAGCATTGATTGAGAGGATGCGAGACCATCTGGTGGTATGGACAGTACCGAGGATCATTGGTTTTTGCCAACATCGCCCGGTCTTTTGGGTTCAGGCAAGGTGAGCTTGCCGTTTGCCACGAGAGCCCGAAGATTTCGTCAACATCTTCATCGAACGAGTATTTCTTTTCTACTCGCTCTTTGAAGGCATCAGAGAGTTCAGGTCTCTTACCTGCAGCTCTGTTTTCAGCTTTCTTTGGTTGCTGAGGAGCTGACTTGGTTTGCACATTGAGGACCTCTTTTTTCTTTGGTTTAGAGGTTACAATGGCGGTTGGCTCTTTTCTTGATGACTTCTGACTGTTAAGGTCTTTAATCACCGTTTCAGCTTCCATAGAAGCTTCTAGGAGTTCTCCCAGGTTTTTGATTTGTTGCCGATGATCATGGAGCGTATTCTGGCTCTCATGTTGTTACGGCAGATCTCGACTAGCGACGCCTGTGGCAATACATCTGAGCATTTGTACGCCATTGCTTTCCACTTGTGAATGAAGTCCTAAGTTGACTCATTCTCTCCTTGTTTTAGGCTGCAGAGTTGAGCCATAGTAACAGGATGATCCTCACCTTGGAAGTGGGTCAGGAAGCGTGTCTCTAGCATAGCCCAGTTCTGGATGGAGTTCTCCGGCAGAGTTGAGTACCAATCGAAGGCCGTACCTTTTAGGGTACTTGCAAAGAGGCGAATCTTGAGTCCATCTTGATCCGCGATAGCTCCCGTCAAAATCTTGAAGTGGATGACGTGCTGTCTGGCTGATCCTTTCCCTGTATATGTTTGGAGAGTAGGATGTTTGAATTTTGTGGGGAACGGGACCGAGTCCATCCATAAAGGATATGGTGGCTTGATCCCATGCTCCTTGAGTATATCCTCTTCTTTTGCTTTGGCGAGGATACTGTCTACGTCCTTTTTGGTAAGGGCGCGTGACTCATTTTCTTCACGATTTTCCTCGTTATTGCGATGATTCGGAGGAGGCTCATTGTTCACCTGATTTTGGACAACAAGGAGAAGGTTTTCCATCAGAGTTTCAATCCTCTGCTGGCCTTGTTCCAACTGCTGGATGCGTGTGAGCGCATCATCTTGAGGTGGATTCTGAGGTGGTGGCTCAGAATTTGTAACCAGGACGTTCATTCCTCGGAATTCAAACGAAGAAACCGTCCTGGTGACTGAGCTGGGGCTCATTCTTTTTGATGAAGAGCTTGATGAAGGATTACTCTCCCGTCCTTGGCTTGAAGGGGCAGGAGATTCTTCGGGATGTCTTCGTGTCCTGGTGACGCTACGGGTCACCGGACGTCGGACATGGATTTTTGATGCTAACTTTTGGCGTCTTCTGGTTTTTCCAACCATATGGACGGCAGCAACTTGGTCGGGTCTTTCTTTTTCGACCCATTTGTGGGAGACTTGAAGTGTAGGAGGCTGGGTCTGTTGCTTCTCTAGTCTCTTTTGTCGATATGACGCGCGGCGGCGTGCTCGACGAGCGATTTGAGCTTTAGTCAGCTCTGGCTGGGCTTTAACAATGAAGGATGTACTCCCTCGGGCGCAGCAGCCGAGCTTGTCTTCTTTGTAATTGGGCAAGGACAGGATGCGGACCCGGTCCTTTGCCTGTTGCAGTGAAGCTTTGAACCTTTCGAGTTCGGCCCCTGTAGAGATGAAGGGTCGAACTGAAGGAGTGTAGGCCTTGGCAGGTGTTTGTAGAGGCCTAGTGATGCATGATCTGATTTTGGGCTTGTGGGAGCAAGCCGGTTCATGCTGGGTTGACTTGGGAGTCAAGTTGGAGATGGGTCTCTCCTCTTTCATGTAGGCAAGAGGGTAGAACTGGTTCTCTTTGAGCGGGGCCAGGTATGCTGGCTTGGTGGAGGTTTGAGACCTTCTTTGTTTTGGGGAAGGTCTTGGAGACCAAGTCTTAGGGTAGACCTGGTTGGTTGTTGGTTGAGGTTTCGCGGGGATGCCGCGGGTTTTAGTATTCTTGGGGTTCGCCCTTGGTGTCACAAAAGTGACACGTTGAGGGGCGATCTTCTGCTTCTCGGCAGTTGCCTTTAGTGTCACAGTAGTGACACGTTGCGAGGCGACCTTCTGCCTTTTGGCAGGAGCAGTTTCTTCTTCGGGAAGTGGGAATGGTCCCAGTGTCCCGAAGACGATGGTCCGGGGAGTCGAGGTCGACCCGGAGTTCAGAGAGTTGCTGAGGGAGTTGGTGCTTCGGCAGCTAGCAGGGCGCTTGTAAGTGCGCTCGGTTTGCTTCTGTTGAAGCATGAGCTGATGCTTGTTTTCATCGAAGGTGATGATCAGTGAAGCTGCCAATGTTAGTTTCAAAATTTCTGAAACAAAACCACATCCATTAGTAATCACAAGAATATGATGATCATAAATGGGCAATTCTATGATTTTGTCTTTTCAAATCGCTCAAGGGACATGACCCAAGCAATATGAAGAAGGCAAAAAGCCATAGAGGGTACAATTGTTCTGGTTGCAAGCATGGTAGGCTCGAAATGAGCGTTCCAATGACTGCTAGAAGCAATTGTATACCTAAGTTCGACTTAGCGAGAAGTGGAGCTTGCTCGAGATAAGAAGAATATAAGGTAGGAGTTACAAATGTGCCGGTCACAGATACAGTAGACCCTGAAAGGGTGTACCAGTATTGTTAGGCACAAATGTTGGAAATCGCATCCATGAGATGGGATTTTCTGTTTTGAAAGGTCAGAAATGGATTCGTCAAAGAGAGCAGGTGGCCTTCCGATTCAAATACGGGCTCAACGATTTCCGCGAGCGCCAGTACTTAGAAGGAAAGAGACCACAATTTCTCGAATCTGAATCCAAAAGTGACGAGTTTTTTTTTTTTGAAATGTCAAGATTGGTTCCATCAAGGAGAGCAAATGGTATTCCAATCTGAACACGGTCTCGGCGATTTCCGCGAGCGCCAGTGCTCAGAAAAGAAGAAACCAAAATTTCTCAGATCTGAAATCAAAAGTGACGAGTTTTTGAAGATTTTTTTTTTTTTGAAAAGATTTTTTTTATTTTATTATTTTTATTTTTTTTTATTTTTTTTTTTTAATATTTTTTTTAAGATTTTTTTTTTTGAAAATCTTTTTTTATTTTTTTTTATTATTTTTTTATTTTGATTTTGATTTTTTTTTTGTTTAAGATTTTTTTTTGAAAATCTTTTTTTTTTATTTATTTTTATTTTTGATTTTTTTTTAATTTTTAAGATTTAAAGACGAGAGAGTACACATAGGTCTCCTAACCCGGTCTTATGAAACCTCAATTGATAGAATTGCCCCTAGGTAAGGGTAGGATTACTTAATGAACCCGTTTGGAGGACCCTTGCCTAGAACAGTCAAGCTGTCTCCACACTCTGGACAAGGCTTTTCTTGAATCAATCGTGATCAAAGAACGCAATTGGTTTAACCTTAGTGGTCTATGTCTTTTTATTTATTTATTTAATTTTTTTTTTTAGATCCCTGACAGACTCATCGAAGAGAAACGATGGCCCAATCCCCGATCCGAACACGGGCTCAACGATTTCCGCGAGCACACATGCCCAGAAGAGAAAGGATCAAAGTTTCTCAATTTTGAATCCAAAACGAGAAATTGATTTTTTTGATTTTTTTATTAATTTTTTTTTTTTTTGAAATCTCTAATGAACTCATCGAAGAGAAACGATGGCCCAAAACCTTAGTCGAACGGGCTCAACATTTCTGCAAGCACCAAAGAACGATAGGATAGGATCAAAGTTTCTCAATTTTGAATTCAAACTAAGAAAACTGATTTTTTTTTTGTTTTTTTTTTTTGAAAAGAGAAAGAGTGCAAACAAACTCAAAGAAATAGAAATTTCCAAAAAATCCCATCTCCTTTTTTTTAGGATGAAAAATCCAACATAGGCTACCAGCTAGAAAGTAGCCAGGGAATCCGGAAAAGAAGTATAAGCATAGAGCAAAAAGTATGATATGCAAATATTTCATTTCCGAGCACCGTGTTCTCAAATGAACGAGTCCCACCGGGTGTGCCAGCTTGATGGAACGCGCTCCTGCCGAGGGTGCTACCGGGGTCGGCGGACGTGGGAGTCCGTTGGGTACGACCCTTTCGCACCCGGGGGGCTGAAGCGTGCATCAACATTTCTTTGTGTGGGTGTGCCAGATTTTCTATTTTACTTAGAATTGCAAGTGGTAATCCGGAGATCAACCTTCGCAAGTAAAAAGGAAATCAACTTCTTTCAAGTTTTCCATTGCACAAATATTTAAGAAAAGAGACATTTTCTTGGTTTGCCGTGAAAGGCGATTTTGTTTGGCATTTATAGCCGATTTTGGCGTTTATAGCCGATTTACAATTCTCATCAATAATGAAAGACAAGAGTTGTGATTTTTGTCTCTTTTAGAAAAAATACAAACTACAATGAAAAGCAAGAAAAGGAGGATCTAACTTTTCAGGAGATTGTGGGGGACTCGTTCAGATTGACGGTCGCAAGCCATGTATGGGCTTCGCCATCATCCATGCAGATGAGAACAGAGGATGCTCTTGATTCGCTTGGCTTGGCTATAACCTCAGATTTTTAGAGGACAAAGACCAAGAGGAGGTCCTATGTCCAATAAAAAGCTAAGTAGACGAGCTGAAAAGCCATGTCTAAGCCATTGGAGGCAGCGGGAGAAGGCAAGGACCTTGGGGGGGAGTACCCCCCAAGGGACTTTTTGTCACCTTGTAGTGGTGCTCGGTGCAGAACTTCAGCAGAGTTTTCTCTCTTTCTCTAAACTCTGTCTGTCTGGAATTCGGGATTCTCTGGATACGAGCTCTGGATTCTTTTTTTTCTCTCTTTTTTCCGATCTCTTTCCCCTTTTCGATCTCTGGATTCTTTTTTTTTTTTATCCGGATTTCAATGGAATGCTCTCCTATTTATAGGCTTTTGGTAGCCATTTAGGAGAGCTTTTATGGGCTTTAATGGCTTTAATGGGAGGAGTTACAAGATTTATTTCTTGATTTTGTAACTCCTTTTTCCTTGAATCTGATTGGCCGATGGAGATTAAGGGCTTTTAATCACCTTAATTACCATAATGGGAGGAGTTTCATGGCTTGAATGCCATGACTTAATTGATTTGTAACTCCTGGATGCTTGCTTCTGATTGGGCCGTCCAAAGAAATGAATTAATGACTGCAATAAAGCTAGTCAATTAACTGCATTAAATGGTCGCCGAGCAGTTGAAGTGTCGCGGGCCGCGCCGCGTCTTTTGGGATTCTTTTGGAGATGATCACCGATGGATCTACATGCTGATCGACATCGGATGAACATGTAACTTCAGACGGGCCGGTGACATTTGTCTTGTCGATTTCTCGATCGGTCGAACAGAAAGAGCACTTTTTAGGTCAACCGGTCGGCGATCTTGGAGTGATCAATGATGATTTTATGCTTTTGACGGCGGATCTGAGATGTCGTCGGATATGAGTCAATTTGAAGCACTAAAAATCACATTTTCAGGAAACCACAGGGGCCAAAGTGCGAGAAACGCGAAAAGGGACGGAAAAACGGGTCACCGGCGAAAAATCTGGTGACCCGGACTTCCATGGTCGCCGGCGACCATGGGCCAGGGTCGCGGGCTGCGACCCTGGGGGTTTTTCTCCCCTTTTTTGGTCCGTTTTGCGGTCTTTTTCGTCGCCGTTTTCTTCTGTATTTTTCCTGACATTTCTTCTCATTTATTGGCTTGATTTCCCTGTAGAAAACCTGATGAGAACCCTTGCATTTTTAGAGTGCAAAGTTTCCAACTTTCCGGGAAAGCCGAAGACTTTGTCGCGTAAAGCTGCTGATTTTCCGCCAGAAGCTGAAACTTGGTCAAACGATGTCAGAATGACCTGAAATTTGAGGTGAAGCCTCCTGAGCAATAAATAAGACCAACCATAGGCTTTTGTTTGAGTTTCGAAGCCGTTTGAGGTCCCGTCGCCAGTAGACTTGATTTTGCCGCGAGGGAGATGCCGCGCGTTGATGTGCAGTCAAACGATGTCCGATTGACCTGAAATTTGACAGGGAACCTATTGGAGTCATTTTGAGATGATCCACAGGCTCTGTCTTGGAAACCATGGTCCCGGGGAGCTCCGCCGTCGGTAGGCTTGATTTTCTTTCGGAGCGTCGAAACCTAGTCAAACGTTGTCGGAATGACCTGAAATTCGACGTGCAGCCTTTTGGAAGCATGTTGAAGCCACTCATGCACTTGGTTTGATGAGTGAAGACTTCGGTGGTTCCCGCCGCCGGGAGGCTTGATTTTGCTGTTCGAGCATTGATAGAGGGTCAAACGTTGTCGGTTTGACTTGAAATTTTGCATGGAGCCCTTTTGAGACATGCTGGAGTCATCCGTAGGCTATGATCGAAGTTTTGACGTCTTCGATGATGTCGCCGCCGGGAGCGCCAATTTAGCTGTCGGAGAAGCGAAGTTAGGCCAAATGATTCTGAAATGGCCTGAAACTCCTTGTGTACTCCTCCCTTGGCTATCTTGAAGGATCTTGCAGTTTTTGTTTGATTCTGACAAGATTTGATTTTTTGGAGAAGTTGCATTGCCTATTTATGGCAGGTTGCGACTTCATGCAGCTTTCTTGATGTTGAAGAGGCAAAGTGACATTTTTGGTGTCAACAATAGGGCTTCGGCCCGTTTGGTCGCCGAGCGTCGTTTTCGGCCGTTTTTTCATTTTTTTCGTTCCTTTTTTATTCTGTATTTTTCTTGACATTTTTCCTCAATTATTGACTTGATTTTCTTGGAGAAATCTTGACGAGAGCCCTCGCGAAATCGGAGCACAAAGTTTCCTATTTTTCGGGAAAGTCGAAGACTTTGTAACCGATTTTCCGTCAAGCGTCGAAACTAGGTCAAACGATGTCGGAATGACCTGAAAATTGAGGTGAAGCTTCTTGAGCAGTGGATATGACCAACCATGGGCTTTTATTTGAGTTTTGAAGCCGTTTGGGGTCCCATCGATGCTTCACTTGATTTTACTGCGGGGAAAATGTCAAGCTTTGATATGTGGTCAAACGATGTCCGATTGACCTTAAATTTGACGGGGAGCCTATTGGAGTCATTTTGAGACGTTCCATGGGCTCTGTTTTGGATGTCATGGTCCCGGGTTGCTCCGCCCCCGGTAGGCTTGATTTTCTCTCGGAGCATCGAAACCTGGTCAAACGTTGTCGGAATGACCTGAAATTTGACGTGCAGCCTTTTGGAAGCATGTTGAAGCCACTCATGTATTTTGTTTGATGAGTGATGGCTTCGGTAGTTGCCGCCGCCGGGAGGCTTGATTTTGCTGCTCGAGCATTGATGGAGGGTCAAACGTTGTCGGTTTGACTTGAAATTTGGCATGGAACCCTTCGGAGACATTCTGGAGTAATCCGTAGGCTTTGATCAAAGTTTTGGTGTCTTTGATGATGTTGCCGCCGGGAGCACCTGTTTAGCTGTCGGAGCGGTGAAGTTGGGCCAAACATTGTCGGAATGACCTGAAACCTCAGGTGTACCCCTCTTTTAGCTGTCTTGAAGGATCTCTCAGTTTCTGTCTGATTCTGACAAAATCTGATGCTTGAAGTAGCCTTGCCTATTTAATCTGGATGCAGCTTCAGGAGGCTTCTTGATGTTGAGGAGACATATTGACTTTTTTGGTGTCAACACTCAGTCACCAGGGCGATTTATTCGTTCGAATCCCGAGGGATGAACGTCCTGGCTACAAGTTCTAAGCAGCCTCCACTGCATGATGACGTAACTGTACGCATCCAGCAGTTGGAGCAAGGACAACAGAGAATTGAGGCTCTGATGGAAAACCTCCTTCTCACTTTATAGCGTCCACCTAACAATAAAACTGGATCCATTATCCACTTACATTTGAGGATGAGTCTGATTCCCAACAGTCTACACTGGGGATATCTCCATCGGGATGACCTGCAATGCGATAGCTCAGGATGATAGTGCCTCTAAAGCTTCCGAAGACACGTACTCCCCAACTAGTAGTATATCTTTCAGAGCTACATCTTCTCAAGTGACTTCCACTGAGATAGCATCTTCTCAGCCTTTGTCTCCTGAAGCTGTGACATCGGAACTCAAGCATCTTCCGATTGATCATCTTGGGGAAGCTCCTGCCAAGGAAGTCTTCTTCAATGAAAATCCAGTCAATTGGTCCCAGATACCAGATCTCATAGACGATGTCTAGACCGATAATTTACTCGACAAAGAAGAAAAGTTGCTAGATGCTATTTAGGACTTGTTCTCGGAAAATGCTCCATGCAACGCAATCACTGAAGATGGCAATGCTGCTACAGAGACGCCTTCAATAAATAACAAGGAACAACCCCTCGATCCTGAGAGTGATCTTCCAAACAAAGACCCTTCTCTAGAAGCTGCTCTATATTACCTTAGCCGCATGTTGGTAGGTGCAGAGCATCGCTATTCCCCAGTCGAAAAAGAATACCTTGCAGTGATGTTTGCTGCGTCATAACTTGTTGTCCAACACAGTCTACCTGGTTTCGAGGATCAACCTCTTCAAGGTCCTTGTAACAAAAGCAGGTTCTCTCAATGCCCAACTGGCAAAATGGTCCATCCTTCTATCACAGTTTGATATTAGATATATACACAAAAAGCAATCAAAGGCCAAGCTCTAGCAGACTTTCTCTCACAGCACCCATTGCCTAAAAATTCTCCACTCAAGGATGATCTCCCAGACGAATTTGTCTACAACGTTGAAACTTCTTTATCAAATGCCTCCTAAGACATGTACTCTGACGGCATAACTAGGACAAATGAAAAAGGAAAGCAAATATCAGGAATTGGCATCTTCTTTGGCAACCTTGACAAATACATGATCCCGCACGCTTTCTCGCTACTGGAACAATGTCCAAACAATGCAGCTGAGTACCAAGCCCTGATTATAGGATTTGGACTCGCCCTCGAATCCGGTATCATCATGCTGGAAGCTTTTGACGACTCTCAAATGATCGTCAACCAGATGAATCAGAAATTTGAAGTCAGGAAGCCTGATTTGCTACCTTTCTACAACCAGGCGTAGTCACTTCGACAAAAATTTAACATCTGTCACATCACCCACATCCTCAGAGGTGAAAGCATCCGTGCAGATGCCCTAGCCAGACTCGCCCCATCTATGGCAATCCAAGAAGGGGAAAACATGCAGATTATAGTGTGTCAAAGAAGGATTCTCCCTCGTCTTAACACACATCGAGCAGTTGCTGAATGCCACCAAGTGATTGGAAGTCAGATGTCCATCCTTAAACCTCCGATCGGTGACTGGAGGGATCCGTTCATTGATTACATCATGTTCGGAATCCTACCTGAAGATCCAAAAGAGCGGGTAAGCATTCAAAGACGAGCCCTGAGCTTTCATTTGGATATTCCTTCAAAAGCACTTTACTAAAAATCTTTCAACGGAGTACTTCTATGCTGCTTGTTACAATAAGAGGCTAAGAAAACTCTCAAAGAAGTGCATGCTGGTCTTTGTGGAGCCCATCAGGCTGGTCCTAAGCTCTACGATCAGATAAAAAGGTTAGGTTATTATTGGCCTACCATGGTAGCTGACGCAATGCGATTTGCTAAGCGCTGCTAACAATGCCAAATTCACGGAGATTATGTCCACATGCCTCCGGAACGGCTACATCCAATAGCAATCTCATGGCCTTTTGAAGCCTGGGGTATGGACATTATAGGTCCTATCTCTCCCCCATCAAGCAAAGGTCATCGCTTCATCTTCGCCGCTACGAATTATTTCTCCAAGTGGTCAAAAGCATTTGTGCTTAGCGAAATGAAGACCTCATCAGTCCTTCAGTTCTTGCGCACCAACATTATTTTGTCACTTCGGCATACCTAAAAGATTCGTTCATGATAACGGACCACAATTCCGGAATCACAGATTCTACAGGTTCTGCGACAAGTACAAAATCCAAAGTTGTCCTTCGACTCCATATAATCCAGCAGCGAACGGACTAGCAGAAGCCTTCAACAAGACACTCTGCAAAATTCTCAAGAAAATGGTCTCTAGTCACAAAAGAGACTGGGGCGACAAACTATCAGAAGCTTTGTGGGCCTATCGAAATAAATTCGAGGACCAACCCATAGCACACTATTCTCCTTGGTCTATGGATGTGAAGCTGTTGTTCATTTGAAGTACAAATTCCTTCCTTAAGGGTATCTCTGCAAAATGACATAACGCAAGAAAGCAATGTCAATTTGAGACTTCAAGAGCTGGATAATCTCGATGAGAGATGGCTCGAAGCTCTACAAAGCATTGAGCTGCACCAAACACGCATGGCAGGATCTTTCGACAAGAAAGTCAGGCAACGCGCCTATAAAAAGGGCGACTTAGTTCTTGCAGTAAAAAGACCCATAGTCTTTGCTCACAACTCCAAAGGCAAATTTGAACCAAAATGGGAGGGACCTTTCGTCGTCGACAAAGTCTTCTCCAATGGCGCATACGCTCTTCTAAACATGGAAGGAGACCGATGTATGCTGCCCATCAACGGTAAGTTCTTGAAGCGGTACTACCCTTGAAGACTTCCTCAAACGGATCAGAGCGATACCTACACGGCCAAAGCCAATTCCCAGGTACTTGCTCGTCACATCCACCCATTTTGAAATTTTTATCTTTATGTTGAAATTTTTAAGAAAAAAACTTTCAAAACAATGCTTACTTTCATCATTTCATTGTTCCAAAATAAAATAAAATCAAAACTAAAATCCAAGTTTAGGAGCCTTTTCCAGACTTGACCAAAATTTTTGACCCTTGAACCTAATAAAACTCATGGTTTGAAACAAAAATCAGGACTCAGGAATTTCCACCCTTGTCCGCCTCGGTTTTTATAACAAAAAATGGTTTTAAGTCATAACTTACTACCTTTGCGTCTTTAAACCAAAAAAAAAAAAAAAAAAGGTTTTTAGAAACCGCGGGGAAGCAACATTCAGTCGATACCCACAAAACCCAAAAAATCGGAAGGATGCGAACCCCATTCGATACTTCCAAAATCCAAAAATCGCAAGGAAGCGCATCCCATTCGATACTTGCAAAACCTCAAATTTCAAAAATCGTGGAGACGTAATATTCCAGTTGATATCCACAACCCAAATTTCAAATGGTTTGAGAAAACCTTAAATTTAAAAAATCGTGGAAACGCAACATTCCAGTTGATATCCACAACCCAAATTTCAAATGGTCTCAAATTTCAAAAATCATGGGGAAGCGACATTCAATCGATACCCATAAAACCAAAATTTTTGAAAAAAACAGGGAAGCGACATTCCATCGATACTTGCAAACCTAGCTCGCGAGGAAGCGACATTCCATCGATACTCGCAAACCAAATGAGCAAGGAAGCGACATTCCATCAATACTTGCAAGACCATTCAGCGGGGAGGCGACATTTGGTCTAAACCTGCATTTTGAAAACCAAAACCCGGCTATAAATGCCAAAATCCGGCTCTCACGTCAAAACCGGCTATAAATGCCAAAATTCGGCTATCAACGCCAAAAATCGGCTATAAATGTAAAAAATCGGCTTTCATGCCAACAAAACAAAACTTGGTTTTCAAAAATCTGGCTCCCATGCCAAAACAAAACAAAACAAAACAACAAAACAAATTTCGGCTCCTATGCCATAAAACCTGGGTCTTATGCCAATTCAAAAAAAAGAATCGGCTTTCATGCCATCTCAAAATTTCGGCTCTCATGCCAATTCAAAAAAAAAAACTTTGGCTTCCATGCCACAAACAAACAAATTTGGCTTCCATGCCACGAAACAAAATTCGGCTTCTATGCAATTCCAAAATTCGGCTTTTATGCCATCTCAAAAATTTTGGCTTTAATGCCATTTCAAACTTTGGCTCCCATGCCACAAACAAAAGAACTTTGGCTCCCATGCCATAAACAAACAAATTTTGGCTCCCATGCTTCAAACAATTTTGGCTCTTACGACACAAAATTCGGCTTCCATGCCATCCCAAAATCTTGGCTCTCAAACCATCAAAAACCAGGCTTTTTGCCACAAAAATTGGCTTTCATGCCCAAAACAACCATTTGACAAAAGATTTTCACAAATTGACAACCTTTTGATCAAATTCCGAAACAAACATTCCCATTTAGCCCTTATTTAAATTGTTTTCATCAAAATGGTTTAGATGAGAGGAGGGAATACAAAAATATAGTACCAAAAATGTCTATACATGGAGGTACCAAAAGAAAAAGAAGAAAAAGAGTTTGTTACAACTCAGGAGATCAATCTAGCATGGTTTTTAACCAAAGACTCAAATCCTCAAGCAGACTCTTGGCCTTAGCTTCCAAAGTTCTCAGGCCACACTCCTTCAAAATGTTCCCGTAAAATGCGGCCGAACGCCGCGACCCATCTGCAGCACAAGGAAGTTCTTCCCAGAGAACTTGCCACTGCTCATATTCCTGAGTCTTCCTTCGGAACTTACTCTCAGCCTCCTCAATCTGGCGAATGAGAGTCCCCTCCTTCTCAGAGCCTTCACAATGGCAGTCCATTTGGCAACAGCTTCTTCCTCCAAAAGCTCAAGACACTGCCTAGCCTCGACAACCTCCTTATCAAGGCGGTCCAGGTCTTGCTTCAACCCCATGATGGCCAACTTGGTAACGTTATTCTCCTGAACAAATTGCTTCCAAGTCTGCGAGATCTCAGTCAGCTCAGCTTTGACTTTCCTGGAAGGCTTCACAAACATCTTATTAAAGAAGTCACCATCTGGAAAACTCTTGGTCTCAGTCCACTTATTCCCTAGAGCGATGACTTCATCAACAAAATCCTTGGCACTTGCAATGTCCAGACCAACTTCTTTACTATCAGCAGGAATGTCCTGCACATGCTTAATTATGCCAAAACCAGCTTCCAAGTGACCCGAAGAGTGAGTCTCGACCCATGAGCTCAAAACACTCTTCAATACCTTCTTTGCTTACTGAAGGTGCGGCCCAAATGAGGATTCACCATGCTTCGGCACCTGACTGCCCATCTCATGCCCCATTGGAGGAGTAATCAATAAATTCTTTCCAATCAAAGAAGCTGACTCGTTAAAAATGGAAGAAGCCCCTACTTCGGGATCGGCTGTAGGTATCCCTTGTTCTGGCCCTGAGGAAGACGGAGGGACTTTTCTTGCTGCTCCACAATCTGTCAATGAAAAGACAAAATGGTATGAATATGATCTTGTCAAAAATCAATATCAAGATTACAAAATACCTTCTTCGACGACTGGCGGAGTACTTTCTGCCTCTCTAAGCTCATCCGAAACATCATCAAAGGTTGCATCCGTGGATGGCTCGAAGTCGTCTGAATCCTCTGGCAAGTCAGCTAACAAGAAAACAAAGCAACATGTTAGCAAATGACAGAACAAAAAAAAAAAAAAGCCAAAGAAATCATACCAGGTGAAGATTCTAGAACCACTCCAGAGTCCCTGGGCTCTTCCTCAGATGCCGCAATCGGATCCGTCATCCCCTCATCAGCCGGAACCTCGGGCACCACCAAATCATCATCCTCTGCCAAAAGAAAGAAAGCAGCGGATCAAAACAAAAAGAAAGAAAGCAGCGGATCAAAACAAAAATCTCTCATAAGAGAAAAGAAGTGGCAAAAGAAAGAAGGAGGATCATATCAGTAGTCTCCTCTTCTCTGGAGGCTCGTCAGCATCCCTAGACACCTCCTCAGCAATTGTGAGAGGAACTCCCGGTTCAGGAGGACTTTCTTACCGTCTCATATTACGACGTTGTCCTCTTTTCTTCTTACTTCTGTGGGACGTTCTGCTTGGAGATCCTGCCCCACTATCAACATCAGGTCTCTCACTAGAGTCCTCACTGGATGGTCTGCTTTTTCCGGTAGACTCTAAGGAAGCCTTTGTGCGCTCTGCCTGCATCCAAGCGTCGATCTTGGCCTCCTCCTCTTCCAGTTGTTTCAAGACCTCACCAGGAATCCCTTGTGTAGCTCCTAATCTGATGACGTCCTGTTCATTGAGAAAGCCTATCTTATGCTTCTCTCCAGAAAGGAAGGCCAAAACTTCCTTGTCATGTTCATTGAGAAAGCCTATCTTATGCTTCTCTCCAGAAAGGAAGGCCAAAACTTCCTTTCAACGGACACCATCTGATCTGCCAAGACTAGGGATGGTAACGGGGCAGATTGGGGACGGAATTGGGGTTCTCCGCCCCCGCCCCGCCCTTCGGGGTAATTGATATGCCCCGTCCCCGCCCCGCCATACCCCGATTGCCCCGCGGGTACCCCACCCCGCGCTGCCCCTCAAATGTAAAAATTTTAAATGTGCAAGACTTGGGATACGAACTTGGGTGGAGGAGCAACTAGAGATTTGCCTTACCACTAGACCAAACTTCATTTCTTGTAATGTTTTACCTTATTTAAAATATATTAATATATTCAAGATTGTTACATACATACACATATATATATACACACACATAAATATACATATATACACACACATACATATATACATACACATACATATACATATATATATAAACTTATTTAATGTCGGGGCGGGGTACGGGGCAGGACACGGGGCTGGTCAGGGCGGGGAAAAGAGCAAACCCATCCCCGCCCCGCCCCGCCCCGCCTCTGGGGCACAGTTTTATTCCCCGTCCCTGCCGCGCCTAAGGATCGAGGCAGGGAAAACTCGTGCGGGGCAGGGCTGGGCGGGGAAAAATTACCACCCCTAGCCAAGACCCTTCCTAGGAGATTGCTTGACATCGAGCTCCTTCTTGGAAAGCCCTTGGTACACTAAGAAGCTCTCCACGAACCATTTCGTGAAGTCAGAAGTCCGAAAAGTGGGCAACTCAGGATAGGAAATCATGGCGGTAGTGTCCTCAGCGCTGTAAAAAGCCCATGCATTCCTCCCATCGTGTATACCTCCAAAACGCTTCACCATGCTCGCAGGCGCTCCAACAAAGCCTTGAGAGAAGCCAAGCTGCAATGCAAAATGCGAAGGGACATACGACTGGATATCGACAAAAAGACGTCTACGGTACACCATCTTACCAACCCGTATGTTGAAAAGCCATCCCTTCTCTGAGTTTGTTAAAGCATAGTGTCTTCCCGACCCTGCTTTGGTCGAATCACGGGAGACACCAAAGTCAAAAGCCTTCTTCCGCAAACCTGGAGGAAGCTTCACTGAAGATTGCCTAATCTCGACACCCCTAAACCGTCGGATCCTCAAACGGGCAGACAAAAGAGATTCGAAAACGGCTGTCCCTCTAGCCAAACGAATAATAAAAGGATCTTCGTCCTGTGCAACTCTTAACTGATGGAAGCTAGGACAGTGGTATACGTACCACGAATAGAAGATGTGGGCTGAAAATACCCTGTTCATGGGAGCCCAAGCCGAACCAGGAAAGCAACAGCTTGCAGTTCGGTACACAAGTAAGAGTAAAGAGCAGGCACCAAAGCAAGCCGCTCTCCGAATGCCATCTGACAAGCCGGAAAAATACAATGCGGCCTGATGTGCATTCCATCTCCTCCAGTAAAAACAGCCTCACCCAACCAATAAATGAGGTAAACAGCTAGATTTCTCCGCAATGCAATGTTAGGACAAATGGTGTCTATGCTTGTGAAGAACTTCATCAACTCTTCTTGCATAGCGGAGATCTTCTTCAAACTCGGGTTTTTAACCCTAGCATCCTGGGCCATGCTATCAGAAGACTCCGCGTTGTCAAAAAAGTTGGAGCTGCAACTCTTTCAACTGCTGCACCAGACTTTCTAGCCCTCATTCTCCTTAAAAAAATCATAGAAGGCGACGAGCTGAAAGTACAAAAGCCTAAACTCCTCAGACTGCTCCTCAAGGATACTGTCGATAGGCATGAACTCCACATAGAGTTTGCCGAGGATAGGCAGCCCAGTGATGGCTCTCAGTTCCTTCAAAGAAAATCCAATCTCACCATTCATGACAATGAAGGTATTGGTTTGTGGAAGGAATGACTCCAGCATGGCCATGAAAGCCTCATCGGAGAAAACAACGGTTTGCCTAAAAGCGCGAACCGCGTCAAAAATATCGGCCTCCCGCAGAATGGCCCCGCCAATCTTCAGGGTGTGATCAATCCATGATTGCCAGCTCGAGTCAGCGCTGAAACGGCCACGAAGTCGAAAAGGCTTCACCCAATTGCTGCCGTCACTCCGAAAAATGCCAAGGCCCACCGGTCTCAAATCGACCGACAGATGATCAAAACCTTGGTAGCCACTGGCTGGCATCAACATGTCCATACGGACATACGACTTCTCTGCAAAACCGGAAGGGCCGCCAACAAAAACCCCCGTCTTGATCACACTGGTCCTCTTCACCCAGCTCGGAGGACCCTCCCTCTTAGGGCACGTGGGAGAAAGGCTCATGATCGAGATGGTTCGATCGAAGGTCGACCGAGTAGAAATAGTTCTCTCCTCACCATCTGCTATGTAAGAGAACTGAAAACATCTCCTTTGGTATGTCAAGTCGTTAGGGACTGCATCACCGAAAAAGAAGGAAGGCTTGGACACAATGCTCTGATCGTCCGTAACCCAAGGACGGCTGCTTATCAAGATCTTGTAGAATTCCTCATCACGATTGTGGGAGTCACATTCTTCCAAGTTCTTCTCAACAAACTGGACCTTCTCCCAGGCCTGCTGAACGGCCGCATTAGAAGATCTAGTAGACCGCCGAGGTGCGTCAGTAACGGGCCCCTTACCCTTGTTCGTTCTGGAAGAACTACCTGTAAAGGATGAAAAACAAAGATCAATCATCACCAAAATGACAGAATTTTACCCCAAAAAAAAAATTTTAGAGAAATTTTGACATGGTTCCGGGGCAATTCCGAAGAAAAGGGAAATACCTCGAGAGAAACAAAAAGCCTGAAGATGAGCTCAATATCGCTACAAGCTCATAGTCAGTCGAAGATTCTCAAAGAAGGTTCGAGTTCAAACATTGCTGCGAGAACAAACCAATCTCATCAAATCTCTACAGAATTGGAAAAGGGCTCAACATTGCTGCGAGCTCCAAAATCCCAAAATTGCAAAGTTCCTCAAAATCCAGCAAGACCAAGAAAGGGCTCAACATCGCTGCGAGCTCCAAATCCCAATACTTGTAAAAGATTTTCAGGTATGCATCATCATGCTTCCAAGTCCATTTACTAAAAATCATGCATCAAAGAACATCATCATGCATTAGATGCTAGGAAAACCATGACCAAAGTTTGACAAATTCCAACCCAATTTGGTCAAAACCAATCAAACTTTGTCCAAGTCAAAAATCTTGTTGGCTTGACTTAGAGACTCTAGCCTTCTACCTTGATGCATAAAAAAAAATGAATGAACATATTGAAATTGCATAACCTCATTATCATGGTGAGTAAAAAAAAGAGAGAAAGAAACCTCAACAAAAAAAAAATTTCGAGCCCACAGGCTGTGGCCCACTGTCACTTGGCAGTACGATCAGGTCTGTACGGACCTGTCCGTACAGCCAAGAAAAAAAAAACGCTGAAGAAAAAAAAAGAAAGAAAAAACGGTGAAAAGAAAAAAGAAAAAATCACCATAAAAAATAAAGAAAAAGAAAGAAAAAACGGTGAAAAAAAAAGAAGAGAAAGCACAGTGAAAAAAAAAAGAAAAAAAAAACCCGTGAGCAAAGAAAGAAAAAAAAAAGAAATTGCACGAAAAAAAAAGAGAAAAAATGTGCTTGGAAAAAAAAGAAAAGAGAGAAAAAAAAAAGAAGAAAGGAAAAAGAAAAAGAAAAGAAAGATGAATTATTTTTTACCATCTACAAAGGAGTTTCTTGTGAAGGAAGAAAACTTACTTGAAGCCATGGAGAAGATGAACAAAAAGCTTGACTTGCAAAAAAGAAGCAATGGAGAAAAAGATCCAACCCCCCTTGCTTTTATAGAAGAGAGCAAATCAAAAGAGGAAATAAGGAGAAAAGAAAGGAGGTAAGTGCTAAAATTTAGCTACTTTCCCAAAAGAAAGATACTTTGAGAAAATCTCTCCCAAAAACAAGGAAACTTGAGAGATTCTCTCCAAGTAAAGATATTTTTAGATATTCTCTACAAAGATGACACCATATGAGATATAGGCCATCTCCAAAGCCTAAGGTCCCATGGGTTAGCCCATATGAGCCAGGTTTGACCACCTAGGCACTAAAAGTGGCTTTTAGTAAAAACATCCCTCTTACCAAGAGCATGAAAAAAGAAATGTCCCATGCTTCTTTTGAATTGATTGGACCATTCAAGAAAAAAAGAAAAAGAAAAAAAAAAGAGAGGAAAGCCTCATGAGTTTCCAAAAACCAAACCATCCAACCTCATGAACTAAATTAAGCCAAAATCTTGAAATTGACATTCCACAAAAAACCAAACCCTGGTCCCCTACCTCGCCACATACAGCTTGTTAGGTCACAAGACCAGAACCAAAATCAAAATCCAAAAAAAAAACCAAAACCAAAGCCAAAAACCAAATCTGACCCCCCAACCTGCCACATACAGCTTGTTGGGTCACAAGGTCAAAATTAAAAACCAAACTCCGACCCCCTAACCTGTCACATACAGCTTGTTAGGTCACAAGGTCAAAAACCAAAATCCAAAATCCAGAATTCCAAATCCCCCATGTCATTTTCAAAACTTTGCCTTAAGATGGTACGTGATCCCTCTCACTACCATAAAATTCCCCCGGAAACTCAGAAGGCTATTAAAAAAAAAAGCTCAAGACTCTTGGTTAAGTTAGAAGCTCTTCTTCAAGTTTCTCTTCAAGGCACATCGACTCCAAAAGCTGCTCGTCGCTGTACCTCGACGGGGCATTTGTTGACACCAAAAAAGTCACTTTGCCTCCTCAACATCAATAAGCCACATAAAGCTGAATCCTGCTGCAAACAGGCAAAGCTACTTCAAGCATCAGATCTTGTCAGAATCAAACAAAAATTGCAAGATCCTTCAAGACAGCCAAAAGAGGGGTACACATGAAGTTTCGGGCCATTTCGACATTATCTAGCCTAACTTCACTCCTCCGACAGCTAAACAGGTGCTCCCGGCGGCGACAACATCGAAGACATCAAAATTTTTATCAGAGCCTATGGATGGTTCTAAAATACCTCCAAAGGGCTCCTTGCCAAATTTCAAGTCAAACCGACAACGTTTGACCTTCCATCAACCCTTGAGCAGCAAAATCAAGCCTCTCGGTGGCGAGAACCACTGAAGCCATCACTCATCAAAAAAAGTATATGAGTTACTTCAACATGCTTCCTAAGGGCTGCACGTCGAATTTCAAGTCATTCCGACAACGTTTGACCAGATTTCGACGCTCCGAAAAAAATCAAGCCTACTGGTGGCCTGAGCACCCCGGGACCATGACATCCAAATCGGAGCTAATGAATCATCTCTACATGACTCCAATAGGGTCCCTGTCAAATTTTAGGACAATCGAACATCGGTTGACCGCATATCAAAGCTCGGCATCTTCCCTGCAGCAAAATCAAGTCAAGCATCGACGGGACCCCAAATGGCTTCAAAACTCAAATAAAAGCCCATGGTTAGTCCTATCTACTGCTCAGGAACCTTCACCTCAATTTTCAGGTCATTCCGACATCGTTTGACTTAGTTTCGACTCTTGACGGAAAATCGGCTACAAAGACTTCGGCTTTCCCGAAAAATGGGAGACTTTGTGCTCCAGTTTTGTGCGACTTCTCATCAAGTTTTCTCTAAGAAAACCAAGTCAGTAATTGAGGAAAAATGTCAAGAAAAATACAGAAGAAAAAAGGAACGAAAAAGAAGAAGAAACGGCTGAAAAAAACACTCGGCGACCAAAAAGGCCAAAGCCCCATGGTCGCCGGCGACCATGGGCCCCTGGGTGCATGGTCGCCGGCAACCCTGGAAATCCGGGTCGCCGGATTTTTCGCCGAATGGTCCGTTTTCCGATCTTTTCTGCGTTTCGAGAGTTCCTGCCTCTGTGATTTTCTGAAAATCCAATTTTTGATGCTTGAAAACGACTAATCTTTGCCAACATCTCGGATCCGCCATCAAGAGCATGAAATCATCACTGATTGCTCCAAAATCGCCAACCGGTTGACCAAGAAAGTATACTTTCTGTCCAACCGATCGAGAAATCGACAAGACAGATATCACAGGCCCACCAACAGCAATCAATGTCTGAAATTGCATCGCAATCCGACATCAAACAATGTGTGGATCCACCGGCGATGATCACAGGAAGAATTCCAGAAGACGCGGCGCGGCCCGCAACTCTTCAAATGCCTAGGCGACCACTTAATGTTGTTAATTGACCCGTTTATGACAACTTAATGCGGTCATTAAACCCATTATTTTGGATTGCCCAATCAGAAGCAAGCATATGGGAGTTACAAGTCCAAGCAATCATGGCATTAAAACTATGAAAATACCCTCATCATGGAGATTAAAGGCGATTAAATGCCCATTATTCTCCATCGGGCAATCACAAATCAAGAAAAAGGAGTTACAAAATCAAGAAATAAAAACTTGTAACTCCTCCCATCATGAAGCATCAGTGTCATCAATTCTCTCATCATGGCCATCAATGCCCATAAACCACCTCATGGCTACCAAAACCCTATAAAGGAGGTCCATTCCAAGAGAGAGGCATCTACTTGAAACTTTGAATCCTTGCATTTACACATCCACACCAACACCCGTCCGGAGTTTGGAAATTCTCAGAGAAAACCCGATGAAGTCATACTGCTCTGCTGCAAGAGACACCACAAGGTGATCAAAGTCCCTTGAGGGGCCACCCCCCTAAGGTCCCCTTTTGCTATCCAACATGGCCTAAACGCGGCTTTTGAGCCCGTTTACTTGGTTTTTCATTGGATATAGGACCTCCCATCGGTCTTTATCCTCTCAAAAACTGAGGTTGGAGCCAAGCCGAAGAAAACCGAAGCATCAAGCGTTTGCGAAGTCTACACATGACTTGCTACCGTCGATCTGAACGTGTCCCCACAATCTCCTGAGAAGTTAGATCCATTTTCTTTCTTTTCTATTGTACTTTGTATTTTTTAAAGAGACAAAAGAGTCACAATTCTTGTCTTTCATTTTGATGAGATTTGTAAATCGCCTTTCACGGCACCAAATTGCCTTTTACGGTAAACAAACAAAAATCGCCTTTTATGGCATTCAAAAAAAAATTGTCGCTTTTTTTAAATATTTATGCAATTTGAAAAGTTAGAAAGATTGATTGATTTTCTTTCTACTTGTGAAGGTGAATATCCAGATCATCACCATTCCAAATTCCAAGTAGAATAGAAAATGTAACATACCTGTACAAAAATGTAGATACCCGCTTTTCCTCCTCCGCCAAAACCCGGCAGCCCCCGGGGCGGAAGGAGAGGACGGAAATCGAGGGTCCATCACTATTTTGAATTGATATTGATGAGCATTGGGATCCACAAATCCAAAGATGGCAGCCGCATCATAGGAACTTGGAGGAGGTGGAGGTTGATATCTACTATATTGCGTTTCACCATAGTCACCATATGAGTAAGACCTTGAAGCTGAAGACTGTTTTTGTTGCACTTGACCATATGGAAAATATTGTGAGGATCCTTGTCCACTGTAACTAGGATTCCACTAATCAGCTCATGATGCTGCTTGTTGTCCTCCAATAACTCCATCCATATTTCCTTGCTCATTACTATCTCCAAGAGCAAGTGGAGTAGGTGGTGAGATTCTCCGACGCCATTGACAACCACAGTTTCCTTCCATTCTTTCCGGAAAGTCATGTATGTCCTCTACAGGAATGGCATCTTCATCATCATGTTGATAATATTTACTAGTAACACTTGTCCCGTTGTCTCCTACTCCACCTCCCCTATCTCCTCCACCATGGCTACTAAAAGAGACGATGGTACTCGTCCTCTCAGAAGATGACATAACATGAGTAGGCTCTTTTCCTTTAAATTATAGGTGTGGCTGTGCACTCGTGCCTTCTCCTCCAAGTGGGTCTTCCTTTGCCTCATCCATTTTTTCATCAAGCATACCTCTAACATCTTCCTGAAAGTTCGGATCTGAATCTAGCAATGAATTCTCTATCTTGGCTATCCATGGGAGCAAGGGATTGTCCTCTCTTAATATGTTATCCAAATTAATAAGAGAATAGCCCGGATCATCCTTTGCCGTCCTCTCTTTAGTTTTGTATCTCAACCTCAAATTGCAATGACAATATACAACCTTGTTGATTTTTTGCATGGTAAGCCGATTCCTGGACTTTGTATGGATTATAAAGAAAGTGCTCCAATTTCTCTCATAGTTTGATGAAGTTGTAATTTGACTAAGGATGTGAATAGCCGCTCTCCTTTGATTTGGAGCATTTGTTAGAATTCCAGTTGGTTAATTCTCCTAGTTTGAACAAAACTTAAGTTCTAATTGAGTTGTAATTTCTAGTTCTTTTAGAAAAGGACTGTGAGGTAACCTCTTGACAATGGAAGAAAACTTCTGGATTCCTAGACAAGCCTTGAAGACTTCTAGTTAGTTTTGAAGTCATTTAAAGAGTCCTCCTGAATGGATCTAGCGCCAACATGATGAAGTTCCAGAAGATAGTCTCGCTATAGCGAGCTATGACATTGGTGCAGACGGAAGGTGGTCTCGCTATAGCGAGCTGAGGATTTTTAGTCAGCTCAGGACTCTTTTGCTGAATTCTCTCCTCTGCTTCTGAGAGTCCTTCTTTGTTTCCAAAAGGCTTGTGCACGAACCTTTGGCTATATATTGCCCCCTTGTAGCCGCAAAATATTGACTTGAGTTATTTAATTCTTTCGAGCTTCGAGCATTCATCTTAGAGAGTTTTTTTTGTGGGGTAATCTTGCAAGGAAAACTGCGTTGAAGATATTATTTTTCCTTATCCTCTCAAGCACCTTGAATGGGCATTCAAGGTGGGTTTCAAGCTAGAAAAGCCCGCTATTTAAAACGACCTCCTGCCATGATACTAAGGATTATTGAGCGTTTAAATATTTATTTGAATGGGTCTTTATTCATCGATTCTAACATTTCCTAAAATAGATTGCATTAAATCCCTCAATCTCGATGATTGAACATCTTATGGACTATGATTATTTCGATGAAGCCGCCATAGCACTTGGAAGGTGAAGGGCGGGTCATTGGTAAGTTCTTCACAGTCCTTTAAGTTGAGTTTTAACTGCGTCAAAGGTCTAGTGAGTTTACTTATAATCTTCGTTTTAATAGTGCTTTGCTTTCTGTGGTCTTTACCACGTATGGTTTTTTCCCGAGTAGGGTTTTCCACATATAAATCTTGTGTCTCTTCTCGTTTGTGGTGATTGATTCTTTTTTTGACTTAGTTTAATTGATAAGATTAATTAATTGGTTTTGAATTACATATTTTAATATGAGTAAGGACCTTAACTTACGTTAAGGCTTAAATAGAAGGTTGATCTAGGTTTAGTCAAACGTTCCGCATCCTTTCCAAAATTCATCCACCAATAAACTGAAATTCAAAATAAACAAATAAAATTAAATATTCCCCAATCCATTAGGTTGCCGGAATTCTGATTTGGTGGAATTGGTGGTACTTCCGTCTGGGTTTCTCCTTCCGCTTGCGGAACCACTCGGCAATGTCGCATTCATCAAGGAATGGTGTCTGGTAGTCCAGTACAAACTCCAAACTCAAGATGGAAAATGATATGGTTTTAATCGTTCACTTGATGGTCGCCTTCTACTTGTCTTCTCCAAGAAGACAAAACATAGGTCTGACGACGTAATTTTTTGCACAAAATCAGTCGTGTCCTTTCCCTTTCCTCCTCATCATAAGGAAAACCTAGGTTTGTCTCTCAAAGCCCTAATCTCCTGCAAAAACAACCCAACTTCTCCAGCTTTCACAAAATCAGAAAAACACCAGATAACATCATTGCCCACTCCAGATCTACAATTAATAGTCGAACATCAACGCTAGCCCCTAAAAATCTCAGTCACTTGGAGGATTCCCGGATAAATCAGATGGAGAGAGTCTTGTTGGAGAAGACAAAGGAAGGCCGTAGGGTTTTTTGTCACCCAGTTTTTCATATTTGTAAAGAAACCCTCTCACTTTCTTTTTTCTTTAACCCTAATGGGTAGCTCATTTGGCCTAAAACCACGGTTTGCACCTGGAGGTTATGGGTTCGAAACTGCACTACCACACTAGGGCTACAGGGGAATTTACTCGGCTTCCCTCTGGGGCAGGAGGAATTAGCTCAGTCCAAAGGATTAGGAACCCTCCAATAGCTAAAAAAAAAATAAATAAATAAAAAAGAGTTAAGAGGGTCCCTACCTCACATAGAATTATTTTACACGTGGCGCGTGAAGATTAGTCCAAACAGGCTCCCTGTTTCGATCCAGACTCAGTCAACACTGATAGCTTTAAACATTTGCCTGTACGAACATTGACTGACGTGACTACTCCAGCTATCAATCCAACTCCTTCTTATGCAAGGCTTTTGACTTAGTAGTGCCTGGAATCTTCTCTCAGCGCTCTTATCCCCCTTTCGAAACGCAGATCGGCATTTTCGGAGCATATCCGTCTTTGAAGCATGGTTCGATCACTTTTGCAGCACAGTTCGACGATCCTCAGAGCGTGGTTCGATCATTCTCGAAGCGTAGTTTGGCTGAACATGGAGCGAACTGTGCGGAGTTTTGATTTTTTTGTGTATTTTCTTTTTCTGTAAGCTAGATATTTATCTTTTGAATGAAAAAATTCTATTAACTTATTAATTATTGTCTATTTTATGTGATCAAATTGTAAAGTTAATTTTTTTCTCTATTTTTGATACTTGAATATATGGTTAAAATATATTTGTGCTCATTAGTTAATTGTTTATAAACCCACAAGCACTATGTTGTATAAGCACTCCGAAGGCGCTCCAGATATATAATTATTTTAAAATTTAGTGTTTCGCCGCTCTCGCTCCACACTCTGGGCAATTAGGTTTTGGATACTCTATTTTAGGGCCCACTTTCCCCACAAAATCAAAAAGAGGATTTTGATGATTTTTCAATTGTCAAAAATCAAATTCTAAGGGAGATTGGCTCAGATGCCATCAAATGACCTACATTGCTTAATTATCTGAATTTTAGTCTGTAAAGGAATTCAATAATTTTGACTTGGTTTTGTGAATTAAGAGTCATTTCTTAAAAATAAAGTGTTGGGATTGCTTTTCCTGTTCCATGGCCGATATGAAAAATGTATAGCTGCAAGATTGCATAAATTTGGCCAGAAACAAAAGTGTAACCAATGGACAAAAATACCCACTTTAAAATGAAGCGGTAGAGGGATTATGTCATCAAACAGATGTTGCCCTACCCTTGATCCACACAATGCCATTCGCCCATTCCCATCCCCCTTGTTGCTATTCACCAGTGTGGGTTCAAGCATACGGGTTTTTCAAGTCTACATCGTCCAAGGCTTCGACTTAGAAGATTCTCGAAAACTCTACAATGAGACCCACTTGGTAAAAATCTGAGTTATTTAAAAAAAAATGCCTTACTTGTAAGTAAAGTATTTCAAAATCTTACCCTGTAAGGGTTGCCGCGCCATAAAATTAACCATCTCATAAAAAACATGATTAATAAAAATGCACAAGTGTGTGTTAATTATATTATTTTTATTCAACAACTAATCTTATCATGGGCCCATCTCTCATATAAGTAAAACTTGTTGACTTCTCATGGATTGGTACAAAATTTATTTTAAATGGCTTGGATTGGATCCAAACAGATGTAGTTTAAATGGCTTGGCTGTGGATAGGCATGAAAACTAGGCTTGTCATTCCTCGGCTGGGCCGTGCCTTGTCTAGGCTGCTGGGGCTTGGCCCGACACCGCCCTGGGCAAGAATTTTTCTAGGCCATGCGCGGGACGGCCCACATGTCTCTTTTATTTCTTTTTAAATTAATTTTTTATATAAATTGAAAGAGAAATTAGTAACTTTTAGGCATTCTTAACTTGTAATAAAGTCGAAAATATTAAAATAATTGTATAAACATTGATTCTAATTTACAAACGAGTAATAAATCTTCAATTATTTTAAAATTTAAAATTTATTTATATTAAAAAATCAATTTATTTATATGGATCGTGCCATGCCGTGCCTAGCCTAGCACAGCCCAGAAAGGGAAGCTGAGTTGGGCAGGCACGTTGACCTGGTCAATGGCCCAAACACGATTTTTTTCATCATGTACCATGCCTGCACGCCCAACCAGATTTTTATCTCTAGCCGTGGAGTTCCACTCTAATGAAAGCCTCATGAAAACAGATCTTCTGTTTGGACTAATCAGGGGTGCCACATGGGTTGAGATGTCACACCCATCTCCTCAAAATAAGAAAAAAAGTCCCATCTCCTAAAAAAAAAAAAAAAAAAAAAAACTCTTCCCTTGTGGCCACCACTGTTTGGACCAAACGGGGATCCGGATCCGCGGACAGATTTTATTTGAGCCTACATGGTCCACTTTCATGCCACATATACATATCTATACAAAAAAAGGGGCTGCAGTGGGATTTTACAGCTCCCCCACCCATGAATCTTTCTCTCTCTCCAAAATGGCCAACCTCAACCGCCATCTCTTCCTCCTCCTCACCACCACTCTCCTTGTATCATTCTCCAGCTCCGCCACCTCCCTCCGCTGCCCCAACTGCGGCACCACCCCAGTCCCCTACCCTCTCTCCACCTCCACCACCTGCGGCGACCCTTCCTACAAGATCCGATGCGATCCATCATCCAACACCCTCCAATTCGACACCATCAACAACTCCTACCCCATCTCCTCCATCCAGCCCCAGACTCAACGGCTCATAATCCGCCCTGCCCCCTTCGTCCGCAACTCCTGCATCACCACAGACCAACCCTCCCAAGGCATCCAGCTCAAAAAGTCCCTCCCCTTCAACGTCACCAACAGCAACACCATCCTCTTCCTCAACTGCACCGACCGCGTCCTCTCCTCCCCCTTAAACTGCTCCGCCACCAGCATCTGCCACGCCTACATCAACCAGATGACCGAGGCGGAGCCATGTCGGCGGACCGAGATCTGCTGTGTCGGTTGGTCGACTTCGTATTGGGTGCGGGTGTCGGGTGCGGGGTGTAACGGGTATCGGAGCTTTGTGAATCTGGATCAGTCGCTACCGGTGGGACGGTGGCCGGAGGCGGCGGGGGTGGAGATACAGTGGGCGTCGCCGAGGGAGCCTGTCTGTCAGGTAGAGGGGGATTGTGAGGCTGGTATGAACGCGACGTGCATGGCGGATCCAATGGCGGATACGGTTCGGAGGTGCTTCTGCAATTCCGGGTTGCGGTGGGATCCGATCGCTGGGAAGTGTGCCGAAAGTGAGTTGATTGAGTTTTACAATATCCCCCTTGTGTTTTTTTAGTTTGGTATTTTTTCAGTAAGGTCACCTAAAATTATGGATAACTCTCCCTTTGTTACTAAATTAGACAATTTAGGCTACACGTTTTGCCATACTGTCCATACCTCTGTACAGCCGAACGTCACCTTTTCATTCCCGATATCGCACATGTTGTGATATCGCAAATTATTCACTTATAATATCGCAATTTATAGTGATATAGTATAAAGTCTTACGTTAACCGTCAACGAATGCATCTCTGTTTATAATTTCATTCCGTTACGTAGCTTTTGATTTTGCTTGGGTTTGCTGCTTCCTTTCTTTGCAAGTGAATTTTGCAAGTGAATCCCTTCTTTTTCCATATATAGTATTGAGTCTCCTACCATATCTTTCTCCGCTATCATAGTAGAATCCATCAGCAATATTCATTCCATATTTCCCACCCTGTATGTATCTCCTTCTTATTTATTGTATTATTTTTTTTTTCTTCTTCTGTGTCTTTTGAAGGTAATTAGGGTACCAAAGAATCCCACATGTAGAAATATTTGAAATATTTTGTATAAATATTAGTATCAGTAGTGACCTTATGGGGGACTTGTGGAGCCTCACTTCTTTTTATGAACATCCACATTGAAAATGTGGGCATTCAGCCTTATATTTTCTGACAGTCTACCAAATTTCAATTACTTTTGAACATCCGATTGTTGATAAATTAAAAAAATTATGTTGTTCTCATATCATAAATTACCACTTCAAGTTTTGGATTGGACGTCTAGTTGCAAAAAATAATATGGGATATCTTGTTGATCCCGCCCTGTGGTGGGTCCTAAAATAAACTCGCTAAAAGAGGGAGGGAAGAAGGCTTACCAGGTTCTATCAGGGGCGACTGCAACAACACCAAGCTCAAGAATGCCCAGATTGTGACACAATGGAGCCCAAAACCCCTCGTCGATGGAGGCAGTGGAGACCATGCTGATTCATCGATGTCCAATGGATGCTGGGGGCCTTGCGTATTTGCAAATAGGTTGGCATGGGAGGAGTAAAGTGAACTTGGCTGAGGAAGTGAGTTATAGTAGGTGACAATAAGGAAAAGTTGAAGCAAGGAGGGATAAAAGGATGAAAATGGTTTTTCAAGTTGCGATATCACAATATAAATTATGATATTGCAAGTGAATAAATTGCGATATCGCAAAAGAAAAAAGTGACTTTTGGCCATGTAGAGGTATGGACGGTACAGAGAAATTGTAGGTAAATTTTTCTAGTTGGGTAACAATGGGGAGTTATGGATGAATTTGGGTAACCATTAGAGAAAAAAACCCCCTTTTCTTTTCTAGTGCCTCGCAAAGAGTTTATGGGATCCATTCGTTCTGACAGAGAGTACTTTAAAAATCTAATCTAAGACTCACAAAATATAAGATCCATATAAAACCTTTTATGCTTTTCATTTTAAGATCATTTTTGTTTTCTGCTTAAATGTTAAAATTTTAAAGGAGATTAGATCTTTGAGTACTCTTGCAAGTGTGTGATATTATGACCTCACAAACTCTCTTGTATGTAAGGATGTAAATGGGTCATCGATTCTCCGATTACCCGGAGGTCCGAACCGTTAAAAGCCGGGCCTGAGTCCATATTCAATCCCCGATATTTAAATGGGTATGAGTCCGGTTCTATCTTGGTTCGGACCTGTGGACCCGAGCCTGACATATTACCTCATTTTTCAAAAATCTTTCCTAAAAATCATATTTTTTAAATATCATTCTCTATCTTGACCCGGACTTGAATCAGTCCGTCCCATATATGGTTCTGGTTCTAGAGTCAATAAACCGGTTTTGAAACGGTGTCGGGTCTCAGATCGGAACCGACCCGTTTACAAATTACAACCCGACTTGTACGATCTATTTTCCACTAAATTATTTTTATTTATGAAACTCCATTTGCACCTTTAATGCAGAGCACCCTCTCCCTTAGAGGGAGCAATTTAGTTTTGCACATGGTGACTTAAGCACATGCCCACAGGAGAGAATCCCTCCTATTTTCTTATAGTGTGCCTTTTGTGGGTTCTATATTTGGGCTCACCGTGCTTGACAAACGTGGATCGGGTGAAACGGTATTTGTCCGGATAACACGTAAAAGATTGCTCAAAATCAATTTTGGGCAATGCTAACGTGCCCTTGGAGTTTGGATCACAATTGGTCAAAAAGTATATATGTTTCAAGGCAAGAATGATAATATATAGTTGCATCCTTGTCAAAGTGATATAGTTGCATCCTTGTCATAGTGAAAATCATGGGTAGGGTAGATGTGTGAATGGCTAGGACTATGGTTTAAAATTTCAGTCTCCAGTTGCGGTTTCAGCTTGGCCGAAAAACCAATATGATATTGATATCGGTCGCGGATATCAGTCCATCGAGGTCGTCGTGGTATGAATTTTTCTTTAATCCAAAAAAATTTGCAAAAATATTCAAAAAATCCAGAATATTAGAAAATGCTCGAGAACACTATTTTTTTTTCCATTAGTAACAACAATAAATCAAAATCTCGGTCATCTTAAGTTATGAGTCCTGCTTGTGTTTCAGTTCGCTGTCTTCTCCAGTATTTCATATAATGCAACCATTATTGACACTCGTGATCAATTTATTAGTGTAAAATATAAGAAAATAAAGACAACATATCAATCATCATTTAATACTAACTCAATCATCAAATAAGTTGTGAAATTCAAGACCCTGAAGATGACATAAAATCACAAATATTCTAACAAGTAACAACAATTATTTTTAGGAAAAAAAGATAATATAAAATCATTTTCAAAATCCTAAATATATAAATCTAGCATAAAAGTATGTAGATCAATCATTTACACACCATACAATGATCATGAATCATTAAAAGAACATATTTATGATGAAATCCCCATATGATATATTATAATTCAAATATTAAAAAATCCGAAAAAAAATTGGAAAAAAAAAGTTCAAAATCATGTGTATGAGTAGATTTAGCATGAAAGTATGTAGATCTAACTTCTAAATGAAGAACACAACACAAGTGATAAACCCAATGATTTCTATGCTTCATATAAAAATTAAAAAAAAAAACACATAATAAAATGCTTTAAGTTGATTTTCTCTTACCCTAGACAATATTTTCTTCAAAAAATAGATGTGAGATTTGAAAATATGCAAGAGGGATGTGTGATGGAGTATGGCTGCTGCTATAGGTAGTAAGGAGATGAGAAGAGATGAAAAGAAGATGAAGATGGGGAAAAGATGAAAAAATTAGGGTTTTTACCCTTTTTAAGACATCTCGGCTGACGAGATATCAGTTCTCCCGATATTTATTTCATCTCGGCCGAGATAGGTTGAGATTTTGGCGATATTTACCGAGACCGATATCTTAACGAGATATCGGCTTGGCCGATTTTTTATACCATGGCTAGGACCCTTCTACAATCAATTCTAACATGATTATTTGGATTTTTATTCACCATATTTGACACTCATTTTGAATTAATTACTCGAATCTAGCATTTATCTAGTACCTAAGATTTAAGTAAATCTAAGACTCGATATAGTGCCTCTTATAATTAGATGGTTTTCTGATTTTTCCCCCCACCCCAAAATATTTAGGACATGAAATTACCTATGTAATTCCATCCTCTCATGATCCTCATTCTTTCATTTTTGGCCCGACCAGCCTGGCCCGTTTTCTTGCAGTAGAAGAGGCTGTTTCAAATTAGGAAAGTCCTGAAGGCACAGTTGGAGTCAGCTGTTCTTTTAAAAAGATATAACCATAAACACAATTCAGAGGGGTTTTATCTTTAGTCTAAAGATAAAACTGCCAATACATTTCTTTTTGGTAAAGGAAAAACATTAAAAAAAATAAAGTTGCCACTTGATCATGTAAATTTAGTAACAGACCCCACTAAGATGCCACTTGACTCTGGTGATTATTAAAAAATAAAGTTTAAACCACACGAATTGGACGACCGAGTTTGACCATGGCTGTTTGGCCATCACTCCATAATGGAAAAACAACATACATAAAATACATATAGAAAAAGTCCAACGACTTTTATATAATAAAAATAAGCTTGACCATAGGTTCAAGAATCACACTTTTTTCGCCCAGCCTTTTATTGTCGGTCCCAACGAGCTGTGATCTAGTATCTCACATCTACAAGCCCTAGCCCAACTCAGGAAGTGTTTGGAAACGAAATATTTTAAGAGAATTTGCTATATCATTTATTAGTTTAAAATATAATCTATTCATGTAAAAAAGAGGTATTTGGATACTTTGCAAGTGTTTTACAATATCTGATCACTTTCTTCCAAAAATCTTTATATTAGATTATTTAATGATATGCATTATAAAATAAATTTTTATTAAAATATCTTTGCTATTGAAGCACTCGCGCGTCTCACTTCTATAATTAAACCCTTCCACTGATCATGTAAATTTTGTCACTCATCTAATTGTCTCTGTAAGCGCACAAAAATTCACTGACACGGGGGGAGTGATTTTGAGACTTACTGGAGGAGGACGGAGATTGCAGCTCCTTGGTGATGATAGGATAACCGCTGCCTCGAGCCTGAAAGGGGGAAAAAGAAGAAGGTCAGAGGACCATGGCCTGGCAGCGCAGGGCTCTCCAATGCCTAAGTCAGTTGCAGGACTAAGCAAAGGCTGGAGATGGAGTTGGGGAGGAGATGGCATATCAGTGTGTGTGGTGTTTCCTGGCCCCCTTGTTCTGGAGCTGTGGCTGTACTTACATAGAGGAAGAGAGGAGACAAGAGGGTGGCTCTGTCAGAGTCTGATCCCATCACAGTCTACTCTCTTTTAATTGCAGTCCCATTGGGCCTGACTCCTGGGCGTAGTCCCATCAGGCCATATCTTGAGCCATGAACTTGGCAGAGGTGGAATATGGGGAGGAAATATCCCCCACACAAAGCCCCGGCCAGCTTTTAACTTCTTAGAGTGCTCCTACCTCTTGGAAGTTGAAAGCTAAATAGCCTGACGGTCTATCCGAGCTTGATTTTTCCGAAGCTGGTGCCATCACCAAGCTTGAGTTTTTCGACGCTGGTGCCATCACCGAGCGTGATTTTTTCGAAGCTGGTGCCATCACCGAGCTTGAGTTTTTCGACGCTGGTGCCATCACCGAGCGTGATTTTTATGAAGCTGGTGCCATCACCGAACTTGATTTTTTCGAAGCTGGTGCCATCACCAAGCTCGATTTGTTCGAAGCTTGTGCCATCACCGAGCTCGATTTTGTGAAGGTGGTGCCATCATCCAGCTTGATTTTGTGAAGCTGGTGCCATCACTGAGCTTGATTTTTTCGAAGCTGGTGCCATCACCAAACTTGAGTTTTTCGAAGCTGGTGCCATCACCGAGCTTGATTTTTTCGACTGGCCGGTACTTTTACCGGAGCCAGTGTAATCCTTTGGGCAGCGATCTGGTGCAAACCGAAATGCTTTGTGCCGAGATCGGGACGCAACTGGCTGGTACTTTTACCGGAGCCAGTGTAATCCTTTGGGCAGCGATCTGGTGCAAACCGAGATGCTTTGTGCCAAGATCGGGGCGTAACTGACTGGTACTTTTACCGGAGCCAGTGTAATCCTTTGGGCAGCGATCTGGTGCAAACCGAGATAAGCGACACAACCTACTGGTTCGTCACCAGAGGTGTGGGCCTTCGCCTCGTAAGCGGAATCTGGCGCGTGGCCGAAAAGAGGAGGGCCGGGATGACCGTGCGATCAAGGCTGACAGTAGAGGGTCGTATCGCTGGAGATGACGGTGTCATCGAAGCTTGAGGCAGCATCGAAGCCGATGGTAGAGGAACGTGCCGCATAACGGCAAAGGATGTGCCATCCAAGCTGATGGGCCATCGAAGCTAAGTGACGGTGGGAGACATCTAACAGCCCCCCTAGTGAGAGGAGACTTCTGCCGAGTTGGTGAAGACCGACCTGGTGATTTGGCCGAAGTCAAGACATGGTGCCACGGCAGGAGCTCCTGGCAATGCCGAGATGAAAAGCTGGAAGCGAGACCGAGGCCGAGACCAATTGGCACTTTTGCCGAAGTGGGCTTTTTGCCGAGGCCAAGGGTTGAGGTCGACACTTATGCCTTTGCCGAGGCCGAGACCTGAGGCCGGTCGTCTTAGGGAATATCCCACACACCGCCAATAAAGAAGGAGATGCTTCAATCTTGTGATGGTTTTTATCTCTAGGTCTTCTTCCATCAGTAGTAGTAGTACCATTGACCTTGTTATTATTAATATTATCTGATGACGAAGCTGAGATGCAGAATGATGATGATTTGGTGGAAGAAGGCCTGAAAGCTCTCATGGGTGACCTGGAACAAATCGCCAATGCTTCCCTCTCCTTCTTCCTGCACGACCGCACACGTGCAGATTACGCGAGCCTCCCGGCTTCCCGACACGTGGACGGGTCTGATCTTCTCTGCCCCACTTTTCGTGATGCTCGACAACATGAAGCCCTCCCGCGTGAGGCTCTTCCTCTACGGGCTCCTGTTCGGGATGGCCGACAGGTGGCAGGTGATGCCGGACAGCAAGATGGTAGGTGTGTGGGGGGCTTTATTAGATTGGGAGGAGTCATCAAGGCGGCTTCGCTTGGAGGGTCGACGAGGGTCGTCGCAGGCACTGTGAGAGGAGGAGCCGCTGAAAGAGAGCGGCGTGGTTGGGCTGGCTCGAGCCGATTCTTCCAGCTCCTTGACACGTGTGGCGCCGTTGGAGGGATGTAGTTGTGTCGTACGAGGACGCCGCCGGAGCCACTTCTGCAGCGGTCGGCCCTGGCCGGAAAGCTGCATCAGCACGCTGGCCACCATGAGATCGGTCTGCAGCGCGTCCTCGACCCACCCATCCGAGTCGTCTCCACCTTCTTTTTCTTTTTTCCATCGCAGAGAGAACTCTTCAAGACAGTGTCCGCAGAGAACCATCCGAAAGCGAGCGCAGAGAAATGTGCGAGCGTGAGAGAGAAGGTGGTGATGAGGGAGAGGGATTCCGCCATTTTTTACGGCTGTGATTCTTCGGGCGGGTGTGGGCCGCTCTCTGCCTCGTGTCCCTTTTTGGAGATTTAGAAGAGGCTAGGGTTTACAAAAGGAGGTCGACTTCTGGTTGGGTTGGTGTCATCAATCGAGCTGGAGGCCTCTGCCGAGCCTGGAAACATCGGCCGAGCTGGGACATCTGCCGAACTGGAGACGTCTGTTGAGTTGGTGTGCTGCCGAGATGGTAGGTCTGCCGAACTGGAGGCGTCTGCCAGCTGGGGTGTCTCCTCCGATCTAGAGATCTCTGCCGAGCTGGGGGTTTGGCCGAGATGGTGGACCCTGCCGGAACTGGAGGCGTCTGCTAGCTGGGGTGTCTTCGCCGATCTGGAGATCTCTACCGAGCTAGGGACATGGCCGAGCTGGGAGATCTCTGCCGAGCCGGGGTGCGTGCTGAAATCATCGTAGTGATTTTGGGTGAGACCGAGACCAGCCCCTTCCAGGTTCCGCCGAAGTGCAAGCTTGACTTGTTGGTCGAGCCTTCTTTTGAAGTCTGTGTCTTCCTTTATTAGATTTCACTTTAGCTTCTGAGGGACTGTAAGATGTGGACGAGGCTGCCCCTTCCTCTAACTGCTGCAGAAGTCGATGAACTAACTCCTCGTTATTGATTCTCGTTCTCGACCTCCTTTGGCGGGAATCCGTCGGCTGCTGCGACGATGGATCTTTTCCATTTCAGGCTTTGGGAGGCATGGTGTTTGGGAAAGATGGCTTTTTGATCGGTTTCTCACAGACGGCGCCAATTGTAAGCGCACAAAAATTCACTGACCCGTGGGGAGTGATTTTGAGACTTATTGGAGGAGGATGGAGATTGCAGCTCCTTGGTGATGATAGGATAACCACTGCCTCAAGCCTGAAAGGGGGAAAAAGAAGAAGGTCAGAGGGCCCTGGCCTGGCAGCGCAGGGCTCTTCGATGCCTAAGTCAGTTGCAGGACTAAGCAAAGGCTGAAGTTGGAGTTGGGGAGGAGATGGCATACCAGTGTGTGGTGTTTCCTGTCCCCCTTGTTCTGGAGCTGTGGCTGTGCTTACATAGAGGAAGAGAGGAGACAAGAGGGTGGCTCTGTCAGAGTCTGATCCCATCACAGTCTACTCTCTTTTAATTGCAGTCCCATCGGGCCTGACTCCTGGGCCCAGTCCCATCTGGCCCTATCTTGAGCCATGAACTTGGCAGAGGTGGAATATGGGGAGGAAATATCCCCCACACAGTCTCTATGGCTAAAACTCCCAAGATAAATGATTAGCATGCTTTTATCATAGAATTAGAGCCCCATTCAATGCTTAGTGGTGGCCTGCCTGTTCCTAAAAAAGATTTGCTGTGGTCAATGTATCTGGTGCACATGCATCGGCCCCTTCGAAAAACTGGTATGTCCGAGTGCCAATGGATTGTAAATTGACCAGGTCTTTGTAAAAGTTCACAAATGGTTTGTATCAGCCTGTTTATGCTCGTATTGGGTCTATATCAGCCAAATTGGGCAAATAGATATTGGTTGTTTAGACCAGTCAATAGCCCAAATTCAAAGCAAGCCCAATTTAGGCCGCTTGTATCAGCCTAACCTTCCTCTTCTGCCCCTCAAGTGGGCCCAAATCTAGTGTTTACAAAAACATACTAAGCCTATAATCAGGTTTAATTATTTTATCTAAAGTTCTACTATTTTCTTTTGATTGTACTTATCTATTTATATTTCAATTCCTAGTGGTGAAGAAATCCCCACTTTTCACTTTATTCTCATTTTGTGCTCACTAAATAAAGCTTGAGATAAAATAGAGTATTCAATTCTGTGAAATCTAAGCTATATATTATTGCCTCCTACGTAATGGCTACAAATCTCATTCCAATCGTGAGCTCACTGTCAGACTGATCACATGTAAAGCCCATGAATTCACTATATTTATCTTTTTGTGTGCTGATCACATGATTTCCACGTGACGAATGTTACAGTTGGCCCAACTCTAGTCGGGGTGGAATTTGGCTATGGAAGCTGCATCAATATAATGATTTTGAGAGAATCACTACTTGTGAATTTATAGGGCTGCCCTCAAATATTGATCTGGAATTCTGTCGAGATACATCAGACACCCAATAGCTTATTCATTATCGGGCACGCCAAATGATTTCTGGCTTTAATTTCACCACCCATAAATACATATTGGACGGTGATGGCATGTGAGACCATCGTTCCTGGTCCTACAAAGATCTAACCATTAGAAAGGTTTTGTTGTGGTCAACTAACAATCCTGTCGCTCATTGCAGTTGTGACAGAGTGCCAAGCACCAGGCGGTTGTGATGGTTCGACAAACAGGGCTCCTCTTATTGCAGGTGAGAATTTACAATAAGCTTCCGTTCACCTAATCTTCTAAGGAGTCGTTTGGATGAGGAAGTGACAAATGAGGAATATATCCCCACCTATCATTTTCACATCGTCCAAATGAACCCTAGTTTTCTAACCCCATTTTTTTTATCTCCATCCAATGAGGACCCAGTGAGTTAGTTAAGAAATCCATTTTGAGAGAACTGAGAAATGATCATGTGCTGTGTCAATATGGTCCAAATGGTAGCACCTGATTTAACATGTGTGTCCACCTTTATTTGAGTCAACTCGTTCATATATCACATGCCTCTTAATGTACATTCATTTGCCCGAGTTTCACATCAATTAAAGGGATTTGCACTACTGGATTGATAATGTGTAAAATTTTTGGTGTTATGTTTTCAGTTTCCAACACGTGATTAATCCATGTGTGGCATCCTGTTTGGGCTATGGAGTAAAATTTGTGCCTATATAAGTACCTACATAGAGTGGTTCATGTGACGTATGCAGACGTACCTATATAGAGTGGTTCATGTGAGGCATGCAGGTTGGCTCACCCAAAGGTAGGCTCCAAATAGGTTGAATGTAAATGGATAGCTGCTATCAACGACATACTGACAGCACATTGGGATCATCTCTCCAATTAATTTGATAAAGCTGACATTTTCTCCATGACCATCGTGAACATTGAACAGGCTTAACATCAGGCCTCATTGCTGCGCTGCTGGCTACCATCGTTGGCATTTTCATCTACAAGCGACACCGCCGCATTAAAGAGGCGCAAGAGCGACTCACCAAGGAGCGGGAAGAGATCCTCAATGCCCACACTGGTCGTAGGTCGATGAAGAATTTCACAGGCAAGGAGATCAAGAAAGCCACCAACAACTTCTCCCGCGACCGCCTACTAGGCTCCGGTGCATGGTTTAAAATCTCGGTCTCGGTCGCGGTATCGGCCGGGCCGAAAAACCGATATGATATCTGTATCGGTCGCGGATATCAGTCCGTCGCGGTCGTCGCGGTGTGAATTTTTATTTTAATCCAAAAAAATTTACAAAAATATCCAAAAAATCCAGAATATTAGAAAATGCTGGAATACAATATTTTTTTCCATTAGTAACAACAATAAATCAAAATCTCGGTCACCTTAAGTCATGAGTCCTGTCTGTGTCGCAGTTCGCTGTCTTCTTTAGTATTTCATTTAATGCAACCATTATTGATGCTTATGATCAATTTATAAGTGTAAAATATAAGAAAATAAAGATAACATATCAATCATCATTTAATACTAACTCAATCATCAAATAAGTTGTAAAATTCAAGACCCTGAAGATGACACATTAAAATAAAAAACATAATAGTGAGATAGATAAATCATAAAGCACTTGGGCATCAAAAGGTTCATGGTTCACTTGAAATTAGAGGGGACTAGTAGAGAGTAAAGACTAGAGAGAGATTGATGAGTATGAGTGTATGACAGATTGACAGCCTAATTCCAAGTGGAGTGTCGCCCTGGCTCGATATCATCATCATCATCATTTCTTCGGTATTGGCTAAAAAGAAATGCTCCATAAAAGTATGTAGATTAATCATTTACACACCATACAATGATTATGAATCATTAAAAGAACATATTTATGATGAAAGCAAAAAAAAATGATATATTATAATTCAAATATTAAAAACTCCGATAATAAAATAATTAAAATAAAAATCTAAATCATGTTTATGATTATAAGTAGATGTAGATCTATCATCTACACACTATTAATAAGCATTTGGTATCACAAATATTCTAACAAGTAACAACAATTATTTTTAAGAAAAAAAAAACTTAATAAAATCATTTTCAAAATCCTAAATATATAGATCTAGCATAAAAATATGTAGATCAATCATTTATACACCATACAATGTTCATGAATCATTAAAAGAACATAGTTATGATGAAATCCCAAAAAAATGATATATATAAGAATTCAAATATTAAAAAATCGAAAAATAAAAAAAATTGAAAAAAAAATTTCAAAATCATGGGTATGAGTAGATCTAGCATGAAATGATGAAAGTATGTAGATCTAACTTCTAAATGAAGAACACAACACAAATGACAAACCTAATGATTTTTATATTTCATCTAAAAAATTAAAAAAAAAACACATAATAAAATACTTTAGGTTGATTTTCTCAATTTCTCTTACTTAGATAATATTTTCTTCAAAAAATTAATGTGGGATTTGAAAATATGCAAGAGAGAGTAGGGCTGCTGCTATGGGTAGTAAGGAAATGAGAAGAGAGGAGAAGAAGATGAAGATGGGAAAAAAGTTGCAAAAATTAGGATTTTTACCATTTTTATATCATCTCGGCCGATATTTTCAAAATATCGGCCGAGATATCGGTTCACAGCGATATCATCTCATCTCGGCCCGAGATATCGGATTTTTTTGGGAATATTTAACCGAATCCGATATCTCAGTGAGATATCGGTTCGGTATCGGCCGATACCGAGTCATATCGGCCGATATGACTCGGTATCGGCCGATATTTAATACCATGCTCCGGTGGCTTTGGAGAGGTATACAAGGGCACACTTGATGATAGTACTGTCGTCGCCGTCAAGTGTGCCAAGCTTGGCAACACCAAGTCCACAGACCAAGTCCTCAATGAGGTGCGAATTCTCGCCCAAGTCAACCACCGCAGCCTTGTTCGACTCCTAGGCTGCTGCGTCGAGCTTGAACAGCCTCTCATGGTCTATGAATACATCCCCAACGGCACCCTCTTTGAACACCTTCATGGCCTCCGCCATATCAGCGAACCGGGCTCACTCACTTGGCGACGACGCCTCACCATTGCCCACCAAACCGCAGAGGGCCTTGCATACCTCCATTCCTCCGCAATTCCTCCCATCTATCACCGCGATGTGAAGTCAAGCAACATCCTCCTCGATGAAAAGCTTAATGCCAAGGTGTCTGATTTTGGGCTCTCGCGGCTGGCAGAGACTGACCTTAGCCACATATCCACATGTGCCCAGGGGACTCTCGGCTACTTAGACCCTGAATACTATCGTAACTACCAACTGACCGATAAAAGTGATGTTTATAGCTTTGGGGTAGTTATTTTGGAGCTGCTAACTTCAAAGAGGGCAATTGATTTCAATAGAGGAGCAGATAATGTGAACCTAGCAGTGTATGTCCAGCAGAAGGTGGAAGAGGAGAAGCTGATGGAAATGGTTGACCCGGCACTTAGAGAGGGCGCGAACCAGGTTGCACTTGACACAATGAAGGCATTGGGGTTTTTGGCCATCGGTTGCTTGAAGGAGAGGAGACAGAACAGGCCTTCAATGAAAGAAGTTCTGGAGGAGATTGAGTATATAATGAGCATTGAGGAAACTGGATTGGTCTTATCGAAATGAAATTGCATGCTTACCAGAAAAGCGCACTAGGATCAGTTCTATGTTTGTATTTAGGATGAACTTGAGAGGGGTAGTTAAGTCAGGCAAACAAAAGACCTGTTGTTGTAGATATATCTTATACCAAAGGATATGGAGATACCTCTTCAGATTGTGGAAATTAGCACGATAACCGTTAAAGCTTATTGAAATGTTTTTTTTTTTTTTACACCCCTTCAAGATTGATTCAGCAGTGCAAGTAGTGATACTCCTCCAACCTGAGGATGGGATCAATCTCTAGTGAGTACTGTGAGGCTAAGTGTAAGACCCCGCCCCGAGTTAATCAAGATTAACTCTAATTAATTGAAGTTAATGCTAATTAATCACGTTTAATGAGGCTAATGATGACTAATGACTAAGCTCGATGAGATTAGTCTCAAATGATTGAATTAAGCTTAATGAAATGATAATGAAGGGGATTGAATGGATTGAATGAGATTTTAAACTCAAACTAAGAGAACAAGGCCTTTTTCCGTAAATACGGATTTGTACGTATTTTGTCAAATACGGAAACTCTTGATACCAACACGTGTATCTCGACGAGTACGTTAACTTTCATAATAGGCTCGAAGTCATCCGACGAGTATTAACTCAAATGAGCTTTCATTTGACTTGAATTGAAAATAAGAAAGAAAGAGAGGGTTTAGATACAAAAAGGCCTTATAAGAGATGAGATGAACTCTTTTGAGTTCATTCTCTTCCATTTTCCATTGTATTAAGGAGAAACCCTAGGCACCTCCCTTCTTCATTTCTTCCTTTCATTCTTCTTCATCAAAAGAGTGAGATTGAGAGTATTCAAGGGGGTTTTGGGAGAAACTTCATCTTCTTCATCACCTTCCTTGGCTTGTCTTCCATTTTTGGAGTGTTGAAGCTTGAGGAAGAGCTCAAGACCTCTTGAACTTGGACCTACAAGTAAGTAGATAACCTTGTCTTAGGATTCTCCAAGCCTATTGAGTATTTTGGAGTAGTATTTAACACAATGACTTATAGGGTTGTGTCTTTCATATTTTTATGGAAATAGGGTTTGGATTTGGGGATTTCTCACCTCAAAGTCAAGCTATCAAAGGATTTCTTGCTAATAGGCTTTGAAGGCAAGTATAAATGTTCATTTATGATTCAATGCTAATCTATAAGTTTGTTTGAGTTCCAAAGAGGGGTTCTCAAACCCTATTGTTAGAAATGGAGATTTTATGGATTTGTTGAGCTCTATGGATTTTATGGTGTATTAATGATAGAATAGAAGTGATTTTGGTGTTTAAATGGTGAATGAGGAGAGGACATAGGATCCTTTAATGTATATGCAAATGGTGGTTGAAATGAATGAATGAAGGAGTGAAGTTCGGAGTTCCAGAAATGGAGTTCTGGACAGTTCGCTCGAGCGAACCAGTTACTGTCTGACGCGAAAAGTGTCCGCACGAGCGAACTTTAGGTGCGCTCGTGCGATGAAGGTTCTGTCTGGGTCCGCTCGAGCGAACTTGGATCCGCTCGAGCGAACCTGATACTGGCCCAAACATGAAATTGTAAGCAAAAATTTGTGGATTTTGATATTGAGGTTGGAAAATTTTTGGGGACTAAATGCACATATTAAATGAAAATGTGATGTCCATCGAAAATAACACGTGCATTTAGTAACTAATGATTACACCTATAAATTGTCTAAATTTGGGATAGAGACAAGTAGGACCGTGAATGATTAAAGATTCGTCTAATCCCATTGAGTCTATAATGACTGCATACAATGAACCACTGAATAATGAATAAATGCAATGAACCATTGAATAATGAATAAATGCAATGAATAATGAATAATCCTGCTGCAGCAGATGATTGGGGTGTTCCGGAGCTCCGTGGTGATGCCAGTGATCTCTGATCAAGACACTGGTAGATCCTACATATAGACTGAAAAGTCAATGAATTGATAAGCCATGTAAGGAAAACTGAAACAATACTGAAGCCTCGGCCATGAACGGTTTGCCTTTCCGCCTTGTGCTTAAGTTTCTTCCGTTGGAAGACACTAAATGAAACGAAATGACATGAAATAAATGAAATGAATCGGATAATGCTTCCTTTGGAAAGACGTTGAACTGAATGATAGTAACACTATTGTATTTGTAAATTTAGCCATTGAGTATCAATGGGCTACACTGTACCTCATATTGCATTAACCTAGATGTAATTGTCTAGAGTTGTTATATTGATAATGGACAAGTTAGCATGTGTTATCATAAATGTGTTTATACATTGTTGAACCGTCGTGTTCATAGTGTTATTGATGGCATTACAGGCCCAGTTGCCCATCCCGGCCTTGCAGAGGCCGCGCCGCGTACGGAGGAGGCCCATCCGATACCCTCCAGGAGGTTTAGCCGAACGGGCTTAGTTCGGAGGGCGCTGATTTTGAATGTTTTGGAAATTATTTTTGTATATCATTTTGAGATGTAATTAGATGTCCCCTGCATTGTATTGTGAATGTGCAGTGGTGGACTTCATTGGATTATATTTTTGTATATGGGAACTTTACTTATAATGTAAAGTCAATTATTGTCAATGTACGCATATGTTTCCGCAAAAATGTACATTTGACAGGTATGTATGTTAGATCCCTTGTGAGTCTTCGTCTTAACTTCGGTTAATTCGAGATTTACGGGAGTAAGTATGATGGCATCACGATCCGGGTTAGACCCCGATTAGTCCGATCTCAGGCCCGGGTCGTGACACTAAGGTGCAGTACAAGTGACCTACCAACGGTTTGGTAGCTTCTAGTTTAGTTTATGGGCTCAGTTTTTTAGTTGCATATTTCTTGTATATCTTTTAATGTTACCGTCTGTCTTGTGGACTGTGAGAGAATTAGGACACCGCAATTTCATCTTTTGTTTCTTGTGGCTAGGGTTGCAAGCGGGACAGTTCTAGATCGGAACCATAGTGGACCCGGACCCGGACCTATCTTTAAATAACGGTTCCGGATTCGGTTTTGCATCGGAACATGTTTTATTGGATCTGGACCCAGTTTCGATAAGAAAATCCAGATCCGGTTTCGGAACCGGGTCCACCTAGAGGACTTGAATCCAGTTCCGAAATGAATTATATTTTCTCTTTAATTTTTATTTTTTTATGAAAACAAGTATATTATTCAACTTATAACAGTGCATCAGGTCTACAACATCTAGTATTATACATAAGAATACAAAAAAAGAGTTGGTTCTAAAGTACAAATTGCAACATCGAAGACTCATATGCCAGGTCCCAAGTCCACGGGTCAGAATCTATATGGACCCGGAACTGGACCCGTTTATCAATCGGAACTTAAATTAGGTTTCGGACCCGGACCCGGACCTGTTTATGAATCGAAACCTAAAATAGGTTCCAGCCCCGGTTTTTTGCGGGTCATAACTTCTGGGTAATCAAAGAATTGGATACCCATTTGCAACCCTCATGACTGAATTAAAGAATGAGAAGAATCCAATATTCCCATGACATAATTGTTAGAAGAAGGTGAGCCTTGTGGATAGGAATTCTAAACTTTTGACACAATTAAAGCAGGGATCAAATACCCATAAAGCCAAAAACCCAATCCTAAGATCTAAAACTCTAATATCATGCTTTAAGATCAAAGATCCATCAAGAAGACAGATCAAGAAAACCAACAAGCATAAAAGATCTACTAAAATAAATAGGTTGTAGATTTATACCTTTATATCTTGGTTGTGTTCAAATCAAGAACTTCGAAAGTTGATCTCTACGAAAACTCTTTTCGCAAATTTGCTCTCTTATGCCTTGTGTTCTTCCACATTATGGCCCTCTTGTAGAGAACTTCCCGACGATAATGGTCAAATCTCTAAGTAAAAGAAAATCCTAGCACTCTAGAAGGAAACCAGAGGAGAGAAGAGGAGGAAGAAGAGAGAGGCTTATGAGATTGTGTGTAGAGATCTCTAACCCTCTATTCTTATTTATAGTTTATGAAACACCTCCTCTTTGTTTAGAATTAGAAGTCTCGCTTCTATTCTTAGTATGTATCATACTCTTTCTTTCGTTAAGAGTCCCAATAGGATGAGTAACCTTCTCTTATTAGGGCTAGCATGGGGACTACTAAAATTCCTTAGAATCTGGTTCCAACTAGAAATTCGGACCCCACATCTCATGTGAACTTCGGACCCACAGTTAATTGCAAATAAGTCCATTATATAAATGCAATTACGCTCCACTCTTAGGAGTATTTACAAGAAGACCATAAACTTTTCAATTACTAAAAGTAGGCCCCTCCATCAATTATATGTTCATAGACCTATTGGAATAAGTCTTTCCAACTAAACTTGAACCACATCTTAATATCCTTGTGACCCAATTAATCATAGTAATTATCAATACCATCCAATTAACTTTTAATTTAGATGGCACTTTCCAATTATAAAATCCATTAATTGGCATAAGAAGATATTTAGGGGATAGATTCTATCTTGAGAATTATATGTTCCCACAATTCCACCACCACGTACCCAAGACACTGAGGTGTTGACCTACAATTAGCTTCACTCATTGTTGACTCAAAATAAATGCATAGTAGAAACTTGAATCCACTAATCTCTTAGGATTAAGAGCTTATTGCTTGGGAATTATGACAGTAGTCCTTAAATCAAAGACATATTTTCATAAGGTGCTACAATGTTCCTTCAATACATCTACTAGCACAACAATCCATAATTTTTCACTCTGATGATTGAGACAAATCACAATATCTCATATTAATTGTAGTGTTACAACATTTTCAGATTAGATGCCCAGTCTCATCACTGATGGTAAAATTACTTTAAGTATAAGATTTGTGACCATGTCTCCTGTATGTGAATCTTATCCACACACATGGATTGCATGTAATACACATGTCTCCGGTTCATCTCATGAACCATTATGTCATTTAGTATTGGGTATTTGAAATCATAGAATAAAATACCATTCATCACATGAATAAAACGTGAAATAATAAATTAATTAAAAAAATAAATCAATTTATTCGGATCATCCATTGGTTGAGGACATACAATCTAACGATAATTAAATCACCAATCATCTTTGTTACCACTACTGAATTCTGAAATGACAAATAAAAAGAATTCAATAACCCCATGAAAGAATTAAGTCACCACAATTTCATCTTTCCCAGGGCCGATTTCAAGAATGACAAATGAAAAAATATCAATATTCCGTCATTTAAATGCGGTTCCAAATTCTGATGTTCCAAAACCAGTACGAACAAAACATTCAGCTTACTTGCCAAAAAAGAACAGATGAAAACAATGTTTTTGCTCTGTTTACAGGGTGTTATGCTATTGTTAAAAGGTCTCGGCGCCACTTATTTCACCTCCCATTTCCTCCACATTCAAAGGATCCTTAAGCCAATTCAGATGGAGAAAAAAAGTTGAGAAAATTGTCTCCAATGCAACTTTGTAGTCTAAATTTTTTTTCCTCCGCATGCCCGTTTCAATGTGCCTTGACAAGTTTCTTAACTTGTTTTCTCTGAATAAACCTTCCACATTCAGAAGGTTTAATTCATACAATAGATAAAGTTTCCAATCTTTTTCTCCACATCCGAATGGCCTGGGCCAGAGGACTTCATTATATAAGGTGAAGAAAATTGAGCAGTGGAAACGATCCCTCATGCATTTACTATGGGCGCAGTTTTCTCCGCCTCCATCTTTTCTCATCCAAACACTACCCGAAAAAAACAAGTTGAAAAAGAAAATCCATGACTGGTACAAATTGGAACTATGTATAGCTTTTTCTGTTAGCAACTATAGTATTTAATGCAAAAGACAATGGAAAATACTTCCAACCATGATGATTTTATTTGACGATCTCTTACCGTCTTGAAGATTAAAGACTTGAGAGCAATATTCTAATCTATGCAAGTCCTTAAATATGGAGTGATGGAGTCACAGGTATCGGAGTTTTTCTCTTGCTAGATTATGGATCCTCTTCAATATCCTCTGTATCACCTTATTCCCATAAAAAAACAGTGTTTCCGTAATGACTTAGGGTGTGTTTGGTTGGACTTACCAATTGGCCTTTTGGGCTTTGACCTTTTGAAAAAAGCCCATAAGCCCAAAAAAGTCAGTTTGGTTATTATATTTTTAATCGGGCTTTAAGATAAGTAAAAGTGAAAATTCATTTTGCCTAGAAGCTCTAAGGAGCCTACTTCACGTTGGAGAGGCACTTGCTTGCTTTTGCAGACAGCGGACAGTGATTTGGCGGGTAACGGGTTGGAAGCCAGTAATTTTTTGCCCGTAGGTTTTCTTTTGCCTCCATCCTTATAACTCTTCAATCCACTCGCTCTTCTTCCTCATCCTGCCAATGCAACATTTCCTTTCTCTTAAGGGCTTGCATCTCTGCCTACTCGAGCTTTCATGGTCACCACACTTTTCTTCTCCAACTCCAAGGACGAGGTGTGCACAATCTCTATCTCTATTTCTATCTACATGCCGTTTTCCATTTTCTTCTTTCTTAATTTGCAATTCTTATTTACAGTCATCTCTATTAAAAAAAACAAAAAATAAATAAATAAAGAAAAACAGAGTCGAGAATTGGGATCTAGGCACCACGTGGAGGATGGGAGCATTCTTCCGATCAAAATAAAATGACCTTTGGGTCTTTGAATCCAACTGTTAGTATCTATTTCTATATAAAATATCAATCGAGGGATTGGTGATCATGACTAAAACTCATCTTGACTAGTGATTATAGACATCGAATCAACGACCCTCAAAAGTTACAATTGAAAAGCTATATTTCTTGTAAGAGCCTCGCCCAATGCCTATGATAATCCTTTTGCTTTTGATTCCATGATCATTCTGTAAATGAAATTAGAACCATTTACATTTCTAAGGGACCCCTCCTAACGATTGCACACCCTGCATACAGGTGGCACATGTCAATGTAGGAAAGGGTGGGGATCATGACTGCAATAAAAAATATGCGAAGCAAGCACATTCCAATGGCACCATCAATTTACTATTTAACCACAGATCGTTTATATTTTAGAATCCAATTCACAAAATAGTTTTGGCTTAAATCTAATGTTGAGACCCAGTTTCAGACTTCAAATTCAGAAAATATAAATTTTAAACCACAGAACTTCATACATATGTATACTTGTATGAGTTATACAAAGCCAAGCATGTCAAATGTAGGCAAGGGTAGCTATATGGTAAAGTTGTTTTCTATATGCATAACCAAACAACCATGCATACTTCTTGTGTGTGGAGATTTTCATAATACCGAGATTGTTCTAGTCTCGGTAAAAGTACCAGATAGGAATGCCTTGGTCTCGGTTTAATGCATCTCGGCAATAGTGCCAGAATACGTACATGTTAAGGTCATACTTGACCTCGATATCGTCTTCAATTCGGTCCGGTTAACCGAGATGAGTACTGACGCTTAGTCAGTTACAATTGTACTCCTATAAAGACTCAACCACATTACAGAACGTGTTGAGAGATAAGGATAAGCACCGGATAGAGATAATGAGTTATCCTTATTCGGTGGTTACATCCACGATGATTGAAAGATCGGGGTAGAGTCCGAGTGAGACTCTACCACCAAGAAACTAGGACAAGAGTCATAGGACTCTCGGCCTATATATACAAAGAGCTAATCCAGAAAAGGTATATATACATACGCCAAAACTCTGCCCTTTTCTCTGTTCACTCGACTTTTGTTTAGTTACCGAACTAACTTAGGCATGGGAGTGCCTTTGGCCAAGCTCAGCCAGGGCCTCTGACCTTTGTTTTCTCCTTCCCTTTTAGGTTTTAGGTATTCAATCTTTGCCAAGAAGCTTTACAACGATCTTAATACATCCAAACAAGCCCGTAATAATTTAGGCACGTACAAATGGCGCCATCCGTGGGAAGGGATTAAATCAAATTTACAAACACCAAGCCTCCAAATACTAGAAAGGGCGAAGAATCATCAAGGACCCTGCCGCCACCACCAGTATTGCCAACGTAATTGCCGCCAAGCCCTCGCCAGAGGAGATCCTGGGTAAGATATGGGGCGGAAAGTTTTTCGGCAAGGCTTGAGACTCAGCCAGGCTCATCTTCAAGGGGGGTGACGGCACCTCCTCGGCAAGATGATCCACCACTGGAGCATCCCTGACAAGATAATTCCCCAGTACCGACCAGGTCACATCAATCCCATCACCAGATTGATGGTGACGATGATAACAACCCACTCCTCACGGATATTAGGGCCCAAAACCATGTTATCCAAGAGAAAGACGAGTTGATTCGTCAACTTCGGCAGCAACTCCAAGAAAGGGTGGTGGCCTCGATTCCACCCCTGGCCCTCCTCCTGTTGAACAAAATTTGAGGCAAGTCCTAAATAACAGGAGGTGCAACCGAGCTTACGACGAGGGTTCGAGTAACAGCCACTCAAATGCTGCCTTAAAGAGACTAAGACAAAGACCGGAGGACAACGATGACTTGAAAGAATGGCTTGACCGACAAGTAAAGCAAACAGTCCAGCAAAAAATGGAGGTGGATGTTACTTTTCTCCTGAGATCGGCTAAACGCTTACGACACTGAGGATCACGGTACATCCCCTTTCTCTCAGGAGAAAAGGAACTTTTCTCTCCCTGAAAAGTTTAGTGTTTCGAGGTTCGTTCTTTATGATGGGACCTCAAATCTAGCAGCACATCTCCGACATTTTATTCAGAGGATGTCGGTATGGGGGTGATATAAGTCACCTAAACTGTAGGGTTTTCTTTTCCAGTTTAGGAGACCTTCCCCTAAAGTGGTTATGTGCACTTCCAGAGCGGTCAATTTTGAGTTGGCGGCAGCTCCGGAATTCCTTCGTGGAGAAATTTTAGGCTCACAGGGTCATCCCCAAGACGGACGATGACCTAATGGCCATCAGAATGAGGCGGACCGAGAACATCACTCAGTTCGCCAAAAGGTTTTGGACTATATATAGCCAAGTCGAAGACGCCACTAATAGGGTGGCAATCAAGTCCTTCAAACAAGCTCTACAACCAGGCAATGAGCTTCGGAAGGACTTGGTTCGGTTCCTCGTGACCACGGTGAAGGCGCTGATGGCCAAGGTGAATCAGTTCATTGAGTAAGAAGAAGATGAGGCTCGAGCTCGGGAAAACTTTGCTTTGGCAGGAAGATAAAGCCTCCAAGAAAGACAAGAAATCATCTCGGAAGGAGGAGGTAAACCAAAAAAAGGCATCAACGAGCTCAGCAATGGTCTCGGCCTCCACCTCGGGGGGTCAAAATAAGACCAAACCAGTTGCTGCCTCCTATAAGGCTGTGAATACGGTATTTAAGGAGCCAATCTACAAGCTCGTCGGCAGGATTAAGTCGTAACCATACTTCAAGTGGCCGCAGCCAATGAAGGGAGATGCTTCCACCCGAGATCAGAATAAGTTCTGTGCTTATCATAAGCCAAATGGGCACAGAACCGAGGATTGCATGGCCTTCAAGCCCCACCTTGAAAAGCTCATCAGGGATGGACAGTTGAAGGATTACATCAAAGAGGAAGGCAAAAATAACAACTGAGCTCATCAGTACCTAAATGATGATGATCAGGATAGTGATGAGCCGGAGGGCATCATCAATGTCATTCACCTAACTTTCGAACCCAAGGGGAGCAATTAAGCTCGTGCTGAGGCTAGAAAGGCTTCGCACAACAAGCAGGTGATGACAGCCGAGCTAGAACCAGTTGTGAAGAAAGCTCGGAAAGAAAAGCCCAAAATCTGGTTTTCGGAGAAGGACCTAGATGGGGTCCAGCTCCCCCCACAACGATCCTTTGGTTGTAACCTTGAAGTTAAAGAACTTCAAGGTACAAAGGATTCTTGTGGATCCTGGAAGTTTATCCGAGATCCTCTATTTCGACTGCTTTAAGAAGTTGGGTCTCAAAGAAGAAGACTTGCAGGAAGCAAACACTCCCTTGGTGGGTTTCAGCTCGAAGCCAGTATATCCCAAGGGAAAAATCTCCAAAAAAGTCTAAGTTGAAGGAGCTTGTATGCTAGTTGACTTCCTTGTGGTGGATGCACCATCCCCATACAATGCAATAATGGGGAGAACTTGGCTGCACAACATGGAAGCAGTGCCTTCCACTTATCACCAAAAATTAAAGTTCCCGTTAGAGAACGAGAACGGCAGAATTGAGGTGATCATGGTCCGGACTGACCAACACATGGCCAAGCAGTGCTTGATGGCTATAGTACCTGGTGAAGCAGAACCAAAGCAGGTGCATATGGCCTAGCTGGACAAGGAAGCAAAACTTAAGGATGTAGGCCGAGCTCCAGAACAAAAAAGCATTGAAGATGTGACCGAGATCAGGATCGATCCTAATGATCCTGAAAGATATTTTTTGCTTGGAAGTCAACTCATTGAAGCGAGAGGTCCGAGCTCTTAAACTTCTTGGTACGGAACAAGGAAGTTTTTGCGTGGACACCTTATGAGATGCCTAGTGTCAACCCCGAGGTCATGTGCCAAAAATTGAATGTGGACCCAAAACAAAAGCCTGTGGTTCAAAAAGCTCGGAGAACGGGGGTTCCACAAACCGAGGCCATGATCGACGAGGTTGAAAAGCTGTTAGAGGCTAAGGCGATCAGGGAGGTCCACTACCCATATTGGTTGGCCAATACAGTCGTGGTCAAGAAAAAGAATGGGAAGTGAAGGGTCTGTGTTGATTTCACTGACCTCAACAAAGCTTGCCCCAAGGACAGCTTTCCACTTCCCAAGATCGATCAGATGATTAATGCAACTGCCGGGCATGAAAGGATGAGTTTCCTCAATGCTTACCGAGGTTACCATCAAATTCCAATGCACGGGCCTAATGAAGAAAAGAACCGCATTTATAACACCTAGAGGCATCTACTGTGATAAAGTAATGCCATTTGGGTTAAAGAACGCAGGGGTAACTTACCAGAGGCTGGTAACTAGGATGTTGCAGGCCCAGCTAGGAAAGACAATGGAAGTCTACATTGACGACATAGTTGTCAAGTCTAAAAGGTCATAGGACCACTTGGAAGACCTAAGTCAAATGTTTGACATTCTCAAAAAGTTTCAGATTAAACTAAATGCATCCAAGTGTGCATTTGATCTCAGCTCCGGTAAATTTCTGGGAAACCTGGTCACCAGAAGAGTAATTGAAGCAAAATCCAGACCAAATCTCGGCAATTCAGGGGATACAGAGTGCAACTACGACGAATCAAGTTCAGAGGTTCACTAGAATGGCTACCGCGCTTAATCGTTTCATCAGTCGAGCTTCTTACAAATGCCGACCTTTTTTTCAACTTCTGAAGAAAAGTTCGAAATTTCAGTGGACTCCAGAGTGCGACTGAGCTTTGCAAGAGCTCAAAACCTACTTAGCTTCACCACCCTTGTTGTCAACACCGAAGCAAGGAGAAGTGCTCTATCTATACCTGGCCGTCTCGGATCACGCAGTGAGCTCGATACTCATCAGCGAAGAAGATAGGCAACAAAAGCCTATTTACTACACAAGTAAGATCCTTCTTGATGCTGAGACCATGTATTTACCATTGGAGAAACTTGCATTAGCACTTATCAGTGCTTCTCGCAAACTTTCTCACTACTTCCAAACTTACACTATAGTGGTTGCTACAGAATGTCCACTTAAGTCCCTTTTTAGAAATGCATATTTTTTTGGAAGAATCTCAAGATGGACTGTTGAGCTGGGGCAGTACGATATCCAGTATCAACCCAGAACAGTAATAAAAGCCCAAGTTTCAGCAGATTTCATTATAGAGTTTGTTTCTCCTAGTTTGGCATTGAGCCAGCCCGATACCGAACTGGGGGGCAAGGAGGATAAGGATGAAGTTACCGAGACAAAAAAAGAACAATCTTGGAAGTAGTTCCTTGTTTCATCATGGATGGTCTTTGTCGACGGATTCTCAACCTTCAAAAGGGCTGGTGCCGGCATAGTCCTCCAATCTCCAAAGGGCTTAATCATTGAGCAAGCCTTAACACTTGGCTTCAAGACGTCTAATAACGAAGCTGAGTACGAAGCATTGATTACAGGGCTCAACAACACTTAAAATCCTGGGGACACGACAGTTGGTGGTCTTCAGTGACTCCCAATTGGTGACGAGCCAATTGAACGGAGACTACCAAGCTCGGGACGAAAGGATGGAGGCATACAAAGCTAGTGCAAAGCATCTCCTTTCTCAGTTTGAAAAAATTGAAGTCAAACAGGTTGGCAGAGATTCTACTTCTCATGCCGATGCTCTTGCCAACCTGGCCTCTGCTGTTGAGGCTGGGAGAAAAAGAACTGTCGAATGGAGACGTTGGAAAGGCCAAGTATAGAGCTTCAACCACCTCGGCAGGTTTTGTGTGTTGATCTCAGTCCGAGATAGATGGACCCAATCATCTCCTATCTTAGGAATGATCAACTTCCAAAATATAAGAATAAGGCTCACAAAATCAGGTTGAAAGCAGCTCGGTTTTGGTTGTCTCCGGATGGCAAGCTTTACAGGAACTCCTATACCGGCCCTTATCTCTAGTGTGTTCACCCAAGCAAGGTTGAAGACTTCCTTTATGAAATTCATGAAGGAATGTTCGAAAGCCACATTGGAGGTCGGTCACTGGCTTACCGAGCTATAAGCCAAGGCTATTGGTGGCATTACATGCAGAAGGACACTTAACTATATGCCAAGAAATGTGAAAAGTGCCAGAAGTTCTCATACTCCTTCCATCAGCCAACACAGGATCTAAGCCCACTCTCCAATCCATGGCCCTTTGCCCAATGGAGCTTCGACATTGTGGGGCTGCTCCACCGAGCTCTAGGGAACAAGAGGTGGCTATTATTTCACCAAGTGGATAGAAGCTGAACCGTTGTCCTCCATCACCGAACAGGACTCGAAAAACTTTGTGTGGAAGAACATCATCACAAGGTTTGGAGTTCCACGAGCTTTGGTCTTGAACAACGGGACTCAGTTCGACTCCAACTTCTTTCGAAACTTTTGTTAAGAGCTTGACATCAGAAATTGCTATTCAACTCCGGGTTACCCACAAAGCAATGGTCAAGCCGAAAGTTCGAACAAGGTGGTGCATGATGGGCTCAAGAAGAGGCTTGACTGGGCTAAGTGGAGATGGGTGGAGGAACTTCCGAGTGTCCTTGGGCATATATAACTACTCCAAGACACTCCACTTCGGAAACTCCCTTCTCCTCGATCTATGGGATGGAGGCAGTGATCCCTCTTGAGATCAGTCTCCCAACCCTAAGGTCGGAGCTCTTTGATCAAGGCCAAAACGAAGTGAATGTGGCCCGAGAACTGGACCTAGCCGAGGAGCGAAGGGATGCAGTAGCTATCTGCCTAGCTGCTTACCAGCAAAAATTAGCTAAGGGGTACAACCAAAAGGTCAGAGAGAGGAGGTTCTCAGTTGGAGAATTGGTCTTAAAGAAGACACTTCCCGAGGATAAGAACCCGAATGAAGGCAAGCTGGCACCAAACTGGCACGGTCCATTCAAGGTGGTCTCGGTTGCCGGGCAATCAGCATACAGACTTGAGGACATAGATGGTAAAGAGTTACCACGACCATGGAATGCGATGCACCTCAAGAAGTATTATTTTAAAATTTTTCTTTCAAATTGTAGTCAATTTTCGAAATCAATAAAAGTTATTCTTTTGGAAGAATTGCTCTTTGTTGCTTTTAATTCTCGCTAAGTTATAGAAGTTGGCAATTACCTACCTAACTGCTATGGAGCATTAGAGAAATAGAGAAAAGCCTTAAATACCTAAGGCACAGACGAAACACCAAGTTAGAGAACTCGGTGGGTACCTCGGTGTTAGGAAGTAAAATAGGGATTTTGACCATATGGGATATAAAAGACCATGAATTCCTCAAAATGGTGTTGACCAAAACTATATCCCAAATGTGGTTATTGTACATGGGGCTCTAAATTCTTTTTCCAATTCTACCCATATTGTGCGATATTGCACAATCTGTGCGATATCGCACAAACTGAAGGTGAAAATAATCGATTTTCTTCTTATATTTTCTTCCGTTCTCATCTCTTAAAGCACTAAATCTTCATTTCTTCTTGCAACTTTCTTCGTTCCTACTAATTTCTCCATTGTTAAAAAAAGGTTTTCAATAGGGTTTCGTCGTTGCTTTTCCATTTATACAAAAGTATCTCATGGTTTCTCCACAAGTCTTCTTCCTTTTATCTTCCTTTTTTCTTTTCTTGTGACTTTCTTCATTCCTACTACATTTTCCATCGTTAAAAAAGGTGTTTTCAATAGGGTTTCTTCGTTGCGTCTATGTACACTTCTTGGGAACTATTTATGAATCATCGAGAAGCGAATGAAAGACTAGTACTCTTTTTGGGAACTTTTTTAATGATCAATAAAGAAGTAGGAACAGGAAGAAAAACAGGAGGTTTAGTGCTTTAGGAGATGAGAACGAAGGAAAATATAAGAGGGAGATCGAACAGATTGTGCGATATCGCATAGATTGTTCGATATCGCACAAAATGGGTAGAATTGAAAAAAGAATTTGGAGTCCCATGTATAGTACCCACAATTGAGTTATAATTTTGGTCAATACCATTTTGAGAAATTCAGGGTCTTTTATATCCCGTATGGTAAAAATCCCATAAAAATATGTTTGGTTACGGAACCGAGTTTAAAGTATTCTATCACCGAGGTAAAAATTGCAATACCTTGTATTAATATTCATTAAAGTTAAAGAACTTAATCCAATTTGCTCTCTTTAAGCTCAGTTAATGAACCAAGCTACAGTACGGACAAAATTTGGTATTTGGATACAAGTTTGTTTTCTTGAGTTGGGGAACTTAAGATAACTTTAATAAACGGGATTTCGGTTATTGAACCGAATTCAATTACTTAAGCAAATTTATCTCCCAAACATGTCGAAAGCTCGGTTAAGGAACTGAGATGAAACACATGCAATTTTCGAAGTAACGATTGGTTGCAAGAGTGAAAAAGGAAAAGCGCAGTTATATTTACAGAACGAAAATAAATTGTTCATCATTACATCAGAATCAAATAAAAAAGGAATAGAAATAACAAAGAAAATCTTCAAGCAGTGGCCTCAGTGGTAGCATTAGCCTCGATTTGAACAACTTCAGTAGCGGCTGGAGTGGCTTCAGTCGTGGCAGCTTCACCAGGAGCCTCGGCTTCAGTGGATGGAGTGTGGGCAGAGCTTGATCCTGGCTCTGAGCTCTGGTATTTGGGGGGATTCTTGTAGGCAAGGTGGTCCTCAAGGACTCCTGCTTCCTTTAGTGCGGCCAACCACCCGAGCTCCCACACTTGATCCCTCACAGCGAGAACCTGACCCGTATAAATTGTTGTCGCCTCTGCCACCCCTTCAATGAAGGCAATGTCAGTTTAGGACTGGAGTTTGGCCTCGAATTCGTCCTTTTGCTTCTCCAAGGAGGTTTCAAGTTTGACTCCCCACTTCTTTTAGGTCTCTGCCTCGGCCTCCAACCTGCGATTCTCAGCCATTGCCGCATCGAGCTTAGTATTGAGGCTGTTGTTTATATCCACTTGCTCCTTCATTCTCTAAATGCTGGCATTCAAGGCTGTTTGAAGGTCTTACTTCCCTGCCTCCAACCTCGGAACCTTGGAGCCGTACTGCTCCATCCTTTCCAAGGTGATCTGGCACTTTTGCACCACCTGTAGAAGAAACAAGCATTAGAAAGCAATAATCGAAATGAAACACTTGGTAAATTTTAAGAAATCTTACCGAGATGGCTGACTGCATCGACGACAGGACTAGCCTTGCATTGTCGTGCTCCCTGTGTCTTGCCATGTCTAGTGGCAACGCACAGGCTTGACCAAGCACGGCAATGACGCATTTATTGTCGACAAAACGGTCCTCTACCGTTATCGGTCTTCCTGGCTTAACCTGGAGGCTCGGTGTCCAGGGAGCCGGCCCGGTGGAAGGGGTGTCGCAACTGTGCTAGGCCTCCTCTTGGCGAGGGCCTCGGTCCTAGGCCTCTTCTCTCTTTGAGCATCCCCCTGTGTGGTTTCGGCAACCGTTGTTGAACGCTGCCGAACTCTTGAACTTGGAGCGGAGCAACAGCAGCGGCAGGGGGCGTGGGGACATGAGGAATTCGCCCTCATAGTGCTAGAACCCCTAAATCCTGAACCACCATGGTAGGTAGATGCCGTGACATATCCTTTTCTTCCTCCGAGCTAGTTAAAGAACTGGAGGAAAGCACAACTCGCTGTGAACTTCTTGACTTTGAGGATGGTTAAGCTCCTACAGCAACAGCGTGGGTTTCGGCGGACTCAGTGGCCTCTGAATCAGTCCCAGAAATGGTGGCCTCGGCACCAGAAGCAGCCTGATATTCAATGTCAGTTAGGGCTTGTACTGGCTCTGCCCTTACCACTTCTGCCTGAGCTGGAACTCTTTGGGGAGCCGGTGAAGGAGGTGCTTGACGCCTTCTCCTCATCCGAGGTTGACCAGTTTTCCTCTTGATGTAGGAATGATACCTCGGTTCATAGTTGAGAAGCGACCAGGCAGCTCTGACTTCGTGGCCTCGGTAATTGTACACTGCCCTAAACCACGTGTCGTTCCTTACCCAACCGTCTCGGCGGGCTTCTTGTCTTCTTTGGCGGTCGTCTGCACAACAAATAAAAAAATGTGTCAAGTGTAATACCTCGGCAGACAAGAAGAAGAAAATAGAAGAAAATCTTAAAGGCTAAGAGGTTGGTGGTTACTTGGAGGGTTCCTGAAGTCACGGGGAATCTGGTCAATCCTTGCCACTTCGGGCATGGTTCCTTCATATTCCCAGTCGCCCGAAACAAATAGGCAGTCATCCCCAGCATATCTGTTGGAGTCCTCCAGATCATTGATGATCCACTCTTGGTTTGTCTTGGCTCGGAGATAATAGGTGTTCTCACCACCGGATTTGCAGAGGTCATAAACCTCCTCGATATCATGGATACCGAGGTTAATAAATAAGATCTTATTAAGCTCAACTCTGCCCATGATGATCTTAAAACTGTTTGGCATCAACTGACAAGGGCAAAGATGCCATTTCCTGAGATAAGTTCTAAGGAGGGGATGAAAGGGGAATCGAACCCCACCTTCGACTATGGTAACCAGGTAAAAGGGCATCCAGCCATTAACGAAGGAATAACCATCAAAGGGATTATCAGGGTTATCTAGCCTAATGAGGACATCATTGGGGATCCCTTAATCGGTCCTAAACTTGACCATGGCCTTTGGGGTCTCTAATCTCTTCCTATAAACACCCATTATCAAGACTCGAATTTGAAGAAACTGGAGAAATGAAGAACGAGAGTCGAAAAAGGGAAAAAAGATCAAGGAACCCTAAAGGAAGCCAGAAAGCGGAAATCAACAAGATAAGAGTAGAGGACTTACAAATACGAGAAGAATGAGACTGGATTCAAAGGATTCTGAGCTCGGATTTGGAAGAACTCAACCTCGGTAGAATTTTTCTCTTGAGCAAGCTCTCTCTCTTCTCTGACGAATGTGAAAGTGAAAAATGAGAGAGGTGCCTTTGTTTATAATGGAGAAAGAGGCGCCATTTCAAATTTCGAGGACGCATGTGCAGAACGTCGCCTCAAGTACTATGCACATCCCTTCCATGCGATTGGACAACCAACCAGGCGGTGACACGTGGTGCCGCCAATACGTCTTCTACATCGATTGAGATGTTCTATTAATCATCTTGGGCAGGTGAAGCGACATCGTGATTGAGATTAGATGTCACCTACCGACACAGAGATAAAATATAGTACAAGGTTCAAATTCAATATTCAGAAGATTCTCCTATCATAGTGCTTAGCTTCCGACCTTAAAGAGTTAGAGAACTCTAAGAAGTCAAAAGCTAGGGGGCAATTGTGTGGGGAGATTTTCATAATACCGAGATTGTTCTAGTCTCGATAAAAGTACCAGCTAAGAATGTCTTGGTTTCGGTTTAATGCATCTCGGCAATAATGCCAGAATACGTCCATGTTAAGGTCATACTTGACCTCGATATCATCTTCAGTTTGGTCTGGTTAACCGAGATGAGTACTGACGCTTAGTCAGTTACAACTGTACTCCTATAAAGACTCAACCACGTTACAGAATGTGTCGAGAGATAAGGATAAGCACCGGATAGAGTAAGGAGTTATCCTTATCCGGTGGTTACATCCACGATCCTTGAAAGATTGGGGTAGAGTCCGAGCGAGACTCTACCATCGAGAAACCAGGACAAGAGTCATAGGACTCTCTGCCTATATATACAAAGAGCTAATCCAGAAAAGGTATATATACATTCGCCAAAACTCTGCCCTTTTCTCTGTTCACTCAACCTTTGTTTAGTTACCGAACTGACTTAGGCATTGGAGTGCCTTTGGCCGAGCTCTACCAGGGCCTTTGACCTTTGTTTTCTCCTTCCCTTTCAGGTTTCAGGCATTTAATCTTTCCCAAGAAGCTTTACAGCGATCTTAATCCATCCAAAAAAGCCCGTAATAATTTAGGCACATATACTTCTACTGTTAAAAAGCAAGCAAGCAAAGAAATGGAGCTAATGAAATAATTTTTTTAGAGATAAAGTTGTTATTAAGAAGTATCCTTCTAATAGTTATTTCAAAAAAAACACTTTTATATTTTGACAAGCCAAACCAAACACCCCCTAAACGTCAACCGGATAACTGCATAATTGGGATAACTGCATAAGTGGGCTCATTGGCAATATTGGGTCACATTTTTATCTTTAAAGGTCCATGTCTAACATCCTCCCACTTGGCCTGAATTAACACAAACACTTATAAAAAATGCCAAATATGTTCTCTTGTTCAGTTTTTTCTAGAGACTGTGTGTTTAAATAGAGTTTTAATCTACGAAAAATGACAGTAAATAATCTATTAGTCGACTATCACCTTCTATGTATTACAATATCAATGATTCCCTTTAGGTGGATGTTTTATGAGGCATAACACTTTATGAATGGGCTATCAAGGCCCATTCTAGGTCCAACCTTATTGTCCAAATAGACAATCTATCATTCAAAGCATCTTTATGTATACAAACCATAAGAAGGCATATATAACATAAACATTGAAATATAATTGCAGTCATCAAACAAAATGGCTAATTCATCGGTTGGATAAAACTATGGGTCCATTGAGTTGTATTTCTCTATTTATTTTAGAATGGATGGTGGTTGTGTCATCGGAAGATCTGAAGCAAAGAAATAGAAGAGAAAAGAAGAATTTCGGAAGACATATAGAGACCCGATCGATCGGATGTGGCGATGCTCTCAGTTAATCGGTTGACAGAGAAATTTTTTGGGAGACAATGTATACCCGCAGAAGATTTGATCATCTTGGTTCTTAAGGTGTTGCTGGATCAAGTGCGGAGAACGGTGTGCGGCGGAGAAGTCGTGGCAATAAGAGAAGTTATGCAAGAACAACTACAGTCCTTAGATCGACGGATAAATTGAGAAAGAGAGCTGTGAGTATATCTTATAACTGTTCAATAGTGTTTGATTTTGGATCATGTTTTTTCTCCCTAAATAGGGTTTTCACGTAAAATATTTTGCATGCTTTCTTGTGGTGTCTGATTGGTAGATTTACTAATTCGCTGTGAGTTGACTCCACTATGAATTGGTTTTTAAACGAGTACACATTCTAGTAGATAGATGATTTTCAATTGTATCAAAGCGGGTTGCACTTTATTATTGTGTAGATCCACATATTGCTAAAATGGACCTCTACCGCGAAGGCACTTCAACCAATAATCCCTCTTTATTGGATGGCACAAATTATGCTTATTGAAAAACCAGAATGGTTTCTATTGACACCAAGAATGTCACTTTGCCTCTTCAACATCAAGAAGCTACATGAAGCCGCATCCTACCACAAACAGGCAATGCTACTTCAAGCATCAAATCTTGTCAAAATCAAACAAAAACTATAAGATTCTTCAAAACAGCCAAAAGAGGAGCACACATAAAGTTTCGGGCCATTCCAGCATCATTTGGCCTAACTTCACTTCTTCGAAGCAGCCAAAAGAAGAGTACTCATGAAGTTTCAGGTCATTCCGACGACGTTTGACCCGACTTTGACGTTAGGAAACAAAATCAAGCCTCATGCGGCGTAGCTTCCCGGGATTAAGACATCCAAATTGGAGCTAATGGATCATCTCAAAATGAATCCAATAGGCTCCCTATCAAATTTCAGGTCAATCGGACATCGGTTGACCACACATCAAAGTGCGGCATCTCCCTAGCAATAAAACCAAGTCTACTCGTGATGGGACCCCACACAGCTTCGAAACTCAAGCAAAAGCCTATAGTTGGTCTATCTATTGCTCAGGAGGCTTCACCTCAAAATTCAGGTCATTCCAACATCATTAGACCTAGTTTTGACTTCTGACGGAAAATCGGCAACAAAATCTTCGACCTTTCCAGAAAATAGGAAACTTTGTGCTCCGATTTTTTCTTCAGGAGAATCAAGCCAATAAATGAGGGAAAATATCAAGAAAAATACAGGAAAAAAAAGAGTAAAAGATACACGGTGTGTCGTGTCAAATGAAAAAAGTAATTCAAAACAAGTGTTCCAGTTAACTACAAAAAGTCTTCAACTCCATCTTGGTCATCTTGGTTAACTGCCAAAAAGTAACTCCATCTTGATAGTTACCTGCCTACATAAAATTGCAACAAAAAATGTAATTATTTAACATGTTATGAAGCACACAACTCAAAATAAATGTATGAGAAAATAAAATGTGGGAGTTTCCCACGTGAAATGGAAACAAGATGCAGGGATGCAGGGATTTTTCAGCTCATTTGTTATTCACTGTGGGAGTTTTCCATGTGGAATGGAAACGGGATGCAGGGATTCTCTCCATAGATGGGATCGAGTTTCGTCTGATCCAGTGCCACTGGCATTCACCTTCTAAACACACATTCAATGGAACAAGGTTTCTCTCTCTCTCTCTCTCTACTATTTGAAGTCAGATGTGGATTGTACTCATTGATTTGAGATCAATAGTCTTTTTTTCCTCTTTCATTTATTGATCTAATTACTACTGTGAAATGTTTAGTTAATTTTTGCTGGTGTTTTTCATATATTATGTGTATTTCTTTAGCTATGATTTAGAGCTTCACATGGTTCATGAAAGCACTAGTGGAGGAATTGCAGTCATTGCGGAAAACTACAGATATGGAGAACCTAATCCGTTCCTTGCAAAGGTGTGTTAGAAGTTATATGTGGATTTAAATATACAATCATGCATGCATGCATCCACATTCTACACACTCATACATATGGACACAAATTCATAGAAATACATATTTTCCCCTGATTGATGGGATAAGATTTAGATGATGTTGATGATTTAACTATGTATCAACTCTGTCTCATGAGTTGCGTCACATTTACATGAAAATACACTCAGATGATGATGATGATTTAATTATGTATTAACAGTGTCTCATGAGTTGAGTAGCAATTGCATGAAGATACACTCACACTTCTGCTGACGTCTCATTGTAAAATATGTACAGTAGGCTTGCTTTTTTTTTTTTTTTTGTTTTTATCAAGAAGAAAAAAAAAACGTCGTTTCAAAACCTTCCACCAATGACGTAGCCATTTTCTTCACATGGTGATCTCATGTTTTTTCTTGGGGCGAGTATCACATTGGTTCTATATGTCTGATTATAGAGAATTACAACTTATCATTATATGTACTGATCAAATAGTTATGTTGACAAAAACTGGTCCCTGGACTGTAAATTCTCTCATCTTTTGACCAATAGTATGTCATCAAAAAGGTAATCTTTTCTTATTTTTATCCCATTGATCATCATCATTACCACTATTTCAACTTTATCTCATCTGTCTGGGGTTGTAGCTTGATTAGTTTTACTATATGATAAAAGAAAAACTATTACATTGTCTTCTGTATATTTTTGTAAATGAGTGTGGAAAGAAAGACTAATGGCTATGGAAAAGAATCAATAGAAAAAGAATTGAAATGAATCGAGATCTTTCTTTGAAAAGAAAGATGAAACATAAATCATTGACCAACTAAGCGGCCTCCGCGGGCTTTCTTTAAGAAAAAGGAGGAGGTTCTCACAATAAATGTTCCTCACATAATACCCCATGCATATACAAAAATTGAATGATTCCTCGTAAATCTGTTTGTATGCTCTGCTGATAAATATGGTTTTTTTTCTTTTGTTTTGTAGATTATCCCTTACATCAGGGATCCACAAAGCAGTGAAGTAGATGTGGGTATAGTTGATCCAAAAGATTTAGACATTAACGCCCACATATACTTCAGATATATGGGCTCTCTTACTACTCCCCCTTGCACTGAAGGTGTAATATGGACAATAGCTAATAAGGTGGGTGTATAATCTCTCTGTCTGTTCATTCATTGAGCTAGGTCTATTTCAAAGAAAGGCCTGGTCTGACCAGCTCCAAATCCGGGGCCAAAACATTCTAGGCCCTGTCTGTCGACATCCCTGGTTCAAATCTTCCTATATTTGTGATTCAAGCTAGCCTCCAAACCATGAGACTTTTGTTCACCCTCTTTTGAACTAAGTACCATTTGCTTTCTTTTGTAGATTAAAACAGTTTCAAGAGAGCGGGTGAATGCATTAAGGGAGGCTGTTGATGATGTAAGTACCCTTTTTGAACTATGGTTGAATATGCATTTTATTAACAGAAAGATGAGACAAGAAATTAGGATAATTCAAGGAATCATTTAGAAGGGGTGACATAAGGACCTTGAACTATGTTAAGATGATACAGGAAATGGCACTCACTATTCAATTGATGTTAACAAGTTTTTTTTTTTTTTTTGCAAACCGAGTGCTGCGGCCATGGAGGGCTAAACATTTGAGATCAATCCAAGGATCTTGAGGAAATTCTGGTTTGGCTTTGAGATTCTGTACCTAATTTTGATTTTGAATTGAATTAATTATTTCCTTCTTCTATTGATTTGGATTTCGAATTGCATGATTAGAGATTTCTGTTGTGTGATGTGATCAGATTGGATCCTTATTCCTAATTGAGATTTGTGATTAAATTGTGATTGATTAATTGTGGTTTAGTCACATGAATTGAAGAGGGTTAGGTTGGCAGATTTGTTAATCTAGGTTAATTGAATTTTGGGTGTTAAACTAGCATAGGTTGCATGAATCTAGCGATCGTAGGTTTATGAATCGTTTGTTAGTTAAATTCTAGTGATTATCTAGTATTGAATTCTTTGTGTTTGATGCAAAGATTTTGGTCAATCATAGATTAACCAATTAATTCAATCCAGATGCATGTTTAGTGATCAATGACAAGCCAACTTGATTTCTGACGATTTCTTGGATTGGTTGCTTTACAATTTGATTTTTCTTACATTTATTTATTACGTTTACATTCTGCATACACAATTCCCCCCTTGTTTGACCTTGATTTGGTTTAATTGGTTCTTTGATCCTTAAGAAATGACTGGGTTCGCTGCCTTGTGCTACAAGTTATCGGTAGAACTAGAATTTTGTTATTTGGTTGAGCTCGGCACTCGAGCCATCTACACATATAGTTTCAGCATATGTCACTATTTTTCAGCATACAACATAGTAAATTCAACACTTAATTGACATGGAAAGTTACTTACCGAGAATTAGAGCCTTCGCCAACAAGACCTCCTTGCATATAAGCGGACATAACAGCATCCAAGCGCGCAAACTTTTCATCATATGCACATATTGTCTCCTTTTACGTTTGGCACAAGTCCTTCAAGGTCTCAAACTTATTATTTTGTTCTTGGCACATATCCTTAAGTGTCTCAACCTGATTCTTCATAACTCGGACCTCGTCATGTGATTTAGCACTAGACCGCTTAAATGATGGTCGCTTCAAACCAACACCATATTCCTTCACATAAAACTTCTTACCAAGAACTTCCATTGGCATCTCCTCTTGTGGCATGGTGACTGGTAGCCCAAGTGCCTCATCCTCTTTGCGACGTGACTCATCCTCTCGGTGGCGTGCCTCAAGTTGTACCTAATAGCAAAGAAAATATAGAATCAATATATTGCATGAAATACAAAAATAACGTCAGTGATGCGACTTCTATGATTAATGTTCACATGTACTTGCTCACATATCGGGGTTACCCACTTCTTCTTTGTACTCTAATGGGTTAACTTGTAGAAATCTGCAATGTCAGGACGTTGACCATGCTCTTTTGCTTGAGCTGACATAGCAACTGCAAAAGATTATGATCCCATAGTATGATTGAACGGTGAATTTGCTCGAGCTTTCTTCCCTTTTTTTTTACCAATTCCTACGAAATGATATAAATGTACTTGTAAAGATATCAATCAAATGAATTCCTTACTCCAAATTGAATTTTACCTCTTTATCTTTATTAGTCCATATGTTAGCAATCATCCATGCCCAGTCTTCACCACTAACTCCTCTATATGGCTTGATATACAGGTCCTTACCAGCTTCCACTAATGCTTCATAGTGTTCTTTCATGTGATGACGCCAGGTTCTATATAATTTGTTACACTTGCGGTCAATTCCATGCCTCACATGCTCTTTCTCATCATATTCTCTTATGTCAAATTTATCCTCTACTCATTCATATAATATAAAATTCTAGTATAAGCAAAAAGGAGTTAAAATTATGCCTGAACTGAAATATCATCTTAGGATGCTAAAATTTAAGTGAACCTAGTTGCTGAAAATGTGAATTATTGGTGTTGAAACTGTGTAGTAGCTACTAGAAATGAAATTTGGATGCCAAAACTGGTTCTTTATGTGCAGAAATTATATACTAGAACCTGAAAATAACCTTTGTGACTGGTGTAAATGAGTACTAAGAGCTGAATTGCAAATTAATCTTAAAGAGGAAAAATAGTGAGTACTAAGAGCTGAATTGCACTTAATCTTAAAGAGGAAAAATAGTGAACCTCAAATAAAATAAAAAGAGAGATAAAAGTTTACGCGTGTAGCCTGTATGATGGGCACTTTAATAGCAGAGGGAATATCATCCCACTTTTCCATATCCTTCAATGGTGCCGCCATCCTAATTTGTACACCAAGCCAAGTGGCCAACCTAGTGGCATTTTCCCCAACGGGTGCTCCTACCTCCAGAGGAACCTCTACAATAAGTTTGGTGCCACTACTATCAGCAATTAAGCGTTTGGTGTTAATTCCATGGGTAGCACCCCGGACACGCTTTGAGGTAGAAGCTGAAAAGTTTAAAAAAACTAGTGTATGAATATTACAATTAAAATATAATAGAATTTCACATATTGTTGGTATTGTATTTTTTCTGGTTTTTTTTTTTTTTTTTGAGTTTGACAATGATTTTTTGTTGGATCTGATAAATACACAGGAGACTGTTGTACAGATAACTCGTTCTCCATTTTTTCTCCCTTAGTTTTAACGTATATGAAACTGACATTGATGGGAAATGTACTTCTCACCATATCCTGCAGTAAAGAAGTTGGTGTAGTAGATAGAGTACGTTGTTCAACCAGTAAGTCTTGGGTAGGAGTAGGAATCACTGTGGACTCTGTTGTTAAAGAACCTGGTATACCTACCATCGATGTTGGGGTAGGCATTGAACCTTGGGTAGAGGAAGGAGGCACAATAGACTGCATAGGAGGCATCTCAGTATGGGGAGTGGATGTATGTTGTGCAACAATGTTCTTATTTCTTCTTCCATTCATGATAGCATCAATCTGTCACCATGTGACACAAAATTAATGTCTAATGATATATTTGTAAGCCTTGAATACACAATACAATTATATATTACCAGTTCTACCTCATCGCTATAAGAACTCAAATGGTCATCAGAACTCAAATTGTTCTCATCCTCAAGTAGTTGATACTCCTCGTCATCATCATCCATGGCCCTCATATTTTTCGCCTCCTTAGTAGTTTTAGTCTTTCCCTTTTTCTTCAGATCGACCAATGAATTCGCCATCGTTTGAAACCCCCTTTCAACCAATCTAAGGTTATTCAATTCGATTTTTTCTCGCCTTTGCTTCTCATAGTCAGACACTGGCTGGCCCATGCTCGAGGGCTTGATAAACCTGACCTTGTTTTTTGCCATCTCTCTCCTGTAAGAAAAGACATTTAGATTTTAGTATGATATATGAACAAGTAAAATTTAATATGAAATGATAGATGCCCCATTATATAAAATGTAACGAAAGATCTAAAATATCAAGAAATATTCAAACATGCAGGACAAAGGTACATAAGCCACATCCATAGATGATAAGTATCAAAATACAGTTCAATGGTACTATCCAAATAAAGGTTAAAGGACGATAATATAGAAAACTAAATCAAGGTTCTATGTCCGGATCAATATCCAAATCAAATTCACTAGCAAACTCATTATCACTAGGCTCTCCTAGTAATTCATCTTCGTCTTCGTCTTCATATTCTTCAGGAAAAATGCTGCAGAGTTTTCGGTTCTGTGTCTCTAGAACCACATTACTTGGAATAATCTCAGGATCAACGTCATCTCTAGTGAACCGAACCTCAACTGAGTCATCAATATCAATATTAGGGACATCATTAGTGGTTTCATCCTATTGGAATACATCAGTTGGCACATCTTCTAAATCATCTACCGTCATGTGGTATATCCTATATCCCTCGATGTTGGAGTTGTTCTACAACTTTCCAATGGTCACCAAATTTGGTATCATTGACATAAAAGACTTGCTTCACTTGAATTAGGAGGACAAATGGATCATTCTTACACCAATGTCTTCTTACATCAATGCTTATGAAATGTGCATCGGCTTTAATGAATCTACTTCTACTGGTATTGAACCATTCGCATTGGAAAAGAACTATACGGCGTACAAACATATAACTTAGCTCCCATACTCTGCACAAGTTCCCATAAAAGGTAACTGTTTTCCCTTCATGGTTGTTCCCTTCCACGACAACACCACTATTTTGGCTTTTATGATGACTATCCCGGTCTTTAGTCTGAAATCGAACACCGTTGGATATGCAACTTGAATATAGTTTGATAGTCACAAGTGGACCATTGGTTATAGACTACAAGTCATCGGTTGCTTCTTGTGAGCCTTCGTCTCGTAGTTGATTCATCTACAGAACAATGCATGGCAAGCATGTTAATATTCTATATGCCCACAACTTAATTTATTAGAAGATATTTGTATCTTACGTGTTCTTTGAACCACTTTGGAAATTTCTCTTCTCGTCTCTTCGGGATGTCACATGCACTTTCATTTGCCAATAGTCTTTGGTGTTCTCTGTTTACAAACATACAATAGTGATGGTTAAAAAGGTCGCATACTAAATATAAGTATAGGTAATATCCAAATTAAGTAATAACATACTCTAGATATTGTTCCAGCTCAGAACTGTTATTTAAGACAAACCAATGAGCCTTGTCTATTTCCTCCTGCGTAACATTACTTGCCCTCGTCATTAAGCCAAAAGGACAAACATTTTGGGTGAATACCGCTAACCCTGTTCCATAGACACCACCATCAGCATTTCGTTTTGGCTGATTTAAAGCTGTTTCCATACCACCGAGATACATTGAACAAAAAATAAGACACTCTTTGACAATGTAAACCTCAGAAATGGAACCCTCCGGATAGGCTCGATTGGTGACAAATCCTTTTAAGGTACAAGTATCCTATTTAATAAATAATATTAAATGATTAAACCTACATCATGTAATATCGACTATTTAAATTTAGGGTAAAAATTACCTTTCAATTGGATACATCCATTGATATTGCACTGGCCCTCCAAGCATGGCCTCATGAGGCAAGTGAATAGCAAGATGAACCATGACATCAAAGAATGCCGGAGGAAAAATCTTTTCCATCTTGCATAATATGAGCACTATCCGATCTTGTAGTTTCTCCAAATCCTTAACTCGTAGTGTTTTTTAGCGTATATCTTGGAAAAAATTCCCTAACTCAGATAGTGTGATACAAATGTCTTTTGGGAGGTAGCCACTCATCACAATGGGAAGAAGTCGTTGCAAAAGTACATGACAGTCGTGACTTTTCAAGCCCGTTCACTTATCTCCCTTTGTACTCACGCATCTTGATATGTTTGCAGCATAACCATCAGGATACTTGATTGACTTTAAGAACTCATAAAATCCATGTCTCTCCTCCGACGATAAAGTGTAGGATGCCGGGGGCTTTTCGAAGGACCCATCTGCACGCCTCTTCAAATGTAGTGCTAGCCCTATTTTCAGATCCTCCAAATCTTGACGTGCTTTTTCCGTGTCCTTGTTCTTACCATCTATGCTCAATAGTATTCCAAGCAAAGCCTCACATATATTTTTCTCTATATGCATCACATCAAGGTTGTGTCGAAGCTTGAGTTTCTCCTAATAAGGAAGCTAAAAAAAAATGCTTTTCTTCGTCCAATTTAATACTGGATCTCCTCTTTTTCTTTTGTTGCTTGGATGCTTGCCAAATGGCTTGTATATCCCCTTACATAGTTGTTGCAATATTTGTTCGCCCGTTAAGTCCATAGGCGCTGACCGATGGTCCACCTTACGATCAAAGAGGCGACTCCTTCACCAAGGATGATCTTTAGGTAACCATCGGCGAGCTCCCACATAACCTAACTCACTTCTCAATCTTTGCGATGATGCATGCTCGTTACAAACTGGGCAAGCCAAGTACCCCTTAGTAGTCCACCCTGACAAATTACTATATGCGGGGAAATCGTTGATTGTCCACATAACAGCTGTATGCATTTGAAAAGTTTGCTCTGCTGAGGCATCATAGGTGGTTGCGCCACGCTCCCATAACTCCTTCAATTCATCAATTAATGGCCTTAAGTAAACATCAATATCTCTCCCCGGTGCTATTGGTCCAGGAATAACCAACGACATCATAGAGTAAGGCTGTTTCATACATTTCCATGGAGGAAGGTTGTAAGGCATAAGAATCACAGGCCACAGGCTGTAGGAGATGCTCATGTTACCAAAGGGATTGAATCCATCAGTAGCTAGTCCTAGCCTCACATTTCGGGCATCTCGAGCAAACTCAAGATATTGCCGATCGAAGTCTTTCTATGCCTCACCATCAGCCGGATGCCTTAGTACCCCATCATCAACTCGTTTCTCTTTATGCCATATCTGTACAAGTTATGCTTGACATAAACAACCTCTGTAACCTAGGGGTCAGCGGAAAATATTGCAAAATCTTATGAGGAATCTTTTTCCCTTGCCATCATTTAGCTTGTATCTAGGCTCCTCACAAACCGGACACTTCTCAAGATCTGCATTCTCCTTCCAAAAAAGTGCACAATCATACTTACATGCGGGAATGGGCACATAGCCCAAGCCTAAGTCACGTAAGAATTTCTTTGCTTCATAAATGTTGCCCGGAATATCTTGCTCACTTATAAGTAGAAGTTCCTTCAATAACCCCAATAGCGTATCAAAGGACTTGTTGCTCCACTTATTCAACACCTTCACATTAAGTAACTTAATGACAAACGATAGTAAAGTAAACTTGCATCCGGGGTATAACTCTTGATAAGCATCCTTCATCAATTTATCAAAGTTCCGCACACTCTCCGTCTCAACATTGTTAGGCAACTCATCTAGTTCCTCATCATTCATGATTGCTGCCGCATGGTAATCATTAACTAAGCGTTCAATATCATCTGGATTCTCATGTTCATCTGCTGCCACTCCATCCCCAACACTTTCTCCACTAGGTTGACAGCTTTCATTTGACACGAATTGATGATTTGCAGGTATAGGTTCCCCATGGTGCACCCAAGTCTTGTAAGAAGGTGCTATCCCATTTTGTATCAAGTGAAACACAACGACAACACTAACATGGCGTTCCACATTCATGCATTTTAAACACGGGCAACGAATCTTATCATCAGAATCGGAACTTGTGACTGCAAAGACAACAAAGTAATTTACCCCATCTCAGTACTCATTGCTCATTCTATTCTTAATTGTCATCCAACTCTTATCCACATTTGCTCACCTACAAAGTCAAGAATAGTACAGCTTCCGCTGGATAAAAATATTTAGACCAAACTTTGATTTTCAAAGCAATGAAATCAATCCTAGAGATGATCAACAATTACATCTATAGCCGATAAAAAAAAAAAAAAAAAAAAAAACGATTACATCTGTAAAATATCAATAGGCGTGATATAAAAGTACCACACAAATGAAGATGTAACTTGAAAGCATGTTCTTTGCTATAAGTGATCATTTAGAGGAGCTGATCAGAAAAAAGGGAGAGCATATAGAGGAACATGTATAACTGTTGAATAGGCATAATAGTCACCACAAAGCAACATGTATCAACTAACCATCATGCAACAGAAAAGGAAACAACAAATGCATGATCAACAAGGCCACCCAATTTTTCCTCTAAAACAATAGCTTTTACAATGTCAATCACCAAGGCTTCAAAGTAACACTCAAAGTATCAAAAACATTTTTTGTCTTCCATTTTAAGGGCCTATGCAATAACTCATCCCACATATACTAATTTTGACCTTTTAAAACCGACAAATTGAATACAAAAATTCAAAGGAAAGTAACCTCTAACCATCAATTTTAGCAATGCAGTCATTGAGGATTCTAATTTCAAACTCCAAAGCAGTAAAAGCATTTTCCTTTTCCTTTTCCTTTTCCATTTAAATAGACTATCCAACAACTCATGACACATAAACCTAACTATATATCAATAGAAAAATGAGAGAAAGTTGTGCATCATTCATTAACCATGTCAATGCCGGCCTGGTAACATACATTTTGCATGGATTTATAAGTACATACATAGATATGCATGTATACACACCATTATGATATTAAAATACTCCCCAAAAAAATCTGCTCTCCTTTGAATTAGGACTTCAAATGGACCGAGCTCGGCTCTTTAAGGCTCTGCTTGGCTCGTGTAGTAATATAGCCAAGCTCGAGCTCGAGTTTTAGGCCACAAACCTCGGCACGGCTAAAAAAGATGCTTCGAATTGTTTGCCGTTTCTTGCTTATGAATAAGTAACAATCAAATTAAAAAATCTGTTTCTTGCTCATATCAATATTAATAAATCTGTTTCTTGATCAAATTACAACCAATTATAAAGAATCACATCGGATTTGCAGACGTATGAAGATACCCCTCAATGTAACTTGTATGATGTATCTCACATAAATTAATCTACTACAATACTATAAATAAATGCAATGTATGATCAACGGTGGTTTATCTAGTATAGCAACAATAGGAGGTTTGTTAGGTGATCTGAAAGGACACCAACCTTCTTTGGGACCTTAGCCAATTGGACCCTACATCCCCCATCAAAATGGGTCACAAGAAAAATGCCCCATTGTCCACAAAATGGGAGATGATGAGCTTCTCTATTGATGGAAAATTCTCAAAACCCTGTAGCTTTAATATGAGAGCTTTGATCTGGTCCAATTCGGCCAATGCTTGCATGATCATGATCTCTTGTTTGGGTTTAGGCCAAAGCATTCAAGCTTGAATCTAATGCTTAATTGAAGCACCTAGCAATAAGATGCAGTACTATGTTCATAAATAAGGTTTGGCTAAAGTTTATGTTCATTAAATAAAATAAGCTTTCATACTTACGGACTTAAAAATTTAATAGAGTTAACTTGGGCTGAATTAATTTAAAAACAAGCCTATGCTAGAAAAGAAGACATGAGAAAAGGAAAGTGATTATGTAATTATGTTTAAGCAAAGAGCCATGACAATGGCTAGCCTGATCATGAGATTGGAGGTGGCCATAGATCTGATATCATGTGAACTTTAGAAATTACATTTCATGAATCCTCAATTTGTTGTGCAATGATAATAACAGATTATTTATAAATTACGTAATAAATAAAATAAAATAAAAATCTCATCACATAATGACATCATTCTAACCAATTAATCACAATAGTGATAAATCATCCTCTTAATCTAATCCTAATCACATTGATCACACTAATCACAATATATTCAGGTTTTATAAGATGCGATATAAAGGTTTTATTTTTCTTTTTTAATGTAAAATTGTGATATAATGTCTATAGTAAGATGGGTTTACTTGTACGGCAAGGCAGGCAAAGATCGTATGTGAACCGACTCATTACTTGTGTAGACTTCCCTTAATTAATGAGAAAGCATCATTAATAATCATTTATATCATCGTCTTCTTCTTCAAAGCCTTGTCCTAATTATGTTGGAGTCAGCTTTAAAATGAAAAGAAGAAAAAAAAATATGAATAATATGTGATCGCCCGGGAAGCCATAAGGTACTCAAGGAAGAGAGGATTCAATGAAAGTTTGAAGTGTGAAGACCAAAGCGAAGCACGGTGAAAGAAGAGGAAATTGAGTCTGCTAGGTTCTCTGCTTGATTTGACAAGTTAAACAACTTGTCATATATTAAGGTTTTATCCCCACATCGATGACATTATTCTAACCCAGTCACAATAGTGATAAATTATCCTCTTAATCTATCCTAATCACATTGATCATGCTAATCACAATAAATTAAGGTTTTATAAGATGTGATATAATTTTTCATATCTGGTAAAAATGCGATATAACATATTTAGTAAGATGGGGTTATACTGTGGGACATTAAGGCAATGATTGTTGTAGACTAACTCATTACTTGTGCGGACTTCCCTTAATTGATGAGAAAGCATCATTAATAGTCACTTAATCATCATCTTTTTTTTTCAAAGCCTTGTCCTAATTATGTTGGAGTCTACTTTAAAATGAAAAAAAAAAAAGAAAAGAAAAGAAAAGAAAACTAAAATATTACGTGACCGACCAGGAGGCCATAAGGTAGTCAAGTAGACTTGTAGACCAATTTTTTCTCCGGTAAGCTAGTCAACTAAAAGACTCGAGTATTGAATAAGTCAAATGAGGAAGACTATCAAAATTAGGTATAAACTATAAAGAAGAAAAAGAAAGAAAATTGGGGTTTACTTCTATATGTGAGGAAGACTATTCAACTTCCATATGTGAACTTCCTCATTTGATTCGAATGAGGAAGACTATTCAAATGAGGAAGACTATTCAACTTCCATATGTGATTCGAATTTACTTCTACAAACCCATCATAATCAAGTACCTTTGCAAAAGGAAATTGGGGTTTTAGTAGTTTACTTAACAATGTGCAAAATCTCATGCTCTCCCATTGTGTTCTTCCCGCGTATTGACCACCCATTCTACTGGTTCATGCATTCCCTATAAAAGAAGACACTTGAACTTCGCGTAAAATTAAAGATTATGATCTAATGATTGGAGAAATCTAACATGTTTTGAATTAGTATATGCCATAGAGAATTATTAAACCTGCCTCGCCCACTTTAGACTTTATACGTACTAAACTAGCAAAGCTCTATTAGAGAATGATTAATTGGGATCCCCATTGTACTGACTTGTACAAATGCTGCATCCAAGCCTCTCACTCATGCAGCAGAAATTCTGTACAGATTTGGTGTTGCATTTTTTTAATTTTCATGTGCTTTGTTTTGTTATTAGATATTGATTGTTTACATAATTTTTTTATAGTTTCATTTGGTTTTCTTAACTTTTTTTTTTTTTTTTTTTTTGCTTAATGGTAAATTTGTATTAAGAAAAAGAAGAAGGCCAAAGCCCCAAGGACAAGGAGGAGAAAATATACAACCAAATGCAAACAAAACAGAAAGGCCAACCCTGAAACAGGAAGGACACTAAACAGAAGAAAACAGAGCTTAAAAGCAAATGAAACTAAGAGCTAACCGACAAGGAGAATAAGAAAACTCCAGAGCTCCTCGAAGCTCAAGAACGAATAAAAAGAATGCAGGCCAGCAACTGAAAGAAGGCACCTCCACAGAAAGAAGAGCAGCTCAACAAAACAGAACCCAACTCAAGCTAGCAGCAAGAAGACAATGATCTACCACTCTCAGCTGAACACTGAACCCTCCAGCAGAAGAACAGAGAAAGCTCCCCTGCAAAACTAGGCGCAGCTCAAGAACAACTGCCGAGCAATGAAACGATCCACAGCAGATATGCAAAGAGAAGGCCCAGCCCCCTTACCAGGGCCCTACTGAAACTGCCCAAACAAGAGCCCAGCGGACAAGAACCAGACATCCAACTACTGAAACAGGCAGAAATTCCCCCGGGCCTCCTAGACATACAAGAAAAAAGCTTTTATAGGGGGCAGCCCAAAGGAAGAGGGGAGCTGCTAAGAAGGACCTCAAGCTGCCAAGAAGGAGGGAAGAAGATAAACATACTGCTAACAGCAAAAAAAAAAAAAAAAATCTAACCAGCAGCATCTGCATCACCAACACGCTGAGGGGCACCAGCATAAACCAGATGAAAACCAGAAGCAGGAAGATTTGGAGCCTCAGCACAGCTCACTCAGAGAAAGGCATTGGAGGGCGCAACTTTACTACGCTGCTTGAGAGTAAGACAAAGGGCAAAAGCAGCCACAAGAAATACTCTGCAACTGGAAGAAACTGAAGGCAGAACAACTCCTAGAGAGACAGGAAGCCATTCTCTCAGCTATAGAACTAGGGAAATTTCGAGCATGAGAAAGGGGCCAGCAACAAGGATCCTGCTTGCTATTACACCAACTGCAAAACTGACTACAAGAAGCTAGGGAATATCCCCGAGGGGAGAGCTAGCGCTGCTGCTGAACCGAAACTCCCCCAGCAGAAGGAGACAGAACAGCCATAAGAGAAGGGACTGCAGGGAACCTCCCAACAAAGAAGCTGAGAAACTTTTGGCTGGGAAAAGAGGAAGGCTCCTTTACTTCTAGAGGCACTGAAAAACCAGCCATGGAGAGCTCAAATGGACGAGAAGGGCTTCAAAAGACTCTCCCAAACATCTAGCTGCCTAAAAGCTCAACTGAGATTTAAGTTTGTGATGTAATAAAATCATATGAATTATTATTATTACTATTAATAGTGATTTAATTTTGTTGGGGCGCGTTTGATTTGATATATACTTTATGAAGCATTGGTAGGGAGGATTGTTTAATTCCTAGAAATGATTGTTGAAGTGAACAGGTCAAGTGCATCATGCACCATTGCCAGCCCCCTCTTTTACCATGCTCCTTAGATGGGATGTAGCCATATAGGTTACACACCTACTCCAATGGGATGTAGCCATATAGGTTACACACTAGCTATAGACAGTGCAACATGTGCTCATCTCATGGTTTATTCTCTCACTCGGTACCAAATGGAATATTATTCACAAAAAAATTATGTAGCTACCTTTGTGGTGTTAAACCAAATGCAACTGAGGTGTAGCTTCTTTGTGTTGTTGTGAAGCTTTTAGAAGGTTACAGAGTCATTCTTTTTAGTGGTGTCTCTTTTTGAATTGTTGTCTCCTTTGCTCTGTATCCTCTCTTTTGGAAGGATTGCTGTTTTGGGTTGGCCTTTTTTTGTAAGCCTCCCCTCGCTGGTTTCTCTTTGTATTTGTGATTTTCTGCGGCAAATATTTTCGTTGCGAAAAATGATTTTTGCTGTAGTGAGTACATAAGCTTCAAAGAAGCAAACAAGGGCAAGTGACTATCCTCACGATCTAATATCTCGGGCACATCAGCTATGAGGGCTTGGAGGTTGTGTCCCCATATATTCAAGAAGAAATTTAATTTCCATTTTTCCATATGACCATCGATCACTCATTGAACCCAAAGAAAACACATACAGAAGCCCATTTGTCCATACCACATAAAACAATAAATTCATAGAAAATAAATTCAGAGAATAATAATAAACCCATTTTCATTTCAACCGTAGAAATGCTGAAATCCAAAGAAAAAAAATCATAAACATCGAATTCCATGTAACTGAAAAAAAAAGCATAAAGAAAAAAAAAAAAAAAAAAAACAAATGAAAGTACAAGAACCAGTTCCCATTTTAAATTAAAGATATCAACACCTTCAACTGGTACACAAAATTACTTTGCCCAGCTAAATCAACATAAAACCAACAATAAAGGGAATATAAAAGAAAGATTTTTTTTAACTAATAAACATCAATAAAATCAACAGAAAACCAGCCCACTTCATTAAATCAAAAGGGAAACGTACTTGTATGACCAGCTCAGAGATGAAAAGAGTGGGATTGAATGAACGACAGAGGTATTGGAGAATGAGGAGATGATTATTGGTTGCAAATAAAATGGAGGTTGTTGTCTTTGTCTATCGACCTTCCTTTACTGTTGTGCTTTTTTTAAGAAGAGGAAATGATGTTAGGAGGGAGTAGATGTCATGCGAGCAATCCAAAAGCACCTAAAATCCCCAAAATTAATCCTGCCCTGATTTGAGACCCTCAAAAGCATGGAAATAGAAAATAAATCAGAAGTGTGAGATTTCACCTTGAGATTTTTGCAGAGAGAAGTCGGCGGAGAGAATAATTACAAAGAACAGTGAGCAGAGGGAGACCTGACCTGCACCAAGCAAACTGAATGCCCTCCTCTCCAACCTTCATTTCTGCAAACTGAATACCATCAGTGCGTCGCTGCCGGTGTATGAGATTGGAATGAGAAACCGGGTGTGAGAGATAGACTGGAAGAGAGATGAGGAAGACAGCCGAGGAAGAGAAATGAGGCCAATCGATTGAGAAAGAAAGAAAATGGCGGGGAATGGAGGGAAAGAAAGAAAAGCGAGGGAATGAAAAATGACACAAGTGAAATTGGGACTTGGGGACCCATTTTGGTTAATTGAAAAATGACGAACGATGTGGGTCGTTATTTGAGTGAAAGGGTTGTTTAATACCGACTGGCTTTAGGCGTCGATTAATCAGGTATGGTGGAGTCGTTAATAGTGTGTTTTGACGTATTGGTAGGCCCAAAGGTTTGGGGGGTGCCCCCCCCCCCCCCCCCGGTACGGTACGGTGTAATTAGGGTTGGAATAGGAGTAGATAGTAGTAAACTATCGAATTAAAAACCCTAATATTAAACTAAAAAAACTATTATGAAATTATTTTAAAAGGAGGAATCCTAATATTAAACTCCCTCTTGATTTCAGCAATCAGTAGTAAAATATAAGGGAAAGATTTTGAAAGTGAGGAAAGTACAAAGGATTAGTATAAGTAAAGATTTTTTGACTTCCGATTCGAACTTTAAATCTAAAAAATCGAAAATCAACAATCCCTTTGTTTCTTTCGGTGACCCACCACAAGCCCCTATGAAAGAAAGAACCCTAGTAGTCCCTTTTATAAAGCAGATGTGCAAAACAAAGAAGCCAAGAAATTGGAAGAAATTGTGGATAATTTATACAATTACAGCTTCGGAATATCCTCCCTTGCAAAAATCTGGAAAACAAAACAGAAAACTATAGGTTCAATTTCCATTGTACATTGCACCAATCATGTTTATGCCCATTCCTTTTCATTGATTTCAAACCAATCCACATTGCAAATGGGATTTATCCAAGCCAAATTGCTTTGGACATAGGTCTGGGCGGTGGTAAGCAATTTTTTCAAAGCAGAGAAGATGGAATACCTATGGTTTCGTCCTCCACGGTGGTGGTGGTGGAGAGAGAAGATGCGGCAGAAGCCGAGTTGGGTGAGGATACGGGCGAAGTGGGAAGTTGAAGATGACGTTGATGAGGTAGAGAGAGAGAGAGAGACCGTCACAACTTTAGGTGTGAATTGTGAGAGAGATGAGGCAAAAGTTTGGTTAGGGCTTTAGTTTTGGCGACAACCAAAACCGTGAAACTACATCGTTTCGTTCACATAACTTAGCTTATTTTTATTGCTTCCATGAAACGACGCGCCTAAATTAGGAGGAGCTCGCTAGCGCGAAATTTAGATCTTTCGGCTTGTCACCCAAAATGTGTCATTCGGTGACAAAGTTTTTTGTCACCGAATCTCCTCTTTATTTGGCACCTTGGTTAAAGCTTTTTCGTGACAAGCAAAAATTTTTTTTGTCACCTTCATGTGCGTTCCGTGTCAACATTGATTTTTTGTCACCAAAGGGTGTCACCAATGGTGTTTTTTGTTGTAGTGTTTTTTATTTAGTAATTCTAACTTAGTTCCATGTTTATGTTTTTAATGATTAGTAGACTTGTCTTCATTCCCTAGGCAAATCTCCATTCTTGATTTCTAAAAATAAAAATTAATTTTTGACTATCCATGCTTAGGTTTGATAGGCCATGCTTAGAACTTAGATCTTTTTTATGGTTTATGCTTACTTTTGATGGGTAGTGCTTAAATTATTTTTATTCTTTTATGAGATGAAGGAAGTCTTGGATTTTAGAATTAAAAAAGGGTTTTTTAAGTTAGATTCTCCAAGTCAAAAAATATTGATTTGTCTTTGTTTGAAGTTAAAATTGGAACAAGTTAAGGTTAGTTGATAAATAATTAGTGGATGCTTATTGGATTCTTGTGTTCTAATCACTTTCATTAATTGGTAGATTTCATATTTCTAAATTGGTTGCTTGCTTTTATTTCTAAATACTCAAAACTTTCCTTAATTGTTAGTTCATTAGTGTTTTAATCTAAAAGTTTTTTAATTAGCTCCCAGTGGGTTCAACCCGTTCTTGCCACTGTCTATCCTTAGACACCCTTGCACTTGCGGTATTTCTTTGATTGTAAAGATCACATCAAGTTTTTGGCGCCGTTGTCGGGTGTACGATCCCAGTCCAGCTTATAATATTTAATTGATTTTTATTAGAATATTACTATTATTTTAATTAAATGTATTTTAGTTATTTAAGTAGGTAGGATTAAGTGGGGCACACGTTAAATTAGATGTGTGGATCGGTAAGTTAGGCTAGTGGGTAGATGACCTGACCCGTAGTTTGACCCAATGACTTAAGCCCATAGAATATTCCCTTTTAACCTAATTTCTGTTTTAAAGAACTGCACGTTCTTATCTCTCCACTTTCGTCTGTAACTCCTTCCGTTACTTTTCGTCTTCTTCCACTTTCAACTTCCCAAGCCATTGCAGCTTTAGGATCCAGCCATCAAAACCAAGATCAGAGGACACGATCATTCTTCGCTCAACTTTCTTATCTCAGGTAACCCTCTCCTTAAATTATTAGAAGTAGATCTATATTCTTGGGTTATCTCCTTTTTCTTTCCAATGGTAGATTTGGATAGGAGTACCATAGATCTGTTCATCTGAGCATTTGTTCCCATCTTCTTTGTCAGATTGGTGATAGGATTATTCTCGAACGCTGTAGAAATCTCGGTTTGGGTATTGGTTAGGATCTGTGCATTTTCTTCAACATCGGTAAAAGGCAAGTACCTAAACATAATTTGTGAATTTAATACATGTGTTTCTCGTTGATTCCAGTGTGGATGCATGTAGAAACCTTTTTATGCCTTTTCTTATGATAATTTGGTAATGCGATTTTGTTTTGTAAAGAGATCGGAGATTTGGAGATGACCCAATCGATTTTCTCATATTGATGTTATTGTTGCAAATGGATATTGCCAGCAACACTTTCGTTTGGATTTCTTTTTTTGTGATTAAACCATCGGTTACTGTTGTTTGGATTTTCAAAACCCTTTTTTATCTTCTGTAGACTGGTGGTTAGGGATGTGAGACCACTATTTCAAGTAACCTTCATGGGCAGGTAGAGTGGATCTATAACAGGGAACGCAAGCAATTTAGGACTGTCTGTGTTTTCGATCATGGAACCCAGGTGGGGCCACTTGATGTATGATCAGGTCCGTGGATCTGATAGGGGACCCAGGGACGACTTAGACGGTGGTGGACCCATGGGGATTACATCCCATCTGGCCTCTCATCTAAGGGTTTCACATAGTCTAGGCGACCATTGTAAAAGGTTTTTATTTTCGACATTAGATGGTGGTGGGACCCACTAGATCATTTGATCACAGATCTAACACTTGCATCTAGCCGTACATGGCTGGGCGATATTAGTTGTGATGGTAATCTGGGCTTTTGACCAATGGGGCTCACTATCTTAGCATCCATGCCACATCAGGCATGGAGTTGAACTTCTGTAACTGGACTCTGTCATGTATACAGGGACGGTGTTGTTCTTGATATTCATGAGGAGAGAGAGAGAGAGAGAGAGACCCTTGGTGATAAGATATTATAATGTGAGTGTGACATCACATGAGTTGAAAAAAAAAAAAAAAAAGAAGTGATGTGTATGAGTGTTGACCTGGACTTCTGTTGGAAAAATAATTTCTATATGACACAACTTTATCACTTGTCATAGCTTTCGCATACACCCCATTAGTTTTTAGAATTTGAAGAAAAGGGCCTTGATTGTTTTATAAATACAAATTAAATCCCTTGGATTATTTTAAATGGGGAAAATATTTTGTTAGGGTCCTCAAGTTTTCTAAAATTATAAACTAAGATTATTATTATTTACAAATTAATATTAAATGATATCTTTGGGTTTTAATGTGCTACCATTATATTTTTGGTGCTTTACTAATGAACCCATTGGACTCTTAAGATTTATATTCTTGGAAATACACTAAGATGGGACCCTAAGCTTTCTAAAATTATAAACTAAGGTTATTTATCATTATAAATTTGTAAATTAAATATTAAATGTTATCTTTGATTTTTAATGTGTCGAAGTTATAATTTTGTACCTTATTAATCAGATCATTAGATTGAGTAAATACCGTCCGGACAAACGGTATCTTACTAACGTGTTTTTAGTACTTCGTATAACATTGGGAAAATTTTAGTGGATTCGAGTTCAACCCATCTCTATTGGAAAACCCTTAATTGGGTCTATGCACCATTGATGGAGAAGGGATGCATTGATCTTTTACCTATTAGAAATTTCTGTGGTTATTGGGTACGAGACCTTATGTTTGACCTTAGGATTGATTAGTATCTATGTTTTAACCTTCGCATGTATATATATATATATATATATATGTTGGTTTGGGATGTGTATTCCTTTAGATGCATACCCTGTTGTGTGTTATGGACTATAAAGTGGCTTACCAAATTTTGTATGACGATTTGATTATGATATAGAATGTGGAAAGGCCAGCACTTTACTTTGACTTAGGACTCTTGTGTCGGAGCTTTATTATTCAGGTCTATTACTTTTATATGTTTATGTTTATGTGGGTCATTTATGGACGACTGCAAATCAATATATAGACGGTTGATTATCGATGTGACTGGATCACTTATAATCCGCTATGAATGTGAACATGTTATCCTGATTTTTTTTATTTGATCAGTTTATGACCACCGACGTTATGGACGGGCTTTCCCGACTTATTTCGGGCTGACCACCCACAATGGGGACACTTGTCTTTGTGTGAATGATATTGCTCCTTTTGCTTTATTTGGGTTATATTATACGTTCTTTCTCGTCATTACTTCTCTATGATTACACTTGTCTTTATTCTTCTCGTTATTGTATTTAATTTTGAATTATGATTATGTACTTGCTATTTACTTTGTAATATTTGGTGCATAGGTGCCGAGCCATACTTTACCGAGGAGACGGAGGAGGGTCAAACGTTTCAAACGTTTGAGCCAACTGATGAACCCGAGTGGGATGCCTGAGATGGCTTCGGGGCCATCTGAGCCTGCACAAGAGAGCACGTCATCATAGAATTGTTTTAAATGAACTTTCTTTTAGTGTTGAGACCTCTTTTAGAAATTATTTAATTCATTTTGCAACTTTAATTATTAATGTTTATCTGATTTTTATGTTGGGTTTTATTTATCTTGAATACCAATTGAATAAAGCTTTCGTTGCATTTAATGAAATTTATTTTGACTCACCACATGTTGAAATTTTATGTGGGTCCACTTTTAGAACTTGTGTTGTATTAAACACAGGAAATTTGAATTTGTTTTATTTTTTTCACGTTTTTCCCAATTCTTATTTTGGGGGACGTGACACCGGGGATCCAATTCAAGAAAAAAAACTTTTAGTTAGGATTTCTAGCAGTTATTATAGCATATCATAGCATATTTTTGTAGTTGGTTGGATTCATATCATGCATTAGGGTTAGTTTTTATGTTTCTTAATGACTGTGGTTACTGTTTTTCAAGTTTTTGTCATTGATTTTTAATTAATTTTCGGATTGATTACTGGTGGTTAAAAAAAAAAAAGTTTCAGCAATAATTGTTTGGCAGATTTGGCCTGATTTTTCCCCAAAAGTTTGCACTTTGAAAACCAATCAAATAGACTCGTTTTGACTTGAAAATCTTCTGGATTGGACTTCGATATATAGATTTGGAACCCTCAAAATTTCAGAAAAAAATACTTTCTAGAAGTCATACTTTTAGTGCTGTGAACAGGGCCAGTTAGCCAGGCAGATTCTGCAATCAGCTAGAAAAATTCGTTCTAGTAACCAACTTCATAATAGCATAACTTCTTCGTGTTTTATCCCTTTTAGTCTCTGTTTTATATATATATATATATATATATATATATATATATATATATATATATATATTCTTGCATATTAGGAGATTACATTCTAGTCATTTTTTTTCAGGTTTTGATTAATCTAAGTGGGTCGTAGTTTCATAGAGATCTATAAACTCGGGTTTATGCAACAGTTTCAATACTTAGAGTTTTTTTTCAGCACTTGACAGCAAGGTGTCCATTTAACTTAGGATCGCATCAGGAGTTTTAGAGTTGCATCTTTCATTCAAATTGCAGTGGTTTAGGATTCTGAAATTAAGATTAGGTTGATTTTTCAATTTAAGATTTTTATTAACAATTGTTAGCTATTTTTAGTTGTTTAGTTAGATCTAACACTTTAGTTGTTTTCTTGGAAGTAACATTCCAAGTTTGAAGTACTCTAAAAGGAAGGAAAACACGGGGATTGCTTTTAAGCAAACAAGTTGTTCTCAGCATTGCTAAAATTGCTCTTAGAATTGCAAAATTGATAAGAAAAGCAGGTTACGCTTACACAATTTAAAGATTTACATAGACCTACTGTAAGAGTTTCTAAACTTTACCCCACGAATCTTTTACTTGCAAGTGGGGTTTGGATGCCTTAATTTTTGCAAAATGTGAATGCCTGATTGACACACCATCTAAATGGACACACACTTAGTTAAGGGCAATCAACCTCATAAAGATAAGAACCGGATTTCATCACCGGATCTTGCCCACTAGATTTAACCATACCCCACGTAGCACCAAACCTTAATTAAAATCAATTAGAAAGAGGCCCTAAGAATTCGAGCTCACTAAGATGAAGAGCACTAAAGGTTGCACCAATTACTTTCTTTGACCAAAGTTGATTTAAGAAAAGTTTTGTCCAAAGTATGGAGACAGCTAGACTATTCGAGGCAAAGGTCCTTCAAATGGGTTCATTAAGTAATCCTACCCTTACCTGGGGGATAATCTATCAGCTAAGGTCTCATATGACTGGATTGGAGGCCTAAGTGTACTCTTCAACCAGTTAGGAGCTGTCTAGTTAATTAGGTGAACCCATTAGATCTTATGAGTGCCTTAATCTTTGCTTGATTGCATGTGTGTCACTTTATGCTAGGTTTGCATTAGGGTGAGTCCAGTGCATGCGATCGAAGAAAAATCGAACATAAAAGCTGTGGGTGCATGAAAAAGGGCATTTAAATCAATTAGAGCCAGATCTACCCTTAACAGTTGTAGGGCCATCTTTCATCTTTGAAGAGATTTTTCAAACAATGGCGGGAGAACCCCAAGCTGGGTCAAGAAAGATGACCTGCCTTCTGTTTTGATACACACTTTGCTGAATTGCTTAAAGTTGCAAGTGTGCATATCTAAGCTTCATCACCCATGACCTGCAAAATCAAGCCCCCATTCAGTGCTGAAAAGAAGATGATATTTAGGGGGAGTCAAGATTGAGGGGGAGCTGCTAATCCACATTAATAATAGTTGCATGATGATATGTGTTTGTCAATTATAGACAAAAAGAGGGAGAATAATGGAGCTAGGGGGAGTTCTTCAAGCAAAGGCAATGCAAGATCTCTTAGTTCTGCAAATCTTTTTTTGTAATTAAAAATCAATGTAATTTTTTTGGGTTTTGGGTAGATTGAAAATTGTATTGTCGCAGGGAGTTTTTTCAATGAATTGCCAAAGGAGAAGATTGTTAAGATTTTCATGTGTTCGCTAATTTATGGGTTGGACAAAACTCTAGATCCATTGAATTGTATTTCTTTATTTATTTTAGAGTGGACTGTATTATGTCACCAGAAGATCTGAGGCCAAAAAAGAGAAAACTTGAGGATTTTGCGGTCTCTAGCCACCTCTAATGTCAAGAGAATGACCTGCATTTGAGGCTCTTTTTTATCGAGAAAAGTCTTTAATTAATATAACCGGAAGCACATTGGAAGAGAATTGGTGTGTGCATATTCAAGGCATCCCAACAAGGGCGAAGAAAAGGACAAACAAAAGATTATTTTCAAAAGATAATTAGCGAAAGGTCCCTCATATAGGACTTGTAAGGCCTCCAGTCCATCAACTTTTCCTCTAATAACCTGTTGTAATAACCTGTTGTCCATGCAGCTTGGACATATTTTGGTGAGAGGTCCCTAGATACGTCACCTCATAGAGAGAGGTCCTTAGACACACCACCTCATACATTTTCATGATTGATTTGCCCTTTCAACTGATTAAGCATAAAATTTTAAAATTTGAAATTTTAAATCTTCCAGTCTCTCTCTTCTTTTCTTCAATCCCTAGACTTGCAGAACACGAAATGAAGAAGAAGACGATCTTCTGGTTGATACCGGAGAAGAAAGTGAAGAGGATCCGGCCTGGCAAGTGCTGGGCTCGTTGCTATATTGGTTACCGAGGAGTTGGTTTACACCGACTTGGACTCTTGATGGTTTTGGTTGATACCGGAGAAGACAGTGAAGGGGATCCGGCCTAGCAAGTGCTGGGCTTGTTGCTTGCAGCAAGATGGAAGGGTGATTCCGGTTTCCTATTACAAAACCGAACAGATCGGAGAAGACGATCTGGAACCTGGGTTCGTGACCCGGGTGAAGGCCGATTTTGCCACCGTTGATGGAGAAGACAGCTCGGAGTTTTTGGAGAAGACAGCCTGGAACCTGGGTTCATGACCCATTGATAGAGAACAAAGGCCGCACCATGCCATTGCCGGAATTGAGGAAGAAGGCGAATAGAAGATAGGTTTTGTGTGTTTGATTCCAGAACGAAGAAGAAGAAGAAAGTGTGCCTAGGCTTTGTAGCAGTTCCGGGTTGGTTCCAGGTCAGGTTCGATCTGACCCGTTCTAAAAGTATATCCCCATTCCAGTCAAAGTCAAATTTATTTGAGTTTTATATTTTTTGTCAAATTTATTTGATTTTTGGACAAATCTATCTAAATTTTTGGCTGTTTATCTGACTTCTGGAACAAATTTATCTAAGTTATGGACAAATTTATCTGAGTTCTGAATAAATCTATTTGAGTTTTTGGCTATTTATCTGACATCTGGAACAAATTTATCTGAATTTTGGACAAATCTATCCGAATTTCTGGCAATTTATCTGAGTTCTAGAACAAATTTATCTAAGTTATAAACAAATCTATATTAGTTTTTGGCAAATTTATTTGAGTTTTTGAAAAATATAGGTGAGCTTCTGACAAATTTATCTCCATTTTAAAAAAAATTTAACTAAGTTTTTGACCGAATTTTTCTGTGCTTTTGGCAAATTTATTTGTATTTTCTTAAATTTATTTGTGTTTTTGAATTTTATTTGTGTCTTTTGAAATTTATTTGTACTGTTTGCAATAAAATAATAGTTTGAGGACCTCTCACAGAATTCCCCTATTTTCAATTTGACTCACCTATTTGCAAACAAGCCACTAATGGACGGTACGGATCAGTGGAGCACTGACAACATGGCCCACCAGCATCAATACCTTGCCCTCGTGTGGAATGGTCAGCACCAATGGTCAACTTGCCACTTCTGTCGCCAATTGAAGGCGATGAGGCCAAAGGTTTAAATAAAGAGAAATTCCAGGGACAGTCGGCTGGGACAAGCGCGGACAGACGCCTGTGTATTTGGTGCCTCGAGAAGCGTGCGCGCTTCAAGCGTTTGTCCGCCGACTGTCTTGGGCCGACTGTCCGTAGCATTACTCTTAAATAAATACAAAAAAGCTAGTCAACACGGATAGCTTTAAACATTTGCTTCTATCCATATGTACAAATATTGACTGACAATGGCTGCTACAGCTGTCAAGCCATCTACTTCTGTAACAAGGTTTTGGATACTCTATTATTTTGAGGGCCCACTTTCCCCACAAAATCAAAAAGAGGATTTTGATGATTTTTCATCTGCCAAAAATCAAATTCAAGAGATTTGCGAAGATGCCATCAAATGGCCTACATTGCTTTGATTATATGAATTTTAGTCTGTAAAGAATTCAATAATTTTGACTTCATTTTCTGAATTAAGGTTCATTTGTTAAAACTAAAGTGTTGGGATTGCTTTTCGTGTTCCATGGCAAATATGAAAAATATATAGCTGCATGATTGCATAAATATGGCCAGAAACAAAAGTGTAATCAATGGACAAAAATACTCACCTTAAAATGAACGGATAGAGGGATTATGTCATCAAACACATGTTCTCCTGCCCATGATCCACACAATGCCATTCCCATCTCCCTTATTGCTATTCACCAGGGCGGGTTCAAGCAAACGTTTTTTTCAAGTCTACATCCTCCAAGGCTTGAATATCTTCGAAAACTCGATAGTAAGACCAACTTGAGTAAAAATTGAGTTTTTTTTTTTTAAAATATCCTATTATATATATTAAAGCAAAGGGGGAGGTGGGCTGTGAAGGTGCCACCTCAGCAACCCAATCATTCTCATTTCAGAAAAATTACTTAGAAAATCACACAGAGAGCTTTGGGTTTGTGAAACCTTATCACTCCATCTATATTTTCCTAACTTTTATCTTGATCATCTCTATCCCTAAAATCTCTACGATTTGGGTAATCATCGTGTTGATAGGATTAAATAATGGATGAAACCTCCAATGATCTCACTTTGATGCTAAAAACTGCCTTAAAAAAAAAAAAAAAAAGCCAAGTTGGAGGATTAAATATGAAATGTAAACGAGACCCACTTCTCAAATTAAAATGGTCCCATCCAAACCCTTTTAAATTTCCTTGCTAGGGGTTTGCAATTGCATCGACTTGGAGGGACCAGGTGGGTTGGGTTTGCAAAAGATAGTTTCGTTTGTGGTCTGACTTATCTTTTTTTCATGTAATTGTGTGTTTTAGAGGTAGCCAAGTCCACAGAGAGCCCAACTTTGACTGAAAATAAAATTGGGTGTAGATAAAACAAGAAAGGGTAGTGTCTTTTTTGTATTTTATAAGAAGAACGGGGAGTGATTTAATGTGTGGGAACTCAAAAAACTCTTTCATGCCCTCAAAAAGGTTTTAGATCTCAAGAGGGTTTTTAAGTGATTAATCAATAGGGAATCTATGGCAGTCAATAGGCCTAAATTTGACCTGGGTCTGGCATAAATCCAGGCCCATTGAAGTAATTTAGACCGCATTTGGGCCCATTGAAGGAATTTTAGAAGCCCACCAAGCAATGTCTAGATACCCTCTTTTGTATTAAGATGTTGGGTGATGCCAAGCGACCCCACGCCACCCACACCAACATACACGCAAAGCTACACTAATTAATACAAGATTCAATAAATTTTGCCACTACATATTCGAACAAATTTTGAATTTATAAGTAGAAATTAAGGGTCAAAGAAGTCTAATCAAATCATCGCAACTAGTTATTATGTACGAATCAAAATTCAATCCAAGGTGGGTACAATACAACTGAGATTGTACGTAAGATCTCATATAATATTTGTGGGCTTTGTTAGTTTTCTTTTTCTAAGAAGTGAAAATCATATTTTTATCCATTATATTGGGCATTTTCATTCCTTTGAGTTTTTTGGATTTTGTTTTTCAAAGAGATTATAATCACATTTTGTGAGTTTCATTGAAGTGTTTTTCTACATTAATTTTTTTTTCCAAGGAGAGCAAGATTTTACTTTTATTAATTTGTTAGGATTTTTTTCCCAAATCCACTAGCTTATGGTTTTTCTTTATGTTTCTATGGATTTTAAAAAAATAATGATATTATTTTTAATGGATTTTATAATTCATCATAATATAATTCCTTCCATCTATTCTTTATAATATATTATTTAACATTTACATTTCATTAATTGTATTTAAAAACTCTAAAATTTTTATACATTTAGTTATATATATTAAAGCAAAGGGGGAGGTGGGCTGTGAGGGGTGCCACCTCAGTAACCCAATCATTCTCCTTTCAAATAAATATGGAGAAAAAACATAAAGTGCTTTTAGGTGCCATGTCTCACATGCCATAATTTTTTCTCCAAAAAAACCTCTTTTTCCATATCCTCTATCTCATAAAGTATCTCAATCAATATCCCCTTAAATCTCTCTATTTTTCTACAGTTATTCTCTATCTCAACACCATCTATCTTCCAAGATTGTCATCTTTTTATTTTAATATTTAGGGCCCACCTTTCTACAATTCATACTGATAAATTTTTCATTAAAAATATCATTTTCTTTTAGCTTCCAAATACACCTCTACTCTATTCAAAAAAAGATTGTCACATGTGAACGAAAATCAGACCCGACCTTCTGGAAGATTACCTCATGGATAGGCTTGTGATAAAAATGTTTTAAGGTTGGAGATTTTTGGTTGAATCTTATAGGCATCCTTTTCTTATTTGATTATATAGATATATGACCCTAGGTTTGGTCCATGTAAATTACACTTCCGTGGGCCTACATGGACTCATAATTAATAGATATATACATTGATCCAAGGTAGCCCAATTATTACTAGAATCAAATAACACTAGCCTGTGGCTTTAAAGTCTTATAATTTATGACTTTTAAAGTTAAGATGTTTATACATTTTAAAAAAAATCTAGAGCTAAAAAATGATTTGATCAGTTCTAAAATAGTATTGGTGCTACTTCAAAGGGGTAGAGAACAAATTTGTACGGGGGGATTGAAATGACCATTGGCCTATGTGAATATAAAAAACATGGTGCATTTGTGCAACAAGAGGATTGCACATATTTATGATTTTCTTTGTTAAAAATATTATGTTGTTTGGTGTGATGTATTTTCCTTGCATAGAAGAAAAAAATGAATCGTTTTTCTTTAATAGAGAGGACTTTGATTTTCTATAAAAATACAAACTTCAATTCTCATGATGAAATAAAAATCTGCATAAACTAGAATTCCCTTGTTGCACAAACAAGTCAAAATGGGGTGGCTTTGTTTTATTGGGCTTTGAAATTTTCAATGGGTAACAAAAACTTGAATGCATTTTTTATTACTAATATTATATATATTAAAAAAATTCATTTTTCTATATCTTTTTTAGTAATTATTACTGTTATTATTATTTTTATGTTGCTGTTGAATGGATTTTGTTTAGCTTTATATTTACAATAGCTTATTGTTGATGTTGACCACTTGTATTTGTGTTTGAAGATGTGTTGACTATTTTTATATAAATATGCATAAATATATGCTTATATATTTATAATAAATTTGGATATTTCATAAATTCAAAATGTAATATCTTACTTTTTGCCTTGTGTTTAAGTTAGTACATAAAGTACTTCTAAATCTTACCCAGTAAAGGTTGGCCATGCCATAAAATCAACCATCTCATAAAAAACATGATTAAAAAAAATGCACAAGTGTGTGTTAATTATAGTATTTTTATTTAACAACTAATCTTATGATGGGCCCATCTCTTATATGAGCAAAACTTATTGACTTCCCATGGTTTGGTACAAAATTTATTTTAAATAGCTTGGATAGGATCTGAATAGATTTGGTTTAAATGGCTTGGCTATGGATAGGAATGAAAATTGGGCCGTGCCGGACTATGCCATGCGTAGGCTGTTGAGGCTCCGCTCGGCATGGCCCAAGGCATAGATTTTTCCGTGCCATGCTGGGTCGTGCCGCCCACGGGCCGGCTCACATGCCTTTTCTATTTTTTAAAAAGAAATTAAATTTTTTTTTATATAGCTTGAAAGAGAAACTATGAACTTTTAGGCTTTCTTAACTTGAAATAAAGTCAAAATTATTAAAATAAATGTATAAGCATTGATTCTAGGGGATTTTACCAAAAAAAAAAAAAAAAACCACATTAGGTGACCACTGGACCGAAAAGATCATTTTATGTGACCTTGCACCAAATTAGTCAATTTACCAGGAAACGTAATTTTTTTAACATTTTCTACTAGCTTCCCTATCAACATTTATTTTTCAATGTTAAGGGTTCTTATTGATCCTGCGGTCCATCGTAACCTTCACATAACTCCTATAACCGGCCAGATCCAGAAAATCTACAACTCTCCCTTTCTCCGGCCATATCCAGAAAATCTCTCCGCCGTGCACTCCCATCTCTGTTGAGGTTGTTATGATGGGGGTTGGCATATTTTCTTTTAAAGTGTTTACTAGTGAAAAAAAATTATTATTTTTTTATTTTATAATAAACTGCCAACCGCGACACGATACAGCATTAAAACGGTATTTCAAGATCAACCGCGATGGTGACGGCGACTGCAACTATAAACCATATTGCGAACTTCCACAAGTCCTGTATTTTATGCTTCATGAATAATGGCAAATCGAGTTCTGGACTGTCTGATAACAACAGTTCATAGTTCAAGGCCCGAACCACCGAATTATGTAACCATGCATTGAACGTCTCAGACTTCATAAGCCTATGTCAAAAGAAAAACCTAGAGGATTTTGCTGTCTCTCGCCACCTCTAATGTCAAGAGAATGACCTGCATTTGAGTCTCTTTTGACTGTGCGAAGTCTTCATTAATGTCTCTAGAAGCACGAAGATAATTGGTGTATACATATTCAAAAGGCATCCCCAACCACCAAGGGCAAAGAAGAAGAAAAAAAAAATCATAGTGAATTTGACTCTACTATTTGTAGGGTAGGGATCAGTGGAGCACTGACACTATGGCCCACCTGCAGACTCAAAACCTTGCCCTCATGTGGAATGTAAGCATCAACAGTCAACCTGTGTCACCAATTGAACGCAATAAGTTCAACCGTTTTAATAAATACAAAAAAGCTAGTAAACACAGATACCTTTACGTACAAACATTGACTGACAATAGCTGCTACAGCTGTCAAGCCATCTTACTTCGGTAGCAGGGCTTTGGATACACAATTTAAGGGCTACTTTGCCCACAAAATCAAAAAGAGGATTTTGACGACGTTTCATCTACGAAAAGGGTAATTCTAAATGTACCCATCATTTTTGCTGAATACACCCATCCTCTTTTATGAACAGAAGGTGGGTGTTTTCAACACTTTAGGTGGGTGTCTTTAGAATCACCCCTACCAAAAATCAAATTCAAGGGAAATTGGCTCAGATGCCATCAAATAAACTACAGTGCTTGATTATCTGAATTTTAGCCTGCAGAGGAATTCAATAATTTTGGCTTGATTTTGTGGATTAAGAGTCATTTGTTAAAACGAAAATGTTGGGATTGTCTTTTCTTGTTCCATGCCGGATATGAAAAATGTATGGCTGCAAGATGGCATAAATTTGGATTATGTCATCAAACAGATGTTGCCCTACCCTTGATCCACACAATGCCATTCCCATCCACCTCACTGCTATTTACTGATTGGGCCCAACTGTGAGAGTTCCACTCCATATTTCAAGAGTGAAAGCCTCATGGATCCGGCCAGATTTTGTTTGAGCCAGGGCGCTCCACTTTCATGCCGCATGTACATATACATACAAAAAAGAAAATAAAGGCTGCAGTGGGATTTCACTATCTAATAAAATCCCACTCTTAGTAAATGGCTAATCTCTAAATTTTATCCCCAGTGGGTTGGTTGGTTACGTCGAGGCATGTCAAATGGGCGGCGCCTGGCCGAGCCAATCAACCAGTTTTTGGTCCGGCGCGGCCCGGTCAATGACACGGCCCCCATGCTGGGCCGAGGCTCCTGGGCTAGTTGGCCTGTTTGGCCCAACCTGCCCTGCACGCTTGGCACGTGGGCCGGCACCTGCGGCCCGCCAGGCCAGCCCAACTGCCAAAATGTCCTTTTTTTTAAAAAAAAAAAGTCCATTTTACCCCCTTCCACCCCAACAGCTATAAAACAGTCATATAAGTGGTATTTTGTGTCATTTTTCATTTTACAAAGTCTATAAATACATTAACCCTCCCATTCTTATTCCTCACCAATTTACACAACTCTCTCACTCTTTATACATTATTTAGTGCTCTCTAAAAGCATTCAACTCTCTCACTCTCTCTAAAAAGTTTTTGGAGAGCCAAAGATTAAGTCATCAAGAGACAAGATTAAAGGGGCCTTCAAAGATTTAGAGGTATTTTTATTATTTAAATTTGAGATTCTATATATATAAGTTTATAATATATTTTATATTCTCATTTTCTCCATTTTCTTATATTAATTATCACAAAAAAGGCTATTAGCTTATTACTGTTATTATTTATAAATTTTATTTTTTGAAATATGGCTAGAAGATTTCCCACAGAATCTTCTTCCGTTAATTTAGGGGTAAAAGAAGATTTTATTGAATTACAAGATGAAGTAAGTGATTTACCACCCCCTTTCCTCAGAGTTCCCGTAAACCAACCAAGATGAATAAAACTTCAGTAGTTTGATAAATATTTACAAGGTTTGATGTTATTGAAAATGGAAAGAAAGTTGAAAAGGCAAAATGCAAATTTTATAGTAAGATTTATTGTGTTGAGTCAAAATCGGATACTGGCCATTTGTCAAGACATAGGCAAAAATGTTTAGCCTTACATAAGCCAGCGGATGCTGGGACATGGAGGCTTGGTTCACAGACCCAAATTTCTACTACTGGTGGTAGTGGTAGTAGCAGCAGTTTGGGTCTTTTTTCTTTTAATGAACAAAGTGCTAGACAAAATCTTGTTAAAATAATTGTGTTATCCGAATTACCTTTTTTTTTTCTTGTTGAAAATGAGTTTTTTAAATAATGGGTCTAGAAATACTGTCAACCACAGTTTCATAGTATTTTAAGAAATACAGCCAGAAATGATGCTATTAGACTCTGGCAGGAAGGGAAAACAAATATTAAAAATTATCTTGTAGAAATTCCTGGTAAAAAAGTCATAACTACAGATATGCGGACTTCTAAAGGGGGTGATAGTTTTCTTTGTATTACTGCACATAACATAAATGCAAAATAGATTATTAATAAACGTATAATTAGTTTTAGCTGTCTTGAATGGCCACACAATGGCACTAGAATAAGTACATTTATTTTGAAAAAATTAGATGAATATAATATTAAGATGAATATAATATTAAGGAAAAAGTTTTATCTATAACTTTAGATAATGCCAGTAATAATACAGTGGCTATTGAATTAATGAAAATACAGATTCCACTTACAACTTTGATAGCTAACTCTATCTTTCAAAATAGATGTGTATGTCACATCTTAAATCTCTTTGCAAAGGTTGGTTTAAAGCATATTGTAAGTTACTCAGATGCTATTAAAGACATTGCTAGATTTATTTTCTCCTCCACATAGAGAAGAAAATTATATGCCCAAATATGCGCGAGGCAGGGCGTATCAGCTATTAAAATCTCTAAAGAGGTAGAACATAGATGGAATTCTATGTGTGATTTGTAAACAAAGCACTTGACCGGAAAATTGTTTTGAATGAACTTTATGCTTTTCATGCAAAAGATTTGATGATTAGTGATGAACATTGAGAATTATGTGCTCATATAAAAGATTTATTAAAAACTTTTTATACTTAAACATAATTCAATTCCGGGATATATTAATTATCCCACATCTAATGAAGCTTTAATAAAGCTTTTTACATTTACTTTACAATTCAATAGATTTAGAGATAATTTTTTACTGAGTAGCACTATTAGAAACGTGGAAGAAAAATTTAATAAATATTGAAAAGAGTCTCCAATGATATTTTATTTAGCTGCTGTATTTGATCCTAGGTTAAAATTAAGTGTTGTATAGTTTTTTATTGATAAAATAAATAAAAATATGAATTATATAGATTTAAGTATTTTTTCAAATATAAGGGCAAATTTACAAGCACTTTTTCAAATTTATTATGACCAATGGGTACAACTGGGTTTAATATGGGCCATTCAGAAGTCCAGCAAATAGGTGTTGGTGAGTAGGATGTTTGGTATTCTTCCATGTCCATGGGCATGGCATTCAGTTCAAGCTCAAGTAACACTGTGACGGAATCATCATCGTATTTTGACGTCGGTGTAATACAGGTGCATGATGCATCTAGTTTTGACCTTTTAGCCTGGTGGAAGCAACGAGAAAGCGTTTATCAGGTGTTGGCTGTCATGACTTGTGATCAATTGACTATTCCAATGTCTTCTGTAGAACTAGAACATGCTTTTAGTGCAGGTGGATGTGTGGTGGATGACAGAAGAACAATTATAACTGAAGAAACGGTGAAGTATTGTGTTTGCCTACGAAACTGATATTTGGCAGATAAGAGGAAGCAAGAGTTGACATCAATGGAAGATTATGATCCAGCAAAATACATTAGTGGACCACGCATCTGATTTTTTTACTTTTTCCTTCATTGTAATTTGTAAATATATAAGTTTTTCATTCTTTTTTTATTTTTATTTTATAAAAAAGATTGTAAGGTTTTGAAGGTAATCCCAGTTAGGAACCTTCAAGAAGTTAAGATCCAAATGGTTCTCTTCTCATTGGAGTAGGTTGAGTTTGACCGAACCACTTAAATATCTTTGTCATTCTTTGAGCTTGTGTTCTAATTTTTATTTTTAACACTGATAAGAAAAAAAAAAGAGGAAATAAAAGAAGGAGGCACGCCTGGCACAGGGGCCAGGCACGGCTTGGCTCGCTCCAGGCCTTACCGGCCTGCACGGCCCACCCCGGCCAGTTTGACATGCCTAGTCACGTCATAAGATCAACCATCTCATAAAATACACATGATTAATGAATATGCATATATGTGTGTGTTAATTATAGTATTTTTTTATTTAACAACAAATCTTATAATGTGCCCATCTCCTATGTAAATAAATTTAAAGACATCTCATCTCATGTATTATTATGAAATTTATTTTAAACTACTTGGATTTTCACAGAGTGGGCCCAACTGTGACAGTTTCACTCTATAGTTCAAGAGCAAAAACCAAAATGCCCCTCCTCATGTGGAGTCGGGCCAGTCCCGGAACATGACACCCGGGACAAGTAGCATGGCTCACTTTCAAGAGTGAAAGCCTCCCGGATCCGGACAGATTTTGTTTGAGATCCACTTTCATGCCGCATGTACATATCCATAAAAAAAATAAAAAAATAAAAAATAAAAAAAGGAAAAAAGGCTGCAGTGGGATTTCGCTATATAATAAAATCCCACTCCCCTATCAATCACCACTCCCTCCAACATGGCCTGCCTCATCCACCATCTCTCCCTCCTCCTCACCACCACCCTCCTCGTATCATTCTCCAGCTCCGCCACCTCCCTCCGCTGCCCCAACTGCGGCACCACTCCAGTCCCCTACCCTCTCTCCACCTCCACCACCTGCGGCGACCCTTCCTACAAGATCCGATGCGACCCATCATCCAATACCCTCCAATTCGACACCATCAACAACTCCTACCCCATCTCCTCCATCCACCCCCAGACTCAACGGCTCATAATCCGCCCTGCCTCCTTCCTCCCCAACTCCTGCATCACCACAGACCAACCCTCCCAAGGCATCCAGCTCAACAACTCCCTCCCCTTCAACGTCACCAGCAGCAACACCATCCTCCTCCTCAACTGCACCGACCGCCTCCTCTCCTCCCCCTTAAACTGCTCCGCCGCCAGCATCTGCCATGCCTACATCAACCAGACGGCTGAGGCGGAGCCATGTCTGCGGACGGGGATCTGCTGTGCTTTCCGCGCTGGCGGATCGTCCACTTCGTATTCGGTGCGCGTTTCGGGTACGGGGTGTAACGGGTATCGGAGCTTTGTGAATCTGGATCCGTCCCTGCAGGTGGGGCGGTGGCCGGAGGAGGCGGGGGTGGAGATACAGTGGGCGTCGCCGAGAGAGCCTGTGTGTCGGGTACAGGCGGATTGTGAGGCAGGTACGAACGCGACGTGCATGGCGGATCCGATGGCGAATGGAGTTCGGAGGTGCCTCTGCAATTCCGGTTTGCGGTGGGATCCGATCGCTGGCACGTGTGCTGAAAGTGAGTTAATTCGACACCATCATCAAACCCTTGTTTTTTTTTCTTTTTTTAATTATTATTATTATTATTATTATTATTTTAATGCCTTGCAAAGAGTTTGTGGGGTCCATTCGTTCTGACAGAGAGTACTTTAAAAATCTAATCTAAGCCTCACAAAATATAAGATCCATATAAAAACTTTTATGTTATTCATTTTAAGATCATTTCCGTTTTCTGCTAAAATTTTAAGATTTTAAAGGAGATTAGATCTTTGAGTACTCATGCAAGTATGTGATATTGTGTCCTCACAAACTCTCCTGTATGATTTATTTTATGCTAAATTATGGTTATACATGAATCTCCATTTGCACCTTTAATGCAGAGCAATTTAGTTTTTTTGCACATGGTGACTCAAGCAGACTCCCACAGGATAGAATCCCTCCTATTTTCTTATAGTGTGCCTTTTGTAGGGCCTATATTGGGTCTATATTTTCTTATGTAGAAATCCATTTGAATAGTTGACGAATGTGGATTACGGTATTTTCCGGAAGTGATTGCCCCAAAATCAATTTTCTGCAATGCTAACGTGCCCTTGGAGTTTGGATCTTAATTGGTCAAAAGTTTATATGTTTCAAGTCAAGAATGATAATAGTTGCATCCGTGTCAAAGTGAAAATCATGGGTAGGGTAGATGTGTGAATGGCTTTGCATGAGTCATAGGTGATACCATTTTTTTATATCCGTGAATCTTCACGGACGCGAGGCTAGGACCCTTCTACGATCAATTCTAATCTGGCCACTTTCATTTTCATTCAACAAAATTTGACACTCATTTGGAATTAATTACTCGAATCTAGCATTTATCTAGTACCTAAGTTTTAAGAAAATCTATGACTTTCCATATAGTGCCTCCTATGATCGGATGATTTTCTAATCCCAAAATAGAAGTCATGAAAATATCATTTCGGATCTTCATTCTTTCATTTTTGGCCCTACCAGCTTGGCCCATTTTCTTGCCGAAGAAGAGGCTGTTTCAAATTAGGAAAGTCCTTGGTGAAAGCGACAGTTGGAGTCAGCTCTTCTTTTAAAAAGATAAAACCATCAACACATTTAGAGGGGTTTTATCTTTAGTCTAAAGATAAAACTGTCCATACATTTCTTTTTAGTAAAGGAAAAACATTAAAAAATTAAAGTTGCCACTTGATCATGTAAATTTAGTAACAGACCCCACTAAGATGCCACTTGACTCTGGTGATTATTAAATTAGTTACCTTGTTTCACGTATCAAACAAATCTTTTTTCATTTTCTATATTAGAGACTCTTAAATCACCTACTCTCACACATGCACCCCCATGTCCTTTATCCAATTGAGACAAGGACACAAGCTAGTGGTAAAAGGTGTCATCTCAACACCAGCGCCAGGGATTGACCTTTGACCCTGGCAAAGCACAAAAGGTGGACTATCTTGTAGCACGACAGCAGCGGGCGTACATTGGCAGAGCACAACTAGAGGTTCTGCGGTGGAGCACCTAAGGATGATGTTTAGGACTAAGATTAGGCTAGTTTAAGATTAAGATAGCTTACCATTCCTCGAATATAAGAGTAAGAAAAAAAAATCAAAATATGGGATAATCTAACAATGATATTTTTGTCTGATCGATGTCCATATCCATGAGGAGACCTTTTTATTCATCCAACCTCTGCATTGATATGAGAGCATCCAAGTGGGCCTCGCGAGCTGGATGCTCATGGGCCAAGCCAATATATTCCAATTTAGAAGCTGGAGGTCGGTCCTTTTATCAAAGGCTTACCTTTGAGATCCAACCCAAGCCCACATGCCTTAAAAATCCATCTAACCCTAACCCTAACCCAAAGTGGGCTAGCCCAAGCCCAAGTCCCCCAACAGCCCCATCATTCGAACTGTCCAGATTGGACCTACGTGGCCACCTTCCCATTCTACAAATCACCAACATATTATCCATTCATTTTCCCCTCAGCCTCACTATACTCTATACGTTGATGGCCGCAGAGAACTCTCACACTCTCCAGTCCCCACTCCATCCAGCCATGCTAACAGCACTCGGCTCCGCTGCCGATTTCTCCTTCCTCTTCCACTCCTACATCACCGCCCACGCCAGCACCAGCACCTGCACTTGCACCAGAAGCATCTCTGTAAACCCATATGCGGCTTTGCATTTTAGCAAACACCTCTCTTGCACTAAGATGCCACTTGACTCTGGTGATTATTAAAAAATAAAGTTTGATTGGACGAACGAGTTTGACCATGGTAGTTTGGCCATCACTCCAGAATGGAAAAATAACATACATATAATATATGTAGAAAAAGTCCAACAACTTTTATATGATACAAAACAGCTTGACCATAGGTTCAAGAATCACACTTTTTAGGGTTCGCCCAGCCTTTTCTTGTCTGTCCCCACAAGCTGTGATCTAGTATCTCACATTTTCAAGCCCTAGTCCGATACAGGGAGTGTTTGGAAATGAGATATTTTAAGAGAATTTGCTATATTATCTATTAGTTTAAAATATAATCTATTCACCTAAAAAAGAGGCATTTAGATACTCTGTAAGTATTTTACAAGATCTCACTTTCTTCCAAAAACCTTTATATTAGATTATTTAATGATATGCTGTACAAAATAATTTTTTGTTAATTTTTTTTTGCTATTGAAGCACTCGTCTCACTTCCGTAAACCCTTCTACTGATCATGTAAATTTTGGCACTCATCTAATTGTCTCTATGGCTAAAACTCCCAAGACAAATGATTACCACTTCTACCATAGAATTAGAGTCCATTCCATGCTTAGGGGTGGCCTGCCTGTTTCTCAAAAAGACTTGGTATGGTCAATGTATCTGGTGCACATCGGCCCCTTCGAAAAATTCATGTCTGAGTGCCATGGATTGTTAATTGACCATGTCTGCGTAAAAGTTAACTAATGGTTTGTATCAGCCTGTTTATGCTCGTATTGGGTCTATATTAGCCATATGGGGCAAATAGATATTGGTTGTTTAGACCTGTATGTCAATAGCCCAAATTCAAACCAAGCCCAATTTAGGCCTTTTGTATCAGCCTAACCTCCCTCTTCTGCCCCTCAAGTAGGCCCAAATCCAGTGTCTACAAAAACATACTAATCCTATAATCAGGTTTAATTATTTTATCTTAAGTTCTACTATTTTCTTTTGACTGTACTTATCTATTTATATTTCAATTCCTAGTGGTGGAGAAATCCCCACTTTTCACTTTATTCTCATTTTGTGCTCACTAAATAAAGCTTGAGATAAAATAGAGTATTCAATTATGTGAAATCTAAGCAATATATTAGTGCCTCCTACGTAATGGCTACAAATCTCATTCCAATCGTGGCTGAGCCCACTGTCAGACTGATCACGTGTACTGATCACGTGTAAAGCACATGAATTCACTACATTTATCTTTTCGTATGCTGATCACATGATTTCCACGTGATGAATGTTACAGTTGGCCCAACTCTAGTCGGTGTGAAATTTGGCCATGGAAGCTGCATCAATAAACTGATTTTGAGGGAATCACTACTTTTGAATTTATAGGGCTGCCCTCAAATGATCTGGAATTCTATCCAGACACATCAGACACCCAATAGCTTATTCATTATTGGGCATGCCAAATGATTTCTGGCTTTAATTTCACCACCCATAAATACATATTGGACGGTGATGGCATCTGAGACCATTGTTCTTGGCAGGGGCGGAACTAAAGGGGGGCTGGCAGGGGCCATGGCCCCCCCAAAGATCTGAAAACCATTTTATATTGATATGTGGCCCTTTCATTTGATGGCTCCCCATTAATGGATGGCCCCTCCTTTTTTTAGACATATTTTAACCTAATTTTGAGAGTCTCACAAAATGGAAACAAAAAACACGGCTGATTTTGAGGAAAACTTAAAATGAAAGAAGGAAAGGAAAGGAAAGAAAAGGAGGGAAAGGAGACAACATAAAAATGGTATGACTGATATTGAAGAATAAATTTGTCAATCCAGATGTCACGTTCCCCGAACCCGATTAGAGAAATAACAGGATCCAAGGAGTGAAATTTAGGACTAATTAAAATTTTTGTCCTTTAGGCCCAAAGATCGTAGGTTCGCTGTGAGAATATAATATTTCCAGCCTCAAGTATGATAATTTGCGGAATTCATAAAATCTTAGACACATGTAATATCAACAATGGATAATAAATCTCATTTAAATTTGAAGTTGTTAGAAGAAGTATATAAAATTATACAAAGTATTAAATTATTACAATGGCCAACCCCAAAATCAAGGCCATTTAAAACACTAGAAAGATGTCAATAATGTGGAAGGTCCAACGAGGAGTAATAAAGAATGAATAAAATAAATCTAATAAAGTCCCCATGAATCTCTTTTGTGCCCGGATCGATGACGCTACTCTACGTCATCGGCACGCCACTCCCGTTCCTCCTCAGCTGGTTGGATATCCTCTGGGATCTCCTTACCTACCTGCTCCTCATAGTAGTCACCTGGGGTGTCTGCACACCAAGGAGCAGAGTCAAAGACATGTTGAGCAATAGATAAGCAAAGTATAATCTAACATGACATGCATCAAGTATAGAATAATGACAAGTATAATATCATGTGAATACAAGGAAATAGAGCTAGGCATAAAGCATGAATAATAATAATGTGAGACAACGACAGAAATCCTAACATCATCTAGCAATAACCAATATCCAAACAATGCAATGCAAGAAACAAGAGGGAGACTCCAAGGGTGTCCAAGCCACCTCCCGGGGTATCAGTAACAATCTAAACCAGACTACTGATACCAAAGTCCAGCTCCAGTGGGATCCTAGCTCTCGGTCCTGAAAATAGCAGCATGGTCGTAGCCTGTTCCCATCTATTCAACGCCATGGACGCCATCCAAAGCCGACTGCCCACCCCGATGTCCGAGTAACCGGCCCATCAATAAACCCTAATATGCAGATGGCCATGATATGCAATAAAACAAAGTGGTGTTGACACAAAAACAGACCAAGACAAGCAAGTTTGGCTAACTCAATGCACACGACATGATCATAGGGATTATCTCATTCAAAAACAATACAAGACAAGTCAAACACATGATAATCCCTTCCCTACTAGCCAGTCCTGTTTATCAATACATGACACAGGGTTCCTACGATACATTCTAAGTCAGGTCCATATTCTAATTTTACAAGAATTTATATTTCATACTTATTTAAGTGTTTTATGCCAAGAGAGTATACAAGGAATAATATCAACGGATAGAATTCACAAGTTAAGGGGGAATTACAATCCAACCTAGGCAAGTGATGTCATCCCTGTATTCCACATGTTCTAGCGGAGTACATGTGGAAATTGAATCAACGATGCTTCTAGGAAAATCCCTTGGTGTACAATCATGTCAAGCATCTAATGGAACAATTTCATACGCATTCGGTTAAACCATGTGTAATACACGAATACCTAGACCACCCATCGAAGCTCACCAAGCCATGTGCTACGATTTTAACCCCATTAATGGTCAAATGAGAGTGGGTGCATGGTTTCCAACATCTAAGGCCCAAACCTAAGTTATTAGTCTCATTTACAGTAAAACATGAGCTGAATCAATAATCTGAGTATTTTCATCACTTCCCTACCTCCGATCGTGATGAAACTAGAACCATTAAATTCTACATCTCGAGAGCTTTCCAACGGTATATTACATATAGAAATCCAACGGACGGATTAAAAGTTATGCGTCTCCGAAGTTTCCATGTGCTGTCAGAAAAATGGAGTCAGATCGATCGGACATTTTTGTCCGATTGATCGGAGTGTAATCAGTCACAGTTAGTAACAGTACCGATCGATCGGTCTGTAGGTCCGATCGATCCGCACTGCAACCTGAACTCCGAAAATGGGCAAAAAAATGGATTTTCTTGCCCTTTTTCCTCCTGCCAATCCATGGCTAACCTGCATAAAATGAGCCATCATGCTCCCCAATCATCACATTCGTCATTTCCATCATCTCCAACAAATTAAAGACAAACTATAATTACCAATTACAATCTTTTATTTAACCCAAAACCCCCAAAAACCCAATCTAGCCTATAATCCCAATCAATAACAAAAAAGGCTTGGAATTAAGGTAACCTAACAAGAGAACATAGCCAATCAATAAGGAAAATACACACATGATCCATTATACAATGCAAATCTACTTGCCTCAACCGAGAAGAAGATTGGAAATTGGGGAAAACTCGAGGAGAAACCTTCTACCGCGAAAACCACCGATCTAACCTGCTCAAAAGCAATCTAACATGCAAAGAAGAAGGAATGGAAGGAAAAAGATCAGGAACAACCTAAATCTAACCAAAAGAGAAGATGATTGAAAAGATGAGGTTAAGAGAAACCTTACCAAACCAAGATTAATGGAAAGAGGAAATCGAGAGGATGAAAGTGAGCGGTCCGGATCTTCGAGATAATCTCCTCCTGAGGGAGTTCTGGGCTTGAGAAGATGAAGAGGAAGAAGAAAGGCCGCTGTAGCTTGTTCGTTGCAGAGATGAATAAAGAACTAGGGTTAATCCCTACTTAAGAAGAGAGGGAAGGCAAAAAGACTGATTTGCCCTTAAGTGGGCCCGGTGAAGAAATGGACCACTTGAGGGGTTTGCAATCGTCGGATCGCAATGAGCCAAGAGACAAAAACGATCAACGTGACGAGACCTTTCCAACGAACCCAAAAGTCACGGCGATTGAAATTTTCAGAAAAACACTCAATTTTCCCTAAATGGCAAATTACCCCCTTACTAGGGTCAAACGCACTCTGAATCGCACGAAACTTGATAGACACTAATCTAACATTAAAAGAAACTCTCTCATGATCTAAACCCACTTAAATATCTAAAATACAATTAATTATAATAATAGCTAAATAAATGGGTAAATGGGCCTACTATTGGGCCCAACCGACCCAATAAGGTCGCAGACCTTACAACTCTTACCTCTAAAAAGAACATTTGGTCCCCCAAATGCCTAAACATACCTCATCAGGAAAGAGATAAGGATACGCCTTCTGCATCTGGTCCTTCAGCTCCTACGTAGCTTCCTCCGCACTGTGATGCTCCCACTGTACCTTAACCCACTGGATGGTCTTGGTACGCAGTACTATCTCCTTGGTATCAATGATCTGTACCGGCCGCTCCACATAGGTTACATCTGCCTGTAGTTGAAGTGGCTCGTGCTGCAACATGTGGGTGAGATCTGGAATATAGTTCCGGATCATTGAGACATGAAAAACGTCGTGCACACCGGCTAACTCTGGTGGTAGTACTAAACGATAGGCCACGTCTCCAATCCTGCTCTTGATCTCAAATGGTCCTACAAACCTCTTAGCAAGCTTCCCTTTCTGCCGGAATCGAACAACACCTCGCATCGGAGAGCCTTTTAAAAACACCATATCCCCCGCTTGGAATTCTAGAGGTCTCCGCCTCTTGTCTGAATTACTCTTCTGACGATCTTGAGACTCCTTCATTCTCATCTGAATAACCCTGACTTTCTCACTGGAATCAACAATCTCTGAGGGGCCATGAAAACTCCGAACTCCAACTTCCTCCCAACATGCTGGAGTTCTGCATCTCCGTCCATACAATGCCTCAAATGGTGCCATACCAATACTTGAATGATAGCTGTTATTGTAGGCAAACTCACACAGAGGCAAACTTCCACCCCAACTCTCCTTGAAATCCAAAACACATGCTCTGAGAAGATCTTCCAAAGTTTGAATAGTACGTTCTAACTGTCCATCTATCTGAGGGTGGTAAGCTATACTAAACTTCAACTGAGTACCCATAGATGACTGAAAAGTAGACCAAAATCGAGAGACAAACTTAGTGTCTCGATCGGATATTATGGACTTAGGCACTCCATGCAACTTGACTATATTGTCCCTGTACATCATAGTCATCTTATCCATAAACTGACCAGTGTTAAATGGTAGGAAATGCGTTGACTTAGTCAATCTATCCACAATCACCCAAATAGCATCATTGCCCTTCCTGGTGTTTGGCAACCCTGACACAAAATCCATGATGATATGCTCCTATTTCCACTATGGAATCTCCAACGGGTGAAGCAAACCAGGAGGCTTCTTGTGCTCTGCTTTGATCTGTTGGCAAGTCATACACCTAGAAACGAATTATGCAATTTCTTTCTTCATTTTCACCCACCAATAATGATTCTTCAAATTCTGATACATCTTGGTGCTCTCCCGGTGAATAGAGTATCTGGTGTGGTGCGCATCAGTCATCAGTTCTGACTTGATATCTTGAACATCTGGCACACACAACCTATCCTTGCAGTATAGTACTCCATCAATCAATCTGAACTCTGGATTGTCATCAACATGCTCAATGATTCTCTACAGCTCTAGATCGTCCTTTTGGGCTACCTTGATCCTGTTAACTATCTCTGGCTCCCAAACTCCCATAGTAGCAACTAGGACTTTCTCATTGACTGGCCATACTTCCACATCCATATCTCTGAACTGCTCCATCCATCTCCATTCAGGCATTACACATCCACTGAATGCTGCCTTCCTACTAAGAGCATCTGCTACCACATTCACCTTCCTAGGATGGTACTTAATCGGGAAATCATAGTCCTTTATGTACTCCATCTATCTCCGCTGTCTGTTATTCAAATCGCCCTGTGTAAACAGGTATTGCATGCTCTTGTGATCTGTATGCACCTCAAATCTTTCTCCATACAAATAATGCCTCAATAATTTCAATGCAAAAACCACTGCTGCTAGCTCCAAGTCATGCGTGGCATACTTCTTCTCATGATCCTTCAATTGTCTTGATCCATAGGCTATCACCTTGTCATTCTACATGAGAACACAACCCAGACCAATCCCTGAAGCATCTGTGTAAACCACAAATCCTCCACTTCCTGAGGGTAAAGCAAGTATGGGTGCTGTAGTCAACCGAGTCTTCAACTCTTGGAAACTCTTCTCACATTCTTCCGTCCATACAAATGGAAAGTCCTTTCTCGTCAGCTTAGTGAGTGGAGATGTTATGGTAGAAAACCCTTTCACAAACCTCCTGTAGGAACCTGCAAGTCCAAGAAAACTGCGAACCTTTGGTACATTCCGTGGACTACCCCAATTAACAACTGCTGTTATCTTCTTGAGATCCACGGTTAATCCATCCTTAAAAACAATGTGGCCCAAAAATGCCACTTTCTCCAACCAAAACTCACATTTGCTCAACTTAGCATACAATTGGTTATCCTTCAAAAGCTGTAAAGATGTTCTCAAGTGATGCGCATGCTCCTCTTTAGTCTTCGAATATACCAACACATCATTTATGAAGACGACCACAAACTGATCTAAGAAAGGGGCAAACACCTTATTCATCAATGCCATAAAAACTGCTGGTGCATTCGTCAACCCGAAAGGCGTCACAAGAAACTCAAAATGGCCATATCTTGTCTTAGGAACATCCTCCTTCCTGACTCGTAGCTGATGATAACCGGACGCAGATCTATCTTTGAAAAGAATTGAGCTCCCTTCAAATGATCAAATAGCTCATCAATCCTCAATAACGGATACTTATTCTTAACGGTCACCTGATTTAACTGTCTGTAATCTATGCACATCCTCATTGTCCCGTCCTTCTTCTTCACAAATATTACCGGAGCTCCCCACGGTGAAACACTGGGTCTAATGAAACCCTTATCCAACAGATCTTTTATCTGAGTCTTCAACTCTTTCAATTCTGCTGGAGCCATCCTATACAAGGCCTTCGAAATAGGTGCTATATCTGGCTGCAATTCTATCATGAAATCCAACTCACGAACAGGTGGCAAACCAGGGATCTCATCCGGAAAAAAATCTGGGAATTCTCGCACCACTGGAATCTCATCAACAATCTTGGACTATTTATCTTCCACGTTAAACGTGATAAAGCCTTCGCAACCGTTCCTCATCAACCGTTTTGCCTTCAACGCTGAAATTAACCGAGTGGGGATGGGCTTCTCAACGCCAACAAACTCAACACTACGGTCTGCACTCTGCAACTTCACTGTTTTATTAAAACAATCTAACACCGCTCGGTTCATTGTTAACCAATTCATACCAAGTATCACATCAAACTCCGACATTGGTAGGATGATCAAACTGGCGGTCAGCTGAGCTTCTCCAATCTGAACACTACATCTAGGGTAGATGACATTACAAGGAACTGATCTACCTACAGGGGTGGTTACTATCAAATCATATGGTAGTGTCTCCTTATTCTCCCCTAAGTGAAGTGCAAAAGCTGGTGCAACAAATGAGTGTGTGGATCCATGATCAAATAGAAATTTAGCATCAAATCCACAAACTGAAAGTGTACCTTCTATAACATTGCCCGCAGCCTCTGCTTCCTCATGCGTCAGATCATAAGCTCTCCCTACCTGTTGGGGGTGCTGCTGGTGATACTGTTGCTGTGGCCTAGGACCACGAGTTCAGAATCTGGGTGGTGCTGGAGACCTCTGCTGAAATTGCTGCTGTGGTACTGGAGGACGCTGATACGGTGGCTGGGGTGGTTTGACTATCATCTATTGCTGCTGGGGTCTGTCTTGTGCAGGTGGCATCTGTCTCAACGGCTGTGCAGGATGTAGTGGCCTGGGTGCCGGAGCTGGAAATGTTGGCGGTGCCACTCCTGTCTTTCCTGGACATTTGCGAACCTTGTGCCCTGGGTCCCCGCAATGAAAACATGCTCCAGACTGCTTCTTGCAAGCACGAGCATAATGACTTCTCCCACAATAGGTGCAAGTGATTCGCTGCGGCAATTGTCTCAGCACTGGCTCGAACCGCAGTCTCTTCGGTGCTGGTTGCTGAAAGTGATGGGATGATGAACTCTGTGACTTGGGTTGAGGCATCAACGCCAAAATCTTCTGCTGCTCCAATGCAATCACATCCTTCAGAGACTCCTCTGCCCAGTAAGCTTCCTTGACCACATCATCGTAGTTGGTAAACTTACTGCGCTGAACTTGCAGCTTAATGTTTGCTTGTAATCCTTTGATAAACCTCCAGACTCTCTCAGATTCGGGTTGAATCAGAGCCTCTGCAAATCTAGATAGATGGGTGAAGGAAATCTCATAGTCCTGCACTGACAAATCACCCTGGACTAATCGCTCAAACTCCTTCATCTTCTGATCCCTGTAATGATCGGGGATAAACTTCTTCTGGAACTGCTCTGTGAAGGTCTTCCAGGTTACATCCTCAGCAACTGTCTCGTAAGGGTTCTTAACGGTTTTCCACCATCTTTCTGCTGCCCCATGGAACATGTGGGTCGCTAACTGCACCTGCTGAACCCCCGTGCAATGAAACACTTCAAAAATCTTCTCCATCTGAACAACCCACTCATCAGCATCAACGGGGTCCTCTATGCCATGGAACTCGAGTGGAAACCTCTTCCTAAACTTCTCAACTAGATCGTTGAGGTCATATTCCTTAGGTTGTGGCTGGCCCACTTTTTGTACTACCTCCAGCATCTGAGCTTGGAACACAGACTAATCCTCATTCTGTTTATTACTTCGCTCAGCCAAGTCTTTCTGGGACTGAATGAATGCTGCCATGAATTGGTGGAATTGATTATTTGAGCCATTCTGAGATGAACTACCCTCCAGTGGTGGCACACTACCGAATCGAGTGGATCTACCAGCCATTGCCCTGTACAATATTCTAGGTTAGTTCCATTATGCCTCAATCTAACAATACAATGCTAGAAATAGAGCTAAAAGACTAACCTACTGACTAACGGAGTCCTCATACGCATCCTATGGTTTCTAAAAATTTTTACCCTGAGAAACCAACCATTACTCTGATACCATCATGTCACGTTCCCCGAACCTGATTAGAGAAATAACCGGATCCAGGGAGTGAAATTTAGGACTAATTAAAATTTTTGTCCTTTAGGCGCAAGGATCATAGGTCCGCTGTGAGGATATAATATTTCCAGCCTCAAGTATAATAATTTGCGGAATTCATAAAATCTTAGACACATGGAATATCAACAATGGATAATAAATCTCATTTAAATTTGAAGTTGTTAGAAGAAGTATATAAAACTATACAAAGTATTAAATTATTACAATGGCCAACCCCAAAAACAAGGCCATTTAAAACACTAGAAAGATGTCAATAATGTGGAAGGTCCAACGAGGAGTAATAAGGAATGAATAAAATAAATCTAATGAAGTCCCCATGAATCTCTCTCGTGCCAGGATCGATGACGCTACTCTACGTCATCGGCACGCCACTCTCGTTCCTCTTCTGCTGGTTAGAGATTCTCTTGGATCTCCTCACCTACCTGCTCCGCATAGTAGTCACCTGGGGTGTCTGCACACCAAGGAACAGAGTCAACGACATGTTGAGCAATAGATAAGCAAAGTATAATCTAACATGACATGCATCAAGTATAGAATAATGACAAGTGTAATATCATGTGAATACAAGGAAATAAAGCTAGGCATAAAGCATGAACAATAATAATGTGAGACAACGACAGAAATCCTAACATCATCTAGCAATAACCACTATCCAAACAGTGCAATGCAAGAAACAAGAGGGAGACTCCAAGGGTGTCCAAGCCAGCTCCCGGGGTATCAGTAACAATCTAAGCCAGACTACTGATACCAAAGTTCGGCTCCAGTGGGATCCTGGCTCCCAGTCCTGGGAATAGCAGCATGGTCCTAGCCCGCTCCCAGCTATTCAACGCCATGGACGTTGTCCAAAGCCGACTGCCCACCCCGATGTCCGAGTAACCGGCCCATTAATAAATCCTAATCTGCAGATGGCCATGATATGCAATAAAACAAAGTGGTGTTGACACAAAAATAGACCAAGACAAGCAAGTTTGGCTAACTCAATGCACACGACATGATCATAGGGATTATCTCATTCAAAAACAATACAAGACAAGTCAAACACATGATAATCCCTTCCCTACTAGCCAGTCCTGTTTATCAATACATGACACAGGGTTCCTACGATACATTCTAAGTCAGGTCCATATCCTAATTCTACAAGAATTTATGTTTCATACTTAGTTAAGTGTTTTATGCCAAGAGAGTATACAAGAAATAATATCAACGGATAGAATTCACAAGTCAAGGGGGAATTACAATCCAACCTAGGCAAGTGGTGTCATCCCCGTATTCCACATGTTCTAGCGGAGTACGTGTGGAAATTGAATCAACAATGCTTCTAGGAAAATCCCTTGGTGTACAATCATGTCAAGCATCTAATGGAACAATTTTATACGCATTCGGTTAAACCATGTGTAATACACGAATACCTAGACCACCTATCGAAGCACACCAAGCCACGTCTACGATTTTAACCCCATTAATGGTCAAATGAGAGTGGGTGCATGGTTTCCAACATCTAAAGCCCAAACCTAAGTTATTAGTCTCATTTACAATAAAACATGAGCTGAATCAATAATCTGAGTGTTTACATCACTTCCCTACCTCTGATCGTGTGAAACTAAAACCATTGGATTCTACATCTCAAGAGCTTTCCAACGGTATATTACATATAGAAATCCAACGGACGGATTAAAAGTTATGCGTCTCCGAAGTTTCCATGTGCTGTCAGAAAAATGAAGTCAGATCGATCGGACATTTTTGTTCGATTGATCGGACTGTAATCAGTCACAGTTAGTAACAGTACCGATCGATCGGTCTGTAGGTCCGATCGATCAGCACTGCAACCTGAACCTCGAAAATGGGCAAAAAAATGGATTTTCTTGCCCTTTTTCCTCCTGCCAATCCATGGCTAACCTGCATAAAATGAGCCACCATGCTCCCCAATCATCACATTCGTCATTTCCATCATCTCCAATAAATTAAAGACAAACTATAATTACCAATTACAATCTTTTATTTAACCCAAAACCCCCAAAAACCCAATCTAGCCTATAATCCCAATCAATAACAAAAGGCTTGGAATTAAGGTAACCTAACAAGAGAACAGAGCTAATCAATAAGGAAAATACACACATGATCCATTATACAATGCAAATCTACTTGCCTCAACCGAGAAGAAGATTGGAAATTGGGGAAAACTCGAGGAGAAACCTTCTACCATGAAAACCACCGATCTAACCTGCTCAAAACCAATCTAACACGCAAAGAAGAAGGAATGGAAGGAAAAAGATCAGGAACAACCTAAATCTAACCAAAAGAGAAGATGATTGAAAAGATGAGGTTAAGAGAAACCTTACCAAACCAAGATTAATGGAAAGAGGAAATCGAGAGGATGAAAGTGAGCGGTCCGGATCTTCGAGATAATCTCCTCCTGAGGGAGTTCTGGGCTTGAGAAGATGAAGAGGAAGAAGAAAGGCCGCTGTAGCTTGTTCGTTGCAGAGATGAATAAAGAACTAGGGTTAATCCCTGCTTAAGAAGAGAGAGAAGGGAAAAAGACTGATTTGCCCTTAAGTGGGTCCAGTAAAGAAATGGACCACTTGAGGGGTTTGTAATCGTCGGATCGTGATGAGCCAAGAGACAAAAACGATCAACGCGATGAGACCTTTCCAAGGAACCTAAAAGTTACGGCGATTGAAATTTTTAGAAAAACACTCAATTTTCCCTAAATGGCAAACTGCCCCCTTACTAGGGTCAAACGCACTCTGAATCGCACGAAACTTGGTAGACACTAATCTAACATTAAAAGAAACTCGCTCATGATCTAAACCCACTTAAACATCTAAAATACAATTAATTAAAATAATAGCTAAATAAATGGGTCAATGGGCCTACTATTGGGCCCAACCGACCCAATAAGGTAGCAGACCTTACACCAGACCTATCAAAATTTACCACCCCTAAATCTTGTGATGATGAGAGAGCACTACTTTGGGCTAACTTGTTTCAGAATTCAAGTACACCTAAAGAAGAGAAAGAAAGGAACCACTTCTCTTTTTACAAAGTTTATTTTTTACATTGGGTGGATGTACTATTCAACTATAAGTCATTATGTGTGTTCAATATTTGTGGCTCATACTAAAATCAAATCCACTCAAAATTAATTTCTATTGTATTTAATTATTGCATAAATTTTCAACTCAATCGGAGTTTTATCCATCATGGATAAAGAAACTGCATTTTGATTATTATTACCCATTTCAAAATAAACCAGATTGAATAATTTATTTTGAAGAGATACATACTACTGCGATTGTACTTTTGAATGGTTTAGATTTTTTATATGGGATTAGCACTATCATTAATTTTCTCTGTGCTTTTGAATACTGAAATTTTAAATTGCATCTTAAAAGTTACATGTATAAGAAAGGACCTTGGACCTATCTCGAGAATTTCTTTTATATACTTTAGTTTATATTTGCATATGTTAGATGCACTAATCCACCATATATCATGTTGTTATTCAATCATCAGGGCTTATACTCGATCTAATCCACTCAAGATCGTTCCTTTTTTTCCACTATTTCATAATTTTTTAATCCAATCAAAGTTTATCTACCACAAATAATTATAAAAAGTTAATCTTCTTATGATTATCTATATATGTGAGAACAAATTTGATTGAAGGGAATTCTTCAATGGAGATAGAAACTTTGTGATTGGGTAGTTTAGATTTTAAATGCGGATCCTGCTTTTATATATATATATATATATATATATATATTATATCAATGAAACAATAAGTGGTGATTTCAGCTCAACGAAAGAATGTTGCCACAGTTTAAATAATTTATTTACTTTATATTTTATTATTAAAATTTATAATTTTGTTTAAAGTCTTTTTTTCTTTGGCCCTCCCAAACAAATTCCTGGTTCCGCCCCTGGTTTTTGGTCCTATAAAGATCTAACCATTAGAAAGGTTTTGTTGTGGTTAACTAACAATCATCTCGCCCATTGCAGTTGTGACAGAGTGCCAAACACCAGGCGGTTGTGATGGTTCGACAAACAGGGCTCCTCTTATTGCAGGTGAGAATTTACAATAAGCTTCCTTTCACCTAATCTTCTAAGGAGTGGTTTGGATGAGGAAGTGACAAGTGAGGAATATATATATCCCCACTGATCATTTTCTCTTCATCCAAATGAGCCCTATTTTTCTAACCCCATTTTTTATCTCTTTCCGATGACTAGTTAAGAAATCCATTTTGAGGGAGCTGAGAAATGATCATGTGCTGTGTCAATATGGTGCAAATGATAGCACCTGATTTAACATGTGTGTCCACCTTTGTGTGAGTCAACTCGTTCATATATCACATGCCTCTTAATGTACATTCATTTGCCCGAGTTTCACATCAATTAGAGGGATTTGCACCATTGGATTGATAATGTGTAAAATTTATGGTGTTCTGTTTTCAGTTTCCAACACGTGGTTAATCCATGTGTGGCATCTGTTTGGGCTATGGAGTAAAATTTGTGCCTATATAAGTACCTACATAGAGTGGTTCATGTGAGGTATGCAGAAGTACCTATATAGAATGGTTCATGTGAGACATGCAGGTTGGCTCACCCAAAGGTAGGCTCCAAATAGGTTGAATGTAAATGGATAGCTGCTATCAACGACATACTGACAGCACATTGGGATCATCTCTCCAATTAATTTGATAAAACTGACATTTTCTCCATGAGCATCGTGAACATTGAACAGGCTTAACATCAGGCCTAGTTGCTGCGCTGCTGGCTACCATCGTTGGCATTTTCATCTACAAGCGACACCGCCGCATTAAAGAGGCGCAAGAGCGACTCACCAAGGAGCGGGAAGAGATCCTCAATGCCCACAGTGGTGGCAGGTCGACGAAGAACTTCACAGGCAAGGAGATCAAGAAAGCCACCAACAACTTCTCCTGCGACTGCCTACTAGGCTCCGGTGGCTTTGGAGAGGTATACAAGGGCACACTTGATGATAGTACTGTCGTCGCCGTCAAGTGTGCCAAGCTTGGCAACACCAAGTCCACAGACCAAGTCCTCAATGAGGTTCGAATTCTCGCCCAAGTCAACCACCGGAGCCTTGTTCGACTCCTAGGCTGCTGCGTCGAGCTTGAACAGCCTCTCATGGTCTATGAATACATCCCCAACGGCACCCTCTTTGAACACCTTCAAGGCCTCCGTCATATCAGCGAACCAGGCTCACTCACTTGGCGACGACGCCTCACCATTGCCCACCAAACTGCAGAGGGCCTTGCATACCTCCATTCCTCCGCAGTTCCTCCCATCTATCACCGTGATGTGAAGTCAAGCAACATCCTTCTCGATGAAAAGCTTAATGCCAAGGTGTCTGATTTTGGGCTCTCGCGGCTGGCAGAGACTGACCTTAGCCACATATCCACATGTGCCCAGGGGACTCTTGGCTACTTGGACCCTGAATACTATCGTAACTACCAACTGACCGATAAGAGTGATGTTTATAGCTTTGGGGTAGTTCTTTTGGAGCTGCTAACTTCAAAGAAGGTAATTGATTTCAGTAGAGGAGCAGATAATGTGAACCTAGCAGTGTATGTCCAGCAGAAGGTGGAGGAGGAGAAGCTGATGGAAACGGTTGACCCAGCACTTAGAGAGGGCACGAACCAGGTTACACTTGACACAATGAAGGCATTGGGGTTTTTGGCCATGGGTTGCTTGGAGGAGAGGAGACAGAACAGGCCTTCAATGAAAGAAGTTCTGGAGGAGATTGAGTATATAATGAGCATTGAGGAAACTGGATTGGACTTATCGAAATGAAATTGCATGCTTACCAGAAAATCGCTTTAGGATCAGTTCTATATTTGTATTTAGGATGGACTTGGGAGGGGTAGTTAAGTAAGACAAATAAAACACCTACTGTTGTAGATATATCTTATACTGAGTGATATGGAGATACTTTTTCAGATTGTGGAAATAAGCGTGATAATCGTTAAAGCTTATTGGAATGTTTTTTTTCCCCCTTCTAGCAGATTGATGCAGCAGCGCGAGTAGTGATACTTCAACCTGAGGATGAGGGATCTTTCTCTAGGCAGCACTGAGGCTAAGGTAACTTACCATTGATCTGCCAACGGTTTGGTAGCTTTTGGTTTAGTTTATGGGCTCAAGTTTTCAGTTGCATTTTGCATGGATCTCTTTTAATGTTCCTGTATGTGTTTTGGACAGTGCGAGAATTAGAATACCACAATTTTATCTTTGTTCCCCATGGCTGAATTCAAAAATGAGAAAAATTCAATATCCCCATGACAGAATTCAATCACCAATCATCTTTGTTCCCCACGACTGAATTCAGGAATGAAAAATAAAAATAATTCAATAACCCCATGACAGAATTAAGTCACCACAATTTCATCTTTCTCATGACCGATTTCGGGAACGATTTTTCTGATGTCCCAAAACCAGTACAGCCAAAATGTTCCATCTTACATGCCAAAAAAGAACAGATGAAAAGAGTGTTTGGGTCTGTTTGCAGGGTGGTATGCTATTGTTGAAAGGTCTCGGCACCACTTATTTCACCTCTTATTTCCTCCAGATTCAAAGGATCCTCGAGCCAATTCAGATGGGAGGAAAAATCTGGAGAAAATAGAGGTAGAGAAAATTGTCTCCAGTGCAACTTCGTAGTCCAAATTGTTTTAACCGCAAGCCGTTTCAATGTGCCTTGAAAAGTTTCTCAACTCGTTTTCTCTGAAAGAATCTTCTTCATGCAGAAGATTAATTTCATACAATCGATGGTTTTTCTACTTGTTTTCTCCACATCCAAATGTGCCATAGGAGTTCATTTCAATTGCATCTAAGGTGAAGAAAATGGAGCAGAGAAAACTGTCCATCATTCAGGCATTTACCATGGGCGCAGTTTTTTCCGCCTCCATCTTTTCTCATCCAAACACTACTGGATAAAACAAGTGGAAAAAGAAAAACCGTGATGTGGTACAAAACTCGAAATATGTATAGTTTTCTCCACTTCATCTCCACCTTTTCTTGGGGTTCGTTTAAAAAAGTTGAGATAATTCATAGTTACCTGATTCGCAGTCTGGCCTATTCGAATTGGAATTCGCAGTTATTCGGCAGTTACTCAAATTCAAAAATCCGATTAGGTAGAGGTTTAATTAATTCGGTTTTCAATTCGCAGTTTGAGTTCGATGAATTCGCTAGGCTAATTTGATTTTATAATTTGATGTAGTTTGATATGATTCGTATGTCCATTCAATATATGCATAAATATTTTTTAAATATTAGATGCTTTAATAAATATATAAATAATGACATTTCACAAAAACTATGAGCAAATAAATGTTTAAAAACAATCCAAATCTTTTTTATTTCTATTATTAATCGATAAACATCAATCATTTAACTATCTGTATAAAATAAATTAAATCCTAAACTTCAAATAAAAATGATATAAAATGTCGAAACCAAAACATAAATACAAAGTAAGATAAAATAAGAATTCATCAGTTTAAGAATAGGAGTATGAAATAAAAGTCATGAAATAAAAGTCTTCATTTCCAATGCCTTTGCCCTTTGTCATGAGAAGATGACAAATTGCATCCATATGATGAAATACTTCTTTGTCTAATAGGGAGACATGATTGTAAAGAGGATTGGGTGATTGCAACATTTAAGGTACCAATTGGTCGGGACTCCACTCAACTCTCATTGCAATTTTGAAGTTGAGGCTCCTCATCATTCTCTAGTGCTTTCCACTTAAGGTCTTCTAAATGTGCACTTGAATCATCAATAACATCTGGCTCATGATCAATGTCCGGTTTTTTGAATGGTCCATCATTATATCCCTCCTTCATGCATGGTAAAAGGTGAAGATTTGAATGAATAAAGACAAGTTTATCTTGCATTAAGCCTATTTCTTTTAACATTATGGATAAATCAATATGTACTCCAACTCCTCTCTGTAGAGACGATGAGCTTACAGGTTGTGCAAGGACTTTAATAGCTATCTCTGCTAGCTCTGATGTCTCACATCCATATGTACACCACCATTTTACTAGTGAGATAATAATTACATCCACCTTGATTGCACTAAACCCAAAAATACCATCTTTAGAATGAAATATGACATATTGATCCCTCAATTTAGCCTTAGCTTCAGTATCCTATTCAAAAATAAATCACAACATATTGAATGTGTTAGGTACATATTAAAAATAAATTAAATGAATTATCTAACAAGAATTAAATTGAAGATACTTACCTTAGTCTTTCAAATGCTCCCGTTATGACCTCCTTATCTTTATTTGGGGGCTTTCTTTTCTCACCACAAGGTGCTAATTTAGCAAGATAGGATGAATTATAAATGCAAATCCAAGACAATGCAATGGGTTGTGCATCATTTTCCACCTTTTTATTACAATATTTTCCATCATCTCATAAAATCTTTTTAAAATCTTCTTAACCATCAAGACTATCTTTTATTTCACCAAGCATATTGTCCATTCCTTCGTATAGCTCCCCTATCAATGGTCCATCTTGATCACAAAATTTAATCATTTTGAAAATGGGTTCGGTAATTTTTACGATTTGCCTCTCACTTGTTGAAAAACTATCCTCATCATTGGTTACCCATCGCTTTATATTTTCTGCTGTTTCTTGCATATTTTTTATTGCTATATTTTGTCCATTCTATCCAGTTGTCAAGAACACCAGATTTAAGGGCCTATCTCACATCTAAGAGTCGTTTCATCATAACATATTATGATGCAAATCGAGTCTTTGTAACTTTTAGAAGTTCTAATCGAGAATGACTTCTAAATATTGTCAATGCATGTGTATGATTGATAATATATGTCACAATTGTCTTGCATATTTTATAAATTTCTTCATACAATGGCCAATGTTTTGACAAATCTTTAAAGATCAAATTAATTGTGTGACAGGCGCATGGGGACCAAGATATATGATTATAAACTTTTTCAACTTCCTTACCTGCCAACTTGCAATTGGCTGCGATTATTTGAACAATATTAGATGGACCTATCTCTTCAATTGCATCTATCAATAAGGATTTTATATAAGTGATGGACCCGGCTTTCGTCTTCTCCTTCTCCGGCGGAGGAGAAAAGCGGGTATCAACATTTTTTTGTACAGGTATGCCAGATTTTCTATTCTACTTGGAATTTGATGTGGTGATCCGGAGATTCACCTTCACAAGTAGAAAGGAAATTAATCTTTTTTCTAACTTTTCAAAATTCATAAATATTTAAGAAAAGAGACAAGTTTTTCTTTGAATGCCGTGGGAGGCGATTTTTTTGTTTATTTGCCGTGAAAGGCGGTTTTGCCGTAAAATGCGATTTTTGCAGTGAAAGGTGATTTTTGCCGTGGAAGGCGATTTACAAATCTCATCAATAATGAAAGACAAGAATTGTGATTTTTTGCCTCTTAAAAAAATGCATGATACAATAGAAAAGTAAGAAAAGGGATCTAACTTCTCAGGAGATTGTGGGGATTCGTTCAGATCGACGGTCACAAGTCATGTATGGACTTTGCCATCGTTCTTCAGATGAGAACACATGATGCTTTGATTCTTTTGGCTTGGCTCTAACCTCATATTTTTAGAGGATAAAGACCAAGGGGAGGTCTTATATCCAATAAAAAACCGAGTAAACGGGTTGAAATGCCATGTTTAGGCCATGTTGGATAGAAGTAGAGGAAGAGCTTTGCCTTGGGGGGGTGCCCTCCCAAGAGACTTCGATCACCTTGTTGTGTTTCTTACAGCAGAGTAGCAGAACTTCTTCAGAATTTCTCTCAGATTTTCCAAACTCTGGCCTTTTTGTTGTGGATGTGTGTATGTCTCTCTCTTTGGAATGACCCCCTTTTATAGGCTTTTGGTAGCCATTAGGTGATTTATGAGCATTGATGGCCATGGTGAGAGGATTGATGGCATTGATGCTCCATGGTGGGAGGAGTTACAAGTTTTTATTTCTTGATTTTGTAACTCCTTTTTCTTGGCTTGTGATTGGCCGATGGAGAATGATGGGCATTTAATCGCCTTTAATCTCCATGATGAGGGAGTTTAATGGCTTTAATGCCACGATTGCTTGGATTTGTAACTCCCATTTGCTTGATTCTGATTGGGCCGTTCAAAATAATGGGTTAATGACCGCATTAAGTTGTCATAAAACGGGTCAATTAACATTATTAAGTGGTCACCTGGGGATTTGAAGAGTCGCAGGCCATACCACATCTTTTGGAATTCTTCTTGTGACGATCGCGGATGGATCCACATGTTGTTTGATGTCGGATTGCGGTACAACTTCAGACATTGATTGATGCTAGTGGGCCAGTGACATCTGTCTTGTCGATTTCTTGATCGGTTGGGTCAGCCGGTTGGCGATCTTTGAGCGATCAATGGTGAGTCCATTCTCTTTACGGCAGATCCGAGATGTTGATGAAAATCAGTCGTTTTTAAGCATCAAGAATTGGATTTTCGGAAAATCACAGGGGCTGGAATTTCTGAAACGCGAAAAATATCGGAAAACAGGCCACTCGGCTGGAATCTGGCGACCTGGATTTCCAGGGTTGCCGGCAACCATGCACCCAGGGTTACCAGCGACCATGGGGTTTTGTCCCCTTTGGTCGCCTTTTTCTGGCCGTTTCTTGGTATTTCTCGTTCCTTTTTTCTCCTGTATTTTTCTTGAAAATTTTCCTCATTTATTGACTTGATTTTCCTGAAGAAAACTTGACGAGAAGCCACGCAAACTGGAGCACAAAGTTTCCTATTTTTTGGAAAAGCCGAAAACTTTGTAGCCGATTTTCCGTCGAGAGTTGGAATTAGGTCAAATAATGTCGGAATGACCTGAAATTTGAGGTGAAGCCTCCTGAGCAGTAGATAGGACAAACCATGGGATTTTATTTGAGTTTTGAAGCCGTTTAGGGTCCCGTCGCTGCTAGACTTGATTTTACCGAGAGGAAGATGTCGCGCTTTGATCTACGGTCAACCGGTGTCCAATTGTCTTGAAATTTGACAGGGAGTCTTGTTGACACCAAAAAAATCAATATGTCTCCTCAACATAAGAAGCCTCGTGAAGCTGCATCCTGCTAAAAATAGGCAAGGCTACTTCAAGCATCAGATTTTGTCAGAATCAGACAGAAACTGAAGGATCTTTCAAGGCAGCCAAAAGAGGGGTACACCTGAGGTTTCGGGCCATTCCGACATCGTTTGGTCCAACTTCACTGCTCCGATAGCTAAACAAGCGCTCCTGGTGGCGACATCATCGAAGACACCAAAACTTCGATCAGAGCCTACGGATGACTCTAGAATGTCTTTAAAGGGCTCCACGCCAAATTTCAAGTCAAACCGACAACGTTTGACCCTCCATCAATGCTCGAGCAGCAAAATCAAGCCTCCCGGCGGCAGGAACCACCGAAGCCATCACTCATCAAACAATGTACATGAGTGGCTTCAACATGCCTCCAAAGGGCTGCACATCAAATTTCAGGTCATTCCGATAATGTTTGACCAGGTTTCGATGCTCCGAGAGAAAATCAAGCCTACCGGCGGCGGAGCAACCCGGGACCATGACATCGAAAACGGAGCCCATGGAACGGCTCAAAATGACTCCAATAGGTTCCCTGTCAAATTTCAGGTCAATCGGACATCGTTTGACCACATATCAAAGCTCGGCATTTTCCCCGCAGCAAAATCAAGTGAAGCATCGATGGGACCCCAAATGGCTTCAAAACTCAAATAAAAGCCCATGGTTGGTCCTATCCATTGCTCAAGAAGCTTCACCTCAATTTTCAGGTCATTCTGACATCGTTTGACCTAGTTTCGACTCTTGACGAAAAATCGGCTACAAAGTCTTCAGCTTTCCCGAAAAATGGGAAACATTGTGCTCCGATTTCGCGCGGGTTCTCGTCAAGTTTTCTCCAAGAAAATGAAGTCAATAATTGAGGAAAAATGTCAAGAAGAATACAGAAGAGAAAAGGAACGAAAAAGACGCAAAATCGGCCGAAAATGAAGCTCGGCGACCAAAGGGCAAAAAACCCTAAGGTCGCCGGCGACCCTAGGTGCATGGTCGCCCGGCGACCCTGCAAATCCGGGTCGCTGGATTTTGCACCAAATCGACCGTTTTTTGATATTTTCGCGTTTTGGGTATTCCGGCCTCTGTGATTTTCGGAAAATCCAAATTTTGATGCTTGAAAACCACTGATCTTCGTCGACATCTCGGATCCGTCGTCAAAAGCACGAAATCATCACCGATCGCCTCAAGATTGCCAACCGGCTGACCAAGAAAGTGCACTTTCTGTCCGACCGATCGTGAAATTGATAAGACAGATGTCACCGGCCCACCAACGTCAATCAATGTTTGAAATTGCACTGCAATCCGACATCAAACAATGCGTGGATTCACCTGTGATGATCGCAAGAAGAATCTCAAAAGGCGCAGCGCGGCCCGCGACTCTTCACATGCCTTGGCAACCACTTAATGACGTTAATTGACCCGTTTATGACAACTTAATGTGGTCATTAACTCATTATTTTGGACGGCCCAATCAGATTCAAGCATTTGGGAGTTACAAATCCAAGCAATCATGGCATTAAACCCATGAAACTCCCATCATCATGAAGCATAAAGGTGATTAAATACCCACTACCTTCATCGGCCAATCACAAGCCTTGAAAAAGGAGTTACAAAATCAACTTGTAACTCCTCATCAATTCTTTCATCATGGCCATCAATGCCAATAAACACCTCATGGCTACCAAAAGCCTATAAAAGGAGGTCCATTCCAAGAAGAAAGCATGACGAAAATAGATCCCAAGTGCAAGCTCTGAAAATCCTGAAAATCCAAGAGAGAGACGAAGTCCTGCTACTTTGCTCCCGGAAGCACCACAAGGTGATCAACGTCCCTTGGGGGGCCACCCCCCCAAGGTCACCTCCTTCTCCAATAGGGCCTAAACGCTGCTTTTCAGCCCGTTTACTCGGTTTTTCATTGGATATAGGACCTCCTCTTGGTCCTTATCCTTTAAAAAACCGAGGTTAGGAGCCAAGCCAAAGAATCAAAGCATCGCATGTTCTCATTTGAAGGACGATGGCGAAGCCCATACATGACTTGCGACCGTCGATCTCAACGTGTCCCCACAATCTCCTGAGAAGTTAGATCCATTTTCTTACTTTTCTACTGTAGTTTGTATTTCCTAAAGAGACAAAAAGAAATCACAATTCTTGTCTTTCACATTTGATGAGTTTTGTAAAATCGCCTTTCACGGCAAAATCGCCTTTTACGGCAAACAAACAAAAACGCCTCCTACGACATTCTAAAAAAACAAACTTGTCTATTTTCTTAATATTAATGCAATTTGAAAAGTTAGAAAAAAGGATTGATTTCCTTTCCACTTGTGAAGGTGAATCTCCGATTATCACTATTCCAAATTCCAAGTAGAAAGTAAATCTGGCATACCCGTACAAAAATGTTGATGCTCGAGATTCTCCCTCCTCCGCCGAGACCCAGGTCAGTCCCCGGGTGCAGAAGGAGAGGACGGAAGGCTCCTTTCGGGTCCATCAAGTTGGCATACCCGGTGGGACACGTTGACTTGAGAATGTGATGCTTTGATTCCTTGGCTCCTTTCTAGTTGGTGGCCTATGTTACATCTTGCATCTAAAAAAAAACATGAGATGGGATTTCAATTGTTCTTTCTCACTTAAAAAAAAAAACAAATCTGATCTCTTTTTCTTAAAAACTCAACTTTGAGAAATTTTGCTCCTTCCCTCTTTGAACTTGATAGCTCACATAAATGTTCGCAGCTATCGTTCATATCGGGGATTGGGCCATCTTTTCTCTTTGATGAGTCCAATTGGGATTTCAAAAAAAAAAAAACACCTTTATTTCAAACTCTTTCAAAAAAAAAAAATAATCTCTCTTTCTCAAGATTCAACTTTGAGAAATTTTGATCCTTCTTTCTTTGAACTTGATAGCTGACATAAATGTTCGTAGCTATCGTTCATATCGGGGATTGGGCCATCTTTTCTCTTTGATGAGTCCAATTGGGATTTCTAAAAAAAAAAAAAATTTAGTTTTCTCTCTTTTGAATTCAAATTTGAGAAACCTTGGTTTCCTTCCCTTTCGGATTTAGCGCTCGCAGAAATGTTGAGCCTTTGTTCGGATTGGAACACCATTCGCTCTCTTTGATGAGTTCATTAAAAAACCTTTCAAAAAAAGAGTTAAAAAAAAACAAAAAAAAAACAAAAAAAAAACACTAAGGTTCCACCAGTTGCGTTCTTTGACCAAAGTGGATTTAAGAAAAGCCTTATCCAGAGTGTGGAGACAGTTAGACTGTTCAAGGTAAGGGTCCTCCAAACGGGTTCATTAAGTAATCCTACCCTTACCTGGGGGCTGATCTATCTACTAAGGTTTCATAGGATCGAATTGGAAATCTATGTGCACCTTTAAAAAAAAAATCCTCTAAAAAAAATCTTTAAAAAAAAAAAACTTCTTTCACTTTTGAATTCAGAGTTGAGAAATCTTGGTTCCCTCCCTTTTGGATTTAGCGCTTGCAGAAATGTTGAGCCTTTGTTTGAAACGGAACACCATTTGCTCTCTTCGATGAATTCAATCTTGACCTTTCAAAAAAACTTCCGTCACTTTTGAGTTAAGAGTTGAGAAATCTTGGTTCCCTCCCTTTCGGATTTAGCACTCGCAGAAATGTTGAGCCTTTGTTCGAAACGGAACACCATTTGCTCTCTTTGATGAATTCAATCTTGACATTTCAAAAAAAAAAACTTCCGTCACGTCTGGATTCACATCCGAGAAATTCTGGTTCCTTCCCTTCTGAATTTAGCGCTCGCAGAAATATTGAGCCTTTGTTCGGATTGGAATACCATTTGCTCTCCTTTATAAACCCAAATTTGACCTTTAAAAAAAAAATCCCATCTCGTGTCCTTTCCAAGGATGCGATTTGCAACATTTGTGCCTAGCGGTGCTAGTACGCCCTTTCGGGTCTACTGTATTCGCGACCGACACATTTGTATCTCCAACCTTATATCATTTTACCTCGAGTGAGCCTTGCTTCTCGGTAATTTGAATTAAGGTCTACAATTGCTTCTAGCAGTCATTGGTACGCTCACCCTGAGCCTACCATACTTGCAATTTAAGAACAATTGTATCCTCTATGGCTTTTTGCCTTCTTCATCGTCCTTGGGTCGGGCCATGTCCCCTCAAGTGATTTGAAAAGACAAAACCATAGTTGTTCCCCATTTATGATCACCATATTCTTGTGATTACTAATGGATTTGGTCTTGTTTCAGAAGTTTCCCAAAACTAACAATGGCAGCTTCATTGACTATCACTTTCGATGAGACCAAGTACTAACTTATGCTTCAAGACAAGCAAAACAAGCATAAGCGCCCTGCCAGTTGCCGAAGCGTCATCTCCCTCGACAACTCTCCAAACACTGGGTCAACTTTAACTCCCCGGACCATCGTCTTCGGATCGCTGGGACCATTCCCACTTCCCGCAGAAGACACTGTACCTGCCAAGAAGCAGAAAACCGCCCCACAACGTGTCACTAATATGGCACCAAGGGCGAACACAAAGAAGCTTGAAGCCCGTGGTGTTCCCACGAAGCCTCAACCCACAAGAAACCAGGTTTACCCCAAAACCGGGTCACCGAGATCTTCACCAAAGCAACGGAGGTCCCGAACATCTGCAAAGCCAGCATACCTGGCCCCTCTCAAGGAGAATCGGTTCTACCCTATCTCTTACATGAAATAGGAGAAATCTACCCTCCACCCAAAAAACGAACAAAATCATCATGAGCCGGCTTGCTCCTACAAGCCCAAAATCAAATCCTGCATCGTTAGGCCTATGCAAAAACATGCTGAAGCCTGCACTCCCGCGAGTCGACCCTTCATCTCAACAGGGGCCGAGCTCGCAAAATTCAAGTCTTCACTGTGACAGACAAATGATCGCATCCAGATCCTGTCCTTGCCCAGCTTCAAAGAAGACAAACTCGGCTGCTGCGCACGAGGGACTACATCCTTCGTCGCCAGAACCCAGCCAGAGCTGACTGAAGCTCAAATTGCTTGTCGTATGCGTCGCCGCACTGCATATCGACAAAAGAGACTTGAGAAACAAAAAACCCAGCGTTCTACTCTCCATGTCTCAAACAAATGGGTCGAAAAAGAAAGACCCGACCAATTCGTTGCTGTTCATATGGTTGGCAAAACCAGAAAACGCCAGAAGTCAGCAACCAAAATCAGTGTTAGACGTCCAGTGACTCGCAGCGTCTCTCGGACTCGGACACATCTGGAAGAATCTTCCACTCCTCCAAGCCGAGGACACCGGAGTAACCACTCCTCAAATTCTTCATCCAGAAGAATGAGCTCCAGCTCAGTCACCAGGACGATTTCTTTGTTCGAATCCCGAGGGATGAACGTCTTGGCTACAAGTTCTGAGCCGCCTCCACAACATGATGACGTAACCGCACGCATCCAACAGTTGGAGCAAGGACAACAGAGAATTGAGGCTCTGATGGAAAACCTTATTCTCACTTTACAGTGTCCACACCTAACAATGAAACCCATCCGAATCATGAAGATGGCGAGGGCAATGCAAAAAACAATGAGTCTCGCGCCCTTACTAGAAAGGATGTGGACGATATCCTCGCAAAAGCAAAAGAAGAAGATACATTGAAGGAACATGGGATCAAGCCACCCTACCCTCAATGGATGGACTCGGTTCCATTCCTTGCAAAATTCAAACAACCTACTCTCCAGACATATACTGGGAAAGGTTCAGCCAGACAGCATGTCATCCACTTCAAGATCGTGACGGGAGCCATTGCGGATCAAGATGCCCTCAAGATTCGCCTCTTTGCAAGTACCCTAAAAGGTACAGCCTTTGATTGGTACTCCACTCTGCCGGAGAACTCCATCCAGAATTGGACTATGCTAGAGACACGCTTCCTGACCCACTTCCAAGGTGAGGATCATCCTATTACTATGGCTCAACTCTGCAGCCTAAAACAGGGAGAGAGTGAGTCAACTTATGACTTCATTCACAAGTGGAAGGCAATGGCGTACAAATGCTCAGATGTGCTGCCACAAGTGTCGCTAGTTGACATCTGCTGTAACAATATGAGAGCAAAAATCCGCTCCATGATTATCAGCAACAAATCAAAGAACCTGGGGGAACTCCTTGAAGCTTCCATGGAAGCTGAAATGGTGATCAAAGACCTCAACAGTCAGAAATCATCAAAGAAAGAGCCGACTGCTGTTACAACCTCAAAACCAAAGAAAAAAGAGGTTCTTAATGTGCAGACTAAGTCAGCTCCTCAGATGCCAAAGAAACCTGAAAACAAAACTGCAGGTAAAAGACCTGAACTCTTTGATGCCTTCAAAGAATGTGTAGAAAAGAAATATCCGTTCGATGAAGATGTTGAAGAAATCTTTGAGGCTCTCCTAGCAAATGGCAAACTCATTTTGCCAGAGCCCAAAAGACCCTCAATGATCCCCGATACTGTCCATTCCATCAGATGATCTCACATCCTCTCAATCAATGCTTCGTTGTGAGAGAGAAGATCAATGAGATGTGGAAAAACGGAGTCATAACCTTTGATAAAAACTATGGCCCCGCCTCTGTCAACATGGTGTTATGTCAGCAAACTTCAAAGTCACCGAAGGAGAAAATCACTACTTCATTCAAGGTGATTAAAATGGCTCAAGCATCCCAAGAATTGGTTCTCTATCCAACATCAGATGGACAACCTATATGGGTGCATCCCGATCTCCTAGATGAAAATTGGGAGATCGTCAAAACAAAGCCGACAGCTCAGTAGTGAAGGCAAGCCAAGAGACAACTCCGCAAGCTCAAACAACAGCAAAAGTCTCAACCAAAACAAGAAGTCCTTGAAAAAGCAGAAACTTCTTCCACTGCTTCGCTTGGGACGATGGAAGAATCTCTTCCCAAAACCTCGAAGGCGGTAAGAAAATTCACTCTTGATGATTTCATGCCACCTCTATACAAAAATGAAAATGTGCAGGAGGCACATACTCCTGCAACTCGGTAGTTGGATTCCCTATGGATGGATACGAGTCCAGTGACACTGCCAGTGATATCGATGAGTGGGAAGAATCCCTTGAAACAGGATAATACCTCTCCGACGAGGAATGGATTCCCGAGTCTCATCTTATGCCAGTAATCTGGTACAACCCATTACAGCCACAAGGATCTTGGTCTAACTATGAAGAAGACCAGGACCCTGTTCAAGAAAACGCTGTCAATCAAGCACCAAACAATGCTCCGGTGGAACCCAACATTGGTGAACCACAAGGAGCAAATGACGAAGAAGATTTGGCTCCCATGCCTGATCTTGAAGAATATGCAAGAATCTTGCAACATCTTGCCATAGAGCAGGAACAGGATCGCATCAATGATCTTCGTCATGATCCAGAACTGGAATTCCCTGAAAATCAACGGGAACTTTCTCCCTTAACTCCTGAAAATGGAGAAAACAGTTGGATCGATGATCCTCTTACATCTGCGGATGAGTCCGATTCCCAATGGTCTACACTGGGGGCATCTCATGTCAGGATAACCTGCAATGCAATAGCTTTTGACGACAGTGCCTCTGAAGCTTCAGAAGACACGTACTCCCCAACCGGTAGCGTATCTTCCGGAGCTACATCCTCTCAGGTGACTTCCACTGAGATAACATCCTCTCAGCCCTCGTCTCCTGAAGCTGTGACATCAGAACTCATGCCTCTCCCGATTGATCATCTTGAAGAAACTTCTGCCAATGAAATCTTCTTCAATGAAAACTCAGTCAATTGGTCCTAGGTACCCGATCTCACAGGCGATGTCTGGGCTAATAAAGAAAAGTTGCCGGCTGCTGTTCAGGACTTGTTCCCTGAAATTGCTCCGTGCAACACAATTACTGAAGACACCAATGCTGTTACAGAGACGTCTTCAGCAAAGGATCAACCCCTTGATCCTGAGAGTGATCTTCCAAAAGAAGACCAGTCTCTAGAAGCTCTTGAAGTTAGTAGAGGTACCCGTTCTGGCCGGGATTACCACAAAAATTACAACTAACCTTCTTCTTCTTATGTAAATCCTTCGGGAAAGCAAGTTGTAAGCGCCCCAAGTGGCAATAATAATGAAAATGCAGGCCCGAAGGAGGCTTTCAAGTATGACTTGATTGAGCACTTCAAACACATACCTGCACGTCTGCACATCCTTGACTTATTACGAATATCTCCACAAACTCGTGATAGTCTCATTTCAGAAATACAAAGGTTGAATGCGGATGTCGACAAACATGCCCCACAAGTCCTACAAATTGAAATGGACTACAGGGTCAAAAAATCAAATACTCCCTCAAAGGGAGAAAAGAAGAAAACTGAGGGCTCAAGTAATGAATGCCTCTCGGTACAAAAAGCAGCAAGTGCAACAATTGCCTTCGATAAGGATGACCTCCTCCTAGGCGAAACAAACCACAACCGTCCCTTGTACTTTACGGGGTACGTCAAAGAAATGCCAGTACACAGAGTTTAGATCGATCCAGGTTCTGCACTCAACCTCATCTCTACTTCGGCACTCGAAGAGCTGGGCATCCCACCTAGTAAGCTGAGTCACACGTCCGTATCCATCTTCGGATATGACGGTAGCGCTCAAATGCCTATCGGCAAAATCAAGTTCAAACTGCAAATCGGTGATCTTATTTCTGAAGTCACTGTATATGCGATAAGGACCCCTTCATGCTACAATATACTCTTTGGACGCCCCTGGATAAATGACAATGGTGTCGTCCCTTCAACTCTACATCAGTGCATCAAGTTCGTTGGCAACGATGGCTTGATACATCGAGTGTTTGCAGACAAAAAGCCCTTCAAAGGCAGAGATGTCTATTTTGCAGATGCTCAAATGTATAAAGATGGAAAAGAAGAACAGGAGGAAAAAACAATTCACTTTGCCGACAGTCTCCAGAAAGATAAAGGCAAGGCTCCTCAGCAATCACCGGAGGTAAACAAGCCCTCCACCAAACTCGAAGTAAGCGGCCAAGCTCCCTTCGTCGTTTCCTTCAAATCTCCAAAGCCTTTGGTAATCACTACCAAAGCAAAGAAGACAAAACAAAAGGCTGGGGGCAAATTCACTGTCCCCTTTGTGTCTATTATGCATGACACAAACTCAGAGTCAGAGCCAGAAGATGACACAGCACGAGATCAGCCCCCTCTCAATCCATTGGAGACAGTTGCTGACATAGAAGACCCTACATCGGCTTCCTTTGTTATTCCGGCAACTTCGCCAAAAGAAAAAGCAATCTCCTTCCATAGATCAGGAGCATCTTCACTGAACTCTTTGCTTGAACCTTTCCAAAACAAAGGTATGCCTTAGCTATCCCTGTATAGTCCAATGGCACAAGCTATCATGAAGAAAATGGGCTACGACGCTCAAAATCTGACTGGTTTGGGAGGTGGCCGTGGTATTCTCACACCATTGGAACCCACCCTGACCAAAAGTCAACCAGAAGATTGGAAAATCCACCTTCACAAAGGCAAGTCTTCATATGGGTTGGGCTATGATCCTACCGCTCCTATGAGACAGTTGACACCATGGCTGCAAAGTCGCTTTACCGAACAAGCCTCAACATCTCATGAAGACATTAATATCCCTGGATATCTCTTTGAGGAGTCACTCGTCAAGGACTCAAAAAGCTCCTCCAATTGGTATGATTTCTCTGATAATAAAGAGGAATTGCCCGATGATACAGACGAGCGGTTTTCTGACTTAGAAGAACCATCGTCTCCAAAAGAAGTACCTTACTTCAACCCAATTCCAGCAAATGATTGGGACCATCTCATTGCAAGCCTTGAGAAGGATACTGATCAAGAAGATTCATGGACAGAAATAGAGCCCTAGTCTGAAAATGCCTCTGGCACTCCAGAAGGTCTTGTTGAGTTGGAAGCCTCCGAAAACATTATGGAGGAACCACTTTCAAACCTTCCGACGGAAGACCCTGTTCAAAAGAATGACTTGGGAACACCTGATAACCCACGTCCTGTATTCATAAGCAAGAATATAAAGGATGATGAGTTACCCGAGTATATCTCTTTTCTTCGTGAGTTCGTTGATTGCTTTGCATGGTCTTATGCTGAAATGCCTGGCCTAGATCCCAAAGTAGCAGTCCACAAGCTCAACTTGCAAAAAGAAATCAAGCCTGTCAAACAAGGCCAAAGAAGATTCCGTCCCGACGTGATGGAAAAAATTGAACAAGAAGTTCAGAAACTCAAAAACGTTGGCTTCATCCGCGAGGAACAACATCCTGAATGGTTAGCCAACATTGTCCCTGTGATAAAGAAAAATGGGCAGATAAGGGTCTGTATCGACTACAGAGACCTGAATAATGCATGTCCTAAAGATGAATTCCCGCTCCCCATACCAGAGGTGATGATTGACAACACCTATGGGTTCGAGCGAATGACATTCATGGATGGATTCTCTGGCTACAATCAGTTAAAGATGCATCCTGAAAATGAAAGGCATACATCATTTCAGACACCATTGGGCGTGTATTGCTACACTGTCATGCCATTTGGTCTGAAAAATGCAGGTGCAACCTATCAGAGGGCGATGATGAAAGTATTCCAAGATATGCAACACAAGACGGTCGAATGCTATGTTGACGACCTCGCCAACAAAAGCAGAAGAAAAGAAGACCATCTCGATGATCTTCGAGAAGTCTTCCTCCGTCTTCGCAAACACAAATTGCGGATGAATTCACTAAAATGCTTCTTCGGTGTCTCATTGGGTAAGTTTCTCGAATTCATAGTACGGAAAGCTGGAATAGAACTTGACCCTACCAAAGTCAAGGCTATCCTGGAAATGCCATCTCCCAGAACCCTAAGAGAATCAAAAAGGGCTTCAAGGAAGGCTGGCCTACATTCGGCGGTTTATCTCCAATCTATCAGGGAAATGTCGTCCATTCTCTCGCCTGATGAAGAAAGGCGTCGACTTTGTCTTGGATGCTGAATGTCAAAATGCATTTCAAGACATAAAAGCATACCTCACCAAACCTCCAGTGCTGGCTGCCCCCATAGCTGGAAAACCATTCATCTTGTACACAAGAGCTCTCGACCACTCTTTGGGTGCTTTGCTGGCACAAGAAAACGACGACGGAAAAGAAGCCGCTCTATATTGCCTTAGCCGCATGATGGTAGGTGCAGAGCATCGCTACTCCCCAGTCAAAAAAGAATGCCTTGCAGTAATATTCGCTGTACAAAAGCTGCGTCACTATCTGCTGTCGAACACAGTCTACCTGATTTCGAGGATCAACCTCCTAAAGGTCCTCGTCACAAAAGCAGGTTCTCTCAATGCCCGACTGGCAAAATGGTCCATCCGTGTATCACAGTTTGATATTAGGTATGTACCACAAAAAGCAATCAAAGGACAAGCTCTAGCAGACTTCCTCGTAGAGCATCCATTGCCTAAAGATTCTCCACTCAGGGATGATCTCCCAGACGAATTTGTCTACAATGTGCAAACTTCCTTATCAGATGCCTCCTGGGACATGTACTTTGACGGTGCAACTAGGATAAATGAAAAAGGAAAGCAAATATCGGGAATCGGCATCCTCTTTGTCAGCCCCGACAAATACATGATTCCACACGCCTTCTCGCTATTGGAACCATGTTCAAACAATGTAGCTGAGTACCAAGCCCTGATTGTAGGATTGGAACTCGCCCTCGAATCCGGCATCACCATGCTAGAAGCTTTTGGAGACTCTCAACTGGTCGTCAACCAGATGAATTAGAAATATGAAGTCAGGAAGCCTGATCTGCTACCTTACTACAATAAGGCGCAGTCGCTTCGACAAAAATTCAACATCTGCCATATCACCGACATCCTCAGAGGTGAAAACATCCGTGCAGATGCCCTGGCTGGACTCGCCGCATCCATGGCAATCCAGTGTGTCAAAGAAGGATTCTCCCTCCTCTCAACACACACCAAGCAGTTGCTGAATGCCACCAAGTGGTTGGAAGTCGGATGTCCATCCTCAAACCTCCGATCGGCGACTGAAGAGATCCGTTCATTGATTACATCATGTTCGGAATCCTACCTGAAGATCCAAAAGAGCGGGTAAGCATCCAAAGACGAACCCCGAACTTTCATTTGGATATACCTTCAAAAGCACTTTACAGAAAATCCTTCAACGGAGTACTCCTACGCTGATTGTCACAACAAGAGGCTGAGGAAACTCTCAAAGAAGTACATGCTGGTCTTTGTGGAGCCCATCAGACTGGCCCTAAGCTCTACAACCAGATAAAAAGGCTAGGTTATTATTGGCCTACCATGGTAGCTGATTCAATGCAATTTGCCAAGCGCTGCCAAAAATGCCAGATTCACGGAGATTATGTCCACATGCCTCCAGAATGGCTACATCCAACAGCAATCTCATGGCCTTTTGAAGCCTGGGGTATGGACATCATAGGTCCTATTTCTCCCCCATCAAGCAAAGGTCATCGCTTCATCTTCGCCGCTACGGATTATTTCTCCATGTGGTCAGAAGCATTTGCGCTCAGCGAAATGAAGACCTCATCAGTCCTTCAGTTCTTGCGCACCAACATTATTTGTCGCTTCGGCATACCTAAAAGATTCGTCCATGATAACGGACCACAATTCCGGGATCACAGATTCTACAGGTTTTGTGACAAGTACAAAATCCAAAGTTGTCCTTCGACTCCATATAATCCAGCAGCGAATGGACTAGCAGAAGCCTTCAACAAGACACTCTGCAAAATTCTCAAGAAAATAGTCTCCAGTCACAAAAGAGACTGGGGCGACAAACTACCAGACGCCTTGTGGGCCTATCGAACCACCATTCGAGGACCAACCCATAGCACACCATTCTCTTTGGTCTATGGATGCGAAGCTGTTGTCCCTTTGGAAGTACAAATTCCTTCCTTAAGGGTATCTTTGCAGAATGACATGACGCAAGAAAAAAATGTCAAATTGAGACTCCAAGAGCTGGATAATCTTGATGAAAGACGACTTGAAGCTCTACAAAGCATTGAGTTGTACCAAGCACGCATGGCAGGATCTTTCGACAAGAAGGTCAGGCAACGCGCCTACAAAAAGGGTGACTTGGTTCTTGCAGTAAAAAGACCCATAGTCTTTGCCCACAAATCCAAAGGCAAATTTGAACCAAAATGGGAGGGACCCTTCGTCATCGACAAAGTCTTCTCCAACGGTGCATACGCTCTTTTAAACATGGAAGGAGACAGATGTATGCTATCCATCAACGGCAAGTTCTTGAAGCGGTACTACCCTTGAAGACTTCCTCAAACGGGTCAGAGCGATATCTACGCGGCCAAAGCCTATTTCCAAGGTACTTGCTCGTCAAACCCACCCCTTTTGAAATTTTCATCTTTATGTTGAAGTTTCCAAAAAAAAAACTTTCAAACAATGCTTACTTTCATCGTTTCATTGTTAAAAAAAAAAAAATCAATCAAAATCCAAAAATCCAAGTTTAGGAGCCCCTTCTCAGACTTGACCAAAATTTACGATCCTTGAACCCAAAATTCATGGTTTGAAACATAAAATAGGACTCAGGAATTTTCACCCTAGTTTGCCTTGGCTCTTACAAACAAAATGGTTTTAAGCCAAAATTTATGACCCTCGTGTCTCTGAACAAAAAAAAGGGTTTTTTTTTTAAAAAAACCGCGAGGAAGCGACACTTAGTCGATACTCGCAAAACCCAAAAATCGCAAGGAAGAGAATCCCATTCGATACTTGCAAAATTTCAAAAATCGTGGAGAAGCAACATACCAGTTGATATCCACAACTCAAATTTCAAAAATCATGGAGAAGCAACATACCAGTTGATATCCACAACCCAAATTTCAAAAATCATGGAGACGCAATATTCCAATTGCTATCCACAAACCAAATTTCAAATGGTTCGAGAAAACCTCAAATTTCAAAAATCGCGGGGAAACGACACCAAGTCAGTACCCGCAAAACCAAAAGTTTTGGGAAAAGCAGGGAAGCGACGCTTAGTCGATATTTTCACCCCAATTCGCAAGGAAGCGACATTCCATCGATACTTGCAAAACCCAGCCCGCGAGGAAGTGACATTCCATCAATACTCGTAAACCGAATGAGTAAGGAAGCGACATTCCATCGATACTTGCAAGACCATTCAGCGGGGAGGCGACATTTAGTCGATATCTACATTTTGAAAACCTAAATTCGGCTATAAACGCCAAAATTCGGCTATAAACGCAAAAACCCAGCTATAAACGCCAAAACTCGGCTATAAACGCCAAAATTCGGCTATAAACGCCAAAATCGGCTTTCACGCCACTAAAAAAAACTTGGTTTTCAAAAAACGGCTATAAACGCCAAAACTCGGCTATAAACGCCAAATCCGGCTATAAACGCCAAAAATCGGCTATAAACGCCAAAATCGGCTTTCATGCCATTCAAAAACTTTGGCTGTCACGCCACAAACAAAATTTGGCTCCCATGCCACAAAATGAAATTCAGCTTCTATGCCATTCCAAAATTCGGCTTTCATGCCATCCAAAAAAAACTTTGGCTCTCATGCCACAAACAAATTTGGCTCTCATGCCACAAACAAATTTTGCTCCCATGCCACAGACAAAATTTGGTTTTCATGCCATCCAAAATTTTGGTTTTCAAACCATAAAAAAACAGGCTTTTTCGCCACAAAATTGGCTTTCATGCCCGAAACAACCCTTTGACAAAAGATTTTCACAAAATGACAACCTTTTGATCAAATTCTTAAACAAACATTCCCGCCAACTTTTGCTCAAATTTGTTTTCATCAAAAACTGATTTAAGTGAAAAGAATGAGATACAAAAAATATAGTGCCAAAACTGTTTATACATGGAGGTACCAAAAAAAAAAAAAAAAGAAGGAAAAAGAGCTTGTTACAACTCAGGAGCTCAATCCTACATGCTCTTCAACCAAAGGTTCAACTCCTCAAGCAGACCCTTGGCCTTAACTTCCAAAGTTTTTACGCCACGCTCGTTCAAAATGTCCCCATAAAACGCGGCCGAATGCCGTGACCCATCTGCAGCACGAGAAAGTTCTTCCCAGAGGACCTGCCACTGCTCATGCTCCTGAGTCTTCCTCCGGACATTACCTTCAGCTTCCTCAACCTGGCGAATGAGAGTCCCTTCCTTATCACAAGCCTCCACAATGACGGTCCATTTGGCAGCAGCTTCTTCCTCCAAAAGATCAAGACGCTGTCTAACCTCGACGACCTTCTTATCAAGGCGGTACAAGTCTTGCTTCAGCCCCATGATGGATAACTCGGTAACGTTCTTCTCCCAAACGATCTGCCTCCGAGTCTTCGTGACCTCAGTCAGCTCAGCTTTGACTTTGCTGGAAGGTTTTATGAACATCTCATCAAAGAAGTCACCATCTGGGAAACTCTTAGTCTCAGTCCATTTGTTCCCCAAGGTGATGATCTCCTCAATAAAATCCTTGGCGCTTGCGATGTCCAGACCGACTTCTTTGCTATCAGCAAGGATGTCCTGCACATGCTTGATCATGCCAAAACCAGCTTCCAAATGACCTGAAGAAAGAGTCTCAACCCATGAGCTCAAGACATTCTTCAACACCTTCCTTGCATGCTGAAGGTGCGGTGCAGATGAGGATTCGCCATGCTCTGGTGCCCGACTGCCCACATCATGCTCCATTGGAAGAGTAATCAATAAACTCTTTCCAACGGAAGAAGCTGACTCATTGAAAGAAGAAGAAGCCCCTACTTCTGCATCGGCCGTAGGTATCCCCTGCTCCGGCTCCAAGGAAGACGGAGGAACCCCTCCTGCTGCTTCACAATCTGTCAAGAAAAAAAAAAGAGAAAAAGGTATGAATATAATCTTGTCAAAAATATATCAAGATTATTATTTCAAAAATACCTGCTTCGACAACCGGCGGAGTACTCTCTGCCTCTCTGAGCTCATCCGAAGCATCGTCAAAGGTTGCGTCCATGGATGGCTCGAAATCGTCAGAATCCTCTGGCAAGTTAAGAAAACAAAAGCTACATATTAGCAAATGACCAGCACAAACAAAAAAAAAAAAGAGAAAAAACGAAAGCAATCATACCAGGTGAAGGTTCTGGAACCACTCCAGAGTCCCTGGGCTCTCCCTCAGATGCCACAACTGGATCTGTCATCGCCTCATCGGCAGGAACCTCAGGCATCACCAGGTCATCGTCCTCTGCTAAAAAAAAAAAAGGGCAGCGGATCAAAACAAAATCTTTCACAAGAAAAAAAAAGGGGGAAGAAACAAAGGAAAGAAAGAGGATCATACCAGCTGTCCCCTCTTCTCTGCTTCTCTTCTCCGGAGGCTCGTCAGCATCCTCGGACACCTCCTCAATAATGGTGAGAGGAACTTCAAGATCAGAAGGACTATCGTGCCGTCTCATGTTACGGCGTTGTCCTCTCCTCCTCTTGCCTCGGCGGGTCAATCTGCTCGATGGTCCTGCCCCACTATCAACATCAGGCCTCTCACTAGAGTCCTCACTGGATGGTTTACTCTTCTCAGTAGACTCCATGGAAGCCTTCGTATGCTTTGCCTGTATCATAGCATCGATCTCGGCCTCCTCCTCTTCCAGCTGTCTCAAGACCTCACCAGGAATCCCTTGTGCAGCTCCTGATCTGATGACGTCCTGCTCATTGAGAAAGCCTATCTTATGCTTCTCTCCAGAAAGGAAGGCCAAAACTTCCCATCTGCGGACACCATCTGATTTGCTAAGACCCTTCCCAGGAGACTGCTTGACATCAAGCTCTTTCTTGGAAAGCTCCCGGTACACTGAAAAGCTCTCTACGAACCACTTCGTGAAGCCAGCAGTCCGGAAAGTGGGCAGCTCAGGATAGGAAATCATGGCGGTAGTGTCCTCGGTGCTATAAAAAGCCCATGCATTTCTCCCATCCTACAGACCTCCAAAACGCTTCACCATGCTCGAAGGCTCTCCAACAACGCCTTGAGAGAAGCCAAGCTGCAATGCAAAATGCGAAGGGACATACGGTTGGATATCGACGAAAAGATGTCTGCGGTACACCATCATACCAACCTGTATGTTGAAGAGCCATCTCTTCTCCGCGTCTATCAAAGCATAGTGTCTTCCCGACCCTGCCTTGGTCGAATCACAGGAGACACCAAAGTCAAAAGCCTTTTTCCGCAAACCCGGAGAAAGTTTCACCGAAGACTGCCCAATCTCGACGTCCCTAAATCGTCGGATCCTCAAAAGGGCAGATAAAAGTGATTCGGGAACGGCTGTCCCTCTACCCAAACGAATCATAAAGGGATCTTCGTCCTGTACAACTCCCAAATGATGGAAGCTAGGACAGCGGTATACATACCACGAATAGAAGATGTGGGCAGAAAATACCCTGTTCATGGGAAGCCCAAGCCGAACCAGGGAAGCAGCAGCATGCAGTTCGGTACACAAATAGGAGTAAAAAGCAGGTACCAAAGCCAGCTGCTCTCCAAACGCCATCTGACAAGCCGGAAAAATACAGTGAGGCCTGATGTGCGTCCTATCTCCTCTAGCGAAAACAGCCTCACCCAACCAATAAGTGAGGTAAACAGCGAGATCTCTCCGCAACGCAATGTCGGAACAAATGGCATCTGTGCTTGCAAAGAGCTTCTTCAAATCTTCTCGCACGGCGGCGGTCTTCTTCAAACTTGATGCTTTACCCCTAGCATCTTGGGCCATGCCATCAGAAGAATCCCCGCTGTCAAAAAAGTTGGAGCTGCAACTTCTCCAACTGCTGCATCTAACTTTCGAGCCCTCCTTCTCCTTAAAAAAATCATAGTAGGCGACGAGCTGAAAGTATACAAGCCTGAATTCCTCAGACTACTCCTCAAGGACGCTGTCAATAGGCATAAACTCCTCATAGAGCTTGCCGAGGATAGGCAACCCGGTGATGGCGCTTAGCTCCTTCAAAGAAAAACGAATCTCACCATTCGTCACAATGAAGGTATTGGTTTGTGGAAGGAATGACTCCAGCATGGCCATGAAAGCCTCATCGGAGAAAACGACGGTTTGCTGAAAAGCGCGAACCGCATAAAAAATCTTGGCCTCCCCAAGAACGGCCTCACCAATCCTCAGGGTGTGATCAGTCCATGATTCCCAGCTCGAGTCAGCGCTGAAACGGCCACGAAGTCGAAAAGGCTTCACCCAATTGCTGCCGTCGCCTCGAAAAACACCAAGGCCCACCGGTCTCAAATCAACCGATGGATGATCAGAACCTTGGTATCCACTGGCTGGCATCAACGCGTCCATATGGACAGGTGGCTTCTCTGCAAAACCGGAAGGGCCGCCAACAAAAATCCCGGTCTTGATCACACTGGTCCTCTTCACCCAGCTCGGAGGATCTTCCCTCTTAGGGCACGTGGGAGAAAGGCTCAGGATCGAGATGGTCCGATCAAAAGACGACTGGGTAGAAATAGTTCTCTCCTCACCATCTGTTGTGTAAGAGAACTGAAAACATCTCTTTTTGTATGTCAAGTCGTCGGGGACTGCATCACCAAAGAAGAAGGTAGGCTTGAGCACAACGCTCTGATCGTCTGTAACCCAAGGACGGCTGCTTACCATGATCTTATAGAATTCCTCATCTTTGAGAGCGATCAATCACTGTCTCATCTCATCACGATTGAGGGAATCACAGTCTTCCAAGTTCTTCTCAACAAACTGGACCTTCTCCCAAGCCTGCTGAACGGCAGCATTGGAAGATCTAGCAGACCGACGAGGTGCGTCAGTAACAGGACCTTTACCCTTGTTCGTTCTAGAAGAACTACCTGCAAAAGATGGAAGAGAAAAGATCAATCAACATCAAAATGACAAAATTCTGCTACAAAAATCCTACCAAAATTTTGACATGGTTCCGGGGCAATTCCAAAGAAAAGGAAAGTACTCTGAAAAAGACAGGAAGCCTGAAAATGAGCTCAACATCGCTGCGAGCTCATAGTCAGTGGAGAATTCTCAAAGAAGGCTCGAACTCAACATCACTGCGAGAACAAGCCAATCTCATCAAACTTCCGCAAAATCTGGAAAAGACCTCAACATTGCTGCGAGCTTCAGAATCCAAAAATTGCAAACTTCCTCAAAATCCAGCAAGACCAAGAAAGAGCTCAACATCGCTGCGAGCTCAAAATCCCAATACTTGCAAAAGATTTTCAGGTATGCATCATCATACTTCCAAATCCATTTACAAAAATCATGCATCAAAAGATATCATCATGCATTAGATGCTAGGAAAACCTTGACCAAAGTTTGACCAATTCCAACCCAATTTGGTCAAAACCTATCAAACTTTGTCCAAGTCAAAAATCATGTTGCCTTGACCTAGAAACCCTAGCCTTCTATCTTGATGCATCGAAAAAAAAAAATGCATACATATTGAAATTGCATAGCCTCATTATCATGGTGAGCAAACAAGGAAAAAGAAAAAGAAAAAAAAATTTTTGGCCCACAGGCCGTGGCCCACTGCCACGTGGCAGTATGGCCAGGTCTGTACGGACCTGTCTGTACAGCCTAAAAAAAAAAAAAAAAAAACAAACAGCAAAAAAAAAAAAAAAAAGAAGAGAAAAACGCTGAAAAAAAAAATTAGCGTGAAAAAAAAAGAAAGAAAAAAAAGTTCACGGAAAAAAAAAGAGAAAACCGTGAGAAAAAGAAAAAAAAAAGAAAAGAAAGTTCACGGAAAAAAAAAAGAGAAAACCGTGAGAAAAAGAAAGAAAAAAGAAAAAAACAGAAAAGAGAAGCACGAAAAAAAAAAGAGAAAGAAAAGAAAAACGTGCTTAAAGAAAAAAAAAAGAAAGAAGAAAGAAAGAAAAGAAAAAGAAGAAGAGAAGAAAAAAATGAAGAAGCTATTTTCTACAGTAGATATTCTTGTGGAGGAAGAAAACTTACTTGAAGCCATTGATGGAGAAGAAGAAAAGCTTGGAGATCCTTGAAGAAGAAAAGGCACTTCTAATCTTGGAGAGCACTCTTGAAGATTTCTTGCAAAAAGAAAGCAATGAAGCAAAAGCAGCAACCCTTTTGCTTTTATAGAAGGGAGCAAGCCAAAAGAGGAAACGAGGATAAAAGAAAGGAGGTAAGTGCTAAAATTTAGTTACTTTCCCAAAAGAGAGATATTTTGAGAAAACCTTTCCAGAAATGGAGGAAATTTGAGAAATTCTCTCAAAGTAAGGATATTTTTAGATATTCTCTACACAAAAGAGATATTTTTAGATATTCTCTACAAATATGACACCATATGAGATCTAGGCCATCTCCAAAGCCTAAGGTCCCATGGGTTAGCCCATATAAGCCAGGTTTGACCACCTAGGCACTAAAAGTGGCTTTTAGTCAAAACATTCCTCTTACCAAGAGCAAAAAAAAAAAAAAAAAAAAAAAAGGAAAAGAGCAAAAAAAAAAAAAAAAAATTCCCATGCCTCTTTTGAGTTGATGGGACCATTCAAAAAAAAAAAAAATAGAAAAGAAAGTCTCATGAGTTTCCAAAATCCAAACCATCTAACCTCATGAACCAAATTGAGCCAAAATCTTGAAATTGAAATTTCACAAAACCAAATTCCGGTCCCCTAGCTCGCCACATACAGCTTGTTAGGTCACAAGACCAAAACAAAAATCAAAATCCAAACCAAACCCAAAACCAAAAACCCCAAATCTGACCCCCCAACCTGCCACATACAGCTTGTTGGGTCACAAGGTCAAAATCAAAAATCAAACCCTGACCCCCAAACTTGCCACATACAGCTTGTTAGGTCACAAGGTCAAAAACCGAAATCCAAATACCCCATGTCATTTTCAAAACTTTGCCTTGAGATGGTGTGTGATCCCTCTCACTACCATAAAATTCCCCCGGAAACTCAGAATGCTATTAAAAAAAAAAAATTGCTCAAGACTCTTGGTCAAGTTGGAATCTCTCCTCCAAGTTTCTCTTCGAGGCACATCGACTCCAAAAAGCTACTCGTCGTTGTACCTTGAGGGGGCATTTGTTGACACCAAAAAAGTTAATATGTCTCCTCAACATAAGAAGCCTCGTGAAGCTGCATCCTGCTAAAAATAGGCAAGGCTACTTCAAGCATCAGATTTTGTCAGAATCAGACAGAAATTGAAGGATCCTTCAAGGCAGCCAAAAGAGGGGTACACCTGAGGTTTCGGGCCATTCCGACATCGTTTGGTCCAACTTCACTGCTCCGATAGCTAAACAAGCGCTCCCGGCGGCGACATCATCGAAGACACCAAAACTTTGATCAGAGCCTACGGATGACTCCAGAATGTCTTCAAAGGGCTCCACGCCAAATTTCAAGTCAAACCGACAACGTTTGACCCTCCATCAATGCTCGAGCAGCAAAATCAAGCCTCCCGGCGGCAGGAACCACCGAAGCCATCACTTATCAAACAAAGTACATGAGTGGCTTCAACATGCCTCCAAAGGGCTGCACGTCAAATTTCAGGTCATTCCGATAACGTTTGACCAGGTTTCGATGCTCCGAGAGAAAATCAAGCCTACCGGCGGCGGAGCAACCCGGGACCATGACATCGAAAACGGAGCCCATGGAACGTCTCAAAATGACTCCAATAGGCTCCCTGTCAAATTTCAGGTCAATCGGACATCGTTTGACCACATATCAAAGCTCGGCATTTTCCCCGCGGCAAAATCAAGTGAAGCATCGATGGGACCCCAAACGGCTTCAAAACTCAAATAAAAGCCCATGGTTGGTCCTATCCACTCCTCAAAAAGCTTCACCTCAATTTTGAGGTCATTCCGACATCGTTTGACCAAATTTTGACTCTTGACGAAAAATCGGCTACAAAGTCTTCGGCTTTCTCGAAAAATGGGAAACTTTGTGCTCCGATTTCGCGCGGGTTCTCGTCAAGTTTTCTCCAAGAAAATGAAGTCAATAATTGAGGAAAAATATCAAGAAAAATACAGAAGGAAAAAGGAATGAAAAAGACGCAAAATCGGCCGAAAACGAAGCTCGGCGACGAAAGGGCAAAAAACCCTAACGTCGCCGGCGACCCTGCAAATCCGGTCGCCGGATTTTGCACCAAATCGACCGTTTTTCGATATTTTCGCGTTTCGGGTGTTCCGGCCTCTGTGATTTTCGGAAAATCCAAATTTTGATGCTTGAAAACCACTGATCTTCGTCGACATCGCGGATCCGGTGTCACAAGCACGAAATCATCACCGATCGCCTCAAGATCGCCAACCGACTGACCAAGAAAGTGCACTTTCTGTCCGACTGATCGTGAAATCGACAAGACAGATGTCACCGGCCCACCAACGTCAATCAATGTCTGAAATTGCACTGCAATCCGACATCAAACAATGCGTAGATCCACCTGTGATGATCGCAAGAAGAATCTCAAAAGGCGCAGCGCGGCCCGCGACTCTTCACATGCCTTGGCAACCACTTAATGACGTTAATTGACCCGTTTATGACAACTTAATGCGGTCATTAACTCATTATTTTGGACGGCCCAATCAGATTCAAGCATTTGGGAGTTACAAATCCAAGCAATCATGGCATTAAACCCATGAAACTCCCATCATCATGAAGCATAAAGGTGATTAAATGCCCACTACCTTCATCGGCCAATCACAAGCCTTGAAAAAGGAGTTACAAAATCAACTTGTAACTCCTCATGAATTCTTTCATCATGGCCATCAATGCCAATAAACACCTCATGGCTACCAAAAGCCTATAAAAGGACGTCCATTCCAAGAAGAAAGCATGATGAAAATAGATCCCAAGTGCAAGCTTTGAAAATCCAGAAAATCCAAGAGAGAGACGAAGTCCTGCTACTTTGCTCCCGGAAGCACCACAAGGTGATCAACGTCCCTTGGGGGGCCACCCCCCCAAGGTCACCTCCTTCTCCAACATGGCCTAAACGCGGCTTTTCAGCCCGTTTACTCAGTTTTTCATTGGATATAGGACCTCCTCTTGGTCCTTATCCTTTAAAAAACCGAGGTTAGGAGCCAAGCCAAAGAATCAAAGCATGACATGTTCTCATTTGAAGGACGATTGCGAAGCCCATACATGACTTGCGACCGTCGATCTCAACGTGTCCCCACAATCTCCTGAGAAGTTAGATCCCTTTTCTTACTTTTCTATTGTAGTTTGTATTTCCTAAAGAGACAAAAAGAAATCACAATTCTTGTCTTTCACATTTGATGAGTTTTGTAAAATCGCCTTTCACGGCAAAATCGCCTTTTACGGCAAACAAACAAAAACGCCTCCTACGACATTCTTAAAAAACAAACTTGTCTCTTTTCTTAATATTAATGCAATTTGAAAAGTTAGAAAAAAAGGATTGATTTCCTTTCCACTTGTAAAGGTGAATCTCCGGATTATCACTATTCCAAATTCCAAGTAGAAAGTAAATCTGGCATACCCGTACAAAAATGTTGATGCCCGAGATTTTCCCTTCTCCGCCGAGACCCAGGTCAGCCCTCGGGGTGCGGAAAGAGAGGACGGGAGATTCCTTTCAGGTCCATCAAGTCTATTGGAGTCATTTTGAGACGATCCATTAGCTCTGATTTGGATGTCATGGTCTTGGGGTGCTCTGCCGCAGGGAGGCTTGATTTTGTTTCGGAGCATCGAAGTCTGGTCAAACGTTGTCGGAATGACTTGAAATTCGACGTGTAGCCCTTTGGGAGCATGTTGAAGCCACCCATGTGCTCTGTTTGATGAGTGATGGCCTCAGTCGTTTTCACTGCCGAGTTGCTTGATTTTGCTGCTCATGGGTTGATGGAGGGTCAAACATTGTCGGTTTGACTTAAAATTTGATAAGGAGCCCTTTAGAGGTATTTTGGAACCATCCGTAAGCTCTGATCGAAGTTTTGATGTCTTTAACACTGTCGCCGCCGGGAGCGCCCGTTTAGCTGTAGGAAGAGTGAAGTTAGGCCAAATGATGTCAGAATGACCCGAAACTTCATTTTACCCCTCTTTTGGTTGTTTTAAAGGATCTTGCAGTTTTTGTTTTATTCTGACAAGATCTGATGTTTGAAGTAGCATTGCCTATTTCTAGTAGGATGCAGCTTCATGTGGCTTCTTGATATTGAGGAGGCAAAGTGACCTTTTTGGTGTCAACAAATGCCCCATCGCGGTACAGCTACAAGGAGCCTTTAGAGTCGATGTACCTCAAAGAGAAACTTAAAGGAGAGCTTCTGACTTAACCAAGAGTCTTGAGCATTTTTTTTAATAGCCTTTTGAGTTTCTGGGGGAATTTTATGGTAGTGAGAGGGACCACATACCATCTCATGGCAAAGTTTTGAAAATGATGTTAGTGCCACATTTTTGTGAGCACTGTGTTTGTGTTGTCAATATCGTGCCAATATGTCCAAGAAGATCTTGTTTCTCAAAGTGCCTCAAGGAAGATAAAATTCAAAGGGTTTATCAAGCTTTTGGATGGACCGGGTTCATCAAAGAATGTCTCCACATGTGTTTGCCAACCCAATCAGGTATTTTAGACCCAGACCAGTCTGTAGAACCCTTGGAAAAATTATGTTTTTACTCAGCTAAAACTATCTGGTAAAACAGAGGGTTCGGTGACCTTTCGGTCACCTGGTGGCTAGCCCCTTTGCAAAAAGCGGCTAACCGCTAGGTAACCGAAACCCTGCGGTTACATTTCTAGAAAGCTATATCTCCTGTCATGGAGTTTGGCTAGCTCAGCGGTCACCTCACGGCTAACCGAAGAGAGACATAGCGGCTAACCGCAAGCAACCGAAAATCTCACGGTTAGTTTTCCCGAGAGCTATTTTTTCTGACCTTCTCTCGGTCACCTCAGCGGTCACCTCACGGCTAACCGCCAAGAGACATAGCGGCTAACCGCAAGAAACCGAAAATCTCACGGTTAGTTTTCCTTAGAGCTATTTGTTTTTGACCTTCTCTCAGTCACCTCAGCGGTCACCTCACGGCTAGCCGCCAAGGCCACCGACGGCTAACCTTGAGCTGACCGAATTAGAAATTATATCCGTTGTCTCAGGGAATTTGAAAAGGGGCTAGCCGCCATGTTAAGAGGCTAACTGCCAAATCTAGCCGTTGGATTTTTTCTATAAAATTGAAGCGTGTTTTGCTTTGCAAGCTAAGGACTTTAGAGAAGACCTTTCCTTGCTACTTTCTTCCCATCTAATATAGGCTCTCAAATCCTCTTCCAAACACTCATGTGTTAGATTTAGGAAAATCCAAAAGTTTCACTAGCTCCAAGATGAGTGTGTTGTGAGGAAGAGCATCTTCTAGGATATCTTATTCTATGAGAACCTTATCTATGAAATCTTAGAAGACCAATCCTCTGAAACCCTGGTTGTGCAACACGTTGGAAGCATCATTCTCAACACCAAGAGGTCATCAAGAGGTGAAAGCTTTGAGTACGGTTAGAGCTCCTCAGAATACTTCAATCATCATCAAAGGCAAGTGTTCACCCTTCTTCAAACTTCTACAATATGTTTATAATGTGGTGGTTGTTTAGATCTATGTGACTAAATTACTCTACAATTATGTGAGGATGAGTAGATTTGTGTGATTGAACCTCTGTAACAAAATTGCGGTAGAATCAGAACTCATGTAGTTTGATTCCTCTTAGTGGAACCGAGGGTCTGTGTGACCCTTGAGAGTGGATTAGGTCTATGTGACTGAACCACTATAAATCTCTTGTGTCTATTTCTCTATTGCATGATCTGCATTTTCCGCGTAAGTTATACTCTTATTTGTGTTTGTCTTGTTCTTTGTTCTAGTTGGATTAAAATCAGGCTTAGAAAATTAAAATTGGCAATTGAATACCATTAGTTCTATTCACCCCCCCCCCCCCCCCCCCCTCTAGGACTTAGTCATTGGCCCTAGCTTGCACTTTCAGTTTGTATCATAGAGAGGTTACTCCCCAAAGGCTTAATAACCTGGAGTAGATCTTATTCTTGTTACTAGTGCTAATGTCTAACCTAGAAGGTAGTGCAGTAAATAGACTTCCATTGTTTGATGGTACAAACTATGCCTTTTGGAAAGCCCGAATGACTGTTTTCATCAAATCCCTTGGTGGACCTGTATGGGATGCTGTAGAGGACGGATGGACTCCTCCTACAACCACAGCTACAGATGGCACTGTTCAGCCTCTTGCAAAGGCCAGATGGTCAGCTAATCAAAAAGCATTGAGAGATTGTGATGCAAAGGCATTGAATGCCATAACCTGTGCCATGACTGTTGAGGAATACAAAAAGATTATGACATGTGCCACAACAAAACAATCTTTGGATCTTTTAGAAACAAATTATGAAGGAACAACCATTGTTAAAAGAGCCAAGCTTCAAATGTTGACTTCTCAATTCGAATCTCTAAGAATAAGGGAAGATGAAGTGTTCGATGAGTTCCGAACAAAGTTAATGGTCATTGTAAATGAAATGTGGTCACTTGGTGAACAAATTCCGGAAGGCAAAGTATGTAGCAAAATCTTGAGGTCTCTACTCGAAAGATTTCACCTCAAAGTGACTTCTATAGAAGAATATAATGACCCAGAAACTATGAAAGTAGAAGAATTATCTAGTAATATTAGAACTTTTGAGATGAAATTGAATAATTCTTCTAATAAATCCAAAGATAAGAAATCAATTGCATTAAAAAACTTCTCAACCATCCCCTTCTAAAGAAGAATCAGATAATGAGAAAGAAAGTGATAATGAAGATGTTGCCTTACTTGTTAAGAGATTTCTAAAACATTTTAAGAAGAAGAATTGAAATTTTAAATCTTTTGATAAAGGTAAAAACAAAGTCAGCTTTTCCTCTAAGAGTCAATACAGAAAGGTGAAATGCTATAACTATCAAAAGTATGGACATATATCATCTGAGTGTGAAATGGAAAGAAAGAAAAAGACACTAGTGGCAACATGGGATGATGACTCATCTGAATCTAAATCAGAATCAGATGAATCACACCAAGATGAGACAGGAAATTACAACATTTTGATGGCCAGAAATGTCTTTGATCCATCGGTTGAGATGAATGGAAGTTCTGAAATATCTGATATTGATAAATCTGAAAATGAATCTGAATCTGAAGAGGACAATCCAGATAATGATAATAATGAAGAAGATCTTCAAGAAAACTATGATCGACTCTATGCTGAGAGCTACAGACTAATTAGAACTATGAGCAAACAAGGAGTCAAGATCAAAGTTTTAAAAGACAATGATGAAAATAATATATTAACAAATGATCTTCATGAAATTAATTCTAAATTTCAAATTGCTAGTGATTACATAAGAAAGCTTACGAGAGAAAAGGATGAGACCGAGAATCTAAAAGAATTAATCTCTCGATTGAAGAATGAAGTCACACAATTAAAGTGGTGCAAGGAAAAGTATGAGTATTCTTTTACTCATGGAGAAGAAAAGTTTGAAAGATTATTTGGGATGGGTAAGCATAAAAGAGACAAAACTGGACTTGGATACAACAAAGAAGCAAAACATAATCCCAATGTCTCTACTAAGTTTATAAAAGGAGAAGCTTCCTCAAGTAATCTAAACATTTCTAAAGTTATATGTCACATATGAGTGTAAAATGAAACAAATCAAAAGACAATCCTATAGAAATGAACAAACTAAAACATGTTATCATAAAAATCTCACAGTTCCACAAAAATTAAATGAACTAATGAAACAAATTGACCGACTAAGAATTCAATTCAATAATCATGCTAAAAGGAATTCTAAGAAAACTTTTCATCAACATGATTCTAATAAATCAAAGTCTCAAAGGTACATGTGGGTACCCAAAAGCCTGTTAGTTCACACAGCCCTTAAAGCTGGAGACCAATCCTTGTGGTATCTGGATAGTGGATGTTCTAGACACATGACTGGAGATAAAACACTCTTTTCAAAATTAATTGATTATGATGGTGGAATTGTTACTTTTGGTGATGGTAATGTAGCTAAAGTTGTTGGAAAGGGTACTCTGAACGTTCCAAACATGCTTCTATTAGAAGATGTTTTATGTGTTGATGACTTGAAACATAACTTACTTAGTGTGCTGCCTAAAAATTACGGACTTGGTTTAAATGGTAATGGGGCTTATAAAGGTGCTGTTTAGCTGATCGGGAACGTCGCCGATGGCCTGAAACCTGAAAGGGAGAAGAAACAGAGGTCAAGGCCCCGGGCTGCTACCACCCAAAGGCACTTCGATGCCTGAGTTAGTGCAGTCACTGAACTAGGGTGAAGTGGGGAAGAAAGCAAGATAGCACAGTGTGGTCTGTATTGCGTACCCGTTCACGGCTTACCATGCAAGTATATATCTAGAAGAGAGTGGAAGATTCCATAGTGGAGATAGGTGATAATACTTGTCCCATCAGCCCATACCTAGGACCCTTAGTGGGGGTAGGTGAGGGTACTGTCCCATCGGATCTCTCCTCAAATCCCTCACATAAATGTGGACGTGATCAACTGATAGGAAAGAGCCCTTTTCGATGGCCGGCGGCCACCCTGTCCGTCAGGGCTCCTTGCAATGTGGCTGTCCCATCTCATAATGGGGATTAGACGCCTAGTGTTCACCTCAGTCAAGAGACCGAACTGGAGAAGGTACTGAGGTCGGCCAGGCCTGAGGTCGGACACGGATGTCAAGACACACGAGGCTGAGTTTGAAAGGGTGTGGCCGGTAGTTTTAACGAGACCAATCCCATCTCGGTGCCAGCTGGCACGCTGCCGTGCTGGACAGATGAAGTCGAGGTCTTTTCCTAATTGGTACTGTTACCGGAGTCAGGAGTAAACCTCGATTTCGGTGAAAACACTCCACACAATTGCCCCCCAGCTCCGGACCTCGAGGGTTTCATAACCCTTTGGGGTTGGGAGCTAAGTAGAACGGGAGCTTCCTGAAACCAAACCTGTAGCCTTTCGAGAAGCGTGAGGTGTCGTTTTGCTTTCCGAGGCGTATTGATGGCGCGCAGCTGTTTGGAGGCGGTTTAATGGCCTGTTCGAATCATTATGAAGGCAGTGTGGTGGTGCCACGTGTCACGCCCCTGATGGTTGTGAAGTCATATTGAGGAGACGAGTGGCGTGCCCGAGGCAGCTTCTGTACACGCGTCTTCCTGGATACGAAGAGATCTTCATCGCTGTATAAAAGACCTCGTCCTCGAAGGAAGATTACTTTTACTGAAACTGCTCTTCTGCGCCTGCGTCTCTGCCTGAGAAACCTTGTCGCCTGAGAAGTCCCGTCCGTTCAGATTATTCTGAAACCCAAGTCTCTGTTCATCTCCCCGCCTGTTCAAGCCTCACTTCCTAGTGAGTTTCTTTCTGCTCTTCTTCTATCATTTTTTTTCTGGGGTTTTCCTTTCTCTGGGTTGTACCTCCTGTCCCTTTTCTTCTCCGTCACCGTCCATTTTTCCATCCAAGTTGGGGGACAGGGGTGTCTTTAGGCATTGGATAGATACTGATCTCGCCCTGGCTGAGTTGAGAAGGAAGCATGAGATACCGGAGAGCGTCCAAATCAGGGCGGATGACCCTGAAGATGCGCTCCGACCCCGGATATTTTGGGATAGATGGATGCCATTTCCCCTAGTGTCCATCATAGAGGCGGGGTGAGGTTCCCTGTCCATCCACTCCTGAGGGCCTGCCTCAGGAGGTGGAACTTCACCCTATGTCAGCTCATGCTCAACGGCTTCAAGGTTATCTTGGGTATAGCCGAGCTGAACAGAGTATTGGGGATTGACATCGAAGATATATACGATCTCTGCAAGTCCCTGAAGGAGGACGCATATTACCTTCGAGCTTGGTCGAAGGAGATCCCACTGATCATCGACCTCGAAGACTCTAGCTGATACGCCGGAGACGATCGCCTGTATGTCTCCGGGAATTGGGAATTTGGCCCCGAGGAGACCAGGACAGATCGCATTCCTCGCCGGCTCGGAGAACCACCGAGTAAAACATCTACTCCCGTTCCTTTTTAGCAATGTATTTTCAAGTTATGCCGAACTGACACATTGTTTGGTATGCAGGCTATAAGGAGGGAAGGCGACAAGCAAAGAGCTCTGGGTGGAGGCGAAACGTCGCTTGGCAAAAGAGAATGCACAGCTACCGAGGCCACCATAACCGAGCGGCTTGGTCTCTTCTTGGGTACGAGCCCATCTACCGCTCTTTCTCTCGAAGGAGGCACGAGAACTTGAGGGGGGAGAGGGTGCTGACTTTGGCCAAGGCCGAGCAGCAACTGGCACCAGTCGCGGGGCCTCAAGCGTCAACCGAGGCCGGACTCTCTCAGGTCGGCAACGAGGAGATCCGCTAGACCGACCTTGAGGCCGACTCCGGAAAAGAAACCCACTCGGAGGGCGAACCCGAGGAGGCTAGGCAAGGGCCCATTAACCTTCAGTTTTCCAGTTCGGACGAAGAGACTGAGATGGGGCGACGCCGTCCGAATCTCCAGAACCTTGACGCTGTTGTCTTCGGGTGCTCTCCTACCCCCCCCTCGGGAGCCGTCATCCCACTCAGTCCGGTAGAGGCCGGGACCTCCACCCCCATCCAGCCTGCTACCTCGGCGACCGGGGAGCGTTCAACCGGGTCTAACCGGGATGAGATTCGGGTAGGGAAAAGGCCTAGGATCGCCGATCCAGCCATGGGTGAAGCCGACCTGTCCTCTCAACCCCCGCCATCCCTCGGCCCAGTCCCTTGGAGGCCAAGCTTCTAATTGGAAGATGGCCAACCATTGTTGGTGGACGGCCGGGTGAGCGATGACACTTCGGTCGTCAGCGCCCTCGCGCACGCCTGTGCTCTGCAAGAAGATATGGCAGAGTACTGGAAGCTGAGCGGTGTGGACCTGTCAGTGGCTCAGATGGGCGATGCATTCAGGGTAAGTCTTCCTCTTCTTTCTCAGCTTGTGATCTTAATTCTTTGACCTGTGATTCTAACACTTGCCTTCGCAGATCCTGCAAAGGAGCCTGGTGCTGGCAGAGAAGACCCATCAGAATGCTGCCTGGGCTGAGAGGGTGGAGAAGAGGAAGGCAGCCTTCGAGGCGGAGCTCGGCGAGGCGAAGAAGGCGTTGGCCGAGCAGGAGATGGTCGTCACGGGCCTCAGGTTCGAGCTCGGAAAGGTCAGAGCAGAAGTGGAAGATTAGACGAAGAAGGTGGCCGAGCTCGAGAAGAGGCGTGAGGACCTCGAGAAGAGGCCGGAGGAGGTGGAGGCTGAACTCCGGGCTGAGGCTGACCGGGCATATGACGAAGGGGTGGAGGCAGCCTCTGAGCTGTATGTTGCCCAGGTCTGTGAGGTCACTTAAAAGGCCTAGAGATTGCGGTGGATGAACACATTGAAGGCAGCAGGGGTCCCCGAGGACCATCCTGCTTATGCAGAGATCCCTAGTTCCCTCCTCCCCAGCCTGCGCCGAACCAACCTCCGGAGGCCCCTGCTGGAGACGCTAAGGCCAATGCCACTGAGGGAGATGCCGAAAAGGCTGCTGGTGACCCCGCTGCTTAAAAAAATTTGATTTGTTGATGTATTTCTTTTTATTTCTGTACTTTAGTGAGGAACACTTGTATCTTTCTTTTTTGTTTTTGAATGTAAAGACTGTAATCATTTTCCTATGAATGAAATTGTCTTTTGCTCCAAATTCGTGCAATGTGTGATGAATATTTTCCTCTCTTCCTGTTCTTCTGTGTTTGGCTTTGTGACCAAGATTAAGTAACAGGAATTAAGGAAGGAATTAAGGCAGTAGTTGAGCTCGGCTCTATAGCTGAACTTAACAATATGCTAGGTTCGTTGACCGTAGCGGAATTTGGTAACCAGGACTTGTGGCTGGTCTAATGACCGAGCCAAAGTAGTTGATCTTGGTAACTAAACTGAGTGACTAGTCCTGCGACCGCGTCGAAAGAGCTAGTTCTGTAACCGAGCTGGAGATGGCTAGTCCTGTGACCACGCCGAAAGAGCTGGTTCTATAACCGAGCTAGAGATGGCTAGTCGTGTGACCGCGCCGTATGCAAGCTAGTCTTGCGACCGAGCTGTCTGCATGTGTCGAGTTCCATAACTTGGCCAGATTTGAAAGTAAAAAACATTCTTTAAAAAGAATCAATTTTATTGCCTTTCAAAATCTGAGTACATGTTAAAAGTAGTACTTTTTGAGGTACGTGGCATTCCATAGACGTGGTAGCTTTCTACCCTCCATGTCCTCAAGTCTGTATGCAGACTGCCCAGCTGCGGAAGTAACTTTGAATGGCCCATGCCAGTTCGGTGCAAGCTTTCTTTCGCTAGGACTTTTGTTTGCTGGGAGTGTTTTCTTTAAGAATAGTTCTCCAGGTGAGAACTTCCTTTCTTTGACCTTTTGATTGTATCATCTGGCCAGTTGTTGCTGGTAGGAAGCGAGGCGGATGGCTGCTGCATCCCTTCGTTCCTCAGCCAGGTCAAGCTCTATGGCGAGGTCCACATCGTTCTGGCCTCGATTGAACAGTTCCGACCTTAGGGTCGGGAGACCGACCTCAAGTGGAATTACAGCTTCCATCCTGTAGGTCAGGGAGAAAGGCGTAGCCGAGGTCGAGCGCCTTGGGGTAGTTCTGTATCCCCAAAGGACACTCGGGAGTTCCTCTACCCATCTCCCTTTGGCTCGGTCCAGTCTCTTCTTGAGTCCGTCGAGCACTACCTTTTTAGAGATTTCAGCCTGCTCGTTGCTCTAGGGGTACGCTGGAGTGGAGTAGTAGTTCCTGATGCCAAGCTCTTGGCAGAAGTTCTTGAAGAAGTTGGAGTCAAACTGAGTCCCGTTGTCCGAGATCAAGGCTTTAGGCACTCCAAATCTTGTCACGATGTTCTTCCATACGAAGTTTTTAGTATCCTTCTCAGTGATGGAGGACAATGCTTCAGCTTCTATCCACTTGGTGAAGTAGTCAGTAGCTACTATTAGCCATCTCTTATTCCCGAGAGCTCAGTGGAGCGGTCCCACCAGGTCCAGTCCCCATTGGGCGAAAGGCCACGGACTGAAAAGAGGACTTAGGTCATGTGCTGGTTGATGGAGAGAGTGAGAGAACTTATGGCACTTCTCACATTTCCTGGCATAGACTTGTGCATCTTTCTGCATGTAGGGCCACCAATAACCTTGGCTGATGGCTCGGTAAGCTAGTGATCGACCTCCAATGTGACTGCCGCAGATCCCTTCATGTATTTCATAAAGGAAGTCCTTGACTTTGCTTGGGTGAACGCACTGGAGGTAGGGGCCATTGTAGGACTTTTTATAGAGCTTGCCATCTGGAGAGACCCAAAACCGAGCTGCTTTCAGCCTGATTTTGTGGGCTTGATATTTGTCCTCGGGGAGCTGGTCGTCCTTGAGGTAGGAAATGAATTCGTCCATCCAGCTCAGACCGAGGTCAGCACACAGGATCTGCCGAGGTGGGTGGAGCTCTATACTTGGTCTGTCCAGTGCTTCCAGTTCGACAATCCTTTTCGTTCCTGCCTCAGCAACAGAGGCTAGGTTAGCGAGTGCGTCGGCGTGAGAGTTGGAATCTCTGCTGATTTGCCTGACTTCAGCTTTTTGGAACTGAGAGATGAGTTGCTTGGCGTGGGCTAGGTAGGCCGGCATCCTATTATCACGGGCTTGGTAGTCTCCATTCAGTGCGCTCGTCGCCAGCTGTGAATCACTGATGACCACCAGTTGCCGTGCCCCCAGAATTTTTGCACTGCCCAGCCCTGTGATCAATGCTTCGTAATCAGCTTTGTTGTTTGATGCTTTGAAGTCCAAAGTCAGGGCTTGCTCAATGATAAGGCCCTCAGGAGATTGGAGGACTATGCCTGCGCTAGCCCTCTTGGAGGTTGAGGATCTATCGACGAAGACCTTCCAAGATGAGTCGAGGAATTGTCTCCAGGACTGCTCCTGTTCTGTCTCGGTCTCGATGGTTGCCGCTACCTCCTTACCCCCCAGTTCAGTATCGAGTTGGCTCGGTGCCGAATTAGGAGAGGTGAACTCCACAATGAAGTCAGCCAGCACTTGGGCTTTAATTGCCGTTCTGGGCTGATATCGGATATCATACTGTCCCAGTTCGACAGTCCATTTGGACACCCTCCCAGAGAAGTCTGCCTTTCTGAAGAGAGACTTGAGTGGGTGCTCTGTTACGACCACTATGGATTATGTCTGGAAGTAGTGGCAGAGCTTGCGGGAGGCACTGACGAGCGCAAGTGCAAGCTTATCCAATGGTAGGTATTTTGCCTCGGCATCCAGCAGAATTTTGCTCGCGTAGTAGATAGGCTTTTGCTGCCTGTCTTTTTCTCTGACGAGCACCGAGCTCACTGCATGGTCCGAAATTGCCAGATACAAGTACAAGACCTTGCCCTGCGTCGGGGTGGACAGCAGGGGAGGTGAAGAGAGGTATCCTTTGAGCTCCTGAAGGGCACGTTCGCACTCCGGAGTCTATTGGAACCTCGAGCTCTTTTCAAGAGTTGAAAGAAGGGACGACATTTATCCGAAGCTCTACTAATAAATCGGTTTAATGCTGCTGCCATCCCTGTAAGCTTCTGGATTTGTTTTGCCGTGGTCGGACTTTGGATGGCCTGGATTACCGAGATCTGCTCGGGATTGGCCTCTATTCCGTGTCTGGTGACCAGGCTCCCCAGGAACTTGCCCGAGCCGATGCCAAATGCGCATTTGGAGGCGTTCAGCTTGAGCTTGTATTGTTTGAGGACGACGAAGGTTTGATGTAGGTCAGTCAAGTGGTCGTGTGACCTTTTAGACTTGATGACCATGTCGTCAATGTGGATTTTTTTCGTCTTGGAGAGCTGGGCCTGGGACATCTTGGTTACCAGCCTCTGGTAAGTGGCACCGGCGTTTTTTAACCCAAAGGGCATCACTTTGTAACAGTAGATGCCTCTGGGTGTTATGAACACGGCCTGTTCCTCGTCAGGCCCATGCATCGGAATCTGATGGTAACCTCGGTAAGCATCGAGGAAACTCATCCTATCGAGCCCGACTGTGGCATCGATCAGCTAGTCTATCTTTGGAAGGGGAAAACTGTCTTTGGGACAGGCTTTGTTGAGGTCGGTGAAATCCACGCAGACCATCCAGCTTCCATTCTTTTTCTTCACCACTACTGTGTTGGCTAACCATATAGGGTAGTGGACCTCCCTGATGGCTTCTGCCTCCAACAGCCTTTTGACCTCTTCGGTCACCACCTCTGCTTGCTGGATCCCGATTCTGCAAGTCTTTTGGACTACAGGTTTGTGCCCGGGATCCACATTCAGCCTGTGGCTCATGACCTCCGGGTCAACGCCGGGCATTTCATATGGGGTCTAAGCGAAGACCTCCCTGTTTTGTAACAGGAAGTCAAGTAGCTCGGTTCTCTCACTGTCCGCAAGCTGACTTCCGAGCAGGAAGTACCTTTCTAGATCGTTAGGGTCGATCCTGATCTCGGTGAGGTCCTCTACACTCTTTTGCTTGGGAGCCCGGCCAACAGCTTCTTGCTCGGCCATGTGGATTCGCTGCGGCTCCGCTTCACCGGGAACTACGACCGTGAGGCACTCTTTGGCCATCTGCTGGTCGCCGCGGACTACAATCACTTCGAAGCTACCATCTCCGCTCTACAACGGGAACTTAAGCCTCTGGTGATGGGTGGAGGGAACGACTTCCATGTTATGCAGCCAGGTCCTTCCCATGATGGCATTGTATGGGGATGGTGCATCTACCACTAGAAAGTCTGCTGTCGTGGAGGCTCCTCCCACCTCGACTTTAAGGGAGATCTTCCCTTTGGGATACACAGACTTGGAGCTGAAACCCACCAATGGGGTGTGGGCTTCCTGCAGGTCCTCCTTTCTCAGACCCATTTTCTTAAAGCAGTCGAAATAGAGGATTTCTGAGGAGCTCCCGGGGTCCACTAAGATCCTCTTAACATTGAAGTTCTGCAACCTCAGTGTTAGGAGAAGGGGATCATTGTGGGGTAGCTGGACCCCGTCCAAGTCTTCGTCCGAGAACCAAATATTTGGTCTCTCTGTGCGCACCTTCTTTGCCGAGGGACCGAGCTCAGCCGTCATCACTTGTGTGCCGTGCTGGGCCCTCCTAGCTTCAGTGAGAGCCCGGCCGCTTCCCTTAGGAGCGGGGGCTAGATGGATGACGTTGATGGTCCCCATCGGCTCATCACTGTCCCGTTCATCGGGCTAGTGTTGTTGAGCATGGTTCACTCTACCCTCCTCTTTGACGTGGTCCTTCAGATGCCCTTCCTTCACGAGCCTTTCGAGGTGTGCCTTGAAGGCGTGGCAGTCCTCGGTTCTATGCCCATTCTGCTTATGGTTGCCACAGAATTTGCCCCGATCTCGAGAGGAGTCATCGCCTTTCATGGGCTGGGGCCATTTGAAGAAGGGTTGTGTTTGGATCTTGCCGAGGAGCTTGTAAATAGGCTCTTTGAAGATGGTATTGATGGCCTTGTAAGAGGCACCACTTGACTTCGGCTTCGCGCTGCCTCCCGAGGTGGGAGCAGGATGCGCCGCCAAGCTAGATGGTTTTCTGTTTTGGTCCGCCTCTTTCTTGGCCGACTTCTTATCCTTCTTGGAGGGTCGGCCCTCATGCTAGAAGTTATGACTCTCCCGAGCTCGGACCTCGTCTTCTTCTTGCTCAACGAACTGATTCACCTAGGCCATCAGTGCTTTCACCGAGACCACGGGGAGCCGCACCAAGTCCCTCCGGAGCTCGTTCCTGGCAACAGAGCGTGTTGGACGGACTTGATGGCGACTTCGTTGTTAGCTCCTTCGATCTGACTGTAAATGGTCCAGAACCTCTTGGCGAACTGAGTGGTATTTTCGGCTGGCCTCATTCTGATAGCCATCAGGTCGGAGTCTGTCTTCTGGATGACCAGATGCGCTTGGAACTTCTCGATGAAGGAGTTTCAGAGCTGCTGCCAGCTCGAAATCGATCCCTCGGAGAGTGCGCAGAACCACCGAAGTGGGAGGTCACCCAAACTGGAGGAGAAAACCTTGCAGTCCAAGTTTGCATCACCGCCCCACACCGTCATCCTCTGGGTGAAGTGGCAGAGGTGCGCCTCAGGGTCCGAGGTCCCGTCATAAAGATTGAACCTCGGGATGCTGAACTTATCGGGGAGGGCGTGATCTCTGATCTCCCGAGTGAATGGAGAATTACCATGGTTGTCACTGTCTCTAGTAGCCAATCGAACTCGGGTGAGGCCGGCAAACTCTATATTTTGTTGCATGGCCAGCTTGATTTGCTGATTGATCCAATCAGCCATGTCGGGGTCGGCCCCCTGCCTTCTCTGGCGCTGCTGCTGGTCAGCGCTGGTGTGAGTGCTACTCGAGCCTTCTTCGTGTGCTCGGTCACGCCTCTTATTGTTTATGATTTCTCTCAAGTCTGGCAGAGCTTTAGGGACCTTCCGGGTTCGCTGCTGTGCGGGAGGCACGAGTGAATTCCCGACCGGAGCTTTCTCCTTCCCTTCGAGCTGCCGCCGGAGCTGGAGGATCTGGGCTCTCTGCTCCTCAATAATGAGGTTTTGAACCCTGATCGCCTCGGCGTGTGGCTCGTCGTCCTCTTCCAGGACCATATCATCATCGCCCTCGTCGTCGAGGTGCACGTGGTCCTCCATGTGGCCCTGTTGACGAGGCTGGTGTGGATCAGACAGCGCTGGAGCTTTGCCCAGTTGGGACTGTCCCCGAGGAGGAACTTCCTTATGAGGTAGTTCCGTGAAGACAATGTCCAGACATGGATGCTGTACCAGAGAGGTAGTTGGCCTAACCCGTTCCAACACGGGTCCGTGACGAGGGGATGCTGTTGCACCTCTCGACGACGAATGCGTCTGGGTGACAGGCGATCCCACACTTCTCATCCTAGGTTCTCCGCCAACCCTCCTCTGTGGAGGGTCAGGCGGTGCTTGCCTCGTCGCTCCTGCCTGGTTCGTCACCAGTGGAGGCGGCATGAGAGGCAGAAACGTCTTTAGCGATATGGACTTGGATGGTCCGGCAACGCCTTTTCCCTTCCTAGTCTTTGGAGGCATGGCTTTCAAGATGAAACTATGGTTTTTTCAAATAGTCCCCACAGACGACGCCAAATTGTGCATGCCTAAAAATTACGGACTTGGTTTAAACGGTAATGGGGGTTATAAAGGTGCTGTTTAGCTGATCGGGAACATCGCCGATGGCCTGAAACCTGAAAGGGAGAAGAAACAGAGGTCAGGGCCTCGGGCTGCTGCCAGCCAAAGGCACTCCGACGCCTGAGTTAGTGCAGTCACTGAACTAGGGTGAAGTGGGGAAGAAAGCAAGATAGCACAGTGTGGTCTGTATTGCGTACCCGTTCATGGCTTACCATGCAAGTATATATATATAGAAGAGAGTGGAAGATTCCATAGTGGAGATAGGTGATAATACTTGTTCCATCAGCCCATACCTAGGACTCTTAGTGGGGGTACGTGAGGGTACTGTCCCATCGGATCTCTCCTCAAATCCCTCACATAAATGTGGATGTGATCAGCTATAGGAAAGAGCCCTTATCGATGGCCGACGGCCGCCCTGTCTGTCAGGGCTCCCTGCAATGTGGCTGTCCCATCTCATAATGGGGATTAGACGCCCAGTGTTCACCTCGGTCAAGAGACCGAACTAGAGAAGGCACTGAGGTTGGCCAGGCCTGAGGTCGGACACGGATGTCAAGACGCACGAGGTTGAGTTCGAAAGGGTGTGGTCGGTACTTTTACCGAGACCAATCCTATCTTGGTGCCAGCTGGCACGCTGCCGCGCTGGACAGATGAAGTCGAGGTCTTTTCCTGATTGGTACTGTTACCGGAGTCTGGAGTAAACCTCGGTTTCGGTGAAAACACTCCACACACTTAGCATTTCGCAAATATGTGATAAAGATCATGCTGTCATATTTACCAGTCATGGTTGTGAGATCTCCAAAAATGGAAAGGTCATTCTAAAAGGTTTTAGAAATCAAGAAAACTGCTATGTTGTTGGTGACCACAAAGAATCATTCAGCTCATCCTGTTACATTGCTCATCTTGGTGAAGCCCAACTGTGGTGACTTGGACATGTGAACCATGGAGACTTATCTAAGTTGAATAAGTATGTAAAGGGTCTTCCAAAAATCAGCAGGAAGTCAAAAAACTGTTTGTGGAGAGTGCCAAAAAGTAAACAAATCAGAACATCTCACAAAAAGACCAAGTCTCTGAAGACTTTTAGACCCTTAGAGCTTCTTCACATGGACCTGGTTGGTCCAACTAAGAAAGAGAGTAGGGGTGGCAGAAAATACTTTCTTGTTATTGTTGATGATTCTTCCAGATTCACTTGGGTTGCATTTTTAAGAGAAAAATCAGATGCATATGCTGAATTCAAAAAGATTGTGAAAAGAATCCAAGTTGAAAAAGGAAGAGCAGTTGCTAGAATAAGAATCGATCAAGGTGGAGAATTTGAAAATTCCAGATTTGAAAAATATTGTGATAAGTATGGAATTCACCATGAATTTTCTGCCCCTAAAACTCCTCAACAAAATGGAGTTGTTGAAAGAAAGAATAGAGTTTTGCAAGAGATGGTCACAGTTATGCTTCATGGAAAGAATGCTCCTAGAGATCTATGGGCTGAAGCAGTGAATACAACTTGTTACATCATAAACAGGGTTTACTTGAGAACTGGCTTGGATAAAACTGCCTATGAACTATGGCATGAGAAAAGGCCAAACATTAGCTACTTTAAAATTTTTGGTAGTAAATGCTATATACTCAAGGATTGAGAACATTTGAGCAAGTTTGACTCCAAAAGTGATGAAGGCATTTTTATTGGCTATTCTCAAAACAGTTGTGCTTACAGAGTATTAAACATTAACACTGGAGCCATACAAGAATCTGTAAATGTTTTCATTGATGACAAACTAAAGGATTCCAGTAGTCAAGAAGACCCTGATAATGATGAGATAAATGTTCCCACTGCAAACCTGGATAAGTCTCCAATCTCTAAGGATTTGGTAAATGTGAAGCATCATCCTATGGACCAAATTCTGGGAGATCCCTTGCTTGGTGTCAAGACTAGAAGACAAATTGAAAACATGGTTAGCTTTCTTTGCTTTACTTCTACCATTGAACCTAAATTTGTTGATGAAGCTTTCTCTGATGATTGTTGGATAAATACTATGCAAGAAGAGCTAAATCAGTTTGCTAGGAATGAAGTTTGGGAATTAGTACCTAGGCTTGATGACAAAAACATCATAGGTACCAAATGGATTTACAAAAATAAACTCGATGAAAATGGTACCATAGTTAGAAACAAGGCCAGGTTAGTTGCCCAAGGTTATTCTCAAATTGAAGGAATAGACTTTGAAGCAACATTAGCTCCTGTTGCCAGACTTGAATCCATTAGAATCTTATTTGCCATTGCTTGTTCCTTAAAATTTAAATTATATCAAATGGATGTCAAAAGTGTTTTTCTAAATGGAGTTTTAGAAGAAAAAGTTTATGTTGAGCAACCTAAAGGGTTTCAAAACCCTAAGCAGCCTAATCATGTGTACTATCTTCAAAAGGCTCTCTACGGTCTCAAACAAGCCTCAAACAAGCCCCTAGAGCTTGGTATGAAAGGCTCACTCAATTCCTACTTAATCATAATTTTGAAAGGGGTAGTGTTGATAAAACTCTGTTTATTCAAAGAACAAATGACACTATATTGATTGCTCAAATTTATGTTGATGATATTGTGTTTGGTTCTACTTATAATGTGTTAACAGAAAAGTTTGCCAATCTTATGAAATTTGAATTTGAAATGAGCATGGTTGGTGAACTTAATTTCTTTTTAGGATTACAAGTAAAACAATTGTCTGATGGAATGTTTATCTCCCAAACCAAGTATGCTAAAGAATTGATCAAAAGGTTTGGTTTAGATTCAGCCAAACACATGAACACACCCATGAGTACAACGCTCAAATTATCTAAGGAATCGAGTGGAAAGAGTGTTGATCCTAGTATGTATAGAAGCATGATGGGCAGCCTATTATATCTTACAGCTAGCAGACCTGATATTGCATTTAGTGTAGGAGCTTGTGCCAAATATCAATTTGATCCCAAAGAAGCTCATTTCAAAGCTGTTAAGAGAATCATTAGATATGTGTCAGGGACTTCAGGATATGGTTTATGGTATCCATATGATTCACCTATTTGCATTGCTGGATACTCAGATGCCGATTGGGCTGGAAATGTGGATGATAGAAAATCTACTATTCATGGGTGTTTCTACCTAGGAAACTGTCTAGTTGCTTGGCACAGCAAGAAACAGTCATCCATTTTCTTATCTACAGCTGAGGCAGAATATATAGCAGCTAGAAGTGGTTGTACTCAAATGCCATGGATGAAACAAATGCTCAAAGACTATGGTATTGATCAAAGCAGAATGAATTTGTACTGTGATAACACTAGTGCTATCAATATCTCTAAAAACCCTGTCCAACTCTCTATAACTAAGCATATAGATATCAGACATCATTTCATTAGAGGATTGGTTGAAGAGGAAGTCATAATATTAGAGCATATTCCTACAGAAAAACAACTGGCAAACATTTTGACAAAACCTTTGGATGTTTCAAATTTTGAAAATATGAGAAAATCCCTTGGTGTTTGTACCATTAGATAATCTCTCCATCTTGGCTTGTTATGTGTGTTTTAGTTTTAAAAATTAAAAAAAGGCTAGCCGTGGAACCCCTTGGCGGCTAACCATCATCTTGGAACTGTGACTTAAATCATTGCAGAACCCTTTTTTTTATTTCTCTGTTTTCCTTCTCTCTCTCTCTATCCATCAGTTTGTCTTCTTCCTCCTGTCTGGCATTTTCATCTCCTCTCATTTCACAAGGTATTCTCAATCCTTTTTCAATTTTTCTTGTTCTTTTCTCTCACTTTCTCTGTTTATTGACAATGTATTTTCTCTTCTCTTTTGTATGTTTTCGATGCTTCTCTTCTTAGGGCTTTCCACCCTCCAGCCATACTTTGCTCTTCCATTTTATTTTTCTTACCTATTGTTGCATATCTTGTCCTTCATCATCAGTGTATCCACTGGATTGTGTTGTTCTTTACCTATTGTTGCATCATCAGTGTATCATCAGTGCCCTCTAACTGTCTGTGAAAATGCCTCCTAGACTAAAGTCTGTAGTGAGCCGCCCCTCTAAACGAGGACAATCTACCCCCGGCTCTTCTTCTCGTCGAGAAATGTCTCCCTCTCCTCCACCCTCTCCCTCTCAGTCCACCTCACCTGAACTTTCTCCTTCGCCTACTCCACCTCATCCTACTCCTCCTCAGCCGGTCCTTGCTGTTCTGAAACCCAATGCCAAAATGCTGGCTTCTTTGAAATCCCGATCAGTCATGGTTGAACAACGCACTGTGCGCAGTGTTATGAATCGCTATGAGACTGCCGTCATCCTTGCTCAAATTGGATCGGACAACATCCTGGATTGGGGAGACAAAGCTTATCCTTCTCTTGTTTACGGCATGTTTGCATCAATCACTTCTGCAGTGTCCTTAGTTGACTCCTGTAAATTCACTGTTACCATTCGAAACAGAGATGTTACTATTTATCCAGAATACATTTCATCAATCATAAATATTCCCTTGAACGAAAATGGCCTTTCTATGGTTGCTGACACCCTTACTGAAGCTGAAAAGGCTCAAGATACTATCCTCCTCTGCGGTCATCCTGCTCCATGGGATCGGAAAAACTTCTTCCCCTAAGGAGCCTTGATTCCCAAATACAGATTATTGCACCACCTATTTACTTTTAATGTGTATCATCGTAAAGGGAATATGACCGAATTAACTACCTATATGGTAAATCTCCTTTCAAAAGTGGTTACCGGTGTCCCAATGTAGCTCCCTTCTCTAATCTGGAGGACAATTGTATGTTTTCATCTGTCCAATGCCACTAAAACAGCTATCCCCTTTGGATTCCTTACGTCCGAATTAGCTCGTTCTCTTGGTGTCCTACGCCCTAATGAGACCCCTATTTCCCATGCTCCTTTCAGCAATGCAAATATCATTCAAATGAACCTCTATCCTAATGAAGAAGCACGGCAAGTACCCCCTCATGTAGAGGTTCCAGTACCACAGCACCACGTTCCTTCAGCTCTGTGAGGCCCCACCCCTTGTGGGCCCTCAGTTTGATTTGAATAATTATTAATATGTTAATAGTTATCTTATTATACTATTTAATAGGATTTATTAGAATAGTTTATTAATATTCCTAAGTCTTAAGATTAGGCTTTTTATTTACTTTTTTATAGTTATAGGGTGATTTTTGTAGTTTAATTAGGGTTTTAGTTAGAATAGGACTTAGTTAGTAATTTAGTATTATTAGGAGGGGTGTTACTTGAGAGAACCTTCTAGAATTCCTAAGTTTGACCAACTTACCCTTACCCTAAACCTCTTTTCCATTTTAACCTTAAGGGCTTTCTAGTAAATAGCCACTATAGTCTAACCTATATATATACTAACTATTGCAATAACATGAACCCTAAACCCTAATTCACTCTCATGTCCCATCTTCCCCTATCTTTCTCCCCAAGAAACCCTAATTCCCCAAATTCCAGCATAAGAAGAGTAGAAGACCTCCCTCTATTGTATTATCAACCTTCTAGGAGATTGGATTTCCTATCTTCTTGTCAATTCTCTCTACAATTTCGAGTTAAGGCAAGTACCCTACTAATATCATAGAATGCATGATTTATTTATGTTGATTCTGCAACTTTAATTCAATTGATGTATGTATATGTCTAGAATTACCATTTGAGCTTTGTTTCATGGGTTTTTGTCCATTTGATGGATGGGTTCTCCCATTTGGAAGATCAATGGCCCGGTTTGGTGATTGATGGATAATTATAGAAGTGATTTTTATGCTTGTTGATGTTTATGTGATGAATGGTAAAGAGGTTGAGGAGAAATTCAGGAATTTACTTACTGTAACAGACCCCAGAGTCGAAACAGAGATTCAGTTGTTTGTTTCATCGATATCGGGACCCAGGTGGGCCACCCGATTGCCGATCTGATCCGTGGATCTGATAGAGGACCCACGGGCGACCCTAAAGGGGCTGGTCCCATGGTGAGAGGACATCCCTTGGCCCACTATCCAGCGTTTGATAAAAAAGATAGTAATGTTTTTAAAGAAAACCAGATTTAGCTTCAATCGGTTGTGGGACCCACAGGGCGATTTGACCATGGATCATGTTCGATCCTTGGGCCGCAATGGCTGGACGACCATGTATGTGAAGTCTGATATGAATTTGATCAGGGAGGGGCCACAATCCATGTAGTAAACACCCAACTGTTAAACCTAAAACCATGGATAGTATATTCCATTTTTTTTGAAACTGTGGGCCCAGGTGGGCCACCTTTCGAAATCCGGACCGTACTTCATGTAGAGGGACCCTGGGTGACCTCAATGGTGAGGTCTTATCTGGGCTTGGGTCAGTGGGGCCCACGATTTGGTGAAACAAAAGTTACCAGGCGTGAGACGTGTTCTCTGTTGCTAGTTTCTGTTGTAGAACATATGAATGAAGAAGGAGATGATGTTGCTGACGTGTGTGGTCCATGTGTGGATAAGTTAGAAAAAAGTAGGTGGAATAGGTATGGTAGGCTGGGGGTGCATGGGAATAAGAGAGAAAAAAAACAAAGGGAGGAATGAGTTCTGTGTGTTGACCTGGGAACATGTATGAGGAAGTTAATGTGTATTACTTTGCCCATTAGTTTTTAGAATCTAATATAAAGTCCTAGTTATTTTATAAACTTTAAATAGACCCCTTAGTCTTTATTGAACCTAAATGGAGTTTGGACCCTTAAAATTCATACTTTTGGGAATTACATTAGATTTTAGAATTAGATAAGCCCTGAGTATTTTATTAAACCCAATTGGAATTTTTTTTGTATAACATGGATTTTTCCTCAAACCCAGAATTCAGTGTACGTGGTCGACTGAACCTTGTCCCGGCCGACCGGACCCTGTCCCGGCCGACCGGACACACTGAAAACCGCAGAAGTTGAGATTTGGCCTGGAATCTATTGATTCAGGTAGATCTGTGTACCAGGTCAACCGGCTGGCCACCTGGTCGACCGGGTACATTGGAAATTCCAGAATCCAAACCAAGTCCCAACCTTGACCTTCGCTAGGTCAACCTATCACACTGTGAACAGTAAGTTGTGAGTTTAGTTTATGTTTTGTGATTGATCGATTGTGGGCCTTTTGACCATCCAAATGAACTTCCATCAATGGGCCAAGCAAGAGTCAATGGTGTGGCTCGACCTTGACTCGTGGGGACCACCAAGTAGGTTTTAGGGATTAGAATTGTCAGTGATTCGACCCTTAAATGTAGTCAAAGATGCCCATAACTTCAGGAGCACCAAATATAATATTTTGGCATCGGAGACTGCAGTTAGGGATCCAATTATCTGATGAGGCCCTGAACCTGAGAGTGGACCATTACCTAGGTTGGACCCTTACTTTATTCCATTTGATTATATTGCTTGGAGGTTATTATTCATTGTACTTCTCTCACATCCTTGTTATTGTTATAAACCTGTTAATTAAATGGAAATTGGAGGACTTGAACCTAGGATTACGTAATGGTGACCCGGTGATGTAATTGGAGATAAATGACCCGTGTCTGTGGCTAGGTGGGCCCTCATACGGCCTAAGTTGGGTGTGTGGTGCCCTAGAATGGAGAGGTCGGTTATGATGGATTGACGACTCATTGTGTATGAGTATGGATTTATTACTTGTTGAATGAACATGGTATTGTACTTATATTGTTTCAGGCCAGGGTTTATGAGCCTAGTTTTGATCCAATGATGATTGGACTTGGATTTGGATTATATCCTAAGGAATTGTACTTGACCTTCTTAGAGACTTGGTTGGGACCTCGCTCGCGCGAGATAAGCCTAGACAGACATAGACCTGTACTTGTTCCCCAAGTCGGCACTAAACATTCACTCAGTTGATCTAAGCTCAGCCTGTTGATTGATCATCACTGGTAGGAGCTATATTGGTTATGATAGAGCCATCATGATGAGCTATGGTTAGACGGACGGTGTGATATCGGGTCCGGTATAACCTGATAAAGGGGTCTGATCGGTGCGATAAAGGGGTGTGATCGGTGTTATTTATATATTATGATTAGTAGGACTGTTATCCCTTACATTGTTACTTTACTTTTCCCCACCGCAATTGTGTTTAGTATGGGAGGGCCGCGGCATAATATCCCATGGTATCCAGCTTGTGTGAATGTGCCATTTTGATATCTGTTAGATTAGATTACTTGAAATCTCTGATTCTAAATTGTTATTTACTGCACAATTGCCTAGTTTATGTTTCATTGTTATTCTTATGATCGTCTTCATTCTCTTTGATGAATACATCCTGTGTTATCTGTATATGGTGCCTTGCCAGATCCTTGGATCTGACCCATCTTTGGTGCTTAGGTCTCGACCTTAACCCTACGGATGACGCGTACTAGAGGCGCCTGTAGCCGGCGATTTTGAGTGGGGACCGGTTGACCAGGTGGTCGAACCAGAGGATGGAGCGCCTACACCGGGTGTCTGAGAGTAGTTTTATTTTGGGATTTTGAGTGAACTTGTATTGAGCGAGAAGTAGAATGTTATGTATATATATGTCATTCACTCTCTGAGATTTTGTTAGACTTTAGCCCTGCCTTACTTGATCTATCTTATATGATACCTGTTGCTTCCGTTATCTTTTCTTATGCTTCCGCAATTTACCTGTTGATTATCTATTTGTTCAAAAAGTTTTAAAAATATGACCTCACTGTGGACTATGATCACAGAAGTTCTCGGATTTTCGGGGAAGTAGTGCACCAAATTCGGGTACCTTGGCGGTAACTTCGGTATTCGGAATTGGGGCGTTACAAGCTCCACAGCAGCAGGATCCTTCAGAGCTACCTCCTTCCTCTTCACACAATCAAGCTCCTCCTTCAGTTGTTCCCAGGAGTATTGCCGAACGGATGGATGCCTTCGAGCACAGTCAGTCCTATATCGAAAAGCTCCTCAAGAAGACTCTCAAATATCTCAGTGGACTGTCCAAGGCTTGTCGTAACAATGATCTGTCTGCCATGCCTCCATCTCCATCCCCTCCATTTGATTTATTATTTTAAGGATATTTTTTTAGCCACGTGTGTTTTATTGGTTATTCTCATTTTGGTGGTGTTTTGGGCTTGTGGCTAGCTAATCTACTATGGTTCTTTTTCTAACTCATACTTTTGGATGGATATTTCTTTGATACTGTATGTTCTTCTGGTTCAATGGATGGACCAGTTGATTCTCCTCTATGGCTTGGTTTCTATGTTTTGCTATCTGTTTTTGTACAGTATGACTTGCTATATACTTTATCTCTTATCTACTGTTTCGTCTCCTTGTCAATTTCTGACAAAAAGGGGGAGAGAATTGCTGTACTAATGTACTGATTGAGGGGGAGAAATAATTCAAGGGGAGAGATTATTGAAACTCTCTTATGCAACTTAGGGGGAGAAATCTTCCAAATTATGAGTTTTCTCTGATTATACTAACAAGGGAGTTTCCCATAATGCTTTATGTATGTTAGTGTTGTGCTTTTACAGGAAAATCCTCTCAAATCACAAATGTAGAGTTTGCCACTCAAATCTTGATTTCTCTGGTTCTTGAATTTGTTTTGTTGTTTAAAAAAGTCTTGTACTTGTAAGTGGGTGTATGTGAGTTATATTGCAAATCTTCTTGTCTAGATTGTCATAATTGGTTTTGTCACGAAATTCACAAAATGGGAGATTGTTAGTACCACATTTTCGTGAGCACTGTGTTTGTGTGGTCAATATTGTGCCAATATGTCTAAGAAGATCTTGTTTCTCGAAGTGCCTCAAGGAAGATCAAATTCAAAGGGTTTATCAAGCTTTTGGATGGACCGGGTTTGTCAAAGAATGTCTCCACATGTATTTGCCAACCCAATCAGGTATTTTAGACCCAGACCAGTCTGTAGAACCCTTGCAAAAATTATGTTTTTACTTAGCTACAACTATCTGGTAAAACAGAGGGTTCGGTGACCTTTCGGTCACCTGGCGGCTAGCCCCTTTGCAAAAAGCGGCTCACTGCCAGGTAACCGAAACCCTGCGGTTACATTTCCAGAAAGCTATATCTCCTGTCATGGAGTTTGGCTAGCTCAGCGGTTACCTCACGGCTAACCACAGAGAGACATAGCGGCTAACCGCAAGCAACCGAAAATCTCAAGGTTAGTTTTCCCGAGAGCTATTTGTTTATGACCTTCGCTCGGTCACCTCAACGGTCACCTCACGGCTAACCGCCAAGAGACATAGCGGCTAACCGCAAGCAACCGAAAATCTCACGGTTAGTTTTCCTGAGAGCTATTTGTTATTTACCTTCTCTCGGTCACCTCACGGCTAGCCGCCAAGGCCACCGACGGCTAACCGTGAGCTGGCCGAATTAGAAATTATATCTGTTGTTTCAGGGAATTTGAAAGTGGGCTAGCCGCCATGTTAAGAGGCTAACTGCCAAATCTAGCCGTTGGATTTTTTCCATAAAACTGAAGCCTGTTTTGCTTTGCAAGCTAAGGACTTTAGAGAAGAGCTTTCCGTACTACTTTCTTCCCATCTAATGTAGGCTCTCAAATCCTCTTCCAAACACTCATGTGTTAGATTTAGGAAAATCCAAGAGTTTCATTAGCTCCAAGATGAGTGTGTTGTGAGGAAGAGCATCTTCTAGGATATTTTATTCTATGAGAACCTTATCTATGAAATCCTAGAAGACCAATCCTCTGAAACCTTGGTTGTGCAACATGTTGGAAGCATCCTTCTCAACACTAAGAGGTCATCAAGAGGTGAAAGCTTCGAGTATGGTTAGAGCTCCTCAGAACACTTCAATCATCATCAAAGGCAAGTGTTCACCCTTCTTCAAACTTCTACAATATGTTTATAATATGGTAGTTGTTTAGATCCGTGTGACTAAATTACTCTACAATTATGTGAGGAGGAATAGATCTGTGTGGTTAAACCTCTGTAACAAAATTGAGGTAGAATCAGAACTTGTGTAGTTTGATTCATCTTAGTGGAACCGAGGGTCTATGTAACCCTTGAGAGTGGATGTATGTCTATGTGACTGAACCACTATAAATCTCGTGTCTATTTCTCTATTGCATGATTTGCATTTTCCGCATAAGTTATACTCTTATTTATGTTTGTCTTTTTCTTTGTTCTGGTTGGGTTAAAATCAAGCTTAGAAAATTAAAATTGGCAATTGAATACCATTAGTCATATTCACCCCCCTCTAGGACTTATTCATTGGCCCTAGCCTACACTTTCAAATGACGTGGGGAATTTGGATTTTTGGATTTTGGATTTTGGTTTTTCCCTCTTGACCTTGTGAACCTAAAGGCTTTATGTGGCACATCAGGTGGTCAAGAAAGGCTTTTTGGTTCTTGATCTTGTGACCTAACAAGCTGTATGTGGCAAGTTAGGGGGTCAGGGTTTGATTTTTGATTTTGACCTTGTGACCCAACAAGCTGTATGTGGCAAGTTGGGGGTCAGATTTGGTTTTGAACTTGTGACCTAACAAGCTGTATGTGGTGAGCTAGGGGGTCAGGATTTGGTTTTTGGCTTTGGCCTTGTGACCTAACAAGCTGTATGTGGTGAGTTAGGGGACCAGGGTTTGGTTTTTAGTGGAATGTCATTTCAAGATTTTGGCTTAATTTGGTTCATGAGGTTGGATGGTTTGGTTTTTTTTTTGGAAACTCATGAGGCTTTTTTTTTTTGAATGGTCCAATCAACTCAAAAGAGGCATGGAACCATTTTTTTTTTTTTTTCTGTATGCTCTTGGTAAGAGGGACTTTTTGACTACAAGCCACTTTTAGTACCTAGGTGGTCAAACCTGGCTCATATGGGCTAACCTATGGGACCTTAAGCTTTGAAGATGACTTAGATCTCATATGGTCATTTTTGTAGGGAATATCTAAAAATATCTCTTTTGGGTAGAGAATATCTAAAAATATCCTTACTTGGAGAGAATCTCTTAAGTTTCCTCGTTTTTGGGATAAATTTTCTCAAAGTATCTTTCTTTTGGGAAAGTTGCTAGTTTTTAGCACTTACCTCGTTTCTTTTCTGCTTGTTTCCTCTTTTGGTTTGCTCTCTTCTATAAAAGCAAAGGGAGGTTGATTCTTTTTCTCCATTGCTTTCTTTTTGCAAGTCAAAAGTGCTGCAAGATCAAGAACTCCTCTTCTTATTCAAGGATTTTCAAGCGTTTTCTTCTTCTTCTCCATCAATGGCTTCAAGTAAGTTTCCTTCCTTCACAAGAAAGCTCCATTGTATAAGTAGGAAAAGTTTCTTTTCTTTTTTTTCTTTTTTTTTTCAGCACGTTTTTTCTTTCTTTTTCTTTTTCATGCTTCTTCTGTTTTTTTTTTTTTTTTTGCTCACGGTTTTTCTCTCTTTTTTTTTAATTCTTTTTTCACGGTGTTCCCTTCTTGTTTCATCGTTTTTTTTTTCTCTTTTTTTTCTTTTTTTTTTGTTTCTCTTTTGAGCCGTACGGACAAATCTGTACAGATCTGGCCGTACTGCCACGTGGCCATGGGCCAGGCTTGTGGGCCAGCCCATAAATTTTTTTTTTGAAGAGATTTTTCTCTTTTCCTTTTTTTGCTCATCATGATAATGAGGTTATGCAATTTCAAGATGTTCATGCATTTTTTGTTTGATGCATTAAGATAGAAGACTAGAGTCTCTAGGTCAAGCCAACATGATTTTTGACTTGAACAAAACTTGATTGGTTTGATCGAGTCGGGTTGGAATTGGTCAAACTTTGGTTAAGGTTTTCCTAGCATCTAATGCATGATGGTGTTCTTCGATGCATGGTTTTTAGTAAATTGATTTGGAAGCATGATGCATACCTGGAAATCTTTTGCAAGTATTGTGATTTGGAGCTCGCAACAATGTTAAGCCCTTCTTTAGTCTTGCGGGATTTTGAGGAGTTTTGCAAGTTTTGGAGTTTGGAGCTCGCAGCAATGTTGAGCCCTTTTCCAATTTTTGTGGAAATCTGATAAGACTGGCTTAATCTCGCAGCAATGTTTGAGTTCAAACCTTCTTTGAGAATCTTCCATTGACTATGAGCTTGCAGTGGTGTTGAGCTCGTCTTCAGGTTTCCTATCTTTTTCGGGGTGTTTCCATTTTCTTCGGAATTTCTCCGGAACCATGTCAAAATTTAGCTATAATTTTTTTTAGAATAATTCTGTCATTTTGATGATGATTGCTCTTTTCTTTTCCATCCTTTGCAGGTAGTTCTTCCAGAACGAACAAAGGTAAGGGGCCTGTTACTGATGCACCTCGTCGGTCTGCCAGATCTTCTAATGCGGCAGTTCAGTAGGACTGGGAGAAGGTCCAGTTTGTTGAGAAGAATTTGGAAGAGTGTGACTCCCTCAACCGTGATGAGATGAGACGGCGATTGATGGCTCTCAAGGATGAGAAATTCTACAAGATTACGGTAAGTAGCCGTCCTTGGGTTACAGACGATCAGAGCGTTATGCCCAAGCCTACATTTTTCTTTGGTGATGTAGTCCCTGACGACCTGACATACCAAAGGAGATGTTTTCAACTCTTTTACACGGCAAATGGTGAGGAGAGAACTATTTCTACCCGATCGACTTTCAATCGAACCATCTCGATCATGAGCCTTTCTCCCACATGCCCTAAGAGGGAAGATCCTCCCAGCTCGGTAAAGAGGACCAATATGATCAAGACCGGGGTTTTTGTTGGCGGCCCTTTCGGTTATGTAGAGAAGTCGCCTGTCCGTATGGACATGTTGATGCTAGCCAGTGGCTACCAAGGTTCTGATCATCCGTCGATCGATTTGAGATAGGTGGGCCTTGGCATTTTTCGGGGTGACCATAGCAATTGGGTGAAGCCTTTTCGACTTCGTGGCCATTTCAGTGGTGACTCAAGCTGGGAATCATGTACTGATCACACACTGAAGGTTGGTGGGGCCATCCTGTGGGAAGCGGAGATTTTTTATGCGGTTCGCGCTTTTCGGCAGACCGTGGTTTTCTCTGATGAGGCTTTCATGGCGATGCTGGAGTCATTCCTTCCACAAACCAATACCTTCATTGTTACGAACAGTGAGATTGGTTTTTCTTTGAAGGAATTGAGTGCCATCACCAGGTTGCCTATCATCGGCAAACTCTATGAGGAGTTCATGCGTATTGACAGCGTCCTTGAGGAGCAGTTTGAGGAGATAAGGCTTTGGTGCTTTCATGTTGTCACCTTCTATGATTTTTTAAAGGAGAAGGAGGGCTCGAAAGTCAGGTGCAACAGTAGGAAGAGTTGTAGCTCCAACTTTTTTGACAGCGGGGAGTCTTCTGATAGCATGGCCCTGGATGCTAGGGCTAAAAACCTAGGTTTGAAGAAGATTTCCACCATACGAAAAGACTTGAAAAAATTCTTCACAAGCACAGACGCCATTTTTCCTGACATTGCATTGTGAAGAGATCTTGCTGTTTACCTCACCTATTGGCTGGGTGAGGCTTTTTTTTTTGGAGGAGATGGAACACACATCAGGCCGCATTGTATTTTTCCGGCTTGTCAGATGGCATTCAGAGAGCGGCTGGCTTTGGTGCCTGCTCTTTACTCCTATTTGTGTACCGAACTGCAAGCTTCTACTTTTCTGGTTCAGCTTGGGCTCCCTGTGAATAGGGTGTTTTCAGCCCATATCTTCTATTCGTGGTATGTATACCACTGTCCTAGCTTCCATCAGTTGGGAGTTGTAGAGGATGATGACCCTTTCATGATTCAATTGGCTAGAGGAGTAGCCGTTTCTGAATCTCTTTGTCTGCTCGTTTGAGAATCCGACGGTTCAGGGACGTTGAGATTGGACAGTTTTCAGTGAAGCTTTCTCCGGGTCTGCGGAAGAAGGCTTTTGATTTGGTCTCTCGTGATTCCACCAGGGTAGGGTCGGGAGGACACTATGCTTTGACAAACGCAGAAAAGAGATGGCTTTTCAATATATGGGTTGGTACGATGGTGTACCGTAGACATCTTTTTGTTGATGCCCAGCCGTATGTCCTCTCGCGTTTTGCGTTGCAGCTTGGCTTCTCTCCAAGCGTTGTTGGAGCGCCTTCGAGCATGGTGAAGCGTTTTGGAGGTTTGCAGGATGGGAGGAATGCATGAGCTTTTTACAGTGCTGAGGACACTACCGCCATGATTTTCTATCCTGAGTTGCCCACTTTCCAAACTACTGGCTTCACGAAATGGTTCATGGAGAGCTTTTCAGTATATCGGGGACTTTCCAAAAAGGAGCTCGATGTCAAGCAATCTCCTGGGAAGAGTCTTGGAGATCAGATGGTATCCGACGAGATGAAGTTTTGGCTTTCCTTTCTGGTGAGAAGCATAAGAGAGGCTTTCTCAATGAGCATGACATCATCAGATCAGGAGCTGCACAAGGGATTCCTGGTGAGGTCTTGAAACAGCTGGAGGAAGAGGAGGCCAAGATCGACGCTTGGATGAAAGCAGAGCGCACAAAGGCTTCCATGGAGTCTACTGGGAAAAGTAGACCATCCAGTGAGGACTCTAGTGAGAGACTTGATTTTGATAGTGGGACAGTTTTTTTAGTAGACCAACCCACAGAAGAAAAAGGAAGAGAGGACAACGCCGTAATATGAGACGGCAAGAAAGTCCTCCGGATCTTGAAGTTCCTCTCACCATTGCTGAGGAGGTGTTTGGGGATGCTGACGAGCCTCCAGAGAAGAGGAGCCGAGAAAAGGAGACGGTTGGTATGATTCTCCTTCTTTCTGTTTACGCTTTTTTTTCTTTTATGAGAGATTTTTGTTTTGATCCGCTACTTTCATTCTTTCAGCAGAGGATAGTGATTTGGTGATGCCTGAGGTTCGGGCCGATGAGGCAATGACGGACCCATTTGTGGCATCTGAGGAAAAACCAAGGGACTCTGGAGTGGTTCCAAAACCTTTACCTGGTATGATTTCTTTCGCTTTTCCTCCCCTTTTTTTTTTTTTTTGTTTATGCTGTCATTTGCTAGCATGTTGCTTTGTGTTGACACCAAAAAAGTCAATATGTCTCCTCAACATAGGAAGCCTCGTGAAGCTGCATCCTGCTAAAAATAGGCAAGGCTACTTCAAGCATCAGATTTTGTCAGAATCAGACAGAAACTGAAGGATCCTTCAAGGCAGCCAAAAGAGGGGTACACCTGAGGTTTCGGGCCATTCCGACAACGTTTGGCCTAACTTCACTGCTCCGACAGCTAAACAAGCGCTCCCGGTGGCGACATCATCAAAGACGCCAAAACTTTGATCAGAGCCTACGAATGACTCCAGAATGTCTCCAAAGGGCTCCATGCCAAATTTCAAGTCAAACCGACAACGTTTGACCCTCCATCAATGCTCGAGCAGCAAAATCAAGCCTCCCGGCGGTGGGAACCACCGAAGCCATCACTCATCAAACAAAATACATGAGTGGCTTCAACATGCTTCCAAAAGGCTGCACGTCGAATTTCAGGTCATTCCGACAAAGTTTGACCAGGTTTCGATCCTCCGAGAGAAAATCAAGCCTACTGGCGGCGGAGCAACCCGGGACCATGACATCCAAAACGGAGCCCATGGAACGTCTCAAAATGACTCCAATAGGCTCCCTATCAAATTTCAGGTCAATCGGACATCGTTTGACCACATATCAAAACTCGGCATTTTCCCCGCAACAAAATCAAGTGAAGCATCGATGGGACCCCAAACGGCTTCAAAACTCAAATAAAAGCCCATGGTTGGTCCTATCCACTGCTCAAGAAGCTTCACCTCAATTTTCAGGTCATTCCAACATCGTTTGACCTAGTTTCGACTCTTGACGGAAAATCGGCTACAAAGTCTTCGGCTTTCCCGAAAAATGGGAAACTTTGTGCTCCGATTTCGTGCGGGTTCTCGTCAAGTTTTCTCCAAGAAAATGAAGTCAATAATTGAGGAAAAATGTCAAGAAAGATACAGAGGAAAAAAGGAACGAAAAAGACGAAAAAACGACCGAAAACGACGCTCAGCGACCAAACGGGCCAAAGCCCTATGGTCGCCGGCGACCTTGGCCCAAGGTCGCCGGCGACCCTGGCACAAGGTCGCCGGGCGACCCTGGCCCAGGATCGCCGGCGACCCTGGCCTAGGATTGCCGGCGACCCTGCAAATCCAGGTCGCCGGATTTTGCACCAAATCGTCCGTTTTCCGATTCTTTTCGCGTTTCGGGTGTTCCGGCCTCTGTGATTTTCGAAAAATGCAATGTTTGATGCTTGAAAACGACTGATCTTCGTCGACATCTCGGATCCGCCGTCAAAAGCATGAAATCATCACCGATCGCCTCAAGATCGCCAACCGGCTGACCAAGAAAGTGCACTTTTTGTCCGACCGATCGTGAAATCGACAAGACAGATGGCACCGGCCCGCCAGCATCAATCAATGTCTGAAATTGCATCGCAATCCGACATCAAACAATGCGTGGATCCACCTGTGATGAAAGCAAGAAGAATCTCAAAAGGCGCAGCACGGCCCGCGACTCTTCACATGCCCTGGCGACCACTTAATGACGTTAATTGACCCGTTTATGACAACTGAATGCGGTCATTAACTCATTATTTCGGACGGCCCAATCAGATTCAAGCATTTGGGAGTTTCAAATCCAAGTAATCATGGCATTAAACCCATGAAACTCCCATCATCATGAAGCATAAAGGTGATTAAATGCCCACTACCTTCATCGGCCAATCGCAAGCCTTGAAAAAGGAGTTACAAAATCGATTTGTAACTCATCAATTCTTTCATCATGGCCATCAATGCCAATAAACACCTCATGGCTACCAAAAGCCTATAAAAGGAGGTCCATTCCAAGAAGAAAGCATGATGAAAATAGATCCCAAGTGCAAGCTTTGAAAATCCAGAAAATCCAAGAGAGAGACGAAGTTCTGCTACTTTGCTCCCGGAAGCACCACAAGGTGATCAACGTCCCTTGGGGGGCCACATTGTCATGCCGTTTGGTATGAAAAATGCAGGTGCAACATATCAGAGGGCTATGATGAAAATATTCCAAGATATGCAGCACAAGATGGTCGAAAACGATGACGGAAAAGAAGCTGATCTATATTACCTTAGCCGCATGATGGTAGGTGCAGAGCATCGCTACTCCCCAGTCGAAAAAGAATGCCTTGCAGTAATGTTCGCCGTACAAAAGCTGCAGCACTATCTGCTGTCGAACACAGTCTACCTGATTTCGAGGATCAACCTCCTAAAGGTCCTTGTCACAAAAGCAGGTTCTCTCAATGCCCGGCTGGCAAAATGGTCCATCCTTCTATCACAGTTTGATATTAGGTATGTACCACAAAAAGCAATCAAAGGCCAAGCTCTAGCAGACTTCCTCGCAAAGCATCCATTGCCTAAAATATTCTCCACTCAAGGATGATCTCCCAGACGAATTTGTCTACAATGTGGAAACTTCCTTGTCAAACGCTTCTTGGGACATGTACTTTGACAGTGCAACCAGGACAAATGAAAAGAGAAAGCAAATATCGGGAATTGGCATCCTCTTTGTCAGTCCCGACAAATACATGATTCAACACGCCTTCTCGCTACTGGAACCATGTTCAAACAATGCAGCTGAGTACCAAGCCCTGATTGTAGGATTGGAACTCGCCCTCGAATCCGGCATCACCACGCTGGAAGCGTTTGGGGACTCTCAACTGGTCGTCAACCAGATGAATCAGAAATATGAAGTCAGGAAGCCTGATTTACTACCTTACTACAATAAGGCGCAGTCGCTTCGATAAAAATTCAACATCTGTCACATCACCCACATCCTCAGAGGTGAAAACATCCGTGCAGATGCCCTGGCTGGACTTGCCGCATCCATGGCAATCCAAGAAGGGGAAAACATGCAAGTCACAGTGTGTCAAAGAAGGATTCTCCCTCCTCTCAACACACACCAAGCAGTTGCTGAATGCCACCAAGTGGTTGAAAGTCGGATGTCCATCCTCAAACCTCCGATTAGCGACTGGAGAGATCCGTTCATTGATTACATCATGTTCGGAATCCTACCTGAAGATCCAAAAGAACGGGTAAGCATCCAAAGACGAGCCCCGAACTTTCATTTGGATATACCTTCAAAAGTACTTTACAGAAAATCCTTCAACGGAGTACTGCTAGGCTGCTTGTCACAACAAGAGGCTGAGGAAACTCTCAAAGAAGTACATGCTGGTCTTTGTGGAGCCCATCAGGCTGGTCCTAAGCTCTACAACCAGATAAAAAGGCTAGGTTATTATTGGCCTACCATGGTAGCTGATGCAATGCAATTTGCCAAGCGCTGCCAAAAATGCCAGATTCACGGAGATTATATCCACATGCCTCCAGAGTGGCTACATCCAACAGCAATCTCGTGGCCTTTCGAAGCCTGGGGTATGGACATCATACGTCCTATTTCTCCCCCATCAAGCAAAGGTCATCGCTTCATCTTCGCGGCTACGGATTATTTCTCCAAGTGGTCAGAAGCATTTGCGCTCAGCGAAATGAAGACTTCATCAGTCCTTCAGTTCTTGTGCACCAACATTATTTATTGCTTCGGCATACCTAAAAGATTCGTCCATGATAACGGACCACAATTCCGGGATCACAGATTCTACAGGTTCTGCGACAAGTACAAAATCCAAAGTTGTCCTTCGACTCCATATAATCCAGCAGCGAACGGACTAGCAGAAGCCTTCAATAAGACACTCTGCAAAATTCTCAAAAAATGGTCTCTAGTCACAGAAAAGACTGGGGCGACAAACTACTAGAAGCTTTGTGGGCCTATCGAACCACCGTTCGAGGACCAACCCGTAGCACACCATTCTCTTTGGTCTATGGATGCGAAGCTGTTATCCCTTTGGAAGTACAAATCCCTTCCTTAAGGGTATCTTTGCAAAATGACATGACGCAAGAAAGGAATGTCAAATTGAGACTCCAAGAGCTGGATAATCTCGATGAACGACGACTCGAAGCTCTACAAAGCATTGTTGTACCAAGCACGCATGGCAGGATCTTTCGACAAAAAGGTCAGGCAACGCGCCTACAAAAAGGGTGACTTGGTTCTTGCAGTAAAAAGACCCATAATCTTTGCCCACAAATCTAAAGGCAAATTTGAACCAAAATGGGAGGGACCCTTCATCATCGACAAAGTCTTCTCCAACGGTGCATACGCTCTTCTAAACTTGGAAGGAGACAGATGTATGCTACCCATCAACGGCAAGTTCTTGAAGCGGTACTACCCTTGAAGACTTCCTCAAACGGGTCAGAGCAATATCTACACGGCTAAAGCGTATTTCCAAGGTACTTGCTCGTCAAACCCACCCCTTTTGAAATTTTCATCTTTATGTTGAAGTTTCCAAAAAAAAAACAATCTCTCAAAACAATGCTTACTTTCATCGTTTCATTGTTCAAAAGAAAAATCAATCCAAGTTTAGGAGCCTCTTCTCAGACTTGACCAAAATTTTCGATCCTTGAACCCAAAATTCATGGTTTGAAACAAAAATTGGGACTTAGGAATTTTCACCCTAGACCGCCTCGGCTTTTACAACCAAAATGGTTTTAAGTCAAAATTTATGACCTTCGTGTCTTTAAACAAAAATTTTGGATTTTAGAAACCGTGGGGAAACGACATTCAGTCGATACTCGCAAAACCCAAAAAAACGGGAAGGCTGCGAACCCCATTCGATACTTCCAAAACCCAAAAATCGCAAGGAAGCGAACCCCATTCGATACTTGTAAATTTCAAAAATCGTGGAGAAGCAACAAACCAGTTGATGTCCACAACCCAAATTTCAAAAATCGTGGAGAAGCAACAAACCAGTTGATATCCACAACCCAAATTTCAAAAATCGTGGAGAAGCAACAAACCAGTTGACATCTACAACGTAAATTTCAAAAAAATAGTGGAGAAACAACAAACCAGTTGATATCCACAACCAAAATTTTAAAAATCGTGGAGATGCAACATACCAGTTGCTATCCACAACCCAAATTTCAAATGGTTCGAGAAAACCTCAAATTTCAAAAATCACGGAGAAACGACATAAAGTCAGTACCCGTAAAACCAAAAGTTTTGGGAAAAGCAGGGAAGCAACGCTTAGTCGATATTTGCACCCCAACTCGCGAGGAAGCGACATTCCATCGATACTCGCAAAACCTAACCCGCGAGGAAGTGACATTCCATCAATACTCGCAAAATCGAATGAGCAAGGAAGCGACATTCCATCGATACTTGCAGACCATTCAGCGGGGAGGCAACATTTAGTCGATACCTGCATTTTGAAAACCAAAACTCGGCTATAAACACCAAAATCCTGCTATAAATGCAAAAATTCGGCTATAAATGCCAAAACAAAAATTTTTCGGCTATAAACGCCAAAATCGGCTTTCATGCCAATAAAACAAAACTTTGTTTTCAAAAAAAAACTCGGCTATAAACGCCAAAATCCGGCTATAAATGCTAAAATCCGGCTATAAATGCAAAAACAAAAATTTTTCGGCTATAAATGCAAAAATTGGCTTTCATGCCATCTCAAAATCGGCTCTCATGCCACAAACAAAATTTTTGGTTCTCATGCCATCTCAAAATTTGGCTTTTATGCCATTCCAAAATTCGGCTTTGACGCCATCCAAAAAACTTTGGCTCCAATGCCATCTCAAAATTTTGGCTCTCATGCCACAAACAAAAATTTTGGCTCTCATGCCACAAACAAAATTTGGCTTCCATGCCACAAAACAAAATTCGGGTTCTATGCCATTCCACAATTCAGCTTTTATGCCATCTCAAAAGTTTTGGCTCTAATGTCATTTCAAAATTTTTGGCTCTCATGCCGCGAAACAAATTTTGGCTCTTACGCCACAAAATTTGGCTTCCATGCCGTTCTAAAATTTTATTCTCAAATCATAAAAAAAAAAAAAAACAAAGCTTTTTCGCCACAAAATTGGCTTTCGTGCCCAAAACAACCCTTTAATAAAAGATTTTTACAAAATGACAACCTTTTGATCAAATTCTTAAACAAACATTCCCATCAACTCTTGCTCAAATTTGTTTTCATCAAAAAAATGATTTAAGTGAAAGGAAGGGGATACAAAAATATAGTACCAAAATTGTTTATACATCGAGGTACCAAAAAAAAAAAGATAAGAAGAAAAGAGTTTGTTACAACTCAGGAGCTTAATCCAACATGGTCTTCAACCAAAGGTTCAACTCCTCAAGCAGACCCTTGGCCTTAACTTCCAAAGTTTTTAGGCCACGCTTCTTCAAAATGTTACTATAAAACGCGGTCGAATGCCGCGACCCATCTGCAGTACGAGGAAGTTCTTCCCAGAGGACTTGCCACTTCTCATGCTCCTGAGTCTTCCTCCGGACATTCCCTTCAGCTTCCTCAACCAGGCGAATGAGAGTCCCCTCCTTCTCCCAAGCCTGCTGAACGGCAGCATTGGAAGATCTAGCAGACCGACGAGGTGCGTCATTGACAGGACCTTTACCCTTGTTCGTTCTAGAAGAACTGCCTGCAAAAGATGGAAGAGAAAAGATCAATTAACATCAAAATGACAGAATTCTGCTACAAAGATTCTAGCAAAATTTTGACATGGTTCCGGGGCAATTCCAAAGAAAAGGAAAATACTCCGAAAAAGACAGGAAGCCTGAAGATGAGCTCAACATCACTGCGAGCTCATAGTCAGTGGAGAATTCTCAAAGAAGGCTCGAACTCAACATCGCTGCGAGCTCATAGTCAGTGGAGAATTCTCAAAGAAGGCTTGAACTCAACATCGCTGCGAGAACGAGCCAATCTCATCAAACTTCCGCAAAATCTGGAAAAGAGCTCAACATTGCTGCGAGCTTCAAAATCCAAAAATTGCAAAACTTCCTCAAAATCCAGTAAGACCGAGAAAGAGCTCAACATCGCTGCGAGCTCAAAATCCCGATACTTGCAAAAGATTTTCAGGTATGCATTATCATACTTCCAAATCCATTTACAAAAATCATGCATCAAAGATTATCATCATGCATTAGATGCTAGGAAAACCTTGACCAAAGTTTGACCAATTCCAACCCAATTTTGTCAAAACCAATCAAACTTTGTCCAAGTCAAAAATCATGTTGGCTTGACCTAGAGACTTTAGCCTTCTATTTTGATGCATCAAACAAAAAAAAATGCATACATATTGAAATTGCATAGCCTCATTATCATAGTGAGCAAACAAGGAAAAATAAAAAGAAAGAGAGAAAAAAAATCTCAGCAAAAAAAAAAAAAAATTTGGCCCACAGGCTGTGGCCCACTGCCACGTGGCAGTACGGTCAGGTCCGTACGGACCTGTCCGTACAGCTAGGAAAAAAAAAACAGAAAAAAAAGAAGAAAAAGAAGAAAGAAAAGAAAAGAAAAAGAAGAAGAAGAAAAAAAAAATGAAGAAGCTACTTCTACAATGGAGATTCTTGACGAGGAAGAAAACTTACTTGAAGCCATTGATGGAGAAGAAGAAGAAAAGCTTGGAGAGCACTCTTGAAGATTTCTTGCAAAAAGAAAGCAATGGAGCAAAAGCACCAACCCTCTTGCTTTTATAGAAGAGAGCAAGCCAAAAGAAGAAATGAGGAGAAAGAAAGGAGGTAAGTGCTAAAATTTAGCTACTTTCCCAAAAAGAAAGATATTTTGAGAGAATCTTTCCATAAAAAGAAAACTTGAGAAATTCTCTCCAAGTAAAGATATTTTTAGATATTCTCTACACAAAAGAGATATTTTTAGATATTCTTTACAAATATGACACCATATGAGATCTAGGCCATCTCCAAAGCCTAAGGTCCCGTGGGTTAGCCCATATGAGCCAGGTTTGACCACCTAGGCACTAAAATTGGCTTTTAGTCAAAATTTTCCTCTTACCAAGAGCAAAAAAGGAAAAGAGCAAAAAAAAAAAAAAAAAAAAAATTTCCCATGCCTTTTTTGAGTTGATGGGACCATTCAAAAAAAAAAAAAAGAAAAGAAAGTTCATGAGTTTCCAAAAACCAAACCATCCAACCTCATGAACCAAATTGAGCCAAAATCTTGAAATTGACATTTCACAAAACCAAATTCCGGTCCCCTAGCTCGCCACATACAGCTTGTTAGGTCACAAGACCAAAACCAAAATCAAAATCCAAAACCAACAAACCAAATCTGACCCCCCAACCTGCCACATACAGCTTGTTGGGTCACAAGGTCAAAATCAAAATCAAACCCCGACCCCCTAACCTGCCACATACAGCTTGTTAGGTCACAAGGTCAAAAACCAAAATCCAAAACCCAAAATCCAAACACCCCATGTCATTTTCAAAACTTTACCTTGAGATGGTACGTGATCCCTCTCACTGCCATAAAATTCCCCTGGAAACTCAGAAGGCTATCCAAAAAAAAAAAAAAAAATTTTGCTCAAGACTCTTGGTCAAGTTGGAATCTCTCCTCAAGGTTTCTCTTTGAGGCACATCGACACCAAAAAGCTACTCGTCGCTGTACCTCGAGGGGGCATTTGTTGACACCAAAAAAGTCAATATGTCTCCTCAACATAAGAAGCCTCGTGAAGCTGCATCTTGCCAAAAATAGGCAAGGCTACTTCAAGCATCAGATTTTGTCAGAATCAGACAGAAATTGAAGGATCCTTCAAGACAACCAAAAGAGGGGTACACCTGAGGTTTCGGGCCATTCCGACAATGTTTGGCCTAATTTCACTGCTCCGACAGCTAAACAAGCGCTCCCGGCGGCGACATCATCAAAGACGCCAAAACTTTGATTAGAGCCTACGAATGACTCCAGAATGTCTCCAAAGGGCTCCATGCCAAATTTCAAGTCAAACCGACAACGTTTGACCCTCCATCAATGCTCGAGCAGCAAAATCAAGCCTCCCGGCGGTGGGAACCACCGAAGCCATCACTCATCAAACAAAATACATGAGTGGCTTCAACATGCTTCCAAAAGGCTGCACGTCGAATTTCAGGTCATTCCGACAAAGTTTGACCAGGTTTCGATGCTCCGAGAGAAAATCAAGCCTACCGGCGGCGGAGCAACCCGGGACCATGACATCCGAAACGGAGCCCATGGAACGTCTCAAAATGACTCCAATAGGCTCCCTGTCAAATTTCAGGTCAATCGGACATCGTTTGACCACATATCAAAGCTCGGCATTTTCCCCGCAGCAAAATCAAGTGAAGCATCGATGGGACCCCAAACGGCTTCAAAACTCAAATAAAATCCTATGGTTGGTCCTATCCACTGCTCAAGAAGCTTCACCTCAATTTTCAGGTCATTCCGACATCGTTTGACCTAGTTTCGACTCTTGACGGAAAATCGGCTACAAAGTCTTCGGCTTCCCAGAAAAATGGGAAACATTGTGCTCCGATTTCGTGCGGGTTCTCGTCAATTTTTCTCCAATAAAATTTAGTCAATAATTGAGGAAAAATGTCAAGAAAAATTCAGAAGGGAAAAGGAACGAAAAAGATGAAAAAACGACCGAAAACGACGCTCGGCGACCAAACGACCAAAAATGTAGTCCGGGTCGCTGGATTTTGCACCAAATCGTCCGTTTTCCGATTCTTTTTGCGTTTCGGGTGTTCCGGTCTTTGTGATTTTCGAAAAATGCAATGTTTGATGTTTGAAAATGATTGATCTTCGTCGACATCTCGGATCTGCCGTCAAAAGCATGAAATCATCACCGATCGCCTCAAGATTGCCAACCGACTGACCAAGAAAGTGCACTTTCTGTCCGACCGATCGTGGAATCGACAAGACAGATGTCACCGGCCCGCCAACATCAATCAATGTCTGAAATTGCATCGCAATCCGACATCAAACAATGCGTGGATCCACCTGTGATGATAGCAAGAAGAATCTCAAAAGGCGCAGCACGGCCCGCGACTCTTCACATGCCCTGGCGACCACTTAATGACGTTAATTGACCCGTTTATGACAACTTAATGCGGTCATTAACTCATTATTTTGGACGGCCCAATCAGATTCAAGCATTTGGGAGTTACAAATCCAAGCAATCATGGGATTAAACCCATGAACTCCCATCATCATGAAGCATAAAGGTGATTAAATGCCCACTACCTTCATCAGCCAATCACAAGCCTTGAAAAGGAGTTACAAAATCGATTTGTAACTCCTCATCAATTCTTTCATCATGGCCATCAATGCCAATAAACACCTCATGGCTACCAAAAGCCTATAAAAGGAGGTCCATTCCAAGAAGAAAGCATGATGAAAATAGATCCCAAGTGCAAGCTCTGAAAATCCAGAAAATCCAAGAGAGAGACGAAGTTCTGCTACTTTGCTCCCGGAAGCACCACAAGGTGATCAACGTCCCTTGGGGGGCCACCCCCCCAAGGTCTCCTCCTGCTCCAACACGGCCTAAACGCGGCTTTTCAGACCGTTTACTTGGTTTTTCATTGGATATAGGACCTCTTCTTGGTCCTTGTCCTTTAAAAAACCGAGGTTAGGAGCCAAGCCAAAGAATCAAAGCATCACATGTTCTCATTTGAAGGACGATGGCGAAGCCCATTCATGACTTGCGACCGTCGATCTCAACGTGTCCCCACAATCTCCTGAGAAGTTAGATCCCTTTTCTTACTTTTCTATTGTAGTTTGTATTTCCTAAAGAGACAAAAAGAAATCACAATTCTTGTCTTTCATATTTGATGAGTTTTGTAAAATCGCCTTTCACGGCAAAATCGCCTTTTACAGCAAACAAACAAAAACGCCTCCTACGGCATTCTAAAAAAACAAACTTGTCTCTTTTCTTAATATTAATGCAATTTGAAAAGTTAGAAAAAAGGATTGATTTCCTTTCCACTTGTGAAGGTGAATCTCCGGATTATCACCATTCAAAATTCCAAGTAGAAAGTAAATCTGGCATACCCGTACAAAAATGTTGATGCCCGAGATCTTCCCTCCTCCGCCGAGACCCAGGTCAGCCCCCGAGGTGCGGAGGGAGAGGATGGAAGATTCCCCCTCTTTCGGGTCCATCACTTTGTTTTCTTATTAGTTGACTTGCCAGAGGATTCTGATGACTTCGAGCCATCCATGGATGCAACCTTTGACGATGCTTCGGATGAGCTCATGGAGGCAGAAGGTATTCCACCAGTCGTCGAAGAAGGTATTTTGTAGTAATAATCTCGATATTGATTTTTGACAAGATCATATTCATACCTTTTTGTCTTTTTTGACAGATTGTGGAGCAGTAGGAGAAGTTCCTCCGTCTTCCTCAAGGCCAGAACAAGAGAGACCTGCAGCCGATCCAGAAGTTGGGACGTCTTCTACTAGTTTCAACGCGATAGGGGTGAAACCTTATGTTAAGTCAACTTTTTCAATTGGAAAGAGCTTATTGATTACTCTTCCAACGAGGCATGACATAGGCAGTTAGGCGCCGGAGCATGGCGAATCCTCATCTGGGCCGTACCTTCAGTATGCTAATTAGGTGTTGAAGAGCGTTTTGAGCTCATGGGTCGAGACTCTCTCTTCAGGTCACTTGGAACCTGGTTTTGGCATGATCAGGCATGTGCGGGACATCCTTGTTGATAGGGAAGAAGTCGGTATGGACATTGCAAGTGCCAAGGCTTTTGTTGATGAAGTCATTGTGTTGGGCAACAAGTCGATTGAGACCAAGAATTTCCCAGATGGTGACTTCTTTAATGAGATGTTTGTGAAGCCTTCCAACGAGGTCATATCTGAGTTGAATGAGATCTCGCGGACTAGGAAGTAATTCATACGGGAGAGGAACGTTACCGAGTAGGCCAACATCGAGCTATCACAAGACCTGAACACCTTGATAAGGTGGTTGTCGAGGCTAGGCAGCGTCTTGAGCTTTTGAAGGAACAAGCTGCTGCCAAATGAACCACCATTATGGAAGCTCATCCTAGAGAGGGGACTTTCATTCGCTAAGTTGAGGAGGCTGACAGCAATCTCCTGAGGAAGACTCAGGAATATGAACAATGGCAGGTTCTCTGGGAAGAACTTCCTCGTGCTGCAAATGGGTCGCGACGTTCTGCCACATTTTATGGAAATGTTTTGAAGAAGCGTGGCCTGAAAGCTTTGGAGGCTAAGGCCGAGAGTCTGCTAGAGGAGTTAAATCTTTGGTTAAAGACCACGTTAGATTGAGCTCCTGAGTTGTAACAAACTCCTTTTCTTCCTTTTTTTTGATACCTCCATGTATAAACATTTTTTGTACTAATTTTTTTTGGATTCCCTCCTTTCACTTAAATTATTTTTTAATGAAAAAAAAATTTAAGCAAGAGTTAAATGGGAATGTTTGTTTGAGAATTTGATCAAAAGGCTGTCATTTTGTGAAAATCTTTTGTCAAATAGTTGTTTTTGGCATGAAAGCCAGATTTTGTGGCGAAAGCCTGGTTTTTGATGGCTTGAAAGCTAAATTTTGGGATGGCATGGAAGCCGAATTTTGTTTGTGGCATGGAAGCCGAAGTTTTTGAGATGGCATGAAAGCCGAATTTTTGGAGATGGCATGAAAGCCGAATTTTGAGATGGCATGGAAACCGAAGTTTTTGAGATGGCATGAAAGCCGAATTTTTGGAGATGGCATGAAAGCCGAATTTTGGATGGCATGAAAGCCGAATTTGGTGGCGTAAGAGCCAAAATTTGTTTATGCCATGGGTGCCAAAATTTGTTTGTTTGTGGCATGGAAGCCAAAGTTTTGAAAACCAAGTTTTGTTTTGTTGACATGAAAGCCGATTTTTTATTTTTTTGGTGTGAAAGCCGGGTTTTTTGGCATTTATAGCCGGTTTTGGCGTGAAAGCCTATTTTTGGCATTTATAGCCGATTTTGGCGTGAAATCCTATTTTTGGCGTTTATAGCTGATTTTGGCATTTATAGCCGATTTTTGGTTTTCAAAATGCAGGTATCGAGCAAAGGTCGCCTCCCTGCTGAATGGTCTTGCAAGTATCGATGGAATGTCGCTTCCTTGCTCATTCGGTTGCGAGTATCAATGGAATGTCGCCTCCTCGTGGATTGGGGTGCAAGTATCAATTAAGTGTTGCTTCCTTGCTTTTTCAAAAATTTTGGTTTTGTGGGTATCGACTGAATGTCGCTTCCCCACGATTTTTGAAATTTGGGTTGTGGATATCAACTGGAATGTTGCGTCTCCACGATTTTCTTTTTTTGAATTTTGAAATTTTGCAAGTATCGACGAGGCGTCGCTTCCTTGCTATTTTGAGGTTTTGGAAGTATCGAATGTGGTTCGCATCCTACCGATTTTGAGATTTTGGAAGTATCAAATGGGGTTCGCATCCTTCTGATTTTTGGGTTTTGGAAGTATCGAATGGGGTTCACATCCTTCCGGTTTTTGGGTCTTGCGAGTATCGACTGAGCGTCGCTTCCCCATAGTTTCGAAAAATTATTTTTGTTTAAAGACACGAGGGTCGTAAATTTTGACTCAAAACCAGTTTTGGTTGTAAAAGTCGGGGCAAACTAGGTTGGAAATTCCTAAGTCCTGATTTTTTTTTTCAAACCATGAATTTTGGGCTCATGGATCGAAAATTTTGGTCAAGTTCGGGAAGAGGCTCCTTAACTTGGATTTTTGGTTTTGATTTTTCTTTTGAACAATGAAACGATGAAAGCAAGCATTGTTTTGATAGTTTTTTTTTTTTTTTTTTTTTAGAAATTTCAACATAAAGATGAAAATTTCAAAAGGGATGGGTTTGACGAGCAAGTACCTGGGAATAGGCTTTGGCCATATAGGCATCGCTCTGACTCGTTGGAGGTAGTCTTCAAGGGTAGTACCACTTCAAGAACTTGTCATTGATGGATAGCATACATTTGTCACCTTCCTTGTTTAGAAGAGTGTATGCGCCGTTGGGGAAGACTTTGTCGATGACGAAGGGTCCCTCCCATTTTGGTTCTAATTTGCCTTTAAATTTGTGGGCAATGACTATGGGTCTTTTCACTGCAAGGACCAAGTCTCCATTTTTGTAGGCTCGTTGCATGACCTTCTCATCGAAAGATCCTGCCTTGCATGCTTAGTACAGCTCAACGCTTTGTAGGGCTTCGAGCCGTTTCTCATCGAGATTATCCAGTTCTTGGAGTCTCAATTTTACATTACTTTCTTGCGTCATGTCATTTTGCAGAGATATCCTTAAGGAAGAAATTTTTATTTCCAAAGGGACAACTGCTTCGCATCCATAGACCAAGGAGAATGGTGTGCTATGGGTTGGTCCTCGAACGGAGGTTTGATAGGCCCACAAAGCTTCTGATAATTTGTCGCCCCAGTCTCTTTGTGTCTAAAGACCATTTTCTTGAGAATTTTGCAGAGTGTCTTGTTGAAAGCTTCTGCTAGTTCGTTCACTGCAGGATTATATAGAGTTGAAGGATAACTTTAGATTTTGTACTTGTCGCAAAACCTGTAGAATCTGTGATCCCGGAATTGTGGTCCATTATAGTGGACGAATCTTTTAGGTGTGCCTAAGCGACAAATAATATTGGTGTGCAAGAATTGAATGATTGATGAGGTCTTCATTTCGCTGAGCGCAAATGCTTCTGACCACTTGGAGAAATAATCCGTAGTGGTGAATATGAAGTGATGACCTTTGCTTAACGGGGGAAAGGTAGGACCTATGATGTTCGTACCCCAGGCTTCAAAAGGCCATGACATTGCTGTAGGATGTAGCCATTCTAGAGGCATGTGGACATAATCTCCATGAATTTGGCATTATTGGTAGCGCTTAGCAAATTGTATTACGTTAGCTACAATGGTAGGCCAATAATAACCTAACCTTTTTATCTGATCGTAGAGCTTAGGACCAGCCTGATGGGCTCCACAGAGACCAGCATGTACTTCTTTGAGAGTTTCCTCAGCCTCTTGTTGCGACAAACAGCGTAAATGTACTCCGTTAAAGGATTTTCTGTAAAGTATTTTTGAAGGAATATCCAAATGAAAGTTTGGGGCTCGTCTTTGAATATTTACCCGTTCTTTTGGATCTTCAAGTAGGATTCCGAACATAACATAATCAATGAACGGATCCCTCCAGTCACCGATCGGAGGTTTGAGGATGGATATCCGACTTCCAACCGCTTGGTGGCATTCAACAACCGCTTGGTGTGTGTTAAAAGGAGGGAGAATCTTTCTTTAACATACTTTAATTTGCATGTTTTTCCCTTCTTGGATTGCCATAGATGTGGCAAGTCCGGCTAGGGCATCTACACGGATGTTTTCACCTCTAGGGATGTGGGTGATGTGACAGATGTTGAACTTTTGTCGAAGCGATTGTGCCTTGTTGTAGTAAGGCAGCAAATCGGGTTTCCTGACCTCAAATTTCTGATTCATCTGGTTGACGATCAGTTAAGAGTCCCCAAAAGCTTCCAGTATGGTGCTGCCAGATTTGAGTGGCGAGCTCCAATCCTACAATCAGGGCTTGGTACTCAACTGCATTGTTTGAGCATGGTTCTAGTAGCGAGAAAGAGTGTGGAATCATGTATTTGTTGGGGCTAACAAAGAGGATGCCAGTTCCCGATATCTGCTTTCCTTTTTTATTTGTCCTGGTTGCGCTGTCAAAGTACACGTCTCAGGAAGCATTTGAGAAGGAAGATTCCACGTTGTAGACAGGTTCGTCTGCGAGATCATCCCTGAGTGGAGAATCTTTAGGTAATGGGTACTCTGCGAGAAAGTCTACTAGTGCTCGGCCTTTGATTGCTTTTTTGTGGTACATACCTAATATTGAACTACAATAGAAGGATGGACCATTTTGCCAATCGGGCATTGAGAGAACCTGCTTTTGTAATAAGAACCTTTAAGATATTAATCCTTGAAACCAGGTAGACTGTGTTGGACAGCAAGTAGTGACGTAGCTTTTGTGCGGCAAACATCATAGCAAGGCATTCTTTTTCGACTGGGGAGTACCGATGCTCTACACCTACCAACATGCAGCTAAGGTAATATAGAGCAGCTTCTTTTCCCTCGTCGTTTTCTTGTGCGAGTAGAGCACCCAAAGAATAATTGAGAGCTCTTGTGTACAAGATGAATGGTCTTCTAGTTGTGGGGGCAGCCAACACTGGAGGTTTGGTCAGGTAGTCTTGATGTCTTGAAATGCGGCTTCACATTCGGCATCCCAAACAAAGTCCACACCTTTCTTCATTAGGCGAGAGAATGGACGGTACTTCCCTAATAGATTGGAGATGAACTGTTGGATGTATGCCAACCTTCCTTAAAGCCCTTTTAATTCTTTTAGGGTCCTTGGAGATGGCATTTCTAGGATAGCCTTGACTTTGGTGGGGTCAAGTTCTATTCCGGCTTTCCGAATTATGAATCCGAGAAACTTACCCGATGAGACACCGAAGAAGCTTTCTGGATCCTTAATGGGTGACTCCTCAAAGAGATATCCAGGGAGATCAATGTCTTCATGGACACGAGATGTTGAGGCTTGGTCGGCAAAATGACTTTGCAGCCTTTGTGCCAACTGTCTCATGGGAGTGGTAGGATCATACCCTAAGCCGTATGAAGACTTGTCCTTATGACGGTGGAGTTTCCAATTTTTCGGTTGACTTTTGATCAGGGTGGGTTCCAATGGTGAGAGAATACCACGGCCTCCTCCCAAAACTGATCGGATTCTGAGCATCGTAGCCCATTTTCTTCATAATAGCTTGTGCCATTTGACTATATAGGAATAGTTGAGGCATACCTTCGTTTTGGAAAGGTTCAAGCGGAGAATTTGATGAAGAGACTCCCGATCTATGGAAGAAGATTTTTTTTCTTCTGCCGAAGTTACCGGAATGACGAAGGAAGCAGACGTAGGATCTTCTATGTCAGCAAGTGTCTCCAATGAAGTGAGAGCGGGCTGAACTCGCTCAGTATAAGCTTGGCTTGACACGGTGTCGTCTTCTGACTCTGAATCCGAATTTGTGTCATGCATAATAGACACAAAGGAGACAACAAACTTGCCCCCAGCCTTTTTGTTTCGTTTTCTTTGCTTTGGTGGTGATTACCAAAGGCTTTGAAGATCTGAGGGCAACAATGAAGGGAGAATGATAGCTCTCTTCGGATTTGCTGGAAGGTTTGTTTTCTTCCAATGATTGTTGAGGAGCCTTGCCTTTATCTTTCTAGAGATTTTCGGAAAAGGGTGTTGTTTCTTCCTCCTTTTCTTCTTTTCCATCTTTATACATCTGAGCATCTGCAAAATGGACGTCTTTGCTTTTGAAGGGCCTTTTGTCTGCAAACACTCTATGCATCAAGCCGTCATTACCAACGAACTTGATGCACTGATGTAGAGTTGAAGGGGCGACACCATTCTCATGTATCCATGGGCGTTGAAGAAGGATATTGTAGCATGAAGGAGTCCTTATTGCATATGCAGTGACTTTAGAAATGAGATCACCGATTTGCAATTTAAACTTGATTTTGCCGATTGGCCTTTGAGCGCTCCCGTCATATCCAAAGATGGATACGGACGTGTGACTTAGCTTGCTAGGTGAAATGCCCAGCTCTTCGAGTGCCGAAGTAAAGATGAGGTTGAGTGAAGAACCTGGGTCGATCTGGACTCTGTGTACTGGCATCTCTTTGACGTACCCCTTGAAGTACAAGGGTTGGTTGTGCTTTGTCTCACCTAGCAGGAGGTCATCCTTATTGAAGGCAATTATTGCACTTGCTGCTTTTTGAACTGAGAGGCATTCAATGCTTGATCCCTCAGCTTTTTTTTTTCTCCCTTTGAGGAAGTACTTGATTTTTTGACCCTATAGTCCATCTCAATTTGTAGGACTTGTGGGGCATGTTTGTCGACATCTGCATTCAGCTTTTTAGTTCCGAAATGAGACTATCACGAGTTTGTGGAGACATTCGTAATAAGTCAAGGATGTGCAATCTTGCAGGTATGTGTTTGAAGTGCTCAATCAAGTCGTACTTAAAGGCCTCCTTTGGGCCTGCGTTTTCATTCTTATTGCCACTTGGGGCGTTTACAACTTGCTTTCCCGAAGGATTTACATAAGAAGAAGAAGGTTGGTTGTAATTTTTGTGATAATCCCTGCCAGAGCGGGTACCTCTACCAACTTCAATAGCTTCTAGAGAGGGGTCTTCTTTTGGAAGATCACTCTCGGATCAAGGGGTTGATCCTTGTTATTTGCCGAAGATGTCTTTGTAGCAGTATTGCTGTCTTCAGTGATCACGTTGCATAGAGCATTTTCCGGGAACAAGTCATGAACAGCATCCAGCAACTTGTCTTCTTCGTTGAGTACTTTATCGGTCCAAACATCGACTATGAGGTCGGGTATCTGGGACCAATTGACCGGATTTTCATTGAAGAAGACTTCATCAGCTGGAGCCTCTTCAAGATGATCAATCGAAGAGGTGTGAGCTCTAATGTCACAGTTTCCGGAGACGAAGGCTGAGAAGATGATATCTCAGTGGAAGTCACCTGAGAAGATGTAGCTCCAGAAGATATACTACTAGTTGGGGAGTACGTGTCTTCGGAAGATGAAGCTTCAGAGGTACTATCATCCTGAGCTATCGCATTGCAGGTTATCCCGATAGGAGTTGCCCCCAGTATGGACTGTTGGGAGTCGGACTCATCCTCGAATGTAAGATGATCATTGATCCAGCAGTTTTCTCCTTTTTCAGGAGTTGAAGGAGGAAGTTCCTGTTGATTTTCATGGACTCCTGGTTCTGGATTTTGATTATGACGAAGATTGTTAATGCGATCCTGCTCCCGCTCTATGGCAAGACGTTGCAATATTCTTGCATATTCTTCGAGATCGGGCATAAGAGCCAAATCTTCTTCTTCGTCTACTCCTTCTGGTTCAGCAATGTTGGGTTCCACTGGAGCATTGGCCAGTGCTGGGTTAACAGCAATTTATTGAACAGCCTCTTGGTCTTCTTCATCATCAGACCAAGATCCTTGTGGCTGTAATGGGTTATACCAGATTACTGGCATAAGATGAGACTCGGGAATCCATTATTCAGCGTAGAGGTATTCTCCGGTTTGAAGGGATTCCTCCCACTCATTGGTATCACTAGCAGTATCACTGGACTCATATCCATCCATGGAGAATCCAATTACCGAGTTGCAAGAGTATGATGTCCCCCTGCTTAGTTTCATCTCTGTAATGAGGTGGCATGAAAGGAATTCTTCCGTTGCCCCTAGCGAAGTAGTGGATGAAGTCTCTGCCTTTTCAGGAACTTCTTGTTTTGGTTAAGTCTTCTCCTGTTGTTTGAGCTTACGGAGTTGTCTCTTGGCTTGCCTTTGCTGTCAGCGGTCGGCTTTGTTTTGACGATCTCCCAATTTTCATCTTCTAAGAGATCGGGATGCACCCATATGGGTTGTCCATCTGGTGTTAGGTAGGGAACCAACTCTTGGGACGTTTGAGCCATTTTTATCTCCTTGGATGAAGTAGTGATTTCCTTTAGTGAGTTTGAAGTTTGCCCACATGATACCATGTTTACGGAGGCAGACCAGTAGTTTTTGTCAAAGGTGATGATGTCGTTTTTCCTCATCTCGTTGTTCTTCTCTCTCACAACAAAGCATTGATTGAGAGGATGCGAGACCATCTGGTGGTATGGACAATACCAGGGAGCATTGGTTTTGCCAACATCTCCCGTTCTTTTGGGCTCAGGCAAGGTGAGTTTGCCATTTGCTAAGAGTGCCTCAAAGATTTCTTCAACATCTTCATCGAACGGGTATTTCTTCTTTACATGTTCTTTGAAGGCATCAGAGAGTTCAGGTCTTTTACCTGTAGCTTTGTTTTCAGATTTCTTTGGCTGCTGAGGGGCTGACTTGGTTTGTACATTAAGAACCACCTTTTCTTTAGTTTCGAGGTCATAATGGTAGTCGTCTCTTTCTTTGATGATTTCTGACTATTGAGGTCATTGATCACCGTTTCAGCCTCCATGGAAGCTTATAGGAGTTCTCCTAGGTTCTTTGATTTGTTGCCGATGATCATGGAGCGGATTCTTGCTCTCATGTTGTTACGACAGATGTCGACTAGCGACGCTTGTGGCAGTACATCTGAGCATTTGTATGCGACCGCCTTCCATTTGTGAATGAAGTCGTATGTTGACTCATTCTCTCCCTGTTTTAGGTTGCAGAGATGTGCTATAATAACAGGATGATCCTCAACTTTGAAGAGGGTTAGGAAGCGTGTCTCCAGGATGGCCCACTCTTGGATGGAGTCCTCCTGCAGAGTGGAGTACCAATCAAAGGCCGTACCTTTTAGGGTACTTGTAAAGAGACAAATCTTGAGGGCATCTTGATCCGCGATAGCTCCCGTAAGGATCTTGAAGTGGATGACATGCTGTCTGGCTGAACCTTTCCCCGTATATGTTTGGAGAGTAGGTTGCTTGAATTTTGTAGGGAACGGAACCGAGTCCATCCATAAGGGATATGGTGGCCTGATCCCATGTTCCTTCAGTGTATCCTCTTCTTTTTCTTTGGAGAGGATATCGTCAACGTCTTTTTTAGTAAGGGCACGTGACTCATTGTTTTCTGCATTGGCTTTGTCATGTTGATGACTAGGAGGAGCTTGATTATTTTCTTGACACTGAAAAGCGAGGAGAAGATTTTTCATGAGATTTTCGATCCTCTGCTGACTATGCTCCAATTGTTGGATGCGTGTGGTCGTCTCATCAGGAGGTGGATTGTGAGGTGGCTCAAAATTCATAGCCAGGACGTTCATCCCTCGGGATTCGAATGAAGAAATCATCCTGGTGACTGAGCTGGGGCTCATTCTTCTGGTAGAAGAGCTTGAGGAAGGGTTACTTCGATGTCCTTGGTTTGAAGGAGTAGAGGATTCTTCCAGATGTCTTCGTGTCCGGGAGACGTGTAAGTCACCGGACGTCTGACACGAATTTTGGTTGCTAACTTCTGGCATCTTCTGGTTTTGCTAACCATATGGACAGCAACAACTTGGTCTGGTCTTTCTTTTTTGGTCCATTTTTTAGAGACCTGAAAGGTAGAATGATGGGGTCTTTGCTTTTCTAGTCTCTTTTGTCGATATGCTGTGCGGCGACGTATACGATGAGCAATTTGAGTTTTGGTGAGCTCTGGCTGGGCTTTGGCGATGAAGGATGTAGTCCCCCATGTACAGCAGCCAAACTTGTCTTCTTTTAAGCTAGGCATGGATAGGATCCGGACGCGCTCCTTTGCCTGTCGCAGTGAAGCTTTGAATTTTGAGAGTTCGGCCCCTTCAGTGGGTTTTTACGGAGGCCTTACGATGCACGACTTGATTTTGGGCTTGTAGGAGCAAGCCAGCTCATGCTGGGTTGATTTGTTTGTTTGGCGGAGGGTAGGTTTCTCTTCTTTCATGTAAGAGAGAGGGTAGAACTGGTTCTCCTTAAGAGGGGTTAGGTATGCTGGCTTTGTAGATGTTCAGGACATCCTTTGTTTTGGTGAAGGTCTCGGGGACCAGGTCTTGGGGCAGACTTGGTTACTTGTAGGTTGAGGCTTCGTGGGAGTGCCAATGGCTTCAGGCTTCTTCGTGTTCGCCCTTGGTGCCATGGTAGTGACACGTTGCTGGGCAATTTTCTACTTCGTAGCGGGTACAGTTTCTTCTGCGGGGAGTGGGAATGGTCCCAGCAACCCGGAGACGATGGTTCGGGGAATAGAGGTCGACCCGGTGTTTTGAGAGTTGCCGAGGGAGATGACGCTTTAGCAACTGGCAGGGCGCTTATGAGTGCGCTTATTTTACTTATCTTGAAGTATGAGTTGGTACTTGTTCTCATCAAAAGTGATGGTCAATGAAGCTGCCATTGTTAGTTTGGAAAAATTTTGAAACAAGACCGCATCCATTAGTAATCACAAGAATATAGTGATTATAAATGGATAATAACTATGGTTTTGTCTTTTCAATTCGCTCGAGGGGACATGGCCCAGCCCAAGCAAGATGAAGAAGGCAAAAAGCCATAAAGGGTACAATTGTTCTAAATGCAAATATGGTAGGCTCAGGGTGAGCATTCCAGTGACTGAAAGAACAATTGTAGACCTTAATTCAAATTATCGAGAAGCAAGGCTCACTTGAAGTAAGATGATATAAGGTTGGAGATACAATTGTGTCGGTCGCGAAAACAGTAGACCCGAAAGGGCGTACTAGCACCGCTAGGCACAAATGTTGCAAATTTCATCCTTGGAAAGGACACCAGATGGGATTTTCTTTTTGAAAGGTCAAGATTGGATTTATAAAGGAGAGCAGATGGTATTCCAATCCGAACACAGGCACAAATATTTCTACGAGCACTAAATTTGAAAAGGAAAGAACCAAGATTTCTCAAATCTGAACCCAAAAGTGACGGAAGTTTTTTTTTTTGAAAGGTCAAGATTGAATTCATAAAGGAGAGCAAATGGTGTTCCGATCCGAACATAGGCTCAAAAATTTTTGCGAGCAGTAAATTCGAAAAGGAAAGAACCAAGATTTCTCAAATCTGAAATCAAAAGTGACGGAATTTTTTTTTTCTTTTCGAAAAGTCAAGATTGAATTCATCAAAGAGAGCAAATGGTGTTCCAATCCGAATATAGGCTCAAACATTTCTGTGAGCACTAAATCCGAAAAGGAGAGAACCAAGATTTCTCAAATCTGAACTCAAAACTAAAAAGTTTTTTTTTTTTTTTTTGTTTTGAAGAGATTTTTTTTTTTGAGATTTTTTTTAAGGGTGCACATAGGTTTCCAATTCAATCTTATGAAACCTTAGAAGATAGATCAGCCCCCAGGTAAGGGTAGGATTACTTAATGAACCCGTTTGGAGGACCCTTGCATCGAGCAATCTAGCTGCCTCCACAGTTTGGACAATGCTTTTCTTAGATCCACTTTGGTTAAAGAACGCAATTGGTGCAACCTTAGTGCTTTTTTAAAAACTTTCTTTTTGAAAGATTTCTAATGGACTTATCAAAGAGAGCGAATGGCCCCTCCAAATCCACACACTAGCTACAAACGATTTTTGCGAGCCATTGTCTAAAAAGGAAGAAACCAAAGTTTCTCAAATTTGAATCCAAAAGAGAGAAAACTGATTTTTTTTTTTAGTTTGCAATGAGATTTTTTTTTGTTTTTGAAAATCCCTATTGGACTCATCAAAGAGAAAAGATGGCCCATTCCTCGATCTGAACAATAACTGCAAACATTTCTGTGAGCTATCAAGTTCGAAGAGAAGAGGATCGAAGTTTCTCAAAATTGAATCCAAGAAAGAGAAATCAAATTATTTTTTTTTTCGAAATGAGAAAGAGTGAACAAAATCCCATTTCATGTGTTTTTTTAGACGCAAGATCCAACAAAGGCCACCAACTAGAATGGAGCCAAGGAATCGAAGCATCACATTCTCAGATGAACGTGTCCCACCGGGTATGCCAACTTGATGGACCCGGCTTTCGTCCTCTCCTTTTGCCCCGGGGGCTGCTGAGGTCCGGCGGAGGAGAAAAGCGGGTATCAACATTTTTTTGTACGAGTCTGCTAGATTTTCTATTCTACTTGGAATTTGATATGGTGATCCGGAGATTCACCTTCACAAGTAGAAAGGAAATCAATCTTTTTTCTAACTTTTCAAATTGTATAAATATTTAAGAAAAGAGACAAGTTTTTCTTTGAATGTCGTGGGAGGCAATTTTTTTGTTTGGTTGTTGACGTGAAAGGTGATTTTGTGATGTGAAAGGCGGTTTTGCCGTAAAAGGTGATTTTTGCTGTGAAAGGGGATTTTTGCTGTGGAAGGCAATTTACAAATCTCATCAATAATGAAAGACAAGAATTGTGTTTTTTTTTGTCTCTTGAAAAAATACATGATACAATAGAAAAGTAAGAAAAGGGATCTAACTTCTCAAGAGATTGTGGGGACTTGTTCACATCGACGGTCGCAAGTCATGTATGGACTTCGTCATCGTCCTTCAGATGAGAACGCATGATGTTTTGATTCTTTTGGCTTGGCTCGAACCTTAGATTTTTAGAGGATAAAGACCGAGGGGAGGTCCTATATCCAATAAAAAACCAAGTAAACGGGCTAAAATAACGCGTTTAGGCCATGTTGGATAGAAGAAGGGGAAGAGCTTTGCCTTGTAGGGTGGCCCCTAAGGGACTTCGATCACCTTGTAGTGTTTCTTGCAGCAGAGTAGCAGAACTTCTTCAAAGTTTCTCTTGGATTTTCCAGACTCCGGCCTTCCTGTTGTGGATGTGTGTAGTGTGTCTCTCTCTTTGGAATGACCCCCTTTTATAGGCTTTTGGTAGCCATGGGGTGGTTCATGCGCATTGATGGCCATGATGAGAGGATTGATGTCATTGATGCTCCATGATGGGAGGAGTTACAAGTTTTTATTTTTTGATTTTATAACTCCTTTTTCTTGGCTTGTGATTGGCCCATGGAGAATGATGGGCATTTAATCGCCTTTAATCTCCATGGTGAGGGGAGTTTCATAGCTTTAATGTCATGATTGCTTGGACTTGTAACTCCCATTTGCTTGATTCTGATTGGGCCGTTCAAAATAATAGGTTAATGACAGCATTAAGTTGTCATAAAACGGGTCAATTAACATCATTAAGTGGTCGCCTGAGGATTTGAAGAGTCGTGGGCCGTACCGCGTCTTTTGGAATTCTTCTCGTGACGATCGCCGATGGATCCACATGTTATTTGATGTCGGATGACGATGCTACTTCAGACATAGATTGATGCCAATGGGCCGGTGACATATGTCTTGTCGATTTCTCGATCGGTCAGACATAAAGTGTACTTTCTTGGTCAGCCGGTCGGCGATCTTGGAGCGATCAATGGTGATTCCATGATCTTGACGGCGGATCCGAGATGTTGATGAAGATCAGTCGTTTTCAAGCATCAAGAATTGGATTTTCGAAAAATCACAGGGGCTGGAACTTCCAAAACATGTAAAATATCGGAAAACGGGCCACTCGGAGAAAATCTGGCGACTCGGATTTCCAGGGTCGCCGGTGACCATGGGGCAAGGTCGCCAGCGACGATGGGCTATAGTCGCCGGCGACCATGGGGTGTCCCCTTTTGGTCGCCGTTTTCCGGCCGTTTCTTGGTCTTTTTCGTTCATTTTTTCTCCTATATTTTTCTCGACATTTTTCCTCATTTATTGACTTGATTTTCTTGAAGAAAACTTGAGGAGAAGCAGTGCAAACCAGAGCACAAAGTTTCCTATTTTTTGGAAAAGCCAAAGACTTTGTAGCCGATTTTCCGTCGAGAGTCGGAACTAGGTCAAACGATGTCGGAATGACCCAAAATTTGAGGTGAAGCCTCCTAAGCAGTAGATAGGACCAACCATGAGCTTTTATTTGAGTTTCGAAGCCATTTGGGGTCCTGTCGCTGCTAGACTTGATTTTTTCGCAAGGAAGATGTCGCGCTTTGATATGCGGTCAACCGGTGTCCCATTGTCCTTAAATTTGACATGGAGCCTATTGGAGGCATTTTGAGACGATCCTTTAGCTCCAATTTGGATGTCATGGTCTCGGGGTGCTCCACCGCCGAGAGGCTTGATTTTGTTTCGGAGCATCGAAGTCTAGTCAAACATTGTCGGAATGACCTAAAATTCGACGTGTAGCCCTTTGGGAGCATGTTGAAGCCACCCATGTGCTCTATTTGATGAGTGATGTCCTCAGTGGTTTTCGCAGCCGAAAGGCTTATTTTGCTACTCGAGGGTTGATGGAGGGTCAAACGTTGTCGGTTTGATTTGAAATTTGATACGGAGCCGTTTAGAAGCATTTTGGAACCATCCGTAAAGCTCTGATCGAAGTTTTGATGTTTTCGACACTCGCCGCCGGCAGCACCTGTTTAGCTGTCGGAGGAGTGAAGTTAGGCCAAATGATGTCGGAATGGCCCGAAACTTCATGTTTACCCCTCTTTTGGCTGTTTTGAAGGATCTTGCAGTTTTTGTTTGATTCTGACAAGATCTGATGCTTGAAGTAGCATTGCCTATTTATAGTAGGATGCAGCTTCATTTGGCTTCTTGATGTTGAGGAGGCAAAGTGATTTTTTGGTGTCAACAATAAGTACTGATCTTTTCAACACCAGAGCATTCTACCGCATATAAAAACATCGTTCGATCCTTATTTGCTGCGAGCACATTGATTAGTGGTCGATCTTAACGTTGGTCTATCCATCAAAGATAAGAGACACACCCTGCATGTGCCATGTATCTTTAATTGTTTCTATCTCATTCTCCACTTTTCTTTTCTCCTCATTTGACTAAGATGTTCTAGCCTTTTCAAATGAAGGCACTTTATATCCATCAAGTGCTTTATTTACAGACGAAAGCATAATTTATCAGCAGTTTTGGTGTCCCCCAATATTTTAACTTCATCCCTGATGGAACGCGCTCCGAGGCGCCGTGGGGCGGCTACCGGGGTCGGCGGAACGTGGGAGTCCGTCGGGTCCGGCCCTTTCGCGCCCTGGCGGGCCTGAAGCGTGCATCAACATTTTTTTTTTGGGTGGGTGTGCCAGATTTTCTATTTTACTTGGAATTGCAAGTGGTAATCCGGAGATCAACCTTCGCAAGTAAAAAGGAAATCAACTTCTTTCAAGTTTTCCATTGCACAAATATTTAAGAAAAGAGACATTTTCTTGGTTTGCCGTGAAAGGCGATTTTGTTTGGCATTTATAGCCGATTTTGGCGTTTATAGCCGATTTACAATTCTCATCAATAATGAAAAAGACAAGAGTTGTGATTTTTGTCTCTTTTAGAAAAATACAAACTACAATGAAAAGCAAGAAAAGGAAGATCTAAGTTTTCAGGAGATTGTGGGGGACTCGTTCAGATTGACGGTCGCAAGCCATGTGTGGGCTTCGCCATCATCCATGCAGATGAGAACAGAGGATGCTCTTGATTCGCTTGGCTTGGCTATAACCTCAGATTTTTAGAGGACAAAGACCAAGAGAAGGTCCTATGTCCAATAAAAAGCTAAGTAGACGGGCTGAAAAGCCACGTCTAAGCCATTGGAGGCAGCAGGAGAAGGCACAGACCTTGGGGGGGGTGCCCCCCAAGGGACTTTTGTCACCTTGTAGTGGTGGCCGGTGCAGAACTTCAGCAGAGTTTTTTCTCTCTTTTTTCTTTCTCTGGATACGAGCTCTGGATTCTTTCCGATCGATCGATCTCGATTTTTTCTGATCCTCATTTCAATGGAATGCTCTCCTATTTATAGGCTTTTGGTAGCCATTTAGGAGGGTTTATGAGCCTTAATGGCTTTAATGGGAGGAGTTACAAGATTTATTTCTTGATTTTGTAACTCCTTTTTCCTTGAATCTGATTGGCCGATGGAGATTAAGGGCTTTTAATCACCTTAATTACCATAATGGGAGGAGTTTCATGGGTTAAATGCCATGAATCAATTGACTTGTAACTCCCAAATGCTTGCTTCTGATTGGGCCGTCCAAAGAAATGAATTAATGACTATAATAAAGCTAGTCAATTAACCACATTAATTGGTCGCCGAGCAGTCGAAGAGTCGCGGGCCGTGCCGTGTCTTCTGGAATTCTTCTGGCGATGATCATCGATGGATCTTCATGCTGATCGACATCGGATGAACATGTAACTTCAGACATTGATAGCTAAGAGTGGGCCGGTGACATCTGTCTTGTCGATTTCTAGATCGGTCGGACAGAAAGAGAACTTTTTTTGGTCGACCGGTTGGCGATCTTGGAGCGATCAATGATGATTTTATGCTTTTGGAGGTTGACCCGTGATTTTGACGGATGTCGGAGGATATGAGTCAATTTCAAGCACTAAAAATCACATTTTCAGGAAACCACAGGGGCCAAAGTGCGCGAAACGCGAAAAAAGACGGAAAAACGGGTCACCGGCGGAAAATCCGGTGACCCGGACTTCCATGGTCGCTGGCGACCATGGGCCATGGTCGCCGGCGACCATGGGCCGGCGACCATGGGCCATGGTCGCAGGGGCCTGCGACCTTGGGGGAATTTTTTCCCTTCGGAGCCCGTTTTGCGGTCGTTTTGAGGTCTTTTTCGTCGCCGTTTTCTTCTGTATTTTTCCTGACATTTCTACTCATTTATTGGCTTGATTTCCCTGTAGAAAACCTGATGAGAATCCTTGCATTTTTAGAGTGCAAAGTTTCCAATTTTCCGGGAAAGCCGAAGACTTTGTCGCGTAGAGCTGCTGATTTTCCGCCAGAGGTTGAAACTTGGTCAAACGATGTCGGAATGACCTGAAATTTGAGGTGGAGCCTCCTGAGCAATAAATAAGACCAACCATAGGCTTTTGTTTGAGTTCTGAAGCCGTTTGGGGTCCCATCGATGCTTCACTTGATTTTGCTGCGGGGAAAATGCCGAGCGTTGATATGTGGCCAAACGATGTCCGATTGACCTGAAATTTGACGGGGAGCCTATTGGAGTCATTTTGAGACGTTCCATGGGCTCCATTTTGGATGTCATGGTCCCGGGTTGCTCCGCCGCCTGTAGGCTTGATTTTCTCTCGGAGCATCGAAACCTGGTCAAACGTTGTCAGAATGACCTGAAATTTGACGTGCAGCCTTTTGGAAGCATGTTGAAGCCACTCATGCACTTGGTTTGATGAGCGAAGGCTTCGGTGGTTCCCGCCGCCGGGAGGCTTGATTTTGCTGCTCGAGCATTGATGGAGGGTCAAACGTTGTCGGTTTGACTTGAAATTTGGCATGGAGCCCTTTTGAGACATGCTGGAGTCATCTGTAGGCTCTGATCGAAGTTTTGACGTCTCCGATGATGTCGCCGCCGGGAGCGCCATTTTAGCTGTCGGAGAAGCGAAGTTAGGCCAAATGATTCTGAAATGGCCCGAAACTTCATGTGTACTCTTCTCTTGGCTATCTTGAAGGATCTTGCAGTTTTTGTTTGATTCTGACAAGATTTGATTTTTTGGAGAAATTCCATTGCCTATTTATGGCAGGTTGCGACTTCATGCAGCTTTCTTGATGCTGAAGAGGCAAAGTGACATTTTTGGTGTCAACAAATGCCCCCTCGAGGTACAGCGACGAGTTGCTTGACTTTTGTAGTCGATGTGCCTCGAAGAGATTTTTGAAGGAGAGGTTGTGTCTTGACCAAGAGTCTTTGAGCAATCTTTCCTTTGGTAGAGTAGCCTTTGAGCTTCCAGGGGAATTTTATGGTAATGAAAGGAATCAAATACCATCTCGAGGCAAAGTTTTGAAGATGACATCAGGGATGTGGATTTAGGCTTTTGTTTTTGACCTTGTGACCTAACAAGCTGTATGTGGCAGGTTAGGGGGTCGGGTTTTGGTTTTGATCTTGTAGACCTAACAGGCTGTATGTGGCAAGTTAGGGGATCAGGATTTGGTTTTTGGCTTTGGTCTTGTGACCTAACAAGCTGTATGTGGCAAGTTAGGGGACCATGATTTGGTTTTTGGTCACTCTTTGGGACTGTGTGGGTCCATTGGAGTGGTTTGGATTTTTGTGGAATGTCAATTTCAAGATTTTGGCTCAATTTGGTATATGAGGCTGGATGGTTTGATTTTTGGAAGCTCATGGGGCTTGGAATTTTTTTTGTATGGTTCAATCAACTCAAAAGAGGCATGGAACCATTTTTATATGCTCTTGGTAAGAGGGATTTTTTTCCGACTAAAAGCCCATTTTTTTTTTTTTTTTAGTGCCTAGGTGGTCAAACCTGGCTCATATGGGCTAGCCCATGGGACCTTAAGCTTTTTAGGATGGCTTAGATCTCATGTGGGGCCATTTTTGTAAAGAATATCTAAAGATATCTCATTTGCATAGAGAATATCTAAAAATATCTTTATGGGAGAGAATCTCTCATATTCCCTTAATTTGGGAGAGAATATCTCAAGGTATCTTTTTTTTTGGGAAAGAATCTCCAATCTCCTATTTTGTTGGAGAGAATCTCTCATTGATTGATTTTGGGAGAAAATCTCTCAAAGACATCTTTCTTTTTGGGAAAGAATCTTTCTAATTCCTTCTCTTTTGGTAAGGTTACTAATTAGTAACACTTACCTTTCTTCTTTGTTTCCTTCTTTGATTTGCTCTCTCCTATAAAAGCAAAGGAAAGGTAGGATCTCTTGCTCTTATTGCTTTCTTTTGCAACAATCTCAAGAGAGCTCCAAGACCAAGAGTTTTTCTTCTTCAAGGATCTTCAAGCTTTTTCCTTCTTCTTCTCCATCAATGGCTTCAAGTAAGTTTTCTCTCTTTTTCTTTCAAGAAAACTCCATGTAGAGAATAGGATGGAAAAAAAGTGTCTTCTCTTTTATTTTTTCTTTCTTCTTTTTTTTTCTTTTTTTCTTTCTATTCTTCTTCTCTTTTTTTTTTCTTTTCTTTTCCACGTGATTTCTGTTTTTTTTTTCACGTGTGTCTCTTTTCTTTTTTTTTTCTTTTTTTTTTCTCATCATGATAATGCGTTTTTTATGCAAATCTAGATGTTCATGCATGTACTTTTTGTAGATTGAGCATGATAGCATACCTGAAAATCTTTGCAAATTTGGGAATTTGGAGCTCGCAGCGATGTTGAGCCCTTCTTGATTTTGCGGAGATTTTGAGGTTTCGAAAGTTTGGAGTTTCGGAGCCCGCAGCAATGTTGAGCCCATCTTCAAACTTTCTATTTCCGTCGGGGTATTTCCTTTTTCTTTGGAATTGCCCCGGAGTCATGCCAAAATTTCGCCAGATTTTTGGTGGGACAAAGTGATCCTTTTTTTCTTTTTAGCGAAATCCTGTCATTTTGATGACGATCTTTTTCTTTTCCAACCTTTGCAGGTGGTTCCTCCAGAACGAACAAGGGTAAAGAGCCTGCTACAAGCGTACCTCGTCGATCTGCTAGATCTTCCAATGTGGCCGTTCAGCAGGCCCGGGAGAAGGTATGATTCTTCTTTTTTCTTTTTCTGCTTCTTTCATGGGGCTTTCCATGTTCTGATTTGTTTTCTCACCCTGCTGCTGCTTCTTTTTTTTTTAGCAGAGGATGAAGACTTGCCGATGCCTGAGGTTCCGACCGATGAGGCGGTGATGGAGCCGGTTATGGCATCTGAAGAAGAACCGAGGGACTCTGGAATGATTCCAGAATCTCCAACTGGTATAACTTCTTTTGCTTTCTCTTTTCTTTTTGTTTTTGCATGCGACTTGATTTGCTAACATTTCTCTTGTCAGCTGACTTGCCACAGGATTCCGATGACTTTGAACCATCAATGGACGCAAATGTTGATGATGCTTCCGATGAGTTCGTGGAGGAAGAGAGTGTTCCGCCAGTCGTCAAAGAAGGTACTTTGTAGTGATGACCCTGATGATTTTTTTTAACAGGATCATATTCATACCTTTTTGTGTTTCATTTGCAGGTTTTGAAGTGACAGAAGAGAGTCCATCGCCTTCTTCAGAACCAGAGCAAGGGATGTCAGAGGTCGATCCGGAGGTAGAGACTCCTACAACCAGTCCTGACGCGATAGAGGAGATACCTTGTGCTGAGGTTCCTTCTCCAGTGGCTCCAAGTGGAAAGAGTTCTTTTGTTACTCTTCCAATGGGACCTGACATGAGCAGCCGATCAACGGAGAAGGGTGAATCTTCATCCAGTTCGTCTCTTCAATTTGCGAAGAAGGTGCTGGCTCGGGTTTTGAGTTCTTGGGTCAAGACTCTCCTTTCTGGACACTTGGAGGCAGGATTTGGCATGATCCCACATGTACAGGAGATTCTGACCGACACCGAAGAGGTTGGTCTGGATGTCACAGGTGCCAGGGCGATCGTTGATAGGATCATCGCACTGGGTGACAAGTGGTTTGAGACCATGGGTTTCCCTGACGACCAATTCTTCAAGGAGATGTTCTTGGACCCTGCTGATAAGGCTAAGTCTGACCTGAATGAGGCTACACAAAGCAAGAAACAGCTAGTTCGGGAGAAGAACAAGGAAGAGCTAGCCATCATCGGATTGAGGCATGACCTTAACGTCCTTGATAGGGAAGTTGAGGAGGCCAGGAAACGTCTTGAGCATTTGAAGGCACAAGTCGATGCGAAGTGGGCTGCTATAACAGAGGCTCGTGACAGGGAGAGTACTCTGATTCGCAGGGTTGCAGATGCCGGTCAAGTTCTCGAGAGGAGGACTCTAGAAAACGAACGATGGCAAACTGCTGGGGAAGAGCTTCCCGGTGTAAAAGAAGGGTTACGGCATTCGCCAGCATCTCATGGCAAGTTCCTGAAGAAGCGTGCCTTGGAAACTCTGACGGCTGATGCCAAAAGTTTGCTTGAGGAGCTGAAGCTTTGGCTGGAGACCATTTTTGGCTAAGCTCCTGATTTTTTGTAGCAGAAACTATTCTTCTTTTTTTTTTGGTACCACATGTATATTTTTGGTACTCTTTTTTTTGTAGTGCTTGTGAACACTTTCTTTTTTTTTTTTGGTACCACATGTATTTTTTTTGGTACTTTTCTTTTTTTTTTTTTTTGTTCCCTACGCTCACTCAAATCTTTTTGTGATGAAAGCAATTGCTAAATGGGATTTGATCAAAAGCTTTGTCATTTTGTGAAAATCTTTTGTCAAATGGTTGTTTTGGTAGGGGAAACGAATTTGGCATGAAAGCCGGATTTTTGTGGCATTTACAGCCAGTTTGGTGGCATTGATAGCCAATTGGTGGCATTTATAGCCGGTTTGATGGCATTGATAGCCAATTTGTGGCATTTATAGCCGGTTTGGTGGCATTGATAGCCAATTTGTGGCATTTATAGCCGGTTTTGACATGAGAGTCAGGTTTTTTTTGTGGCATTTGTAGCCGAGTTTTTTGAAAACCAAGTTTTGTTTTATTGGCATGAAAGCCGATTTTGGCGTTTATAGCCGGAAATTTTTGTTTTGGCATTTATAGCCGGATTTTGGCATTTATAGCCGAGTTTTGGTTTTCAAAATGCAGGTATCGACTAAATGTCGCCTCCCCGCTGAATGGTCTTGCAAGTATCGATGGAATGTCGCTTCCTTGCTCATTCGGTTTTACGAGTATTGATGGAATGTCACTTCCTCGCGGGTTAGGTTTTGCAAGTATCGATGGAATGTCGCTTCCTCTCGAATTGGGGTGCAAATATCGACTAAGCGTCGCTTCCCTGCTTTTCCCAAGACTTTTGGTTTTGCGGGTACTGACTTGATGTCGTTTCTCCGCGATTTTTGAAATTTGAGGTTTTCTCGAACCATTTGTAATTTTGGGTTGTGGATAGCAACTGGTATGTTGCATCTCCACGATTTTTGAAATTGGGTTGTGGATATCAACTGGTTTGTTGCTTCTCCACGATTTTAGGTTTTCTCGAACCTTTGAAATTTGGGTTGTGGATATCAACTGAAATGTTGTGTCTCCACGATTTTTGAAATTGGGTTGTGGATATCAACTGGTTTGTTGCTTCTCCACGGTTTTTGGATTTTGCAAGTATCGACGAAATGTCGCTTCCCTGCGATTTTGGGTGCAAGTATCGATGGAATGTCGCATCCTTGCTTTTTTTCAAAATTTTTGTTTTGCGGGTACTGACTTTGATGTCGTTTCCCCACGATTTTTGAAAAACCATTTTTTTTTTGTTTAAAGACACGAGGGTCGTAAATTTTGACCTAGAACCATTTGGCGGTAAAAGGTAAGGTGGACTAGGGTGGAAATCCCTGAATCCGGATTTTTGTTTCAAACCATGAATTTTGGTTCAAGGATCGAAAGTTTTGGTCAAGTCAGGGAGAGGCTCCTAAACTTGGATTTTTTTTTTTTGTTTTTGAACAATGAAACGATGAAAGTAAGCATTGTTTTTGAATCTCTAGAAATTTTGACATTTGATATGAAAATTCTAAAGAGAGTGGGTTTGACGAGCGAGTACCTGAGAACAGGTTTTGGCCATACAGGCATTGCTCTTACCCAGTTGGGTAAGTCTTCAAGGGTAGTACCGCTTCAAGAACTTGCCATTGATAGGCAGCATACATCTGTCGCCTTCCATGTTTAGGAGGGCATATGCGCCGTTGGAGAAGACTTTGTCGATGACGTAGGGTCCCTCCCATTTTGGTTCAAATTTGCCTTTGGATTTGTGTGCGAAGACCATTGGTCTTTTTACCGCAAGAACCAAGTCACCCTTTTTGTAGGCGCGTTGCCTGACCTTTTTGTCAAAAGATCCTGCCATGCGTGCTTGGGAAAGTTCAATGCTTTGTCGAGCTTCGAGCCGTCTCTCGTCGAGATTGTCCAGCTCATGGAGTCGCAATTTGACATTGCTTTCTTGAGTCATGTCATTTTGTAGAGATACCCTCAGAGAAGGAATTTGTACCTCTAGGGGCACGACAGCTTCGCATCCATAGACCAAGGAGAATGGTGTGCTATGGGTTGGTCCTCGAACGGTGGTTCGATAGGCCCACAAAGCTTCAGACAGTTTATCGCTCCAGTCTCTTTTGTGACTAGAGACCATTTTCTTGAGGATTTTGCAGAGTGTCTTGTTGAAGGCTTCTGCTAATCCGTTTGCTGCCGGATTGTATGGAGTCGAAGGACAGCTTTGGATTTTGTATTTGTCGTAAAACCTGTAGAATCGATGATCCCGGAATTGTGGTCCGTTATCATGGACGAATCTCTTGGGTATGCCGAAACGACAAATGATGTTGGTGCGTAGGAATTGAAGAACTGATGAGGTCTTCATTTCGTTGAACGCAAATGCTTCTGACCACTTGGAGAAATAATCCGTAGCGGCGAAGATGAATCGATGACCTTTGCTTGAAGGGGGAGAGATAGGACCTATGATGTCCATGCCCCATGCTTCAAAAGGCCAGGAGATTGCTGTAGGATGCAGCCATTCCGGAGGCATGTGAATGTAATCTCCGTGAACTTGGCATAGCTGGCAGCGTTTGGCAAATTGCATTGCATCAGCAACCATGGTAGGCCAATAGTAACCTAACCTTTTTATCTGATCATAGAGCTTAGGACCTGCCTGATGGGCTCCACAAAGACCAGCATGAACTTCTTTGAGTGTTTCTTCAGCTTCTTGTTGTGACAAGCAGCGTAGGAGTACTCCATTGAAGGATTTCCTGTAAAGGATCTTTGAAGGGATATCCAAATGAAAGTTTGGGGTTCGCCTTTGACTGCTTACCCGTTCTTTTGGATCTTCAGGTAGGATTCCGAACATAGTGTAATCAATGAACGGATCCCTCCAGTCGCCGATTGAAGGTTGAAGGATAGAGATCCGACTTCCAACCACTCGGTGGCATTCAGCAACTGCTTGGTGTGTGTTAAGAGGAGGGAGGATCCTTCTCTCGCACACTGTAATTTGCATGTTTTCCCCTTTCTGGATCGCCATTGATGCGGCAAGTCCGGCAAGGGCATCTGCACGGATGTTTTCACCTCTACGAATGTGGGTGATGTTGCAGATGTCAAACTTTTGCAGAAGCGATTGTGCCTTGTTGTAATAAGGCAGCAGATCGGGCTTCCTGACTTCATATTTCTGATTCATCTGGTTGACGATCAGTTGAGAGTCTCCAAAGACTTCCAGCATGGTGATACCGGATTCAATGGCGAGTTCCAATCCTAGGATCAGAGCTTGGTATTCAGCTGCATTGTTTGTGCATGGTTCCGGTAGCGAGAAAGCGTGTGGAATCATGTATTTGTCAGGGCTAACGAAGAGGATGCCAACTCCTGAGATCAGCTTTCTTTTTTCATTTGTCCTGGTTGCACCGTCAAAGTACATGTCCCAGGAGGCATTTGGTGAGGAAGTCTCCACGTTGTAGACAGGTTCGTCTGGGAGATCATCTCTGAGTGGAGAATCTTTAGGCAATGGATGCTCTGCGAGGAAATCTGCTAGAGCTTGGCCTTTGATTGCTTTTTGTGGCACATACCTAATATCAAATTGTGATAGAAGGATGGACCATTTTGCCATTCGGGCATTGAGAGAACCTGCCTTTGTGACAAGGACCTTCAAGAGGTTGATCCTTGAGACGAGGTAGACTGTGTTGGAAAGCAAGTAGTGACGTAGCTTTTGTACGGCGAACATCACTGCAAGACATTCCTTTTCGACTAGAGAGTAGCGATGCTCTGCACCTACTAGCATGCGGCTGAGGTAGTATAGAGCAGCTTCTTTTCTTTCATCATTTTCTTATGCAAGCAGAGCACCCAGAGAGTGATCAAGGGCTCTTGTGTACAAGATGAATGGTTTTCCAGTGGCAGGGGCAGCTAACACTGGAGGTTTGGTCAGGTATGACTTGATATCTTGAAATGCGGCTTCACAGTCGGCATCCCAGACAAAGTCTACACCCTTTTTCATCAATCGAGAGAATGGACGGCATTTCCCCGAAAGATTGGAGATGAACCGTCTGATGTAGGCCAATCTCCCTTGAAGCCCTTTTAATTCTCTCATGGTTCTTGGAGAGGGCATTTCTAGAATATCCTTGACTTTTATGGGGTCAAGTTCTATTCCAGCTTTCCGAACAAGGAATCCGAGAAACTTACCCGACGAGACGCCGAAGAACCATTTTAGAGGATTCATCCGCAGTTTGTGTTTGCGGAGTCGGAGGAAGACTTCCCGAAGATCTTTGAGATGGTCTTCTTTTCTTCTGCTTTTGACGGCGAGGTCATCAACGTAACATTCGACCGTCTTGTGCTGCATATCTTGGAATATTTTCATCATAGCCCTCTGATATGTGGCACCAGCATTTTTCAGACCAAATGGCATGACGGTGTAGCAATACACGCCAAATGGAGTCCGAAATGAAGTGTGTTTTTCATCCTCGGGATGCATCTTTATCTGATTGTAACCAGAGAAGCCATCCATGAATGTCATTCGCTCGAATCCGCAGGTATTGTCAATCATCACCTCCGGTATGGGGAGCGGGAATTCATCTTTAGGGCAAGCGCCATTCAAGTCTCTATAGTCAATACAGACTCTGATCTGCCCATTTTTCTTTGTCACGGGGACAATGTTGGCCAACCATTCTGGATGTTGTTCCTCACGGATGAAGCCGACACTTTTGAGCTTTTGAACTTCTTGTTCAATTTTATCCATCACATCTGGACGGAATCTTCTTTGGCCTTGTTTGACAGGCTTGACTTCTTCTTGAAGATTGAGTTTGTGGACTGCTACTTTGGGGTCTAAACCAGGCATTTCAGCATAGGACCATGCAAAGCAATCAACGAACTCACGAAGAAAAGCGATATACTCGGGTAACTCATCATCCTTTATATTCTTGCTTATGAATACAGGACGTGGGTTATCTGGTGTTCCCAAGTTTATCTTTTGAACAGAATCTTCTGTCGGAAGGTTCGAAGGTGGTTCCTCCACAATATTTTCGGAGGCTTCCAACTCAACGAAACCTTCTGGAGTTTCAACTGCATTACCAGACCAAGGCTCTGTTCCTTTCCATGGATTTTCTTGATTGGTGATCTCCTCAAGGCTTGCTATGAGATAGTCCCAATCGCCTGTTGAGTCTGGTATTTCTTTTGGAGACGAGGGTTCTTCTGGGTCAGAATAGCACAAGTCTGTATTATCGAACGATTCCTCTTTATCATCAGAGAAATCGTACAAATTGGATGAGCTTCCTGGATCGTTGTCAGGTAACTCTTTAAAGAGATATCCAGGGAGATCGATGTCTTTATGGACTTGAGATGTTGAGGCTTGGTCGGTAAAACGACTTTTAAGCTTTTGTGTCAACTGTCTCAGAGGAGTGTCGGGATCATACCCTAACCCATATGAAGACTTTTCTACATGACCGTAGAGTCTCCAATCTTCCAGCTGGCTTTTGGTCAAGGCGGGCCCCAATGGCGTGAGAATACCGCGGCCTTCTCCCAAACCGACTGGGTTCTGAGCGTCAAAGCCCATTTTCTTCATGATAGCTTGTGCCACAGGACTATATAGAGATAGTTGAGGCATACCTTCGTTTTGGAAAGGTTCAAGCAAGGAACTTGATGAAGAAGCGTCCGATCTATGGAAGAAGATCGGTCTTTGCTTTGGTGATGTTGTCGGAACAACAAAGGTAGCAGACGTAGGATCTTCTACGTCAGCAGGTGTCTCCATCGGAGTGAGAGCAGGCTGAACTTGCTGAGTGTCAGCTTGGCTTGACGATGCATCGTCTTCTGGCTCTGAGTCCGAGTCTGTGTCTTGCATGATAGACACGAGAGAGACAACAAATTTGCCCCCAGGCTTTTGTTTCGCCTTCTTCATTTTAGTCGTGATGACCAAAGGTTTTGAATTCTTGAGGGAGATAACGAAGGGAGATTGACTACTCTCTTCTAATTTGCCGGAGGGTTTGTCTTCTTCCGGTGATTTTTGAGGAGCCTTGCCTTTATCTTTCTAGAGATTTTCAGCAGGGGGTGCTATTTCCTCTTCTTCTTTTTCTCCTTCATACATCTGGGAGTCTGCGAAGTGGACTTCTTTACCTTTGAAGGGTTTTCTGTCCGCAAAGACACGATGTACCATGCCGTCGTCGTCGACGAACTTGATGCATTGATGTAGAGTTGAAGGGACAACACCATTCTCGTGTATCCAAGGACGTCCGAGAAGGATGTTGTAGCATGAGGGGGTTTTTATTGCATACACAGTGACCTCAGAGATAAGATCACCGATTTACAATTTGAACCTGATTTTGCCGATAGGCCTTTGAGCGCTCCCATCGTATCCAAAGATAGATACAGATGTGTGGCTTAGCTTGTTGGGTGGGATGCCCAACTCTTCGAGAGCCGAAGTGGAGATGAGGTTGAGTGCAGAACCTGGGTCGACCTGAACTCTGTGTATAGGCATTTCCTTGATGTACCCTGTGAAGTACAGGGGTCGGTTGTGCCTTGCTTCGCCAAGTAGGAGGTCTTCCTTAGTGAAGGCGATGGTTGCACTGGCTGCCTTTTGAACCGAGAGGCATTGGATGCATGATCCCTCGCTTTTCACTTTTTCTCCTTTTAAGGAGGTTTCTGAGTTTTTGACCCGGTAGTCCATTTCAATTTGGAGGACTTGCGGGGCATGTTTGTCGACATCCTCATTCAGTTTTTGTAATTCTGAGATGAGATTATCACGAGTGCGTGGAGACATTCGCAATAAGTCTAGGATGTGAAGACGTGCAGGTATGTGTTTGAAGTGCTCAACCAAGTCATACTTGAAAGCCTCCTTGGGGCCTGCATGTTCATTGTTTTTGCCACTGGGGGCGCTTACAACATCTTTTCCCAAAGGATTTACATAAGTAAAGGAAGATTGGTTGTAATTTTTGTGGTAGTCCCGGCCCGAGCGGGTGCCTCTACCAACTTCGAGAGCTTCTTGAGAAGGGTCTTCGCTTGGAAGATTGTCCTCAGGATCAAGAGGCTGTCGTTTTTCATCTACTGGAGATGTATCCGCAGCAGACTTGCCATCCTCAGTGATTGTGTTGCACGGAGCATTTTCCGGGAGCAATTCCTGAACAGCATCCAGCAGCTTTTCTTCTTCGTTGACCCATCCATCATTTCAAGTTGGGTTTTCTTCATGATGATGAGTCGGGAAGAATGTGTATCCTGAAGTCACAGTCTCAGGAGAAGAAACCTGAGAGGGTGTCATCTCTGTGAAAGTCACGTGAGACGAGGTAGCCCCAGAGGATACATTGCTAGGCGTCGTCGGAGTGTAGGTAATCTGATCAGACGACGCTTCAGAAGAGCTATAGTCCTGATATATTACATTACAGGAAGCTCTGATAGGAGATGTTGCCTGCTCGGAGTCAGACTCATCCTCGGATGTAAGAGGATCGTCAATCCAGCAATGTTCTCCATTTTCAGGAGTTAAGGGTGGATGTACCTGATTATCTTCAGGGACTTCAGGCTCTGGGTTGCGAGGAGGCTCGTTAACACGATCTTGCTCTTGTTCTAGAGCGAGACGCTGCAAGATCCTTGCATATTCTTCAAGATCAGGCATGGGAGCCAGATCATCTTCTTCGTCTTCTCCGTGTGGCTCATCATAGTTGATTTTCACTGGAGCAATGACAGGTGCTGGGTTAACAGCATCTTCTTCTGCAGCCTCTTGGTCTTCTTCATCATCAGACCAGGATCCTTGTGGTTGCAAAGGGTTATACCAGATTACTGGCATAAGGTGAGTTTCAGGAACCCATTCTTCATCGGAGAGATACTCTCCTGTTTCAAGAGATTCCTCCCACTCATCGGTGTAGTTGGGCTCGAATCCATCGTCGGTGTCGCTGGACTCGTATCCATCAATGGAGAATCCAACTACCGAGTTGCAAGAGTATAATGCCCCCTGCATGGCTTCTTTTTTGAATTGAGGTGGCATGAAATCACTGAGAGTGAAGTTTCTTACCGCCTTTGAAGTCTCTGGAAGGGACGTTTCTGTTGCCCCGAGTGAAGTGGTAGAGGAGGCCTCTGCCTTTTCATGGACTTCTTGTTTTGGCTGGGTCTTCTCTTGCCGTTTGAGCCTGAGGAGATGTTTCCTAGCCTGCCTTTGCTGTTGAGCTGTCGGCTTTGTTTTTACGATCTCCCAGTTTTCATCTTCCAGGAGATCGGGATGTACCCATATGGGTTGTCCGTCTGGTGTCGGGTAAGGAACCAACACTTCGGACGTTTGAATTCTTTTTATCACCTTGAAAGAAGTAGTGATCTTCTTCTTCGGTGATTTTGGTGTTTGTCCACATGACACCATGTTGACGGAGGCGGGGCCATAATTTTTGTCAAAGGTGATGACTCCGTTTTTCCACATCTCGTTTATCTTCTCTCTCACAACAAAGCATTGATTGAGAGGATGCGAGACCATTTGGTGGTATGGACAGTACCGAGGATCATTGGTTTTGCCAACATCTCCAGGTCTTTTGGGCTCTGGCAAAATGAGTTTGCCATTTGCTAGGAGAGCCTCAAAGATTTCTTCAACGTCTTCATCGAACGGATATTTCTTTTCTACTCGCTCTTTGAAGGCATCAGAGAGTTCAGGTCTCTTACCTGCAGCTCTATTTTCAGCTTTCTTTGGTTGCTGAGGAGCTGACTTGGTTTGCACATTAAGGACCTCTTTCTTCTTTGGTTTAGAGGTTGCAATGGCGGTTGGCTCTTTTCTTGATGACTTCTGACTGTTGAGGTCTTTAATCACCGTTTCAGCTTCCATAGAAGCTTCCAGGAGTTCTCCCAGGTTTTTTGATTTGTTGCCGATGATCATGGAGCGTATTCTGGCTCTCATGTTGTTTCGGCAGATGTCGACTAGCGACGCCTGTGGCAATACATCTGAACATTTGTATGCCATTGCTTTCCACTTGTGAATGAAGTCATAAGTTGACTCATTCTCTCCCTGTTTTAGGCTGCAGAGCTGAGCCATAGTAACAGGATGATCCTCACCTTGGAAGTGGGTCAGGAAGCGTGTCTCCAGCATAGCCCAGTTCTGAATGGAGTTCTCCGGAAGAGTGGAGTACCAATCGAAGGCCGTACCTTTTAGGGTACTTGCAAAGAGGCGGATCTTGAGTGCATCTTGATCCGCGATAGCTCCCGTCAAAATCTTGAAGTGGATGACGTGCTGTCTGGCTGATCCTTTCCCCGTATATGTTTGGAGAGTAGGATGCTTGAATTTTGTGGGGAACGGGACCGAGTCCATCCATAAAGGATATGGTGGCTTGATCCCATGCTCTTTGAGTATATCCTCTTCTTTAGCTTTGGCGAGGATACTGTCTACGTCCTTTTTGGTGAGGGCGCGTGACTCATTTTCTTCTCCATTTCCCTCGTTATTGCTATGATTCGGAGGAGGCTCATTGTTCACCTGATTTTGGACGACAAGGAGAAGGTTTTCCATCAGAGTTTCAATCCTCTGCTGGCCTTGTTCCAACTGCTGGATGCGTGTGAGCGCATCATCTCGAGGTGGATTCTGAGGTGGCGGCCCAGAACTTGTAGCCAAGACGTTCATCCCTCGGGATTCGAACGAAGAAATCGTCCTGGTGACCGAGCTGGGGCTCATTCTTTTTGATGAAGAGCTTGATGAAGGATTACTCTCCCGTCCTTGGCTGGAAGGGGCAGGAGATTCTTCGGGATGTCTTTGTGTCCTGGTGACGCTACGGGTCACCGGACGTCGGACATGGATTTTTTATGCTGACTTTTGGCGTCTTCTGGTTTTTCCAACCATATGGACGGCAGCAACTTGGTCGGGTCTTTCTTTTTCGACCCATTTGTGGGAGACTTGAAGTGTAGGAGGCTGGGTCCGTTGCTTCTCTAGTCTCTTCTGTCGATATGACGCACGACGACGTGCTCGACGAGCAGCTTGAGCTTCGGTCAGCTCTGACTGGGCTCTGACGATGAAGGATGTGCTCCCTCGGGCGCAGCAGCCGAGCCTATCTTCTTTGTAGCTAGGCAAGGACAGGATCCGGACCCGGTCCTTTGCCTGTTGCAGCGAAGCTTTAAACCTTTCGAGTTCGGCCCCTGTAGAGATGAAGGGTCGAACTGAAGGAGTGTAGGCCTTGGCAGGTGCTTGTAGAGGCCTGGTGATGCATGATCTGATTTTGGGCCTGTAGGAACAAGCCGGCTCATGCTGGGTTGACTTGGGAGTCAGGTTGGAGATGGGTCTCTCCTCTTTCATGTAGGCAAGAGGGTAGAACTGGTTCTCTTTGAGTGGGGCCAGGTATGCTGGCTTGGTGGAGGTTTGAGACCTTCTTTGTTTTGGGGAAGGTCTTGGAGACCAAGTCTTGGGATAGACCTGGTTGTTTGTGGGTCGAGGCTTCGCGGGGGTGCCGCGGGCTTCGGGCTTTTGGGCGCTCGCCTTTGGTGTCACGGGAGTGACACGTTGAGAGGCGATCTTCTGCTTTTTAGCAGGCGCAGCTTGTTCTTCGGGAAGTGGGAATGGTCCCAGTGTCCCGAAGACGATGGTCCGGGGAGTCGAGGTCGACCCGGAGTTCAGAGAGTTGCCGAGGGAGTTGACGCTTCGGCAGCTGGCAGGGCGCTTGTAAGTGCGCTCGGTTTGCTTCTGTTGAAGCATGAGTTGGTGCTTGTTCTCATCGAAAATAATGGTTAAGGCTGCCATTGTTAGTTTCAAAATTTCTGAAACAAGACCACATCCATTAGTAATCACAAGAATATAATGATCATAAATGGGAATTTCTATGGTTGTCTTTTCAAATCGCTCAAGGGATATGACCCAAGCGACATGAAGAAGGCAAAAAGCCATAGATGGTACAATTGTTCTGACAGCGAGCATGGTAAGCTCGAAATGAGCGTTCCAATGACTGCTAGAAGCAATTGTATACCTAAATTCGACTTATCGAGAAGCGGAGCTTGCTCGAGATAAGAAGAATATAAGGTAGGAGTTACAAATGTGCCGGTCACAGATACAGTAGACCCTGAAAGGGCGTACCAGTACTGCTATGCACAAATGTTGGAGATCGCATCCATGAGATGGGATTCTTTGTTTTGAAAGGTCAGAAATGGATTCGTCAAAGAGAGCAGGTGGCATTCCGATTCAAATACGGGCTCAACGATTTCCGCGAGCGCCAGTACTCAGAAGGGAAGAGACCACAATTTCTCGAATCTGAATCCAAATGTGACGAGTTTTTTTTTTTTGAAATGTCAAGATTGGTTCCATCAAGGAGAGCAAATGGTATTCTGATCTAAACACGGTCTCGGCGATTTCCGCGAGCGCCAGTGCTCAGAAAAGAAGAAACCAAAATTTCTCAGATCTGAAATCAAAAGTGACGAGTTTTTGGAGATTTTTTTTTTGAAATGATTTTTTTTTATTTTATTATTTTTATTTTTTTTTATTTTTTTTTTAAAAATATATTTTTATTTATTTTTTTTTTATTTTATTTTTTTTTGAAAATTTTTGTTTTTTTTTTTTTAAGATTTTTTTTTGAAAATCTTTTTTTTTTAATTTTTTTTTTTTTGATTTTAATTTTTTAAGATTTAAAGACGAGAGAGTACACATAGGCCTCCTAACCCGGTCTTATGAAACCTCAATTGATAGAATTGCCCCCAGGTAAGGGTAGGATTACTTAATGAACCCGTTTGGAGGACCCTTGCCTAGAACAGTCAAGCTGTCTCCACACTCTGGACAAGGCTTTTCTTGAATCAATCGTGATCAAAGAACGCAATTGGTTTAACCTTAGTGGTCTATGTCCTTCTTTATAAAAAAATCCCAAATAGACTCATCGAAGAGAAACGATGGCCCAAAACCTTAGTCGAACGGGCTCAACATTTCTGCAAGCACCAAAGAACGATAGGATAGGATCAAAGTTTCTCAATTTTGAATCCAAACTAAGAAAACTGATTTTTTTTTATATTTTTTTTTTTAATAATTTTTTTTTTGAAATCTCTAATGAACTCATCGAAGAGAAACGATGGTCCAAAACCTTAGTCGAACGGGCTCAACATTTCTGCAAGCACCAAAGAACGATAGGATAGGATCAAAGTTTCTCAATTTTGAATCCAAACTAAGAAAACTGATTTTTTTTTTTTTTTTGAAATCTCTAATGAACTCATCGAAGAGAAACGATGGTCCAAAACCTTAGTCGAACGGGCTCAACATTTCTGCAAGCACCAGAGAACGATAGGATAGGATCAAAGTTTCTCAATTTTGAATTCAAACTAAGAAAACTGATTTTTTTTTTTTTTTGAAAAGAGAAAGAATGGAAACAAACTCAAAGAAATAGAAATTTCCAAAAAATCCCATCTCATTTTTTTTAGGATGCAAAATCCAACATAGGCTACCAGCTAGAAAGTAGCCAAGGAATCCGGAAAAGAAGTATAAGCATAGAGCAAAAAGTATGATATGCAAATATTTCATTTCCAAGCACCGTGTTCTCAAATGAACGAGTCCCACCGGGTGTGCCAGCTTGATGGAACGCGCTCCGAGGCGCCGTGGGGAGGCTACCGGGGTCGGCGGAACGTGGGAGTCCGTCGGGTCCAGCCCTTTCGCGCCCTGGCGGGCCTGAAGCGTGCATCAACATTTTTTTTTTGGGTGGGTGTGCCAGATTTTCTATTTTACTTGGAATTGCAAGTGGTAATCCGGAGATCAACCTTCGCAAGTAAAAAGGAAATCAACTTCTTTCAAGTTTTCCATTGCACAAATATTTAAGAAAAGAGACATTTTCTTGGTTTGCCGTGAAAGGCGATTTTGTTTGGCATTTATAGCCGATTTTGGCTTTTATAGCCGATTTACAATTCTCATCAATAATGAAAAAGACAAGAGTTGTGATTTTTGTCTCTTTTAGAAAAATACAAACTACAATGAAAAGCAAGAAAAGGAAGATCTAACTTTTCAGGAGATTGTGGGGGACTCGTTCAGATTGACGGTCGCAAGCCATGTGTAGGCTTCGCCATCATCCATGCAGATGAGAACAGAGGATGCTCTTGATTCGCTTGTCTTGGCTATAACCTCAGATTTTTAGAGGACAAAGACCAAGAGAAGGTCCTATGTCCAATAAAAAGCTAAGTAGACGGGCTGAAAAGCCACGTCTAAGCCATTGGAGGCAGCAGGAGAAGGCACAGACCTTGGGGGGGGTGCCCCCCAAGGGACTTTTGTCACCTTGTAGTGGTGGCCGGTGCAGAACTTCAGCAGAGTTTTTTCTCTCTTTTTTCTTTCTCTGGATACGAGCTCTGGATTCTTTCCGATCGATCGATCTCGATTTTTTCTGATCCTCATTTCAATGGAATGCTCTCCTATTTATAGGCTTTTGGTAGCCATTTAGGAGGGTTTATGAGCCTTAATGGCTTTAATGGGAGGAGTTACAAGATTTATTTCTTGATTTTGTAACTCCTTTTTCCTTGAATCTGATTGGCCGATGGAGATTAAGGGCTTTTAATCACCTTAATTACCATAATGGGAGGAGTTTCATGGGTTAAATGCCATGAATCAATTGACTTGTAACTCCCAAATGCTTGCTTCTGATTGGGCCGTCCAAAGAAATGAATTAATGACTATAATAAAGCTAGTCAATTAACCACATTAATTGGTCGCCGAGCAGTCGAAGAGTCGCGGGCCGTGCCGTGTCTTCTGGAATTCTTCTGGCGATGATCATCGATGGATCTTCATGCTGATCGACATCGGATGAACATGTAACTTCAGACATTGATAGCTAAGAGCGGGCCGGTGACATCTGTCTTGTCGATTTCTAGATCGGTCGGACAGAAAGAGCACTTTTTTTGGTCGACCGGTTGGCGATCTTGGAGCGATCAATGATGATTTTATGCTTTTGGAGGTTGACCCGTGATTTTGACGGATGTCGGAGGATATGAGTCAATTTCAAGCACTAAAAATCACATTTTCAGGAAACCACAGGGGCCAAAGTGTGCGAAACGCGAAAAAAGACGGAAAAACGGGTCACCGGCGGAAAATCCGGTGACCCGGACTTCCATGGTCGCCGGCGACCATGGGCCATGGTCGCAGGGGCGTGCGACCTTGGGGGAATTTTTTCCCTTCGGAGCCCGTTTTACGGTCGTTTTGAGGTCTTTTTCGTCGCCGTTTTCTTCTGTATTTTTCCTAACATTTCTTCTCATTTATTGGCTTGATTTCCCTGTAGAAAACCTGATGAGAATCCTTGCATTTTTAGAGTGCAAAGTTTCCAATTTTCCGGGAAAGCCGAAGACTTTGTCGCGTAGAGCTGCTGATTTTCCGCCAGAGGTTGAAACTTGGTCAAACGATGTCGGAATGACCTGAAATTTGAGGTGGAGCCTCCTGAGCAATAAATAAGACCAACCATAGGCTTTTGTTTGAGTTTTGAAGCCGTTTGGGGTCCCATCGATGCTTCACTTGATTTTACTGCGGGGAAAATGCCGAGCGTTGATATGTGGCCAAACGATGTCCGATTGACCTGAAATTTGACGGGGAACCTATTGGAGTCATTTTGAGACGTTCCATGGGCTCCGTTTTGGATGTCATGGTCCCGGGTTGCTCCGCCGCCTGTAGGCTTGATTTTCTCTCGGAGCATCGAAACCTGGTCAAACGTTGTCAGAATGACCTGAAATTTGACGTGCAGCCTTTTGGAAGCATGTTGAAGCCACTCATGCACTTGGTTTGATGAGCGAAGGCTTCGGTGGTTCCCGCCGCCGGGAGGCTTGATTTTGCTGCTCGAGCATTGATGGAGGGTCAAACGTTGTCGGTTTGACTTGAAATTTGGCATGGAGCCCTTTTGAGACATGCTGGAGTCATCTGTAGGCTCTGATCGAAGTTTTGACGTCTCCGATGATGTCGCCGCCGGAGCACCATTTTAGCTGTCGGAGAAGCGAAGTTAGGCCAAATGATTCTGAAATGGCCCGAAACTTCATGTGTACTCTTCTCTTGGCTATCTTGAAGGATCTTGCAGTTTTTGTTTGATTCTGACAAGATTTGATTTTTTGGAGAAATTGCATTGCCTATTTATGGCAGGTTGCGACTTCATGCAGCTTTCTTGATGCTGAAGAGGCAAAGTGACATTTTTGGTGTCAACAATCCCATAGTGGCTTCTTTAACAAGACTTTCTTTTCCTAAAATCATATAATCTTGATTACCATCTATATCTTCATCACTCTTCTCATTGAAATACTGTTCGACTTCTTATTCAATATAAATGATATTATTATCTTCTTGTTGCTTTCTTTTGCTCTGTCCACTAAACATTATGCTTCACGAACTTTAATAAATTAAGAAGAATTTTTTGGATACATATTCAATATTGTAATTCTATCTCTAATTATTTGAAAACTTGGCATTTCTAAATTATAAGTGGTCCTTGTCAAGATCCAGTCCAATGTAAAAAGTTTTTTAAATCTCATTTTTATATCGTCATCAATTGTTAATATTATGTATTGGGCCTATCAATGAGCTAGTTATTAAAATCCTGATGGCTTATAAATATGTATTTATTTCTTCTCGACAATGGTATAAATTTAAATTAACTGTAACAAGAAATTATCCCTCCACCCAACTCATCAAGTAGGAATAAATAGTAATTTTTAATATTTTATTCACATATTTCATAATTGATCGATCTTATGATTTTTTATTGCTGATAAAATAGGGTGCAACAAGGAAAATGAAATTAGGTGTAAAAAATATAATCAATCTAACAAGGTGTTGTCTAAGATTTTAATGAAATTTCAATCGTTAACAAAATGCTAAGGAAAATTAATTATTGAATGGTTCAATTTAATAAAAAAAAAAGACCATTACAGAGCAATAATGGGGCCCACATGATCAAGTCTTATACAAGATGATGTTGATGATGATTTAATGCATGCATGTTGGTTTATTAAATAATTTAATGTAGCTTGTGATTAGATTTATCATAGGTGGGGCCCACATGATCAAGTCTTATACAAGATTTCAGATCCATAACCCAAAGGAGGGAGAAACTAGTCTCATCTCCCCTCATCTCCCACTTCTCCTCCATTGTCTAAAATTGTGAATTTTCTAAATGTATTATACACACACTACTTGTGCCACTCATATTGGGTTAGGGTCATATATCAAAAATCTAAACTAGTAAAGATATTCATCTTTGTGTTTAGCACATTATTCATTATTTTTACACTTCATTACGAGAGGGATCCTCCGTTGATTTATTTAGAATAAATAAGTAAATCTTCTTATAAAATTTTATTCACACAGCTTGTAAGTGACTAATCTTACTATTTTTGTAGTTTATTTTAGAGGAAAATTTGATTAAATCCTACATGAAAGGGGGCCAATTATTTTGATAAATTAGAATTTCTCATAAGTGAGTCCCACATCGGGATTCATGTATTTAGATTAAATATAAGATAAGTCCAAAGGTGGAGAACAAATAAATAAAAAGATAAACATGGCATTGATGGCTGAAAATTGTGAAAATTTTTTTTGGGAGTGATCACGAAATTCTAACACAGAAAAATAGGAGAAATATGGTATTCATTCTTCCAATTTATATTACATTGGTTCGCATTTCAAGCCTCGTGGATGTAGGTTGTTTATATATATATATATATATTTATATTTTTACAACTGCCCCAATTCGGCCTCAGATGGTTTCAAATTAAACAAAAGTATAAAAATTACACATAATACAAAACAAAAAGACTGCAAAACCACTTTTATGGGTTTCATGTCCGAGGGCATTATGTCTACTAGGACATATGCCTATGCGAATTTTGTTAAGGATTTTGTATCTTGCAATTTGATGGATGCACTATTCATTTTATTCATCATTTGAATTCACACACATGCATTGTTTTAGAAAAACTTAAAATCTTGATTTATACATGCATTGTTTTAAATCTTGTAAACCTTATGATTTATGCATGTTTTGGTTTTAAACATGGATGCATTTAAATTTGAAAAAGGATTTTGATAAATCAAGCTAGCCATTGATTTTAAAGTTTCAAATCATATTTGGCTTTTTATGATTCATGATTTTAAAAGCTCTTAGATTGATTTAAAATCATGTTTCCATGCTTGGTTTAATGGCACAAAAATCCCCTCTTGAAAATACTTTGAAATATGCAAAAGTTGGGATTTTGTTAAAACTGTCGGTCAGCCTGTCGGTCAGGTGTCGGCTAACCAACCGTGAATTGAGCTCAACCAAACTCATCTGTTGGTCCGAATTCCAGAGAGCTACAAATTTCAGATCTTCTCTGTCGGTCCATCGTCGGTTCATGTCGGTCAACCGACAGTACATAAAAATCCAGACCGAGAGCTTGTCGGTTCAAATTCCAGACAACATCATTTTGTACATCTTTGTGCTGTCGGTTCAGCTGTCGGTCCATTGTCGGTCGACAGATAATGGCGGTCAACCGACGTGGCTATTTGGTCAGAAAATTTTCAAAAATATGACCGTTACCTTTAGACCGTTGAGCCGTCGGTCAACCGACACCTTGTTGTCGGCTAACCAACAGGTAGCCGTTGAGCAACTTTTCTCTATAAAAAGAAGCTTATTCCTTAGCCCCAAATGATGATTCTTGAAGCCATTTTTGAGGTGTTCTAAGGCCAATAAAAGGGGAATGAACTAAGAAGGCTAAAGGGTCATTAGTAAAGCTAAAGCTTGGATTAATGAAGTTAAATCACCAAGTAAGCTTTGACTTTTCTTAATCATATGTTTTATGCTTTGTCTAAATTATTGGTAAATGATTTTTAGCATATTAACTATGATGTGTTGAATCCATTCCTCTCTTAATCTTTGATTTAAGTTATTGGATTCTTCACCTTGATTCAAATCAAGTTTGTTGTAGAAAACTTCTTAAACATGTTTTATCAAAATCTTTAATTTCTGTTATAACATGTTTCATTAACCTGTATGAATCTTCTTTGTTGTTTTCAATCTTTAAAACCTTAGTTAAATTACTTTGATTTTGAAAACAACATATCACATGCATCACATGTTTAGACATAATTAATTTCATACAACTTGTAAGCTTTTGATTTTCATATCATCAGCAAGGTTGTACTTTGTACATATGATTTGCATATCACTTCAATCAAATCATTTTATGTGCATTAAACTTTTAATTGCTTCAAGCATAAACTGATTGAGCTTTCATTTTAAACTTGATTGAAGTTTTCACACACACACATCATGAGCATTCATCTTTGCATTGTATAGTGTGTTGTGTGAGTTAATTTACACTTTCTTATCCACCTAATTTAGAGGCAATTATATTGAGCTTAAATTGTATCTCTTAGAGTGTTTTGTGAAGACACCTTCTTGAGAGAAAATCTTTTATTGTAAAGGTTATTGCTTAGCCTAAGAAAAGCATTGTGTAAAGGTTATTGCTTAGCCTATAAAAGCACATTGTAAGGTTATTGATTAGCCTAGAAAAGCATAGTGTTTAAGGTTATTGCTTAGCCTATTAAAAAGCATAAATAGTGGAAATCCGGTGGGTGAAGATTCACAAGCCGGTAGTGGATGTAGGCATTGAGGCCGAACCACTATAAATGATTGTGATATGGTGAATGCTTTTGTGGTGATTGTTATTGTTTAGCTTCCGCATTTTATTTGTTAATCATCACTAGTGGCTAATTGTTTTAAAGAAGTTTAAAATTGGCATAATTGGTCATTAAGTTGTAACTCACCCTATTCACCCCCCTCTAGGGTTCGGATCCAGAACTTTCAAATTTCTCTTCTTCTCCTCGTTTTCTTCTCCTAGCTCCCTCAGAGCCTCTATGATGGGTTTAGAATGGCCCTACTATGTATATGGATGGGTGAAAATCAATTTTTGCTAATAGTTATCTTTAACAATCATCACTTGTTTGTGAAGGATTGTGTCTGTGCAATCAAAGGGAGTTACTGCTTTATGTACAAGTAGGTGCTTCAAAGTTGTGGCATTCTAGGCCATACCAGTATGGAGAACCAGACACCATTAACCCTTTGAGTGAGAAAGACAAAGAATGGAGATTGAAATGTCAATTTGGGTTGAAAGGAAAGGGTAAGGCCAGAGGTTGAAGACTGGATTTGAGAGGCTAAGATGGATGCTTGCAAAACTTAGAAATAGAACCTCACCTTATTGAAGAAATGATTTGAAGAAAGGAAGAGATTTTCTTGAAAATTCTATGTTTTGAGGAAGTGGGAGAGGGTTGAAGAGGCTGAGTGTGCTTAGGGATGATTAGGGATGGTTTGTAGCTCTTCAATGGTCGTCCAAAGGACCTATTTATAAAGGGGAAGGCAGCTGCAGCGGTTCCAGGGAGTTACAATTCAAAAAAGGGCACCAACCACTTACTGTAGCTTCATGTCCAAGGAGATAGTGATTTTATCGGACACAATGTTCGTGTCTGATGTGGACATGAAGTTCATCTCTGATAGAGACATGAAGTTCGTGTCCGATAGATAGACATGAGCCCTCATTTTTATGAGAAGGGGGTTCAAACGATGCCCAACCCCTTTGAAATTTGAAGGAATCCTTTTGTTTTGGATGATGCTCAGTCTTTAAGGAGGGCTTCATCACCATTCAGGCTCTGGAAATGGACTTTGGACTTCATGTATGTACACTTGTTTTACCTTGTACTTTGATATCAAATGATCTCCAATGATCTTAAAATTGTGGGAAGCTCTCTTAAGACTTGTTATGGATCATCATGGAAAACTTCATCTTGGTTTGACCTCTAAAAATGGGTCAGAGTAGGTCCCAATGGCTCATGTCTGAGAGGCATTCAAACATGGATGGTCAATTTGTGGAAAATGGGTCCAAATGACCCCAATTGCCTTCCAATCTTAGGAAACCCCCTTAAAGTTCATCCTTAGTCTTTGGAGTTGGTATTGGCTTGGTGAAGTCTCTGAAAGTTGAGAATGGGCTTCAACCATCCATGTCTACATATATTTGACTTAAGTTGACTTCACATGTTCTTTTCTTGGATCTGAACCCAAATGGTCATAATTTGTTTATAAACTTGTATTTGACCTTTGGAATCAACTTTTGTCCTCTGAAAGTCAACTTCACCTGTCTTCAAGCTAGGATTTGGAGACCTTTTGGCTGGATTTTTATCCAAATGACCTTGGATTGTTCTGAAACTTTGGGAAACATCTTGAATGTGCATTCTTTGACCCTGGAGTGAGATCTATCTTGATTTCATCCCACCGAGCTGTCATTGTGGTTCATGTCTAAGCACCTTAAAACTCTTAGACATGGAGTCGATTTTCACTGTTGAGCTATTCCATGAACCTGATCTAATGACTTCTGAAGCCTTTGTTGGTATTCATTTAGCTGAGTAATGCATCATTGACTTCATATCTATGGTGCAGATCTTCACACTTGCTCTTGTCTCATTCCATCTGTTGGGGTGCATAGTGATTTTTTACATGCCAACAAATGCCCCCTCGAGGTACAATGATATTAAAGGTTAATTTTGGTATCATTGTGCCTTGAAATGGCCAGTCAGTGGGAATATTGGAGATGAAAATTTTCCGAAGTGGGTTGTAGATCTAGACTTGAATTTTGAGGAATTAACCAAAAACCAGGTGTTGATGGTGGATTTTTGTAAAACATGAGACATTGATTATCCCATTACCGATTTTTCACAGATATCATATATGTGTATCCCCATGGGGATTGTGGGGAACACCCAAAAAGAATCCCTAAGGATTTAAGGAAATCAAGTGGTCTATGTATTTTGGGATGAAATTGGTTTTAAATTTTGTGGGGTTTTGGTTTACTTTTCTAAGTCAAAGTCATGGTTTAGACTTGATTTGGCAAAGATGAAATTGGAGTGAAATTTTGAAAGAGACTGGCTAATTGGGTTAAACCATGGATTTCAATAAAAAATGACTATTTTGGATCATTGAGGGGTCAAATGGTCTTGAAAATTGGCAAATAATGGCGTGTTTGAAAGGTAGTCTTGAGAGGCACATTCAGGTGGGTCTGATTTTGAGATTTGGAAGGCATTGGGTATCAAGGAATGGAGCCATGTGTTCAGTTGGTCTATATCGGACACGAGGTAGCTGAAGTCTATCGAACATGAACTCCTGAGGGTCATGTCTGATAAGTTTGTGTATAAAAAGCAGTCGGCCTTCTCCACTTCCACCACTTTGCAACTTTGAAGCTCAGAGAGGACCGAGACCAAGAGAAGGTTTGGAAAGCCAAGATGATTGACTTCACCAACCCATCTTCGATTTTCTTCTATCCAGATTTTCTTAAATGGCCGGTAAGATTCAGAATTTTCTTCTTGTTTCTTTGAAAATGCTCATGATTGAGTGTGTTTGGGGTTTACTCTTCATTTTGGTTTTGATTTCCTTATTGTACTTGATGACTGGTAAGTGGAGAATGATTTTTGGTATCTCCTTCTTGAATCTTACCATGTAATCCCTTGCCAAACATGCTCGAAAAAGATAAAAGCAGTTCGGCTTTGATCATTCGAATATGGCCCTAGGGTTAGGGGGTTTCTGATTTCTTTATATTTTTTACTGGATTTTGCGTTTATAATCTTTGCAAAAAAAATCCTATAGGATTTTCCTTTGATTTGGCCTTAAGATTTTAGCAAAATGCCATTAAGTTTTTCAAATCACAAACAGTTGCTCGGACATGGCTTGCGGTACTTTCTGCCCGATCGATCGAGAAATCGACAAGATAGATGGTATCGGCCTACTGGTAGCAATCAATGTCTAAAATTGCATAATCATCCAACGACAATCGATATACGAAATCCCTCAGCGATCAAGTCTCCATACTTCGTGGGTAGAATTTCAAAAGACACGGCATGACCCGCAACTCTTCAAGAACTTTGGTGACCACTTAATGCGGTTAATGACTCATTTTTATGACAAATGAAAGTGATAAATTACCCATTATCCAAGAATGAGGAGTTACAAATCGAAGAAATTATGCTATTAAAACCATGTAACTCCTCCCCATCATGAAGGTTAAATTCAAATAAAGGCCCATTATTCTCCAACGGCTAATCAAAACTCAAGAAAAAGGAGTTACAAAAAGAGTCACAAGAAACATAACTTAAATTGTGTAATTCCTCCCATCATAGAGTATTAATGCAATTAATGCATTCAAAGCCCATAAACCTAAAAAATGCCCACCAAAAGCCTATAAAAGGAGGTCATTTGTACCATTCCAAGGCATGTGAAAAAATTTTAAAATATCATTCATCATTGCTACTACACTCCAACGATGATCTGTCCTCCGTTGAAGAAATTCTACAATAGCCACCACCATAAGGTGATTGAAGACCCTTGGGGGGGCCACCCTCTAAGGCCTCTCCTATCTCCATGTTTTATATGCGGCTTTTTAGCCCGTCTACTTAGATTTTTATTGGATATGTGATCTCTTCTTAATTCTTATTCTCTAAAAATCTGAAGTTCAAGCCGAGCCAAGAGAATCAAAAGCACCTTCTGTTATTATCTGGAGGATGACGGCGAAGTCCAAACATTAGTTGCGACCGTCAATCTGAATAAGTCCCCGCAATCCCCTGTGAAGCCAGATTCCCTTTTTTTTCTTCTCATTGTATTTGTATTTTTTAAAAGAGACAATAAAGAAAAAAACAAGTATTGTCTTTTCTTTTGATGAGAATTGTAAATCGTCTTTCACAATAAAACACAAAGTAGCCTTTCAAAATAAAATAATCGGTTTTCATGCAAACAAATGAAAATTGCCTTTCACGGCATCCAAATTCTAAACATGCCTCTTTTGTTAACACATGTGCAATGAAATTTATAAAAAAAGAATTATTTTATTTTCTACTTAGAAAGGTGTATCTACGGACCACCGTTTGTTATTTCTATGTAGAATAGAAAATTTGGCATACCCGTCCACAAAAGAGATCAGCGTGGTTCGCTCATCTCAGGTCACAAAAGGGTTGGACAGCACGGATTCTCACATCCGCTGACCCCGGTAGACTCGAGACGATCTGCGAGCAATGCCATCATTCCTAAGGAGAACAATCAACAAATGCGCTTAGTCCCATCTAAATCTAAGGAAGATAGTCACACTACTGTTGCTGACTCAAATAACGGGAATCCCATTCAGTGCTTGAAAGTTCCTTGTGATTGCGCTCATCTCGACGAACCACCAGATCTTCATACGCTTGTACCAAGTTTGATGGGTCTTCTCTCATGCGATCATAAGCATTTTGAATCCGGCCAAACATGTCCGTATATCCATCAACAATGGGTGTCATGAGTGCACAGAGTGTCACGTTCTGCCCTTCGAAGTAGGTCTTGAATAGGCAATGGGTCCTAGTGTCGATGCCGTGCTCACAAGTGAAAACGACGGGAGCTGTCTCATCCGTCTTCTGTTATATAATGTTGAAGCTCTTGGTGTGGGCAAGTGCGGAAGCAATCGTCTTCGGCTCCTGATGGACCCGGCTTTTTTTGCTTCCTTTCTCTTCCGTCCTGGGGTTACCGTGAGGCCGACGAAGGGAAAAAAAGCAAGCACTAACATTTTTGTAGGGGTATGCCAGATTTTCTATTCTACTTGGAATTTAGAAATGGTGATCCGGAGATCCACCTTCACAAATAGAAGAGAAAATCAACTTTTATTCTAACTTTCCATTGTGCATATATTTAAGAACAGAGACAGGGTTTTTGAATGCCATAAGAGGCGATTTTTCTTTGTTTGCCGTGAAATGCGGTTTTTGCCATAAAAGGTGATGTTTGCCATGAAAGGCAATGTACAAATCTTATCAATAATGAAAGATATGAATTGTGATTTTTTTGTCTCTTTAGAAAAATACAAAATACAATAGAAAAGTGAGAAAAGGAATTCTGACTTCGCAGGAGATAGCGGGGATTCGTTTAGATCGACGGTTGCAAGTCATGTATGGACTTCGCCATTGTCCTTCAAATGAGAAATATGATGCTTTGATTATTTTGGCTTGGCTTGAACTTCGGATTTTTAGAGGATAAAGACCGAGGGAGGTCCTATATCCAATAAAAAATCGAGTAGACAGGCTGAAAAGCCGCGTCTAGGCCATGTTGGATAGAAAGAGATGGCCTTGAGGGGGGGTGGCCCCCTAAGGGACTTCAATCACCTTGTAGTGTTTGTTGCAGCAGAGTTTCTTCAAAGTAGCAGAGCTCCTTTTCTTCTTGGATTTCTGGATTTCTTGATCCTTATATGTGTGGCCCTCTGTGTATATGTCTTTCTCTTGGAATGACCCCCTTTTATAGGCCTTTGGTAGCCATGGGGTGGGTTTATGAGAAATGATGAGCATTGATGGCATTGATGCTCCATGATGAGAGAAGTTACAAGTTTTTATTTCATGATTTTGTAACTTCTTTTTCTTGGCTTTTGATTGGCCGATGGAGAATGATGAGCATTTAATTGCCTTTAATCTCCATGATGGGAGGAGTTTTATGGTTTAATGTCACGATTGCTTTGATTTGTAACTTTTCTTTCCTTGCTTCTGATTGGGCCGTTCAAAATAATGAGTTAATGACCGCATTAATTGTCATAAAATGGGTCAATTAATAGCATTAAGTGGTCTCCGGGGCGCTCAAAGCGTCGCAGGCCGTACCGCGTCTTTTGGAATTCTTCTTGCGATAATTACCGATGGATCCACATGTTGTCTGATGTCGGATGGCGATGCAACTTCAGACACTGATTGATACTGAAAGTCCACAAAAATAGTTCATTAGGTCATCATTTCATGAGCATTTGTGGACTTAATTAGGTTTAATTGCATAGATTACACTTAATTTCATGGTTACATGTATTTGGGGATATTTTTGGAAACATGGTCAAAATAGGTCAAAATTCATTGAATTGTATGACTTTTGTGAAATTAAGCTTTTCTCATCTCACTTATCACCCAAAAATTAGGCTTTTGGTTTCATCAATGCATATCTTGCTATTTTTGGCACCATGTGCTATTTTTGAAAAGTTGGTCATTTTGGTACATCACTAGGCATGTAGGGTCCCATACATGGTTCATAATTAATTTTGCCTCTTTCAATTTTTAGGAGAAATCAAGAAATGGCACCCGCATTGAAAAGCAATTGAGAGAAGAAGAAAAATCAATAAAAGTGGGACCACACCCTCCTTGGGCGTCAATCTTAATGCACGCCCAAGGTGGAGCCCCACTTTGTCATAATGTGCAAGTTTCCAAGATTTTGAGAAATTCTTCTTTCTATGTGTTGCCAAAATAATTGCGATTCTCTCCATCACTAAGATTTGAATTCAAATTCAAATTCAAGAAAGAGATTTGTTTAAGAATGGAAAGAAGATCTGAAGAAGCTTAGAACAGTCAAACTTGTGGAAGAAGAAATCTAATCCAAGAAGGAGATAAAGATCAAGAAGGAAATAAAATCAAGAAGCAAGGAAGAAGGGAATCCAAGCAAGAGTTGCACGTCCACTAGTGGTCCCCACTTACCCTTGGACGTCCCATATGGGGCTGCACAAGAAGTGCATAAAATCTGAAATTGTTTTACGGAAGTTTATCCTTAGCACATAAAGATCTCTTGAGGAGCCCAAGATGAAAAGAATTGGACTACAAGACTCTATCATTGGCAAGAAATCAATTGAAGTTAAATTGTTGCCAAGATAGGAGGATTGCTTGGGATTCAAGCCAAGAATGAGGAGGCGTGTTACCAAACAAGGGAACATCAGAAGTTATAAAAAGAGAGCCATCCAAGGGGCTGGACGTCCACAACTTTTATGTAAAAAAAACTTGGACGTTCTCACCCTCTCTCCATTCACATCCACCCTTTCTCTCTAATCCCTTTCTTCTTCTTCTCCATTCTAATTCTTTACACATAGATTGAGAGATCATGTTGAGAGAATGATGAAGAGAGAAGAATCTTAATTTTTTTTGTACTCAAAGATCAAGGAATAAAGACATTACTTGGATTGATTCTGCGTATTCTTCATGCAAGTGAGTTAATTTTCTCATTCTGATTCCTTTATGTGTTCTGATTGGAGACAATTATTTTACATGATTAGATCTAGGGTTTGAAAATAAAATAAATAGATTAAAAGTCGAGAGACATCAAGTAATCACTTGCATTATTTTTTTTCCTACTCTGAAAAGAGAGGGCATCATTATCGCATTGTCAATACTTGTAGGATCGTCTAGTTTCTAAATCTTTGGTACATCTTTTCCACTTTTTATTTTTTTCCACCCCTTTTGTTTTTATTTTAAGTTAATATTCTGATTATTTATTTTATTTTATTTTTATTTACAAATTCTAGATTTAAAAACCAAAACTTGCATTTTTCTATGTTTAGTAAAAACTTACTATTTTTGTTACTTGCATAATATATGATTGGGAAGTGTCTTTGTGCATACTTCATATCTAGAAATTGCATTAAAGCAGGTTTTTGTTGCTGAAATCACAAGATTATTAACTGAATAGAAAGACTGAATTTGGACTTCGTAGGAGAATAGATAAAAATTCTGCATAGTTTTTAGCAGATTTGACTCGACTGCATTGCAAAAGTGTGCGACTTGAAAGTCAGGTAAATGAGCTTAGTTTACATCGAAACTTTGCAGAATTAATATTTCGAAAAAAGTCTTTGTAACCCCAGAATTTTAGAAAAAAATAAGTTTGGGAAGAGGAGTAAATAGCGGCCCAAACAGGCATAGTTGGAAAGCCTGCATCAGATTTCCAGCACAAAGCAGTTCAAGTAGGCATCTTTAGGTGATAATATCTTTTTCTTTTTAAGTCCTTTTTCCATTCTTATTTTTTTGTTGTGTTCATGCATCATCAAAGTATTGATTCCAGCCTTTAGATTTAGGTTTATATCATCTTAGACTAGTCGTACAGTCCAGCAAAATTGGGCCTGTGCAAGGGTTTCCATACCTGGAACTTTTTTTACAGCATGCATTAGATTTTTAGTAACTTGCATAAAATTGCATTGTTAGTGTTTAGGGCATTATAGATCATTCATATTTGCATAAAAAGTGATTTTGGTAACTAGGATCTAATTTAGGAAGTTTTGTTTTTATTTATTTTATATTAAATTGGCTGTTTGATTTGTGTATTGTTTTGCAGGTTTTAGTTTAATTAGTATTATCTAGATTAGGTTTCTTTATTTAGATTAGTGTTTTTATTTTTGGAAATTATTGTATTTTTTAGTTATTACAGCAAAGTTGATGTAATTTAACTAATTTCTAGTTAGGCCAGATTTAATGTTTATTTAGGATAGGTCAAAGTTGGAAAGTCTCACAAAAAGCATAGCTCCCTGTGGATCAACCTAGACTCACCAGATTATTACTACAATTGCACCCTACACTTGGGGTCCGATCAAGTTTTTGTACCAATGGGCTGGTAACATCTGTCCTGTCAATTTATCGATCGGTCAGACAGAAAGTGTACTTTTTTGGTTGGCCGGTTGACGATTTTGAAGCATGTGATGATGATCACATGCTCTTGATGGTAGATCCGAGATGTTGGTGAAGATCAGTTGATTTCGAGCACCATGAGTCAGATTTTTAGAAAACCACAAGGGCCGGCATTCTCGAAAAGCGAAAAGGGTAGGAAAATGGCCCTTTCGGTAGAAATCCGGCGACCCAGATTTCTAAGGTCGCCAATGACCATGGGGATTTTCCCCTTTTTGGTCCCCATTTCTCGATCCTTTTCGACACTTTTTTCTCCTATATTTTTCTTGACATTTTTCCTCATTTATTGGCTTGATTCTCTTGAAGAAAACTTGACGAGAAGCCATGCAAATCGGAGCACAAACTTTCCTATTTTCTGGAAAGGCCGAAGACTTTGTTGTCGATTTTCCGTCAGTAGTCAAAACTAGGTCAAACGATATCGGAATGACCTGAATTTTGAGGTGAAGCCGCCTGAGCAGTAGATAGGGCCAACCATGGGCTTTTGCTTGAGTTTTGAAGCTGTGTGGGGTCCCGTCGCCAGTAGACTTGATTTTGTTGCGAGGGAGATGCTACGCTTTGATGTGTGGAGAACCGATGTCCGATTGACCTGAAATTTGACAATGATTCTATTGGAGTCATTTTGAAACAATCCATTAACTCTGATTTTGGATGTCATGGTCCCGAGAAGCTCCGTCGCCGGGAGCCTTGATTTTGTTTCCGAGTGTCAAAGTCGGGTTAAACGTCGTCAGAATGACCTGAAATTTGACTTGTAGCCCTCTGGAAGCATGTTGAAGCCACCCATGTGTTCTGTTTGATGAGTGATGACCTCGGTGGTTCTTGCTGCCGAGAGGCTTGATTTTGCTGTTCAAGGATTAATGTAGGGTCAAACGTTGTCTATTTGACTTGAAACTTGATGTGAAATCTTTTGGAAGTATTTTGAGGCCATCCATAGGCTCTGATCGAAGTTTTAATGTCATTGACATTGTCACCGCCAAGGGCGCCTGTTCAGCTGCCGGAGGAGTGGCGTTAGGCTGAATGATGTTGGAATGGCCCGAAACTTCATGTGTACAAATCTTTTGACTGTTTTGAAGGATCTTTCAGTTTTTGTTTGATTATGACAAGATTTGATGCTTGAAGTAGCATTGCCTGTTTATGGTAGGATGCGGCTTCATGTAGCTTTTTGATGTTAAGGAGGCAAAGTGACTTTTTTGGTGTCAACAACTCCCACTGCATGTGCCTTGCGTTGAAGTCAACTAGTTCCAAAGGCTTTGCTCTCAGTAGTTCCGAACTTAGGGGAAAATCAAGAACTTGATTGACAATAAGATGTGCAATATTTAACCACAAGACTACAGTGTCGTCAAGTAGTAAAGACTAAAGAGTCCGGATTGTTGATCTCATAAATAGAAGATGGAACAAGCAATGAATCCAAATAAAGTAGAACTGAACTAAGATATAGCTAATATAGACAATTGAAGTGAATAATTAAAACTAATAAACAATGCAATGTAAACAACTAATTAACAATATAAAATATGAAAATAAAATCTAAGCTAATCTAATAAGCAACACTAAACTAGTGGATGAATGGTGGTGGAAATGGAAGATTTAAGGTGAAGATGATGTGTAGGATTTTAAAACAAGTTGTGTAAATGTGTATGATTTTAAAACAAGGATTCAAATTAACAATAATAAAAATAAGAGATTTGACAATCTAAAATCCACTAAGTACGTAATTAATCCAATCAATGCATGTTTTAATTCAACTCCCAAATCTACAATCCAATTAGCAATCTCTTGCCTAATTGGATTGGATGATATAACAATAAAGATCAAAGTACAGAAGATCAAAAGCCAAGATCCTAGATCATGACCTAACTACCTTAATAATTAATCATCAAAATCAAGTTACAAAAGATCAAAGATAACGGCTTTAGAGCATGCTATGTACGAGAACTTAATCCAACTACAAATCATCATTTGAGATTATTCAAGCATCAAGTGCAGAGATTGAGCATGAGAAATGAGAGAGATTAGTACAATTAGATCTAAAATCTACTAATCAATCAAGGCACAAGTAGGGAATTTAAACTAAAAAATGCATAGAATTAAGCTAATCACATTACTTAGCTTCAAAAGGAGAGACTAATTGAAGAACTTTAGCTACTAAACATAAAAAATAGCTCCAAATCTTCATTAATGATCTTCAATTACACACTGTCTCTCCAGATTAGTATACTTAAGCTCTTGATTACAATCTAAATTATAGAGAATGTAAAATAAAATTGCTAAAAGACTAACTTCCAAAAGATTTTCTTTCTCTCTACAAATACATTCCAATTTATAGAAATATTGATGACATTTGATAGGCTCATTTCCTTTCACAATGATTGCTTTTATTTGATTGGTTGTAACTTGAAGACTTTTGATTGGCCCATTTGCTTTCACATGGATTGTTTTAATTTGATTAGTTGCAACAAAATCTTTCACACTCAGCCAAGCTCTAACCAATACACCAACTGCTCCTTTTTGTTAGAAAATGACTTCTTTTATTCTTAAAGTTCTTTCCTCTTATTTTGGAACTCTTCAAATCTTCCTAAGATTTCTTCACTAAGATTTCTTCATATAACTTCTTTTATTGAAATATCTTCTTTATGCCTTGGGACACTAGCTGAAAGGTTAGGGTAGTCGCAGGGTCCACCTACATGAGAGAAATTATATAAAAATGTCCTATAAATAATCAAATTTATGAATGAAAACTTTGTCGCTTCATATCTTCCTCGTCCGAACTCGTATAAATGCAAATGAGTAGTCAATTTCGCTCAAAATTCCACGTCCAATGCAATGGTGCAAAGAAACGATGTCATTTTACGAGTTAAAATGAAGTTATAAGCGATGATAATTCATTAATTCGTTAATATGATAGAAGGATAAAATCTCCGTTTAAAGCAAATGATACGCACATGAGATACTGATAAAACTCGGACTAATGAGGGGTAAAATATGCAATATTTAACACTCATCAAGTTCCATGGTGAAGGATGGGAGGTCCTCAACCATGCCATCGTCGCGAAAGAATGCACATAGAGCTCCTTATACGGAGAAGGAAAGATCCTTGTAGAGCCAGCAAATGTCGATGTAATTCTCAAATAACAGGTCGTAGTGAGCCCATGCAGCCCTTGTGAGTTTCTGGTTGATCAGTCCTTCATACTCGGTGACTCAAGCGTAGTCCCTGGCAAGTTCAGCTTGATTTTCGTGGTAGAAGCTGAGCCTTCCTTTGACATGTAGTATAGCCCATACCTCATTTCTTCTGGCACATTGTCAATGGCTGGCACGTACCGGCGGCATCTAGGGGAGAGAGAAATGATTCCGTGAGCTTAACGGATGAACCGGGTGCTCTAGCATGTTGATCGATCCTGTTTCATTTCACAAAACCGAGAGTGTGAGTCGAGGGACAGAAAGGATACATCAGGAGCTATCTATATCACATTCATATCATAAGTAGCATGAAACGATATCTTTCGATCAAGTTCATATCTCAATTAAGAGGGTCGTGCACAAAATATGGTACCCATGTAGAGTTCATCTCCTTGGCCTACTCCTTCGACTTCATCATATGATCGTCTTAGGGTCATCGAGAGAGATGTGGCCTACATGAAGGAGCAAAAAATGATTAAGAAGACAGTAAACAAAATGTTTACATATCTCTCCACTATCTCCAAAAGTTGTGGGAGAAATGATGTTGCTGCTCCACCTTCTCCCTCTCCTCCACCTCCGGACCCAAACTAGAAGACATGCTTTTCTTCACCACTGTATTGTTTTTATTGGTGTATTTTTGGTGGTGTATGTTTGGGAAGGGGATATAATGTTTTGGATAACATGGATGTTGATGAACTTATATTTTATCTGACTTTATCCATATGAATGTTTATTGAAGTTAATGCTAATTGTAGAACTCTAAAGTTTTATATTATGATATGGAAGTCTTGTTACTTAAAGTTGTTTGTCGTATTCTGCTTTTGCTTGTAGTCTTTATCTTATGAGCATTTGACTCTCATTAATTGATCTTGTGTTGACTTGTCTCCTCCATAATGTGCCTCAATAATCTGTAAAGGATATAACTTTCTATTCAAACAATCCTAAGGGTGATTATGGATTTTTCAAGCTCATGGCCTTTTTGTTTGGTACATGAACAATTTGGCCTTTGGGATTGGGTTTTGGTTGACTAGGAAAGGTTCTTGCACTTAAAGAATTGGCTAGTTGGCCCATTTGGTATTCCAATTCTATAAGGGTCTAAGTATGGCCATTCAAAAGTTGAGTAGTGTTCTGCTTAAATTGTGCTGCACTCTGGGACAGAAGTTTCATGGCTTCTTCCAAAGAATCTACCCTCTGTGTCAGTGGACTAGGGCTAAAATTTGGCTTTTGAAAACTTGGTGGGGGCATTGGCCTCATATTGATTGGATTGAAATTGAGTGGACTGTGATTGAGTGGGTTGTGATGGGCCTTTGATCCATGAAAACTTGGATTGCCCTTCTAACCTAAATTGTATGTGTTGAGGTATAGGTCATACTTCTAACAATTATCAAAACGAGTGTTCTAATAAAGCGCATTGACTTTCTCAAATGACTCGACTTGACCCACTGTTGTTTGGTCAATCTCTCCACTCACTGCCTAACCATACTTTAATGACTCCAAAGTATTTGGAGTGGGCTTTTGGACTCCATTGTTTAGTTCTAGGGCCCCTAATCTCCTCATCAATGTGGCCAATTTGGTCTCTGCTTTAATTTTGGGTTCAACTTTGAACATTCCCCGTTTCTCTGTAATGGTGGTTTTGGTGGGCTCCCCCATTGCAAGGTATTTTCAGCAGTTTCTTCTAAAAATATCCATGCTGCTTCTGTTGTTTTCTATATAAAATTTCCACCACAGAAAGATCACATAATTTGTTTGGTAAGGTAATCCATTCCTTCATACACAATTTGGACCAATCGGATTTTTTCAAATCCATGGTGGGGACAATGGATCAAGAGGTCATTGAACTATTTCAAGTAATTGTAGAGTGTCTCCCCCTCCTTTTGGTAAAACCTATCGATGGCCTGCCTAATCGAAGTGGTTTTCTGCGTGGAATAGAATTTCTTGTAAATTTCTTTGACTAGTTTGGTTCATGTTGTGATGGACCCAGCCTGTAAGGCATAAAGCCAGCCTTTAGCCTTCTTCTTCAATGAAAATGGGAATAACCTAAGCTTTAGGGCATCCTCAATCATATGATTTATTCTCATGGTCCCCAAATGTCCTCAAATTCCCTAACATGTTGATATGAATTTTCCTTGTATAGCCCACAGAACACTGGAAGCATCTGGATCATAGCGGATTTTAGCTCAAAGGTAGCATTGGTTTAGTGCAAACTAATGCAAGATGATTGGGTTGTCCCGGTGGGGTACATGTAATCCATCAAAGTCATGGGTGTGTCCTCTTGATCAGCCATTCTAAAAATTTCTTTAAAAATTGAAGAAGTTCCAACAACGGTTAAGGCTAATTTGGGCTCTATCCTGATCAACCTTTTGTTTTTACGTTCCCACAATTTTTCTTCCTTAGGGCAAGCTTGCATGCACTGGTTTGACCTAATCTATATGCAAAGGTCCTATGATTCTAATATAATGCGCAAGAAATCAAGCAAAGACTAGGGTGCACAAAAATTTCTAGTAGGTTCACCTAACCTCTAGATAGGTCTTAACTAGTTTGAAGAGTGTACGTACCTAGGCCTCTAATCCGGTCTTATGAAGTGGTCCCTAGGATGAGTGGTCGGGTCACAATGCTTTGGCACAATCCCGCTTGAAAACCAAACTGCTAGGGATTGTGTGTTGCAATTTGATGGTTGCATGATCATTTCAACATCATTTGAATTTTCACACATGCATTGATTTTGAAAAACTTTGAAATCTGGAATTTTCACAGGCATGATTTTATATCTTTCAAAAGTAATTTTTGTGCAAAGTTTGGAATTTAAACTTGGGTGCATTTCTATTGAAAAGTAGATTTATTTAATTTACAATATGCATGCCCATGATTTCATAGTTAAATCATTTTAAGCATAATAGGTTCATTTTTTTCCAAAATTCTTTTGGATTTATTTAAACATGAATCTAAGCATGATATATATGGTCCAGAACTCTCACTAGCAAAATACGTTGGAATAGCTCTTTGCTTAATCTTTTTTAAAATGCATTATTTTTTAAGATCGATGCTATAGTACTTTTGCTACAGTATTTCGCTACAATAAATTCGGTTAACCGAGCTCTGGTGTGTCGCTCAACCAAACCTTCACCTAACCCATTTTGGTTGTTCAAGTAACTCGATGGTCAAAACTAACAATTTTTTTACAGTTGGGAGTTCGGTTAACCGAACTGTTGATGGGGTTAACCGACAACTAGACGTTGGACATCTTTTTCTATATAAACTAGCTCATTCGAAGGCCATATGCAAAGAAAATTGAGGGACTCTTCGAAGGGTTTTGAACCTAAAGAAAATGGAATGAGCTAAGAAATGCTAGAGGTCATTTGAAAAGCTAAAGCTTGGATTCATTAAGTTAAATCACTTTAAGTAAGCTCTGTTTTCCACATCATATGTTTTTCATGCTTTTTCTAAATTATTGGTAAATCAATTTAAGCATATAACTATGATGTGTTGAATCCATTGCATGTATTTCACTTTGATTTGGTTTGTTGTTTTGGATTCCTGATTTTTATTCAAACCAAATTGGATTCAAATTTATATATATCATGCTTTGCCAACACTTTTGAATTCACTTGTAGCATGGTCTTCATACTTGGTTGAATCTTTTGCTTGTTGTTTTTCATACCTTGGAACATATAGTTAAACTAATTTATTTTGGAAACAACATGCTCATGCATCACATGTTTTAGCTTTGAAATTTCTTACAACTTGTGAGAATTTGGTTAGTCATATTATTATCAAGTTGACCATTTGAAACTACATGTGATTTGCATTTTACTTCAATCATATATCCATATTGATTTAAACTTTCAAAAGCTATAGGCTTACATTTTTCAGCAACATTTTTAAAACTTGATTGAATTCATCATACATACACATTAATGATACATCTTTGCGTTCATAGAGTGTATATTCGAGTTTTTCTTTCACTTTCATATCCACCTATTGTTGAGGCATCTTATTAATCTTAAATTGTATCTCTTTGAGTGTATCTTAGACACATTTGAGAGCAAATCTTTAGGCTTGTTAAGGTTATTGCTTAGCTTATTGAAAAGCATATTGTAAAGGCTATTGCAAGGTCGATAGAAAAGTATATTGTAAAGGTTATTGCTTAGTCTATTGAAAAGCATATTGTAAAGGTTATTGTTTAGCCTATTGAAAAGCATAAATAGAGATAGTGGAAAATCCGATGGGGTGTAGGATCACAAGCCGGTAGTGGATGTAGGCAATGAGGCCAAACCACTATATAACGTTTTGTTGTGGTGATTGCTTTTTGGTGATTTATCTTGATAGCTTCCTCACATTAGTTTATTAATCATCACTTGTGACTAATTATTTTTAAGAGTTAAAATTTGGATTAGTTGGCATAAAATTGAGCTCACGCTGTTCACCCCCCACACCCCCCTTTAGGGTTCAGATCCTGGACTTTCACAAACTCCTAGAACAGAGACCGCCACCCTTTCCTGTAAGGATAGTACCTAGGCATCAACTTGACCAAAGAGCACAACTAGTGCAACCCTTGGTGGTTTTCATCCTACTGAGCTCGAATTCCTTAGGTCTCATTCCTACTTGATTTCAATTAAAGCTTGGTGCCTATGTGAGATATGGTTAAACCTAAAATCCAGTCCTTATCTTGTTGGGGTCAATTGCCCTTAACAAAGTGTGTGGGTCCAATTTAATTGGTGTGTCAATCAAACAATCACACTTTGCAGAAACTTAAATCAACCAGGCCCCGCTTGCAATTAAAAGAGATTCATGGGGTCAAATTCGTAAACTTTTACAGCGGGTCCACGTAAATCTTATTTGTGCAAGCTTAACCTGGTCATTTTTTTTCTTTTTGCATTTTTTTGCAATTTTGAGAGCATTTTTTTTTCTTGAAGCAAATCCCGCAGTTTCCTTCCTTTTTGAGTCCTCTAAACCTGAAATGGTACCTAAGAGAAAACAAAAGAAGAAGTTAGATCTAAACAAACTACTAAAAACAACGAAAAATCCTCAACAAAATTCCTAAATTGAAAAATCAAATCTAATGTAAATTCCAAAACCCTAAACTAATGCAATTTGAATGAACAATGCAACCTAAAACTTCTAATGCATCTCTAAGTTAATTGGAAACTAAGCTGCAAAATGCTAAAATAATTCTAAGTGTTGGGAAAGTGTTGCTCAAGAATCAAACAAAAAAAATATAAAAATATAAAAAAAAAGAAAAAAAAAACAAAGAAGAAAAAGACTTGGAAGCGAAAACGTTATGCTATTGTAAAGTTGGCTACTTGAACCAGTTTTTCTACTGATTATTGAATCTATCTCACTGACTGGCCAAGTTTACAGCATTAAAAATCTGACTTTCCAAAACTATTTTTTTCTGCAATTTTGTGGGTTAAAAGTCTATATATCAAAGTTCACTCCAATAAGATCTCAAGTCAAAAGGAGTCTGTTTGACTAGTTTTAGAGTTGTGAACTTTGGAAAAAAACTTGGCCAAATCTATTTAAAAATAGTGTTGATACTTGTCTTTAGTATTACCACTTGTAATCATTCTGAAAATACTTTAAAACTCAACAATAAAAACTTGATAAATCAGTAACCATAAACATTAGAAATCACAAAAACTAACCCTAATGCATGATATGAATGCAACCAAGTACAAAAATATCCTATGATATGAACAGATAATGCTAAAATTAACTAAAAAAATCGAAATTAGACAAAAAAAAAATTTGAATTGGCTCCCTGGAAACTGCACAAAGAACTTGATGTGATCTCAATCAATCATAAAATACCGTAAGTAAATGGATGCCTACGGATAGACAATGGCAAGTACGGGTCGAACCCATAGAGAGTGAATCAAGAAGAAAACTTACTAATTAAGAGAGATAGTGTCACAAGTAATTAAAAATAAAGAAATCAACAAAAGTAATGAGATAACGAGAAAACAAAATCAATGATAATGAAATTGATCAAGGCTTTGGAATCCATTAAGCAATCCAAACCACTTTCTTACTAAAACACTCATGTGATAAAATTTTTCAACTTCAGGTTTGGATCCAATCAAGGCACCCAAATCCGGATGATAACACTTTAAAAAAAAAAAACTACTCAAAAGAGATTTATTTTCTACAAAATTTATCAAATACCCAAGACCCTCCCTTCATAAAATCACTAAAGTTACCTAAGCACTAACCATCAAAATCTAAGCATAGACCATCAAAGAGAATAAAACCCTAAGCATGATCTATCAAAAACAAACATGGATAATCAAAAGCCTACTCTAGCATTAAGAAATACAATATGGAAGGTACCGACTGGTACGAAGACAAGCCTATTAAAGCATTGGATTAGCACTCAGTAACTCAATCAAACAAGCATTAACAAAAAGAAAGGATTAGGAACACGATTAGGAACAATTAACTTCTTCATTTGTCTCGATCGCAAATCTAACCAGCCATAACACAAAAGAAAACTGATTTGTTCATTGATAGCATCTTTTTAGTACAAAGTTTCTACTCCTTCCTAGATCTACATCTTACTTGGTCTACAAGGCCCAAAGCTACCTTTTTTACAAAAAAGTAGTAAAGTGGAGAACCTAGAACTAGAAGAACCCTAGATCTAGAAGTGGGGAGAGAGGAAGAGAGGAAAGAGAGGAGAGAGGGGAGTGTGGTGGCGGACGTCCCACCCTAAACCTAGGAGAGCATGGCTTGGATGTCCTCCCATAGGGCTTTATTTATAGTCTTTTTTGTTCTCTTGGCTTGGAACTCTTCCCAAAAAGGAACTCTATCTTGGCTTGACTTGTAAGCAAAGTAATTTCCTTTTGAAATTCAATGATCTTCTTGTCAATCTTGATCTTTCCTTGTTTTACAGGTTTTCTAGTAGTGGGCCCCATCAAAGATTTCTTATGGAGTGAAGAGAGGAACCCACGGTGTGGATTGAGTAGAGGGAGAGAAAGAGGAAGGGATGATGAGGACGTCCAAGGGAAGTGGGCCCCATTGTTGGACATCCATATCCCTTTGGGATTTTATCTTCCTTCTTCCTTTTTAAACTTGATTCTCTTATCTTCCTGGAATTTTATCTCCTTATTGACCTGACCCGTCACAAATCTTCTTTGGGATAAAACTTTCCAACTCAAACTCCACCAAAGATTTCTTCTAGAATTCTCCTTCCTTGTTTTGAAATTCAAATCTTGATAGGAGATATGAAGGAATCTTGGTACAGTTGGAAACTTGGAAAGAAAGAGAATTATGCATCAACAGTGGGACCCACCCCTTACTAGGTGTGCATATGGAAACACGCCTATGGGTGTTGTTCCCTTCTTTTTTTTTTTCTTTTCTTTTCTCTCCCTTCCAAGTTCTCTCTTTCATGTAGGCCCCCATTGTTGTGACACTCCCTACAAAATAAGATAACTAAATCACTAGAAATGAATTGATTAAAGATGCAATGCATGAAATGCATGGGCCCTACTTAATGCTGTTGACATCAAAAATGTCACTTTTCCTCTTCTTACACTTTCTGCATAAAGAAGCTACATGAAGCCGCATCCACCTCAAGGGTCAAATCTTGTCAGAATCGAACAAAAAACCGCAAGCTCCTTCAAAGGAGCCATAAGAAGAGTACACACGAAGTTTCGGGCCATTTCGACATTATTTTGGCCTAACTTCACTCCTCCAGCAGTTGAACAGGAGCTCCCAGCGGCGATGAAGCTGAAGACCATAATTCACAAAACAGAGCACACAGTTGCCCTCAAAATGCCACTAAAAGGCTCTACATTAAGATCCATGCCATTCCGATACCATTTGGCCCAAAAAGGAAACAGCCGAAGCAAAGTCAGCAATCCCGGCGTCAGATCTTTAATCAGAACCCACAGATGGTCTCAAAATACTTCAAAAAGGCTCTATGTCAAATTTTAGGTCAAACTGAAATGTTTGACCCTACTGATGGAACGCGCTCCGAGGCGCCGTGGGGCGGCTACCGGGGTCGGCGGAACGTGGGAGTCCGTCGGGTCCGGCCCTTTCGCGCCCTGGCGGGCCTGAAGCGTGCATCAACATTTCTTTGTGTGGGTGTGCCAGATTTTCTATTTTACTTGGAATTGCAAGTGGTAATCCGGAGATCAACCTTCGCAAGTAAAAAGGAAATCAACTTCTTTCAAGTTTTCCATTGCACAAATATTTAAGAAAAGAGACATTTTCTTGGTTTGCCGTGAAAGGCGATTTTGTTTGGCATTTATAGCCGATTTTGGCGTTTATAGCCGATTTACAATTCTCATCAATAATGAAAGACAAGAGTTGTGATTTTTGTCTCTTTTAGAAAAATACAAACTACAATGAAAAGCAAGAAAAGGAGGATCTAACTTCTCAGGAGATTGTGGGGGACTCATTCAGATTGACGGTCGCAAGTCATGTATGGGCTTCGCCATCATCCATGCAGATGAGAACAGAGGATGCTCTTGATTCGCTTGGCTTGGCTATAACCTCAGGTTTTTAGAGGACAAAGACCAAGAGAAGGTCCTATGTCCAATAAAAAGCTAAGTAGACGGGCTGAAAAGCCACGTCTAAGCCATTGGAGGCAGCGGGAGAAGGCAAGGACCTTGGGGGGGTGCCCCCCAAGGGACTTTTGTCACCTTGTAGTGGTGGCCGGTGCAGAACTTCAGCAGAGTTTTTCTCTCTTTTTCTTTCTCTGGATTCTTTCCGCTCTCTTCCGATCCGATATCTTTTTTTCTGATCCGATCTCTTTTTTTCTGATCCTGATTTCAATGGAATGCTCTCCTATTTATAGGCTTTTGGTAGCCATTTAGGAGAGTTTATGGGCTTTAATGGCTTTAATGGGAGGAGTTACAAGATTTATTTCTTTGATTTTGTAACTCTTTTTTCCTTGAATCTGATTGGCCGATGGAGATTAAGGGCTTTTAATCACCTTAATTACCATAATGGGAGGAGTTTCATGGGTTAAATGCCATGAATCAATTGACTTGTAACTCCCAAATGCTTGCTTCTGATTGGGCCGTCCAAAGAAATGAATTAATGACTGCAATAAAGCTAGTCAATTAACCACATTAATTGGTCGCCGAGCAGTCGAAGAGTCGCGGGCCGTGCCGTGTCTTCTAGAATTCTTCTGGCGATGATCATCGATGGATCTTCATGCTGATCGACATCGGATGAACATGTAACTTCAGACAGTGATAGCTAAGAGCGGGCCGGTGACATCTGTCCTGTCGATTTTTCGATCGATCGGGCGGAAAGTACACTTTTTTGGTCGACCGGTTGGCGATCAATGTTGATTTTGATACTTTTGGAGGTTGACCCGTGATTTTGACGGATGTCGGCGGACATGAGTCAATTTCAAGCACTAAAAATCACATTTTCAGGAAACCACAGGGGCCAAATGCGCGAAACGCGAAAAAGGACGGAAAAAAGGGTCACCGGCGAAAAATCCGGTGACCCGGACTTCCATGGTCGCCGGCGACCATGGGCCGGCGACCCTGGGCCATGGTCGCAGGCTGCGACCCTGGGGGTTTTTCCCCTGTTTTTGGTCCGTTTTGTGGTCTTTTTCGTCGTCGTTTTCTTCTGTATTTTTCCTGACATTTCTTCTCATTTATTGGCTTGATTTTCCTGTAGAAAACCTGATGAGAATCCTTGCATTTTTAGAGTGCAAAGTTTCCAATTTTCCGGGAAAGCCGAAAACTTTGTCGCGTAGAGCTGCTGATTTTCCGCCAGAAGCTGAAACTTGGTCAAACGATGTCGGAATGACCTGAAATTTGAGGTGAAGCCTCCTGAGCAATAAATAAGACCAACCATAGGCTTTTGTTTGAGTTTTGAAGCCGTTTGGGGTCCCGTCGATGCTTCACTTGATTTTGCTGCGGGGAAAATGCCGAGCTTTGATATGTGGCCAAACGATGTCCGATTGACCTGCAATTTGACGGGGAGCCTATTGGAGTCATTTTGAGACGTTCCATGGGCTCCGTTTTGGATGTCATGGTCCCGGGTTGCTCCGCCGCCGGTAGGCTTGATTTTCTCTCGGAGCATCGAAACCTGGTCAAACGTTGTCAGAATGACCTGAAATTTGACGTGCAGCCTTTTGAAAGCATGTTGAAGCCACTCATGCACTTGGTTTGATGAGCGAAGGCTTCAGTGGTTCCCGCCGCCGGGAGGCTTGATTTTGCTGCTCGAGCATTGATGGAGGGTCAAACGTTGTCGGTTTGACTTGAAATTTGGCATGGAGCCCTTTTGAGACATGCTAGAGTCATCTGTAGGCTCTGATCGAAGTTTTGACGTCTCCGATGATGTCGCCGCCGAGAGCTCCTGTTTAGCTGTCGGAGAAGTGAAGTTAGGCCAAATGTTGTCGAAATGGCCCGAAACTTCATGTGTACTCTTCTCTTGGCTATCTTGAAGGATCTTGCAGTTTTTGTTTGATTCTGACAAGATTTGATTTTTTGGAGAAATTGCATTGCCTATTTATGGCAGGTTACAACTTCATGCAGCTTTCTTGATGTTGAAGAGGCAAAGTGACATTTTTGGTGTCAACAAATGCCCCCTCGAGGTACAGCGACGAGTTGCTTGACTTTTGTAGTCGATGTGCCTCGAAGAGATTTTTGAAGGAGAGCTTGTGTCTTGACCAAGAGTCTTTAAGCAATCTTTCCTTTGGTAGAGTAGCCTTTGAGCTTCCAGGGGAATTTTATGGTAAATGAAAGGAATCAGGGACCATCTCGAGGCAAAGTTTTGAAGATGACATCAGGGATGTGGATTTGGGCTTTTGTTTTTGACCTTGTGACCTAACAAGCTGTATGTGGCAGGTTAGGGGGTCGGGTTTTGGTTTTGATCTTGTGACCTAACAAGCTGTATGTGGCAAGTTAGGGGACCAGGCTTTGGTTTTTGGTCACTCTTTGGGACTGTGTGGGTCCATTGGAGTGGTTTGGATTTTTGTGGAATGTCAATTTCAATATTTTGGCTCAATTTGGTTTATGAGGCTGGATGGTTTGATTTTTGGAAGCTCATGGGGCTTGGAATTTTTTGTATGGTTCAATCAACTCAAAAGAGGTATGGAACCATTATTGTATGCTCTTGGTAAGAGGGATTTTTTCCTGACTAAAAGCCCTTTTTTTTTTTTTTTAGTGCCTAGGTGGTCAAACCTGGCTCATATGGGCTAGCCCATGGGACCTTAAGCTTTTTAGGATGGCTTAGATCTCATGTGGGGCCATTTTTGTAAAGAATATCTAAAGATATCTCATTTGGATAGAGAATATCTAAAAATATCTTTATGGGAGAGAATCTCTCATATTCCCTTAATTTGGGAGAGAATATCTCAAGGTATCTTTCTTTTTGGGAAAGAATCTTCAATATCCTATTTTGTTGGAGAGAATCTCTCATTGATTGATTTTGGGAGAAAATCTCTCAAAGACATCTTTCTTTTTGGGAAACAATCTTTCTAATTCCTTCTCTTTTGGTAAGGTTACTAATTAGTAACACTTACCTTTCTTCTTTGTTTCCTTCTTTGATTTCCTCTCTCCTATAAAAGCAAAGGAAGGTAGGATCTCTTGCTCTTATTGCTTTCTTTTGCAACAATCTCAAGAGAGCTCCAAGACCAAGAGTTCTTCTTCTTCAAGGATCTTCAAGCTTTTTCCTTCTTCTTCTCCATCAATGGCTTCAAGTAAGTTTTCTCTCTTTTTCTTTCAAGAAAACTCCATGTAGAGAATAGGGTGGAAAAAAAAGTGTCTCTTCTCTTTTTTTTTTTTTCTTTTTTCTTTTCTTTCTATTCTTCTTCTCTTTTTTTTTTTCCACGTGATTTCTCTTTTTTTTTCACGTGTGTCTCTTTTTTTTTTTTTTGTGGGCCGTACGGACAGATCCGTACGGATCTGGTCCGTACGGCCACGTGGCCTGTGGGCCACGGCCTAATGGGCCTGATATTTTTTTTTTTTTTTTTTGCTGTTTTCTTTCTTCTTTTTTTTTTTGAGAAAGTTTCTTCCTTTTTTTTGTTCTTTTCTTTCTCCCCCTTTTTTTTTTTTTGAGAAAGTTTCTATTTTTTTTTTGTGCTCATCATGATAATGCGTTTTTTATGCAAATCTAGATGTTCATGCATGTACTTTTTGTAGATTGAGCATGATAGCATACCTGAAAATCTTTGCAAATTTGGGAATTTGGAGCTCGCAGCGATGTTGAGCCCTTCTTGATTTTGCGGAGATTTTGAGGTTTCGAAAGTTTGTAGTTTCGGAGCTCGCAGCGATGTTGAGCCCATCTTCAAAACTTTCTGTTTATTTCGGGGTATTTCCCTTTTCTTCGGAATTGCCCCAGAACCATGCCAAAATTTCGCCAGATTTGCTTTTAGCGAAATTCTGTCATTTTGATGATGATCTTTTTTTTTTCTTTTCCAACCTTTGCAGGTGGTTCCTCCAGAACGAACAAGGGTAAAGAGCCTGCTACAAGCGTACCTCGTCGATCCGCCAGATCTTCTAATGTGGCCGTTCAGCAGGCCTGGGAGAAGGTCCAGTTTGTTGAGAAGAACTTGGAAGAGTGCGATTCCCTCAATTGCGATGAGATGAGACAGCGATTGATCGCTCTCAAGGATGAGGAGTTCTATAAGATCATGGTAAGCAGCCGTCCTTGGGTTATAGACGATCTGAGGGTTTTGCCCAAGCCTACCTTCTTCTTTGGAGATGCAGTCCTTGACGACTTGACATACCAAAGGAGATGTTTTCAGTTCTCTTACACAGCGGATGGTGAGGAGAGAACTATTTCTACCCGGTCGTCTTTTGATCGGACCATCTCGATCCTGAGCCTTTCTCCCACGTGCCCTAAGAGGGAAGATCCTTCGAGCTGGGTGAAGAGGACCAGTGTGATCAAGACCGGGGTTTTTTTGGTGGACCTTCCGGTTTTGCAGAGAAGCCACCTGTCCGTATGGACGTGTTGATGCCAGCCAGTGGTTACCAAGGTTCTGATCATCCATCGGTCGATTTGAGACCGGTGGGCCTTGGCGTTTTCAGCGGTGACGGCAGTACTTGGGTGAAGCCTTTTCGACTTCGAGGCCGTTTCAATGCTGACTCCGATTGGAAGTCATGGACTGACCACACCTTGCTGATTAGGGGCGCCGTTATGAAGGAAGCCGGGATTTTTTACGCGGTCCGCGCTTTTAGGGAGACCGTGACTTTTTCCGATGATGCCTTCATGGCTATGTTGGAGTCTTTCCTCCCTCAGACCAATACATTCGTTGTCACGAACGGTGAGATTGGTTTTTCTCTGAAGGAGCTGAGCGCCATTACTGGATTGCCCATCCTTGGTAAACTCTATGAGGAGTTCATGCCGATTGACAGCGTCCTTGAGGAGCAGTCAGAGGAATTCAGGCTCCTATACTTTCAGCTCGTCGCCTTCTATGATTTTTTTAAGGAGGGCTCGAAAGTGAGATCCAGCAGTTCGAAGAGTTATGGCTCTTCATTCTTCAACTTCTTTGACAGCAAAGAGTCTTCTGATAGCATGACCCGGGAAGACAGGAAGAAGACTTCGGCCATGCAGGAAGAGTTGAAGGGTTTCTTCGCGAGCACAGATGTCATTTGTTCTGACATTGCACTGCAGAGAGATCTTGCTGTTTACCTCACTTATTGGCTAGGTGAGGCTGTGTTTGCAGGTGGAGATGGGACGCACATCAGGCCGCATTGTATTTTTCCGGCTTGTCAGATGGCGTTTGGAGAGTGGCTTGCTTTGGTACCCGCTCTTTACTCCTACCTGTGTACCGAACTGCAGGCTGCTGCTTTTTTTGTTCGGCTTGGGCTCCCTATGAATAGGGTATTTTCAGCCCATATCTTTTATTCGTCGTTTGTATACCACTGTCCTGGCTTCCACCAGCTGGGTGCTGCACAGGATGATGATCCTCTGATGATTCGATTGGCTAAGGGAAAAGCCGTATCTGAATCACTTTTGTTTGCCCGCATGAGGATCCGACGGTTCAGGGACGTCGAGATGGGGCAGTCTTCAGTTAAGCTTTCTCCGGAGTTGCGGAAGAAGGCTTTTGATTTTGGTGCCTCCCGAGATTCTACCAGAGCAGGGTCGGGAAGGCATTACTCTTTGACCAATGCAGAGAAGGAGTGGCTTTTTAGCATACGAGTCGGCACGATGGTGTACCGTAGACATCTTTTCGTCGACATCCAGCCGTATGTACCTTCTCGCTTTGCACTTCAGTTGGGCTTCTCTCAAGGCGTTGTTGGAGCGCCTTCGAGTATGGTGAAGCGTTTTGGGGGTTTGCAGGATGGCAGAAATGCATGGGCTTTTTATAGTGCTGAAGACACTACTGCCACGATTTCTTATCCTGAGCTGTCGACTTTCCGAACTGCCGGCTTCACGAAGTGGTTCGCGGAGAGCTTTTTGGCATATCGGGGGCTTTCCAAGAAGGAGCTTGATGTAAAGCTGTCTTCTGGAAAAGGTATTGGGAAGTCGGATGGCGTCCGGCGAGAGGAAGTTTGGGCCTTCCTTTCTGGAGTAATGGAACGCGCTCTGAGGCGCCGTGGGGCGGCTACCGGGGTCGGCGGAACGTGGGAGTCCGTCGGGTCCGGCCCTTTCGCACCCTGGCGGGCCTGAAGCGTGTTTCAACATTTTTTTGTGTGGGTGTGCCAGATTTTCTATTTTACTTGGAATTACAAGTGGTGATCCGGAGATCAACCTTCGCAAGTAAAAAGGAAATCAACTTCTTTCAAGTTTTCCATTGCGCATATATTTAAGAAAAGAGACATTTTCTTAGTTTGCCGTGAAAGGCGATTTTGTTTGGCATTTATAGCCGATTTTGGCGTTTATAGCCGATTTACAATTCTCATCAATAATGAAAAAGACAAGAGTTGTGATTTTTGTCTCTTTTAGAAAAATACAAATTACAATGAAAAGCAAGAAAAGGAAGATCTAACTTTTCAGGAGATTGTGGGGGACTCGTTCAGATTGACTGTCGCAAGCCATGTATGGGCTTCGCCATCATCCATGCAGATGAGAACAGAAGATGCTCTTGATTCGCTTGGCTTGGCTATAACCTCAGGTTTTTAGAGGACAAAGACCAAGAGAAGGTCCTATGTCCAATAAAAATCTAAGTAGACGGGCTGAAAAGCCACGCCTAAGCCATTGGAGGCAGTAGGAGAAGGCAAGGACCTTGGGGGGGGTGCCCCCCAAGGGACTTTTGTCACCTTGTAGTGGTGGCCGGTGCAGAACTTCAGCAGAGTTTTTCTCTCTTTTTCTTTCTCTCAGATCTCTTTCTGATCTTTTTTTCTGATTTTCTCTGATCTCTTTTTCCGATCCCAATTTCAATGGAATGCTCTCCTATTTATAGGCTTTTGGTAGCCATTTAGGAGGTTTTATGAGCCTTAATGGCTTTAATGGGAGGAGTTACAAGATTTATTTCTTGATTTTGTAACTCCTTTTTTCTTGAATCTGATTGGCCGATGGAGATTAAGGGCTTTTAATCACCTTAATTACCATAATGGGAGGAGTTTCATGGTTTAAATGCCATGAATCAATTGACTTGTAACTCCCAAATGCTTGCTTCTGATTGGGCCGTCCAAAGAAATGAATTAATGACTGCAATAAAGCTAGTCAATTAACCACATTAATTGGTCGCCGAGCAGTCGAAGAGTCGCGGGCCGTGCCGTGTCTTCTGGAATTCTTCTGGCGATGATCATCGATGGATCTTCATGCTGATCGACATCGGATGAACATGTAACTTCAGACAGTGATAGCTAAGAGCGGGCCGGTGACATCTGTCTTGTCGATTTCACGATCGGTCGGACAGAAAGTGCACTTTCTTGGTCAGCCGGTTGACGATCTTGGAGCGATCAATGATGATTTTATGCTTTTGGAGGTTGACCCGTGATTTTGACGGATGTCGGAGGGTATGAGTCAATTTCAAGCACTAAAAATCACATTTTCAGGAAACCACAGGGGCCAAAGTGCGCGAAACGCGAAAAAAGACGGAAAAACGGGTCACCGGCGGAAAATCCGGTGACCCGGACTTCCATGGTCGCCGGCGACCATGGGCCATGGTCGCAGGGGCCTGCGACCCTAGGGGATTTTTCCCCTTCGGAGCCCATTTTGCGATCGTTTTGAGGTCTTTTTCGTCGCCGTTTTCTTTTGTATTTTTCCTGACATTTCTTCTCATTTATGGGCTTGATTTCCCTGTAGAAAACCTGATGAGAATCCTTGCATTTTTAGAGTGCAAAGTTTCCAATTTTCCGGGAAAGCCGAAGACTTTGTCGCGTAAAGCTGCTGATTTTCCGCCAGAAGCTGAAACTTGGTCAAACGTTGTCGGAATGACCTGAAATTTGAGGTGAAGCCTCTTGAGCAATAAATAAGACCAACCATAGGCTTTAGTTTGAGTTTTGAAGCCGTTTGGGGTCCCGTCGATGCTTCACTTGATTTTGCTGCGGGGAAAATGCCGAGCTTTGATATGTGGCCAAACGATGTCCGATTGACCTGAAATTTGACGGGGAGCCTATTGGAGTCATTTTGAGACGTTCCATGGGCTCCGTTTTGGATGTCATGGTCCCGGGTTGCTCTGCCACCGGTAGGCTTGATTTTCTCTCGGAGCATCGAAACCTGGTCAAACGTTGTCGGGATGACCTGAAATTCGACGTGCAGCCTTTTGAAAGCATGTGGAAGCCACTCATGCACTTGGTTTGATGAGCGAAGGATTCGGTGGTTCCCGCCGCCGGGAGGCTTGATTTTGCTGCTCGAGCATTGATGGAGGGTCAAACGTTGTCGGTTTGACTTGAAATTTGGCATGGAGCCCTTTTGAGACATGCTGGAGTCATCTGTAGGCTCTGATCGAAGTTTTGACGTCTCCGATGATGTCGCCGCCGGGAGCACCATTTTAGCTGTTGGAGAAGCGAAGTTAGGCCAAATGATTCTGAAATGGCCTGAAACTTCATGTGTACTCTTCTCTTGGCTATCTTGAAGGATCTTGCAGTTTTTGTTTGATTCTGACAAGATTTGATTTTTTGGAGAAGTTGCATTGCCTATTTATGGCAGGTTGCGACTTCATGCAGCTTTCTTGATGTTGAAGAGGCAAAGTGACATTTTTGGTGTCAACAAATGCCCCCTCGAGGTACAGCGACGAGTTGCTTGACTTTTGTAGTCGATGTGCCTCGAAGAGATTTTTGAAGGAGAGCTTGAGTCTTGACCAAGAGTCTTTGAGCAATCTTTCCTTTGGTAGAGTAGCCTTTGAGCTTCCAGGGGAATTTTATGGTAGTGAGGGGAATCACACACCATCTCAAGGCAAAGTTTTGAAGATGACATCAGGGGTGTGGATTTGGGTTTCTGTTTTTGATCTTGTGACCTAACCAGCTATATATGGCAGGTTAGGGGATCGGGTTTTGGTTTTGACCTTGTGACCCAACAAGCTGTATGCGGCAAGTTGGGGGATCATGATTTGGTTTTTGGTTTTGGTCTTGTGACCTAACAAGCTGTATGTGGCAAGTTAGGGGACCAGGATTTGGTTTTTGGTCACTCTTTGGGACTGTGTGGGTCCATTGGAGTGGCTTGGATTTTTTTTTGTGGAATGTCAATTTCAAGATTTTGGCTCAATTTGGTTTATGAGGCTGGATGGTTTGATTTTTGGAAGCTCATGGGGCTTGGAATTTTTTTTTTTGTATGGTTCAATCAACTCAAAAGAGGCATGGAACCATTATTGTATGCTCTTGGTGAGAGGGATTTTTTTTCCTGACTAAAAGCCCAAATTTTTTTTTTTTTTTTTTTTTTATAGTGCCTAGGTGGTCAAACCTGGCTCATATGGGCTAGCCCATGGGACCTTAAGCTTTTTAGGATGGCTTAGATCTCATGTGGGGCCATTTTTGTAAAGAATATCTAAAGATATCTCATTTGGATAGAGAATATCTAAAAATATCTTTATGGGAGAGAATCTCTCATATTCCCTTAATTTGGGAGAGAATATCTCAAGGTATCTTTCTTTTTGGGAAAGAATCTTCAATATCCTATTTTGTTGGAGAGAATCTCTCATTTGATTGATTTTGGGAGGAAATCTCTCAAAGACATCTTTCTTTTTGGGAAAGAATCTTTCTAATTCCTTCTCTTTTGGTAAGGTTACTAATTAGTAACACTTACCTTTCTTCTTTGTTTCCTTCTTTGATTTGCTCTCTCCTATAAAAGCAAAGGAAGGTAGGATCTCTTGCTCTTATTGCTTTCTTTTGCAACAATCTCAAGAGAACTCCAAGGCCAAGAGTTTTTCTTCTTGAAGGATCTTCAAGCTTTTTCCTTCTTCTTCTCCATCAATGGCTTCAAGTAAGTTTTCTTTCTTTTTCTTTCAAGAAAACTCTATGTAGAGAATAGGATGGTAAAAAAAGAAAGTTTCTCTTCTCTTTTTTTTTCTTTCTTCTTGTTTTTTTTTTTTTTTTTTTTTGTGGGCCGTACGGACAGATCCGTACGGATCTGGTCCGTACGGCCACGTGGCCTGATTTTTTTTTTTTTTTTTTGAAAGTTTCTCCTTTTTTTTTCTTTTCTTTCTCCCTCTTTTTTTGAGAAAGTTTCTTTTTTTTTTTTTAGCTCATCATGATAATGCGTTTTTATGCAAATCTAGATGTTCATGCATGTACTTTTTGTAGATTGAGCATGATAGCATACCTGAAAATCTTTGCAAATTTGGGAATTTGGAGCTCGCAGCGATGTTGAGCCCTTCTTGATTTTGCGGAGATTTTGAGGTTTCGAAAGTTTGGAGTTTCGGAGCCCGCAGCAATGTTGAGCCCATCTTCAAACTTTCTATTTCCGTCGGGGTATTTCCTTTTTCTTTGGAATTGCCCCGGAGTCATGCCAAAATTTCACCAGATTTTTGGTGGGACAAAGTGACCCCTTTTTTTTTTAGCGAAATCCTGTCATTTTGATGACGATCCTTTTCTTTTCCAACCTTTGCAGGTGGTTCCTCCAGAGCGAACAAGGGTAAAGAGCCTGCTACAAGCGTACCTCGTCGATCTGCTAGATCTTCCAATGTGGCCGTTCAGCAGGCCTGGGAGAAGGTCCAGTTTGTTGAGAAGAACTTGGAAGAGTGCGATTCCCTCAATCGCGATGAGATGAGACAGCGATTGATCGCTCTCAAGGATGAGGAGTTCTATAAGATCATGGTAAGCAACCGTCCTTGGGTTATGGACGATCTGAGGGTTTTACCCAAGCCTACCTTCTTCTTTGGAGATGCAGTCCCTGACGACTTGACATACCAAAGGAGATGTTTTCAGTTCTCTTACACACCAGATGGTGAGGAGAGAACTATTTCTACCCCGTCGTCTTTTGATCGGACCATCTCGATCCTGAGCCTTTCTTCCACGTGCCCTAAGAGGGAAGATCCTCCGAGCTGGGTGAAGAGGACCAGTGTGATCAAGACCGGGGTTTTTGTTGGTGGACCCTCCGGATATGCGGAGAAGCCACCTGTCCGTATGGACATGTTGATGCCAGCCAGCGGCTACCAGGGCTCTGATTATCCGTCGGTCGATTTGAGACAGGTGGGCCTTGGCGTTTTCAGCGGTGACGGCAGTACTTGGGTGAAGCCTTTTCGACTTCGTGGCCGTTTCAATGTTGACTCCGATTGGAAGTCATGGACTGACCACACCTTGCTGATTAGGGGCGCCGTTATGAAGGAAGCCGGGATTTTTGACGCGGTCCGCGCTTTTAGGGAGACCGTGACTTTTTCCGATGATGCCTTCATGGCTATGTTGGAGTCTTTCCTCCCTCAGACCAATACATTCGTTGTCACGAACGGTGAGATTGGTTTTTCTCTGAAGGAGCTGAGCGCCATTACTGGATTGCCCATCCTTGGTAAACTCTATGAGGAGTTCATGCCGATTGACAGCGTCCTTGAGGAGCAGTCAGAGGAGTTCAGGCTCCTATACTTTCAGCTCGTCGCCTTCTATGATTTTTTGAAGGAGGGCTCGAAAGTCAGATCCAGCAGTTGGAAGAGTTATGGCTCTTCATTCTTCAACTTCTTTGACAGCAAAGAGTCTCCTGATAGCATGACCCGGGAAGACAGGAAGAAGACTTTGGCCATGCAGGAAGAGTTGAAGGGTTTCTTCGCGAGCACAGATGCCCTTTATTCTGACATTGCACTGCGGAGAGATCTTGCTGTTTACCTCACTTATTGGCTAGGTGAGGCTGTGTTTGCTGGTGGAGATGGGACGCACATCAGGCCGCATTGTATTTTTCCGGCTTGTCAGATGGCGTTTGGAGAGCGGCTTGCTTTGGTGCCCGCTCTTTACTCCTACCTGTGTACCGAACTGCAGGCTGCTGCTTTCTTGGTTCGGCTTGGGCTCCCTATGAATAGGGTATTTTCAGCCCATATCTTTTATTCGTGGTTTGTATACCACTGTCCTGGCTTCCACCAGCTGGGTGCTGCACAGGATGATGATCCTCTGATGATTCGATTGGCTAAGGGAAAAGTCGTATCTGAATCACTTTTGTTTGCCCGCATGAGGATCCGACGGTTCAGGGACGTCGAGATGGGGCAGTCTTCAGTTAAGCTTTTTCCGGAGTTGCGGAAGAAGGCTTTTGATTTTGGTGCCTCCCGAGACTCTACCAGAGCAGGGTTGGGAAGGCATTACTCTTTGACCAATGCAGAGAGGGAGTGGCTTTTCAGCATACGAGTCGGCACGATGGTGTACCGTAGACATCTTTTCGTCGACATCCAGCCGTATGTACCTTCTCGCTTTGCACTTCAGTTGGGCTTCTCTCAAGGCGTTGTTGGAGCGCCTTCGAGTATGGTGAAGCGTTTTGGGGGTTTGCAGGATGGCAGAAATGCATGGGCTTTCTATAGTGCTGAAGACACTACTGCCACGATTTCTTATCCTGAGCTGTCGACTTTCCGAACTGCCGGCTTCACGAAGTGGTTCGCGGAGAGCTTTTTGGCATATCGGGGGCTTTCCAAGAAGGAGCTTGATGTAAAGCTGTCTTCTGGAAAAGGCATTGGGAAGTCGGATGGCGTCCGGCGAGAGGAAGTTTGGGCCTTCCTTTCTGGAGAGAAGCACAAGATAGGCTTTCTCGGTGACCAGGGCGTCATTGGTTCTGAAGCTGTTCGGGAAGTACCTGATGAGGCTTTGGAGCAGCTAGAACAGGAGGAAGCTGAGCTCGACGCTTGGATGCAAGCGGCACAGAGACGAGCTTCCGTGGAGTCTACTGGCGAAAGCAGACCATCCAGTGAGGAGTCAAGTGAGAAACCTGACTCTGATAGTGGGGCGGGTTCTTCTAGGAAGCGAACCCGTAGAGGTAAGAAGAGGAGGAGTCATCATCGCAGCGAGGGGCCACATGAGGACTCTCCTGACATGGAAATCCCTCTTACCATCAACGAGGAGGTGCCAGAGGCTGTCGACGAGCCTCCAGAGAAGAGGAGTCGTGGGGAAGAGACCATTGGTGAAGGTATGATTCCTCCTTTTTCTTTTTCTACTTCTTTCATGGGGCTTTCCATGTTCTGATTTGTTTTCTCACCCTGCTGCTGCTTTTTTTTTTTTAGCAGAGGATGAAGACTTGCCGATGCCTGAGGTTCCGACCGATGAGGCGGTGATGGAGCCGGTTATGGCATCTGAAGAAGAACCGAGGGACTCTGGAATGACTCCGGAATCTCCAATTGGTATAACTTCTTTCGCTTTCTCTTTTTTTTTTTGCCTGCGACTTGATTTGCTAACATTTTTTTCTTGTCAGCTGACTTGCCACAGGATTCCGATGACTTTGAACCATCAATGGACGCAAATGTCGATGATGCTTCTGATGAGTTCATGGAGGAAGAGAGTGTTCCGCCAGTCGTCGAAGAAGGTACTTTGTAGTGATGACCCTGATGATTTTTTTTTTTTTGAACAGGATCATATTCATACCTTTTTGTGTTTCATTTGCAGGTTTTGAAGTGACAGAAGAGAGTCCATCGCTTTCTTCAGAACCAGAGCAAGGGATGCCAGAGGTCGATCCGGAGGTAGAGACCAGTTCAGACATGATTGAGGAGATGCCTCGTGTTGAGATTCCCTCTCCAGTGGCTCCAAGTGAAAAGAGTTCTTTTGTTACTCTTCCAATGGGACATGACATGAGCAGCCGATCAGCGGAGAAGGTTGAATCTTCATCCAGTTCGTCTCTTCAATTTGCGAAGAAGGTGCTGGCTCGGGTTTTGAGTTCTTGGGTCAAGACTCTCCTTTCTGGACACTTGGAGGCAGGATTTGGCATGATCCCACATGTACAGGAGATTCTGACCGACACCGAAGAGGTTGGTCTGGATGTCACAGGTGCCAGGGCGATCGTTGATAGGATCATTGCACTGGGTGACAAGTGGTTTGAGACCATGGGTTTCCCTGACGACCAATTCTTCAAGGAGATGTTCTTGGACCCTGCTGATAAGGCTAAGTCTGACCTGAATGAGGCTACACAAAGCAAGAAGCAGCTAGTTCGGGAGAAGAACAAGGAAGAGCTAGCCATCATCGGATTGAGGCATGACCTTAACGTCCTTGATAGGGAAGTTGAGGAGGCCAGGAAACGTCTTGAGCATTTGAAGGCACAAGTCGATGCGAAGTGGGCTGCTATAACAGAGGCTCGTGACAGGGAGAGTACTCTGATCCGCAGGGTTGCAGATGCCGGTCAAGTTCTCGAGAGGAGGACTCTAGAAAACGAACGATGGCAAACTGCTGGGGAAGAGCTTCCCGGTGTAAAAGAAGGGTTACGGCATTCGCCAGCATCTCAGGGCAAGTTCCTGAAGAAGCGTGCCTTGGAAACTCTGACGGCTGAGGCCAAAAGTTTGCTTGAGGAGCTGAAGCTTTGGCTGGAGACCATTTTTGGCTAAGCTCCTGATTTTTTTATAGCAGAAACCATTCTTCTTTTTTTTTTTAGTACCACATGTATTTTTTTGGTACTCTTTTTTTTTGTAGTGCTTGTGAACACTTTCTTTTTTTTTGGTACCACATGTATTTTTTTGGTACTTTTCTTTCTTTTTTTTTTGTAGTGCTTGTGAACACTTTCTATATTTTTTTTTTGCTTTGGTACCACATGTATTTTTTGGTACCCTTTTTTTTTGTTCCCTACGCTCACTCAAATCTTTTTGTGATGAAAGCAATTGCTAAATGGGATTTGATCAAAAGCTTTGTCATTTTGTGAAAATCTTTTGTCAAATAGTTGTTTTGGTAGGGGAAACGAATTTGGCATGAAAGCCGGATTTTTGTGGCATTTACAGCCAGTTTGGTGGCATTGATAGCCAATTGGTGGCATTTATAGCCGGTTTGGTGGCATTGATAGCCAATTTGTGGCATTTATAGCCGGTTTTGACATGAGAGTCAGGTTTTTTTTTTTGTGTGTGGCATTTGTAGCCGAGCTTTTTGAAAACCGAGTTTTGTTTTATTGGCATGAAAGCCGATTTTGGCGTTTATAGCCGGAAATTTTTGTTTTGGCATTCATAGCCGGATTTTGGCATTTATAGCCGAGTTTTGGTTTTCAAAATGCAGGTATCGACTAAATGTCGCCTCCCCGCTGAATGGTCTTGCAAGTATCGATGGAATGTCGCTTCCTTGCTCATTCGGTTTTGCGAGTATTGATGGAATGTCACTTCCTCGCGGGTTAGGTTTTGCAAGTATCGATGGAATGTCGCTTCCTCGCGAATTGGGGTACAAATATCGACTAAGCGTCGCTTCCCTGCTTTTCCCAAGACTTTTGGTTTTGCGGGTACTGACTTGATGTCGTTTCTCCGCGATTTTTGAAATTTGAGGTTTTCTCGAACCATTTGTAATTTTGGGTTGTGGATAGCAACTGGTATGTTGCATCTCCACGATTTTTGAAATTGGGTTGTGGATATCAACTGGTTTGCTGTTTCTCCACGATTTTAGGTTTTCTCGAACCTTTGAAATTTGGGTTGTGGATATCAACTGGTTTGTTGCTTCTCCACGATTTTTTGATTTTGCAAGTATCGACGAAATGTCGCTTCCCTGCGATTTTGGGTGCAAGTATCGATGGAATGTCGCATCCTTGCTTTTTTTCAAAATTTTTTGTTTTGCGGGTACCGACTTTGATGTCATTTCCCCACGATTTTTGAAAAACCATTTTTTTTTTGTTTAAAGACACGAGGGTCGTAAATTTTGACCTAGAACCATTTGGCGGTAAAAGGTAAGGTGGACTAGGGTGGAAATCCCTGAATCCGGATTTTTGTTTCAAACCATGAATTTTGGTTCAAGGATCGAAAGCTTTGGCCAAGTCAGGGAGAGGCTCCTAAACTTGGATTTTTTTTTTTTTTTTTTTTTTTGAACAATGAAACGATGAAAGTAAGCATTGTTTTTGAATCTCTAGAAATTTTGACATTTGATATGAAAATTCTAAAGAGAGTGGGTTTGACGAGCGAGTACCTGAGAACAGGTTTTGGCCATACAAGCATTGCTCTTACCCAGTTGGGTAAGTCTTCAAGGGTAGTACCGCTTCAAGAACTTGCCGTTGATAGGCAGCATACATCTGTCGCCTTCCATGTTTAGGAGGGCATATGCGCCGTTGGAGAAGACCTTGTCGATGACGTAGGGTCCCTCCCATTTTGGTTCAAATTTGCCTTTGGATTTGTGTACGAAGACCATTGGTCTTTTTACCGCAAGAACCAAGTCACCCTTTTTGTAGGCGCGTTGCCGGACCCTTTTGTCAAAAGATCCTGCCATGCGTGCTTGGTAAAGTTCAATGCTTTGTCGAGCTTCGAGCCGTCTCTCGTCGAGATTGTCCAGCTCATGGAGTCGCAATTTGACATTGCTTTCTTGAGTCATGTCATTTTGTAGAGATACCCTCAGAGAAGGAATTTGTACCTCTAGGGGCACGACAGCTTCGCATCCATAGACCAAGGAGAATGGTGTGCTATGGGTTGGTCCTCGAACGGTGGTTCGATAGGCCCACAAAGCTTCAGACAGTTTATCGCTCCAGTCTCTTTTGTGACTAGAGACCATTTTCTTGAGGATTTTGCAGAGTGTCTTGTTGAAGGCTTCTGCTAATCCGTTTGCTGCCGGATTGTATGGAGTCGAAGGACAGCTTTGAATTTTGTATTTGTCGCAAAACCTGTAGAATCGATGATCCCGGAATTGTGGTCCGTTATCATGGACGAATCTCTTGGGTATGCCGAAACGACAAATGATGTTGGTGCGCAGGAACCGAAGAACTGATGAGGTCTTCATTTCGTTGAACGCAAATGCTTCTGACCACTTGGAGAAATAATCCGTAGCGGCGAAGATGAAGCGATGACCTTTGCTTGAAGGGGGAGAGATAGGACCTATGATGTCCATGCCCCATGCTTCAAAAGGCCATGAGATTGCTGTAGGATGCAGCCATTCCGGAGGCATGTGAATGTAATCTCCGTGAACTTGGCATAGCTGGCAGCGTTTGGCAAATTGCATTGCATCAGCAACCATGGTAGGCCAATAGTAACCTAACCTTTTTATCTGATCATAGAGCTTAGGACCTGCCTGATGGGCTCCACAAAGACCAGCATGAACTTCTTTAAGTGTTTCTTCGGCCTCTTGTTGTGACAAGCAGCGTAGAAGTACTCCGTTGAAGGATTTCCTGTAAAGGATCTTTGAAGGGATATCCAAATGAAAGTTTGGGGTTCGCCTTTGAATGCTTACCCGTTCTTTTGGATCTTCAGGTAGGATTCCGAACATAGTGTAATCAATGAACGGATCCCTCCAGTCGCCGATTGAAGGTTGAAGGATAGAGATCCGACTTCCAACCACTCGGTGGCATTCAGCAACTGCTTGGTGTGTGTTAAGAGGAGGGAGGATCCTTCTCTCATTCACTGTAATTTGCATGTTTTTTCCTTCCTGGATCGCCATTGATGCGGCAAGTCCAGCCAGGGCATCTGCACGGATGTTTTCACCTCTACGAATGTGGGTGATGTTGCAGATGTCAAACTTTTGCAGAAGTGATTGTGCCTTGTTGTAATAAGGCAGCAGATCGGGCTTCCTAACTTCATATTTCTGATTCATCTGGTTGACGATCAGTTGAGAGTCTCCAAAGAATTCCAGCATAGTGATACCGGATTCGATCGCGAGTTCCAATCCTAGGATCAGAGCTTGGTATTCAGCTGCATTGTTTGTGCATGGTTCCAGTAGCGAGAAAGCGTGTGGAATCATGCATTTGTCGGGGCTAACAAAGAGGATGCCAACTCCCGAGATCAGCTTTCTGTTTTCATTTGTCCTGGTTGCACCGTCAAAGTACATGTCCCAGGAGGCATTTGGTGAGGAAGTCTCCACGTTGTAGACAGGTTTGTCTGGGAGATCATCTCTGAGTGGTGAATCTTTAGGCAATGGATGCTCTGCGAGGAAATCTGCTAGAGCTTGGCCTTTGATTGCTTTTTGTGGCACATACCTAATATCAAATTGTGACAAGAGGATGGACCATTTTGCCAGTCGGGCATTGAGAGAACCGGCCTTCTGGATGTTGTTCCTCACGGGGACAATATTGGCCAACCACTCTGGATGTTGTTCCTCACGGATGAAGCCAACGCTTTTGAGTTTTTGAACTTCTTGTTCAATTTTATCCATCACATCTGGACGGAATCTTCTTTGGCCTTGTTTGACAGGCTTGATTTCTTCTTGAAGATTGAGTTTGTGGACTGCTACTTTGGGGTCTAAACCAGGCATTTCAGCGTAGGACCATGCAAAGCAATCAACGAACTCACGAAGAAAAGCGATATACTCGGGTAACTCATCATCCTTTATATTCTTGCTTAAGAATACAGGACGTGGGTTATCAGGTGTTCCCAAGTTTATCTTTTGAACAGGATCTTCTGTCGGAAGGTTCGAAGGTGGTTCCTCCACAATATTTTCTGAGGCTTCCAACTCAACGAAACCTTCTGGAGTTTCAACTGCATTACCAGACCAAGGCTCTGTTCCTTTCCATGGATTTTCTTAATTGGTGATCTCCTCAAGGCTTGCTATGAGATAGTCCCAATCGCCTGTTGAGTCTGGTATTTCTTTTGGAGACGAGGGTTCTTCTGGGTCAGAATAGCACAAGTCTGTATTATCGGACGATTCCTCTTTATCATCAGAGAAATCGTACAAATTGGATGAGCTTCCTGGATCTTTGTCAGGTAACTCTGTAAAGAGATATCCAGGGAGATCGATGTCTTTATGGACTTGAGATGTTGAGGCTTGGTCGGTAAAACGACTTTTAAGCTTTTGTGTCAACTGTCTCAGAGGAGTGTCGGGATCATACCCTAACCCATATGAAGACTTTTCTACATGACCGTAGAGTCTCCAATCTTCCAGCTGGCTTTTGGTCAAGGCGGGCCCCAATGGCGTGAGAATACCGCGGCCTTCTCCCAAACCGACTGGGTTCTGAGCGTCAAAGCCCATTTTCTTCATGATAGCTTGTGCCACAGGACTATATAGAGATAGTTGAGGCATACCTTCATTTTGGAAGGGTTCAAGCAAGGAATTTGATGAAGAAGCATCCGATCTATGGAAGAAGATCGGCTTTTGCTTTGGTGATGTTGTCGGAACAACAAAGGTAGCAGACGTAGGATCTTCTACATCAGCAGGTGTCTCCGTCGGAGTGAGAGCAGGCTGAACATGCTGAGCGTCAGCTTGGCTTGACGATGCATCGTCTTCTGGCTCTGAGTCCGAGACTGTGTCTTGCATGATAGACACGAGAGAAACAACAAATTTGCCCCCAGGCTTTTGCTTTGCCTTCTTCACTCTGGTTGTGATGACCAAAGGTTTTGAAGATTTGAGGGAGATGAGGAAGGGAGATTGACTACTCTCTTCTAATTTGCCGGAGGGTTTGTTTTCTTCCGGTGATTTTTGAGGAGCCTTGCCTTTATCTTTCTGGAGATTTTCAGCAGGGGGTGCTATTTCCTCTTCTTCTTTTTCTCCTTCATACATCTGGGAGTCTGCGAAGTGGACTTCTTTACCTTTGAAGGGTTTTCTGTCCGCAAAGACATGATGTACCATGCCGTCGTCGCCGACGAACTTGATGCATTGATGTAGAGTTGAAGGGACAACACCGTTCTCGTGTATCCAAGGACGTCCGAGAAAGATGTTGTAGCATGAGGGGGTTTTTATTGCATACACAGTGACCTCAGAGATAAGATCACCGATTTGCAATTTGAACCTGATTTTGCCGATAGGCCTTTGAGCGCTCCCATCGTATCCAAAGATAGATACAGATGTGTGGCTTAGCTTGCTGGGTGGGATGCCCAACTCTTCGAGAGCCGAAGTGGAGATGAGATTGAGTGCAGAACCTGGGTCGACCTGAACTCTGTGTATAGGCATTTCCTTGATGTACCCTGTGAAGTACAGGGGTCGGTTGTGCCTTGCTTCGCCAAGTAGGAGGTCTTCCTTAGTGAAGGCGATGGTTGCACTGGCTGCCTTTTGAACCGAGAGGCATTGGATGCATGATCCCTCGCTTTTCTCTTTTTCTCCTTTTAAGGAGGTTTCTGAGTTTTTGACCCGGTAGTCCATTTCAATTTGGAGGACTTGTGGGGCATGTTTGTCGACATCCTCATTCAGTTTTTGTAATTCTGAGATGAGATTATCACGAGTGCGTGGAGACATTCGTAATAAGTCTAGGATGTGAAGACGTGCAGGTATGTGTTTGAAGTGCTCAACCAAGTCATACTTGAAAGCCTCCTTGGGGCCTGCATGTTCATTGTTTTTGCCACTGGGGGCGCTTACAACATCTTTTCCCAAAGGATTTACATAAGTAAAGGAAGATTGGTTGTAATTCTTGTGGTAGTCCCGGCCAGAGCGGGTGCCTCTACCAACTTCGAGAGCTTCTTGAGAAGGATCTTCGTTTGGAAGATTGTCTTCAGGATCAAGAGGCTGTCGTTTTTCATCCACTGAGGTTGTATCTGCAGCAGAGTTGCCATCCTCAGTGATTGTGTTACACGAAGCATTTTCCGGGAGCAAGTCCTGAACAGCATCCAGCAGCTTTTCTTCTGTGTTGACTATTTCATCATCCCAAGCATCATTATCTGGGTTTTCTTTATGATGATCAGTCGGGAAGAATGTGTATCCTGAAGTCACAGTCTCAGGAGAATAAACCTGAGAGGGTGTCATCTCTGTGAAAGTCACGTGAGACGAGATAGCTCCAGAGAATACATTGCTAGGCGTTGTCAGAGTATAGGTAATCTCATCAGACGGCGCTTCAAAAGAGCTATAGTCCTGATATATTACATTACAGGAAGCTCTGATAGGAGATGTTGCCTGCTCGGAGTCAGACTCATCCTCGGATGTAAGAGGATCGTCAATCCAGCAATGTTCTCCATTTTCAGGAGTTAAGGGTGGATGTACCTGATTATCTTCAGGGACTTCAGGCTCTGGGTTGCGAGGAGGCTCGTTAACACGATCTTGCTCTTGTTCTAGAGCGAGACGCTGCAAGATCCTTGCATATTCTTCAAGATCAGGCATGGGAGCCAGATCCTCTTCTTCGTCTTCTCCGTGTGGCTCAACATAGTTGATTTCCACTGGAGCAATGACAGGTGCTGGGTTAACAGCATCTTCTTGTGCAGCCTCTTGGTCTTCTTTATCATCAGACCAGGATCCTTGTGGTTGCAAGGGGTTATACCAGATTACTGGCATAAGGTGAGTTTCAGGAACCCATTCTTCGTCGGAGAGATACTCTCCTGTTTCAAGAGATTCTTCCCACTCGCCGGTGTAGTTGGGCTCGAATCCATCGTCGGTGTCGCTGGACTCGTATCCATCAATGGAGAATCCAACTACCGAGTTGCAAGAGTATAATGCCCCCTGCATGGCTTCTTTTTTGAATTGAGGTGGCATGAAATCACTGAGAGTGAAGTTTCTTACCGCCTTTGAAGTCTCTGGAAGGGACGTTTTTGTTGCCCCGAGTGAAGTGGTAGAGGAGGCCTCTGCCTTTTCATGGACTTCTTGTTTTGGCTGGGTCTTCTCTTGCCGTTTGAGCCTGAGGAGATGTTTCCTAGCCTGCCTTCGCTGTTGAGCTGTCGGCTTTGTTTTTACGATCTCCCAGTTTTCATCTTCCAGGAGATCTGGATGTACCCATATGGGTTGTCCGTCTGGTGTCGGGCAAGGAATCAACACTTCGGACGTTTGAATTCTTTTTATCACCTTGAAGGAAGTAGTGATCTTCTTCTTCGGTGATTTTGGTGTTTGTCCACATGACACCATGTTGACGGAGGCCGTCCCATAGTTTTTGTCAAAGGTGATGACTCCGTTTTTCCACATCTCGTTTATCTTCTCTCTCACAACAAAGCATTGATTGAGAGGATGCGAGACCATCTGGTGGTATGGACAGTACCGAGGATCATTGGTTTTGCCAACGTCTCCAGGTCTTTTCGGCTCTGGCAAAATGAGTTTGCCATTTGCTAGGAGAGCCTCAAAGATTTCTTCAACGTCTTCATCGAACGGATATTTCTTTTCTACTCGCTCTTTGAAGGCATCAGAGAGTTCAGGTCTCTTACTTGCAGCTCTACTTTCAGCTTTCTTTGGTTGCTGAGGAGCTGACTTGGTTTGCACATTAAGGACCTCTTTCTTCTTTGGTTTAGAGGTTGCAATGGCGGTTGGCTCTTTTCTTGATGACTTCTGACTGTTGAGGTCTTTAATCACCGTTTCAGCTTCCATAGAAGCTTCCAGGAGTTCTCCCAGGTTTTTTGATTTGTTGCCGATGATCATGGAGCGTATTCTGGCTCTCATGTTGTTTCGGCAGATGTCGACTAGCGACGCCTGTGGCAATACATCTGAACATTTGTATGCCATTGCTTTCCACTTGTGAATGAAGTCATAAGTTGACTCATTCTCTCCCTGTTTTAGGCTGCAGAGCTGAGCCATAGTAACAGGATGATCCTCACCTTGGAAGTGGGTCAGGAAGCGTGTCTCCAGCATAGCCCAGTTCTGAATGGAGTTCTCCGGAAGAGTGGAGTACCAATCGAAGGCCGTACCTTTTAGGGTACTTGCAAAGAGGCGGATCTTGAGTGCATCTTGATCCGCGATAGCTCCCGTCAAAATCTTGAAGTGGATGACGTGCTGTCCGGCTGATCCTTTCCCCGTATATGTTTGGAGAGTAGGATGCTTGAATTTTGTGGGGAACGGGACCGAGTCCATCCATAAAGGATATGGTGGCTTGATCCCATGCTCTTTGAGTATATCCTCTTCTTTAGATTTGGCGAGGATACTGTCTACGTCCTTTTTGGTAAGGGCGCATGACTCATTTTCTTCACAATTTTCCTCGTTATTGCCATGATTCGGAGGAGGCTCATTGTTCGCCTGATTTTGGACGACAAGGAGAAGGTTTTCCATCAGAGTTTCAATCCTCTGCTGGCCTTGTTCCAACTGCTGGATGCGTGTGAGCGCATCATCTTGAGGTGGATTCTGAGGTGGTGGCTCAGAATTTGTAACCAGGACGTTCATTCCTCGGGATTCAAACGAAGAAACCGTCCTGCTGACTGAGCTGCAGCTCATTCTTTTTGATGACGAGCTTGATGAATGATTACTCTCCCGTCCTTGGCTTGAAGGGGCAGGAGATTCTTCGGGGTGTCTTCGTGTCCTGGTGATGCTACGGGTCACCGGACGTCGGACATGGATTTTTTATGCTGACTTTTGGCGTCTTCTGGTTTTTCCAACCATATGGACGGCAGCAACTTGGTCGGGTCTTTCTTTTTCGACCCATTTGTGGGAGACTTGAAGTGTAGGAGGCTGGGTCCGTTGCTTCTCTAGTCTCTTTTGTCGATATGACGCACGGCGGCGTGCTCGACGAGCGATTTGAGCTTCAGTCAGCTCTGGCTGGGCTCTGACGATGAAGGATGTGCTCCCTCGGGCGCAGCAGCCGAGCCTGTCTTCTTTGTAGCTAGGCAAGGACAGGATCCGGACCCGGTCCTTTGCCTGTTGCAGCGAAGCTTTGAACCTTTCGAGTTCGGCCCCTGTAGAGATGAAGGGTCGAACTGAAGGAGTGTAGGCCTTGGCAGGTGCTTGTAGAGGCCTGGTGATGCATGATCTAATTTTGGGCCTGTAGGAACAAGCCGACTCATGCTGGGTTGACTTGGGAGTCAGGTTGGAGATGGGTCTCTCCTCTTTCATGTAGGCAAGAGGGTAGAACTGGTTCTCTTTGAGTGGGGCCAGGTATGCTGGCTTGGTGGAAGTTTGAGACCTTCTTTGTTTTGGGGAAGGTCTTGGAGACCAAGTCTTGGGATAGACCTGGTTGTTTATGGGTCGAGGCTTTGCGGGGGTGCCGCGGGCTTCGGGCTTTTGGGCGCTCGCCTTTGGTGTCAAGGGAGTGACACGTTGAGAGGCGATCTTCTGCTTTTTAGCAGGTGCAGCTTGTTCTTCAGGAAGTGGGAATGGTCCCAGCGTCCCAAAGAAGATAGTCTGGGGAGTTGAGGTCGACCCGGAGTTCAGAGAGTTGCCGAAGGAGTTGACGCTTCGGCAGCTGGCAGGGCGCTTGTAAGTGCGCTCGGTTTGCTTCTGTTGAAGCATGAGTTGGTGCTTGTTCTCATCGAAGATAATGGTTAAGGCTGCCATTGTTAATTTCGAAAAAAGTTTTCTGAAACAAGACCACATCCATTAGTAATCACAAGAATATAATGATCATAAATGGGAATTTCTATGGTTGTCTTTTCAAATCGCTCAAAGGATATGACCCAAGCGACATGAAGAAGGTAAAAAGCCATAGATGGTACAATTGTTCTGACAGCAAGTATGGTGAGCCCAGAATGAGCGTTCTAGTGACTGCTAGAAGCAATTGTAAACCTAAATTCGACTTATCGAGAAGCAGGGCTTGCTCGATATAAGAAGAATATAAGGTAGGAGTTACAAATGTGCCGGTCACAGATACAGTAGACCCTGAAAGGGCGTACCAGTATTGCTAGGCACAAATGTTGGAGATCGCATCCATGAGATGGGATTCTTTGTTTTGAAAGGTCAGAAATGGATTCGTCAAAGAGAGCAGGTGGCATTCCGATTCAAATACGGGCTCAACGATTTCCGCGAGCGCCAGTACTCAGAAGGGAAGAGACCACAATTTCTCGAATCTGAATCCAAAAGTGACGAGTTTTTTTTTTGAAATGTCAAGATTGGTTCCATCAATGAGAGCAAATGGTATTCTGATCTGAACACGGTCTCGGCGATTTCCGCGAGCGCTAGTGCTCAGAAAAGAAGAAACCAAAATTTCTCAGATCTGAAATCAAAAGTGACGAGTTTTTGGAGATTTTTTTTTTGAAATGATTTTTTTTTTATTTTATTATTTTTATTTTTTTTTTAAATATATTTTTATTTATTTTTTTTTTTATTTTTTTTTGAAAATTTTTTTTTTAAGATTTTTTTTTTGAAAATCTTTTTTTTATTTTTTTTTATTTTGATTTTAATTTTTTAAGATTTAAAGACGAGAGAGTACACATAGGCCTCCTAACCCGGTCTTATGAAACCTCAATTGATAGAATTGCCCTCAGGTAAGGGTAGGATTACTTAATGAACCCGTTTGGAGGACCCTTGCCTAGAACAGTCAAGCTGTCTCCACACTCTGGACAAGGCTTTTCTTGAATCAATCGTGATCAAAGAACGCAATTGGTTTAACCTTAGTGGTCTATGTCCTTTTTTTTTTATAAAAATCCCAAATAGACTCATCGAAGAGAAACGATGGCCCAAAACCTTAGTCGAACGGGCTCAACATTTCTGCAAGCACCAAAGAACGATAGGATAGGATCAAAGTTTCTCAATTTTGAATTCAAACCAAGAAAACTGATTTTTTTTTTTTTTGAAAAGAGAAAGAATGGAAACAAACTCAAAGAAATAGAAATTTCCAAAAAATCCCATCTCATTTTTTTTAGGATGCAAAATCCAACATAGGCTACTAGCTAGAAAGTAGCCAAGGAATCCGGAAAAGAAGTATAAGCATAGAGCAAAAAGTATGATATGCAAATATTTCATTTCCAAGCACCGTGTTCTCAAATGAACGAGTCCCACCGGGTGTGCCAGCTTGATGGAACGCGCTCTGAGGCGCCGTGGGGCAGCTACCGGGGTCGGCGGAACGTGGGAGTCCGTCGGGTCCTGCCCTTTCGCGGCCTGGCGGGCCTGAAGCGTGCATCAACATTTCTTTGTGTGGGTGTGCCAGATTTTCTATTTTACTTGGAATTGCAAGTGGTAATCCGGAGATCAACCTTCGCAAGTAAAAAGGAAATCAACTTCTTTCAAGTTTTCCATTGCACAAATATTTAAGAAAAGAGACATTTTCTTGGTTTGCCGTGAAAGGCGATTTTGTTTGGCATTTATAGCCGATTTTGGCGTTTATAGCCGATTTACAATTCTCATCAATAATGAAAGACAAGAGTTGTGATTTTTGTCTCTTTTAGAAAAATACAAACTACAATGAAAAGCAAGAAAAGGAGGATCTAACTTCTCAAGAGATTGTGGGGGACTCGTTCAGATTGACGGTCGCAAGTCATGTATGGGCTTCGCCATCATCCATGCAGATGAGAACAGAGGATGTTCTTGATTCGCTTGGCTTGGCTATAACCTCAGGTTTTTAGAGGACAAAGACCAAGAAAATGTCCTATGTCCAATAAAAAGCTAAGTAGACGGGCTGAAAAGCCACGTCTAAGCCATTGGAGGCAGCGGGAGAAGGCAAGGACCTTGGGGGGGGGGGGTGCCCCCCAAGGGACTTTTGTCACCTTGTAGTGGTGGCCGGTGCAGAACTTCAGCAGAGTTTTTCTCTCTTTTTCTTTCTCTGGATTCTTTCCGCTCTCTTCCGATCCGATCTCTTTTTTTCTGATCCGATCTCTTTTTTTCTGATCCTGATTTCAATGGAATGCTCTCCTATTTATAGGCTTTTGGTAGCCACTTAGGAGAGTTTATGGGCTTTAATGGCTTTAATGGGAGGAGTTACAAGATTTATTTCTTTGATTTTGTAACTCTTTTTTCCTTGAATTTGATTGGCCGATGGAGATTAAGGGCTTTTAATCACCTTAATTACCATAATGGGAGGAGTTTCATGGGTTAAATGCCATGAATCAATTGACTTGTAACTCCCAAATGCTTGCTTCTGATTGGGCAGTCCAAAGAAATGAATTAATGACTGCAATAAAGCTAGTCAATTAACCACATTAATTGGTCGCCGAGCAGTCGAAGAGTCGCGGGCCGTGCCGTGTCTTCTGGAATTCTTCTGGCGATGATCATCGATGGATCTTCATGCTGATCGACATCGGATGAACATGTAACTTCAGACAGTGATAGCTAAGAGCGGGCCGGTGACATCTGTCCTGTCGATTTTTCGATCGATCGGGCGGAAAGTACACTTTTTTGGTCGACCGGTTGGCAATCAATGTTGATTTTGATACTTTTGGAGGTTGACCCGTGATTTTGACGGATGTCGGCGGACATGAGTCAATTTCAAGCACTAAAAATCACATTTTCAGGAAACCACAGGGGCCAAAGTGCGCGAAATGCGAAAAAGGACGGAAAAAACGGGTCACCGGCGAAAAATCCGGTGACCCGGACTTCCATGGTCGCCGGCGACCATGGGCCGGCGACCCTGGGGGTTTTTCCCCTGTTTTTGGTCCGTTTTGTGGTCTTTTTCGTCGCCGTTTTCTTCTGTATTTTTCCTGACATTTCTTCTCATTTATTGGCTTGATTTTCCTGTAGAAAACCTGATGAGAATCCTTGCATTTTTAGAGTGCAAAGTTTCCAATTTTCCGGGAAAGCCGAAGACTTTGTCGCGTAGAGCTGCTGATTTTCCGCCAGAAGCTGAAACTTGGTCAAACGATGTCGGGATGACCTGAAATTTGAGTTGAAGCCTCCTGAGCAATAAATAAGACCAACCATAGGCTTTTGTTTGAGTTTTGAAGCCGTTTGGGGTCCCTTCGATGCTTCACTTGATTTTGCTGCGGGGAAAATGCCGAGCTTTGATATGTGGCCAAACGATGTCCGATTGACCTGAAATTTGATGGGGAGCCTATTAGAGTCATTTTGAGACGTTCCATGGGCTCCGTTTTGGATGTCATGGTCCCGGGTTGCTCCGCCGCCGGTAGGCTTGATTTTCTCTCGGAGCATCGAAACCTGGTCAAACGTTGTCAGAATGACCTAAAATTTGACGTGCAGCCTTTTGGAAGCATGTTGAAGCCACTCATGCACTTGGTTTGATGAGCGAAGGCTTCGGTGGTTCCCGCCGCCGGGAGGCTTGATTTTGCTGCTCGAGCATTGATGGAGGGTCAAACGTTGTCGGTTTGACTTGAAATTTGGCATGGAGCCCTTTTGAGACATGCTGGAGTCATCTGTAGGCTCTGATCGAAGTTTTGACGTCTCCGATGATGTCGCCGCCGAGAGCTCCTGTTTAGCTGTCGGAGAAGTGAAGTTAGGCCAAATGTTGTCGAAATGGCCCGAAACTTCATGTGTACTCTTCTCTTGGCTATCTTGAAGGATCTTGCAGTTTTTGTTTGATTCTGACAAGATTTGATTTTTTGGAGAAATTGCATTGCCTATTTATGGCAGGTTGCAACTTCATGCAGCTTTCTTGATGTTGAAGAGGCAAATTGACATTTTTGGTGTCAACACCTACATCAACCCTTAAACTACAAAACCAAGCCTCTCGATGGCGGGGACCTCTGAGGCCATCACTCATCAAAAAAAGCATATGGGTGATTTCAAAATACTTCAAAGGGGCTACATGTCAAGTTTCAGGTAATTTCAACAACGTTCAACCAAACTTTGACTTCCCATAAGCTAAATCAGGCCTCCCGGCGGCAAAGGCCCTTGGGACCATGATTCCCAAATTGGAGCTAATGGATCATCTTAAAATGACTTCAACAGGCTCCTTGTCAAATTCTATGTCAATCGGACATCAGTTAACCGTACATCAAAGCGTCGCATCTTCCTCATTACAAAATCAAATCTACTAGCGAAAAGATCTCACGTGGCTTCAAAATTAAAAAAAAAAAGCCTATGATTGGTCTTATTTATTGCCCGAGAGGCTTCACCTCGAATTTCAAGTCATTTCGACATTGTTTGACCTAGTTTTGGTTTCTGACAGCAAATCGGCACTTCTGCGCGACAAAGTCTTCAAGCTTTCCCTGAAAATCAGAAACTTTTCCCTCTAATCTGCACGGCTTCTCATCAAGTTTTCTATAAGGAAATCATGTCAAAACATGTGCAAAATTGTCAGAGAAGAAAGAAGTAGAAAAAACCAAAAGACTGCCAAGAATCGTTGACCTAAAGGGGCAAATGGCCCCATGGTCATCGACAACCCTGGGTGCACGGTCACCGGTGACCCTGGAAATCCGGGTCATGGAGTTTCCGCCAAAAACCCATTCTGGGTGTCTTTTCACATTCCGAGCTATTTAGCCTATGTGATTTTCCAAAAATCTGATTTTCAAGGCACGAAATCTACCGATCTTTGTCAATATCACGGATTCACCATCGAAATCATGGGATTGTGATCCAATGCTTCAAAATCGCCAACCGGCCGACCAAGAAAGCACACTTTTTGCCTTACCGATCAAGAAATCGACAAGACAGATGGTATCGGCCCACTAGTAACAATTAATGTCTGAAATTACATGATCATCCGACAACAATTGGCATGAAAATCCATTGGCGATCAAGGCTTCCTACATCGCGGGGTAGGATTCCAAAAGACGCGGCGCGGCCCATGACTATTTAAATGCTTTGGCGGTCATTTGATACAGTTAGTGACCTATTTTATGACAAATTAATGTGGTCATTTACTCATTATTTTGGACGACTCAATCAGAAACCAAGAAATGGGAGTTACAAGTCAAGTGCAATCAGGGCACTAAACCATGTAACTCCTCCCATCATAGAGCTTAAAGACAATTAAAAGGCCATTATTCTCCAACGGCCAATCAAAAGCTAAGAAAAAGGAGTTACAAAAATACAAATTTAAAAACTTGTAACTCGTCCCATCATGGAGCATTAATGCAATTAATGTATTTAAAGCCCATAAACTCCCCCTCATAGCCACCAAAAGCCTATAAAAGGAGGTCATTTCCACGGTTTCAAGGATTGGGAAAGATTAGAAAAATCGGAAAAAAAAAGAGATACACATACCCAATAGACAAGGCACACGGAAAAACTCTGTAAAGTTACTACAATGACCTCTCCTTCGTTGAAGATGCTCCGTAGCAACCACCACTACAAGGTGACCAAAGTCCCTTGGAGCCCCACCCCCGGGCCTTCTCCTTCTATCTCCATGGGTTAGACATGGCTTATCAGCCATCTACTTAGGATTTTATTAGACATAGGACATCCTCTTGGTCTTTATCCTTAAAAAATCTAAGTTTCAAGCCGAGCCAAGCGAATCAAAAGCATCATCCGTTCTCATCTGAAGGATGACGGCGAAGTCTAAACATGACTTACGACCGTTAATCTGAACAAGTCCCCGCAATCACCTGAGAAGTTAGATTTCATTTTCTTACTTTTCATTGTAGTTTATATTTTTTAAAGAGACGTAAAAATCACAACTCTTGTCTTCTCTTTTTTATAAGAATTGTAAATCGACTTTCATGAAAAAAACGCCGCCTTTCATTGGAAACAAATGAAAATCCCCTTTCACGGCAAAAACATCGCATTTCACAACAAACGAATGAAAATCGCCTTTCGCGGCATTCAAATAAAATCATGTCTCTTTTCTTAATACGTGCAATGAAAGTTTAGAAAAAAGTTAATTTTCTTTTCTACTTGCGAAGGTGGATTTACGGACCACCTCTTGTCAATTCCAAGTAGAGTAGAAAATTTGGCATACCCGTACACGAAAAATTGATGTTCGTTTTGTCTCAGGTCACGAAGGGGTTGGGCCCCACGGACTCCCACATCCGCTGGTAGTCCCGCGAGCAAATAAGCCAGCCAATCAAATGCAAAATAAACTAATGCAATGGATGCAATGGGGACACAGTTCTTAGAATCCAATTGGTGGGACCCAGGGGTGATGCAAGCTATCAACTTCACAAATTCATGCAAAATTAATGGTTTTTAACTCATTTTTACTAAAAGTCCACATTTATGCTTATATGCATGCAATCATGAAATTATAATGCGATTTATCCAAATAAAGTCCACAAATACGCATGAAATAATGGCTTTTTTACCCTATTTTGTTGACTTATCAAATGTGTAGGTTCCCATGTTTGTCTTCTGTCTTTTGTCTAGAGAGAGATATATTAATGGAAAAAGTGGAATAGCAATGAACTGAAAAGGAGATTCGGGTGGTCAATGTGGGCAGTGGCTACAAATGAAGTGGAGGCATCGTTGTGGAATTGGAGATAATGGTGGAATAGGGATGAGAAGGCAACGAAGGGGAAGGTTTCTTGGCGATCGATTCTCATCTCTTTATTCATTTCTTCTTGTCCTTTTTCAGTCGATTCGGGCAAAGGCAAAGGGTTTTGTTAGGTTTTTGTTGACATGACAAATTTAGGGGGAAAACGGAAAATGAAAGTTGAAACTTGGGTGGGAGGTCCTTCGCTGATATTAGAGATTTTTTGGGTCCTCAGTTGTGAATTCCATCTTTTAGGGGATTTTTTTTGGTAAATACCCCTAAAAAAAGAAAAAAAAAAGTTCCTTTTGTCAAATCCTCTCCTGCAGTTTCTCTCCATCACCGATAGCATCTCATTAAAAAATTAATATAAATGTTGTGTGCTTTTATGGCCGTGTCCTAAGTAAAATCTCGGTTAATGCTATCAAACAAAGTCATAGGTGCAGTTGTATATGGACCGAACTAACCCATTCCCCTTAAATATTTGGGGTAGACATGGACTCACATTTTATGCCTGGCATTCTGAGTGGGCCTAATAATCTAAGAGCGTGCTTTATAAATTCTTATCTATTTGGAATAAAGTTGTTTCAATCAAACCCTTCAATAAATAAACCACCCCATATGTATGATTCAATTTATAAAAGGCAGATTTGATAGATAGAAGAAGTTATATAGGTAAAATTATCGTGTAGTATACTTGTCATATACTAAAAGTTATTTGCTTTACCAAAAAAAAAAAAAAAAGTTATTTGGGGAAACTTGTAAAAAAAAGAAATAAGTTTTTTTTCTAATTGCTTAAAACCTATTAAAGAAAGAACCCTTGCGTTTGTTCTTGAAAAGAGGAAGATGATCTTAACGTTGATTGATCACATAATTTTTTTCGAACAGTCGGAAGCATGCAAACACCTCTTTGAATTGGTTTTAGTTCAAATAGACCCAAAAAATTGAGTTGCTAAAAGGGCACCTAATCTGATGGATAAATGGGCTGGGCCTAGAATAATATATCTACAGGGCTGATAGATGGCCTGTCCTAGAAAACTGATCACAGTCACGTTTTCTATTGTCCCAGTGGGCAAGACTGACCCTGACAGCTACCACCCCTTGGAATAGACTACCTAGGCATAAATACTAGGCAAGACCATAAACGAACTAGACTTCTATAAGCTACTGCCCGCAAGCCCAGTTGAACCCATCCAATCAGAGCCATACCCAGCAGTCTATAGCTAAGAATGTTAATGAAGCAAGCTTGGAACATTGATAAATCAGCTGTGTATGACCAGAACCAATCTTAGCCTAGCTTGAGCGTCTTTTGAATATCAAACATCCGCCGTGTGAGCTCAACATTTATTATTATTATTATTATTATTATTTTGCTATCGAAGGGTTTCCAACTCTTTGGGCTACACTAATCCCTCCAGGTACAAAGGGAAGCCAGGTAAACTCCCCTCTAACCCCAGTATGGCAGTGCAGTGTCGAACCTTCAACCTTCGGGTGCAAAAACCATGGTCTTAGGCCAACTGAGCTACCCCTTGGGGTTCCGTGAGCTCAAAATGGTATCACTAAATGTATAAGCATGAGCTTGACTCAAGCCTGACTTAAGCTGATTCTTTTTTTTTTTTTTTCAATCAGATAGTTACAATATCTATAACATATATACATTAAAAGTATAGTATACACCTAGGGGATATATCGAACGATCAGATTTTAGAAGGTGGGCTCCACATACGTCAATTGGGTGGTTAGGAAGGTCAATAGGGCCCCGTTGAGACATGATTTTATCATGATACTATACCTCATTGAATTATTTTTTATTTTTCAAAAAGTTTATAACAAACTTATTTTAATTTTATAGATTAACTGATTTGGTATTCTACCCCAATACTACTCTCTTAATAGTATTTAAAATAAACATACTCCATAGTACTGTGGGGAGAGAGAGCCGAGCTTGATCGAGCATGAGCTGTGAGATAACGAGCCAACTACAAACTCGAGCTAAATTGAAAGCAGCTCGCAAGCCATCTTTGCTTGTTAACACCCTTTCAAGATTCAAGGATGGAGTAGGACTACCCAATTACTATTTCAAATCCTTACAAGATTTACAGGTGAAAAATCATGCTCATTTAAGCTTACCAAACACAAAGATCAAGTAATCATTTTTTAAGAGCCTACTGAAATTTAGGCCAGTGAAGTATAGATTGAATGGTAACTAATCACTGTACTTCTCTACCATCCTTATAAGATTTATGGGTGAAAAATCATGCTCATTTTAGCTTACCAAACACAAAGATCAAGTAATCATTTTTTAAGAGCCTACTGAAATTTAGGCCAGTGGAGTATAGATTGAATGGTAACTAATCACTGTACTTCTCTACCATCCTTATAAGATTTATGGGCGAAAAATCATGCTCATTTTAGCTTACCAAACACAAAGATCAAGTAATCAATTTTTAAGAGCCTACTGAAATTTAGGCCAGTGGAGTATAGATTGAATGGTAACTAATCACTGTACTTCTCTACCATCCTTATAAGATTTATGGGTGAAAAATCATGCTCATAAGCTTATCCAAGATCGAGTAATCATATTTTTAAGAGCCAACTGAAATTTAGCCCAGTGGAATAGATTGAATAATAACTAATATCACTGTAATTCTCTACCATCTTCACAACCAAGAGTTGACCGACCAATTGATACCTCACCAGTAAACGATAAGCAAACCAACTTCTGCCTCTGAGGTCAGCTAGACTGTGTTCCTACTTCTTGATTATAGTGTGTTGTTTTCATACAAGAGGCAGCATGTTTTCAATAGTCATAGTTTGGCCATTTCAGGATACTTTGACTTACTCCTGAAAGGTGATCTATCCTTTCTACTCGACTTGGAAGGTAAAATTGAATTCAGTTAGACAAAACTACACTATCTGTTGAAGTAGGTAGATATAAAAAGGGCAATATTGTGGGGTCCATTAGGTCAAAACTTCTTTGATATAGATGTTTGACTGATACAACAGCTTATCAAACTCCACCCCATTTTCTTATTGGGCAATATAATTGGGCCTTGATCTACTCAGCAGGCCTGATATGGTCAGGCCCCGATATTTTAATAATTGATAAGATCCATTGGTTCCAGATATGTTAAAGCCCGTCCAATTCAGGATATCTTTCAGACAGTTAGTTTAGATTTTATTCAAACCCATTGTTTTTTTTTTTTTTTTTTCTCCTTTTGGTAGAGATATTTAAACCCAGTTGATTTAGCCATTGGGTCAAATATTTAGGAGCCTTAATATAACCAAAAATGAAAAATGGAAAAAAAAATTCTTTTTGTCTTCCAGACTTATCGAATACTTGAATGTCTTCACATACCAAAATGAAAGGAACCAAAAAAAAAAAAAGATATTTGGTTCATTTTTTAAAATTTGGATGCACTTTAAGTTTGGGGCTGAGCTGTGGTCCAAATGAAATTTGGCCCAAGTCCAGGCCCATGACATTCATACTTGGGGACTCACCTACCCAAATGCCACTTCTGCTTACTATATCATGTTACATAAATGTATAATTATGTTGTCATTGTCATCATCATCTTCACCATTAGTGGAGCCGTATTATCTCACCCATACTAGGTTTCCTTTTGAGTTCTATTTCCATTCAACCCTATTTAGAGCACATTTATGTAGCCGGTTTTCCACGAAAAGTGAAGATTGGGGGAATAGTTTTTTGCACTATAGTAAAATTTATATTTAGTGTGCCACTTTTCCTAAAATAAAAAAAAAATCCCAAAAAATGAGCCGAGTTTTTCACAATTTGTTGGAAAATAACTTCCTGTGGAGAGGGGACGGAAAAATTTTCTCACAGAAAAGAAAATATCCTAGAGAAATGATTTTTCGTGGCTTGTACACAAACGAGATAAAACTCTCACTTGTCTGCTGGCTCCTTCAACTCTGCAGCCCGTCCACTTTTAATGCACTATATAAGGTCCCCTTTTCTAATCTCCTTTGTGTGTGTCCCTACGTAGCACATAAAGTGGCATTCTTTCATTTTTTTTTCCCCCTGTTATACTAGAAAAATCCGTACGTTTCTCTTATATACCTCTCATGTACTCATTCTTAATTGTATCCTTTGTTTCTATATGCATCCCTGTTTGCATGTAAATCTCAGCAACATGTACTTATATTTCCAGTTTTTTTTAGTTCATTACTGCAACGAAGCCACCATCTCAAAAGTTTCCTATTACTCAAAGAGGTACTCTAAGATACGGTCTTTTAGTAGATTTTGTTTTTTTTCTTTTGGGGCTTTTGGTGGTAGGTCCTTCATCATTTGCTTTTCTAGTCTAAGGTCTACGATATTTTATCGTACCGACAGAAGTGTTCTCATAAAAATGAGGCAGTGAAAAAGACAAAAAAGCCCCTGCACACGTCAGCAAAAGCAGACCTCAAACAAATTCATCTGAGTTTTGCATGTTGGTTTATTTGTAGACAGAACAGCTACAACATTGGACCCACTTTTCAATAGTCCAGCCTGTCCATGCTACTGATCAGATAGATCATAATCATAGTGTATATGCACTTACAGTTGCAGACACCATTCTCTGGAAACATTAGGCCCTTTCATTTTCTTTTGGTTTTTACATGAACATGCATTTCTGATGTGATTCATCATTTGCTCTCCACTTGGGACCTCCATGAGACCTTAAACCATAACTGAGCTGAGTTCATGAAGTTAACGGTCATTATCTTCTGACAGTGGGCCCCACGTGTTCTTCTCAATCCCCAATTACAATTTCTTATCTTGGGTCGTCAGACAAATTGTGGTGACTTTACAAATATTGGAAGAGTAGTGGTAGTGGTACCATCAAATTTTACCCCTCCAATTTGGACCATCGACCCTATTTTTCCATCTCCACCGTATATTTGACGGCCCTGCTTTGATGGTGATGATCATCAGGGAGGCACCACAATGTGGAAATCCCTTCCAGTCCAGACTTGTTAGTGGTTGGGCAGGCCTTGCATTCAGGGCCTACTAAAGTAGTTAATTCTCTTACCAATTTAGATAAATTTGCCAAAAATAAATTTATCTGAGTTTTGCCAGAAGTTCAGGTAAGTTTGCCGAAAACTCAGATAAATTTGCCAAAACTCAGATAAATTTATTTGAGTTTTGGAAAATTTATCTGATTTTTTGTCCAGTTTATTAGAGTTTCTGGAAAATTTATCTGAGCTTGGCGATACCAAAAGTCAGAATACGGAAAATCAGATTCTAATAAAAATCGAAATTCAAAACAAGAACACTTGATGACCATGATCCAATTGAGAAAAGAGAGAGGGAAAACAAGAAAAATAGCCAACTTCTCTCTTTCAAATCAGTTGTAGAGAGAGAATTTCGATAGAGAGAGATTTCAAAACCGTTTCTATCTTTGAAGAAATGAAAGAGAGAGAATCGGAAGTCACGGTGGCGACGACAGTAGAAGATGAAATTGAAAAGTGCTAACTACAGTAGAAGACTTTTTATAGGGCCCACTGTTTAAGTAGATGAAATGTCTCACATGGCAGTGTCCTCAGTAGTTGCGAATTTGAAATTATTAATGGATAATTCAAAGAGTACAATTCTAATTGGAACAAAAGAAGGAGAGTTTGAATCGTCCACATCTGATGTCCTTCCGAAAATGAAAGTTGTGCAGAGATAGAATCCATTGCAAATCAAATTTTAAAAGTTAATCTCGTTTTTCTCAGGATAGCTCATCTTCAAATGGCCATAACTTTCAATCAGACCATCGGATCGATAAAATTTACCTACCGTTGGAAAGCTTATACAGAGTAGATATTCATGGAGCCTAAGAATGTACAAATCAAATCTATATTGACAAAGTTATGGGCCAAGAGATTTTCATATTCATTTTTAGAAGAGATTGCAATTAAATCCACACTATTGATAATCAATTGCTACACATCCCTTGTGGGACACCATCTGAAGATTACCCAAGCCACCCAGAGGTTTCCAGAAGCTTCTACCTCATTTAAATTCGAAAAGGATAAGAGATATACCTTATCAATGAAGATAAATCAAATCTGCAGAGGAGGTGTCCTGATTCAATGTTTCTGATAAATAATTGGAGATATAAAAGAAACCAAAAGGTAGCATACGGAAGTCACTCCCTCCCCTTGGACGTCCATAATTATTCTCTTTCCTCTTTCTCTTTTCTCCATAATTAATAGAATTTAAGAGTTATTTTTGGGTATTCTGGGGCCCTGTTCCAGAACTAGGTTAGAAGATTGTGAAAGAAAATTGTAATTACTATGAAGTTCTTAATGAAAATCACATCTTTCGCAATGGAGGAGTAGATCCCTGGATCAGAGTGTTAGATGAAGTTAAGTGTTTCTCATCGTTAATTTATGTGATATTTTTTTCTCTTGGGTATTAATTATAATAATAAATCTGCCTTCTGTCATTGACAACTTATGTTATTCAATTTTTTTATTTGAACAACGCTTTAATCATGTATGTTTTCTTAATGGATTATTCTTATATTGAAATTCTTTGATAATCTGTCTTTGATATTTAGTTACAAGAGTGTGATATTCAGTTAAGTTCATAATTTCATTAGGTGAATGAGCTTTTTGCCTTAAATAAATTGTGAAAAATTGTGCTCCTTGATAGACAAATTATCCGAATAAAAAACATTGATATATTTCTAATTTGAAGAATTTTTGGGAAAAATTTATCTTATCTATTGCATAGAATGATGTTGGGACAACTTAATGGATTTATGATATTCTGATTTGTATTTTCTCATATTTTATTGCTGCACTTTAGATATAGATTTTCTCAATCTTATTTTTTTTCTTCTTTTTCCTTTATCTCTCTTGTCATTATCATTGATAAAAAAAATCAGATTTTAAATTTTAACTTAGTAGTGCTCATTGTGGTCGACCTGTACTTGCTACTGTCTCAAAAGGACAGCTGTGCAGTTGCAGTATTAAAAGATTGAATTTAAATTCACATAAAGTTTTTGGCGCCCTTGCCGGGGAGTAAAATCTGAGTTTTTGTTATAATTTTGATTTTTTTTTATTAGATTCATATGCATGTTCATATTTAGGTTGCATTAGTTGTTTAGTCATCTAATTTGCATTAGTAGTGATCTTTACAATTAGTATTAGTTAGTATTTCACTTTTCTAATTTTTCAGACTTTTCTGATTTTTCTGATATTTTTTTATAATTAATTGAATTTTCGGAATAAATAATTAATTAATAAAAAAAATTCTGAAGGATTTCTTTTAATTCCAAATTTCAGTAAATAAAAAAAATTATTTTAGAATGGTTTAACTAATGTCTTGATTAGATTAGGATTGGTAAAATAGAGTTTAAAATCTTTAGGACTAATTGTTTTGATTAATATGCTAACCTTTGAATTCTGAAATTAGGTAGTTGGAAATTTTTAAATTCCATCTCTTAAGTTGTTTAGATTAGTTAGGGTTTTAAAATCTGAAATTTGAATTGGATAAGATTGGATTTCTTATAATTGAAAACTTTTTGAAAACTCTAACCATATATAGACACTTATTTGGATAATTTAGAACTTCTGATTTTTTTTACTTTGTAGATAGAATTTTTGATTTGTTTCGATAACTTAGAATCCACTTTGATAGAGTCTTTATTAACTTGGTGTCTTTTGAATTTTCTTATCTTTTTTTTTAAATTAAGATAAGATAGAATTTTGAGTTGATTTGTTAACTTAGGATTTACTAAAAAAGTTTTTTTTTTTAATTGGTTACCTTGGTAAGAGCAAAGTTGCACAAAAGTAGATTTGCTCTAAGCAAACAAGTTGCTCTCAGAATTGCTAAAAACAAATTGCTCTCAAAATTGCAAAATTTTCAAAAAAAAAAAAAAAAAAAAGGTTAAGCTTACACGGTTTAAGGATTAGCGTGGGCTCGCTGTAAGAGTTTCTAAAATTTACCTCACGAATCTTTTACTTGCAAGTGGGGCTTGGGTGATTTAAATTTTAATAAGTATGATTGCGTGATTGACACACTAAGTAAACTGGACCCCACACACTTAGTTAAGGGCAATTGACCACAGTAAGATAAGGACTGGATTTTATCGCCAAATCGTTGCCCAATTAGGTTTAACCACCTCTCACATAGTAACCTAAACATTAATTGAAATCAAGTAGAAATGAGACCATAAGACTCGAGCTCATTAGGACGAAAACCTCAAAAGGTTGCACCAATTGCGCTCTTTGGTCAAGTCGATGTTTAGGTAAGTCCTGTCCCTCAAAAGGGTGGCAGTCTCTGTTCTAGGAGTTTGGTTCTTAAGCGGGACCCTTGCCAAGTGCATTGCGACCCCACCACTCATCCTGAGGACTTACCTTGTCGATTTGACTTCATAAGACCGGATTGGAGGCCTTAGTGCACTTTGTAAACCAGTTAGGAGCTGCCTAGTGAGTTAGATTAACCCTAAGATAATATCTTGTGCTTGACGGCTTGTGCATCATCTAGTAAGACCATTAGGGCCTCGCATATAGATTAGGCTTGCATTTCTTTAGGTTGAACTCGATGCATGCGCTCTAGACCTAGGAGAGAGAAACTGTGGGTACGCAAGAGTAAAAGGTTAGTCAGGATAAAGCCAGAATTAGCCGTAATAGTTGTCTGAAAGTCTTCCATGTTTGAAGAAATTATTAGGATGGCTGATCAAGTGGACCCACCCATGACTTTGAAGGACTACAGGTGCCCCAGCAAGACAACTCCACTGTCCTGCATCACCCTGCCTTAGATCAATGCCACATTTAAGCTGAAATCTGGCAAGATCCAGATGCTCCTAGTATTCCGTGGCCTAGACCAGGAAAACCCATATCAACATGTTAGGAAATTTGAGGATATTTGTGAGACCATGAGAATCAATCGCATGACTAAGGAGGCCCTTAAACTTAGATTATTTCCTTTTTCCTTAAAAGAGAAGGCTAAAGCTTGGCTTTATGCCTTACAGGCCGAGTCTATCACTACATAGGCCAAGCTAGTCAAAGAGTTTTACAAAAAATTCCACTCTAAGAAAAAAAAAAAACTTCGATAATTAGGCAGGCCATCAATGGATTCCATCAAATGGAAGAGGAGACACTTTATAGTTATTTGGAACCGTTCAAGGACCTCTTAATCCATATTCCCACCATGGATTTGAAAAAATCCAATTAGTCCAGATCGTCTATAAGGGTTTGGATTACCCTACTAAGCAAATGGTGGAATCTTTCTATAGTGGGAAGTTTACACAGAAGACAGCGGATGAAGCATGAACATTTTTGGAAGAAACCGCTAAAAACACATTGCAGTGGGTCCCTATCAAGAGGGAGCCCATCAAATCCACCATTCCTGAAAAAGGGGGGATGTTCAAATTTGAACCCAAAATTAAGGCAGAAGCCAAATTGGCCACATTGGTGAGGAGAATAGAGGCCTTAGAGCTGAACCAAAAACCCACTCCAAACACTTTGGAGTCATTAAGATATAATCAGGCCATGAATGGAGGGATTGACCCAACAACTTTGGGTCAGACCAAGTCTGTTGAGGAGGTGAATGCGCTATATCAAAACACTCATTGTGATAATCGTCAGAGGCATGACCCGTACTCTAACACTTACAATCCAGGTTGGAGGGACAACTGGAACTTTTCTTGGACCAAAGGCCCAACTCAAGGTGGCCCATCTCAGTCCACTCAATTTCAGCCCAATCAATCTCAGGTCAATGCCCCACCCGGTTTCCAAAAACCCAATTTCAACCACAGTCCATTGACCCAAAGGGTAGATTCTTTAAAAAAGGCCATGAAACTCATGTCTCAAACCACGGCCCAATTGACTCAGAGTACTGCTCAATTCCAACAAACCACTACTCAACTTTTGAATGGCCACACTCAAACCCTTGCAAAATTGGAATATCAAATGGGCCAACTAGCCAACTCCATTAGTACCAGAGACAAGGGAACCTTCCCTAGTCAACCCGAACCTAATCCCAAGGGCCAAGTTGTTCATTATCCTAAAGGAAAAGGCCCGGAATAAGTCAAATCCATAATCACTCTTAGGTTGTGTACACAGGTTGATAACAAGGTCAAACTATCCAAGGAACTTGAGGAAGAATCAAGTGAGAAAGTGGGAATTTAGGAACCAAGTGTGAATGCTGAAACCATATTAGAACCAGAGAACCCGTTCAATGCTGAACCATCATCTAGTGAGCCCACTTTTAGGACCTATGTTCTCAAGGCACCATACACACAGAAGTTAGGCCTAACAAAATCAATTGTTCAGTTGGATAAAATGCTAAAAGTATTCAAATAAGTGCAGATTAATATCCCACTACTTGATGCTATCCAACAGATTCCGGCCTATGCAAGATTTTTTAAGGACATTTACACCTTCAAAAGGACTACCAATGTGCCCAAGATGGCTTTTCTAGCCCAACAAGCTAGCTCAATCATTTCTAGTCCAACCCTGATCAAATACAAAGACCTAGGGTGTCCTACCATTTCTTGCCAGATAGGGGACCATCACATAGAGAAAGCTTTATTAGACTTGGGTGCAAGTGTGAACCTGTACTCTATTTATGAAGAATTAGGTTTGGGATAGTTGGAAAAGACCTATGTGACCTTGCAATTGGCTGATGCATCAATTTGATACCCCAAAGGGGTAGTTGAAGACGTTCTTATCAAAGTCAGAGACTTTATGTTTCCTATCGATTTTGTTGTTTTGGATACCAAACACACATCTGGGACTGAAACTAAAATCCCAATAATCTTGGGGAGACTATTCCTTGCCACCTCAAATGCCTTGATCAATTGTAGGAATGGAGTGATGCAAATTTCTTTTGGGACCATGACAGTCCAAGTGAACATTTTTAATGTCAGTAAGCAACCTCTTAATGAGGATGATGGGGTTTTTGAAGTTAGTTACATTCATGAATTGGTGGAAAATTACTTACCCCATTTGAGACTTGAAGATCCACTAGAGGCTTATCTGGCCCACTTTGGAAGTGATTTTGATATAGATGGATATATTGAGGAAGTCAATGCACTATTAGACTCAACCTCATCCATGGATTGCTCCAAGTGGCAACCGAAGCATGAGATTCTGACTCCATCTGTTTCCCCACGTGTCCCATCAATTATAAAGCCCCCTAAGTTAGAACTCCAGCAGTTGTCGGATACCTTGAAATATGTATTTTTAGGCCCGCTAGAAACCTTTCCAGTGATTATAGCTTTAGACTTGGACGCTGTCTAAGAGGAAAAACTCGTAAAAATTTTGGATGAGCACAGGAAGCTATAGGGTAGTCCATTGCAGATATCAAAAGTGACTGAACCCTGCGATGAAGGAAGTGGTTAGGTCGAAAGTCTTAAAATTATTCGATGTAGGAGTGCTTTACCCCATATCTGATAGTGCATGGGTGAGCCCGATTCAATTGGTACCAAAGAAATCTGGAATAACAGTAGTTCAAAATGAAGGCAATGAATTGGTATCCACTCAGATATAGACTGGATGGAGGGGATGCATTGATTATAGGATGTTCAACTCAGCCACTCGAAAAGATCAATTTCCCCTCCCATTCATGGATCAGATGCTCGAAAGGCTAACCGGTCATGCTTATTATTGTCTTCTTGATGTTAATTCCGGTTACAATCAAATTCCACTTGCACCCTGGACCAGGAAAAGACCACTTTCACCTATCCGTTTGGCACTTTTGCTTACAAACGCATGCCCTTTGGGCTATGCAATGCACCGGCTACCTTTCAAAAGTGCATGTTGAGCATATTTTCTGACATGGTAGAAAGATTCATTGAGGTTTTCATGGATGATTTTTCGGTCTTTGACAATTCTTTTGAGGAGTGCTTATATCACTTGTCCCTTGTGCATGAAAGATGCAAAGAAAAGAATCTAGTCTTAAATTGGGAGAAATGTCATTTTATGGTAAAAAAGGGCATAGTTCTGGGACAAGTTATTTCTGATAATGGAATTGAGGTGGACAAAGCAAAAATTGACTTGATCTCCAAATCGCCACCACCAAAATCAGTTAAACAGATTCGATCATTCTTAGGCCATGCTGGTTTTTATCGTCGATTCATCAAGGATTTTAGCAAAATTGCTAAACCTTTATGCCAATTGCTGACAAAAGAGGCCCCGTTTGAATTTGATGAGAAGTGTCTAAAGGCTTTTGAGAGACTGAAATAGGAACTAACTTCAGACCCTATAATTCAACCACCTGACTGGACCATTCAATTTGAGCAAATCTGTGATGCATCCGATACTGCTATTGGAGCTGTTTTAGGTCAACGGGTTGGGAAGTTACCTCATGTGATTTACTATGCAAGTAGGACCCTCAATGATGCACAGCTAAATTACACAACCACTGGAAAAAAAATTACTAGCTGTGATTTTTGCCTTGGAGAAATTTCGGTCCTACTTAATAGGGTCCAAAGTCATCATCTACACGGACCATGCAGCTCTGAGATACCTTCTGTCCAAAAAGGATGCAAAAGCTCGATTGATCTGGTGGATCCTTCTGTTAAAGAGTTTGATTTGGAAAATGAGAGATGAAAAAGGATATGAGAATGTTGTAACAGACCATCTTTCGAGGTTACCCTTAGAGCCATCAGATGAGGTCTGGCTGAATGAAAATTTTCCTGATAAACAATTGCTCAGTATTTCCCAAATACCCTAGTTTGTGGATATAATCAATTACCTTGTTACAAGGGAGATGCCCGCCAATTGGTCAAAACATGATTGATCAAAATTTCTAGCTGAGGTCAAATACTTTTTCTGGGATGACTCGTATCTTTTTAAGCACTGCCCAGACCAGTTCATCTGAAGATGCATTCCTGATCATGACCATTACTCGGTCATTTCATTCTACCATGATCATGCATGCGGGGGCCATTTTAGCTCCATGAAGACTGCTGCAAAATTTTTGCAGTGTGGTTTTCATTGGCCCACAATCTTCTAGGATTGCCATGTGTTTTGTCTGAGTTGTGATAGGTGCCAAAAGCTTGGAAAAATCAATCGTAGGAATATGATGCCCTTGAATCCAATCTTGATAGTGGAAATCTTTGATGTTTGGGGTATCGATTTTATGGGACCATTTCCAAGTTCCTTTGGCAATTTGTATATTTTACTTGTAGTGGGCTATGTTTCAAAATGGGTGGAAGCAATACCTACTAGAAAGAATGATCACCATGTGGTGATCAAATTTGTGAAGGAATACATATTTTCTAGGTTCGGTATACCCAAGGTAATTATCAGTGATGGTGGAACCCATTTCTACAATAGCACTTTTGACCATCTTATGAAAAAGTACTCTGTTACTCATAAGGATGCTACACCCTACCACCCACAGACCAGTGGCTAAGTAGAAGTTTCAAATAGGCAGATTAAACAAATTTTGAAGAAGACAGTCAATCCAAATCGGAAAGACTGGTCTTTTCGACTATTGGATTCATTATGGGCCTATCGAACCGCTTACAAGACTCCTATTTGGATGTCCCCTTAAAGGTTGGTTTATGGTAAGGCTTGTCATTTGCCTGTTGAATTGGAACATAGAGCTTACTGGGCCATCAAAACTTTCAATATTAATTTGCCCTTGGCAGGTAACCATCGTAAGTTACAACTCAATGAGCTTGATGAATTGAGAAATGATGCCTATGAAAATGCCAAAATTTACAAGAAACAGATGAAGTTGCACCATGATAAGTCAATTTTAAGAAAATCCTTTGAATCGGGTATAAAAGTCCAACTATATAATTCCCGGTTATCCCTGTTTCTAGGGAAGTTGCGAACCCGGTCGACTGGTCCATTCATTGTCAGGAATGTTTACTTTCATGGTGCTGTGAAAATTGAAAATCCCAAGAATGGGGATGTTTTCAAAGTGAATAATCAACGGTTGAAACCGTTTCTGGAACTGAAGGATAAAAACATTGAGGATATCCTTCTTGAAGACCCAATTTACCAAGACTAATTATTTTTTATCACGTCGGGCTAACGACATTAAACTTCGCGTTGTTTGGGAGGCAACCCAATTTTGGAAGGTAATTGAGCTGGTTGATCACATTCTTTTGGAATCACCCCACATGGTAAGATGTTCCAATTTTCCTTATTGTTCATTTTCACTTTACACATGCATTCATAACATTGAGGACAATGTTGAATTTAGGTTTGGAGGTTTGAGTTAGAACTTAACATGTGATCATTTGTTCAATTTTCATTCTACATTTTCTTTTTTGTTTTTCATGAGTTTAAAAAAATTTTAAGGGGAAACCTCTGGGAGAATTTTTATTGGTTGAAGATATTTATTTTGGGCAAAGGAAAACAATGGTTCACTATTTTATTTATGAAAAGAGTTTTTGGAAAAGTACTGAATTTCGATCCCTCACTTTTACACAGGTTGTATACATTTTCAAGGTTTTGAATGTGAAGCTATGATTTTCGTTTTTCTTTGATAATATAAAAAATGGAAAATCGACCCTTAGTATATAGAGCTTCCTGGTTCGACAAGCGGATACATAAAAAGGGTTGCCTATTATTGGGGACCGCAAAATAAAAAAGAAAAAAAAGAAAAAAGAAAAAAAAAAGAAACTATAAAAAAAATGTTTAGTTAAAAGTCTTGAAAAGAATAAAAAGTTTTGTGACTAGTTTGGGTTCATAGCCTTTTTAACCCGAGCCAGTAAGTCCGTAGGGGTATTTACATACCTAGTGCCCTAAAGACATCTGTTTTGGGACTCACTAGCCTAATGCTCGTTACATGGGTTAATTAGAAAGCTTAAGGAACCTAGACATTACACAGTCACATGTGTGTGTTTGAAAAAAAAAAAAACATTTGCGGCCTTTAAAAAAATAGCAGTGCGAAAGCCATCATTATTGCCTTGAGAAAAAGAATGTTTTTCTTTACTAAATTTAGGCAGCCTAGAATTTAAAATATATATATTCACGAAAATTCTTGATGGATCATTTGATGCTTATTACGTATACATACTTTTTACCCTGCACGATCAATTAGCATGATTTCGAGTGTTTATTACCAAAAGATGGGAATGGTAAGCCAAATTTAAGATTTGTCTTTGAAAATTCTGAAAGAACCGAGAATAGTCAGTGTCTATAGATTTTCTCTTGGAAGCAGTTTCCTTGGATTTTGATAGGTTTTAAACATATTTTGCAAAAAAAAAAAAAAAAACAAAACAAAAACAAAAAAAGAAAGAATTGTGTGGGTATATTCACTGCAAACCCTCACAAGGCACAACTCGTCCATTAAGGGGAGCATAGGGGTTTAAGGGCTTATTGCATGCGCTAAATGTAACCGAGAATACCAGCGAAAGTGGTTTTGCTTTCATATTTACTTTCATTTCTTAGATTAGGTCAAAGAACTTCAAACCTTTTTGCTCGCAACTTTTGCTAAGGGACTAGCAAAATGATGGTTGGGGGTGTGCTGAGTTGATGAATTTGCACATTTGTGCATCATTTTAGGATAAATTGGGGATTTAATTAAGTGAATTGCATCATTATTCATCTAAACATTTCATGCATTTTCACCTAGGAACCTGAATTCTCATACTTTTCATACATTTTTTGCATTAACATAGAATGTTTTGCAAATTTTCTCTGAAGAGTCCCAGTTGGAGTTGAACTCTGTCTGTGTGGGTCACGCTTCAATATGAGCTCTTCAATATTTGAAGTGTTGAATTAGAATGTGTAGAAAATGAAAGTTGCAGGCCTCTACCACGGAACCCACTTCCAAGCACACATAGTCATCTTGGGCCCTGCATTCTTGAATTGAAGCTTGAAAAAAAGTAAATTGAAGAATTCACCACGTGGACCCCATACACAAGCCATATGCAAATTGATCAATGGAGGGCTCCACTCATCATGTCAGTTGAAGAGTCCTAACTACAGTAGAAGACTTCTCATAGGGTCCCACTGTTCAAGCAGATGAAATGTCCCACATGGCAGTGTCCGCAATAGTTGCAAATTTGAAATTATTAATGGATAATTCAAAGAGTACAATTCTAAATGGAAAAGATGAAGAGTTTGAATCATCCACATCTGATGTCCTTTCTAAAATGAAAGTTGTGCAAAGATAGAATCCATTGCAAATCAAATTATAAAAGTTAATCTCGTTTTTCTCAGGATAACTCATCTTCAAATGGCCTTAACTTTCAATCCGATTATCGGATCGATAAAATTTACCTATCATTGGAAAGCTTATTCAGAGTAGATATTCGTGGACCCAAGAATGTGCAAATCAGAGCTATATTGACAAAGTTATGGGCCCAGAAATTTTCATGTTCATTTTAGACGGGATTACAATTAAATCCACACCGTTGATAATCAATTGCTACACATCCCTTGTGGGACCCCATCTGAAGATTACCTAAGCCACCCAGAGGTTTCCAGAAGCTTCTACCTCATTCAAATTCAAAAATGATAAGAGATATACCTTATCAATGAAGATAAATTAAATCTGCAGAGGATGTGTCCAGATTCAATGTATCCGATAGATAACCGGAGATGTACAAGGAACCAAAAGGTAGCATACGGGAGTCATTCCCTCCCCTTGGACGTCCATAATTATTCTCTCTCCTCTTTCTCCTCTTTCCCTAATTAATAGAATTTAAGAGTTATTTTTGGGTATTCTAGGGCCCTGTTACAAAACTAGGTTAGAAGAGTGTGAGAGAAAATTGTAATTGCTATGAAGTTCTTAATGAAAATCACATCTTTTACAATACAGGAGTAGATCCCTAGATCAGAGTGTTAGATGAAGTTAAGTGTTTCTCATCGTTAATTTATGTGATATTTTTGTCTCTTGCATATTGATTCTAATAAAAAATCTGCCTTCTGTCATTGACAACCTATGTTATTCAATTTTTTTATTTGAACAATGCTTTAATCATTTTTTTTTTCTTAATGGATTATTCTTAGATTGAAATTCTGTTATAATCTATCTTTGATTAATATGTGATATTTAGTTAAGTTCATAATTTCATAAGCTGAAGCAGATTGTTGCCTTAAATAAATTTTGAAAAATTGTGCTCTTTGATAGACAAATTATCCGAATCAGAAACATTGATTTGTTTCTGATTTGAAGAATTTTTTGGACAAATTTATTTTATCTATTGCATAGAATGATGGTGGGACTACTTAATGGATTTATGTTATTCTGATCTGCATTTTCTCATATTTTATTGCTGTACTTTAGATCTAGATTTTCTCATTCTTATTTCTGTCTTACTTTTTAATCTCTCTTGTCATTATCATTGATAAAAAAAAAATCAGATTTTGAATTTTAACTTAGTAGTGCTCCTTGTGGGATTCGACTTGTACTTGCCGTTGTCTCAAAAAGACAACTGTGCACTTGCAGTATTAAAAGATTGAATTTAAATTCACATCAGTGTCCTTGATCAATGACCCCACATGTAAACGCTACTCACAACAACATCATTTCCAGGACACCACGATCGTCTTCTTCTGTGAGTTGTTTTTAAAATGGGATTCCAAATAGCTGATTTTTTCAGAAAACATGTTATGACTTCTTGCCCATAATTCAACCCACAAATGGATTGGGCAAGAGTAATTTTTTTTTATTATCTTCCAATTATTATCTTCCGGGTTGCCGAATTTCCACCGAGTGGCCCGTTTTCCGATCCTTCTCGCGTTTCGGGAGTTTCAGCCCCTGTGATTTTCCGAAGATCCAATTCTTGATGCTTGGAATCGACTAATCTTCGCCAACATCTCAAATTTGCCATCAAGAGCATGAAATCGTCATTGATCGCTCCAAGATCGCCAACTGGCTGACCAAGAAGTACACTTTATGTCCGACCGATCGAGAAATCGACAAGACAGATGTCACCGGCTCACTGGCACCAATCAATGTCTGAAGTTACATCGCCATCCAACATCAAACAACATGTGGGTCCATCGGCAATCGTCACAAGAAGAATTCCAAAAGACGCAGTACGGCCCGCGACTCTTCAAATGCCCTGGCGACCACTTTATGATGTTAATTGACCCGTTTAATGACAACTTAATGCGGTCATTAACTCATTATTTTGGACAATCCAATCAGAATCAAGCAAATGGGAGTTATAAGTCCAAGCAATCATGGCATTAAAGCCATGAAACTCCCCTCATCATGGAGATTAAAGGCGATTAAATGCCCATCATTCTCCATCGGCCAATCACAAGCCAAGAAAAAGGAGTTACAAAATCAAGAAATAAAAACTTATAACTCCTCCCATCATGGAGCATCAATGCCATCAATACTCATAAACCACCCCATGGCTACCAAAAGCCTATAAAAGGGGGTCATTCCAAGAAATGCAGGATCGATCTGGAAATCCAAGAGCAATTCACACACAGAGGGCTTTACCGACACCAAGAGAGCCAGAAAATCCTGAAGAAACTCTGCTGCAACGCCACAAGATGATCGAAATCCCTTGAGGGGCCACCCCCCGAAGGCCCTCTCCTTCTATCCAATATGGCCTAAACGCGGCTTTTCGGCCCTTTTACTCGGTATTTTATTGGATATAGGACCTCCCCTTGGTCTTTATCCTCTAAAAATCTGAGGTTAGAGCCAAGCCAAAAGAATCAAAGCATCATGCGTTCTCATCTGAAGGACGATGGCGAAGTCCATCCATGACTTGCGACCGTCGATCTGAACGAGTCCCCACAATCTCCTGAGAAGTTAGATTCATTTTCTTATTTTTCTATTGTATCTTGTATTTTTTAAAGAGACAAAAAAATCACAATTCTTGTCTTTCATTATTGAAGAGATTCGTAAATCGCCTTTCACGGCAAAAAATCGCCTTTTACGGCAAAATCGCCTTTTACGGCAAAACCGCCTTTTCAGGGCACAAAATCGCCTTTCACGGCAAACAAATAAAAAAATCGCTTCCTATGGCATTCAAAGAAAAACTTATCTCTTTTTTTAAATATTTATGCAATTTGAAAAGTAAGAAAAAAGATTGATTTCCTTTCTACTTGTGAAGGTGAATCTCCGGATCACCACTTGAAATTCCAAGTAGAATAGAAAATCTGGCATGCCCGTACAAAAAAATGTTGATACCCGCTTTTCTCCTCTGCCGGATCCCGGCAGCCCCGAGGCGGAAGGAGAGGACGAAAGCCGGGTCCATCAACCAGGCATGAAGTTAAACAAATAGCCGGTTACCTGACTCTATTGGAAGTTTGGGTGTACGAACACTTCGAATGTTTGGATTTAACTCCAAACATTCACTATCAGCCTAATCAGCCCCAGGTCCATCAATGGGTCCCTCGTAGGGAGTCTGCTCCTTTACAAGCACTACAAAAGAGACTTGATTCCATGAGCACTGACTTGGTAATTACGCATATTTTCATACTCATTTTCTATCACATGAAGTTATTATTCTGTATTATGTATTTTCATATCTTATGCTTGGATTCACTATTTTCAGGTCACTTAGGACCCATATCGTGATGTTAGGTGCTATCAACCTTTCAATAAGGTTGCATACTACTGTGGATGTATCAAGTGCATGGATGTTGTTGAGCCTTATCATCCGGATAGGGTGCTCAGACAGTTTGGGAGAATATAAACTATTCATCCACCGTCATTAGCCCTCATTCGCGCAATGCGAGGTCCTACTGCCCATGACTACCATATCGCATATCAATATATCAATCAAGTTAGGGAGGGATGGCCCAATCACCTATTGTCTGCATTGAACTGTAGTCAACCAGTAGGTGTCCTGCAGATTGCGTACCCGGGTATATGGATTGGTTTAAACAAGTCTCGTGGAGGATATTACAAAACCCAAACCATCACTCTAATTTTACGTCCCGTCCCAAAGAAACACAGTCTAGCAGTATGGTGGACTATGAGTAGCGTAATTCGAATGCACTATTCATTCTTAATGAAGTGATGGGAAGGGGTGAGGACCATTGGGTTGAAGACCTACGGGGACTATATACCCATATGACTAAGGTTGCCCATGTGTTACGAAGAATGTCAATTGCCGATGCTCAATGAATCATTCGACATCCCCACATGAGTTCACAAAGCTACACCCCGCAACAAGTCAACAAGGGGAAGGAACACCAGACGAACTTTGAAGAAGTTTGACTAACAAAAATGAAAAATTGTATTTCTTTTTATTTTTCTAGTTTGGATGGTTGTTATAAGACTTGAATCCTCTTTTAAGTAGTTTGTACTTTGAAAAGTGGTTGTACTTTTTCAGTTAGTTTATATACATTTTGGTTATGTTATCTTTTATTACTTTGGACCCTTGAATGAATTGTAACAGTTGTACAGGGTAAAATATTTTGTGGATACAAGTTGAATTGCAGTGTTCGGATACACAGTTCCGAATATAAAGCTAGTGTTCAGATACACAGGTCCGAACACTAGCTTTTTGTTCGGACATACAGTTTCGAACACTCATCCTTTGTTCGAACACACAGGTCAGAACAAACTAAATGTGAACGGCACTGTACATCCAAATACACCAATAACGTGTACACTCAAACTTAATGACAACAATAACACACTCTTGATTTCATGCATAATTGTTACATTCAAACTTTGAGAATGCAATAAAAACTTGTTACATTTAAACTTGTTACATTCAATCCAAATATATTGTCTCACATGTAGAGACGTCTGGAGTTACAAGCTCTTTGAATCGTTTGATCCGATCACTGTACGATAACTCCCAACCATCCGCACATGAATGGTGAAACTGTCTCCACTTATTTGCAATAGGCAAAATTGGATGATCAGGTTCTAAGAACAATTAAACAAAATGATTTCGATTAACAAAACCTATTGTTCTCTCATACCGGGAAGGCATAGGAACTGGCACAGACTGCAATGGGAGGAAAGTGAGACACTGTTCTATGCTCAAGTGATATAAAACCAAATTGTAACGAGATCTTATGAGATGCCCCATGTCGGCATAGTCATCCAATAGTCCACTGGTGGGTTGTCATCATAGTATGATAATGTATCAATCAATTCCTCAACTCTGTTCTCCACCCCATATAATTGTTTGTAGTGGTCTACATGTGCGAGCAGCTCTTGTAACGGATCTCTCCTTACTTGTCTCCATCTATCCTCGATTAGGCCAACCAATCCAGCGATGGCTCTGAAACCACAGTTACCATCAGCTGAGACGTCCTTTACATGTCGAATGTAAGGTCTAAATGTTCCACGGCCGAGTGATTATGCACGCCACATACAACCTCCAACATCCAATCATCATTTAAGTCTAACTTTTTGCCCCTTAATTCGAAAGGGCCTCCACATTTTTCGGGACCTATTTGTTTGATCCTTTTTCGCCTTTGGCCATGTTCATGCTTATATTGTCCGCTTCTCTCGCATGCAAGGAGTACTCTATCTTTGACACCTACCCAAGCGGCATTTGAAACCTTTATGACAATGACAAAAACGTTTTTCCTTCCTACACCACGAGCCCAACTAATCAACGAATCCCAACTGTGAAATATCTACAAGAAACAAATTTATTATGAATTTAGTAACGAACAATTGTAATTTGAGTAATAAATTCACAGTAGGCCTTACCTCTTGAGTTATAAACTCACTGGTATAATCCATGACAAAGTCCGATCCAACCTTACTTTCCTGTGTAGAGACCTGCAGAAGAAATGTTCGGAACTTTAAAACCGAACATATTGCAAATGGTCGGAGTACAATCTCCAAACAGAGAATTTTGTTCAGTCATAAAAGTCCAAACAGAATCAGTTTGTTCGGACCTGAAATACCGTACATATCGGGAACTCTACTCCTTCCCAGGCTAGAAAATTTTCACAAAAATGGCAAAAATACAAAAAAACCACATAAAAACGGACCTTTCCATTGCTATTCTGATTGAGAGGCACGATTTCATTGTTCTTTTCTTCCTTCATTGCACTAGAAAGATCTAATGAAAACAATTAAGTACAAGAAGAAGGAAAGATGAAGGAGATGGAGGAAAATGAGTTGGCTAAGAACAGAAAATGGAGGAAGATGAGTTGCCCAAAACAACAATGAAGTGGAGTATGAGAAGTGGGGACTGAGATGTGGAGAAGATGAGCTGTGTGTGGGAGTATGTTTAGGGAAGAAGATCAGTTGTGTGTGAAAAGAACATATTTTTTGAGTTTTGGTGGGAGATTGGATATTTCGGTCATTTCATAAAGGGGTTAAAATGTAATTAAAAAAAAGTTAGATTCCTTGTGTGGGAAAGTGTTATTTTGTGTGCCAATAGCAAAGCCCTTATTTTATCGAGGAACCCTTATTTTAACCATTGAAAGGTACAGAATTCACCTTGGGGTCATAAATTCATATATGGGTCCCTTTTGTTAAACTATATTTTAACCATTGTACACCATTCAGTCCATTCAGATACACTAAGGGGATAAATTTGTGGTCATTCCAATTTATTAAGAAACTCTTGTTAAAATTTAGGGTAAATTAGCCAAAAGCCCTTGAGCACGGTCTTCTAAGGCATCAAGGACAACTACTTTTTCTCTAATGTCTATAGTACAGACAGCTGGAGATACTTTAGTGAGAGGTCCCTAATATGCCACATCATGTATTTTCATGACTAATTTGCCCCTTGCAACTGTGCCAGAAAACTCATTCCTTCTTCTTCTCATTTTCCATTTTCCATTCCTTTCCATAGTTGCAGAGTATCGTTGCAGAGCACCTTCCGTCGCCACCATGACTTCCGATTCTCTCTCTTTCATTTCTTCAAAGATAGACACAATTTTACTTTATCTTGCTCTTTCATCTGAAGTCTCTTCCAAATCTCTCTTTCTCTCTACAACTAATTTGAAAGAGAGCATTTTGCACTTTTTCTTGTTTCCCCCCTCTCTTTTCTCGATTGGATTGTGGTCATCAAGTGTTTTTGTTTTGGATTTCGATTTTTATTAGAATCTGATTTTCTGTATTCTGACTTTTGGTGTCGCCGAGCTCAGATAAATTTCCCAGAATCTCTGATAAACTGGACAGAAACTCAGATAAATTTGTCGAAATTCTGCCAGAAACTCAGATAAATTTATTTGAGTTTCTGGCAGAACTCAGATAAATTTATCTGAGTTTTGGCAAATTTTATCTGAGTTTCTGGCAGAACTCAAACAAATTTATCTGAGTTTTGAAGAACTTTTCTGAGTTCCAAACAAATAGCTATGTGAAGTGGTGCCATCCGACGACCCACATCCATCTCTCCTTTCTTATTGCAGTGGTTGTGATTCATGATTCGCGTTTTCTTTCTCAACCAGCTGACAGAAGGAGAAGAAGGAGCAAGAGCAGGGAACTATGGGAGAAACCAAACATATTTTGGTTTTGTGGAAGTGATAAAGCAGAGATTATCAGGTTTAAGCTGTAGATAACACTGATTTTGATTTTTAATACTATAACCTATTAACCTTCATATCATACCTGAACTATATCAACAACCACGATGCCAGTTTGGCCACCTTGATAGAGAAACTTGATTGTCATGCAATGTGGGTTTTGGTTGTTCTCTTCTACTCCCACAGCCAAGTTCTAGTTGTTGTATTCACAAGGTATCCTGTGTCCTAATTTCAAGAAAGCCTAAGTTAGTCAATCTATAAGTGGTTTTAACATGTGAAATGATGGTCCAAGACCACAGTCCACAGGCTACACATCTGATCATAACCATGGTTTAAACAGTGAGAAGACTGCTTCAGAAGACTGACAAATTTATCTGAGTTTTATCTGCGTTTTGAAAACTCAGATAAATTTGTTTGAGTTTTGCTGTTGCTGACGTGTATAAGGGCGTTTTTGTCTTTTTTAGTTAAAAGAGGACTGCTGTCAGTACGATAAAGTATTGTGGACCGTTTGCAATAAAAATCACCGTTGAGGGACCTCCGCCCAAATGCCCCTAAAATTTATGTATCCAATTACCCAAAACTCTATAATTTTGAGGTAGTTTTTCAAAGACTGTAGTGCATGGTGTGCAATCAATTAATAAGTACTCTATAATTAATATGTAAGACTTCTTATCCTCAATATTTTTCAATGGAATTGAATTGCGGGACTATTTATATAATAAACAGTGACTAGGTTGAAGACCTACCTTATCACGAGTGGTATCATTTTCTTCTGCTTTTGAATTTTGATTTGATCTCTCCATTATCATCTCTTATTTGTAAAAATTTGATATGTGTCATGTCTTTTTTTTTAATCCTTATTTTTTATGTGATGGGCCGGGTGGGCCATGCCTTATGGATGGGTAGGCCCACAGCAGACCATGCCGAAACGGGCCGGACATGCCCAACAAGGCCCATTGCACTGGCGGTGCCGTTGACATGGCCGGGCCACCTGCCGTTGACAATTTCGGCTCGGCCCGGCCCATTTGACGTCTCTACATACATACATGCGAGGATGAAAAACTCATAACTCGAACTCGACTTGTCCAATGTAAAAAAAAAAAAGATGACTCGGATAAAGTCAACGCGTAGTTGTCAAGGGCTCGGACAAGCCTGATTGTGTCGTGCTGTCACACAGGCCTTTTCATTTTTTAATATTTTTAATTGTGTCATTGAAACTTGTATGAGGCATAAAATATCAAACTTGTATAAAGCTATAAATACCTCATTATTACTGAATGAAATTTGTATGATGCCATAAATACCACTCATTGAAACTTGTAAGGTAATAAATATCACTATTCTGCCAATTTTCAACCAAAAAGCCATAAATAGTAGTCCTATTAATCCATCCCCTATTCCCACCAACATCCATAAAATATTGCAAACAGGCCCACCAATTAATGCCATGCTGGGCTAGGCATAGGGGTGTAAAAAAAACCTAGAAAACTGTCTAACTGATTGAACCAAACTGACGGTTAATAAGCGTTTTTCATGGTTATGGTTACAGTTATTAAAATCGGAAAACTATGCTTCATGGTTCGTTTACGGTTTTCAACCGTAAATGAAATAAAATGACTTAAGTCAAGCCCCCGACCTCATCTTGCTTCCTCTATGAATCTTTTTTTATTTGTATTTCAATATTTTTTGTTTATGTTTTCTTTGATATGTATAGATATTGCTTCTACATTGAAATATACCTTTTCTTTCTTAGCTCGTATTGGAAATAATTGTAACCGAACCATCTAATACAATTAACCTCAGTTCAATTTTTAACGGTTTTTTAGGGTACAGTTACGATTACGGTTTTTAAAAACTGAAAACTATAGAATATGGTTCGGTTAACAATTATTCTAAAACAAACGGTTAATCAAACCGTTACACCCTTACTAGGCATTTTAAGTACTAGGCCAAGCCACAGGCCACAGTCCCCTTGGCCCAGCAATGCCCAGTACGAGCTGGGCCAGGTTGCGGTACATTGAACGACATGCCGAGTGGCCCTGCCCAGCTTACATCCCTGGGTAAGCAGATGACTGGCGATGATGCAAACAGCCATATTTAACTTTCAACAGAAAATGTATAAAAAACCTTTTCAATTTTTAATTTGTGAATTCATATATTAATCTCATACTGCTGTCTATTTAGAGATTTAAAAAGATATAGACACACGTGCATCTTGTGCACATTGCTCCTATTTAAATGATTTAAAAAGACATAAACACACGTGCATCTCGTGCACATTGCTCCTATTTTAATGTTCTTGGCCTTATAGTATTATATGTTCCAGAGCACCACCTTACCGACGGCAGCAGACTGGGGCATATTCCTTTGGGGGCTAAAAAAATCAGAAAATAAGAGAAGAGAGGGACCATTTGTAAATTTGCTGAAGGTTTTTAAACAATTTAGGCAGGTGGCCGTTAACCATAGCCTATTCTCTGGGGTGGCAAGCCTCACCGAACCTAGCAACTTGAACATAAGCTGACTCAGCATCGTGTAGATATATTCTTGCCCAATTAATAAATTAGTGAAGTTTAGATTAGATCTATTCTTACTCTTGGAAGCACTAACCTAATCTGACTTGACTAATTGTAGCTTAAGCCACCAGCCTAATCAAATCCAACCCACCAAATAAGAATTTGGGTTGCTCTTGGAAGACTAGGACATCCTCCATTATCAAGAAAAAAAAAACTAATAAATATATCAAATTCATATTGAGTCTATATCTACTATGGTCTGTGCTAAACTTAATCCAAACGGACCATCCAAACAGCCCATCAGTTGGGTGGTTCAGTCCCCCAGTCTTCTCCCATGTGAAAAGAAAACAAAAGGTGTTGTACACCTTTAGAAAACAAGCTCAACAGCTATTTGTATAGATAAATAAGTTATTTACACGCATCCCTATGTACCAACGTATAGTTTTGCATATTAAAATATGTTTTCCTACCAGCTTTGCGTCCACCTACTACAAGGAATGCGCTGTTTGTTGACTAGCATTTCTTATTTGATCCTCTTCATGGGACTTTTTTAACTTTTCCAAGGGATGAAATTTAACGCCAAATGAATATATATAAAATAATGAAAGCAGATAGTCACAGGCATTTATGAAACACCATAGATGATATGAAAAGCAACTCATGCACATGGCCTGCTGACGGGACATCAGATAAGCAGTCGGGTCGGATTTTCTTCTTCTTCTTGTATTTTTTCTGCCTTGGGGGGGGGGGGGGGGGGGGCGGGGGGCGCGGGGAAATTAAGGGGTTTTCTGAAATTTTCAAATATATGGCCAACACAAGCCGGGCTCAAGTTTTAAACTCAACCTGATTGGAAATCAAGTTGAGTTAGGTTTGATGGGCCAAGCCTAAGGGCCCAACTTATGTTACAAGATCCGGTTAGTCCAAATGAATTCCAGACCCGAATCCACGAGGACTGGCCACGTCGCTTCAGAAATAGTCAGTCCACATCCCGCTTTTACCAAGTCCTGCGGAGAATATCCTAACTGCCCCGCCCGTCAAGGACAGATCGAACTCCTTGTGAACGTTGTTGTAAAGTCGTCCCCTTCTGTTAGGGGAAGATTATAAATAGAAGTACCTCACCAGCATTGAGGGGCAAGCAATATTCTCCCTTCTACACACTTCATCTCTCTTCTCCTAAGTTTGTAATCTCTGGACACTTGAGAAATAATATATCCAGCGACCTCTGCTCTTCTTAAGTGGACGTATGTCACACTGACCGAATCACTATAATCTCTCTCTCTCTCTTCATAATTACTGCATTTATTACTCATATCTGACAGGTGGTGTGCAAATCCATTTTGTGCATCATCAGTTTGGCGCCGTCTGTGGGAATCAACTGAAGTTCTCACGTCATAATCCTTCTCTTTTCAAAATTATGGTGATCACCACAAGATCTACAAGACGACCAGAGGATAACCCCTTACGAGAGGGCGAGGATGGTCCTCCACCCACTAATCCTGCCCCAAATGCTCCTGCTCCCACTCCTCAACAAATGTTGGAGACCATGCAGCAGCTGGTGACCCAAAACCAGCAGATCCTACATCTCATTCTCACAGCAGGGCAGGGAGGAGCGCAATTTAGAGGAGTACCACAAGGACCGCGCCCGGGGCATCCAAGAGCTCCACGCCGGGGAGCTCCTCCCCCGGGCGCCCATCCCATACAGGGGGCCCAAGGAGTCCCCCTGGGAGCCCTTTTTGGAGTTAATCTGGGAGCTGGTGGCCATCACGAAGGACCTCCACCTCCGGGTGGAGCACAGTTTGGAGGACCCCCACCTCCGAGGGGAGCAAATCAAGGAGGACTTCCACCTCCTCCATCTCCTTCTAATGGGGAGGATCCTCATTTCTAAGAAGGGGAAAGTGAAAACCAAAGCATGGAGGATGGGAGTTATTTCCACGATCCATCCAGGGAAGCCCCCAATCGCTGGAACGAGAAGATCAGAAAAATGTAAAATCAGCTGGGTGATGTCTTCAATGCCATGAAGGCGCAGGCACCAGAGACAGTGGATCACCTAGTCAGACGAATGGATACACCGTTCAAACCCGACATGGTGAACTACCCACTTCCTTGGAAGTTCAGAATGTCATCCGTGGAGACCTTTGATAAAACGAAGGATCCACTGGACTACCTCGAAACTTTTAAGACCTTGATGTAGCTGCACAATGTCCCCGACGAGATTATGTGTAGGGCATTCCCAACCACATTGAAAGGTTTCGCACAACAATGGTTTGCCAGTCTCACCCCGGCCTCCATAGGCTCCTTCGCCGAACTAAGCAGATCATTTGTGGCACAGTTTATTGGTGGACGCCGCCAACTAAAGCCTGTCACCCATCTGCTCAACATAAAACAGGATCGAGGCGAGAGCCTATGGAGTTACCTCACTCGTTTTAACGAGGAGGTCCTTCAAGTCGAGGAGCCCGATAATAAAGTCAGCATGACCGCCTTCCTAGGAGGCCTCCGGTCATCAAACTTCCTCTTTTCGGTAATGAAGCGACCACCAAAGAGCATGTCAGAACTATTGGCAAAAGCTCAAAAATATATGAACGCTGAGGAAATTAACAGGTCCAGGCGAGGTGAATCATCTCGCGGATCGCCAAAAGCTTGACATGCCTTTGCCCTGTTCTCAAACAGGCAGCCTCTCTCCAGCTTAGCGGCACTCTCGCGGGTCGCCAAAATGCTTGGCCTCTGCACAGTTCTCAAACAGGTAGCCTATCTCCAGCTTAGCGGCCCTCTCGCGGGTCGCCAAAAAAGCTTGGCCTCTGCACTATTCTCAAACAGGCAGCCTATCTCTAACTTAGCGGCCATCTCGCGTATCGCCAAAAAAGCTTGGCCTTTGCACTGTTCTCAAACAGGCAACCTGTCTCCAGCTTAGCGGCTCTCTCGTGGGTTGCCAAAAGCTTGATCTCAAAAAGGTATAGCTCTCTCACGAGCAATCCTCAAACTCTGTCTTTGCCCTCGAGCAAACAGCCTCTCTCTCCAGGTAATCATTTTAAACATTTTAATGTTTGGAATAACATTGTTTTCAACATCTCTAGGTAGGATCTTGAAACTCAGGTCATCTGCAACCCGAGGGACTACATTAGATCACCGTGACCAGCTGCCTGGCTGCCCAAATCAACTGCTTGGACAGCACACGAGCTGCTCCCCCACGCAAACAGTGGCCAGCCCCTCAACAGCGAAGCCCACGCCCGCAACAGCAGCGAAGCCCACGCCTCTGGGCGCCCAGACCGCCCAGGCGCCCAGACCAGGGGCGCCCAGGCCTCCCGGCGCCCTCTGGGCGCCCAGCACTTCCCAGGAGCCCAGGCAGGGGCGCCCAGACCTCTATCGGGCACCCAGCACCTGCTGGGCGCCCAGCACCTCTTAACGCCCAGCACGGGCGCCCAGCACCTCTTAGACACCCAGCACAGGCGCCCAGCACCTCCTGCTCTACCCGAAGCTGTTTGCTCACCCAAAACCACGCTCCAGCGCGCTTCCTCGCTATTTTGATCCTAAATTTTAGATCGTTAATCCAAATGAGGCTTATTATATATCAAATCGAAGCTCTCGGCGAGCCCTACAAGACTCACCGCTGGCCGTGATTGATGCTGTTTAAAATCCAAAAAAGGCCTAGAAACAGATGTTTTGGCCTCCCGAAGTTTTTGCAGTTGCGAACTCAGTCGAAAATTCAAACGAATGCCCTCCTCTCCAAGTTCCATTGGACACAAGGCATTGTGGGCAAATGATGGGCCAAGCCTAAGGGCCCAACTCATGTTAAAACATTCGGTTAGTCCAAATGAATTCCAGGCCCGAATCCACGAGGCCTTGCCACGTCGCTTCGGAAATAGTCAGTCCACATCCCGCTTTTACCAAGTTCTGCAGAGAAACTGCCTCGCCCGTCGAGGACAGATCGAACTCCTTGTGAACGTTGCTGTAAAGTCGTCCCCATCTGTTAGAGGAAGAGTATAAATAGAAGTACCCCACCAACATTGAGGGGCAAGCAATATTCTCCCTTCTACACACTTCATCTCTCTTCTCCTAAGTTTGTAATCTCTGGACACTTGAGAAATAATATATCCGGCGACCTCTGCCCTTCTGAAGTGGACGTAGGTCACACTGACCGAACCACTATAATCTCTCTCTCTTCATAATTACTGCATTCATTACTCATATCTGACACGGTGGTGTGCAAATCCATTTTGTGCATCATCAAGGTTGATTTGGGCTGGCGTAAGGATGCTAACATGTCAGATTAAATGTGGAACGGTATTGAATCCAGACCCAGAATTGTCTTTTTAGATTCAGACCAAATTCGAAACCAACATATAACCTATGTGCCATAACCTTGTGCACATAAGTTTCCTATTGCCTTTATAGAATTTATTTTTGTCTTTCTTTTATTTAATGAAATTTTCTTTTACCAAAAAATACATAACTTATGTGCTATTATCTAGATCCTCCATCAGCTTTAAAGAAACCGAACCAGTTTCGGCTATGGATCTAAAATAAAATGTGGAGTGCATTGATATAATTGAGTAAAATAGCTTCAAAATAAATTTTGTGAATATACAAGTTGTCTATTAATTATATAATATCACAGTTAAGTAGACTCTCAAATATGAATATAGGCCATTAAAACACACACACATATAAAAATTATATATATATATATATATATATAAATGTAATTGTCGTAGATTCAGATCCTTGGTTCGCAACATACATGGACTCGGTTTTGGATATGAATGTTCTGAATCCCCATAATACACATGATTAGAACTTGAATTTCTCCTAGGTTCAAAAATAGATTAGTCAGAATTGAAGACTTGGGATAATCGATACCCAGTTGCTATTCTAGTTGAGTGTAGTAACCACATTTTTGTTGAGATACTTTTAAGAAAATTATATATTTTATGAATTATTTGGTATTTGCTTATGTCAATTCACTGGTAGAGCAGTGATGAGGCATCTCCCTCTCCCCATAAATAATTAGGAATCGATTCCTTTCTGTAGCACTAAGAGACTTGGGTATGGTGCATGTATTAGGTATTGAGGACTATTTACCATAAAAAAAATATTTAGTATACATCTTCCTATATGTAATTCATGTAAATTAATTAAGCCATTTTCATGTGAAAGATTTCACACCTGAGAATTTTTGAAATAATTACACACCTCTTTGCATATTTATCCAAATGCGTGGAATAGGTTGTAGTAATAATCCCTTTACTACTTTTAGATTTTGCGTGTGCCCCAACTTTTTACTTTGAACAATTCAAAATTTTTAATGACATATTTAACCTCAAAATGTTTAGTTTCATGTCTTAAATATTTATAAATTTTGAGAAGATGAAGATTTTATATATGTTCAACATTTGATCATATGAAAATGTGCTTCCAAACAAACATGCTAGTGTTTCACACATATTATGAAGAGTTTACATATGTGGACCCTATTTTCATATCCCATTGCTTCCAAAAGACAAACCATCCTTAGTAACCCGCATCAAATTCAGGCATGCTCAACCCAAATTTGGACCCGTCCTGAATCTTATGTCTCACAAAATCTAGACCTACCTCTCAACTATGCAAAATCTAGTTTGATCAGTGAGCCAAGTCATGGAGTCTTGCATATGCCTGACCTGACCTGTTTGCCACCCCTAATTGTGCCCTATTGAGTCTTGATGACAAAGTAGAATAGTTGGATAATTTCCCATATTCTTGTTAGAATATATTTCTTTTTCTTCTCATAGAAAACAAACTTGATTTTTGTTCACTATAATGAGGCACATACATACGTCCTAATCAACCTAACCTCTCACACACCTGATCCATGTATCTAGTTAGTCAGTTCATGAATAGTGCATGCATGTTTAATATGTTTTCATGAATAGCAGCATGCGTTCAGTAAATGCGCATGGACACATTTTTTTACAAAAGCATGTTGATAGTTATTTCTTTTAAAAGATTAAAATTAATGAGCAGATTTTTTTATAAAAAAATTTTGAAACATGTCATATGAATGATGCAATTAAACTATTGCTTTTTCAGTAACCAATAAAAAAAAAAGAAGATATTTCTGTCTTTTAGAAGTTAAATTTGATGTTTAGGATAAATTTCTTTTTGATATGCTAAGTTTGGAAACAATGTAGAAGATCTACTTGGGAATTGGAGTGGCGGCATAAGCTGCGGGTTTGTCCCCCACGTACGTTTTATGTTTAAAATCACACCAGATTTAACCGATATACATTTGTATGGGTTTAGTGGGTGTCACTCGGGACATTAATTATGCCAAGTAAAAGATCTCAAGGACAACCGCGTCATCAAAAAATACATAATTTAAATAAAACACATATGCACATATAAAATCATATTTAACATTCTAGATATTGAAAGTATTAAGCATCACAGATTTTCTTTCTGTAAATATTTTTTATGGGCTTGATGGGAGCCACCCTGCGGCATTTATGGACATTGCAAGTTACACGTAAATGGAAAAAGTCGCCAAGCAATCCACGCACTCTTTTTCATTGTCGACGAAATGCACGTGCATTGCATGTGCGCATGCTTAAATGGCTCCAAGCTTCCAACACCACGTTTCCTCCGCCAATGCCAACGCGGCCACGCTACAATCCGCGTATATTTGCGGATACGCCCTCTCATACGTGCCATACTGCCATCATTTTATACTGGTGTGGCCCATTGATCTGATTGGCTGTTGATACCCTTTATATTTTTCTAAGTAAAATATCGTCCGTCTATTCTTGGACCAATCATCACAAGGGTAGACGACCTGTCTCCATGATTAGCTCTTTTCCGTGTTTGCCATTTGAGCTTGATCCAAAACTCTCTGGCAAGAGTTTAATCCTTATCCATACTCTCCTGCTCACAGGTGAATCTTTTTCGGGCGGGCTTCTATTCAGCAACGCTGAGCATCTCTCTCCATCCAATAAGAGAATGGCACATGGAGAATGAAGTGAAGGACGGCACTTTTAATACTTTCCTCATGGGTACTTAAATAAATCTAATTATTTTCAGAAATACCCTTGCAAATTCCTTAACAAAATGGTTTTCAATACTACCCTTTACAAACTCTCTACTTATGAGATGAAAAGGTGGGTCCCATTTATTATAATTCCAAAACTATGAGGCCAAATTATAATTTCTAAAGATAGATTCATGTTATAATTCTTAATTGTGGGACCAATATCCATGTTAAAAAAAAGTGGCCAGCCTTTGAATTTTTGTAAAATGTGGGCCATATGTAATTTCTAATTAAAGATGGGTTTCATGTTATAACTTCTAAAGGTGCATCGTTGGACCATGTTTTTTTTAATGCAACATATGAAATGATTCTTAAATGTGGACCCCATGTTCTATTTCATAAAGGTAGGTCCAATTTACTAATAATGAGCCTACATTGTAACATCTAAACTACTCAAAATCATCATTCTATTATACATGATAAGAAAAAAAAAAGATTAATCTATTAAATAAAAACTATGCTACACATTTTAAATGAATAGTGAAAAGATTAAATAAAAAAAATGTTACCCATTTTAAACAAATATTAAGCAATTAATGATAAAAATAATTACACATTGGAGTACAATAATCAAGCAATTAACTATTAAAAATGTGGCACGGGCTCAAGCATTATTTGATCTACTTAGAATTCTCATGTAATCTAACAGTGGGCGATAAATCATTACTCTCCTCAATGGCACCCACTTATAAAAAATGTTGACAATGAGATTTACCGTTTATTTTAATTAACTCATAATATTAATATTATGTTCATTGTTGAGAATTAATTTTTTTCCAACCGTTTTTAATTTACATGTACTACTATTAATACTACTTCAGTATTACATATACAAATTAATTATACTTTTTTATTTTCTATAGAAATTTAGTTTTTTAGTTTGTCATAGACCTTTATCACTAAGCCAGTGGGAGGAGAGGGTGGACCACAGTGTGGCAGGTCCATCTTTAAGTTATTGAATCTGAATTCCCCACACTAGGCCTAACCCACCTATTATAATCCAAATCATTTAAAATAAACTCCCTACGAATGTATAAGACATCCTCAAATTTTATCTCAATCCGAGCTTTCCTGCCGTTAGATTGGAAAAAAAATAGTGCATCAATGCATGTGCTATTATTCCTACCGCGAACAAATACTATTTCAATTAAAGAGTTGTGTCATCCATAAGAGGCATACCATTTGATTTGATTCAATTATTTATTTATTCTTTATAATCTTAATCAAGCTTATAGATAATCCATTTAAAGGTGGGTCCCACTTCAATTCACGGTGCTAGGATTATATAAGAAAAACTTTAATTTGATAGTCGCTATTAAAGAGGTGAGAAACCCAGGGGAGCTTTTCTATAAGCATGAGAGAGGTGGGTCTCATTTTTATATTTATGTAGGAAAGATGTTGAGGTGGGGCCCTTATTTTCTCATTGAAAGATAAAAAAACCATTGCAAATGACTTAGTTGAAAGGGTAAAAGTGGAAAGAAAATACATTTATTATCTCCAAGTGTTATAAGATATGGATTTTAGGTGGATGCCCACTTGAGATGAGTTAGGGTTAGATTTGGTTTCCTCTTTTGTAGGGTTACTTTGCCTATATATAGGTATCTCTACCTTTGTATTGAGACACACATATAAGATAATAAAAACTCTCTTTATTCTCCCTCTAATATTCTCTCCTAGTTTCTCTTCTTTTCACAACACGTTATCAGCACGAAAAGAGAAAAAAAAAATAGGCAAAATCCTTCCTCGGCTTGCGTGCAATCGTTAAAATATTTTTGGGAGTGATCCCGGCACGAACCCATCTTCCCCTCTCACTGTTCAACAAGATACAGCCTCGCCATCCCATCTGTTTCAAAATATTGGCATCGGTTTGCATGCATATAACTAATGTTGTGTTTGGGAAGGGAGGAGGGGAGGGGAGGGGAGGGAAAATTTGAGGGGGAAGGAAAATGAAGGGGAGGGGAGGGAAAATTCCCTCCTCTTGTTTGGGAAGTGAAAAAGTAGGGGAAGGAAAGGGAAAAAGTATAATTTTGTTTGTTTGTGAGGTATGAAAAAAAAGACCATTTTACCCTTACCCCTCTTTCTCCCTCACTTTCCCCCCATTTGGACAGTCAAGGGCAATATTGTAATTTCCTCCCCTTTTCCCTCTTTCTCCCTCACTTTCCCCCCATTTTTGGGTGGAAAATTTTTGTCACTAAAAGACAAAAATTTTCCCCCCCTCCCCCCATTTTCCTCCCCCCCTTCCCAAACACACTCCCTTCTTTCCTTCCCCCCACTTTCCCCTCTTTTTTTTCCTTCCCACCCTTTTCCTGCCTTCCCAAACAGGCTGTAAGAGTCAGCACGTGAAAGATTTTTTTTGTTTGCTTTGTTTTCTCATCTTGATTTGCGTGCATTCATCACAAATAGCTCAGTTTGCTTTGGTTTTCTGAAATGATTCTTTTTTTAAACAAAAACATTCTGAGTACGGTGAGAAGGACCGTGGCTAGGTTTGCTTCGACCTTCGGTATGCATTGAAAAGGACGCGCCTCGATTTGCTTTCATTCTTGATTAACGTAACTTTCTCATTCGACCTCTGATCAACAAACGGTTTAGTTCTACGGATTTGTGGCGACGACCATAACATAATAGATGCAACATATCAGCCTTTCAACGGTCAGAAATTTTTCTAGACTGCGATCACGGTAAGTGGTATCCAAAACATAGTTCAAATCCAAATTATTTACTATAACTACTGTGCTTGGTTACTGTTCATCTTCTTGCATGATTGTTTTTTCTTTGAATTTAGATTTATTAATACTATGAATGGAACCAGAAGTTCTAAAATTTGAACCTAAAGTTCACTGATCTATGGACCAGAACTCCTAGAAATTGGAATACTGATATGAACCTGCAGATTCATATCGATAAAAGTTATAAAACCATGAAATTAAACATGAAGTTTTGACAGAACTAGAATTTCTATTTCAAACCTGAAGATTTGACAGAACATGCAGTTTTAATGAACCTGAAGTTCTAAGTCAAAGCCTGAAGTCTTGACAGAACTTGCAGTTCTAATATTAAAAGTTATGAACATGAAGCTCTAAATCAAGCCTGAAGTCTTGACAGAACCAACAGTTCTGGTTCTCAAAGTTGTGAACCTGATGTTCTAACTTTTTCCTTGGCCAAATTCTTTTAAATTCGTTCCTTAATTACATCTGTTGTTAATATTTTATTTAATTTAATTTTTCCTTTTACTTTATTGATTATTTGCACACGGTTAACTCTTTTGGGCATTCATTAGAAAACCATCAATTGACCATACCTAGTGGGTACTTATGTATCCAGTGTTCACAACGGAAATTGATCACCCGACCCTCTCTTACTAAATTTGCATACGAATCCCCGTCTTTTTTACAAAGGATACAAGGTGATATTTGTGGACCCATCAATCCCCCTAGTGGACCTTTTAAGTATTTTATGGTTTTGATCGATGCCTCCACCCGTTGGTCAGATGTTTGCCTACTTTCAACTAGGAACGTAGCATTTGCCCGCCTATTAACTCAAATTATTAAACTGAGGGCTCACTTCCCTGATTATCCCATTAAGTCTATAAGACTTGATAATGCAGGCGAATTTACATCACAGGTTTTTGATGATTTTTGTTCGTCTATAGGAATTGTAGTCGAACATCCTGTCCCCCATGTCCACACCCAGAATGACTTAGCTGAATCCATGATCAAAAGCATCCAACTTATTTCTAGGACCCTGCTGATGCAGTCCAACTTACCGGTTAGTGCTTGGGGACATGTTGTATTGCATACAGCAATCTTAATTCGACTTCAACCCACGGCCTATCATCAATATTCTCCTGCACAACTTATATCAGGACATCAACCCAATATTTTTCACTTACGCAAGTTTGGTTGTGCAGTTCAAGTCCCAATACCACCTCCAAAGCGTACTAAGATGGGACCACAACGTAGATTGGGAATATATGTAGGCTATGACTTTCCTTCGATTATTCGATATTTAGAGCCAAGAACAGGAGATGTCTTCACCGCTCGTTTTCCCGATTGTCAATTCGATGAGACAATCTTCCCGCCGTTAGGGGGAGATAAGATAATTCCTGAAAAACGTATTGTTTTTGTAGAACAACCCGTTCTTGAAGAACGACAAGAATTAACATGGAATACTTCCACTTTGTCTCATCTGGATCCCCGAACTTCACAATGTGAGAATGAAGTACGGAGAATTGTGCACTTGCAAGAAATTGCAAATAAATTGCCTGATGCATTTAACGATGCAGCAAAAGTGACGAAGTCACATGTGCCAGCTATGAATGCACCTACCAGGATTAATGTCCCTATAGGACAAAGTCAAAATACGGCAGCAAAAGAATCTGCGATACGCCAGAAGCGTGGCAGACCTATAGGTTCGAAGGACTCAACTCCGCAGAAAAGGAGAAATGAGCAATCATCATCATATCCTCTCGAAGAGGCACGTAATGCTCCTGAAGAGGTTCCTCCCGAAGAGACACATAATGCTCCTGAAGAGGTTATGGAAAAGTCCATTCTCTCTAGAATAATGAAAGTCCCTGGTGAGACTTTGGAAGCCCTTGAAGAGGCACCGGTACCGAAAAATGAAGAGATCTCTATACTTTACAATTATTCAAGAGAGAAATGGATGAGAAATGAGATTATCATTGATGACGCATTTGCATATGCGGTAGCTACACAAATATCAAAGGAAAATAATGATGATTGGGACACAGAACCACGTTCTATAAATGAATGTCGACAAATAAAAGATTTGCCACAATGGGAAAATGCCATCAAAACAGAGTTAGAGTCTCTTAACAAACGTGGTGTGTTCGGACCTATAGTACAAACCCCAAAAGATGTTAACCCTGTATGTTACAAGTGGGTGTTTGTAAGAAAAAGGAATGAGCTGAATGAAATTACCAGATATAAGGCACGATTAGTGGCACAAGGTTTCCTGCAGAAACTTGGGATTGATTATGAGGAAACATACTCCCATGTTATGGATATAACAACATTCAGATATTTGATAAGTTTAGCAATTTTTCAAAATCTAGAAATGAGACTCATGAATGTTGTAACTGCTTACTTGTATGGGGACTTAGACACAGAAATTCACATGAAAATCCCGGAAGGATTTCCTTTGCCTGAAGCAAAGCCAAGGAGTACGTACTCAATCCGATTAAGGCGATCATTGTACGGCCTGAAGCAATCCGGAAGAATGTGGTACAATCGTCTTACTGAATACTTGTCTAAAAGGGCGTATGCAAACGATCCCATTTGCCCGTGTCTATTTATAAAGAAATTTTTGAAGGGATTTGCAATATTAGCAGTTTATGTGGATGACATAAATTTGATAGGGACTCCAGAAGAGCTCGAAGAAACTGCTGATTATTTAAAGAAAGAGTTTTAAATGAAAGACCTTGGAAAAACGAGATTTTGTCTCGGATTGCAAATCGAGAAAAATTCTAGTGGGATGTTGGTCTATCAATCTAATTATACCGAGAAGGTTTTAAAACGATTTGGAATGGACAAAGCACATCCATTAAGCACCCATATGGTTGTCCGGTCTCTGGATATAAAGAAAGATCAATACCATCCCATCGAGGAAAATGAAAAGGTATTGGGTCCCGAAGTACCATACTTAAGTGCTATTGGAGCTTTGATGTACTTGGCACAATGTACTAGACCAGATATTGCATTTTCTGTGAATCTACTTGCCAGGTATAGCTCCGCACCAACTCAAAGGCACTGGATTGGTATTAAACACATCCTACGATATCTGCGTGGAACAACTGATTTGGAAATATTTTATGCTTATAATAATAAAGATTCCAGTTTAGTAGGATATGCAGATTCAGGTTATCTCTCTGATCCTCATAAGGGTCGATCACAGATAGGTTATGTGTTTCTAAATTGTAATGCTGTCATTTCTTGGCGTTCTACTAAACAAACTTTGGTAGCTACTTCCTCCAACCATGCTGAAATTTTGGCTCTTTATGAAGCCAGTAGGGAATGTGTGTGGCTAACATCTTTAATTCAGCATGTTCGTAGTTCTTGTCAATTACCTTCTATTGCAGGTATCCCAAATATTATCTATGAAGATAATGAAGCATGTATAAGAGAGATTCGAGAAGGTTTCATTAATGGAGATAAGACTAAGCATATAGCACTGAAGTTCTTCTTCACTCATGAACTTCAGAAGAACAAACTATGTAAATGGTTGCTATCATCAGAGGGAGTGGTTTATCAGGGAGCATCCTGAAGTATGCTACCCATGGACATTTGTGCGTTGTACTCTTTTTCCTTCTCTAGGTTTTATCCCATTGGGTTTTCCTAGTTAAGGTTTTAACGAGGCAGCATTATGCACGTCCAACACCAGTTCAATGATCATGAAGAATGTTGTACTCTTTTTCTTTACGCTTTGGCTTTTTCCCATTGGGTTTTTCCTTAGCAAGGTTTTTAATGAAGCAACTGTCATTAAATGGTGGTCATCCAAGGGGGAGTGTTATAAGATATAGATCTTAGGTGGATGCCCACTTGAGATGAGTTAGGGTTAGATTTGGTTTCCTCTTTTATAGGGTTACTTTGCATATATATAAGTATCTCTACCTTTGTATTGAGACACACATATAAGATAATAAAAACTCTCTTTATTCTCCCTCTAATACTTCTCTTAGTTTCTCTTCTTTTCACAACACCAAGGAAGTTTTGCAAGTTATAAATGCAGTTTGAAAATCCTCCAAATACGTGGAGACATTCAATTGGATATACATCCACGCTCGCTGCATGGAAGTGTGCCCCAATCTTTTTAGTGGGAAATCATTTGAAGAAAGGTGGGTCTCACCTTTTAGAGCAATCTAAATGCATGGTTTTAAGGAGACTGTGCGGACGAGATCAACCCAATCTCTTTATTGCTTCATCTGATGTTAGCTAGTCGAGTGGCTGCAGAACTATTTATTAATTAAGTTGAAAATGCTAACTCAACTATGAAATTACCAAGCCGGATTCAGGACGGGTTGGAGAGGTTCTCAGCCTAATGGGTGGATGGAGTCACATAAAACAGAATGCAAGTGAGCGTCTGCTTTCAACAAAAGCTGTCGGGGGAGATGACACCATTTTACTTGCCTTGTCATCCACTTCATGCTGCAATCTTGACCATTCATTGAATTGAAAAGGAAATACATTGATTGACTTTCTAATATGTTAGGTTGCTCCGTCAAAAGGTTTTAAAATACAATTGCGGATCCATTGACTGTGAAGGTTGTCGATCTGAATTCCTCGTGCAGTCGTTTGGGATGTAAATGCATCGATCTACTCATCATTTACCAATCCCAACTTTAGATGATGATTGGTTGATGAGAGGAAGCCTATCATATTTTTATTTTTTAATTTTTTGTTTCAAATAAGGAACTTTTAACATGTAGGTAGAGCAAGATTAGAGTTGAATTCTTGATTTGATTAATTAAAAGGACTTTCTACAATCCAAGCATATAAAAAATTGAGATTTAAGTGATTATAGAAAGTACTCTTTTGAGGTTCTCAAACAGGGGCGGACCTACATATAAATCCCCAGGGGTGAAAATGCTTTAAAGATTTGAATGCCTAGATCTATCCCACGTGTTTTTAATAAACAATCGCCCCATGTATAAACCTTGTTATCGCCCCACGTCACAAAATCTTATTGAAAACACTCATCTTCTCTTTTGACATCTTCTCGCCGAGAGTACTGGATTCTTTTCGCGTCGTTCTCTCTCAACATCTTCTTTCTATTAAGAATCCGAGAGCCTCGCCACACCGATCGAGCTTCTCATCGCTGGTCCTCTCGTGGTTAGTCTCTTTCTCTCACCAAATAATCCTATATAAAGTAACATCCATCCCCCCCTTAGATCTAGTATAATCCTAATCACTCTATAACTAAATTTGAACCCTTAATCTCCAAATCATAATTTCAAACCCTAAATCACCAAATCCTAATCCAAACCCCAAGCCTAAATCACCAAATCAGAGCACATCTACGGGTCCGAAGATCACCGAATCACCATTGGGCACACTTTATTCTTTAACTCATACATAAATCAAGCCTTAGGGTTCATATATTTGGATAACTTAAGCTACATTTAACTGGAAATCTTTCTTCTTTGCCATGAACCCACAACCAACTATAGAGAATTATTTCCTACGCTAAGTTAAATGCAGGCAACCAAATCCTTTATATCCAAATATAACCCCTTTGGAAATCCAAATTGGGTAATTGGATGCTTGCTCAAATCATTGTTTCAGGGCATCCAAACACCTATGATTAAAGAAAATGTTGTCTTTAGCTGTTTTGATTATCGCTTGGGAGAGATAGTGGGAAGACCCTTCAATTGGGAAGGAGATCCGAGCATGGAAAAAAGTTTCTATATATTTAAATGAAATACATTTTTTTCTTTTGATATTATTAATGTGAAAAAAGTCTAGCAAAGGCGAGCAAAAATTTAGCCCCACCCAAACAAAAATCTTGGGTCCGCCACTATTCTCAAAGTTGTGTAATTTATAGCATCTTGGTAAAGTCATTATGTGCATTTTTATTGTAATTAGTGCAAGGATGTAAATGACTTGAAAAAATGTATAGTGTTGGTAGCACTATCAATCCAACCCTTTGAGGAGGGGCCTTGGCCCAGCTTAGCCCTCAAAAATCCACAAAATGAGGGGTTTTTTTTTTTTTTTTTTATCCTCAAGGCTGAGGGTAGAGTAGGGCCCAATTTTGAAAAGCCTGCAACCTTGAAGGCCAAGGTAAGGCTTAACTTAGCTGGCCTGAGGGAGCCCAGTCCATCCCTTTGTTCATTAATATATAAAGTAAATAATATATATAATATAATAGATGTATATAGGGATTTTTACCAAAAATGATTAAATCAAGAAATAATAACCAAATGTTAGGTAGAAATGTTTTGATGGATGTCCTCATACAGCCTGATATTGCCAACTATATTTGATGCTACGTTTGTCCAACACCAACGTATTCTTTAATAAAAAGAGAGTTCAAGTTGTCATTGATAAGATTATTTTCAGAATTAATGTAAACTCTAATGTATGAGAGTTTAGATGGTGGCCATCAACATCATTATTGAGTGGAGTTGAGCTTTAGCCACTGGCCACCAATCAGTACTAGTTTCTTTGGATCTCCTTACTTCATGATTATTATTCATTCAGGTGGACCCCACATACGGAGTTAAAGTTTGTGACTATGACCCATATTTAGATGCATCAAATCATCTGTCATTCATCTAAGGTAGTTAAAGTTTAGTTTTTTTTTTTAATTATAAAATCCAATGGTGATGTTACAAGTTAGGGTTAATGCTAACTCAAAGGTGGCATCATGCCTATTTGAACCGCACATATTAAATAATTTATTTTAAAAAGTCCTAATGCCTTTTAAATATATATATAAATCTAATTGAATCAGATGAGACTTGTCAAATAGGCTCTAATAGTCCATATTATTGCATTATAAAAAAAATATTGTACATGAACTAGTAAAAAAGACTACAACTAGCTGAACTTCAATTGCAATAAACTTACTAATAGCCTGACAACAACAAACAAAATTGGGCACATTACTTAAACTATGTAACTTCGGCTAGTGTGTTAAGGTCTTTAATAGTGTCATCCATGTCCTGATTTCAAGTACTATCAAATTAGCTTATTTCATTTAATCTTAAATAATATTTTTATATGAGGATAAAGTAACTTGTTTCGTACATTCATTTAGAAATGACACAAAAATATTGTTGTTGCATTGCAGTGTCATTAGCTCGAATAAAGGAGAGCTAGCATCATAGTATAAAAAATCTATTTTATATATTAATATAAAAAATATCTTCTTTCGGCCCTAGCCCGGCTTTAGCCCAACCTTTGCCCTTGAGAGTAGGATAAGGGATTCAATATTATAGACCCGCTGAGGGTTTGGAAATGGAGGGCTTTGGCTCTACCTAGGCTTGACCTGCATATATGAGGGTGGGATAATGGCTTACCTCGGCCCGGCCCAAGCCCAACCCTCTGACAACCCTAAGTGTTGCCAAATTACAACTTTATTGTGTGGAAGGGAAGATGAAAGATATGGTTGGCGAGTGATTTAGGATTTGATCAAATGAGGCCTAGGCGAGACCCATAGATCTAACCATGCGTTCATGTTCATGACAAGTCTCACGCGAAAACACACACATATTAGGAATACCCCCAATAACCATTTTCCCCCATTTCATGGGTTTTTTATAGGGAGCTCACCTTTGATTTGATGCAATCCTTTCACACACACCAACCTTCATCAAATTGGCACTAATAAATAAACTTTGAAAGCTTAAGACGAATGGCTAGGATAATCTGATTAGCTTTGACATCTTGTATTCCCCTATACTACGTCCAAATATTTCCACTACTGTCCCTCCTTCAATTTTCATGTAAATGGGAATGCTCTGGCATTTTATAGATCTCTAGGATGTATGTATGTATGTGTATGTATGTATATAATATAATATAATATAATATAATATATAAAGAAATTCTCAAAATCTCCCCATATCAAAAGGGGTGTTTTTGCCCCTTTTTCCTTGTCCAATTATAAGATGTCACTTCATATTACAAAGTAAGCTACAAGATTGGATCTACATTGATGCATTTATGGGAGAGTTCTAGTTAAAAGTGCTTACAAAGTTGCATTAAGATTTTAGAAAAATAGAGACACAGGGGAAGGTTTTATTTGATTGGGACTTAGTCGAAAAGGACCCAACATTTGATTTAGAATTACTCGTCACAATAGCATGGGGACTTTGGAACAGAAGAAACTCATTCATTCATAATGGGGAGCAACGAGACCCATGAATGGTTGTGGATGAGGCAAGGGCATTGGTGTGGCCTTTAAATGCATTCACATTAAAAAAAAGTAGCCCCAAAAAGGAGGAAGCTCTTGACTATTAAATTTGTAATCACGCGCGTGTTAATAATCATAAAGGAGGAAGCTCTTGACTATTAAATTTGTAATCACGCGTGTTAATAATCATTGTAGGACCCACTATTGTAAAAAAATCACCAGATTAAATGTTAAAATCTTCATATCACAAATGGGCCTATCTAGGGTTTTTTTTTTTGGGTAAAACCTTATCTAATGTCAGACGTCATTGATGAATCCATTTATTAGAAATCATTTTGAGACCCATTTGATATTGGAAGTCATATTAACACAAGGGGAGCTATCAAATAGTGTGACCCATTTAATGATGACAAACTCATAATTACAATCACACAATTCTTTCTTGGTAAGTAATAAGAAACCCATCTAATTTTGGTATATATTTTGGGATCCACCTAGTGTTGGTGATCACGATGAAGGCTTCATAGTGTGACACTAATTAGTAAGACCCACCTAATATTGATAATTAATAAGGGTTATGTAATGGTGATATGGTTATAGGACCCCACATTAAATTTGTAAGCATTGTAGGGTTAATCTAATACTGGGAGTCATAATTGCACTCCAATCTAATATTGGGAGTCATAGTTGCACTCCTATAAGGATCATTGATTTTTAAACTTATAGTAGGCCACTATAATTAATGGTTGCCCATGAATTCTTTTGTCTATAGGAAAAATTTGTAACAAAGATTATTTTATGCAGCATATCCTTGAATAATATACTATGAAGGTTTTTAGAAGAAAGTGAGATATTGTAATATACTTTCTAAGTTACCCAAATACCTCCTTTTTTTGTGTATAGATTATATTATACATTAGTAGATAATATCACTAATTTTCTTGAAATATTTTGTTTCCAAACACCCCCAAGTATGCTAAAAACAAGGGAAGAACAATGTTAGGCAAGAGTTGATTAGACTGAATTTCTCTCCATTGATTTCTCTTAAAACCAAGAAACAAGTACAATTATTATAAACCAACCGCATTAAATGAAATTAATTTTTATAAATCTTCAACGAGTTTAGCTCCAATAGGAGTTGTTCCCTCCATCATATTAGGAAAATCACAAGTTTTTACAATGTTTAATCTGACGGTGGACCCAACTGATATTGGACTAAAATTCATTGACAGTAGAAAATGGAGAGATCATTTATTTTGATTGGTTTGTAATCTTCGTAAGTAGGCCCCACCATTTATATCCGCTAACTCAGCCATATGGAAAGTAAGTTATATGATTGGATTGGCTTTGCCAAAAAGGAATCTTTTAGCAGTTATAAGACTATAAAAATAGGAGAACATTAATGATATTCAAATCTGCTATAAAAAAAAGGAAAAAACCTATTTTCACTCCATAGCATATTGCAAACCCATAACAATAGGAGAGCAACAATGTTATTAAGACCGAGTGCCATATAACACCCACTTTTCCACGTTCCTTCGCTCCAAGTGAGGAATTCCTTCAATAGAAACACAAATAATGTGTAGAATCTGCAAGGAAAATAAAGGAAAGATAAAAAGTACACGTAGCTAAAAATGAGTTCAACTCTACAGAATTCAAAACTTTCTGATGCCTTTCCCCAGCAACGACGCCAAGAACTTGATCGACACTTATATGTGCAATGTTTAACCGTAAGACTACGGTGTTGTAAAGTAGTAAAGGACTAAAGAGTCCAGATTATCGATCCCAAGAAGAGAGGATAGAAGAAGCAATGAATCCAATTAAAGCAGAATTAAACGAAGATATAGTTAATATAGACAATTGAAGTGAAACAATTAAAACTATTAAACTATGTGTGAGAAAATGGAATTAAACTAAATGGAGTGTAAAATAAAACTAAAATAGCAACTAAACTACTCTAATTAACAATTTAAAATATGAAATTAATAAGATCTAAGCTAATCTAAAAAACTACACTAAACTAGTGGATGAATGCTGGTGGAAATGGAAGATTTAATATGAAGATATGGTGTGAAATGTGTAGGATTTTAAAACAAGTGATGCGAAGTGTAGATCTAACAATTTAGAAGTGAAAATAACAAATCAAACAAAGATTTAAATTAACAACAATAAAAATAAGAGATTAGGCAATCCAAAATCCACTAAGTATGTAATTAATCCAATCAATGCATGTTCTAATTCAACTCCCAAATAAACAATCCAATTAGCAATCTCTTGTCTAATTGGATTGGATGATATAACAATGAAAATCAAAGTAAATAAAATCAAAAGCCAAGATCCAAGATCATAACCTAACTACCCTAATAATTAATCATCAAAATCAATCTACAGAGGTCAAAAATAAGGGCTATAGAGCATGCTATGTGAGAAAACTTAATCCAACTACAAAGCATCAATTGAGATTCTCTAAACATCAAGTTTAGACCTAAACTCTACTAATCAATCAATGCACAAGTAGAGAATTTAAACTAAAACATGCATGGAATTGAGCTAATCACATTACTTTGCTTCAAAATGAGAGCCTAATCCAAGATTTTTAGCCACTAAACATCAAGAAAGAGCTCTAAATCTTCATTAATGATCTTCAATTACACACTCTCTATATTAGTTACACTTAAGCTTTTAATTACAATATAAAAGTATAGAAAAGGTAAATTAAATTGCTAAAAGACTAACTTACCACAAGATTTTTTTCTCTCTACAAAAACATTCCAATTTATAGAAATATTGAAGACATTTAAAGCATGTGTGCTTTTTGTGGTCCTTCAATTTTGAGGCTTTTGATTGGCTCAAAAAATAATATACAATTGTTGGGATTTAAACCCATAACCTATTTCATACCAATCCAAGCTTTTAACCAATACACCAACCAATCCTTTGTGTTAGAAAATGACTTCTTTTATCCTTAAAGTCATCTCCTCTTATCTTGGAATTCTTCAAATCAGATTTTTTTCATCTAACTTCTTTATTGAAATCTCTTCTTGATGCCTTGGGACACTAGCCGGAAGGTTGGGGCAGTCGCAGGGCCCACCTACACAAGAGAAATTACATAAAAATGGGTTATAAATAATCGAATTTATACATGATAATCCGATAATCTGTTAATGTGATAGAAGGATAAAATCTCCGTGTAAAGCAAATGATATGCATATTAGATGCTGATAAAACTCGGACTAATGAGGAGTAAAATATGCAATATTTAACACTTATCACCTAGCACATACCATTGAATTAGCATTCTGATAAGTCCATATAATTGAATATTTATTTGATTATTTCATGTAGATTTATGGACTTATGTAGGGTAGTTTCTTTGAATTGCATTGAAATTCATAAAATCATACATTTGAGCAGCAAAAAGTTGAATTAAAGTCAAAATCTTTCTAGATTCATGAAATTGCTTGGTTTTATCAAAATTACTCTTTTGAATTGTCCTACTATCGCACTAGATAACTTTTGATTCACACGTAAACATGCATGATTTCTTTACACCACTGTGTAGTTCATGAAAATTCGATCATCGTGGTATGTTCATACACATGCATACGTGTTGAATCGGGTCCCATGCATTGGATGATTCTTTTTCAGAGAAATCCAAATAAGGCCCAGCATTTTTTCCTTATTTCAAAAGAGGACAGAGTTTCAAAAAAATTCAGATTAGTCCCAAGTTTTTCAGGAAGTTTTCAATTAAGGGCATCCATCCATTTAAAGGTACTTTCTAGCTACTTTTTCACTCAATCTTTGTTAAATACCCAAATTAAACTTCATTAAAATAAAATCAATCCTTCACTTCCTCTTTATTCTTCTCATTTCTATCACCAGCACCCTCACGGTGATCAAGGACAGCCAACATCCACATGGTGATCGGCTACATGTAGCGGCTACCGGAACCATGTCATAGCTTTAAATGAATGCTGATTTGGGTATTTAAAAAAAAAAAAAGAACGGAGTGAAAAAGTTGCCAGGAAGTACCTTTAAATGGTTGATGTCCTTAATTGAAAACTTATTGGAATACTTAAGGACTAATCTGAAAAGTTTTGAAACTTTTGCCCTTTTTCGAAATAAGTTAAAAACTTAAGGCCTTATTTGAAATTTTCCCTTCTTTTCCTCATGAAAAAATTGTTCTTTAAAATTTTTTTTTTTTTGTGTAGTGAAACTCAGATTCTTGGGACCCGTTTTGATGGAAAAATTGACGGAAAACAAAAGAGAGAAAAGAGAGAAAGTTTCATGAAGAAACCACCATGGGACCCACCATCACATGGGCGTGGATTCCAAAGCAAAGGGACAACCCTGGTGTTGTTGCAAATTCCAAGTAAATCCCTTCTTTAATTGTTGAAGACTCTTCAAATTTCAAGTTAGAATCAAAACCAAGAAAGGAAAGAAACAAAGAGTCTTGTGAAGCAAGGAAAGTTAAAGAAGAAAGGAGAGAAGAAAGAAGAAGAAATAAAGAACAAAGTCCAAGAATAATTCCAACCACAGATGGACGACCAAAGGGAGGCTCATCCAAGGTGTTGCACGCCCAAAGTGGGGTCCACCCTATTCCAAGTTTACAACAAAATTCAATTTTTCAGATTTTACAAGCAATGAGGAGACCTAAATATGGAAGGAGCTTACTAGCCAAGAATTGAAGGACGGAAATAAATTCAAGTTTTTAAATTTGCTCACACAAGTTTCCGAAAAAGTAATACAACTTGTAGTCCAAGCAAGAAGTGTTTCCCATAATTCGAATTGCTTGGAAACCAAGCAATTAAATTATTATAAAATGCGTGATAGGGGACGTCCATACCCATCCACACACACTACCGCACATCCCCTCTTCTCCCTCCCGGTCTCTCTCGCTCTTCCACCCCCACTCTCCTCTTTCTTCTTGTGCTTGGAGGCTTAAATTAACTAATTTTGAATTGAAGAAGATGAAGATGAGGGGTGATTTCCTCATTTTAATTCAATAAGAAGGTGACGATGCAATCCTTGATTAATTCTATGGGTGGATAAATTCATTAAAAGGTGTGTCATTTTTATGATTGTTAAATTTATTTTCAGTGTATATATCTCTTGGGTTTCTGTCACGTCCTAATCTCAGATTAAGCCTCTTAATCCAAAGTTAGAGACGTAACATTCCCACAGGATAAAATTCCCATAAATAGAGCATAAACAGAAATATTTATTTACAAAATTAAAGCTTAAGACAGGACATAGATGTATTTTAATATACAACCCAGACAGAAAGACCAACAAATGTCAATACAGATAATTGAAAATAAAACCATCCCATGTGATAAAACATCTCACGGAACCCAATGTCTATATGACATCTGCAGATAAGAACAGAAATCCTATGGTTTTCGATCAAACACCTGAAACACCAAAGGATGAATCAGATAAACTGGCAAGAAGCAATTGTGCTAAACAATGGTGTATTTGTCTTAAAATCTAAGTAAAACAGATTAAATACAAAATAATAGCTGATACTGACAAAATGACAGGAAAACTGATAAAATCATGATAAAACAAAAGTTAAAACCTGACAATAACAAAAATATCAGAATATCAATAAACAAGATAAATCTGTAATAAACATGTATTTAAGATTCAAATATCAAAATACCAAATACGGAGTAAAACAGAATACATATCTAACAAGTAAATACTGATTAAGCCACTAATACCGATATGACCAAAATACTAAGCAAACTCAAATACTGATCAAAACACTAAAACTAATACTGATACTAATACTGACAATTTCTAAATACTGATTTGAAACAGGAAGGCAATACCACCTTAGCCAATAATTCTTGAATACAATGTAAGAAACAGTGGGTACCATGGATATCAGGGAGTGGCCACAGACTTTATGAAAACCTATCACAAAGGTACCTGGAGTCGAATTACCCCACAGAGAACAAGACTAAATTGCAGTTAGTATCAGAGCAATACAGTCCAACTTTACTACATCTAGTTTCAGAAGGACCAGGCTAAGTAACGCCATTCAGTGTGTACTCATGTACATATATCAGTGCCTAACAAAATACAGATTTATCTTGTAAAACAAAACCATATACTTACAAAAATACGAGGAAACATACTAATAATTTGATAATTAGAACATCAATCCTTATCCTCAGATGGTACACCAGGCTTGAAATTCCTGGTCAGTGGTCCTAGTCGGATAAGATTGAATACATCTAAGAACTTATCTAAATAGTCCATCAGTCGGTCTAAAAATACTGGATATCATCATTAGACATTAACGTGTACCTTAGAATGGCGTTTCGAAGGTTAATTCAGTATACGGAACAAATAGCAAATGGTGGGATTTCTATATAAATGGAAATCTAACATAATTAAAGGTCTATGTTAGTCGTAGACATCACTTACGATGGTCTCCTAAAGTTTCAAGGTCATTAAACTATTGTGCGTGCCTAAAAATTACGAACTTGATTTAGATGATGATGGGGATTAGTGAAATCCTGTCCAGCTGATCAGGGGAGTCACCGATGGCCTGAATCCTGAAAGAGATAAGACACAGCGGTTAGGGCCCGAGGCTACTGTCAGCCAAAGGCACTCCGACGCCAGAGTTAGTCCAGTCACCGAACTAGGGTGAAGTGGGGATGAAGGTGTTAGCAAAAAAAACAGAATGTGGATTGTATATTGCATACCTGTTCATGTCTTACCATGCAGGCATATACAGAGGAGAGTGGAAGGTTCCACAGTGGAGGTAGGTGAGGATACTTGTCCCATCAGCCTACACCTAGGATCCTTAGCGGGGGTAGGTGAGGATACTTGTCCCATCAGACCTCCCCTCAAACCCCCCACATAAATGTGGATGTGATCTGTTGATAGGAACAAGCCCTTATGAATGGCCGGTGGCCACCCTATTTGTCAGGGACTCCCTATAAAGCAGCCGTCCCATCTCATAATGGAGATTTAGACGCCCAGTGTTCACCTCGGCTGTTGACACCAAAAAAGTCAATATGTCTCCTCAACATCAAGAAGCCTCCTGAAGCTGCATCATGCTAAAAATAGGCAATGCTACTTCAAGCAACAGATTTTGTCAGAATCAGACAGAAACTGAGAGATCATTCAAGACAGCTAAAAGAGGGGTACACCTAAGGTTTCGGGTCATTCCGACATCGTTTGGCCCAACTTCACCGCTCCGACAGCTAAACAGGCGCTCCCGGCGGCAACATCATCAAAGACACCAAAACTTTGATCAAAGCCTATGGATGACTCCAGAATGTCTCCAAAGGGCTCCATGCCAAATTTCAAGTCAAACCGACAACGTTTCACCCTCCATCAATGCTCGAGCAGCAAAATCAAGCCTCCTGGCGGCGGCAACCACCGAAGCCATCACTCATCAAAAAAAATACATGAGTGGCTTCAACATGATTCCAAAAGGCTGCACGTCAAATTTCAGGTCATTCCGACAACGTTTGACCAGGTTTCGATGCTCCGAGAGAAAATCAAGCCTACCGGCGGCGGAGAAACCCGGGACCATGACATCCAAAACAGAGCCCATGGAACGTCTCAAAATGACTCCAATAGGCTCCCCGTCAAATTTCAGGTCAATCGGACATCGTTTGACCACATATCAAAACTCGGCATTTTCCCCGCAGCAAAATCAAGTGAAGCATCGATGGGACCCCAAACGGCTTCAAAACTCAAATAAAAGCCCATGGTTGGTCCTATCCACTGCTCAAGAAGCTTCACCTCAATTTTTAGGTCATTCCGACATCGTTTGACCTAGTTTCGACGCTTGACGGAAAATCGGCTACAAAGTCTTCGACTTTCCCGAAAAATAGGAAACTTTGTGCTCCGATTTCGCGAGGGTTCTCGTCAAGATTTCTCCAAGAAAATCAAGTCAATAATTGAGGAAAAATGTCAAGAAAAATACAGAAGAAAAAAGGAACGAAAAAGACAAAAAAACGGTCGAAAACGACGCTCGGCGACCAAACGGGCCGAAGCACTATGGTCGCCGGCGACCTTGGGCCCTGGCCCAAGGTCGCCCTGGGTGCATGGTAGCCCGGCGACCCTGGAAATCGGGGTCGCCGGATTTTGCGCTGAATCGTCCGTTTTCCAATTCTTTTCGCGTTTCGGGTGTTTTGGCCTCTGTGATTTTCTGAAAATCCAATGTTTGGTGCTTCAAAACGACTGATCTTCGTCGACATCTCGGATCCGCCGTCAAAAGCATGAAGTCATCACCGATCGCCTCAAGATCGCCAACCGGCTGACCAAGAAAGTGCACTTTCTGTCCGACCGATCGTGAAATCGACAAGACAGATGTCACCGGCCCGCCAACATCAATCAATGTTTGAAATTGCATCGCAATCCGACATCAAACAATGCATGGATCCACCTGGGATGATCGCAAGAAGAATCTCAAAAGGCGCAGCGCGGCCCGCGACTCTTCACATGCCTGGGCGACCACTTAATGACGTTAATTGACCCGTTTATGACAACTTAATGCGGTCATTAACTCATTATTTTGGACGGCCCAATCAGATTCAAGCATTTGGGAGTTACAAATCCAAGCAATCATGGCATTAAACCCATGAAACTCCCATCATCATGAAGCATAAAGGTGATTAAATGCCCACTACCTTCATCGGCCAATCACAAGCCTTGAAAAAGGAGTTACAAAATCAACTTGTAACTCCTCATCAATTCTTTCATCATGGCCATCAATGCCAATAAACACCTCATGGCTACCAAAAGCCTATAAAAGGAGGTCCATTCCAAGAAGAAAGCATGATGAAATGAGATCCCAAGTGCAAGCTCTGAAAAACCAGAAAATCCAAGAGAGAGACGAAGTCCTGCTACTTTGCTCCAGGAAGCACCACAAGGTGTTCAACGTCCCTTGGGGGGCCACCCCCCCAAGGTCACCTCCTTCTCCAACATGGCCTAAACGCGGCTTTTCAGCCCGTTTACTTGGTTTTTCATTGGATATAGGACCTTCTCTTGGTGCTTGTCCTTTAAAAACCTGAGGTTAGGAGCCAAGCCAAAGAATCAAAGCATCACATGTTCTCATTTGAAGGACGATGGCGAAGCCCATACATGACTTGCGACCGTTGATCTCAACGTGTCCCCACAATCTCCTGAGAAGTTAGATCCCTTTTCTTCCTTTTCTATTGTAGTTTGTATTATTTAAAGAGACAAAAAGAAATCACAATTCTTGTCTTTCAAATTTGATGAGTTTTGTAAAAACGCCTTTCACGGCAAACAAACAAAAACGCCTCTTACGGCATTCTAAAAACTTGTCTCTTTTCTTAATATTTATGCAATTTGAAAAGTTAGAAAAAAGGATTGATTTCCTTTCCACTTGTGAAGGTGAATCTCCGGATTATCACTATTCCAAATTCCAAGTAGAAAGTAAATCTGGCATACCCGTACAAAAATGTTGGTCCCCGAGATCTTCCCTCCTCTGCCGAGACCCAGGTCAGCCCCCGGGGTGCGGAGGGAGAGGACGGAAGATTCCCCTTTTTCTTTCGGGTCCATCAAGTTGGCACACCCGGTGGGACACGTTGACTTGAGAACATGATGCTTTGATCACTTGGCTCCTTTCTAGTTGGTGGCCTATGTTGCATTTTGCATCTAAAAAAACATGAGATGGGATTTCAATTGTTCTTTCTCACTTCAAAAAAAAAAACAAATCTGATCTCTTTTTCTTAAAAACTCAACTTTGAGAAATTTTGATCCTTCCCTCTTCGAACTTGATAGCTCACAGAAATGTTCGCAGCTATCGTTCATATCGGGGATTGGGCCATCTTTTCTATTTGATGAGTCCAATTGGGATTTTTTTAAAAAAAAAAAACACCTTCGTTTCAAACTCTTTCAAAAAAAAAAAAAATGATCTCTCTTTCTTAAGATTCGACTTTGAGAAATTTTGATCCTCTCCTCTTTGAACTTGATAGCTCACAGAAATGTTCGCAGCTATCGTTCATATCGGGGATTGGGCCATCTTTTCTCTTTGATGAGTCCAAATTGGGATTTCAAAAAAAAATTATAAATTCAAAAAAAATTTAGCTTTCTCTCCTTTGCATTTAAATTTAAGAAACCTTGGTTCATTCCCTTCGAATTTAGCGCTCGCAGAAATGTTGAGCCTTTGTTCGGATTGGAACACCATTCGTTCTCTTTAATGAGTTTATAAAAAACCTTTCAAAAAAAAAAGGGATTTAAAAAAAAAAACACTAAGGTTCCACCAGTTGCGTTCTTTGACCAAAGTGGATGTAAGAAAAGCCTTGTCCAGAGTGTGGAGACAGCTAGACTGTTTGAGGCAAGGGTCCTCCAAACGGGTTCATTAAGTAATCCTACCCTTACCTGGGGGCTGATCTATCTACTAAGGTTTCATAAGATCGAATTGGAAATCTATGTGCACCTTTCAAAAAAAAATTCTCTAAAAAAAATCCTTAAAAAAAAAAAAAAAAAACTTCTGTCACTTTGAATTCAGAGTTGAGAAATCTTGGTTCTTTCCCTTTTGGATTTAGCACTCGCAGAAATGTTGAGCCTTGTTCGGAATGGAACACCATTTGCTCTCTTCGATGAATACAATCTTGACCTTTCAAAAAAAAAAACTTTTGTCACTTTTGAATTCAGAGTTGAGAAATCTTGGTTCTTTCCCTTTCGGATTTAGCGCTCGCAGAAATGTTGAGCCTTGTTCGGAATGGAACACCATTTGCTCTCTTTGATGAATTCAATCTTGACCTTTCAAAAAAAAAACTTCCGTCACGTCTGGATTCACATCCGAGAAATTATGATTCCTTCCCTTCTGAATTTAGCGCTCGCAGAAATGTTGAGCCTTTGTTCGGATTGGAATACCATTTGCTCTCCTTTATGAATCCAAATTTGACCTTTCAAAAAAATCCCATCTCGTGTCCTTCCCAAGGATGCGATTTGCAACACTTGTGCCTAGCGGTGCTAGTACGCCCTTTTGGGTCTACTGTATTCGCGACCGACACATTTGTATCTCCAACCTTATATCATTTTACCTCGAGTGAGCCTTGAATCTCGGTGATTTGAATTAAGGTCTACAATTGCTTCTAGCAGTCACTGGAACGCTCACTCTGAGCCTACCATACTTGCATTTTAGAACAATTGTATCCTCTATGGCTTTTTGCCTTCTTCATCATCCTTGGGTTGGGCCATGTCCCCTCAAGTGATTTGAAAAGACAAAACCATAGTTGTTCTCCATTTACGATCACCATATTCTTGTGATTACTAATGGATTTTGTCTTGTTTCAGAAGTTTTCCAAAACTAACAATGGCAGCTTCATTGACCATCACTTTCGATGAGAACAAGTACCAGCTTATGCTTCAAGATAAGCAAAACAAGCATAAGCGCCTTGCTAGTTGCCGAAACGTCATCTCTCTCGACAACTCCCCAAACACCGGGTCAACTTCAACTCCCCGGACCATCGTCTTCGGATCGCTGGGACCATTCCCACTTCCCGCAGAAGACATTGTACCTGCCAAGAAGCAGAAAACCGCCCCGCATCGTGTCACTAAAATGGCACCAAGGGCGAACACCAAGAAGCCTGAAGCCCGTGGCGTTCCCACGAAGCCTCAACCCACAAGAAACCAGGTTTACACCAAAACCTGGTCCCCGAGATCTTCGCCAAAGCAACGGAGATCCCAAACATCTGCAAAGCCAGCATACCTGGCCCCTCTCAAGGAGAATCAGTTCTACCCTTTCTCTTACATGAAAGAGGAGAAACCTACCCTCCACCCAAAAAATAAACAAAATCATCATGAGCCGGCTTGCTCCTACAAGCCCAAAATCAAATCCTGCATTGTTAGGCCTACACAAAAACATGCTGAAGCCTGCACTCCCGCGAGTCGACCCTTCATCTCAACAGGGGCCGAGCTCGCAAAATTCAAATCTTCACTACGACAGACAAAGGACCGCATCCAGATTCTGTCCTTGCCAAGCTTCAAAGAAGACAAACTCGGCTGCTACGCACAAGGACTACATCCTTCATCGCCAGAGCCCAGCCAGAGCTGACTGAAGTTCAAATTGCTCGTCGTATGCGTCACCGCACTGCATATCGACAAAAGAGACTCGAGAAACAAAGAACCCAGCGTTCTACTCTCCACGTCTCAAACAAATGGGTCGAAAAAGAAAGGCCCGACCAATTCGTTGCTGTTCATATGGTTGGCAAAACCAGAAAACGCCAGAAGTCAGCAACCAAAATCAGTGTTAGACGTCCAGTGACTCGCAGCGTCTCTCGGACACGAACACATCTGGAGAAATCTTCCACTCCTCCGAGCCAAGGACATCGGAGTAACCACTCCTCAGATTCTTCATCCAGAAGAATGAGCCCCAGTTCAGTCACCAAGACGATTTCTTCGTTCTAATCCCGAGGGATGAACGTCTTGGCTACAAGTTCTGAGCAGCCTCCACCGCATGATGACGTAACTGCACGCATCCAGCAGTTGGAGCACGGACAACAGAGAATTGAGACTCTGATGGAAAATCTGATTCTCACTCTACAGCGTCCACCACCTAACAATGAAACCCCTCCGAATCATGAAGATGACGAGGGTAATGCAGAAAACAATGAGTCTCGCGCCCTTACCAGAAAGGACGTGGACGATATCCTCGCAAAAGCAAAAGAAGAGGATACATTGAAGGAACATGGGATCAAGCCACCCTACCCTCTATGGATGGACTCGGTTCCATTCCTGGCAAAATTCAAACAACCTACTCTCCAGACATATACTGGGAAAGGTTCAGCCAGACAACATGTCATCCATTTCAAGATCCTAACGGGAGCTATTGCGGATCAAGATGCCCTCAAGATTCGCCTCTTTGCAAGTACCCTAAAAGGTACAGCCTTTGATTGGTACTCCACTCTGCCGGAGAACTCCATCCAGCACTGGGCTATGCTAGAAACATGCTTCCTGACCCACTTCCAAGGCGAGGATCATCCTGTTACTATGGCTCAACTCTGCAGCCTAAAACAGGGAGAGAATAAGTCAACATACGACTTCATTCACAAATGGAAGGCAATGGCGTACAAATGCTCAGATGTGCTGCCACAAGTGTCGCTGATCGACATCTGCCGTAACAATATGAGAGCAAAAATCCGCTCCATGATTATCGGCAATAAATCAAAGAACCTGGGGGAACTCCTCGAAGCCTCCATGGAAGATGAAATGGTGATCAAAGACCTCAACAGTCAGAAATCATCAAAGAAAGAGCCGCCTGCTGTTACAACCTCAAAACCAAAGAAAAAGGAGGTTCTCAATGTGCAGACTAAGTCAACTCCTCAGCAGCCAAAGAAACCTGAAAACAAAACTGCAGGTAAAAGGCCTGAACTCTCTGATGCCTTCAAAGAACGTGTAGAAAAGAAATATTCGTTCGATGAAGACGTTGAAGAAATCTTTGAGGCTCTCCTAGCAAATGGCAAACTCATTTTGCCAGAGCCCAAAAGACCGGGAGATGCTGGCAAAACCAATGATCCCCGATACTGTCCATACCATCAAATGATCTCACATCCTCTCAATCAATGCTTCGTTGTGAGAGAGAAGATCAATGAGATGTGGAAAAACGGAGTCATAACCTTTGATAAAAACTATGGCCCCGCCTCTGTCAACATGGTGTCATGTCGGCAAACTTCAAAGTCACCGAAGGAGAAGATCACTACTTCATTCAAGGTGATAAAAATGGCTCAAGTGTCCCAAGAATTGGTTCCCTATCCAACACCAGATGGACAACCTATATGGGTGCATCCCGATCTCCTAGATGATGAAAATTGGGAGATCGTCAAAATAAAGCCAACCACTCAGCAGCGAAGGCAAGCCAAGAGACAGCTCCGCAAGCTCAAACGGCAGCAGAAGTCTCAACCAAAACAAAAAGTCCTTGAAAAAGCAGAAACTTCTTCCACTGCTTCACTAGGGACGACGGAAGAATCTCTTCCCAAAACCTCCAAGGCAGTAAGAAAATTCACTCTTGATGATTTCATGCCACCTCTATACAAAATTGAAAATTTGCAGGGGGCATCATACTCTTGCAACTCGGTAGTTGGATTCTCCATGAATGGATACGAGTCCAGTGACACTGCCAGTGATATCGATGAGTGGGAAGAATCCCTTGAAACAGGAGAATCCCTCTCCGACGAGGAATGGATTCCCGAGTCTCATCTTATGCCAGTAATCTGGTTTAACCCATTACAGCCACAAGGATCTTGGTCTGATGATGAAGAAGACCAGGACCCTGTTCAAGAAAATGCTGTCAATCCAGCACCAGCAAATGCTTCAGTGGAACCCAACATGGGCGAACCACAAGGGGCAAATGACGAAGAAGATTTGGCTCCCTTGCCTGATCTCGAAGAATATGCAAGAATCTTGCAACATCTTGCCATAAAGCAGGAGCAGGATCGTATCAATCTTTGTCATGACCCAGAACCGGAAGTCCCTGAAAATCAGCGGGAACTTTCTCCCTTAACTCCTGAAAATGGAGAAAATTGTTGGATCGATGATCCCCTCACATCCAAGGATGAATCTGATTCCCAACAGTCTACACTAGGGGCATCTCCTGTCAGGATAACCTGCAATGCAATAGCTCAGGACGAAAGTCCCTCTGAAGCTTCCGAAAACACGTACTCCCCAACCGTAGCGTATCTTCCGGAGCTACATCCTCTCAGGTGACTTCCACTGAGATAACATCCTCTCAACCTTCGTCTCCTGAAGCTATGACATCGGAACTCAAGCCACTCCCGATTGATCATCTTGAAGAAACTTCTGCCAATAAAATCTTCTTCAATGAAAACTCAGTCAATTGGTCCCAGATACCCGATCTCACGGGCAATGTCTGGGCTAATAAAGAAAAGTTGCCGGCTACTGTTCAGGACTTGTTCCCGGAAATTGCTCCGTGCAACACAATCACTGAAGACGCCAATGCTGTTACAGAGACGTCCTCAGTAAAGGATCAACCTCTTGATCCTGAGAACGATCTTCTAAAAGAAGACCCTTCTCTAGAGGCTCTTGAAGTTGGTAGAGGTACCCGTTCTGGCCGGGATTACCATAAAAATTACAATCAACCCTCTTCTTCTTATGTAAATCCTTCGGGAAAGTAAGTTATAAGCGCCCCAAGTGGCAATAATAATGAAAATGCAGGCCCGAAGGAGGCTTTCAAGTACGACTTGATTGAGCACTTCAAACACATACCTGCACATCTGCACATCCTTGATCTATTACGAATGTCTCCACAAACTCGTGATAGTCTCATTTCAGAATTGTAAAGGCTGAATGCGGATGTCGACAAACATGCCCCACAAATCCTACAAATTGAAATGGACTATAGGGTCAAAAAATCAAATACTCCCTCAAAGGGAGAAAAGAAGAAAACTGAGGGATCAAGCAATGAATGCCTCTCGGTACAAAAAGCAGCAAGTGCAACAATTGCCTTCGACAGGGATGACCTCCTCCTAGGCGAAACAAAGCACAACCGTCCCTTGTACTTTACGGGGTACATCAAAGAAATGTCAGTACACAGAGTTCAGATCGATCTAGGTTCTGTACTCAACCTCATCTCTACTTCGGCACTCGAAGAGCTGGGCATCCCACCTAGCAAACTGAGTCACACGTCCGTATCCATCTTCGGATATGACGGCAGCGCTCAAAGGCCTATCGGCAAAATCAGGTTCAAACTGCAAATCGGTGATCTTATTTCTAAAGTCACTGTGTATGCAATAAGGACCCCTTCATGCTACAATATACTCCTTGGACGCCCCTGGATACATGAGAATGGTGTCGTCCCTTCAACTCTACATCAGTGCATCAAGTTCATTGGCGACGATGGCCTGATACATCGAGTATTTGCAGACAAAAAGCCCTTCAAAGGCAGAGATGTCCATTTTGCAGATGCTCAAATGTATAAAGATGGAAAAGAAGAACAGGAGGAAAAAACAATTCGCTTTGCCGACAATCTCCAGAAAGATAAAGGCAAGGCTCCTCAGCAATCATCGGAGGAAAACAAACCCTCCACCAAACTCGAAGTAAGCGGCCAAGCTCCCTTCGTCGTCTCCTTCAAATCTCCAAAGCCTTTGGTAATCATTACCAAAGCAAAGAAGACAAAACAAAAGACTGGGGGCAAGTTCACTGTCTCCTTTGTGTCTATTATGCATGACACGGACTCAGAGTCAGATCCAGAAGATGACACAGCATCGAGCCAAGCTGATACTCAGCGAGATCGGCCCGCTCTCACTCCATTGGAGACACTTGCAGACATAGAAGACCCTACGTCTGCTTCCTTTGTTATTCCGGCAACTTCGCCAGAAGGAAAAGTGATTTACTTCCATAAATCAGGAGCATCTCCACTGAACTCTTTGCTTGAACCTTTCCAAAACGAAGGTATGCCTCAGCTATCCCTGTATAGTCCAATGGCACAAGCTATCATGAAGAAAATGGGCTACGACGCTGAAAATTCGACTGGTTTGGGAGGTGGCCGTGGTATTCTTACACCATTGGAACCCACCCTGACCAAAAGTCAACAAGAAGATTGGAAAGTCCACCTTCAAAAAGGCAAGTCTTCATATGGGTTGGGGTATGATCCTACCGCTCCTATGAGACAGTTGACACCATGGCTGCAAAGTCGCTTTACCGACCAAGCCTCAACATCTCATGAAGACATCGATATCCCTGGATATCTCTTTGAGGAGTTATTCGTCAAAAATCCTGAAAGCTCCTCCAATTGGTATAATTTCTCTGATAATAAAGAGGAATTGCCCGATGACGTAGACGAGCGGTTCTCTGTCCCAGAAGAATCATCGTCTCCAAAAGAAGTACCTTACTTCAACCCAATTCTGGCAAATAATAGGGACCATCTCATTACAAGCCTTGAGAAGGATAGCATTGAGAAGGATGCTGATCAAGAAGATTCATGGACAGAAACAGGCCTCAGTCTGAAAATTTCTCTGGCACTCCAGAAGGTCTTGTTGAGTTGGAAGCCTCCGAAAATACTGTGGAGGAATCACCTTCAAACCTTCCGACAGAAGACCCTGTTCAAAAGATAGACTTGGGAACACCTGATAACCCACGTCTTGTATTCAGAAGCAAGAATATAAAGGATGATGAGTTACCCGAGTATATCTCTTTTCTTCGTGAGTTCGTTGATTGCTTTGCATGGTCTTATGCCGAAATGCCTGGCTTGGATCCCAAAGTAGCAGTCCACGAGCTCAACTTGCAAAAAGAAATCAAGCCTATCAAACAAGGCGAAAGAAGATTCCGTCCCGACGTGATGGACAAAATTGAACAAGAAGTTCAGAAACTCAAAAACGTTGGCTTCATCCGCGAGGAACAGCATCCTGAATGGTTGGCCAACATTGTCCCCATGACAAAGAAAAATGGGCAGATAAGGGTCTGTATCGACTACAGAGACCTGAATAATGCATGTCCTAAAGATGAATTCCCGCTCCCCATACCAGAGGTGATGATTGACAACACCTATGGGTTCGAGCGAATGACGTTCATGGATGGATTCTCTGGCTACAATTAGATAAAAATGCATCCTGAAGATGAAAGGCATACATCCTTTCTGACACCATTCGGCGTGTATTGCTACACTGTCATGCCGTTTGGTCTGAAAAATGCAGGTGCAACATATCAGAGGGCTATGATGAAAATATTCCAAGATATGCAGCACAAGACGGTCGAATGCTATGTTGACGACCTCGCCATAAAAAGCAGAAGAAAAGAAGACCATCTCAATGATCTTCGAGAAGTCTTCCTCCGACTTCGCAAACACAAATTGCGGATGAATCCACTAAAGTGCTTCTTCGGTGTCTCATCGGGTAAGTTTCTCGGATTCATAGTACGGAAAGCTGGAATAGAACTTGACCCCACCAAAGTCAAGGCTATCCTAGAAATGCCATCTCCCAGAACCCTAAGAGAATTAAAAGGGCTTCAAGCAAGGCTGGCCTACATCCGACGGTTCATCTGCAATCTATCAGGGAAATGCCGTCCATTCTCTCGCCTGATGAAGAAAGGCGTGGACTTTGTCTGGGATGCTGAATGTGAAAATGCATTTCAAGACATCAAAGCATACCTCATCAGTCCTTCAGTTCTTGCGCACCAACATTATTTGTCGCTTCGGCATACCTAAAAGATTCGTCCATGATAACGGACCACAATTCCGGGATCACAGATTCTACAGGTTCTGCGACAAGTACAAAATCCAAAGTTGTCCCTCGACTCCATATAATCCAGCAGCAAATGGACTAGCAGAAGCCTTCAACAAGACGCTCTGCAAAATTCTCAAGAAAATGGTCTCTAGTCACAAAAGAGACTGGGGCGACAAACTACTAGAAGCTTTGTGGGCCTATCGAACCACCATTTGAGGACCAACCCATAGCACACCATTCTCTTTGGTCTATGGATGCGAAGCTGTTATCCCTTCGGAAGTACAAATTCCTTCCTTAAGGGTATCTTCGTAAAATGACATGACGCAAGAAAGCAATGTCAAAATGAGACTCCAAGAGCTGGATAATCTCGATGAAAGACGACCCGAAGCTCTACAAAGCATTGAGTTGTACCAAGCACACATGGCAGGATCTTTCGACAAAAAGGTCAGGCAACGCGCCTACAAAAAGGGTGACTTGGTTCTTGCAGTAAAAAGACTCATAGCCTTTGCCCACAAATCCAAAGGCAAATTCGAACCAAAATGGGAGGGACCCTTCATCATCGACAAAGTCTTCTCCAACGGTGCATACGCTCTTCTAAACATGGAAGGAGACAGATGTATGCTACCCATCAACGGCAAGTTCTTGAAGCGGTACTACCCTTGAAGACTTCCTCAAACGGGTCAGAGCAATATCTACATGGCTAAAGCGTATTTCCAAGGTACTTGCTCATCAAACCCACCCCTTTTGAAATTTTCATCTTTATGTTGAAGTTTCCAAAAAAAAAACAATCTCTCAAAACAATGCTTACTTTTATCGTTTCATTGTTCAAAAGAAAAATCAAATCCAAAAATCCAAGTTTAGGAGCCTCTTCCCAGACTTGACCAAAATTTCGATCCTTGAACCCAAAATTCATGGTTTGAAACAAAAATTGGGACTTAGGAATTTTCACCCTAGACTGCCTCGGCTTTTACAACCAAAATGGTTTTAAGTCAAAATTTATGACCTTCGTGTCTTTAAACAAAAATTTTGAAACCGCGGGGAAGCGTACTTGCAAAATTCAAAAATCGGAAGGATGCGAACCCCATTCGATACTTCCAAAACCCAAAAATCGCAAGGAAACGAACCCCATTCAATACTTGCAATTTTCAAAAATCGTGGAGAAGCAACAGACCAGTTGATATCCACAACCCAAATTTCAAAAATCATAGCGAAGCAACAAACCAGTTGATATCCACAACCCAAATTTCAAAAATCGTGGAGATGCAACATACCAGTTGCTATCCATAACCCAAATTTCAAATGGTTCGAGAAAACCTCAAATTTCAAAAAAAAATCGCGGGGAAACGACACCAAGTCAATACCCGCAAAATCAAAAGTTTTGGGAAAAGCAGGGAAGCGACGCTTAGTCGATATTTGCACCCCAATTCGTGAGGAAGCGACATTCCATCGATACTCGCAAAACCCAGCCCGCGAGGAAGTGACATTCCATCAATACTCGCAAAACCGAATGAGCAAGGAAGCGACATTCCATCGATACTTGCAAGACCATTCAGCAGGGAGGCGACATTTAGTCGATACCTGCATTTTGAAAACCAAAACTCGGCTATAAACGCCAAAATCCGGCTATAAACGCCAAAAATTCGGCTATAAATGCCAAAACAAAAATTTTTCGGCTATAAACGCCAAAATCGGCTTTCATGCCAATAAAACAAAACTTGGTTTTCAAAAAACTCGGCTATAAACGCCAAAATCTGGCTATAAACGCCAAACTCTGGCTATAAATGCCAAAACTCGGCTATAAACGCCAAAATCCGGCTATAAACGCCAAAAATTCGGCTATAAATGCCAAAACAAAAAATTTTCGGCTATAAACGCCAAAATCGGCGTTCATGCCAATAAAACAAAACTTGATTTTCAAAAAACTCGGCTATAAATGCCAAAATCTGGCTATAAACGCGCCAAAATCTGGCAATAAACGCCAAAACTCGGCTATAAACGTCAAATCCGGCTATAAATGCCAGAATCCGGCTATAAATGCCAAAATTCGGCTATAAATGCCAAAAACAAAAGCTTTCGGCTATAAACGCCAAAATCGGCTTTCATGCCATCTCAAAATCGGCTCCCATGTCACAAACAAAATTTTTGGCTCTCATGCCATCTCAAAATTTGGCTATAAACGCCAAAATTCGGCTATAAATGCCAAAACAAAACAAAAAAAAATCGACTATAAACGCCAAAATCTGGCTATAAATGCCAAAATTCGGCTATAAATGCCAAGACAAACAAAACAAAATTCGGCTTCTATGCCATTCTAAAATTCGGCTTTCACGCCATTCAAAAATTTTGGCTCCCATGCCGCAAAATAAATTTTGGCTCTTACGCCACAAAATTAGGCTTTCTCGCCATCCAAATTTTGGTTTTCAAACCATCAAAAACAAGGCTTTCCGCCACAAAATTGGCTTTCATGCCAAAACAACCCTTTGACAAAAGATTTCCACAAAAAAACAACCTTTTGATCAAATTCTTAAACAAACATTCCCATCAATCTTTTGCTCAAAATTGTTTTCATCAAAAAATGATTTAAGTGAAAGGAAGGGGATACAAAAAATATTGTACCAAAACTGGTTATACATGGAGGTACCCAAAAAAAAAAAAAAAGAAAGAAAAAGGAAAAAGAGTTTGTTACAACTCAGGAGCTCAATCCTACATGGTCTTCAACCAAAGCTCAACACCTCAAACAGACCCTTGGCCTTAACTTCCAAAGTTTTTAGGCCATGCTCCTTCAAAATGTCCCCATAAAACGCGGCCGAATGCCGTGACCCATCTGCAGCACGAGGAAGTTCTTCCCAGAGGACCTGCCACTGCTGATGCTCCTGAGTCTTCCTCCGGACATTACCTTCAGCTTTCTCAACCTGGCGAATGAGAGTCCCCTCCTTGTCACGAGCCTCCACAATGGCGGTCCATTTGGCAGCAGCCTCTTCCTCTAAAAGATCAAGACGTTGCCTAGCCTCAACGACCTCCTTATCAAGGCGGTCCAAGTCTTGCTTCAGCCCCATGATGGATAACTCGGTAACGTTCTTCTCCCGAACGATCTGCCTCCGAGTCTTCGTGACCTCGTCAGCTCAGCTTTGACTTTGCTGGAAGGTTTTAAGAACATCTCATCAAAGAAGTCACCATCTGGGAAACTCTTGGTCTCAGTCCATTTGTTCCCCAAGGTGATGATCTCCTCAACAAAATCCTTGGTGCTTGCGATGTCCAGACCGACTTTTTTGCTATCAGCGAGGATGTCCTGCACATGCTTGATCATGCCAAAACCAGCTTCCAAATGACCTGAAGAAAGAGTCTCAACCCATGAGCTTAAGACAGTCTTCAACACCTTCCTTGCATACTGAAGGTGTGGTGCAGATGAGGATTCGCCATGCTCTGGTGCCCGACTGCCCACGTCATGCTCCATTGGAAGAGTAATAAATAAACTCTTTCCAACGGAAGAAGCTGACTCATTGAAAGTGGAATAAGCCCATACTTCAGCATCAGCCGCAGGTATCCCCTGTTCTGGCTCTGACGAAGACGAAGGAATCTCTCCTGCTGCTTCACAATCTGTCAAAGAAAAAAAAAGAAAAAGACAAAAAGGTATGAATATAATCTTGTCAAAAATATATCAAGATTATTATTGCAAGTATACCTGCTTCGACGACCGGCGGAGTACTCTCTGCCTCTTTGAGCTCATCCGAAGCATCGTCAAAAGTTGCGTCCATGGATGGCTCGAAATCGTCGGAATCCTCTGGCAAGTCAACTACATGTTAGCAAATGACAGCAAAAGAAGACAAAAAAAAAAAAAAAAAGCAAAAGCCAAAGCAAATCATACCAGGTGAAGGTTCTGGAACCACTCCAGAGTCCCTGGGCTCTTCCTCAGATGCCACGACTGGATCCGTCATCGCCTCATAGGCAGGAACCTCAGGCATCACCAGGTCATCATCCTCTGCTAAAAAAAAAAAAAGAAGCAGCGGATCAAAACAAAATCTTTCACAAAAAAAAGGGGAAGGAAGAAACAAAAGGAAAGAAAGGGGATCATACCAACTATCTCCTCTTCTCTGCTTCTCTTCTCCGGAGGCTCGTCAGCATCCTTAGACACCTCCTCAGCAATGGTGAGAGGAACTTCAAGATCAGAAGGACTATCGTGCCATCTCATGTTACGGCGTTGTCCTCTCCTCCTCTTGCCTCGGCGGGTTAATCTGCTCGACGATCCTGCCACACTATCAACATTAGGCCTCTCACAAGAGTCCTCACTGGATGGTCTACTCTTCTCAGTGGACTCCATGGAAGCCTTCGTATGCTCTGCCTGTATCATAGCATCGATCTCGGCCTCCTCCTCCTCCAGCTGTCTCAAGACTTCACCAGGAATTCCTTGTGCAGCTCCTGATCTGATGATGTCCTGCCCGTTGAGAAAGCCTATCTTGTGCTTCTCTCCAGAAAGGAAGGCCAAAACTTCCTCCCGACGGACACCATCCGATTTGCCAAGACTCTTCCCAGGAGATTACTTAATATCGAGCTCTTTCTTGGAAAGCCCCCGGTACACTGAAAAGCTCCCCACGAACCACTTCGGGAAGCCAGCAGTCCGGAAAGTGGGCAGCTCAGGATAGGAAATCATGGCGGTAGTGTCCTCGGCGCTATAAAAAGCCCATGCATTTCTCCGATCCTGCAAACCTCCAAAACGCTTCACCATGCTCGAAGGCGCTCCAACAACGCCTTGAGAGAAGCCAAGCTGCAATGCAAAATGCGAAGGGACATACGGTTGGACGTCGACGAAAAGATGTCTGTGGTACACCACCATACCAACCCGTATGTTGAAGAGCCACCTCTTCTCCGCGTCCGTCAAAGCATAGTGTCTTCCCGACCCTACCCTGGTCGAATCACGGGAGACACCAAAGTCAAAAGCCTTCTTCCGCAAGCCCGGAGAAAGCTTCACTGAAGACTGCCCAATCTCGACGTCCCTAAATCGTCGGATCCTTAAACGGGCAAATAAAAGTGATTCGTGAACGGCTGTCCCTCTAGCCAAACGAATCATAAAGGGATCTTCGTCCTGTGCAACTCCCAAACGATGGAAGGTAGGACAGTGGTATACATACCACGAATAAAAGATGTGGGCAGAAAATACCCTGTTCATGGGAAGCCCAAGCCGAACCAGGAAAGCAGCAGCCTGCAGTTCGGTACATAAATAGCAGTAAAGAGCAGGTACTAAAGCCAGCCGCTCTCCAAACGCCATCTGACAAGCCGAAAAAATACAGTGCGGCCTAATGTGCGTTCCATCTCCTCCAGCAAAAACAGCCTCACCCAGCCAGTAAGTGAGGTAAACAGCGAGATCTCCGCAACGCAATGTCAAGACAAATGACATCTGTGCTTGCGAAGAACCTCTTCAAATCTTCTCGCATAGCAGCGATCTTCTTCAAACTTGATGCTTTAGCCCTAACATCCTGGGTCATGCCATCAGAAGAATCCCCGCTGTAAAAAAAGTTGGAGCTGCAACTCCTCCAACTGCTGCATCTAATTTTCGAGCCCTCCTTCTCCTTCAAAAAATCATAGAAGGCGACGAGCTGAAAGTACACAAGCCTAAACTCCTCAGATTGCTCCTCAAGGACGCTGTCAATAGGCATAAACTCCTCATAGAGTTTGCCGAGGATAGGCAATCCAGTGATGGCGCTCAGCTCCTTCAAAGAAAAACCAATCTCACCATTCGTCACAATGAAGGTGTTGGTTTGTGGAAGAAATGACTCCAGCATGGCCATGAAAGCCTCATCGGAGAAAACGACGGTTTGCCGAAAAGCGCGAACCGCGTCAAAAATCTCGGCCTCCCGAAGAACGGACTCACCAATCCTCAAGGTGTGATCAGTCCATGACTCCCAACTCGAGTCAGCACTGAAACGGCCACAAAGTCGAAAAGGCTTCACCCAATTGCTGCCGTCACCCCGAAAAACGCCAAGGCCCACCGGTCTCAAATCGATCGATGGATGATCAGAACCTTGGTAGCCACTGGCTGGCATCAACACGTCGATACGGACAAGTGGCTTCTCTGTAAAACCGAAAGGTCCACCAACAAAAACCCCGGTCTTGATCACACTGGTCCTCTTCACCCAACTCGGAGGATCTTCCCTCTTAGGGCACGTGGGAGAAAGGCTCAGGATCGAGATGGTCCGATGAAAAGACGACCGAGTAGAAATAGTTCTCTCCTCACCATCCACTGTGTAAGAGAACTGAAAACATCTCCTTTGGTATGTCAAGTCGTCCGGGACTGCATCACCAAAGAAAAGGGTAGGCTTGAGCACAACGCTCTGATCGTCTGTAACCCAGGGACGGCTGCTTACCGTGATCTTATAGAACTCCTCATCCTTGAGAGCGATCAATCGCTGTCTCATCTCATCACGATTGAGGGAATAGCATTCTTCCAAGTTTTTCTCCACAAACTGGATCTTCTCCCAAGCCTGCTGAACGGCCGCATTGGAAGATCTAGCAGACCGACGAGGTGCGTCAGTAACAGGACCCTTACCTTTGTTCGTTCTAGAAGAACTACCTGCAAAAGGTGGAAGAGAAAAGATCAATCAACATCAAAATGACAGAATTCTGCTACAAAAATTCTAGCAAAATTTTGACATGGTTCCAGGGCAATTCCGAAGAAAAGGAAAATACTCTGAAAAAGACAGGAAGCCTGAAAATGAGCTCAACATCGCTGCGAGCTCATAGTTAGTGGAGAATTCTCAAAAAAGGCTTGAACTCAACGTCGCTGCGAGAACGAGTCAATCTCATCAAACTTCCACAAAATCTGGAAAAGAGCTCAACATTGCTGCGAGCTTCAGAATCCAAAAAATTGCAAAACTTCCTCAAAATCCAGCAAGACCGAGAAAGAGCTCAACATCGGTACAAGCTCGAAATCCCAACACTTGCAAAAGATTTTCAGGTATGCATCATCATACTTCCAAATCTATTTACCAAAACTCATGCATCAAAAATATATCATCATGCATTAGATGCTAGGAAAACCTTGACCAAAGTTTGACCAATTCCAACCCAATTTGGTCAAAACCAATCAAACAAAAATCATGTTGGCTTGACCTAGAGACTCTAGCCTTCTATCTTGATGCATCAAACAAAAAAATGCATACATATTGAAATTGCATAGCCTCATTATCACAGTGAGCAAACAAGGAAAAAGGAAAAGAAAGAGAGAAAAAAAATCTCAGCAAAAAAAAAAAAAAATTTGGCCCACAGGCCGTGGCCCACTGCCACGTGGCAGTACGGTCAGGTCCAGCCAGAAAAAAAAAACAGCAAAAAAAAAAAAAGAAAAGAATAGAAAAACGCTGAAAAAAAAAGATCAGCGTGAAAAAAAACAGAAAGAAAGAAAAAAAAAAGAGTTCACGAAAAAAAAAAAGAAAAAAAAAAGGGGAAAGAAAAAAAGAGAAGCACGAAAAAAAAAGGGGAAGAAAAAATGTGCATGACAAGAAAAGAAAAGAAAAAAAAAAGAGAAGAAGAAAGAAAAGAAAAGAAAAAGAAGAAAAAAATGATGAAGAAGCTACTTCTACAATGGAGATTCTTGACGAGGAAGAAAACTTACTTGAAGCCATTGATGGAGAAGAAGAAGAAAAGCTTGGAGATCCTTGAAGAAGAGAAAGCACTTCTTGTCTTGGGGAGCATTCTTGAAGATTTCTTGCAAAAAGAAAGTAATGGAGCAAAAGCACCAACCCTCTTTGCTTTTATAGAAGAAAGCAAGCCAAAAGAGGAAACAAGGAGAAAGAAAGGAGGTAAGTGCTACAATTTAGCTACTTTCCCAAAAAGAAAGATATTTTGAGAGAATCTTTCCACAAAAAGAAAACTTGAGAAATTCTTTCCAAGTAAAGATATTTTAGATATTCTCTACACAAAATAGATATTTTTAGATATTCTTTACAAATATGACACCATATGAGATCTAGGCCATCTCCAAAGCCTAAGGTCCCATGGGTTAGCCCATATGAGCCAGGTTAGACCACCTAGGCACTAAAAGTGGCTTTTAGTCAAAATATTCCTCTTACCAAGAGCAAAAAAAAAAAAAAAAAAAAAAGAGTCCCATGCCTCTTTTGAGTTGATGGGACCATTCAAAAAAAAAAGAAAAAAGAAAGTCTCATGAGTTTCCAAAAAACCAAACCATCCAACCTCATGAACCAAATTGAGCCAAAATCTTGAAATTGACATTTCACAAAACCAAATTCCGGTCCCCTAGCTCGCCACATACAGCTTATTAGGTCACAAGACCAAAACCAAAAATCAAAATCCAAACCAAACCAAACCTGACCCCCCAACCTGCCACATACAGCTTGTTGGGTCACAAGCTCGAAATCAAAAATCAAACCCCGACCCCCTAACCTGCCACATATAGCTTGTTAGGTCACAAGGTCAAAAACCAAAATCCAAAACCCAAAATCCAAATACCCCATGTCATTTTCAAAACTTTGCCTTGAGATGGTACGTGATCTCTCTCACTACCATAAAATTTCCCCCGGAAACTCAGAAGGCTATTCAAAAAAAAAAAAATGCTCAAGACTCTTGGTCAAGTTGGAATCTCTCCTCCAAGTTTCTCTTCGAGGCACATCAACTCCAAAAAAGCTACTCGTCGCTGTACCTCAAGGGGGCATTTGTTGACACCAACAAAGTCAATATGTCTCCTCAACATCAAGAAGCCTCCTAAAGCTGCATCCTGCTAAAAATAGGCAAGGCTACTTCAAGCATCAGATTTTGTCAAAATCAGACAGAAACTGAGAGATCCTTCAAGACAGCTAAAAGAGGGGTACACCTGAGGTTTCGGGTCATTCCGACATCGTTTGGCCCAACTTCACCGCTCCGACAGCTAAACAGGCGCTCCCGACGGCAACATCATCAAAGACACCAAAACTTTGATCAAAGCCTATGGATGACTCCAGAATGTCTCCAAAGGGCTCCATGCCAAATTTCAAGTCAAACCGACAACGTTTGACCCTCCATCAATGCTCGAGCAGCAAAATCAAGCCTCCCGGCGGCGGCAACCACCGAAGCCATCACTCATCAAACAAAATACATGAGTGGCTTCAACATGCTTCCAAAAGGCTGCACGTCCAATTTCAGGTCATTCCGACAACGTTTGACCAGGTTTCGATGCTACGAGAGAAAATCAAGCCTACCGGCCGCGGAGCAACCCGGGACCATGACATCCAAAACAGAGCCCATGGAACATCTCAAAATGACTCCAATAGGCTCCCCGTCAAATTTCAGGTCAATCGGACATCGTTTGACCACGTATCAAAACTCGGCATTTTCCCCGCAGCAAAATCAAGTGAAGCATCGATGGGACCCCAAACGGCTTCAAAACTCAAATAAAAGCCCATGGTTGGTCCTATCCACTACGGCAAACAAACAAAAACGCCTCTTACGGCATTCTAAAAACTTGTCTCTTTTCTTAATATTTATGCAATTTGAAAAGTTAGAAAAAAGGATTGATTTCCTTTCCACTTGTGAAGGTGAATCTCCGGATTATCACTATTCCAAATTCCAAGTAGAAAGTAAATCTGGCATACCCGTACAAAAATGTTGATGCCCGAGATCTTCCCTCCTCCGCTGAGACCCAGGTCAACCCCCGGGGTGCGGAGGGAGAGGACGGAAGATTCCCCCTTTTTTTTCGGGTCCATCATCGGCGCTTGGCCGAACTGGAGAAGACACCGAGGCCGAAAGTCCGAGCTCGGGAGTTTACTGCTGAAATATGAGATGCCGAACTCCAAGGAAGCGTGCTCGGTTACTATTACCTAGGTGGACCGGGTCTCGGTACTTGCTGGCACTATTGCCTAGCTGACGGAGACCGGGCCCAGAGCATGCCCCAATTCCATGGACGTGGTAGCTCCCTACCCTCCATGTCCTCAAGTCTGTATGCAGACTGTCCAGCTACCGAGGTGACTTTGAATGGCCCATGCCAATTCGGTGTAAGCTTTCCATCGCTGGGATCTTTGTCTGCTGGTAGTGTCTTCTTTAAGACCAGTTCTCCAGGTGAGAACTTCCTTTCCTTGAGCTTTCGATTGTATCCTCTAGCTAACTGTCGCTGGTAGGAAGCGAGGCGGATGGCTGCAGCATCCCTTCGTTCCTCACCTAGGTCGAGCTCTGTGGCGAGGTTCACATCGTTCTGGCCTCGGTCGAACATTTCCGACCTGATGGTCGGGAGACAGACCTCAAGTGGAATTACAACTTCCATCCCGTAGGCCAGGGAGAAGGGTGTAACCGAGGTTGAGCGCCTTGGGGTAGTTCTGTACGCCCAAAGGACGCTCGGGAGCTGCTCTACCCATCTCCCTTTAGCTCGGTCCAGTCTCCTCTTGAGTCCGTCGAGGACGACCTTGTTAGAGATTTCAGCTTGTCCATTGCTCTGGGGGTAGGCTGGAGTGGAATAGTAGTTCCTGATCCCAAGCTCTTGACAGAAGTTTTTGAAGAAGTTGGAGTCGAACTGAGTCCCGTTATCCGAGACCAAGGCTCGAGGCACTCCAAATCTTGTCACGATGCTCCTCCATACGAAGTTTTTAATATCCTTCTCGGTGATGGAAGACAATGCTTCAGCTTCTATCCACTTGGTAAATAGTCAGTAGCCACTATCAACCATCTCTTATTCCCCGGAGCTCGGTGGAGAGGTTCCACCAAGTCCAGTCCCCATTGGGCAAAAGGCCAGGGACTGAAAGGAGGACTTAGGTCATGTGCTGGCTGATGGAGAGAGTGAGAGAACTTCTGGCACTTCTCGCATTTCCTGGCATAGACCTGAGCGTCCTTCTGCATATAGGCCACCAGTAGCCTTGGCTGATAGCTCGGTAAGCCAGTGACCGACCTCCAATGTGACTGCACAGATCCCTTCATGGATTTCATAAAGGAAGTCCTCGACTTGCTCGGGTGAACGCACTGGAGGTAAGGGCCATTGTAGGACTTTTTGTAGAGCTTGCCATCTGGGGATAACCAGAACCGAGTTGCTTTCAGCCTGATTTTGTGGGCCTGGTTCTTGTCCTCGGGAAGCTGGTCGTCCTTGAGGTAGGAAATGAACTCGTCCATCCAGCTCGGACCGAGGTTGGTACACATGATCTGCCGAGGTGGGTGGAGTTCTATACTCGGTCTATCCAGTGCTTCCACTTCGACAGTCCGTTTTCTTCTTGCCTCGACAGCAGAGGCCAAGTTTGCTAGTGCATCGGCATGAGAGTTGGAATCTCTACCGACCTGCCTGACTTCAGCTTTTTGGAACTGAGATAGAAGTTGCTTGTTGTGGGCTAGGTAGGCTGCCATCCTGTCATCATGGGCCTGGTAGTCTCCATTCAGTTGGTTTGTTACCAACTGTAAATCGCTGAAGACCACCAGTTGCTGTGCCCCAAGAATTTTTGCGCTGCCCAGCCCTGCGATTAGTGCTTCATACTCAGCTTCGTTGTTAGATGCTTTGAAGTCAAGAGTCAGGGCTTGCTCAATGACGAGGCCCCCCGGAGACTGGAGGACGATGCCAGCGCCAGCCCTTCTGGAGGTTGAGGACCCATCCACGAAGACCTTCCAAGATGAGTCGAGGAATTGTTTCCAGGACTGCTCCTGCTCTGTCTCGGTCTCGGTGGTTGCCTCCACCTCCTTGCCCCCCAGTTCGGTTCCGAGGAGGTTCGGTGCCGAACTAGGAGAGGTGAATTCCACAATAAAGTCTGCTAGTACCTGGGCTTTGATTGCCGTTCTGGGTTGATATTGGATATCATACTGCCCCAGTTCGACAGCCCATTTAGACACCCTTATAGAGAAGTCTGCTTTTCTGAAAAGAGATTTGAGTGGATGTTCGGTCACAACCACTATGGAATATGTCTGGAAGTAGTGGGAGAGCTTGCGGGAGGCACTGACGAGTGCAAATGCGAACTTCTCCAATGGCAGGTATCTCGTTTCAGCATCCAGCAGGATTTTGCTTGTGTAATAGATGGGCTTTTGCTGCATGTCATCTTCTCTTATGAGTACAGAGCTCACTGCATGGTCCGAAACTGCCAGATATAGGTATAAGACCTCACCCTGTGCCGGGGTGGAAAGCAGGGGAGGTGAGGAGAGGTATACTTTGAGTGCCTGGAGGGCATTTTCGCACTCTAGGGTCCATTGGAACCCTGAGCTTCTCTTCAAGAGCTGGAAGAAGGGACGGCATTTGTCTAAAGCTTGGCTAATGAAACGGTTCAGTGATGCTGCCATTCCTGTAAGTCTCTGGACCTGCTTTGCCGAGGTCGGACTCTGTAGGGCCTTGATCGCCGAAATTTGATCGGGATTGGCCTCTATTCCTCGTCTAGTGACCAGGCTGCCCAGGAATTTGCCCGAGCCGACGCCAAATGCACACTTAGAGGCGTTCAGCTTGAGCTTGTATTGTTTGAGGACGGCGAAAGTTTGATGCAGGTCAGTCAAGTGGTCTTGTGACCTTTTAGACTTAACGACCATGTCATCAATATAGACTTCGACCGTCCTGCCGAGCTGGGCCTGAAACATCATGGTCACCAGCCTCTGGTAAGTGGCACCAGCGTTTTTTAACCCGAAGGGCATCACCTTGTAGCAGTAAATGCCTCTGGGTGTTATGAACGCAGTTTTTTCTTGATCAGGCCCATGCATCGGAATTTGATGGTAACCTCAGTAGGCATCAAGGAAACTCATCCTATCATGCCCGGCAGTAGCATCGATCAGCTGGTCTATCTTTGGAAGGGGAAAGTTGTCTTTGGGACAGGCTTTGTTAAGATCGGTGAAATCTACGCAGACCCTCCAACTCCCATTCTTCTTTTTTACCATAACCGTGTTGGCTAACCACACAGGGCAGTGGACTTCTCTGATACCTTCAGCTTCTAACAATTTTTTGACCTCCTCGGTCACAGCCTCTGCTTGTTGGATGCCCGACCTGCGAGTCTTTTGGACTACAGGCTTATGCTCGGGATCTACATTCAGCTTGTGGCTCATGACCTCGGGGTCGATGCCAGGCATTTCATATGGGGTTCAAGCGAAGACCTCCCTGTTCTGTAACAAGAAGTCAAGCATCTCGGCCCTTTCCTCGTCAGCAAGCTGGCTACTGAGCACGAAGAACCTTTCCGGATCGTTGGGATCGATTTTGACTTCGGTGAGGTCTTCAACGCTCTTCTGCTCGGGAGCTCGGCCAACAGCGTCGAGCTCGGCCTCGAGCTCGGTCATGTGGACTCGTTGTGGCTCTGCTTCTCCGGGGACCACGGCCATGAGACATTCCTTGGCCATTTGTTGGTCACCGCGGACTATGATGACTTCGAAGCCCCCGTTCTCGTTCTGTAACGGGATCTTGAGCTTCTGGTGATGGGTGGAGGGAACAACCTCCATGTTATGAAGCCAGGTTCTTCCCATGATGGCATTGTATGGAGATTGTGCATCTACCACCAGGAAATCTGCTGTCATGGGGGCTCCTCCCACCTCGACTTTGAGGGAGATCTTCCCTTTCAGATATACTGTCTTGGAGCTGAAACCCACCAATGGGGTGCGAGCTTCCTGAAGGTCCTCCTCTTTCAGACCCATCCTTTTGAAGCAATCAAAATAAAGGATTTCTAAGGAGCTCCCGGGGTCCACTAGGATCCTCTTGACATTGAAGTTCTGTAACCTCATAGTCAGGAGAAGAGGATCATTGTGGGGTAGCTGGACCCCGGCCAAGTCTTTGTCAGAGAACCAAATTTTTGGTCTCTTTACACGTGCCTTCTTTGCTGAGGGACCGAGCTCGGCCGCCATTACTTGTTTGCTGTGCTGGGCCCTCCTGGCCTCGGCGCGGGCCTGGTCACTGCCTCTAGGGGCGGGGGCCAGGTGGATGACGTCGATGGTCCCTACAGGCTCATCGCTATCCCGGTCGTCGGGCTGGCATTGCTGAGCATGGTTCACTCTGCCTTCCTCTTTGACGTGGTCTCTGAGGTGCCCGTCTTTCACGAGCCTTTCGAGGTGCGCCCTGAAGGCATGGCAATCCTCAGTTCTGTGTCCTTTATCTTTGTGGTAGGCACAAAACTTGCTCTGATCTCGGGAGGCGGCATCACTTTTCATAGGCTGGGGCCATTTGAAGAAGGGCTGGGCTTGGATCTTGCTGAGGAGCTTGTAGATAGGTTCCTTGAAGATGGTATTGACGGCCTTGTAAGAAGCGCCACTTGGTTTCGGCTTTGCGCTGCCTCCCGAGGTGGGGACAGAACGCACTACCGAGCTGGATGGCTCTCTGTTTCGATCCGCCTCTTTCTTAGCAAGCCTCCTTTCTTTCCTTGAAGGTCGGCCCTCCTGCCAAATGTTATGGCCTCCCGAGCTCGGACTTCGTCCTCCTCTTGCTCAACGTACTGGTTCACCCGAGCCATCAGTGGTTTCACCGAAGCCGCAGGGGATCGCACCAGTTCCTTCCGAAGCTCATTGCCCGGTAGCAAAGCTTGTTGGAAGGCCGTGGTGGCCACCCCGTCGTTGGCATTTTCGGTCACGCTGTAGATGGTCCAGAACCTTTTTGGCGAACCGAGTGATATTCTCGGTCGACCTCATCTTGATTGAGATCAGGTCGGCGTCAGTCTTCGGGATGACCCGGTGTGTTTGGAACTTCTCGACGAAGGAATCTCGGAGCTGTCGCCAGCTCGAAATCGATCCCTCGGAGAGTGCACAGAACCAACGAAGTGGGAGGTCACCCAGGCTGGAGGAGAAAACCTTGCAATCAAGGTTGCCGTCACCGCCAAACACCGACATCTTCTGGGTGAAGTGTCGGAGATGAGCCTCGGGGTCCGACGTCCCGTCATAGAGATTGAAGCGCGGGACGCTGAACTTATCAGGGAGAAGATGATCTCTGATTTCCCGAGTAAATGGAGATGTGCCGTGGTTGTCACTATGTCTGGTAGCCAACTGACCTCGAGTGAGGCCGGCGTACTCCAGGTTCTGCTGCACGTCCAGCTTGATTTGCTGATCAATATAGTGAGCCATGTCAGGGTCAGCCTCGATCTCCCGTCTTTACCTCTGGCGCTGCTGCTGGTCAGCGCTGGCGTGGGTGTTACTCGAGCCCTCTTCTCGAGCTCGGGCACGCCTCTCGTTTAGTTGCTGTCTCAGGTCTAGCCGACCCCCGGGACCCCTCCGAGCTCGCTGCCGAGGTGGAGGCGTGTGAGAGGTTCCGGTTAGGGCTCCTTCCTTTGCCTCGAGTTGTCGCTGAAGCTAGAGGATCCGCTCTTTTTGTTCTTCAATGACGAGGTTTTTAGCCTTGATTGCTTCGGCTTGGGCCTCGACATCTTCCTCTAGGGCCATGTCGTTGTCACCTTCATCATCGAGGTGGACGTGGTCCTTTTCCATGTGGTCCTCGTGATAAGACCGACGAGGATGGGACTGCACAGGAGCCTTGCCTCGTTGGGACTGTTCCTGAGGAGGAATATCCTTACGGGATGGCTCGGTGAAAACAACCTCCAGACGTGGACGTTCTGCCTGAGGGGTAGTTGGTCGGGCCCGCTTTATTACGGGACCGTGCCGAGGAGACGCTTCCGCATCTCTTGACGATGAGTGTGTCACCGTGACGGGCGATCCTACACTTCGAATACCAGGTTTCCGCCAACTCTCCTCGGCTAAAGGTTGGGCGGTGTCTGCCTGGTTGCTTCCAGCTGGTTTGTAACCAGCGCTCCTGCCTGGTTTGTCACCAGTGGAGGCGGCAGGAATGTCTCTGGTCGCTTGGACCTGGATGGTTCAGCAACACTCTTTCCCTTCTTAGCCTTTGGAGGCATGGCTGTTAGGATGAAAATATGGATTTTCATATCGTCTCCCCACAGACGGCGCCAATTATGCGTGCCTAAAAATTACGGACTTGATTTAGATGATGATGGGGATTAGTGAAATCCTGTCCAGCTGATCGGGGGAGTCACCGATGGCCTGAATCCTGAAAGAGACAAGACACAGCGGTCAGGGCCCGAGGTTGCTGTCAGCCAAAGGCACTCCGACGCCTGAGTTAGTGTAGTCACCGAACTAGTGTGAAGTGGGGAAGAAGGTGTTAGCAAAATAAACAGAATGTGGACTGTATATTGCGTACCTGTTTATGTCTTACCATGCAGGCATATATAGAGGAGAGTGGAAGGTTCCACAGTGGAGGTAGGTGAGGATACTTGTCCCATCAGCCCACACCTAGGATCCTTAGTGGGGGTAGGTGAGGATACTTGTCCCATCAGACTTCCCCTCAAACCCCCCACATAAATGTGGATGTGATCTGTTGATAGGAACAAGCCCTTATCAATGGCCGGTGGCCACCCTATTTGTCAAGGACTCCCTATAAAGCAGCCGTCCCATCTCATAATGGAGATTTAGACGCCCAGTGTTCACCTCGGCGCTTGGCCGAACTGAAGAAGACACCAAGGCCGAAAGTCCGAGCTCGGGAGTTTACTGCTGAAATATGAGATGCCGAACTCCAAGGAAGCGTGCTCGGTTACTCTTACCGAGGTAGACCGGGTCTCGGTACTTGCTGGCACTATTGCCGAGCTGACGGAGACCGGGCCCAGAGCATGCCCCAATTGGTACTTCTACCGAACTGGGAGGTAATTATCTGGATTACAGAAATACCCCCACACAACTATTATAGGGTACATTTTCAGGCTATAGAATCTAAGTTGTGTAATTAATTAGGTAAACACATGTGTCCGGTCAACATCATAGTCAACCTGAAGTGTATCCAGTCGACAACATTCTTGTCCAGTCGACCATAAAGGAAGTTCGATACAGAAGAGTCACAACTACAGAAAATGCAACTGACAAAAAATCATGTGTGGCCAGTCAACATCATAGTCAACCCAAAGTGTATCCGGTCGACCCCTACAGTTGCAGAAAATGCCACGGAGGGAAAATCCTTTGTGGCCAGTTGACCGGGTACACTTATTTCAGTCCTTTCTTCTTCCACTCTTTGAAAAAAGATGTTCTAACATTCAAAACCACTTCTAACTCATCATTTAATCCTATTACAACACATAATTTCTAACTTAATCACAAAAATCATCATTTAAGCTAAAACTTGGAAATTAATGGAAATAATCTGAAATTCATTTAATTTCTTGAATCCAAAATATATAACCAGGTTTAACAGATCAGTAACTTGCCTCTTGACTGAGATTAACTGAACTTCGCTGATTTCTCTGAAAAATTCCTCAAAACCCACTTCTAAAGGCTTTCTTCAAGCTTGAACCAAGAAGATGAATAAGAAGAAGAAACAAGGAAAACGATGATGATGGCTGGAGGTTGAGAGGAGACGAGAGCTGGAGAGGGAGAGGGCTGGGTTGGAGTTGCTTAAACCAGAGAGAGCCAGAGAGAGAGAGAGAGGCAGATGAGATATGGATGAGGGAGAAGGAGCTGCTGGAGCTTTTTATAAAAGATAAGCTCATTGGATTTTTGCAAAAAGCCCCCTATGATTGAACCAAATCACTTGTAAGTCCTCCCTGAAAAATAGAATTACAAATGGGTCCTTTTGAATAAAATCTCAAATCAAATGACTAATCAAGGTTAATTAGGATAAACAGAATAATAAACATTAATGACCCTAATTAAAAATCAGGATCTCACAGTTTTGCATCTTGTCCGAATATATGTAGAATGCTTATGGGTCACTAGTAATGAAAATACGTTGTTGGGGCCTTGATTCTTGTGATATCCCTCAATAATTAATAATCTAGAACCTGCATCTTGGCTCATCCTTATGGGAGGGATTGAATTTACGTCGTATGTGTTTTTAATACTTAGAGAACAATGGATCCAAACTCTCAAATTACAATTTCATATTCTGATTTTCAATTATTTATTTCTGATTTTTTACTTATTTTATGCAGTTGGTCTTTTAACTCTTTTTATAGTGATTGCTGTAAACTAGTTTAGGGTTTTTAGCCTGGTTTTTCTAGTTTAGAATTTTTTTTAAAAGTGTGTAAAGACTTGTAATTAATTATTTTCTCAAAATAGTAGATTGGGTTTGCATAGCTTCTATTAGGCTAGTTTTAGATTTTTCATAGGACAAGTTCAAGTTGATGTGCTTTTTCTACTCACTATGGATCGACCTCAGACTTCACCAAGTATTATTACTACATATTTATGGCCTTGCACTTGGGGTTAGCATTGATCACATTCACTTTAAATTGATGCTTATTTGCATCATATTCACTGTTTCATTTAATTTCATAAAAGATCTATGTAATTTAGAATTCGTAAATCTTGAGGCTCTTAAATCAGTGATCGTGATCATTCGATTTGAATAGTACATTTTTATCTCAAATCTAATCCACAATGAGACCTTTCTATTACAAAATCCTTTGATGGAGAGTATAAAGCAATCTAATTTGTTGGTCTTTTCTAGAGAAATGATAATTATAAAAGGGTAGGGGGTTTGAAAGATCTCTCCCATTATTTATTTATGTGGAAAAGGTGGTAACCATATCATCATAGAAGGTATACATATATTTTTATTGGTATTGCGTGTCTAAAAAAATGCATAATAATAAATGATATATGCATAAGATATGCATGAGCTGGAGTCCTGATCGCCTGTTTCTACGAAACAAGGAGTTTATTTCATCAAATCCACAATTGCCAACTGTGTAAAATCTTGTGCTAGCTAATGTACCCTCTCAATTACTTTTTTGGAATGAAAAAAATCTAGGAAGAGATTTTACACAGTTGGCAATTTTGGGTTGGATGAAACAATATCTCCCTATTTCTACGAAATAGGGGATCCGGACTCCATGAGCTGGAGAAAGCATCTATGGCTCTCATCTAAGGAAACTCATGGGCTGGAGATGGAGAAAGAATCTTTCTCCATCTCCAGCCCATGAGTTTCCTTAGATGAGAGTCATAGATGCTTTCAACGAGTTTCCTTATACAAGAGTCATAGATGCTTTCAATCTATGAGAGTCAACTCTACTTTCTCCAGCCCATGAGTTTCCTTAGATGAGAGCAATAAATGCTTTCTCCAGTTCATGCATATCTTATGCATATACCATTATTATATATAAAAAGACAGCAACCCTTTTCATGAGGGAGCGACACGTGGCTGCAGGGGGCTTCCTTGGAGAGCGACATGTGGACTTTTTACAACTCTAATTCCGGAATTGCCCTTTTAATCTTCCCTAAAATCTCCTCTAATTTCTCCTCTAAAATTTCTAATCATACCGAAATCTTTTCCTACAAATATTGCAATGAATTAATTTCGTATTAAAAAGGATTGCATTTCTAATTTCGTCTCAATTACAGCCCACTCTCCTATCAATTTCAAACTTACAGAGGATAACAAAACTCCCAAGACTCTTCCTTAAATCTTGAGATAAAAAATAAATTTCATAAAATCTTCCATAAAACTTGGACAGAAAAACAAATACCCTGAAAAAATGTGATTCACAAAGATTCCTACCCACCTCCTTCCAAAAAATATAAATACTCAATAATTAAGTGCCCCCGTTCCCATACGTTCAAGATCCTGAACACCTTTGGAATGCATCGATCCAGACTAACATGGCGCATCTAGCCACTTCCTTTGGAACCCTACTCTAAAAGCAGGGGCCCATATTCACTTCATTTCTCCAATTTTAAATGAACCCAATCCCTTTGATGAATATAGGGTGGGTAGGGCCAATTCCGGTCAGGTTAGAGGTGGGCCCACCTTCTGTACCCTAGCCTATGACCGACCGCATAACCTACATTAAATGTGGGTCAGGTCAGGTTAGGCTCACCGTAATCCGTATAACTCGGTCTATTACCCCCTTGCCCTAAAAAAAGATGGCTTAGAAAATTCAAACCCACAACCTTTGGCATTTTCAACATCTCCACCACTACACCAACCGACTCTTTTATGCAAATGTTTATAAAAAAAAAAACTAATTAGGAGGCTCGTACGTGATCCGATCAGGACTGTTTTGATCATAACGTCCATGCTGAGCCCGAGCCCTATAATAACATTTTCATGTTTGCCCGTTTGCAATCTCAAAACGTCCTTTACCCCATCACTTCCTACTGATGACCAATAAAAAAACTCATGTAAAAATAGGAGGTGAATCGAGTTCTGGCACAATCCAAGACCTCTCGCCTAGGGAATTAGGATTGTATTTTACCAATTTTCATTGCAAAATATAATGCAGCCTTCATATGCTTGGGTCATGAATCAGAAGAATTCATGATTTTTTTTTCAATGAGACCAAGTAGAAATTGCAGTATTCTTTTCAAATAAAATGCCCACTCCTTGTGGGTTATTTATTTTTTTAAAAGGATAACGGGATGCCCACTTCATCTGTGGCTGGCTTGGATGTTTGGTTACTAAAAAGGGGATTGAGGAATGGGTCAATTTGAATATAAATCAATCAATGTAACAATTATTATTTTTCCTTGCTCTTCATTAGAGAGATCTTCACTTTTTTTCAAATGAGTCCTATCTAGATACTATCCTTTTGAATTTAATTATTAATTATCCTTTGAGTGTTTTTCTTGATTCATTTTTTTCAAATAGTCCTATCTGCCGACTATTTTTAGTTTTATATGAAATTAGTTTAAATGGAGTTTATTTCTCTAATTGATATTTACTTTCAATTTTAAGTAGGCTTTTCTTTCAATGAATTAAAGGCTCACGTTGGGCGCGGGCCCTGAAGCGCTAGTATATATTAAAGCAATATAAAAGGAGGATGCATGGAGCGCTACGTCAGCAAGTAAGAGCTCTCCTTTTAGAAAATACATAAGAAAAAAATGCATGCTTTGAGGTTCATCCAACGATTCCTCCCTAATACATGAGAATACTTGTACATGTGTTTTAAATCGCCTAAACTTTCTCTCTAAGGCCTATAATATCTCTTTGATTTCTTAAAATATCTTCTTAATGATAGGAAACATTATTATCCAAATAGAGCTCAAAAACAGAATCTACGATTTAGATATATAGATGGTCTTATAGTGATCTTATCCACCCATATAAAAAATGCAAGGCAATCTGGACCGTCCCAATTGCTACAGAATCTTGGTTTTATCTTCCATTACTTGTTAATGTCAATCGATCTGGGATATCTAGCTATAAGAAATACCATGCACCCATTCATTCCACTTTTGATGATGTGACCCATGATCTTGATGGCCCTCATCATGTGCTAGGCAGGAAGAGGATGAAAAGGGGGTGGGGTAGAAAATAAATAGGAATACTTTGAACTTGCTCACTAACTGGAAAAAAAAAAATTGTTGTAGATGAGGCCACCTTTAAACACATCACAATGCACCTTAATGAATTACGATAAGAGGTCCACTTTTAAATATTACATCATGTGACCCCACCAATGCTCCTTGGAACACCACTTCAACAAGGGCCTACTATCCAAATGTCCAATTGGGCACACCTTTAGATTTTTGGATATGGGGCTTACCTTTATTGTAAAATCTATTTTTTTTCCAATAATATCTCAGAAAAGAATCACATATTTCATTATATTTTTTTAGCCCGGGCACCATACCTCTCCATTTAATTTTGTAAACTTACGCTTGTAGGGCTCACCCTTGGTCCATCCAAATAGACCAAACACACGACCCCCCTAAATTGCACATGTCTACTAGCTTTTGGTTAGGTCCATATTTACTGGACCGTTGGATCGATTGTGTACCGATCCGAATGGACTATTGACTATTAAACTTCTGGAGCCAAATAGAGATGGTAGAAACCACGGTTGGGATTAATGTTTTGCAAAGAGAGGGTCCCAAGGAGTCCTTAAAATCCCCCCATCCCCACCGTCATGTGGGTCCCCAGGTGGGCCCCACCACACACTTGAGTTAATCTTATCCTAAGCTTTAGCTTATGAGAGCTTCCCCCATATAGACACACGTTCATACTTGTATAATGGCCAATATTGCCTTTAAATTCAAGGGGTCGTCATGTTATGTAAGTTTACTTCATGTTATATTTATTTTCATTACATGTTAAAAGATTAGATAATAAATTTCTTTAGTTTAGATTTATTTTATATTAATAATGTTTTAAAAGAAATCTTAAATTTTAATATATTTTCATTTTTGGGCCAGGCTTAGCACTGGTGTTCGTTGCTAGTTTATTATCATGCATGTCTCTTATAGTGTTGACCTAGATAGATGACAATCATGGAATCCAAATGTTATACATAGGTCTTTCGGAAAGCATCCTCATTCTAATTTTAAGCCTTAAAATATAATATGGTTATATATAGTGAAAGCATATTGAGGCAAAATCCATATTGCCGTAACTCAGCTAGGTAGGACATGGTGTGGGTGCAAGAGTCAGCGAGTGTGATTCCTCTTGGTAACATTGAAAGAATGGTTAATTACAATGACTTTTTTTCTAAATTCTTCTAATCCATATCGATCCAAACCTCCTCAGACACTCACTTCAATCAACACTTATCAATTTGGCTTAAACAAAACACCCTAAGCTGAATGTAGTAGTACCCACTACTCATCCCCCACCCATAATTCTTGCATACATCCATGTGGATCCCACAAATGCTACTTATTTAAGTAAGTAGTTGTTTCCCTCTTAAATCTTGTTTCTAGGAACATAGACTCAAACCAAGACCTAAATATTTTTGGGTCCACTTCAAGAGACCCAATCCAAGACACAAAATTAAATGAGTACAAAATAAGCACTAAAAGTCCGAAACTCCTGTGTTTTTGGTCCGAGTCTATATTTGTCGAACGGTACCCATTGGAACATAGATATAAAGCCATGAAAACTTTGAATGTTATCCAATGATCGGCAACAGAGATCCAAACTTGTAGTGAGTTTGACCATGTAATTGAAAAGTAAAAGGTCCTTCCCTGTTTAAGATATTGTAAGGGAATGAAAATGCATTTTTGTATGCTCTTATTGGCCTTTAGAACTTAGAAGATTCTTGATTGTTGGAATTCTCCATTAGTTACTTCAAATATGGTAGTGGATGTTGTAATAGGGCTAATGTTATCTTTTCATCTCTACAAAACTTATTGAAAATGCATATTGAACCGTTAACTCCTTTCACACTTTCCTCTTGCTTCCACATTATAGCTCCACATTTTTTATAGATCTCACTAAGAGGCCCAAAGTCTCTCCTTTCTACAATTATTCTTACACGAAGGTGGGTAACATTAAATTGCCAAAGTAGGATGGTTTAACACTTTAACTGAGGACTATAGGTATGTCACGCCCCCAAACCCGGATCCATGTAGCGGTCCGACCTCAGGGATGCGAATTGGGAAGTAAGTGATAAATAACATTTCTCCCAGGATCCGCGTGTGTGAGGAAGACATAATTTCCAACACATCAAAACATTTCGCGGAAGCTTACGTGGCGTTGCGACATGAAGTTCGTGGCCATCGGATTCCGCGTCATACTCAACCTATCAGCTTAAAGCTGTCATAGCAATGCTCAACTCAGACTGGAACAAACCAAGATAATAACATATAAAGAGCTGACAATAACAGGCTAATCATTACCCAAGCATATTCAAGTTATAAATTAACATGTGCATTAATTACAATCCCAAGGAAAGAGGCTAACAAAAGCCATACAAAATAACAAGCTAAAAACAAATACTACCCAGGTGTGTAACGTAACTCCAGAGTCAAGCACGACGTCTACATGACATCGCTGACACAACAAACCTGCAAAACTCATAGCCATACAACTATCTGCACACGTCCTACCTCAAGACAAGAACCTACTACCTAGAGCACCAAAGTATACTATATCAGACACAATGGTTTGGCTGGTGATCAATTTGGGCATGAGCATAAGTCAATTAAAGTTTGAAAGAAACAATATTAAAACAATTTATTGAATTTAAAACAAATACACGACTAAGATACATTTCGAACTAATGTAAGTTCAAGAATGATATACGAAACGAAACTAGTATAAATACATATAATATCATGATTAGTAAAATCTACATAAACAATATTAAAACAATTTATTGAATTTAAAACAAATACACGACTAAGATACATTTCGAACTAATGTAAGTTCAAGAACGATATACGAAACGAAACTAGTATGAATACATATAATATCATGATTAGTAAAATCTACAAAGAGCCCATCCTTTCTCTATCATTCATGATGACAAGAGTAAGCAGAACATAACAGAACAGAATCCCATGACACACGAGGTGGGTGGGGGACCAGCCGCGGAACCGGAAACAGAATAGAGATGTATATATAAATATATGACTACTCTGCAAATAGTCCAAGTATTTAAGGACCCCCGAAAAGTAGTTCAGACTAAACGGGCAGTCCAAGCTCAGAGGTATTCACCAAAACTCATGAATGCACAAACAAAGTGAAACATATACAAGACAAATCGAAAATAGGAGAAAATCACTTATCAAAACAAAGCTAAGCAGAACAGAACAGAAATAGCATAAGCTATGAGCATATCAAAGCATAAGAAGTGATCCCCTTTTTTGTTTTTGAAATCATTCGAACAAAACTGATACTTGTAAGTCAAAACAAGTGCAAGCCAATATCCAAAAAAAAAAAACTGATACTTATAAGTCAAAATAAGTGCAAAACGATATCCGAAACAAAACTGATACTTATAAGCCAAAACAGGTGCAAAACGATATTCTTCGTGTCAAAAATAAGTTTTCAAAACAAACTCTCAAGTAAATGCCAAGACCCTTCATTTGATTCTTGTGTACAAGCGGATTGGTACCCCTAAAGCTAAACAACATTTCAGATTTCCAAGTGCACAATATCACGCTAAAAGCCCTTAACATATTCTGGTTTTCATTGATAAAAAATTCCACTTTCTTTCCCAACCTTTGATCATTAAGAAAAGTATACCACTGGATTTCACGCTTTAAGAGCTTTCCAATGGTATATAGAACTCAAAATTCCAACGAACGGTTCAAAAGTTATGCCCGTTTGAAAATCTGCCTAAAATCAGTGAAGTACCAAGAGTTCGAACTCTCAGGAGCAGAGTTCGAACTTTCAGTCCGGGCCAAACACCCGAGAGGCCAAGAGTTCAAAATTTCAGGAGCAGAGTTCGAACGTTCTAATGCAGAAAGTGTTGTTAGCTGAATTTTTGAGTTCTATTCATTCCCAAACCATCTCCACCCTTTCTAAACCATTCCAAGGGCTATAACCTGCACAAAAATGAGCCCCCATGCTCTCCTCCAATGACAACCATTTCTCAATCATTTTCAACAACATTTCTCCATTCACCACCACATCACAATATCACACTAAACAAAGCAATTTTCAAGACAAGAAAAGGAGCTTCAATTCAAAATAGTAAACAAGAATTTTGGAGAGCAATTAACATAACTTGTATATAAAGAAATGAAAACCAAATTATGCTTAGTTGACAAATAATATAATTGGAAAGCTAATTAAGTATAACAAATGCACTTTACAAACAAAATGTACCAATTATCTTGCATGCACATTCAAACTAAAAGGATCACTTGCCTTAGCCCAAGGTGCAATGTAACGCCCCGGAGTCCCACATCGACTGTAGAGAAGGAAAGTGAATGGGGTTATATGTAGATTTTACACCCTTACCTTGCATGAGGCCTTTTGATCGGTTGAGGCCCAACAGAAGCAAAATCTTGAGGCCCGTGGGCCAAAGCGGGCAATATCATGCATGGGTATAGGGTGGGGCGTTACAAATGGTATCAAAGCGGACTCTCGACTAGTTCGAGTGTAGGTCCCCTGTCGTGGCTTGGTGCAAGTGGGCGGGTCTCCATGTAGGCGGGCCAAGAGGGCTGACAGGCTACTGCACAAGGACGTGCAGCCCTAAGGGGGGTGGAATATGATGCCCCGGAGTCCCACATCGACTATAGAGAGGAAAGTGAATGAAGTTATATGTAGAGCTTACACCCTTACCTTGCATGAGGCCTTTTGATGGGTTGAGGCCCATCAGAAGAAAAATTGTGAGGCCCGCGGGCCAAAGCGGACAATATCATGCAAGGGTATGGAGTGGGGCGTGACAAATGGTATTAGAGCCGATTCTTAACTAGTTTGAGTGTGGGTCCCCTGCCGTGGCCTGGTACAAGTGGGCGGGTCTCCATGTGGGCGGGCCAAGAGGGCTGGCAAGCTACTGCACAGGGACGTGCTGCCTTAAGGTGGGGTGGATTGTAACGCCCCGGAGTCCCACATCGACTATAGAGAAGGAAAATAAATAGGGTTATATGTAGATCTTACACCCTTACCTTGCATGAGGCCTTTTGATGGGTTGAGGCCCATCAAAAGCAAAACCGTGAGGCTCGTGGGCCAAAACGGACAATATCATGCATGGGTATAGGGTGGGGCGTTACATGCAAACTCAAAATCCTTCTCAAAGATACCTCCCAATAGCTAAACCAAAGATCTACAAAAGCCCCAAGAAATCACCTCAAAGCTCAACAAATTTTGAAAACCAAGATCCATTTCGAAAATGGGCTTGCATGTATGAAAAATGGGTTCCTTAGGAGCCATAAGAGCTCAAAGAAAGAGGTGGGAAGGAGATCTCACCTGGAAGTGTCCAAACAAAGAGCAAAGAAGAAGATGGAATAGTTTTCCAGCTGAAAACACCAAACAAATGGGTGCAATGGAAAGCTAGGAAGGAGAGGAAGAAGGTGATGTGATCAAATCTTTAATCCAAGCTCCATTGTAGGGCATGCAAGAGGAAGAAAATGGAGAGGAAGGAGATTGGTTCTTTGCTGGTTCTCTGAGTTCTGAAATGGAGTGTAGTCGCTGGTTGCAAACATGAATGAGGGAGAAAAAGAGTTTAAGTGAGTGGAAAGTGGGCCCCTTTGGGTCTAAAGCTTCAAATGGCTAAAACATCATCTTGCGGGCCCCAGACAAGATCGACGAAGAAGGAAGAAATGATCCTATCTAGTTTTCAAAAAGTATATTTTTGACATGGTTCTGAAATATCGAAATTTGGGCTCATATTTAAATGTTAAAAGGCTATTTTACCCCTAGGGCTGGAAAACTGGTTTTTTGAGTTTCAAATGAGATTGTGCTAAACATAAAAGTTGTTAGGGTTAATTTGACCTATCAAAATAAACCAAAATTGGAATTTTTAAAATCAAGAACAATCCCCCCACGCTGACACATGCAACCCAAGGCATCCCCGTGTTGCCAGACTGGGTCTAACCGCTCTCAAAATTTCCCAAAGCTATAAAAACTATTCTAAACCACAAACCAACTCGATTAGCTCAAATATCACTTAGAGAACAACCCAAAGCTAAAATCACGCTAATCGAAAAAAATTAGGGGTCGGGGTCTTACAAGGTATATGTATTTTATGCAATGCTTTTAAAATAAGAAGATGATCTCTAAGGGTTAAAAGCCTCAGAGGATCCAGAGTCTAAGTAAGGCGTCACATGGTGTGGGGTCCACTTCCTTCACTCACGTAAAGATGGTTTTGTAACAAATATTGGAAGACTTCAATCATATTGTAAGAAAATAACTAGAGAAATGAGGGAAAGAGGGAGAGAAACTAAATAGGCAGAAATAGAGAAAGAAAAGAAAGAATAAGAAGAAAGAGGAGAGAAATAGAAGAAAAGGAGTCAGTGGATCTGGACTTTATTTCTACAAGGTACCCACATTTCTCTCTCCCAATCTCTCTTGGATCTCTCTCTCAAAATCCCTATTCCATTAGCCCCAATTAATATATATTAAAGACGTAGGATTCGATTTTAAAATTGGAATTCGATTTTGCAATTGATCGAGAAATTGAGCGTCAATTTTGATTTCAATTGCAAAATTGGAACTCCAATTTCGATTTCAATTTAATTGGATAGAGTCCACTTTTTTGTAACTTTCTTTAGGTGAATTTAAAATTCCAATATATCTATTATGGATAGGATATTATAGAGTTTTGTAAGAGGGCCATGTTTAGATCAGATAAGAATAGTTTAAACCAAACATGAGTATTCCAAACTATTCAAACTCATCTAAAACCTACTCAGACTTTATCCAAAGTTATTCCATTAATTTTCACCGATTGAAAGAGGAATTTCCAAGAATTTCTAATAGAGTTTAACTATCCACGCATTTTCTAATGGAGTTCAAACTCCATAGTTTCAAAATACAAGGAGACATTGGTTTTAGGGAATTTTAATTTTGAAACGAGCTCATAATTATAACTCTCTCCAACTGGCCACACAACCCACCTCTTGTTACACCCCGACCCAATTTAACCCTGATTAGTTCTAATCAAGTATGTTTTAGCTAAATTAATTGTGCTTAGTTGCTGATTGAGGTTATTAGTGTTATTTTGTCCTTATAAGTCGAGTTGGATGAGTCTGGAGCATTAGAAAGATGAGTTGGAACCGATTTGACTCTGTTTGGTAGAGTCAAGGGCTTTTTGGTAATTATCGATTTTCTCATTTTGCATCATTTGCATGTCATCTTGGCGTCATCGTGTGTATTTCTGTGAGTACATCGATTTTCATACTAGACTCCGCTTCATTTGAGCTACCGTTGAGTAGTTGGATCCCCATTCGACTCAAAATGGAAATATACTATTTTAGTGGGATTTCTTGCAAAAGGGGCATTCTTATCCCTTATATATAACTCACCCCTTTCTTTTCATTCCCTTTTCATTTCCTCTTCTCTCTACACTTCTTCTTCTTCTTCTTCTTCACTCCTCTTCTTCTCTCCTCCTCAATCATCAAGAGTGATTTCGTGCATCTTGGGGGCTAAAAGTGAACCCAACTTCATCTTCTTCAACCTCCTCTCTTCTTTGTTGACAAGGAACCATCTCCACCATTTCCTACCGTTCCCAAACTTAGATTTCTTGTTAAGGTAAGAGCCATACCCTCTTTGTCTTGTGTTTTGAGTTGCATTAGAGTCAAAAGGCTATTGGGGTAAAAACACATGCATATTCATTTCCATTTTCCGGTATATTTGTGATTATGGTTTCGATATTTGGCGTTTTAGGGTTTTTTTGAGCTAAGTGGTGAAGTGAGGAGTTGGAAAGCTCTATTTGAGGCAAGTATAAGCTTTAATTTGGATTTACATGTGGATTAGTTACCATTTGATTCCAATGAAGTTCTTTCTCAATATTTCTATCTCTCAATGAATGAATGGGTTGAATTATTTATGGCTTTTAATTTATGAAATTAGATGGGGGAGTTATATGTTGTGAATGAGAGCAAGGAGGCTCCACTTGTGTAGGTTATTGGTTGAAAAAAGGGTGAAAATTGAATGGAGAAGAAACAATGGAAATTTCGAAATCAGAAATTCTGGAGCGTTTGCCAAAGTGAACTGGAGCATTCGCTTGAGCAAACCTCCCCTCTGAGCATACGTTTGAGCAATCAAAATGGGTCGCCTGAGTGAACACCTCTCTAGATGGTTTCCGCTCGAGCAAACATGGGTCCGCTCGAGCGACCACCCTTTTGAATCCACCGCTCAAGCGATCGAAATGGGTCGCGTGAGCGATCAACCCTCTGGATGGGGTCCGCTCGAGCGAACCTGAAATTGTAGACTGGGCTTCTTTTGGCCCAAATTTAGGGTGAATTATCACCCTTAATCTATCATAACCAACCATAATCATCCCTAATAGATAATTAAGGTGCATACCCTTGTTTCCATAGGATTTAGGATCCTTAATACCCTTATGACCTTAAAATAGAACCATTAACCTCATTAATTGGTCCACTGGGCATTCATCAGTCTAACACTATGCCATGAGGGTTAGTTTGGAAACTCAATGTATTTCTCATAAATAGTGACACCTAACAAGGTAGTAGTATGTTGACATTCCAAAATTACCTTGTATTGGATGGTGAAAGACTAAAAGTAATAGTCTAGTATTAGTTAGTGAAAATGTCTTGATTCCTTTAAATCATTGCATTTCATATTGAAGTCCAATTTCGTTATTGATATCAAATCCTAATTAGTATATTGGTTGCATTATTAGTATTCATCGTGGTTCGATTTTCTAAATTCAATTCGTGACTTAATTATCGCATATCCAATTTGGTATTGGTTGGTAATGTGGACTGAGTAAGTATTCGAGTATATGTTATTACTATTCGATTCGAGTATAAAAAAGTGAATACAGACTTACTCAAATTAGATTATTATTTGATTCGATCGAGTCGGCACTACTTGGCTTCGACCCAGTGATACCCGACAGGGTTGAACTTGGTTTAGTTATTCGAGACTATTGCAGTAAGTCATCTGGAGTACCGGAACTCCAGACCCGGGTAACCAGCTAGCCTTTGGCAGGGCTACTGGTGACATCCCAACTAGATTCGCTCTCTTTTGAGAGGATGAGCTCAATGTAGTAGCCAATTAATATGTTTTCATTCTACCTTGATTCACAAGCATAAATTATTCTATTTTCGTACAATTTGCTTAGTTGATACTTTACATTGACTTCTATTAATTTAATTGTCCTCTCAATTCAATTTGTAACATTATGTACTTCTTTATTAATGCCTATACTTGCTAGATCGCCGTATTGAGATACTACTCTTGGTGTCATAGTCGCATGTGCAACTTCCGGCCTTGAAGAGGCCAAGGAGAGAGAGGACGTTACCCAAGAGGTTCCTCCAGGATTAGAGGTATGGTCGGAGCTAGGGCCAGCGTAGACTCTTCTTCCCTCGGAACGCGTGGATGTACTTTTTGAGAGCTTCAATAGTGTGTGGCTAGCCCTTTTTTGCGTGGGTGACACTTAGTGTGTAGTTATACTTAATTCTTTTGTATTAAATTTAAATGTTTAATTGGACTGAGTGGGCAATGATACCTTCATGTATATGAATTACAGCTTCCGCTATGAGTTAGTTGTTATTGATATGTACAAGTGAGCTAGACTCACTTGTGAAAAAGTTATTTTTCTCTCCTTCGTGTGTTGTATTTGGCTCGAGACAAGTACAACATCACGGGAGTACGTGTGTCTCACATCGGGGATTACCCTAGGCCAGGGTGATTCGGGACCGGGATGTGACACCTCTGCAAACTCTTTATCTCTCTCTCTCTCTCTCTCTCTCTCTCTCTCTCTCTCTCTCTCTCAAGACGCACGACCCCTATGTCCTTTGGTTTTTGTCTTTCTAAGATTTGAGTATAGATTCACCGGTTCTGTTCTATTACTCTCTTTTTTTTTGTCATCCAAGCAATTGTGATAGTAATGATTCTATTTCATATATTATAATAGGAAACTTGATGAGAAGGTGGACTGTAAGAGTCTTTTACGAGATTCTGATTCAATCATGACTTTAATTTTCTTCATATTCCCCTGCCTTTGGGATTCCTCTACCATATGTGCTATGCATTTGCAGAATATGCAACTGAGGAGATGGGGACTATGCCATGAGACTTTCTTTAGCTTTCTATAGCCTTGTAACTCTTCATAGAAGAACTCTAAAATTTGAGGTCAGTTCCTGTTTGATGAAACTTTAAATGTATTTTGTCTTTGGATTCTGTTTTAGCTATTTTGGTTTCATTTATATATATATGTGGAATGTTTTACCTTGCAATTAGTCATCCTTTATTGCATGATTCTAATGATTTTGTTGACCTTGTCTGGTTATTTGCTCCATTCTAATTTTATCACAGTTGCCCGTCCCGCCAAAAAAGGATCGATCCTTTGTAAATCTCAATCTTTAAAGTATGCATAAGATCTCCTAAAATCTTAAATATCCTGAAAAGAATCTTCCAATAAGATTTCCCCTTACTAAGAATTTTATATGCAGGATAATAATATTGAATTTGGGAGTAATTTTTTCATTATATGATGTTAAGTTGAAAAGAAGGCAAGATTGGTTATGTCAAAAAGGAATATATGATGTCATAAATCATATGAGATTTAATTGGGGCATTTGGTTGGAGATCCCTCAACTTTGGTTTTTATAGCAAACGGTCCACGTGTTTTTTCTGCAGAGCCAAAGGGCCCTTTTCAAGTTTTTAGCAGTTAAAAAGTCTATAGTGCCTCTCTTAATACACTCTGTGCTATATACACAAAAATAAAAACTGATTTCGTTAAGAGTTTCATTTGGAGAAAAAAAAAAGGGAGAAAATCCGTCATTTTCGTGAAAATTATTTAACTGTAAAAATCAAGGATTATGATAGATAAGAGAAAGAAAATGGAGAAAATCGATTCAAAGAAGGATAAATTATCCAGAAAATCCGCACGTGGGACTGGGCAAAACTCAAATAAATTTATTTGAGAAGGAGAAATCATCCAGAGGCACAAGGGACTGGGCAAAACTTAGATAATTTTTTTCGAACTCGGATAAATTTGTTCCAAACTCAGATAAACTTAGTCCAAACTCGGAAAAATTTGTTTCGAACTCAGATAAATTTGGTCCAAACTCAGATAAATTTGTTCGAAACTCAGAAAAATTGTTCAAAACTCAGATAAATTTATCTAAGTTTTTGTAAATTTATTTGAATTTTTGTCCAGTTTATCTGAGTTCTTGGCAAATTTATTTGAGTTTCTTATAAACTCAGAAGAAGAAGTCAGCTGCTATGTGATAGGCTTCTGCTAACGGGTTAGAACAAAACAACCTAGAAAACGAAACAGTAAAATCTCCTTCCAAACTACTTATTTTCCAAAAGCCCCAAAAAAATTTGAGACAAACTTACACGAAACGGAAAAGGGAAAGAAAAGGCAAAGACAACAACGGGTTTTTGTGTTATGCAGAACCCGTCACCGGAGAAGGCCCGAACTGGTCGCGTTTCCATCGCGGGCCGTCGCCATCGTGGCTGGTGTAGTCGAAGATGGCCAATTTCGATCTGGAGAGCTCTTTGGTGAAGTCCCTCGTTCATAGAGAAGAAGACAAAAGGGGTTCTCCGGGACAACAGAGAATGAGAGAGAAATGGGCAAATTCAAAGTTTTATGCTCAAACCATTGAAAGGGGCAAATTCGTCATAAAAATATATGATGTGACATATTAGGGATCTTTCACCAAATTATCTTTAGCTTTATGGACTATAAACATTAGAGAAAAAGTTGTTGGACTGGAGGCCCTAGAAGACCATGCTTAGGGACTTGTGGCTAATTTACCCACTTTAATTTACCAATGGCTTTAGTGCAACGGTTTAAATGTTATCTATATTTTGCACTATTACTATTCTTTAAATTATATTGTTATTCGTATCCTTTTATATTTTAGGGACTTGATTGGAACTTTTCCTATGGGCCCGACTTGATGCAAGCCTAATGTATCATGGGGTCTCCAAATTTGGCATAAGATGCATAGCTTTTTTATTTTATTTTTTAAAGTAGAAGGTCGTCGTCTTTTATATTGTATATCTCTAGAGTAGCTTGGGTTTTTTTTTTCTGAATTTTTTATATTTCTCCTATAACATAAACTACTTTAGGAAAGTTTCTAGAAGGGTTTTTTTTTTCTTATGGAAGGTTTTTTTGAGATTTGATTTGTTTAAATATCTTCAAATTCAATGTATAAATAAGAGGAACTGGCTGTAGTACTACACTTTGATATTTATTTTATGGACCAAAATCTTCGATGGATTCAATGGATTTATTCAATCTACTTTTGGGTCTTGGGTTTAATGGTTTTTTTAATATTCTAAAATTGATCTTTAATTTCACACTTGATTGAGAAATTGAAGCTCAATTTTAATCTTGACTTTAACTTGAACGAGGGATTTTAGGGATTCGGGAGAATTTTTTTATTTTAGCCGTCTAAATAAAAAGTCTAATCTAAAATGATTTTTCTAATAAAGAGTTCGATCTTCCACGGCCTCTAATCAATCAATGCATATTTAGATTTTCGCATCCAATGCCATAGGCGAATCTTATCTGGCCCTACCTAGATAGATGACATCTAGGGTTGCCAACCAACTTAGCCACCACACATTTCTTTTTTAGTTTCAGTTTTCTTTTTACTTTTTTTATTGGTTTCTCATGGATTTTATGTGTCTTCTAAATCACAGTTCTTATTTCTATACATTTTTTTCTCATGTATTTTCTGACGTTTAATTTTTTTTTTGCCTTTTATCGTAGTCCCGTTTTATTTTTTGATTGTTTTGATGGGTTCTTTTTTAGTTTATGTGATGATAGGTTTTCATGAATTTATGATTTTTTTTTTTTTTTTTGGTTTTTAGTCATTGGTTTTCCATGGGCTTATTTGTTTCTTCTATGGTGTTCTTATTATTGAATTGTCTATGAACTTTTATTTTCATGTTGTATTTTTGTGGTGTTTTATCAATTTATTTATTTTTTGATGGGTTTATTCTTCTGATCTCGAAAAATATTTGAAGTAAAAAACTCAATTAATTTCAAACAAATTAAAGTGCTCTCATTTTGAAGTTAACCGTCTATATTTTTACATTATTATTATAGATTTTTATTTTTATTGCAATTTTTACCATCCCAATATGATTTAGACTAAATATTATTCAAAAATCATATTCTTTTAATATTATAAATTATATTTTGCCCGTGCTAAACGCGGGCATGTTTTGCTAGTTGACTAATTATAGAAACAATAAAGGCTCTTAGATTCACTAATCCGATTAACCCTATATCAGTATTACAGAAATAAATAAGCCCAATAAGCAAAATGTCATGCTCCCACAAACCTTATTTTATAAATCCAAGTCTAAATCCCTTTATCCCAACTTTCCAAACCTTAATAACCCCTTGTCTATTTACTAAATGCAAAACCCTAAATAATCCAAACCATAATATCAAACCCTAATTTCTAATCATTAATTATTAATCTAGAATTTATAATAACTAATTAAAATCCATAAAAGAACAATTAAACAGTTAAATTAAAACTAATGAAAGAGTCTCATAAAACAGTCAAACTTTAAATCTGATACCTTGATACAGCTAATATAAATCATTCTAATTAAAACAGTAATTAATCAAAAATTCAGATTTAAATAAATCAAATGAAATAAAAGAGATAAAAGTAAATATAGTAAATAAGAAAAAGAAATTAAGATGGAGATGTAGAGTTTTGGAAGATATAATTGTTTCCCTCTTAAATATAGAACACAAACTCAAACCAAGACTTAAGTAGTTTTGGGTCCAATTTAATTCAAACCCAAGATACAAAATTAAATGAGTACAAAACAAGTGCCAAAAGTCCAATACTGTTGTGATTTTGGACTGAGTCTATATCTGCCGGACGGATACCCATTGTCTCATTCGGACCCCTACATGGTATATACACCCACCTTACATGTATATGATTTTAAACTTCCTTAGCCATGTAAAGCAAGTAGGGAAATCTAATCCCTATATAATACTATATAATCTCTCCCCTCTTCTCTGCATTACATGTCTTTCTCTCTCTACAAAATTTCCTCCAACACCTATCCTTCTCTCTACTCTCCTCCCAATTCAATCTGTCCTATTTCTTTTTCAGTGGCTTGTGGAATCCTTCTCTCTCTCACAGGCCTCCAAAGAGAAGACAGGTGGGATTCTCTAGTTCCTTCTTGCTTCTCTCTCCATTTTTTTTTTTTCTCATAAGATGAATTTGGATAATGGGTTTTTAAAATCTGGGTTTGACTAATGTCCGGTTCTGGTGGAACATTGAATCATCTGGGCTACTAGATCTGGGGAATTTTTCTTCTTCTCCTCCTCCTCCTCCTTCTTGGGAGGTGGGTGGAATGGTTATCTAAAACAGGGTTTTAGGAATTATGGTTTTATATATCCATCCCATTGATTCAGAATTTATGGGCTTTTTGGTTTGAGGATTTTGATTTGGGGTTGGCTTAGATTTTTTATTTGTAGATTTCTGATTTGGGGTTTTGGGTTTTTTATTTTTGGGCTATGGAGGTTGAAGTTCTTTTTTTTTTTTTTTTTGCTGCAAATTTGAGGTTGGGTATTTTGAGTTGGTGATTGAAGAATGGAGGAATCTCGCATATGAGCGGGCCAATGGGGTTTTGGGTTCTGAGTTTTTACATTTTAGATTATGAAATTTGAAGGGTCCTTTTTTTTTCTTGTGAGATGGGATGTTGAATTGGAGATCGGAGAAAGAAGGAATTTGGCATATGTGAATGACAACTGGCCTTGGAAATTCATCTGGTTAGGAAATTCCTTACATGATATTTCCTGAAGTTCTAATAATTCTCGTTTAAGAAGTGTAGGACAATGTATAGATTTAAGAAAGATTTGACTTTGGGGTTTGAGACTTAGTCGCATTACATCATGGCTTGTGTGTTTTTCTTTTTTTCTTTATTCCTTTTTTTTTTTTTTTTTTGCATTTAAGAGGGATTTGTTTTTCTTTTTTCCTTTACAAGTATCCTGCTTTCAATTTATCGCCGGATCTGTTTTTTCTCTTTGTGATTTCTTGAATTTGATTGAACCAAGAAAAACATATCCCTTTTTTTCTGTTTGTGCTATTGGGCTTCAGTTCAAGTTTTGATTCATGAAGAGATCCGCTGCGCTTCAATTTCTTGACAACCTGTTCGAATTCAATGAGATTCCTAGTGGTTTCTTTAGATTCCTTGAATTCTTCTATGTGGCTATTAGTTCATTTCATTCAAAAGGGACTTTTTTTTTTTTCAGTTTCTCCTTATCTGACTATTTTCTTGCTTATTTCAACAGCTAGAGCTCCCCCCCACACACACACACACCAAAAAAAAAAAAAAAGACCATGAAAGCAGCCTGTTTTGTTAGATCTGTTTTATTTTCTGCTCAAGAATCCATTATAACCCATGTTCTTATCTTGCTGTTGAAAATTGGCATGCATCCTTTTCAGATCTTTGTTTTTTTTTATTTTAATCTCAATGCTTTATATCTCTAAATGATGGTTCTTTAATCACTACTGCTTTTAGTTGTTGATTGCTGTGGTGATAAAGGATTCATCATGTCCATCCACCTAGTGGGCCTCATTGTGCAAGGCTATTGGTTGAGTGGCCTTTGTATGGAAGGTGGAATTGGTTGTCAGAGTCTCAAATTCACTTGGAAAAATGAGTGGCTATGGTACTGTTCCGTATGGTCTTTCCTACAGTGGGCCATCCACAGTAGGGACCTTTTGATTGTTCAGCTTAATTCTCCACACAATGGAAAGAGGCCCTCTATGATATCAGGACTTGTTTTCACAGTAAATGCATTCTTAGTTTTAGGTTGCTGCAAAAAGGAGAAGTAATAACATTGGTTATATCAGTAGTTTGATATTACATTTACCTCTAGTTGTTATATTTTTTACAGTGGACCATTCACTGTATGACCCACTAGATGGGCAGTCCTTGTCGATCATAAATCCATGTTATTAAAGCTTGGATTTGCAGTATTGCTGCAGTAATGGTAAATGCCTTTCCAGAGGCTATAAGCAAAAGAAAAACTAGAATAATGGTTATATGTGAATTCAATTCTATCTTAGACTCCAGATGTCATATTTGTAGCAATGTCTTTGTGAATCTTTTTCTGCAATCTAGCTGGATTTCACATATTCATTCCAGCTGAAACAGAATGACAGATTTTTCTTCTACAGTGTTTGATGGCTTCTTCTGACACCTGTTACACGCATTTTGATCTCTTTCTCTGCTTTCATCTGATATATACACTTGGTTTTCATTAATTTCTATCAACATGTGCCCAGCTATATTGTTCAAAAAAAAAAAAAAACATGTGTCCAGCTATCTCCCCATCTAGCTGCGGGTAGAATCTGTGGTGATCTCAATTTGACACCCAAAATTTTAGGTTGACATCTTTGCCGTGGTTCAATGAACGAAAGTTTGTGCTTATGATTTCAGATTACAGATGTCAAGAGTTCAATGAAAGCATCTTTTTCTGTATCTAGATAAACTCTTCTGCAGACTTATCTATAGTAACTACCTCCCTTTGTGTTGCATTTTATGGTGACCTCTGCTAAGTTTCTTCATTGTGTTGATCTGTTCAGTCAACAGGAGACAGTTTATTATCACCATGAAGGCACTTATTCTTGTCGGAGGTTTCGGGACGCGGTTGCGACCATTAACACTGAGTGTTCCAAAGCCCCTTGTTGATTTTGCTAACAAACCCATGATTCTTCATCAGGTATACTTTCTTAACCTGTGTCTATCTGCTGAAACGAGGAAGTTTCAAGTTCAATGCCTTAATCTCCTGTTTTATCCATAGATGTTGATAAATTGACAACTGGTCTGTTGAACCAGGCTCAAGTCTCAACTGATCAGAAACTTTTGACTGAATTGACAACTGATCAATTCAGTTCTGATCATCTTCTGCCTGTTGAGTCCTTGACACGTCAATATAAATTTGGGACTCTATTGGATACTTTATAAGCTTCTTTCATACTGTGAGCATTAACAGATTGTATTGGTTAAATTTAGTTCTGATGGGCTACTGCTTGTTGAATCCTTTTTCCATCAATCTAAAATCTAGCATCCGATGAACTTCTGCAATTTAAATAATGTCAAGTCAATTTGCTTTGTCCTTGAAAATCATGCTTTATTTAAAAAATGAACAAGAAACGACTCAATATCAAGTCTCAAACCAGTCACATAGTACTCTATCTGCAAAATGAAGAGGAAACTCATCATCTCCTTAAAAACATGAAGAAATTTGATGGACGGTACAGCTGCAGTTTTGCTGCTTAGCAAATTTGATGAACACTGTAATATTGACCATGATTTTTTATGCCCTTTTTTATTATTATTATTATCAGATTGAAGCATTGAAAGAGATCGGAGTGACTGAAGTTGTTTTGGCCATAAATTACCAGCCAGAGGTAAAGAGATTACTCTTTTCATCGCACTGGCCTTTTTATTTCATGTTGCACCTGCATTTCTTTTTGCTCTACATTTATCCGGTCCTTGTGTTTGGCAGGTGATGCTGAATTTCTTGAAGCAGTTTGAGACCAAGCTTGGCATTAAGATCACCTGCTCTCAGGAGACCGAGCCTCTAGGAACTGCAGGTCCCCTGGCTCTAGCAAGGGACAAGCTTATTGACGAATCGGGTGAGCCTTTTTTCGTCCTCAACAGTGATGTTATCAGTGAGTACCCTCTCAAGGAGATGATTAAGTTCCACAAAGCTCATGGTGGAGAGGCCTCTATAATGGTGACCAAGGTAAAAAATAAGAGCCCCATCACTTTTAAATCTCTCTATTGATCTTCATTTGTCTCCTGTTATTAATTATTTCATCCATCCTTTCAGGAAAAAAAATTGTTTGAGAATCTGTTTCAAAAAAAACCCTACTTGCAGCAGTAAATACATTTCAGTTGTCAGTTCTATTGTATTGTTGGCTGGCCCTTCGTGATAGGGATTCCCATGCAGTTTAGTGCCCCATCTCTAAACCTAGTTTGAATATTGGGGAAAAAAGAAGAAGTTCTCGTGTTGATATCTGCAAGCACATTATGTGGGGTATTTTTACCGATTCAGATTTGAAGTTTAGAATTCTTGAAAAAATATATCATGCCTAATGTAATTTCCACATGAATTAATGACCTTCCATTCCACTTTTGAAATTGCATCATAAATGATTGAAACTGAAACCCCGTGAGATTTTAATCAACTGAGAGAAATGTTTCTTCATTGAATTGAATAGGTTGATGAACCATCGAAATATGGTGTCGTGGTCACGGAGGAAGATACTGGAAAGGTAGAAAAGTTTGTAGAGAAGCCAAAAATATTTGTGGGTAACAAGATCAATGCCGGGATCTACCTATTGAACCCGTCTGTTCTCGACCGAATCCAACTGAGACCCACCTCCATCGAGAAAGAGGTCTTCCCTAAGATCGCGGCAGAGCAAAAGCTCTTCGCCATGGTCTTACCGGGCTTCTGGATGGATATCGGTCAGCCAAGGGATTACATTACTGGCCTGAGACTGTATCTTAACTCACTGCGAAAGAAGTCCTCTTCCAAACTGGCTGCTGGGCCCCACATTGTTGGGAATGTTCTTGTGCATGAGACTGCCGTTATAGGTGAGGGCTGCCTGATCGGGCCTGATGTGGCCATAGGGCCAGGCTGCGTGGTTGAGTCAGGTGTGAGGCTCTCCCGCTGCACAGTTATGCGTGGTGTCCGCATCAAGAAGCATGCCTGCATCTCGAGCAGCATCATCGGATGGCACTCCACTGTCGGGCAGTGGGCCCGCATCGAGAACATGACCATCCTCGGAGAGGATGTGCATGTATGCGATGAGATTTACAGCAACGGAGGCGTCGTCCTCCCACACAAGGAGATCAAATCCAGCATCTTGAAGCCTGAGATTGTCATGTGAGCCAAAACAAAACATTCACCCATTTTAATTTAAGGGGTTCAGTTCATTTGTGTGATCAAATTAGTAGTGTGTTTTATGTTAATGCTCTCTGTCATTTTGCTTTCAATTCCTTTCTGCATCTCTTTTCCAAGTTTAGTGAGTGTCGTATGGTTATGGTTATTTATGTCTTCTTTTTTACTGTGTACATGCTTTGTTTAGTTGTTCTCTTGGAGATGGGTGATACTTGTAAGGGATGATGGTACATATGTTCCGTTCTGTGGGCTTTTATCAGATTGTTTTTGTTTGGATGCTGCCTTCTGCATGGAGAAATGTAAGTTTGTTGCATGAGATGCAGTGTACAAGAATTATATTATTCATCCATTTTTCCAGTGTCTGAGCTGATTTAGGCCCTTTTCTATTGAAAGAATTTTCTGAAATATGGATAATTTATGTCTTCAAATGCTGCCTCCTTCCAAATATTTCCATAATGAAGTAGAACATGGAATTGTACAATTTGGAGGATTTGAAGGGGCTAAAGACTCCATTTACTCCATTTGGAATTCTCCTCATCAAACAGAGAATTTGAAGAATTCGAAGAACATACTGGGTTGAGATTTTGAAATTTTTTATGACGAATGTGAGATAGAAATGCTCCAATTGGATTCAAATTGTTAAAGCTACATACTTAGAAATGACCATCAAATAATCTCCCTCCTAATTGAAAATTAATTAAAAGGAGATGGAAAATAAAGCATCGCCTAATTAATTCCACTTGTTTATATCCTTTAGACCCAGAGACCTCTTTAATAACACTTTGTTGGAGTTTTTTTTTTTTTTTTTTTTTTTTCTCGCTATCGGAGGGTTCCCAATCCTTTGGGCTGGACTAATCCCTCCGGGCCCGAGGGAAGTCGGGTAAATTTCCCTGTAGCCCCAGTGTGGTAGTGCAGTTTCGAACTCACAACCTCCGGGTACAAACCGTGGTCCTAGGCCAACTGAGCTACCCCTTGGGGTATTTGTTGGAATTCGTTTGACCTTCAACTTGCATGTATTCAAATCCATGACTATGAAGGGGAATTAGAAGATTTGTGTAACTGTTAAATTTTTTCTTTATTTGACAATTCATCTTATGATGCTGAGTCAGCTCAACTGTATCTAGTACTTTACCAACAAAAAAAAAATGTGAAAAACTTATCTCATCGTTTTTTTATATTGTATTTATTTTTTTTGGCTGTTTCTTGGATTGTTTTGTTTGGATGTTGCTTTTTCAGGGAATTATAATCTACTCTTTTCTACAAGTGGGTTCCACGAATCATATAATCGATCTAGTGGGCCCTTGGTTGATAGTGACAAGCAAACACGAATTTTTCCTACCATTATCAATTACCAATATCACGTACAAATATCATGAATAAAAATGACATTACGTAATATTACTAGATGTCCCAACATTTTATGATATTGTGGAATGGGACAAATCTACAAAAAAAAGATAAATTTAAAAAGTGGTGAGAGTTCCTTGGCCATCATTATGAAGTGTTTGGACCTTTAAGAGGTTTTTTTTTTTTACATAGAAACCCCTAGCAAGAAACTCCCAGAAAATAAATTAATTATAATTAACTATAAGAGAACAAATTTAACTACTGATAAATTTTGGTCTTTATAAATGTTTTAACCATTTTATCTCTTTGAAACTGATTTTCCTGTATTTTATTTTGACATTGTCAATTTTGTGAATATTTGGAAAATATCACATTATCAGGTATTTTGTGTTTCTTTTAATAATGTAGTGATGAGATTGCTATATTTTCAAATTTTAAAGTTATCTTCCCATCAAAGATAAGCATTCTTTTCTTGCCTACATCAAAAGAAAAGCATTTTTAGGTTCCCCTGCTAACTTAAAAAGACTCCTATTTTAATGACATGGACACATGATTACTATCACCTTATGGTTGGAAGGCCCATATAGGTATATTAAGACACGTCAAGCCTATTACTTAGGTGATGTAGGACTTTCCAACACTCTCCCTCACGTGCAAGCCCAACAAATTTCATGGACGGGTCAGGCCTGTCACGTGGGCTACACAAGAACAATGAAAACGAAACCTCGTGAACACAATTACAAAAAGGAGTATCCTAAGATAATCGTAACAATAGATGAGAATAGCAACAGTACAGAAGACTAGCAACTGTGCTTTTGACTCTATCTTAAATTAGTTTAAGCTTTAGACTTGTTCAACAATGGTGGGGTTTTATCTTCATGTGGCCCATCTTCTATACACCTAAGGTTCAATGGAAGACACTTGGTCTGTAGATATGACCTTAATAGCCTACGGTGAAGATATTTATTTCTTACATGTGCTATCTACTAAAATCAACCTAACCCTCTTTTATATATTGGGACCGGACACTTATATTCCACAAAGTCGGTACAACATATCATTATGAAAACATTTCATTATCAAGAAAACAGCTCAAATTAATAAGTAGGTTACACTAAAATCATGGCTTAAGATGATAGCTGGTATGTGATGGTTTTACCTGATACTTGCCTCCTACCTTGCTCATTGTAGATTCTCATGTTTATGAAAAGAGGCTGAAATAAAAAAATAAAAAATAAATGGAACTATCTAATTTGTTATTCAATTCTTATGTTTTAGTTGTTCATATACATCAAAAACAATCTCAAAAGCCCTAAGGTCATCTATTTCCAAAACTTCAATTTTCTTAGAAATGCTTCATAAAAAATAGTGTTTTAAAGAAAAAGCAACTAAATTGTAACGCCCCACCCTATACCCATATATGATATTGTCCGCTTTGGCCCACAGGCCTCACGGTTTTGCTTCTGATGGGCCTCAACCCATCGAAAGGCCTCATGCAAGGTAAGGGTGTTGGCTCTACATATAACCCCATTCACTTTCCTCTCTATAGTCGATGTGGGACTCCGGGGCGTCACAATCCACCCCCCTTAAGGCTGCACGTCCCTGTGCAGTAGCCTGCCAGCCCTCTTAGCCCGCCCACATAGAGACCCGCCCACTTGCACCAGACCACGGCAGGGGACCCACACTCGAACTAGTCGAGAACCTGGCTCTGATACCATTTGTAACGCCCCACCATATACCCATGTATGATATTGTCCGCTTTGGCCCACAGGCCTCACGGTTTTGCTTCTGATGGGCCTCAACCCATCGAAAGGCCTCATGCAAGGTAAGGGTGTTGGCTCTACATATAACCCCATTCACTTTCCTCTCTATAGTCGATGTGGGACTCCGGGGCGTCACATAAATGAACCAAAATGAAATGATTTAGGGTGTTATACATAGGGATGTCAAAGGAACCACTCAAATTATCCGAAGGAGACGGTCGGGAGGGATCCTCTTTTTAGACTCAATTGATAATCGGGTCTGCAGTTAGCCCTAGTATCCAGATGAGTCTAGGTTTAATGATTGGGCTGAGTCTAGGCTTAATCAGGTCCAGTATCAAATACCTGTGTACCCAGATGAAAAATATATACAATGAAAAATACTATATCATATGCAATTATAAAGGATTATTTATTATATGAAGAAGTTTTGTATCTCCTCCTGGTATAATCATCAATCAAAATTTGACACTCATCTGATTTTATAGGTTCTCTGTCGCTCATACACTCAATCACCTTCATTTAATAGCCATGGGTTCGAAAATTTTGAGGCTCTCAAAATAGTACCTTCCCGGATTATATAGTTTTCACTTCTTTTCATACAACTAGTTCTTTCAAACCTCTCACCACCCACCAGACCACAAAAATGATTGACTAGACTGCTCTAAGATACATATAGTTTGGCTACTCTTGAAAATAAATTATATTAGATGTAGAAATGGACATAAATACATCACAAATATATTGATTGAATTAATTATTTCTAATAAAATTGTAAAAAGAACACTAACATATAATGACAGAGCCTGGAGTACAATCTCTGTCCTGTCAGATCTCTCAAAGTCAAGTTTGGGTCTTATGCAGTAAACCAATGTGAGGTCTGCTTGTTCCATTGAATTAGCTGCTGCTCCACAAGTGATCAGGTGATGTTGCCATGGTTGGTGCCATGAAATTTAAGGGGATCTCAGTTTATTGATAGGTGGTGGGACCCCACCTCTTTAATGCCCTTATTGGGATATACACAGAAAATCTCGCTATATAGACACGCACACAGAGAACATGTTCAACCAACTTATTCCCACCCATATTGTTGCAATTAAGAATTTGATCTGAGATGCATGTGGACAGTTCACTAAATATAAGCCAGCCGAATAGAAAAATGGTTAGGCAAGTTGTATACAGATAGATGGTTGCTTTGTAAAGTCATGTGGTGAGGAGTACATGACAGAGATAAAGAATGTTAGTGTTAGAGCAAGTGAGCAACAATGCCTCCTTCGTGTCTCCTTTCCATGCCCTTAAACAGCTCGTTTGATTTGTGGGAGGAGAGTTCCTAACAATCCAAATCTCCCAACACCCTTCACTTCATGTCATTTCCACAGTAGCTTTCGAAGCAATCTCCACAGTAATGTATGGTTTTCATGCCCTTAAAGACTAAATGGAATTGTGGGTGTTGTGCTGCTGCCATTCCACAATCCATATACCTTCCTGCCACTTTTTGTAAGGCAACATTTCCACACAGCATTCAAAGCAGTCTCCATCTCACTAGCATCTTTCCTCCATCAATCTCAATCTCAATCTCAGTGACATTTTGTTTTATATGTCATCTCCATAAAAGCATTTGGGTGAAGGAAAGGGTCACTTTTTCTTCACCTAAAAGGGGCTTTTTTTCTAAAAAAATCGAAGCTAGTAGAAAACCCATGCAAAGCACACACATAGAAGGGAGTGACAAATTTTAAAGAAATGAATACTTTTGCAATAAATTCAACATTGACATTTATATATTCTCAATTTATACAACCTAATAATAATCAAATTTAAAACTACAGCTTATCTTAATATAAGAAACCCTATCTCTAACCAATTCTATATCTCTAAAAAGCAATGATCCTATATCTCTAACACCTTCTCACACGCCCGCCAATCACAAGCTCTGTTTTTATGAAGGATTCTGCAATTAGTAATAAATAAAAAATTAGAACCCTCAATCTTTCTTTATATCTTGCACTAACATTTCTTTGTTGGTGATCACCGTTATCTATAGAGCCCATCACTATCGCATCCCATGTCTATAGATGCGAGTTGTCATGTCCGCAAATTGCATTACCTTAATATTGCCAATTTTGAGACGCGACTAGTGTGGGGAATTCGAGTCCTTTTGCCTCCAGTAAGAATTTACGCGCAACTATACCCACAATATATCACGTGTGAGGATATAATGTATTTCTCTGTCTCACAGTGTAATTGTGTAGACAGAACATATATAGACTCAAAATATTTACAACACTGGAGTATTTGAGTTTACAACATAAAAGAAAAGGATTTTATATTCTATCCAAACAAAAATCCATCACTACCATCCACCAGAAAACTTTCCAACGTAATATAATAACACTATCCATGGCTTTATTTTTCTAAAAACTCTAGTAAGTTATCAAATAGAGAATTTTAGGAATTCAAGGTGGATTGAATTCTCATGCTTGAGTTTCTAGACTAATCAAATAGAGAATTAGAATTCGGGATGAATTTAGCATCATTTTGAATTCCAGCATCTGAGATTCTCCAAATTCCACCGGACATATATTCTCTAAATTCCTGCAACCACATGGGCCCTTAATGAAGATGGTGAAGATCATAAGGTCTAAGGGAGGATGCTTTATCTTTATTCAAGCAATTATTCATGGCAACATTATCATAAATGCATAAGAGTCAAGACCATGGAATACTTGATCACAAGATCACGACCGAGCCACGACTCTTAAGACCTGACAAAATAAGTACTTTTGTTATAAGTTCATCGTGACATTCATCCAAGACATGATCTTAATTTATAAAATCTAATAATAACTCAAATTTAAACCACTCCTTGTCTCAAAGGAACCTTTTCTCTAACCAATTCCTTTTCTCTTCCTTAAATTTGGAAAATTGTTGGAAAGAAAAGGGATCAATCTCTCTTTCCTTGATCCACATCAGCATATGGGCCCCACCTCCTTACCCTAAGTTGTTTCATCTAAGTAAATGATTTGTATGAGTATCCCCTCCTCCTCAACCACTACAACTCTTTATCGGTGAAATGCATCATCCCATTAACTCTACGTCCACGCCTCCTTCTCTTTGTGTCTCCCTTACTCTCACAAAGTTGCCCCTTCTTTCCACCTCTCCATTTCTCTCATATAGCCCTGAATTACAATCTTTTTTATATCAACACCTATCAAGGTATGGTTTCTGGTTCTAATGTTATGCTATTTAATTTCTAACTCCAATGCCATACTATTTTTTCTACTTGTAATTGGCATTTTTTCTAGGGTTTTTTTTCTTTAAAAAAATGTCAATAGAAATGTCTGTTTATAACTTTTTTTTTCAAACCCATGGAATCATTGGCTTTACTCAACAGATATAAATACTTCATAACCCTCACTCTCTGCCTCCCTGACTCTCACAAAGTTGTCCCTACTTAGTTTGATCTTAGCGCCTCCATTTCTCTAATATAGCCTCGGATTACAATATTTTTTTATCTCAGCACCTATCAAAGTATGGTTTATGATTCAAATGCAATGTTTTTTTTTTTTTTTTTCTCTCGATGTCAATAGAAATGTGTACTTGTAAATGGCATTTTTTTCCTATGACATAGAATTGTTGGGGACTTAACATTATGTATTTTTTCTTTAAAAAAATGCCAATAAGATATGCTTTTTGGTTCTAATGCTATGCTAGTTTTTCCACTTTCGATGTTAATTAATTTATTTTAATGTTTTTAACCAATAGTATATACTTCCACACAAGTGGGAAGATGAAGCCCACAAAGTCAATCCTTAGCCAGCCGAGTGACTTGCGGGATTGTTTAACAAGCTACTTTTGATTGGTTGTTAATAAGTTAATTATGGTTTTTTTGTGGATATAAACTATGTAGTATTATTCTGATTTTAAAACGAATGTGTATTGCAAAGTTCAGATGATTAAATTAATCTTATTTATGCATATATTAAACTCACTCAGGTTACCGTGCATTGCACGGGCCTTACAGTTAGTATCTCTAAAATGCAATGATCCTAATATCTCTAATAGGGTGGAACCAGGAGATTTGCCATGTGGGTACTATGTAAATAAATAAATAAATAAATTGGAAACACATACTCATCCTTGTGAATTGGAACTCATTTTAGCTTGACAACAGAGAACCGTCACCAATTATTGGATTGAGATGCATCTAGATGGGACACCTGAGTTGGATGTGCTTAAAAAGGTAAATTTGGATTTTGTAGCTTCCCCTTTAATAAATAACAGAAGAGGTCGTCTATGGCATGTAACCATCTGACCTAACATGACACTCTAAGAAAATTTGGAAAATTCAAGAACAAAAAAATAAAAATAGAGAGTTGGATTAAGTAAGAGAGTTTCTTTTAGCATCTACAATATAAATTTTCTTTCAGCAAGGACAATTGTAGAAGTGTGTCATAATATATTTCCAAAACCAAATTAGGCCCACAGCAATTCTTCCATTTATATATATGAAAGGGATAGGATTCGGCTTTGAAATTGGGGTTCAATTTTGTAATCGATTGCAAAATTGGCTCCATTTCTAAAATTAATCTAATCTGATTTTGAATTAGGAGTGATCTTAGGGCCTGTTTGGATGTATGGTGAAGTGAAGTAGGGTGAGGTGAAGCATCAAATCAAAAGAGAATAAAATATAAGGTGTTATGATGGTGTTTTATTTTTAGTTGTTTGGTATGGAATCTTTTTGACTTTTTGTATAGAAAAATAGAGCTTTTTTGTCTTTTAGTGGAGAAAAGGGATTGTTTTTTTGACTTTTTTTTAAAAAGATGGAGGGAATTTTGAAATTGTGTACTTTTGATATGACCCATTGTCTTTTGTTGTCTGGATAATGGAGGCTTTACCTCACCTTACCTCACTTCACCACACAGCCAAACACGCCCTTAGGGATTTCAGATTTTGAATTAATTAAAATGGAAGGAGGAGTAAGAATAACCCTTCGCCACATGTCAGTTTTTCCTATTTTTTAAGGAAGTTCAATAATAACCAACTAGCAAAATATGCACGTGCTAACGGACAATATATATGTAGAAATTATGGTAAAAAAAGGGGGCATTTGGCAACAAGTCCCTCGACATTGCGTTTTATAGCCTAGGGTCCATCATACTTTCTCGTAGCAGCGGCAGTCCTCATTTAAAACCGAGACAAACAAAAAGACAAAAATGCCCCTCTATACGTCGGCAAAAGCACTACACTCAAAACCGCTTCAAAACATATAGAGCGTCATTCAATCCGCAAATAATTCAGTTAAATTTATTTCAAAACACGCAAATAAATTTGAAAAGACTCAAATAAATTTCAAAATACACAAGTAATATTAAAAAAAAAACACAAATAGAATTCATAAAATGCAAAGAAATTTTCCAAACAACTCAGACAGATTTATTAAAAAACTCAATTAAAAATTTCAAAACGGAGATAAATTTGTCAGAAACTTAGATTAATTTTTCGGAAACTCAGATAAAGATAAATTTGCCAAAACTCATATAAAGATTAATTTGCCAAAAACTCAGATAATTTATATGAGTTTTTGGCAAATTTATCTAAGTTTTTGTCCAGTTTATCAAAGTTTCTGTGAAATTTGTCTGAGTTCTTGGCAAATTTATCTGAGTTTCTTAGAAACTCTATAAATTATCTAAACTCAAATAACTTTTTAGATGAAGAAGGTTGTTGCTATGTGCTAGGCTTCTGCTAGCAGGCAGAACAAAACAACCCAAAAAATAAAACAGAAAAATCTCCTTCCAAACTACTTATTTTCAAAACTCAGATAAATTTTCAAAACTCAAATAGTAACAATTTTCTTGCAAGAAAGAGACCGAGACCCCATTTTTTGTTGCTATGATTGTAAGAGATAGATTTACACGAAACGGAAAAAGGAAAGAAAAGGCAAGAGAGCAACGGGTTTTTGTGTTATGTAGAACCCGTTGCCGAAGAAGGCCGGGACTGGTCGCGTTTTCATCACCAGGCCATTGCCACATGGCTGGTGTAGTCGGAGATGGCCGACTTCGATTTGCAGAGCTCTCTAGTGAAATCCCTCGTTCCTAGAGAAGAAGACGGAAGGGGTTCTCCAGGACAACAGAGAATGAGAGAGAACTTGGCCTAGGAGTGTGGGGAAATGGAATATATGAACTTTTAAAATTAAAAGTTTTATGCTCAAACTGTTGAAAGGGGCAAATTAGTCATGAAAATATATGATGTGGCATGTTAGGGACCTCTCACTAAAATATCTCCAGCAGTATGGACTATAGACATTAGAAAAAAAGTTGTTTGACCGGATGCCTTAGAAGACCGTGCTTAGAGACTTATGACTAATTTACCCTAAAATAATTAATTAATAAAAATTTGTGACGAAAGTTAATGCTTAGAGACTTGTGACTAATTTACCCTAAAAGAATTAATTAATAAAAATTTGTGACGAAAGTTAATGATTTAAAAAATTCTAAATATATTACTTGAATGTGAAATCATATAAATCAAAAGTTTTTAAATTTGATTATACGAAATGAATCATGATAAAAAAAATTACAGGAAAAAGATTCTACCATTCATCTTCATCTTCATTTCTTTAGGAACAATGAGGAAGCTAACAATCCAAACCTTTTCAACTTGCATCTTTGCATAGGAGGCACTAAGCTAGTTTTCAAATGCAGAGTAGTTACATAAGTGACCACATAGGATAAAAGATAAGATGGAGCAGTTATACAAAAGTGAGCAGTTACATGAAAAGATAAAAGTGAGTGAAGTGAGATAACAAGGGATGAGTTGGAGAGTGGCAAGAGAGAACAAGGAAGATTTCAAATAAAGTAGTGGTCAAAATTGTAACCGATGGTCAAAATTAAACAAAAAACCCTTTGGATTAATTTATTATAATAGGCAATATTTCCTATTTTTTAGGAAATCTAATAATGTTGTTCATCAATTATATGGAAACTTCAATTTCCATTCGGTCCGTACATTAAGTTTTAAGTTGCAGACTGTTACCATTAACCATCCTTGCCATTTTGATAATACGGTGAAAATATATAGTTTCCAGGGGGCCTTAGAATCTTACCAAGCCAATTTGATAATGACTATCTCATCCCCTTATTGATTTGCATATGATATATAAGGAAGATAATAAAGTGGGCTCCAAGTCGTCATCAACATTCATCGCCACCACTCCTGGTCCATTTACATATCTGACCCACTTTACAAGATTCACAGCAGGTGGAAAGACCCACTCCACAAGATACCCAACATCCAACAAATTTACACAGTGATGTCAAAATATTCTATCCAACCTACAAGGAAAGTGTATTATAGGATTTTTAGATAAAGATGGTTTCTCATAAAGTTATCTAATACATGGTTTCTAAAATTATTTTTAGGAATTTGACTTCTTTTCCAAATTCAAATCATAAACACTATTTCACCTATCTAATATACGGTTGCTATATACAACACACGGTATAATACACATTCGGGGACCCACTTTGGGTTCACAGCATGGATTTGGAAAGGTTGGATGATTGACACCAAATTGGTCATTGTTATGAAATATGCAAGTTCGATGGGCAACATAGAGCTCCCATTTTGCAATTGACTATTAAACTGGAGCTTAATTTTTATTTTAGTTTTAACCTCAGTGAGATTTTAGGGATTTTAGATTTAAATACCTTATGAAGAGTTTTCTTTTTCTTTCTTTTTTTTTTTTTTTTTTTTTTTGAAAGATCTAAATACCTTATGAAGAGTTTAAATGCTTTGTTATCAATTTAGAAACCTTATCAATAAAAGAGTCTTTCTTAGTAATAGGGGTCTTTCAATTCCTCTCCTCCTCAAAATTAGCACATAAAAGAGTCTCTCTCCCTAGTCCCTCTATCCCATTCGCTCCAATCTTTCCCCAAAAACCTAAACTTTTCCCTTATCCAGTCTTTCATCCCCTAAAATCTCTCTTATTTTTGTTAAACCTTATTTAAAATCTTTTCTAAATCTATTTAAACTCACGTCTGCTTAAATATCTCGAGGTTGAACGGCTAACACATGTCAAAGTGATTTTGTAGAATAGTTTTTAAATTCTCAAGTTTTTCAAAAGATATGGTGTATTCTTGGATTTTTAAACAAGAACAAACAGAACGCATTTTCTTTCTAGATAGAAGGTAAAAAAAAATCAATTTTAATGTTTTAACTCTCTAAATTGTAAATAGTTAATAATTTCTTCTCTTAGTTAGCTTTTGGTCCTAATTTACCTTTCTTTTATTTTTATTTTTTAATAATTCATTCTCTTGGGGCCAACTTTTTGATCCATTTGAACCTTCCACACACATGATACTCCCTAAATTACACTAGATTTATTGAGTTTTGACTACTCTGAATCGATATGACCGTTGGATCGAGGGTCAAATATTTTCTTTAATATAAGGTCGTTAAATTTGTGGGCCATAGATGAAGGGGTTAGAACATGGGATTGACCCAAAACTTGATAGATATGGGCCCATCCAAGATGTCTCTTTCCATTTCCCCTAAGTCCCATGATCAGTGGGGCTCTAGGTGGGCCTTATCAAGTTTGTCCCTCACCATATGGTGAGGGATGGATGCACATGAATATCCCTATATCTATATATATGGATTTTTACTAAAAACTTAGACATAAACCCTAATTGCACAAATTGATTAAGAATGTTGACACCAAAAATGTCACTTTGCCTCTTCAAACGTCAAGAAAGCTGCATGAAGTCGCAACCTGCCATAAATAGGCAATGCAACTTCTCCAAAAAATCAAATCTTGTCAGAATCAAACAAAAACTGCAAGATCCTTCAATATAGCCAAGAGAAGAGTACACATGAAGTTTCGGGCCATTTCGACAACATTTGGCCTAACTTCACTTCTCCGACAGCTAAACAGGAGCTCCCGGCGGCGACAGCATCGGAGACATCAAATTCCCGATCAGAGCCTGTGGATGATCTCAAAATGCATCCAAAAGGCTCCATGCTAAAATTCAAGTCAAACCGACAACGTTTGACCCTCTATCAATGCTCGAGCAGCAAAATCAAGCCTCTCGGCGGCGGGAACCACCGAAGCCTTCGCTCATCAAACCAAGTGCATGAGTGGCTTCAACATGCTTCCAAAAGGCTGCACGTCGAATTTCAGGTCATTCCGACAACGTTTGACCAGGTTTCGATGCTCCGAGAGAAAATCAAGCCTACCGGCGGCGGAGCAACCCGGGACCATGACATCCAAAACGGAGCCCATGGAACGTCTCAAAATGACTCCAATAGGCTCCCCGTCAAATTTCAGGTCAATCGGACATCGTTTGGCCACATATCAACGCTCGGCATTTTCCCCGCAGCAAAATCAAGTGAAGCATCGATGGGACCCCAAACGGCTTCAAAACTCAAACAAAAGCCTATGGTTGGTCTTATTTATTGCTCAGGAGGCTCCACCTCAAATTTCAGGTCATTCCGACATCGTTTGACCAAGTTTCAACCTCTGGCGGAAAATCAGCAGCTCTACGCGACAAAGTCTTCGGCTTTCCCGGAAAATTGGAAACCTTGCACTCTAAAAATGCAAGGATTCTCATCAGGTTTTCTACAGGGAAATCAAGCCAATAAATGAGAAGAAATGTCAAGAAAAATACAGAAGAAAACGGCGACGAAAAAGACCTCAAAACGACCGCAAAACGGGCTCCGAAGGGAAAAATTCCCCCAAGGTCGCAGGCCCCTGCGACCATGGCCCATGGTCGCAGGCCCCTGCGACCATGGCCCATGGTCGCCGGCCCATGGTCGCCGGCGACCATGGAAGTCCAGGTCACCGGATTTTTCGCCGGTGACCCGTTTTTTCCGTCTTTTTTCACGTTTCATGCATTTTTGCCCCTGTGGTTTCCTGAAAATGTGATTTTTAATGCTTGAAATTGAATCATATCCGACGACATCTCAGATCCGCCGTCAAAAGCATAAAATCATCATTGATCGCTCCAAGATCGCCAACCGGTCGACCAAGAAAGTGCACTTTCTGTCCGACCGATCGTGAAATCGACAAGACAGATGTCACCGGCCCGCTCTTAGCTATCACTGTCTGAAGTTACATGTTCATCCGATGTTGATCAGCATGAAGATCCATCGATGATCATCGCCAGAAGAATTCCAGAAGACACGGCACGGCCCGCGACTCTTCGACTGCTCGGCGACCAATTAATGTGGTTAATTGACTAGCTTTATTGCAGTCATTAATTCATTTCTTTGGACGGCCCAATCAGAAGCAAGCATTTGGGAGTTACAAGTCAATTGATTCATGGCATTTAACCCATGAAACTCCTCCCATTATGGTAATTAAGGTGATTAAAAGCCCTTAATCTCCATCGGCCAATCAGATTCAAGGAAAAAGGAGTTACAAAATCAAGAAATAAATCTTGTAACTCCTCTCATTAAAGCAATTAAAGCTCATAAACTCTCCTAAATGGCTACCAAAAGCCTATAAATAGGAGAGCATTCCATTGAAATCAGGATCAGAAAATCGGAGAAAAAAAGGATCAGAAAATCAGAAAAAAAGATCAGAAAGAGATCTGAGAGAAAGAAAAAGAGAGAAAAACTCTGCTGAAGTTCTGCACCGGCCACCACTACAAGGTGACAAAAGTCCCTTGGGGGGTACCCCCCCCCCCAAGGTCCTTGCCTTCTCCCGCTGCCTCCAATGGCTTAGACGTGGCTTTTCAGCCCGTCTACTTAGCTTTTTATTGGACATAGGACCTTCTCTTGGTCTTTGTCCTCTAAAAATCTGAGGTTATAGCCAAGCCAAGCGAATCAAGAGCATCTTCTGTTCTCATCTGCATGGATGATGGCGAAGCCCATACATGGCTTGCGACCGTCAATCTGAACGAGTCCCCCACAATCTCCTGAAAAGTTAGATCTTCCTTTTCTTGCTTTTCATTGTAGTTTGTATTTTTCTAAAGAGACAAAAATCACAACTCTTGTCTTTCATTATTGATAAGAATTGTAAATCGGCTATAAACGCCAAAATCGGCTATAAACGCCAAAATCGGCTATAAATGCCAAAAAAAATCGCCTTTCACGGCAAACTAAGAAAATGTCTCTTTTCTTAAATATTTGTGCAATGGAAAACTTGAAAGAAGTTGATTTCCTTTTTACTTGCGAAGGTTGATCTCCGGATTACCACTTGCAATTCCAAGTAAAATAGAAAATCTGGCACACCCACCCACAAAAAAATGTTGATGCACGCTTCAGGCCCGCCAGGGCGCGAAAGGGCCGGACCCGACGGACTCCCACGTCCGCCGACCCCAGTAGCCGCCCCACGGCGCCTCGGAGCGCATTCCATCAAGCTGGCACACCCGGTGGGACTCGTTCATTTGAGAACACGGTGCTTGGAAATGAAATATTTGCATACCATATTTTTGCTCTATGCTTATACTTCTTCTCCAGATTCCTTGGCTACTTTCTAGCTGGTGGCCTATGTTGGATTTTGCACCCAAAAAAATGAGATGGGATTTTTTGGAAATTTCTACTTCTTTAAGTTTGTTTCCATTCTTTCTCTTTTTTTTTTAAAAAAAATTTTGTTTTCTTAGTTTGAATTCAAAATTGAGAAACTTTGATCCTATCCTATCGTTCTTTGGTGCTTGCAGAAATGTTGAGCCCGTTCGACTAAGGTTTTGGACCATCGTTTCTCTTCGATGAGTTCATTAGAGATTTCAAAAAAAATCAAAAAATCAGTTTTCTTAGTTCTGATTCAAAATTGAGAAGCTTTGATCCTATCCTATCGTTCTTTGGTGCTTGCAGAAATGTTGAGCCCGTTCGACTAAGGTTTTGGACCATCGTTTCTCTTCGATGAGTTCATTAGAGATTTCAAAAAAAAAATTATTAAAAAAAAAATAAAAAAAAATCAGTTTTCTTAGTTTGGATTCAAAATTGAGAAACCTTGATCCTATCCTATCGTTCTTTGGTGCTTGCAGAAATGTTGAGCCCGTTCGACTAAGGTTTTGGACCATCGTTTCTCTTCGATGAGTTCATTAGAGATTTCAAAAAAAAAAAAAAAATCAGTTTTCTTAGTTTGGATTCAAAATTGAGAAACCTTGATCCTATCCTATCGTTCTTTGGTGCTTGCAGAAATGTTGAGCCCGTTCGACTAAGGTTTTGGACCATCGTTTCTCTTCGATGAGTTCATTAGAGATTTCAAAAAAAAATAAATAAATAAAAAATCAGCTTTCTTAGTTTGGATTCAAAATTGAGAAACTTTGATCCTATCCTATCGTTCTTTGGTGCTTGCAGAAATGTTGAGCCCGTTCGACTAAGGTTTTGGGCCATCGTTTCTCTTCGATGAGTCTATTTGGGATTTTTATAAAAAAAAAAAGAGGACATAGACCACTAAGGTTAAACCAATTGCGTTCTTTGATCACGATTGATTCAAGAAAAGCCTTGTCCAGAGTGTGGAGACAGCTTGACTGTTCTAGGCAAGGGTCCTCCAAACGGGTTCATTAAGTAATCCTACCCTTACCTGGGGGCAATTCTATCAATTGAGGTTTCATAAGACCGGGTTAGGAGGCCTATGTGTACTCTTTCGTCTTTAAATCTTAAAAAAATTAAAATCAAAATAAAAAAAAAATAAAAAAAAAGATTTTCAAAAAAAATCTTAAAAAAAAAAAAACAAAAATTTTCAAAAAAAAATAAAATAAAAAATAAATAAATAAAAAAATATTTTTTTTAAAAAAAAAAAATAAAAAATAAAATAAAATAATAAAATAAAAAAAATCATTTCAAAAAAAAAAAATCTTCAAAAACTCGTCACTTTTGATTTCAGATCTGAGAAATTTTGGTTTCTTCTTTTCTGAGCACTGGCGCTCGCGGAAATCGCCGAGACCGTGTTCAGATCAGAATACCATTTGCTCTCCTTGATGGAACCAATCTTGACATTTCGAAAAAAAAAAACTCGTCACTTTTGGATTCAGAATCGAGAAATTGTGGTCTCTTTCCTTCTGAGTACTGGCGCTCGCGGAAATCGTTGAGCCCGTATTTGAATCAGAATGCCACCTGCTCTCTTTGACGAATCCATTTCTGACATTTCAAAACAAAGAATCCCATCTCATGGATGCGATCTCCAACATTTGTGCCTAGCAATACTGGTACGCCCTTTCAGGGTCTACTGTATCTGTGACCGGCACATTTGTAACTCCTACCTTATATTCTTCTTATCCCGAGCAAGCCCTGCTTCTCGATAAGTCGAATTTAGGTTTACAATTGCTTCTAGCAGTCACTGGAACGCTCATTCTGGGCTCACCATACTTGCTGTCAGAACAATTGTACCATCTATGGCTTTTTGCCTTCTTCATGTCGCTTGGGTCATATCCCTTGAGCGATTTGAAAAGACAACCGTAGAAATTCCCATTTATGATCATTATATTCTTGTGATTACTAATGGATGTGGTCTTGTTTCAGAACTTTTTCGAAACTAACAATGGCAGCCTTAACCATTATCTTCGATGAGAACAAGCACCAACTCATGCTTCAACAGAAGCAAACCGAGCGCACTTACAAGCGCCCTGCCAGCTGCCGAAGCGTCAACTCCCTCAGCAACTCTCTGAACTCCGGGTCGACCTCGACTCCCCGGACCATCGTCTTCGGGACACTAGGACCATTCCCACTTCCCGAAGAACAAGCTGCGCCTGCCAAAAAGCAGAAGATCGCCTCTCAACGTGTCACTCCCGTGACACCAAAGGCGAGCGCCCAAAAGCCCGAAGCCCGCGGCACCCCCGCGAAGCCTCGACCAACAACCAACCAGGTCTATCCCAAGACTTGGTCTCCAAGACCTTCCCCAAAACAAAGAAGGTCTCAAACCTCCACCAAGCCAGCATACCTGGCCCCACTCAAGGAGAACCAGTTCTACCCTCTTGCCTACATGAAAGAGGAGAGACCCATCTCCAACCTGACTCCCAAGTCAACCCAGCATGAGCCGGCTTGTTCCTACAGGCCCAAAATCAGATCATGCATCACCAGGCCTCTACAAGCACCTGCCAAGGCCTACACTCCTTCAGTTCGACCCTTCATCTCTACAGGGGCCGAACTCGAAAGGTTTAAAGCTTCGCTGCAACAGGCAAAGGACCGGGTCCGGATCCTGTCCTTGCCTAGCTACAAAGAAGACAGGCTCGGCTGCTGCGCCCGAGGGAGCACATCCTTCATCGTCAGAGCCCAGCCAGAGCTGACTGAAGCTCAAATCGCTCGTCGAGCACGCCGCCGTGCGTCATATCGACAAAAGAGACTAGAGAAGCAAAGGACCCAGCCTCCTACACTTCAAGTCTCCCACAAATGGGTCGAAAAAGAAAGACCCGACCAAGTTGTTGCCGTCCATATGGTTGGAAAAACCAGAAGACGCCAAAGGTCAGCATCAAAAATCCATGTCCGACGTCCGGTGACCCGTAGCATCACCAGGACACAAAGACATCCCGAAGAATCTCCTGCCCCTTCAAGCCAAGGACGGGAGAGTAATCCTTCATCAAGCTTTTCATCAAAAAGAATGAGCCCCAGCTCGGTCACCAGGACGATTTCTTCGTTCGAATCCCGAGGGATGAACGTCTTGGCTACAAGTTCTGAGCCACCACCTCAGAATCCACCTCGAGATGATGCGCTCACACGCATCCAGCAGTTGGAACAGGGCCAGCAGAGGATTGAAACTCTGATGGAAAACCTTCTCCTTGTTGTCCAAAATCAAGTGAACAATGAGCCTCCTCCGAATCATGGCAATAACGAGGAAAATTGTGAAGAAAATGAGTCACGCGCCCTTACCAAAAAGGACGTAGACAGTATCCTCGCCAAAGCTAAAGAAGAGGATATACTCAAAGAGCATGGGATCAAGCCACCATATCCTTTATGGATGGACTCGGTCCAGTTCCCCACAAAATTCAAGCATCCTACTCTCCAAACATATACGGGGAAAGGATCAGCCGGACAGCACGTCATCCACTTCAAGATCTTGACGGGAGCTATCGCGGATCAAGATGCACTCAAGATTCGCCTCTTTGCAAGTACCCTAAAAGGTACGGCCTTCGATTGGTACTCCACTCTTTCGGAGAACTCCATTCAGAACTGGGCTATGCTCGAGACACGCTTCCTGACCCACTTCCAAGGTGAGGATCATCCTGTTACTATGGCTCAGCTCTGCAGCCTAAAACAGGGAGAGAATGAGTCAACTTATGACTTCATTCACAAGTGGAAAGCAATGGCATACAAATGTTCAGATGTATTGCCACAAGCGTCGCTAGTCGACATCTGCCGAAACAACATGAGAGCCAGAATACGCTCCATGATCATCGGCAACAAATCAAAAAACCTGGGAGAACTCCTGGAAGCTTCTATGGAAGCTGAAACGGTGATTAAAGACCTCAACAGTCAGAAGTCATCAAGAAAAGAGCCAACCGCCATTGCAACCTCTAAACCAAAGAAGAAAGAGGTCCTTAATGTGCAAACCAAGTCAGCTCCTCAGCAACCAAAGAAAGCTGAAAATAGAGCTGCAGGTAAGAGACCTGAACTCTCTGATGCCTTCAAAGAGCGAGTAGAAAAGAAATACCCGTTCGATGAAGATGTTGAAGAAATCTTTGAGGCTCTCGTGGCAAACGGCAAGCTCGCCTTGCCTGAACCCAAAAGACCGGGTGATGTTGGCAAAACCAACGATCCTCGGTACTGTCCATACCACCAGATGGTCTCGCATCCTCTCAATCAATGCTTTGTTGTGAGAGAGAAGATAAACGAGATGTGGAAAAACGGAGTCATCACCTTTAACAAAAACTATGGGACTGCCTCCGTCAACATGGTGTCATGTGAACAAACACCAAAATCACCGAAGAAGAAGATCACTACTTCCTTCATGGTGATAAACAAAATTCAAGTGTCCGAGAAGCTGGTTCCTTTCCCGACACCAGACGGACAACCTATATGGGTACATCCCGATCTCCTGGAAGATGAAAACTGGGAGATCGTAAAAACAAAGCCGACAGCTCAACAGCAAAGGCAGGCTAGGAAACATCTCCTTAGGCTCAAACGGCAAGAGAAGACCCAGCCAAAACAAGAAGTCCATGAAAAGGCAGAGGCCTCCTCTACCACTTCATTCGAGGCAACAAAAACGTCCCTTCCAGAGACTTCAAAGGCGGTAAGAAACTTCACTCTCAGTGATTTCATGCCACCCTCAATTCAAAAAAGAAGCCATGCAGGGGGCATCATACTCTTGTAACTCGGTAGTTGGATTCTCCATTGATGGATACGAGTCCAGCGACACCGACGATGGATTCGAGCCCAACTACACCGGCGAGTGGGAGGAATCTCTTGAAACAGGAGAGTATCTCTCCGACGAAGAATGGGTTCCTGAAACTCACCTTATGCCAGTAATCTGGTATAACCCCTTGCAACCACAAGGATCCTGGTCTGATGATGAAGAAGACCAAGAGGCTGCTGTTAACCCAGCACCTGTCATTGCTCCAGTGGAAATCAACTATGTTGAGCCACAAAGAGCAGATGAAGAAGAGGATCTGGCTCCCATGCCTGATCTTGAAGAATATGCAAGGATCTTGCAGCGTCTCGCTCTAGAACAAGAGCAAGACCGCGTTAACGAGCCTCCTCGCAACCCAGAGCCTGAAGTCCCTGAAGATAATCAGGTACATCCACCCTTAACTCCTGAAAATGGAGAACATTGCTGGATAGATGATCCTCTTACATCCGAGGATGAGTCTGACTCCGAGCAGGCAACATCTCCTATCAGAGCTTCCTGTAATGTAATATATCAGGACTATAGCTCTTCTGAAGCGTCGTCTGATGAGATTACCTACACTCCGACGACGCCTAGCAATGTATCCTCTGGAGCTACCTCGTCTCACGTGACTTTCACAGAGATGACACCCTCTCAGGTTTCTTCTCCTGAGACTGTGACTTCAGGATACACATTCTTCCCGACTCATCATCATGAAGAAAACCCAACTTGGGGTGATGGATGGGTCAACGAAGAAGAAAAGCTGCTGGATGCTGTCCAGGACTTGCTCCCGGAAAATGCTCCGTGCAACACAATCACTGAGGATGGCAACTCTGCTGCAGATACATCCCTAGTAGATGAAAAACGACAGCCTCTTGATCCTGAAGACAATCTTCCAAACGAAGATCCTTCTCAAGAAGCTCTCGAAGTTGGTAGAGGCACCCGTTCGGGCCGGGACTACCACAAAAATTACAACCAATCTTCCTTTACTTATGTAAATCCTTCGGGAAAAGATGTTGTAAGCGCCCCCAGTGGCAACAATGATGAACATGCAGTCCCTAAGGAGGCTTTCAAGTATGACTTGGTTGAGCACTTCAAACACATACCTGCACGTCTTCACATCCTGGATTTATTACGAATGTCTCCACGCACTCGTGATAATCTCATCTCAGAATTACAAAAACTGAATGAGGATGTCGACAAACATGCCCCGCAAGTCCTCCAAATTGAAATGGACTACCGGGTCAAAAACTCTGAAACTTCCTCAAAGGGAGAAAAGAAAACTGAGGGATCATGCATCCAATGCCTCTCGGTTCAAAAGGCAGCCAGTGCAACCATCGCCTTCACTAAGGAAGACCTCCTACTTGGCGAAGCAAGGCACAACCGACCCCTGTACTTCACAGGGTACATCAAAGAAATGCCGATACATAGAGTTCAGATCGACCCAGGTTCTGTACTCAACCTTATCTCCACTTCGGCTCTTGAAGAGTTGGGCATCCCACCCAGCAAGCTAAGCCACACATCTGTATCTATCTTTGGATACGATGGGAGCGCTCAAAGGCCTATCGGCAAAATCAGGTTCAAATTGCAAATCGGTGATCTTATCTCTGAGGTCATTGTGTATGCAATAAAAACCCCCTCATGCTACAACATCCTTCTCGGACGTCCTTGGATACACGAGAATGGTGTTGTTCCTTCAACTCTACATCAATGCATCAAGTTCGTCGGCGACGACGGCATGTTACATCGAGTCTTTGCGGACAGGAAACCCTTCAAAGGTAAAGAAGTCCACTTCGCAGACTCCCAAATGTATGAAGGCGAAAAAGAAGAAAAAGAGGAAATAGCACCCTCTGCTGAAAATCTCCAGAAAGATAAAGGCAAGGCCCCTCAAAAATCACCGGAAGAAAACAACCCCTCCGGCAAATTAGAAGAGAGTAGTCAATCTCCCTTCGTCATCTCCCTCAAATCTTCAAAACCTTTGGTCATCACGACTAAAATGAAGAAGGCGAAACAAAAGTCTGGGGGCAAATTTGTTGTTTCTCTCGTGTCTATCATGCAAGACACAGACTCGGACTCAGAGCCAGAAGACGATGCATCGTCAAGCCAAGCTGACACTCAGCAAGTTCAGCCTGCTCTCACTCCGATGGAGACACCTGCTGATGTAGAAGATCCTACGTATGCTACCTTTGTTGTTCCGGCAACATCACCAAAGCAAATGCCGATCTTCTTCCATAGATCGGACGCTTCTTCATCAAACTCCATGCTGGAACCTTTCCAAAATAAAGGTATGCCTCAGCTATCTCTATATAGTCCTGTGGCACAAGCAATTATGAAGAAAATGGGCTATGACGCTCAAAACCCAGTCGGTTTGGGAGAAAGACGCGGTATTCTCACGCCATTGGAGCCCGCCTTGACCAAAAGCCAGCTGGAAGATTGGAGACTCTACGGTCATGTAGAAAAGTCTTCATATGGGTTAGGATATGATCCTGATACTCCTCTGAGACAGTTGACACAAAAGCTTAAAAGTCGTTTTACCGACCAAGCCTCAACATCTCAAGTCCATGAAGACATCGATCTCCCTGGATATCTCTTTAAAGAGTTACCTGACAAAGATCCAGGAAGCTCATCCAATTGGTATGATTTCTCTGATGATAAAGAAGAATCGTCCGATAATACAGACTTGTGGCATCCTGACCCAGAAGAACCCTCGTCTCCAAAAGAAATACCAGACTCAACAGGCGATTGGGACTATCTCATAGCAAGCCTTGAGGAGATCACCAATCAAGAAAATCCATGGAAAGGAACAGAGCCTTGGTCTGGTAATGCAGTTGAAACTCCAGAAGGTTTCGTTGAGTTGGAAGCCTCCGAAAATATTGTGGAGGAACCACCTTCGAACCTTCCGACAGAAGATCCTGTTGAAAAGATAAACTTGGGAACACCTGATAACCCACGTCCTGTATTCATAAGCAAGAATATAAAGGATGATGAGTTACCCGAGTATATCGCTTTTCTTCGTGAGTTCGTTGATTGCTTTGCATGGTCCTATGCTGAAATGCCTGGTTTAGACCCCAAAGTAGCAGTCCACAAACTCAATCTTCAAGAAGAAGTCAAGCCTGTCAAACAAGGCCAAAGAAGATTCCGTCCAGATGTGATGGATAAAATTGAAAAAGAAGTTCAAAAACTCAAAAGCGTTGGCTTCATCCGTGAGGAACAACATCCAGAGTGGTTGGCCAATATTGTCCCCGTGACAAAGAAAACTGGGCAGATCAGAGTCTGTATTGACTATAGAGACTTGAATGGCGCTTGCCCTAAAGACGAATTCCCGCTCCCCATACCGGAGGTGATGATTGACAATACCTGCGGATTCGAGCGAATGACATTCATGGATGGCTTCTCTGGTTACAATCAGATAAAGATGCATCCCGAGGATGAAAAACACACTTCATTTCGGACTCCATTTGGCGTGTATTGCTACACTGTCATGCCATTTGGTCTGAAAAATGCTGGTGCCACATATCAGAGGGCTATGATGAAAATATTCCAAGATATGCAGCACAAGACGGTCGAATGTTACGTTGATGACCTCGCCGTCAAAAGCAGAAGAAAAGAAGACCATCTCAAAGATCTTCGGGAAGTCTTCCTCCGACTTCACAAACACAAACTGCGGATGAATCCTCTAAAATGCTTCTTCGGCGTCTCGTCGGGTAAGTTTCTCGGATTCCTTGTTCGGAAAGCTGGAATAGAACTTGACCCCATAAAAGTCAAGGCTATTCTAGAAATGCCCTCTCCAAGAACCCTAAGGGAACTAAAAGGGCTTCAAGGGAGATTGGCCTACATCAGACGGTTCATCTCCAATCTTTCGGGGAAATGCCGTCCATTCTCTCGATTGATGAAAAAAGGTGTAGACTTTGTCTGGGATGCCGACTGTGAAGCCGCATTTCAAGATATCAAGTCATACCTGACCAAACCTCCAGTGTTAGCGGCCCCTACCACTGGGAAACCATTCATCTTGTACACAAGAGCCCTTGATCACTCTCTGGGTGCTCTGCTTGCACAAGAAAATGATGAAAGAAAAGAAGCTGCTCTATACTACCTCAGCCGCATGCTAGTAGGTGCAGAGCATCGCTACTCTCCAGTCGAAAAGGAATGCCTTGCAGTGATGTTCGCCGTACAAAAGCTACGTCACTACTTGCTTTCCAACACAGTCTACTTGGTCTCGAGGATCAACCTCTTGAAGGTCCTTGTCACAAAGGCAGGTTCTCTCAATGCACGACTGGCAAAATGGTCCATCCTCTTGTCACAATTTGATATTAGGTATGTGCCACAAAAATCAATCAAAGGCCAAGCTCTAGCAGATTTCCTCGCAGAGCATCCATTGCCTAAAGATTCTCCACTCAGAGATGATCTCCCAGACGAACCCGTCTACAACGTGGAGACTTTCTCGCCAAATGCCTCCTGGGACATGTACTTTGACGGTGCAACCAGGACAAATGAAAACAGAAAGCTGATCTCGGGAGTTGGCATCCTCTTTGTTAGCCCCGACAAATACATGATTCCACACGCTTTCTCGCTATTGGAACCATGCACAAACAATGCAGCTGAATACCAAGCTCTGATCCTAGGATTGGAACTCGCCATCGAATCTGGTATCACCATGCTGGAAGTCTTTGGAGACTCTCAACTGATCGTCAATCAGATGAATCAGAAATATGAAGTCAGGAAGCCTGATCTGCTGCCTTACTACAACAAGGCACAATCGCTTTTACAAAAGTTTGACATCTGCAACATCACCCACATTCGTAGAGGTGAAAACATCCGTGCAGATGCCCTGGCCGGACTTGCCGCATCAATGGCGATCCAGAAAGGAAAAAACATGCAAATTACAGTGAGTGAGAGAAGGATCCTCCCTCCTCTTAACACACACCAAGCAGTTGCTGAATGTCATCGAGTGGTTGGAAGTCGGATCTCTATCCTTCAAACTTCAATCGGCGACTGGAGGGATCCGTTCATTGATTACACTATGTTCGGAATCCTACCTGAAGATCCAAAAGAACGGGTAAGCATCCAAAGGCGAGCCCCAAACTTTCATTTGGATATCCCTTCAAAAATCCTTTACAGGAAATCCTTCAATGGAGTACTCCTACGCTGCTTGTCACAACAAGAAGCTGAAGAAACACTCAAAGAAGTTCACGCTGGTCTTTGTGGAGCTCATCAGGCTGGTCCCAAGCTCTACGACCAAATCAAAAGGTTGGGTTACTACTGGCCTACCATGGTACCCGACGCAATGCAATTTGCTAAACGCTGCCAGCTATGCCAAGTTCACGGAGATTACATTCACATGCCTCCGGAATGGCTGCATCCTACAGCAATCTCGTGGCCTTTTGAAGCATGGGGCATGGACATCATAGGTCCTATCTCTCCCCCTTCAAACAAAGGTCATCGCTTCATCTTCGCCGCTACGGATTATTTCTCCAAGTGGTCAAAAGCATTTGCGTTCAACGAAATGAAGACCTCATCAGTTCTTCAATTCCTACGCACCAACATCATTTGTCGTTTCGGCATACCCAAAAGATTCGTCCATGATAACGGACCACAATTCCGGGATCATCGATTCTACAAGTTCTGCGACAAATACAAAATCCAAAGCTGTCCTTCGACTCCATACAATCCGGCAGCAAACGGATTAGCAGAAGCCTTCAACAAGACACTCTGCAAAATCCTCAAGAAAATGGTCTCTAGTCACAAAAGAGACTGGAGCGATAAACTGTCTGAAGCTTTGTGGGCCTATCGAACCACCGTTCGAGGACCAACCCATAGCACACCATTCTCCCTGGTCTATGGATGCGAAGCTGTCGTGCCATTAGAAGTACAAATTCCTTCTCTGAGGGTATCTCTACAAAATGACATGACTCAAGAAAGCAATGTCAAATTGCGACTCCATGAGCTGGACAATCTCGACGAGAGGCGGCTCGAAGCTCGACAAAGCATTGAACTTTACCAAGCACGCATGGCAGGATCTTTTGACAAAAAGGTCAGGCAACGCGCCTACAAAAAGGGTGACTTGGTTCTTGCGGTAAAAAGACCAATGGTCTTCGCTCACAAGTCCAAAGGCAAGTTTGAACCAAAATGGGAAGGACCCTACGTCATCGACAAGGTCTTCTCCAACGGCGCATATGCCCTCCTAAACATGGAAGGCGACAGATGTATGCTGCCTATCAACGGCAAGTTCTTGAAGCGGTACTACCCTTGAAGACTTACCCAACTGGGTAAGAGCAATGCCTGTATGGCCAAAACCTGTTCACAGGTACTCGCTCGTCAAACCCACTCTCTTTAGAATTTTCATATCAAATGTCAAATTTTCTAGAGATTCAAAAACAATGCTTACTTTCATCGTTTCATTGTTCAAAAACAAAAAAAAATCCAAGTTTAGGAGCCTCTCCCTCACTTGACCAAAACTTTCGATCCTTGAACCAAAATTCATGGTTTGAAACAAAAATCCGGATTCAGGGATTTCCACCCTAATCCACCTTATGGTTTTAGGTCAAAATTTACGACCCTCGTGTCTTTAAACAAAAAAATGGTTTTTCAAAAAAAACCGCGGGGAAGTGACACTTAGTCGTTACTCGCAAAACTCAAAAAATCGGAAGGATGCGAACCCCATTCGATACTTCCAAAACCTAAAATCGTGGAGATGTAACATACCAGTTGCTATCCACAACCCAAAATTACAAATGGTTCGAGAAAACCTCAAATTTCAAAAAATCGCGGAGAAACGACATTAAGTCAGTATCCGCAAAACCAAAAGTTTTGGGAAACGCAAGGAAGCGACGCTTAGTCGATATTTGCACCCCAATCCGCGAGGAAGCGACATTCCATCGATACTTGCAAAACCTAACCCGCGAGGAAGTGACATTCCATCAATACTCGCAAAATCGAATGAGCAAGGAAGCGACATTCCATCGATACTTGCAAGACCATTCAGCGGGGAGGCGACATTTAGTCGATACCTGCATTTTGAAAACCAAAATCCGGCTATAAATGCCAAAACAAAATTTTCGGCTATAAACGCCAAAATCGGCTTTCACGCCAACAAAACAAAACTTGGTTTTCAAAAAAAAAAAAATCGGCTATAAATGCCACACAAAAAAAAAAAACCTGACTCTCATGTCAAAACCGGCTATAAATGCCACAAATTGGCTATCAATGCCACCAAACTGGCTGTAAATGCCACAAAAACACCGGCTTCCATGCCAACCCAAATTTTGGCTTTTACGCCATAAAATTTCGGCTTTCATGCCATCTCAAAAGCGGCTTTCACGCCACAACCAAAATCAGGCTCCCATGCCAAAACAATTATTTGACAAAAGATTTTCACAAAATGACGAAGCTTTTGATCAAATCCCATTTAGCAATTACTTTCATCACAAAAAGATTTGAGTGAGCGTAGGGAAAACAAAAAAAAAAAGAAAAGAAAAGTACCAAAAAAATACATGTGGTACCAAAAAAAATCCGATGATGGCTAGCTCTTCCTTGTTCTTCTCCCGAACTAGCTGCTTCTTGCTTTGTGTAGCCTCATTCAGGTCAGACTTAGCCTTATCAGCAGGGTCCAAGAACATCTCCTTGAAGAATTGGTCGTCAGGGAAACCCATGGTCTCAAACCACTTGTCACCCAGTGCAATGATCCTATCAACGATCGCCCTGGCACCTGTGACATCCAGACCAACCTCTTCGGTGTCAGTCAGAATCTCCTGTACATGTGGGATCATGCCAAATCCGGCATCCAGGTGTCCAGAAAGGAGAGTCTTGATCCAAGAACTCAAAACCCGAGCCAGCACCTTCTTCGCAAATTGAAGAGACGAACTGGATGAAGATTCACCCTTCTCCGCTGATCGGCTGCTCATGTCATGTCCCATTGGAAGAGTAACAAAAGAACTCTTTCCACTTGGAGCCACTGGAGAAGGAATCTCAGCATGAGGTATCTCCTCTATCGCGTCAGAACTGGTTGTAGGAGTCTCTACCTCCGGATCGACCTTTGGCATCCCTTGCTCTGGTTCTGAAGAAAGCGATGGACTCTCTTCTGTCACTTCAAAACCTGCAAATGAAACACAAAAATGTATGAATATGATCCTGTTAAAAAAAAAGCCATCAGGGTCATCACTACAAAGTACCTTCTTCGACGACTGGCGGAACACTCTCTTCCTCCATGAACTCATCGGAAGCATCATCAACATTTGCGTCCATTGATGGTTCAAAGTCATCGGAATCGTGTGGCGAGTCAGCTGACAAGAAAAATGTTAGCAAATCAAGTCGCAGGCAAAAAAAAAAAAACAAAAAAAACAAAAAAAAAGAGAGAAAGCGAAAGAAGTTATACCAATTGGAGATTCTGGAATCATTCCAGAGTCCCTCGGTTCTTCTTAAGATGCCATAACCGGCTCCATCACCGCCTCATCGGTCGGAACCTCAGGCATCGCCAAGTCTTCATCCTCTGCTAAAAAAAAAAAAAAAAGGCAGCAGCAGGGTGAGAAAACAAATCAGAACATGGAAAGCCCCATGAAAGAAGCAGAAAAAGAAAAAGGAAGAATCATACCTTCTCCCAGGCCTGCTGAACGGCCACATTGGAAGATCTAGCAGATCGACGAGGTACGCTTGTAGCAGGCTCTTTACCCTTGTTCGCTCTGGAGGAACCACCTGCAAAGGTTGGAAAAGAAAAAGATCGTCATCAAAATGACAGGATTTCGCTAAAAAAAAAAAAAGGGGTCACTTTGTCCCACCAAAAATCTGGCGAAATTTTGGCATGACTCCGGGGCAATTCCAAAGAAAAAGGAAATACCCCGACGGAAATAGAAAGTTTGAAGATGGGCTCAACATTGCTGCGGGCTCCGAAACTCCAAACTTTCGAAACCTCAAAATCTCCGCAAAATCAAGAAGGGCTCAACATCGCTGCGAGCTCCAAATTCCCAAATTTGCAAAGATTTTCAGGTATGCTATCATGCTCAATCTACAAAAAAGTACATGCATGAATATCTAGATTTGCATAAAAACGCATTATCATGATGAGCAAAAAAAAAAAAAAAAAAAAGAAACATTCTCAAAAAAAGAGGGAGAAAGAAAAAAAAAAGAAACTTTCAAAAAAAAAAAAAAAAATCAGGCCACGTGGCCGTACGGACCAGATCCGTACGGATCTGTCCGTACGGCCCACAAAAAAAAAGAAGAAAAAAACGTGTGGAAAAAAAAAAAAAAAAAAAGAGAAAATCACGTGGAAAAGAAAAAAAAAAAAAGAGAAGAAGAATAGAAAGAAAAAAAAAAAAAGAAAAGGAAAAAAAAAGAGAAGAAGAATAGAAAGAAAGAAAAAAAAGAAAAGAAAGAAAAAAAAGAGAGAAGAGAAACTTTCTTTTTTTACCATCCTATTCTCTACATAGAGTTTTCTTGAAAGAAAAAGAAAGAAAACTTACTTGAAGCCATTGATGGAGAAGAAGAAAGCTTGAAGATCCTTGAAGAAGAAAAACTCTTGGTCTTGGAGCTCTCTTGAGATTGTTGCAAAAGAAAGCAATAAGAGCAAGAGATCCTACCTTCCTTTGCTTTTATAGGAGAGAGCAAATCAAAGAAGGAAACAAAGAAGAAAGGTAAGTGTTACTAATTAGTAACCTTACCAAAAGAGAAGGAATTAGAAAGATTCTTTCCCAAAAAGAAAGATGTCTTTGAGAGATTTCCTCCCAAAATCAATCAAATGAGAGATTCTCTCCAACAAAATAGGATATTGAAGATTCTTTCCCAAAAAGAAAGATACCTTGAGATATTCTCTCCCAAATTAAGGGAATATGAGAGATTCTCTCCCATAAAGATATTTTTAGATATTCTCTATCCAAATGAGATATCTTTAGATATTCTTTACAAAAATGACCCCACATGAGATCTAAGCCATCCTAAAAAGCTTAAGGTCCCATGGGTTAGCCCATATGAGCCAGGTTTGACCACCTAGGCACTAAAAAAAAAAAATAAAAATAAAAAAAAAAAAAATGGGCTTTCTTCAGAAAAAAAAATCCCTCTTACCAAGAGCATACAAAAATGGTTCCATGCCTCTTCTGAGTTGATTGAACCATACAAAAAAATCCCAAGCCCCATGAGCTTCCAAAAATCAAACCATCCAGCCTCATATACCAAATTGAGCCAAAATCTTGAAATTGACATTTCACAAAAATCCAAACCACTCCAATGGACCCACACAGTCCCAAAGAGTGACCAAAAACCAAATCCTGGTCCCCTAACTTGCCACATACAGCTTGTTAGGTCACAAGACCAAAACTAAAAACCAAATCATGATCCCCCAACTTGCCACATACAGCTTGTTGGGTCACAAGGTCAAAACCAAAACCCGACCCCCTAACCTGCCACATACAGCTTGTTAGGTCACAAGGTCAAAAACAAAAGCCCAAATCCACATCCCTGATGTCATCTTCAAAACTTTGCCTCGAGATGGTGTGTGATTCCTTTCACTACCATAAAATTCCCCTGGAAGCTCAAAGGCTACTCTACCAAAAAGATTGCTCAAAGACTCTTGGTCAAGACACAAGCTCTCCTTCAAAAATCTCTTCGAGGCACATCGACTACAAAAGTCAAGCAACTCGTCGCTGTACCTCGAGGGGGCATTTGTTGACACCAAAAATGTCACTTTGCCTCTTCAAACGTCAAGAAAGCTGCATGAAGTCGCAACCTGCCATAAATAGGCAATGCAACTTCTCCAAAAAATCAAATCTTGTCAGAATCAAACAAAAACTGCAAGATCCTTCAAGATAGCCAAGAGAAGAGTACACATGAAGTTTCGGGCCATTTCGACAACATTTGGCCTAACTTCACTTCTCCGACAGCTAAACAGGAGCTCCCGGCGGCGACAACATCGGAGACATCAAATTCCCGATCAGAGCCTGTGGATGATCTCAAAATGCATCCAAAAGGCTCCATGCCAAAATTCAAGTCAAACCGACAACGTTTGACCCTCTATCAATGCTCGAGCAGTAAAATCAAGCCTCCCGGCGGCGGGAACCACCGAAGCCTTCGCTCATCAAACCAAGTGCATGAGTGGCTTCAACATGCTTCCAAAAGGCTGCACGTCGAATTTCAGGTCATTCCGACAACGTTTGACCAGGTTTCGATGCTCCGAGAGAAAATCAAGCCTACCGGCGGCGGAGCAACCCGAGACCATGACATCCAAAACGGAGCCCATGGAACGTCTCAAAATGACTCCAATAGGCTCCCCGTCAAATTTCAGGTCAATCGGACATCGTTTGGCCACATATCAACGCTCGGCATTTTCCCCGCAGCAAAATCAAGTGAAGCATCGATGGGACCCCAAACGGCTTCAAAACTCAAACAAAAGCCTATGGTTGGTCTTATTTATTGCTCAGGAGGCTCCACCTCAAATTTCAGGTCATTCCGACATCGTTTGACCAAGTTTCAACCTCTGGCGGAAAATCAGCAGCTCTACGCGACAAAGTCTTCGGCTTTCCCGGAAAATTGGAAACCTTGCACTCTAAAAATGCAAGGATTCTCATCAGGTTTTCTACAGGGAAATCAAGCCAATAAATGAGAAGAAATGTCAAGAAAAATACAGAAGAAAACGGCGACGAAAAAGACCTCAAAACGACCGCAAAACGGGCTCCGAAGGGAAAAATTCCCCCAAGGTCGCAGGCCCCTGCGACCATGGCCCATGGTCGCCGGCCCATGGTCGCCGGCGACCATGGAAGTCCGGGTCACCGGATTTTTCGCCGGTGACCCGTTTTTCCGTCTTTTTTCACGTTTCGCGCATTTTTGCCCCTGTGGTTTCCTGAAAATGTGATTTTTAATGCTTGAAATTGAATCATATCCGACGACATCTCAGATCCGCCGTCAAAAGCATAAAATCATCATTGATCGCTCCAAGATCGCCAACCGGTCGACCAAGAAAGTGCACTTTCTGTCCGACCGATCGTGAAATCGACAAGACAGATGTCACCGGCCCGCTCTTAGCTATCACTGTCTGAAGTTACATGTTCATCCGATGTTGATCAGCATGAAGATCCATCGATGATCATCGCCAGAAGAATTCCAGAAGACACGGCACGGCCCGCGACTCTTCGACTGCTCGGCGACCAATTAATGTGGTTAATTGACTAGCTTTATTGCAGTCATTAATTCATTTCTTTGGACGGCCCAATCAGAAGCAAGCATTTGGGAGTTACAAGTCAATTGATTCATGGCATTTAACCCATGAAACTCCTCCCATTATGGTAATTAAGGTGATTAAAAGCCCTTAATCTCCATCGGCCAATCAGATTCAAGGAAAAAGGAGTTACAAAATCAAGAAATAAATCTTGTAACTCCTCTCATTAAAGCAATTAAAGCTCATAAACTCTCCTAAATGGCTACCAAAAGCCTATAAATAGGAGAGCATTCCATTGAAATCAGGATCAGAAAATCGGAGAAAAAAAGGATCAGAAAATCAGAAAAAAAGATCAGAAAGAGATCTGAGAGAAAGAAAAAGAGAGAAAAACTCTGCTGAAGTTCTGCACCGGCCACCACTACAAGGTGACAAAAGTCCCTTGGGGGGTACCCCCCCCCCAAGGTCCTTGCCTTCTCCCGCTGCCTCCAATGGCTTAGACGTGGCTTTTCAGCCCGTCTACTTAGCTTTTTATTGGACATAGGACCTTCTCTTGGTCTTTGTCCTCTAAAAATCTGAGGTTATAGCCAAGCCAAGCGAATCAAGAGCATCTTCTGTTCTCATCTGCATGGATGATGGCGAAGCCCATACATGGCTTGCGACCGTCAATCTGAACGAGTCCCCCACAATCTCCTGAAAAGTTAGATCTTCCTTTTCTTGCTTTTCATTGTAGTTTGTATTTTTCTAAAGAGACAAAAATCACAACTCTTGTCTTTCATTATTGATAAGAATTGTAAATCGGCTATAAACGCCAAAATCGGCTATAAACGCCAAAATCGGCTATAAATGCCAAAAAAAATCGCCTTTCACGGCAAACTAAGAAAATGTCTCTTTTCTTAAATATTTGTGCAATGGAAAACTTGAAAGAAGTTGATTTCCTTTTTACTTGCGAAGGTTGATCTCCGGATTACCACTTGCAATTCCAAGTAAAATAGAAAATCTGGCACACCCACCCACAAAAAAATGTTGATGCACGCTTCAGGCCCGCCAGGGCGCGAAAGGGCCGGACCCGACGGACTCCCACGTCCGCCGACCCCAGTAGCCGCCCCACGGCGCCTCGAAGCGCGTTCCATCAAAGAAATACCCTAAAACATTCAACTAGGATGTTGTATGCAACCAAAAGACCAATTTGTCCTGGAACGATATCGTTAGGGCTTATTTTCGAAAAAAATATATTAGAGTCTTCTTCCCCAAACGATATCATTAGGACTCATTGCTACCCTCTTCTTCTCTGAACGATATCATTTGCCCTATCTTCATTTCCTACTTAGAAAAAAGAAAATCGTCATCTTTTCTTACCTCTCCTCTTTTGCTTTCTAAAACTTAAAACCTCTCTCTTCCCCATTTTCGTTTCCATTTCTTTCCCAAGATTCATAATATCTCTGTGCATAACAAATACGTTATCACTCTTAAGGTCATATTCAAGTAGTCGATGGAAAAATATCGTTTCCACCATCAATTGCAAAGAGAGATCCAGACTCAGAGTGCTCTCAAAAAGGCAGAGAAATTGTTGGAGTTACAGATACAACCTACGAAGCCTATGGAATAGATTTTTAGTATGTGTTTCGGTATTTGTGAATAGAAGAGGTTCGTCCATTCTTCTGTCTCTCGTTCATAGTTGGGACTGAGTCTAGAGGCTCTCTCTCTACCGTCGTACATCAGATACCGAATTGGGAACTACGGAGAAAGGGATAAAATAGAAATCAAGGAAGAATAGGGGAGAAATTGCAAAGGAGAATTTTTCTTTGGGAACGAGCCCTAACAATATAATTCTAAGGAAGAAGTGAAAATTCAAAAAGAGAGTAGTTTTTTTAACGAGCCCTACCAATATCGTTGCGGGAAAATTGGTCTTTTGGCTATATACAGCACCCTAATTTGATGTTGTAGTGTCGTTTTAATCAATTCGTGTAATTAGGATTTAAGATTGATTTTTCCATAAAAATCCCATATATATCCACTTGCCATGTTATTCGTTATTTTGTATGTATGGTGTTTTTTATATCTTATGATCTCTAAGTAGAGTTATTTGTAATGTTTTTTTTAGATAAATTATTTTTATTAAAGTACTAGCCAATACTGAAGACGCTGATACATTTGTTTTTCACCAAGGTCACTAATATTGCATTTGTATTTCTGTAACTAAATTGTGGAAGAAAATGCATGCGATATATTTACTATGAATTGAAGAGGGGACCTTAGAATAATGTTGAACATGTAATGACTTTGAGCCGAAACTCTATAATATCATATATATATATATAATCTTTTTTTCTATTTCAATATAATTTGTGCAAAAGATACTAGATTTTTAATTATTATGAATTTTTAAAAGTTCATAGATTTTCTTTTAGTATGGATTATATTGCCCGTGATAAGCACATGCATATTTTGCTAGTTAGTATTTACAATAATTAGATTATTAGGATCAACAGCGATTGGTCCAAGTTATTAGCATCCTTGGGTGGGCCTATTACAATCATCTCACTCGAGCACATCACCGGAGGCTGAGGGGTTGGGTAGTGAGAGTTACCCAAATAGCTTAGTGTTAATCTTGAGTTGATCTTCAAATTTGAATACATTTGGGTTGTTTATCTCTAGTAATTCAAATCTTTGAAAAGTCAAGATTTCAATTAATCTCTACCTTATATCTTTCGATCCTCACCTCTTTAATATCCTATAGTAAAGGCATGTTTGACCATGGAATCACAGGGTGTTGCTGTGGATAGCAACACCCATTCCCATAACTCCTGACAGGGTGGTTTAAACTCCCCACTCCTGGCCACTGGGCCAACTCAATAAAAAAAAAAAAAAGAAAGGCATATTTGACCATAAATACCTATATATATATATATATATATGTTCAATTACACGCAAAAAAAAGGTCATTAAAGCGTATATTAGATCCGGATCTATTATTATAGATCCAATTTGAACCCAAATCCAAAACCAACATGGAACCCATGGTGTATCCGAATCCGACATCTACTTAAAATAATATATTTGATTTCAAATCCGAATAAAAAAAAAAAAAACTAAGATACCAGCCTTGGTATATTTGGATAAAAGAGTTTCAAAAATTATACAATAAAAGTGAGACCATTAAATGATATCTAATTAAAGTTAAATAGAGAATCAAATATGAATATATTTCATTCTACTTAGACCCTTCAAACTTATATACTTTTTTAATATATGAATCTAATCATCTTGTATTTGGATCTTCGGGTCGGAACCGGCGCCAAGGGTTCAATTCCAAATCCTATATGCACAGATTTGGATCCAGTTTCTTGGATCCATAAATAGGTTCCATACTAGCCTTATTCTTCCTTAAATAATCGAATACCCTTTTACAACCCTATGTAAGAGGTGCATCTTATAAATTAACATCTTTGTAAGAGGTGCATCTTATAAATTTACATCTTTGTACGTCATAAGAGTTAGGTCAAAATGAGTTGAGATTGGGGGAACTTGGAGCTTTTAACCTATATCCAAGTTGTTTCTTAAATAGGCCAGATACCTTCAACCTATCCTAATAGATCAACCCAACCAGACCTGCCCAAATCTTTTAATCTGCCTAATTTCTTTCTTGGGGCGTTTGGTCGCAGGTCCCTCAACAGTTCATTTTATTACAAAAGGTCCACGTTTTTTAGTCGTAGAGGCAAAGGTCATTTTTCAAAATTTATACGAAAACACTCCAGTTAAACCCGTCAATTTTGTGAAGACGCTTCGACTCTACAAATCAAGAATTACGACAGAAAAGAGAGAGAAAGGGGGAAAAACTGATTCAAAGAAGGAGAAATCATACAGAAAATCTTGAGCAACTGAATCATCTTCGCACGAACACTATTTGAAGACGATTTAGGGATTGAAGATATACTTTTATGATTCCTAACCCTAGGAAAGACAAAATCTACAGGACTCGAAGTATCTTCTCGAAAACACTGTTCACACCAAACAAGAAGTAAGTTGAATATTACAACATTTGAAAACAGTGATTATCTTCAAACCATAGCAATCTGTATATCATAGGAAACAACACAAATCATCACTATATTTTATGATTTATCTTCTTTGTGCTCACGTCTATGTAGGAGATGGCTAAAATAAAAGCTTCAATTGCGACATAGCGCGAGCAACAAGGAACTAATCAAGACAAAGGTAACTCAGAAAATAGAAATGTTTCGAAGTTGTTTTGGGTGTAAAAAGATTGGAAGTTTAGTTCTGGTGACTAATAAGTGTCACAGAGCATCATTGATAGTTTGAGGGCTGAAATGGTGGGCAAATTCCTAAACGACAAGCACTGAAGTTGGACCTTGGAAATTTTCAAACTAGGGAAATTCTTGGAAAAGAATTTGAGGAGCGACCATCTATTGAAGAACATACTATAGCATAAAATATGTACACAGGATTGTTTTCGCTGAGGTTTTTTTTTTTTCTTTCTTTCTTTTTTTTTTTTTTTTTTTTTTTGAACGTTAAAGATGTTGGATGTTGCAAAGATTTTGGCATCTATCTGTAAATGAAAGGTGGCAATGCACAGAAATTGTAAATGTATTATGTTTATGAATTGTAGTATTAAATTAAGTTTTCTTTCTATGTGGTGAATCTATGTGTTGGTTGCAAATTCAAATAACATCCCATTATACACAGACAAACCAAAGAGTACTCTGAAGTTTCATTGATAACGAACTAACATAAATTAATATGTTATAATCTAAACGTCATATAATTTTAAAAGACAGATACATTTATCTGATTTTTTTCAAAAGACAAATAAATTTGTCTGAGTTTTGAAAGAAAGTCAAACAAATTTATCTGAGTTTTGAAACAAACTCAAATAAGCTTATCTGTCTTTTGGAAAGAATTAAAATAAATTTATGTCTTTTTGAAGAAACTCACATACATTTATCCGACTTTCGAAAAGAAGTCAGATAAATTTATTTGAAATTCGTTAGAAAAGTAAGATAACATCAATAATATAGACCAACACTGATACTTTGAAGTTTTAATCACTAAACAAGATTTAGATCATATTCTTTATACATGTTTACAATTAGACAGTATCAGAACCAAATTACATACTAAGACAAATTCAACCAATTATCGATGGTAAAGGGTTGGAATTTAAGCAATAGGCTCCTTTCATGACTTCTTATTATGACTCTCAATCCGTCCACATTGCCCGCATTTTATCTGCCTTGTGATCTCGCCTCTTGACAAGATCCTTTTCTTTTTCAGACTTCCAGGTTGACGCCTCACCACGGGGGGCTGAATCACAGCTTCGACAATTATTGGCTCTGGCTTGCCTACGATTGGGATAGGAAATGTCGGCTCTGCATATGCACACCTATATGTTTGTGTGTGAAATAGTGATCCACAAAAATTTTAAATCCTTCCCACTCTTTTGAATAGCAGCACAAGCGTGGGCGCATAGGAAACCATTAATTTGCCACTGATAACACGAACATATATGGCTGTAAAGGTCGGCAGTCACGAACGGGTACAAATGAACATTATAAATAGTTTCGCTTGACCGCTGAACGCTCCAAGGCCTATCGAAGCCTTTAGCCTCTTATCCATATCTGGGCAAATGACTTCCTTCCATCCGCAAGACAATTTTCTCCTCTCAGCCATCTGTTCCATTATCTGAATCCTAATCATGTTCACCATCTTCGTAATAGGCAGGTGATGTGCTTCTCTAATCCAGGAGTTGAAAGACTTAGCCGCATTCGAACACATCTCACCATACCGCTAACCCTTGAAACAAGCATTGCTCCACCTATCATGAGGCAGTCCTAAAAGAAATCTATCCACATTAGAACCACATTCGCTTCTCAACGCCTGCAGATTGGCATGTCCCTCAAATTTGCCTTCAAGTGTTGGAGGCAGAAAGCATGATAAGCGAACGAAAATGCACGTGTAATACCCTCCAAGAGACTAGGACTTCTATCAGAAACGAGAGTGATAGAGCGATCATAAGCTACTACTTTCATCAACTGCAAAAATCATGTCCAATTATCTTCCATCTTTGAGTCCACCACCTCGAGATAAAGAGCAAACAAACCAAACACATCAAGAAAATCATTTTTTATTAATTAATCTGCAAGATGACATAAACACTAAAGATAGATCACAGAATCAGCATTATTCGAAAACAAATAAAATTATCTGAATATGCAAGATGAAAGTTTACTTGGTTAACGCCCTTCCCTATTGCTACCAATAAATCTCTCTTGTATCTGCCTTCAAAAATGTTCCATCCAGAAACAACAACGGACGGACATGGTTAAAACCACGGATCAAAGCATTAAACAACACGAACAACCGCTTAAAGCACATGGTGGATTAATCATCATCTAGCACAAAAAAAAACCACCTAGATTCGTCTCCAATGCCTTATTAATGACTTTGTGAAAGAGTTCAGACAAGTTTAACGGAGTTTGTGATAGAATACAAATAAATTTATTTGACTTTGTGAACGAGTTCAGAAAATTTTATCTTACTTTAACAGTAGGTATAAGGAATGAGACAAATTTATCTGACTTTATATGTAACAATAGGTATGCCACAAAATCAGATAAATTTATGTAGTTTGTGACAGAAATTCCGATAAATTTATCTGACTTTATCTGTAAATTTAACAAATGAACCAAACTCAGGAATGAAGAGAAATGAGATATAACTAGAATAATTGTACATCTATGAACATTGAACAATTAAAGAGATGAAGAATTGCACATCTATGAACACTTTATAAACTCATGAATAACATAACTAGACAGATCTACACAGAAATACTCACAATATAAGATCCATAAAATGAATAAAATCACTCGAGATACTAGATTACAGAATGTTTAAAAACGTAAAGTAATCAAATTGTACAAAAGATTGATCCTTACCTCGACAATTTGATTCGAAGATTGAAAATACTCTGAACAAGAAATGATGATAATAAAACAATAGGGAAGGAGATATAGTAGCCATGATCGACACTAGAATGTGCAACACTTTACCGCCAGACTATGGTGTCGTCAAGTAGTAAAGGACTAAAGAGTTCGGATTATCGATCCCACGGAAAGAAGATGGAACAAGCAATGAATCCAATTAAAGTAGAATTGAACTATGATATAGCTAATATAGATAATTGAAGTAAACAATTAAAACTAATAAACTATGCAATGTAAACAACTAATTAACAATATAAAATATGAAATTAATAAGATCTAAGCAAATCTAACAAGCTACACTAAACTAGTAAATGAATAGTCGCGGAAACGGAAGATTTAATATGAAGATGTGGTGTGAAATGTCTAGAATTTTAAAACAAGTGTGTGAAATGTAGATATAACAATCTAAAAGTGAAAATAACAAATCAAACAAAGATTTAAATTAACAATAATAAAAATAAGAGATTAGGCAATCCAAAATCCACTAAATATGTAATTAATTCAAACAATGCATGTTCTAATTCAACTCTCAAATCTACAATTCAATTAGCAATCTCTTGCCTAATTGGATTGGATGATATAACAATTAAGATTAAAGTAAAGAAAATAAAAAGGCAAGATCCTACATCATCATCTAGCTACCCTAACAATAATTCATAAAAATCAAGCTACAAAAGACCAAAGATAAGGGCTCTAGAGCATGCTATGTGATGGAACTTAATCCAACTACAAAGCATTAATTAAGATTATCCGAGCATCAAGTGTAAAGATAGAGCATGAGAAATGAGAGAGATTCTCATAATTAGATCTAAAATATACTAATCAATCAAGGCACAAGTAGGGAGTTTAAACTAAAATATGCATGTAATTGAAATAATCACATTACTTGTCTTAAAAAAGAGAGCCTAATCCAAGAGCTTACTAAACATCAAGAAAGAGCTCCAAATCTTCATTAATGATCTTCAATTACTCGCTCTCTCTAGATTAGATACAATTAATTAGCTCCTAATTACAATCTAAAAGTATAGAGAAAGTTAAATAAAATTACTAAAAGACTAACTTGCCAAAAGATCTTTTTTTATCTCTACAAATGGGATTTGAACCATAACCTATTTCATACCAACCCAAGGTCTAATCAATACACCAACCAATCCTTTGGGTTAGAAAATGACTCCTTTTAGTCTTCTCCTCTTATTGTGGAATTCTTCAACTCTTTCTAAGATTTCTTCATGAACTTCTTTATTAAAACCTCTTCTTGATGCCTTGGGACACTAACTGGAAGGTTGGGGTAGTCGCAGGATCCACCTACACAAGAGAAATTACATAGAAATGCGCTATAAATAATCGAATTATGCATGATAATCCGATAATCCATTAATGATTTAAAGGATAAAATCTCCGTGTAAAGTAAATGATATGCATATGAGATACCGATAAAATTCGGACTAATGAGAGGTAAAATATGCAATATTTAACACTCATCAAGCCACGTTTGGAAGAAAACTATAGAAGATCGCAGAAACTCTCACGCACGACTAAAACGAATACAAAAGACTAGTTTTAGAAAGGGTATTTTGTAGGCAAAAACCTATCAATCGTCATTCCCTCCCATTTGAATTTTAAAACTTGATCTACAACTAAAAAATAAAATCCGTGACACACCTTTAGACATTTACAGGGGTAAATCGGTCATTAAAGATCATGTCCTAGAGCTTAAAACTAGGAATAAAATGCGTAAAATAACTTTATGCGATTAAAAGGGCAAATCAGTCATGAAGATATATGATCTTGCACGCTTAGGGACCTCGACCTAAAATAAGTACAGTCGCAAGAGACTAGAAGCCTTAATCGAAAATGCTGTGGACTAGAGGCCTTAAACGACAAGGTTAAAGGCAGGCGGACCTAGGATTTCATCTTGGAGGTGAGGGGGGAGCAAACTTGAATAAATATTTTTTAACAAATAAAGATAGCTAATGCTTTTTTATATTTTTTTCTGGACATATCTCCAAGTTCAAGCATGATAAATATATTAAAATCAAAGACTAAATTTTGCATTAAAAATAAAACAAGGATCTAACTGACATAAATAATTGTATTTTAGTACATTCCAACTTCCATAATCCATCAAAATAGAACTCGACGTTCTTTTAAATCTTGAAAGTCTTCAATGATTAATTATGTGCTAAACTTCTCTGCAATTTCCCTCTCAATGTACACAAGACAAGAGTCTGTGAGAAACTCATCCTCTATTTTGCTGCAATGTCTAGTTTTAATAAGGCTTATGGCTGAAAATGATCGTTCAGTAGTTGCAATGGAGACTGGAAGAGTAAGCACAAGCATGATCACTCTAAAAACAAGTTGGTAGACTGTTGATCTTCTAATCCTTATCAACCATTGGCACAATTCAGAAATAGTTGACAATTCTTTGAAGTCTTTCTGTCAAACTACATTATGCTCATAATGGTTCTGTAGTTTCTCATGATCTGTGAACTCTTGGGGATAAAACTTCTCTACCAACTGGAAATTATCGTCAATTTTAAAAGACTCATGTGAAAGTCGAGGATGCAAAGTTGAACTAAGAATAAACAACTCCACTGCGTTCTCACTAAACAGACAATTTAATTCTTGTAACTGAAAATCAATTGCAACATAAAAAAATATTCACTCGATAATGATGGTTAATTGTAAACTCATCTTGTTGTTGACGGGCTCGACCTCATCTTACAACATAATGAGCATCCATGTCTGGGATATCTATGTTGCGTGCATCACGAAATGATTTTATCTTGGTAAGTAAAGTATCAAATCCAACATCTCTCAAATTTTGGATAAGTGCTTTAGTTGATGAAACAAGATCCATGGCATTCAATATATCTTGAGATTGGCGTTGCAATGCTTGACAAAGTAAATAAGTGATTTCCATAATTTCTTTCATCATATGCAAGATGAAAACAAATTCAAAGGAAGTCAATGCCTTCTGGCTTTAGGAGACGTCGGACGAGGAGTCAAGGAGATGAAGTGCCGATTTGTACTCTTTTTTTTTTTTCACTTTGTGCAAGCAATTAGAGGGGTACACTTGTTATAAAATTAATATATAAACTAATTAAAGCATATATAATATAGGAAATAAATATTTGAGAGGGCCCCGTGGGCCTACAACTAGGTCCGCCCCTGGTTGAGGGACCTCTAGCTAATTTATCCTTCTTTCTTCCCCTCCATTATAAACCTTATTAGTGTGGGCCCTTACATTTTCACTGAAGCTTCCTTAGCACATTTTGATTGTTTGCATGACCAAATGTGAACATTGGTGGGGTATTTCTCGCAGGGGCCCACAACAATTAATCCAAAAAACTGGGTCGACTTGTTTAACTTGGGATCAAGATTTTCTAACTCAAGATCAATATATATATATATATATATATATATATAGTGCAGGTTGGGCTTGGGCCGAATGCAGGTTCTGTTGGCAGGTCGAATTGATCAGGTTAGCCACCCCTTAATTGGCTTTCCCTACCACGTGCGGGCAATTGTCACCCAGCTGTGACTGTCATGTTCCTGGCGAAAGAGGAAAAGAGTGTCAGGTATCACAAAAGCGAACAAAACAAGTGTGTGGGCCAAACTCCGAAAGGTGAATTGCTGTTGCGTGGGCCCACATTTTTGTCTGCTCTGGATATCCACCCACAAATATCAATTTTTTCAACTTTCTCATGGGAAGTACTCTGCCCTTATCATCTCTGATCCGTACAAAAACAGAACAAAGTACTTAAATTTTTAATAGAGTATATGCAATGTGTTAATAGAGTATATGCAATGTGGAAACTTCTGTGGGGTACATTGTCGTTGTGGGGTCTTGTTTCAACAATTTTGTTCGTCAATCATAATTCATATCCATCAGTCTAGGCTGTTAAATGGGTTAGGAAACAATGGGCCTGAGTCCAGTAGGGCCCATAATCTCCTAGGCCCATTAATGAGATGAATAACCAGGGATTAATAAATAGGTTGGATTGAAGTTGAGTCTGTTCTTGATAGGGCTGCATAAAAAATCCAGTATCACCGTAAAACCAAAGTTCGGTCAACGGTTTAAAAATTATTGAAACCTCCTAACATCGGTCGATTATCAGTTTGAACCCATGGTTGACCACTTAAATCAAACGGACCGTATGTATTAACTTGAGTAATATTCTACATGCATGTTACATGTTTGATGAATGTTCTACAAGAAGTGTGCATCATTGAGTTTTTAGAGCTGCCGAGGAGTTTGATCTGACCTAAGAGAAAGTGAACTATGAAGAGGCCATCTCAATTAGTTCAAAATTGTGACTACATTCCACTCAAACCCATGTTGCTGGCAAAAAAATTAGTTCTCTTTGTGTTGAATTCAGTGGTCTGAATGAAGCAATATAGTCTAGTCCAAGTTTTATGTAGAGAAATATATACGTGCCTGACTATTTTGTTGGTGTATTTTACCAAAAGATTCGAATTGCTTCAACTCATTGGCCTAAAAAGTTAGCCGAACCTGGCCTAGGCCATTCAATCCCACAACTAAATGATGGATGAAAAGAGTTAATCCATCATTTGATGTATGTTTCATTGGTTGAGACGAATTATGAAATATATTTTAGTATTCCTTACAGCTTCTCATCATTTCATTTGATGGACCAAGTTTGAACTGCAATTTTTTTGTGAAAAAAATAATAAAATAAAATAAAAACAAAAAAACCGTAATAGGTTTTTGATGGTTTGGGAAACTAGAAAATCGATGAGTTCGATTTGGTTGATGGTTTCCCCTCTAAACCAATCCGAACCGCTCATATGCACCCCTAGTTCTTGATGGTAAATTGTCAACCCAATCAAAATAGGACCCAAGCTGAGAGCCTGTTATCGTGTGAAAACAAAGAGGCCCTTATCCATTAGAGTGTCCAAAGCCAAGTACTTTAACCACTGAGTGACAGTTCATTCATTGGTAGTAAATTATTCATTGATTATATTATACATGTTATAAATATTTTAAAATTATCTAAGATAGATATTAAATGACACTCCTTCTTTAATTTACATGTGTAATCTACTTATGATCAATCCAATGAATTCATAAACACATGTTCTGTGTTTATGGGTCATTATGGATACAGCATTGCACCATGGACTGTCTTTGCTAGTGTTGTCAAATCTACTATTTGTCGTAATTCAGAAAAAAAGAAAATCTACTGTTTGCTAGTCATCTGGTCTCTTTCATCAGCTCAACACTTCCATAAATCATTATTTCTAGGAAATTTAGAAAAAACAATAAAAGACCATTGAGGTGTTTTTATTTTTATTTTTTTCTTGAATGAAGTACATTTCTACTCACACTGAATCTTTTATGGTGAATGGGCGGGTTTGGATGTAAGGTGAAGTGAAGTAAAGCAAAGGTGAAGTATCAAATCAAGAGAGAATAAAATATAAGAGGTATAATGGTCTTTTATTTTTACTTGTTTGATATGGAATCTTTTTAACTTTTTATGTAAGAGGATAATATTTTTTTTGTCATTTAGTGGAGAAAGGAAGTTGCTCTTTTACCTTTTTTTTTTTTTAAGAGAAGAAAATTTTAAATTTGGGTACTTTTGATATGACCCATTATTTTTTTTTTTTTCTGGATGACGGAGGCTTTACTTCACTTTTAACTTTACTAGTAAATTGCCAAACACGCCCGACCATGCACGAGCCATAAGCTACTGGAGCCTTCGTATAAATTTCAACAAGATTTTCAATATCTTACGCCAAGAAAAAAAAATAGATTTTCAAATAACTTTCTAAAGCAGATTTTGAGCGTAAATGGATAATATCGTATATCTCTGCTCAAACTACCGGATATTTTTAATAAGAGAAATCCCAGGGACAGACGCCCCGGGACAAGCGGCGGACAGTCACTGTGGTTTTGGTGCCTTGAGAAGCATGCGTGTGTCTTGAGAAGCGTGCATTCCTCTAACGTCTGTCCGCCGCTTGTCCCGGGCCGTCTGTCCCTAGCATTGCTCTTTTAATAAATTCCAAAAGATCCATAAGTCGTCAAGTGGGTAAGATCGAGCTCATTCATGAGTTCCGTGCTTCACCTAAAGGTACCTCATCCAAATGACCATTTTATGCAATATCGCATAAGTTAAAAAGTTATGAAATCGCAAAAATATAATATGTAATATCGCAAAATTGAAGGTATTTTAATCCATAAAAGTTACATGAGTTCCTGTGGGAGATTTTCTCAACTTTAATCTCAAGGCAAGGTTATCAATGGCTAAAAGTTATCTTACAAGCAAAACCCCTCCTATTTTTTTTTTTTATGATTTTCACCCTAATTAGAGAGTTCATCACCTGCTTAGAGCTAAGCCCCAATCATAAATGAACACCCAATAAAGCTTTAATTCTTTTAGATGTTTAATCCACATACCTCGATTCATAGTTGACAAGGGCACCCTCTAACAATTAGATCATCATATTTTATTCCTTCTCCTTTTTTTCACTTTTGTGTTTGAGTGTGATGATAAATTGGGTGGAAAGGAAAGGAAAGGTGATTTGCATTTTAACCTCCGTGTTTAAGGGTGATGATAAATTGCGTGAAAATGACTTGGCGTGTGCGCACTTATGCATGCATGTGGTTGTGTAGATGGGTGGGTATATGCTTGCGAGTGTCGGTGGGTTTGTGGGTCCATGTTTTGACAATTACACCGGTGTTTGTTTAATACAAGTAGTAGTAAATGTGGAGTTAAAAGGAGGTCATATGATAAGACGTTTTTTTACGTGAGGAAGTAAACTTATGATATGACACTATTTATCTTTTTTTTTTTTTTTTTTTCTTACTATAATAAAGTGTGATAAAGTATTGCATGGTAAACTTTACAACAAAAGGTGTTTTTAATTCTATACTCCCTATAACTTTACCTCGTACTATTCAAATAAGAATTTTACCATATCTCTACTTTTATTTTAATAGATCTTACTCTTAGTTTGTTCACGATGAAACATCTACCTCTTCTCTTCCACAGATGTAAACAAATAACCCTACCTCAAGAAGGGCAGTAAAATGGAGAAAAAAAAAAAAAAAAGATCACTTTGCAGGAAAAGTTACCCTCAGGAGAAACTTTGCTCATGCAGAAAGCTCCACATCTAATGCCAGCTCCTCCCTTGAATTAAAGGCAACCCACTACGTACAGATTTTTTTTTTTTTTTTTTTTTTTTTTTTATGACGAGGAACCTATCGACCCCTTACAGTTGATCACTGGTAAATTCACGAAGATACACACAACAGTCTTGATCTACTTTAGCATCTCCTTCTATCCAAGTTTGGGTCTAATAGGGACCAGGCCAGGTTTTGTTTCTGTGAGTGACCAATGTCTGATCTAATAATTTTTAGATCTCAAGATTAGGGGGGCCCAAAAATTTTGGAACCATTAACTTTGTTTAAGATTATACAAGACCAGTTCATTTGAAAGCTTTATGTGGGACACTTTCATGAGCGTAGGCCCACGTAGGCTCAGCAATGAAGGTTGCATTGGATTGAGAATTTGATATGCATTAGATCAATCCTCACCTTCGTTGAACTGAACTTGTTTTTCTTTTTTCCCCTTCTCCACTTTAAAAAATGACCATGTTGAGCCTTTAAATAATTCTGAAAGGGATTGGAGATGATGAATGAAAATCATGTTTAACCAACAACTTGTCATTTTATATCTTGGTTCCAATGTCTAAACATTCATACTTGCTAAGATTATGTAATGGTATCTATATATTATGTTCGCATTTGACGCAATGATTAGTACTAACCATGTGGGGACTAACATCGCTTTCCCACCAACGTGGAAATCACACTTGAAATTGACTCAACTATTAAACAAAACTCATTGTCGGTTTTGTATACTTCTTTACGAAATTGACTCAACTATTACAAAACAGAACTCATTGTCGGTTTTGCATACTTCTTTACAAAACAAAACTAATTGTCGGTTTTGTATACTTCTATGATTTAATTATCTCCTCCGTGAAAGTAATTATTTGTATGTGTTGCATGTAGATGGGAGGGTTTGCATGTGCCCCTACGGATTAGTTTTCGGCTGCTAACAATCAAATGTCTCTTAGAGCTCAGGGCCAAAGGCTTCTGGGCAGGAGATACCCTTGGTTATAAAAAAAAAATTTGTATATGTAGAAAGCTTAAACCTTTTACAATGTAACAAAGATTATGGCCCTAATACAATGCTACAATTTAACTAATATTCTTGAGAACAGCTTCTTACCTTAGTGGTAAGGAGTGGTAAGGAGTGGTGGTTCTAATTGAAAGAGTGAGTTCCCATCACCTCACATATGCAAGTTCAGGGTCCTAGCCCCTTCAATGGGTTACCAAAATTTTTTTAACTAGTATTCTTAGTAAGATAGTAAGCGAAGATTCAATTACCCAGTTACACAACACACTGACGTGGTTGAACCAAACCAACGCCCTGCCCTAATAAAGCTCTACAATAAACCCTTGCTTCACTTGTTCCAACCCTGGATGCATAACCTCTTCCTGCATGTGTGAGCTTTTTTTCCGCGTGTGCGGACGCCCTTTCCACTTGTGTGGACTTTCTTCCCATATGTATGCAGGCGGGCTCTCTCCTGGGTCCCAGCCCCCATGGCTGGGGTACCCAAAAAAAAATACATGTCTTCAACCGCAACCCCACCATTAGCTCAACAGGGCAAACTATGTGGTTCAACCATTGAGATGTTTTCAACCAATGGGATCTTCTATAAACATTGAGATAAGTAATCATTTGTATGCATAGAAAGCCTTGGAGCATAATGATTATAGCCCAAAAAACTGGGTTCTGGTTTAATTAGTGTTCATACTAAAAGGCTATCTATACCCGGTCACTCCTCGGGCCCAACACTCGAACACAGGTTTGGTCATGAAAATGGGCCATTAGTCATTTGTTCAGGACGCTGGCCAGCAAAAGCCCTGCTCTTAGTGGGATGGATTTGGGCTCTGATTTTGGGGCTCTGACCAAGCCTGGACTGAGCCTGAGCCTGCCTCGCAGACCTATGGTATGGATTCAGCCCTTAGTTTTAAACTAAATATATAAACGAGCAGGGTTTGGACAAGATCCATACTTGCCAACACGGCCCATGAATGGGAACTGGGATGTAGAGGAAACAATAACATGGTTAACAGGTTAAGGACTGCATAGGAAGCACCCACTTCACTTAGACATAACCCAGGTTGAACATGATTTTTAATGTATAGGACCCAGAACCAACTCTGATGGACTCAAATATGACTGGGGGAAACTAAAACTTAAATGTTTGTGTTATTATTTATTAAAGCTTTACATACAATATATGATCACATACAAAGGTATTTAGGTATGGATAGAATAGGACTCAAACCTTGACCTGAAGGTGGACTTGGATCTGATTTCAATAGAGCTTCCTAGTGATGTTAAGTGGAGGTTGGATGCCTCCAATTCGCGCTCAACCTAGCCTGCCCATCAAGGTTGAGCCAGCCTGACCTGATGTCCACCTAACCCGCCCATCAATTATAGGCGCTTTTTTTGTAAAACCCAAAGGATCATGTGTTATAACAAAAGTATTGTATTCCTAGGATGCAATGCATCTATCTTAGCAATACCTTGTTTCGATTCCCTGGATAAGGTTGTCATGTGACATTCATATATAGCATAATTTTCATTGATCTGTACTTTCGTATAATGAAGAATAAAATATGTAGTAAAGTCTATGAGATGTTCAGTAAGATTGTTTACCCAAATGAAGCTAGTTATGTTTGCAGGTGAGTGCAGAAGGTAAATTGGTGCTTCATTATATTCCAGTTGAATGCCATTGCCATGTCCAAAATTGTGAAAGTCTGAATAGGGACTGCTTTCACTAAAATCCAATAGAATGCAATATCAAAAATTGTGGGGTCCCCTGATAACCACATAGGTATAAATTAGTCCTTCATTCGCCAGTCGAGTGCATTAACCAGATAGGTATAAATTAGTCCTTCGTTCACCAATTGAGTGGATTAAATTGCACTGCGGTCTTGGCCCAAACAGGATAGCTAGATGGCTATATATCCCCTTGTGAACCGCAATCTGGGTTATCTTGGTCAGAGTGATCCAGACCAACGGTTAATTCTGTCACAAGATCAAATGGTCTGTTATTTTAGCTCAGAATCAATTCGTCCGCAGGTTGAAATCACTCCACAAGAAAATAAAAAATTAAACAAGAAATCTGAAAAAAGAAGAAGAAGAAGAAGACGACGACCATGCATCAAAGGGAAGCCGGGTACTTTCTCGTTTCTCAATTTACTGGGATAATATTTCGACAATCTGAAAAATGAGAGTTGCAAATTATGGTAGTGTTGCATGCAAAAGATAACATGTACAGGAAAAGACAACTGGAGTAAAACATGAGTCTCTAAACAGATGCCAAAAGCCAAAACATGACAAGGGAAGACATGGCAATGAGCAGCCAAGTAATGAAAGCCAGAACTATGGAGATCTGAAACCTGGCGCATGGAATGAATGACACCTTGCAGTAGTTTGTGTCCCTTGTAAACAGCACTGTCACCCCTGCCGATGAACAAGCAGCCGCAAGAGAAAGTGTTGCTGTCACCTGCATCATACTAAACCAATTAGTTAGATAAAATTAACAAGACAAAACCAAAATTTATGATACTAAAAGGATGAGACGGCATATAAACCCATAAATGGGAAGAGACTAGGGCAGAACACTCGCAAGCCTCCAGAGAAAACCTTATTGATAAGGTAAACAAATGCTTGAGTAAGCACAAAACAACAATTTTTCACCCATCAAATGTCCACTGTTAGAAGGACCCATCCAACAATAATCAAATCTTCAGGATTCTCCAAAGTAATCATGCACATGATCAGTTTGGAATCACACCGGCAAAATTTACCATATTCCAAATCTACCAGCCTGAGGGTCCATTTAGTTGAGGAATTAAGGGGGTGATGAGAAATGGGGAATTTCTCGTGGAATCCATTTCATAACAATAACGTATCATCATCAAACTTCAAAAAAAAAAAGGTAAAAAACAAGTAAACAACAATTTTTTTGGAACAACAAAATTCTGAGAATTCCATTCGGATGACCAAACAAAGATTTATGAGATGAAAAAAACCCACATCAGCACACAGCCCCAATTCTTCACCACATAGGACAATCCCATTCCAGGAATTCAACAACCAGACAGCCCCATAACAATTCACTTCGGTAATAGAATAGTAAGTTTGCAGAATCATTCTGCGCAACGGCTACCATATGGCCGTGTTCAAATCTAAATTGCACTTAACAAAAATAAAGCAGGTATGATGCCCTCCCAAGTTACCAGTCACATAAGGAAGCAGAAGCAGATCAATTCTGTAATAGGAAATAAGCTATTTTACAATCCAAATTTGTCTGAATCACATGAACAAGATAAAGACATCACATTCTTCACATGAGCAAAATCAGCTAATAGATGTTTTACCGTGCATAAAGTGAGATGTGTTCAGTTCTGAGTTCATGTATTTGAATCATAGGTTCTAAAAGTTTTCATATTGCGCCATACACTCAACAACTCTAAGATAATGGGGTGAGGTTTCTAAAAGTGTATTTTCCCTTTTTCTCTCTCTCTCTTCTTTTTCTTTAATGATAGGTTCTAAAAGTTCTCAATTCTTTATTCTCAATATTTACAAATTTAATCATGGATTGAATTAGACTATCAACATCACCACCATCATAATCAAAGTAATATGTCCTCTAATCTAGTATTGATTTTTTTTTCCTACTTATCCACTCATCTCATTCTTAGGGCTAGGTCTCTGTTAACCCACAACCTAACATATCTCTTATAATAATTCCAAGCCTTCAGTGACAAACTCCCTTTTCTAATTATATGCAAAAGGACTTACCCAAGCTTAGCATGGCTCAAGCTTGGCTTGAAAATTAAACAGGCTACCTAGAGATCAAGCCAAGCAAAGCTAGCTGAGCTTGAGTCTAACCTGAGTCAAGTTAAATTGGGCTAGATGGTGCTATGCTGAGAATGAACTTGTGCTCAGGCTTATTTAGAAACCAAGCCAACTAAGCCAGGCTTGAGCTTGACATGACAATTCAATCAAGTGTGCGCTCGAGTTAATCCCAAGTAGGAGCATATCAAACATAGGAAAATTTTCTCATGGAACCATATGAGCAGAGCACCACTGTGTGGGGTTTAATTTTGGTTACCAAAACTCGAGGAAGAAGGAGATAGGACTGTTGGGTAGGAATATTATGAAATTCAACCTGACAGATTCTCATTAGGTGTAGATTTTAAGGATCAAAGATCAACAGTAAAAGAACTGTTGAAATACGACCATTTGTATATAGTTCACATGAATAGTATGGTCAACATGGTAAAACTCCAATGTGAAAATATATAATCATTTCTCAAATTATTATACCTCGCTGAGTTCTTTCTCAAGAAGTGGCAGATAACTTAACTTTAATCCAGCATGTTTTGAATATATTTTAGAGGTATACACCAACTGAATTGATTTTTAAAAAATAAATTAATATATGTAGGCAGTGTTCATCAAAAAAAAAATAGTAAGTCTTAAATATATAGTTATGAAATACACACAGAATCATGTCGAACCCCTTGACAGGTTTAGGTTGAGTTAAGCCTCTTAACAAGCAAAGCTCAAGCTAAGCCAAGCTGTGCCTGCAATTGGCTCATGAGACAACTAGCTGAGCTTAAGTTCAAGCTTAATCAAGGTGAGCCTAGGCAACTTCCAAGCTAGCTTGGCTTATTGACAGTCCTACTCCTAGAACCTTGTTGAGCTTAGTTGGCTTACAAGCTAGCTTGGAAGTTGGAACAACCCTACTTTTAGAACCTCATACTTTTTTTTTTTTTTTTGAACTGGTTACAATCAACTTTCATTAACAACAGAAGATTAAAGATACCAAATGCCAACTTTCATTAACAACAGAAGATTAAAGATACCAAATGCCATGTTGGTATAGACATTTACAACCTAAAATGACCAAGGAACAAACAAAGACATTATAAAAAGATAGAAGAAGAAAAAACACATCATAAGGCCCTACATAAAATTCGGTTCTATGCATTCCCTGTTCTAGGGAGTGCATAAACTCATTAGCAACATTCAATATGTGTTGGTATTCCACCTCCATTATCAAACAACTCTCTTTGATCTCATACAATATAGTGTTTGTTCTCCAATACAGCCTGAAGGGCATCCAATTTTTTTTTTTTTTTTTTTTTTTTGGTGCCATATCTCCAACCCATGTCCTAATGGGCTAAACCAACGGTTTAAACCATCAACACAAGGTAGAGATCGGTGAAGGGCATCCATTTTGTGCACTGCAACATACAAGCCTCTCAATTTCCAATCATTTAATTCATATTAATGTTGTTAAATTCATTTTGTTCCAGCACTACTAATCTGCACTTACCTTAAGTAAGAAACGTATTTCATTCATTGTGTTCTCTTTACCTCTTGGTATCCATCATTGCCCCCTTCCCCAGTGTCAGACATGAAGTTCAATCCCACAAGGATTAAATCGACTAGTCTTATATGGCACCAAAATAAGGATCCCCATTGCACCCTAAATCAGCATAATGATTGCTAGGCACAAAATTTTCACCGTGAGACTGAAATTTTAATTCAAGACTAAAAGATTTCAGAGAACCATTCATCATCGGACATGCTGCCCATAATGCAAACAATCAATGGTTAGTTGAGTCACAATTAACAAGATAATATAGAATAAATTTTAAAGTCAAGAATAAATCTTGAAATAAATGTAAAAATGAGGTAGTCTGTAGTATGTCAAGTATATTTGAAGAGGAGCTGCTGAAAATAAGTTGTCCATTTAATCTAAAATATAAATAATGAATCAAATTTGAATTAAGTTTCCAAAAATAATGTACAATTTAAAAGGAATTTTGATTGAATTGATTTTGAAACCACCTGCTGCAAAATATGGTCTATGGAGGTCTCGGTGTGGGGCTCATTATGCACAATAACCCAGTCTCTTTTTTCCATTAATTTGTTAAGAAATAAAAGCATTTACAACTATTGTGGGACTCAACGATGGATGGAGTCTTCACTCTTCATAAATTCACCATGGATGCCCAGCCTTTGGAGTTGTCACTATAGGCAACCCAGTCTCCACAAAAAGGGAAACCATTGCAAAATGCAACGACAACATAAGAGGGAGAGAAATTTCATTGATTCACAAAATAGAGATTACAAGGTATTTATAGATAGGAGGGCAATCCTGACTATAGATAGGATTTCCTTTCCCTTCCATGATATTGCTTACGTATCAATCTCTTGTTGCTTGATATCCTGTCTTTCATTGTTATCCTGTCTTTCATTGTTTACATGTCAAACAATTCTCTTTTAATAATTACATGCCAATCAATTATCTTGTTAGATTTAACAAGATTTATCTTAGATTTAAAAAAACAATGATTAAACCAGCTATGACCTATGGCACAGAATGCTGGCCAATCAAGAGGAAACACATGTATAAGATGAGTATAGTAATATGTATAAGATGAGTATAGTGATGGAGATGAGAATGTTGAGGTGGATGTGCGGTAAAACTAGAAATGATAGAATAAAAAATGAGCAGTTTCAAGAGCATTTAGGGGTAGCTTCATAGGTGATAAAACAAGAGAAACCCGTTTCAGATAGTCTACACATGTCCAATGCAGGCCAGCAATGGCACCGGTGAGGAAAAATCTTTCTATGCGGTTGATGATCCACCAAGGGGAAGGGAATGTGGACAACCTATTTGAAAAGGTGAAACCTATCCGAGGCTTTGGCTCAAGATAGATCGGAATGGTGAAACAGAATTAAAGTAGCTGACCCCAACATGGTTGGAGACAAGGCTTTGATGATGATGATCTTAGATCTAGGAATTTTTTTTTTTTTTTTTTTTTTTTTTTTTACTGAAAACTTATATACTAAGAAAGTAAGCACAGTTAGGGTGATCGGGCTAGCTGACCATGTGTTAGGCCCATGGATCAGTCATCTATAGCCATGGCCCACTATGGTCAGGCCTGACGGACAGGCTTACTATGTGTTTGGCCCAACTGGTTGGCTGATAGGAGGTAGACTATAGTGATCGCAGTGGCCTCCTTCACAAGGAACTCACCTCTGTGTATGTGTGAACCTATACCTTTTCTAAAACGAAATTCTGGTGGAGTTTCAGCCATGTTTTCACTTATCTTCTTCAAATAATTAATTGCTCAATATTTCTATGCTTCTTCAAACCATGTTTTCACTTTTCTTCAAGAAAAAGTTTGGCTATGAAGGTTGATGGCCCACCAAGGGGAAGGGGTAGGCCAAAGTGGACATGGATGGAGGAAGTAAAAATAGATAAGTGTAACTTATCTGAGGATTTGGCTCAAGATAGATCAAAATGGAGAAACAAAACTCGCGTAGCCAAACCCAACATAGTTGGGACAAGGCTTTGATGATGATGATGATGATGATGATGACGATGATGAATTAATTACTCAATATTTTTATGCTTGTTCAAACCAAACAGCTCTATGATAGAACTCAGAGAATTCAATTGGCCTAATGTCTCCTTTTTCCTAAGGGAAATGTGGAAAACAGCAATGGCTCTCTAATTCAGATCTATTCATCAAATGCCCTCCACAATGCTTGTGATTTGTGAATCACTGGGTGCCACATTTCCTAAGGGGAATGTGGAAAACGGCAAAAAAAAAAAACAGCTCTCTAATTCAGATCTAATCATTAAATGCCCTCCACAATGCTTGGGAATCACTGTGCCACATTACGACAGGTCTAAATATCCCACTCCAATGATCTATCATATCCACAATATAGTCACCTTGGACGTCCCTCCTGTTCACAATCATACTGATGATCTTGATAACTTCTCGTCGGACCCCGGTGATAGTGTGGTCCTTGATAGCCCTTTGATCTTGCCCATTTCTGCCAACAACTTCCAACCAAACATCAACTTGTTCAGTTGTTCCATTCTGGACCTGGTAGTGAGTTTCAAACAGTGTAAGAGACATTCCCCAATAAGAGCATCCCCGGAGCAAACTTGCTCTCATACCAAATTTTATGTGAACCAAGATTCATCAGATCTCTTTTAATAATTAAACAACTCCAGAAAAGAATCTGAATCGCCCGTAATCAAGGATGCATGAATCTCAACTCAACAAGAAATCAATCTGATAGACAATTTGTAAAATCAGTCTCCATAGAATAGGTAATACTGGTTTCACAGATTCAGGTTGGATCCATTGTTTGACAGCCTTAGTAAAGCTGCATGCCTGTAACATGTCCAATTACCTTTTGCAAAACCTGCTGAAATCAGAACTATTCCCATTCAATTCAAATCTGGATCAATGATTTACCAACGGCAATTCTATGAGTTTCTGCACATATTGTTATTGTAGCAGATCAGGGCCAGTACATGAGTAGCCTTCAGATCATAGTTAACCGATTCGCAGTTCGATCGATTCGCATTCAAATTCGTAGTGTTCGTGGTTTGACATTTAACCAAATTCGAAAACTCGATGGGTAGGTTCATTTGATTCATTTTTAGATTCACTTAATTTGTAGCTTGAATTCAAAAAATTCAATGTACCAATTTGGGTGTATAATTCAATATAGTTGGCGATGATTCATGTCTAATTTGATATCTATAGTTTGCAAAAGTTCCCAAATGCCCAAAAGATATATGAAAATGAAACTGCAAGAAAAGCTATAAAAATTTATTAAATACATTTAAATTCAAACAAAAAAAAAAACCCTCATGCGATCAATGCGTACCTTTAAAAATAATCTTTGAAAAACTAATGATTATCAAAGGGGCCTCAAAGCATGTTTTCAGTGGACCCGCAAAGCCGTTTCAGTCTTTCCATTGTTCATGGGACTCAATGTCTCAGGTAAGCCCCCACAGTATCCACTGTGACCACTTTCCCCAATTAGCATTTAATTACATATAGAAGGCCTTTATATTCACTAAGTCCATTTTTATAAGATTAGTTACTGGGGCCTATATATGAAATCGTAATCATTTGACGTAGCTCTCTCCATGTATTATCTTTGTATCAGATTTCACTTGAAACAGGAGTTGGACACCATCAAATTGATCACTAATAAGACACCTGATTAGCGTCCTTTATTTTTATTTTGTTCAGTGTTCTGCACATGATCAATCTGATGGTAGGCTTAACTCCGATTAGTGTGAAATTTTAATAACTAACAAATTTGGTGATGGTAAACTTAAATGAGTTGGATTTAATATGTAGGCCCTACATAAAGAATTAACAAAAATATGATCAAATATTCTTCTGGAGCTGCCCAAAGAGGATCCAGATTCAAGAGTGACATAAATAGAGTTTAATCACCTCGCATCTGTCTTATCTGCTGGCATACAGAGATATCCCACTGTTAGTCCATATCCTCTTAATTTTTCACTCTTTTTTTTTTTTTTTTGGGAAGAATTGAAACTCTATAGCTGGGCCACTTGTTGAAAATCTGAAGCATTAAAAATGAGCGTCCCCATTTTGCATGGGCTATTATTAAGTCCTGCTCCAATAGAAATTGGTCCCACCATAAATTGAGCATGTATAAAACATATTAATAAAAACTGTTCAATACCATTGTTTCATGATTTAGGAAAATTTCACTTCGATCATGGTTTATATCGAGTGATCAACTGTTTACATCAAGTAAAAACATATGATTGAAAAAAAAAAAAGCTAAATCACATATTTTAGCCACTGTCAGTGACTGTGAAATTGACTCTAACTAGAAAAGGTGGTCTTTAGTCTTGTGGATTTCAAAAGTGGGCCACGGATAAATCCATTTCAATGGGCTTGCAGAATCATTGGACTCAACCCTTTAGACTCAAGACTACAAGGGCAATATAGTGCGATACAGTGTTGTATCCCTGAGCATCCTTTCCGTCGCCTGCTCTTCCCTTCAATTTCTAAATGTAAGGGAGAGGGAGAGAAAATCTGGGAAGAAATCATGCATTGATTTTCGATTGAAGGAGGTCTAAAAAGAGAAAGATATTAGAGATATTCTGTAGAGATTTTTTGAGGTCAGAATTCTATAGAGATTTTCTATCATAAGAGATGAACGAATGTGAGCCCTGCGATTGTATGGCGCAGATGTATTGTGAGTCAGAGAACTAAGGATTTTGTGGGATGATCATGGAACTAGGGATTTTGTGGGATCATGGAACAGCAACTTCATCTTCTTCGTGACTACACTGAACTAGGGCTTTTGAGATTTCCGAGCAAAACAAATCAAATAGCGAATTATTCGAATCAAATGGTTCATGATTCGTCACACATCCAAGAAAATTAGGTAACTATGCTTCGGATAGGGAAGAAGCATACATAATTTGATTGTTAAGCCTCCAATACCAGAAATCTTCCAATCAACAGGAGGACAGCTACATGAAAACATATATCTAATAATAAAAGTTACCATTAAGTATATTTTTGTAGTAGAAGTAAAAGGAAAGAAGGAACTCAAGATGGAAAGAGATAAAGCCCCATTCCACCCTTGGATGGGAGTCAGGGGGAATGGACTGTTGTCTCACCCAATTCCACACAGGAACACTGAACGTCTCTCAAAGAGAACCAAGAGGAAATATCGAAGTTTTTCAATTGAACCCTCCTCCTGGCCATAGCTACAAGTGAGTTATTGTAAAATAAATGCACATTAGCCCCAGAATAAATCCTAACCTTGATTAAATAACACAAAAGTCTGATCACTAATTAAAAAGATCCTAACTAAAGAAAGAAACTTAAAACTTATTATTAGTGCAATTCGAGACATGCCGAAGAGAATAATAACATATAATTTATAGAAAAATTGTCAGCTAGGGAAGACATGTACAAGAAGGGACTTCCAAAAGTCACCTTGAGCGTTTTCCCCCAGCAATGCCCCATTAGGAGGGGTCCCACACAGGCGCCACTCCTTTGGCTTGCATCGGTAGCATACACTAAAATTGCACTCACACGTATCCATGCAGTAACCACTATCCAGTACAGTAATTATCATGTCATTCAAATATAGGTACACTTAAACAAGTATCTGAGCATCACTGAGAAAGTGACATGGCCAATGCTATCTCTTGGGTGTTGCATAAATATACCATAATATCATTCCTTGAGATTTTCACTATCTTTTAAATGAGATTAGATATTTTTCTTTCTTCAATTCAGGTGGTCTTTAAGCATGTTATACGTTCAGCTAATGAATTAGCAGACTCCCTCACCAAGCAAGGAGTAGATAGAGTGGTTCCTTTGTCAGTTCACATGCATGCCCTTTTTCTTGTTGTTGTGGAAAGCAGAGAAATAAAGCTTGTATACTTGCCCCTCAGTAGGTGGCTTTTGGTTTTGTTGTTTTTTCCCATTGCATTTCAATAAAAGTTCAAAAATCAAAAAACAAAAAAATAAAATGCCAATGGACTAGATTCACAAAAACATGGGCCACCACATACTGAAATAGACAGAACAGCAAATTATACTTTTTGCAGCTGCAGAAGATACTAGATTCATCTATGTGCATATAGGAAGTGCATGTGGGTAACATAATTGAAACATAAAAAGAATTTAATTACCCAATCTCCAACCACAAACAAGCTCACTAAGACAGGATTTTGAAGGTCTCTCTTAATCTTCAAAGCATAGATATCAAGACACGCTAGTCCAAAGCTCCACAAAACTTGCAGCCCCATTGAAGCAATTAAATAGCTGAACGCAGAAAAAATCACTGTCAAAACATACGAATGTATTGGAGAAGTGCCATCTTAAGAAATTAAAAACTAATTTCTTAATTGAAATATAAATTAGCTTATTGATTATGATGATTACAGAAGAAAACCGATACCAACATAGTTCATACAAGGCGTTGATGATGATGATGATTTTAGAAGAAAGCTGCACAAACAATCCAACAAGTTCCATGTGGATTTTAAAATGGTGTCAAACAAAAAGGCTTAATTGGTCATTGTTGCAAGAGGCTTGGCAGGAAGATGGATTGAACTATCGGATATAGAATATTTTTGTTTGAATTGGAATAAAGGGAGTATATTTAATTGTTAGGTCTTCTGATGAATATCTAACTTTGCAGAGTCGAAAACATGTTCAGATTTGGAAGTGTTGCCCTTCAAGAAAGTTCTTGGTAAGTCATTCCAAAGGCCTTTCTTCACATGTTCTTTGGGGCCTTGGATGGGAATATAGCAGGTTCAGAATGGGTTCAAGTAAGGCCATACACACCCCAACTCACAAATGCTCCAGCATGTACCCAACCTGATCCATGAAGGGTTTCAAATATATGATATCAAAGGTGCCCCATACAAGTACAGGTTGGGTCTCATTTGATAAGGATTATCCCATATTCTTATAATTTAAAAGAGAATTTAAATATTTTAAGAAATTTTTCTTTTATACATAATATTTCACCAAAAAATATGCAAATTGGTCATAAATGAGGACCAAAAAAAAAATACCAGACCTGTCCCTTTAAGGAGCAGATCTGGGCAGCTAAACTGATTAACCCAACCCATTGCCATCCCTACTATAGGCGCCCCCCTTACTTGATGACAAGCACGGTCTTGCTCTGCCAAGAATGAAGCCTTTTTTTCGCCAGCAATTGTAAGCAAATTTCTAGATTTTGACAGCTTATGATGAAACAATAGCTCTTCTTCCATTTTAGATATATTGCCTTGTGTTAAGAGAGAGCTCGTTGATCAATTTTTTTCCCACTGGTCTTGTTCATAATTTATTTATTCCATTTGACCCATGGACAAATTTGATACTACTCTCTTTATTTATGTGGTATGGCATGCATTTTCCCATGTCCTTGTGAGAGGTGGTGACTTGTTGGGGTGCGATCCCTTCATCAATAGAGGAAAATCAATCGGAAATTGTTATTAAAGAAAACATGTGATCCATTTGAAAGGGACTGAGCAAATTTTGGGCTTCTATAAGGAAAGAATCGAGCACAAAGGCAAACTTCATGTTGAACTGGGGAGCTTCCATGAAAGATGGGTACTCTAAAGAAAAGAAACCGATAATATGACTTCTCCATCTTCCTAAGTCCTCCTTTGTAGTGCAGGGGAATACCATAACTCGAGAATACCATTTTTTCAATCTCATGAGATTTGCCAACATCATGGACTATCGTATCAAACTGTACTTGACTAGGGGATCACTTCATCCCATCAATTTGGAGTTGGATAACTATGCTTGATTAGGGGATATATCATTCATAATTAAATTTACCTCATTTAATTATTATTAAGAAGGATGGTCGATCATAATGACAAGATATCACATTCACCTACTCATGCCTTTCTACATCTCTGTTATATCTTCTTCTCTAAATTGGCAAAGACTAGGCTGAAAAGAATCAGCTAATGACAGTAGCAGCAGCTTATAAAAATAATAAAGTTCAGGCCATATGTTTTAGCCGTCATTTCCGGAATAGTGAAATCATTGTTGGCCTCCATACCGATCAATGCATACTGATGAAGAAAATTATAGGTGTCTGACTAAGAGAAAATTATACTGATCAGAGATTGAGACGGATGCATTTTGCACAGATGCTTTCAGTTTTTACCAAGAGTCAAAGCAGAATGCACAGCCCAAGAAAATCTACAGTCTGTCTGAGACCAGTTCTCCATACAGCCAGGCTCATCTTTAAGTAATACAAATTGGTCATCCAATGCACACGCTTGCAAATATTAAGTAGTAAAGTGAAAACCACTTCCATTGAAACTGCAACCACTGACTAGTGATTTTTTTTTTTTTCCTTGCAGTTGAATATCGTCACCAGCCATAATTGCCCTCTTCCGAAACCCAATTGCAGCAAAAGATCAAATCACTTGATTAGCTGGCACAAGGGCCCGAAATATGGGCAAACCAGTTCGGAATGCAAAGAATCCACTACACCGAACATTGTATATTTTCCTTTCTATCAAAAACCCTGTTTCCAAAGATTAAAAAAAAAAAATCTGGTTTCCAATGATGACCCAGGTATAAATTCACAAAACTCTCACTTTTAGGGCCTGCATGTTTGTATAGAATACACAGGAATTCATGGTCAAATGCACTCCACTGGAGGATTATTAAAGAGAAAAGGAACAAAGGATATGAGGTGAGGGCTGTAGGTGACTTCATAAGATTTTAATTACTAGGTCAATGGCCAGGAATTCATTTCCCATCTTCCCTCGATTCAATTTCCATTACAGAGGAAGTTATTTGGTGGTCATTTTTGGATATTCACCTTTTGGTTCTTCATTTTCAAATTTCAACTCCTAACAGAAATACAAAGTCTTAGAATTCCTAGGAATTTAGTTACATGAAACACACAATCCCTTAGCAATTCTATTCATATTTACATTCCCAATCTGAATTGCACCTATCCCATACCTCTAATAAATAATAATAATAACAGCGACAGCAGCAGCAGCAGCAATAACCATCAAAATCGTATCATAACAGCTTTAAATCTACCCTATCAACATGGGGCACCCAACTTCTACTTTCATTTAAAATTAAACTCAAAATCAACCTTATTGAGTTTCTACACCACCCTAATTTTGTCTAACACCAACCCTAGTTTTTACCCACAATGAGACAATCAAACAAAATAACAAAGCCAGGCAAGCAAATGAAAATCACAAAGATGCCTTCCAGGCACCCATGTAATCCATTCATTAATTACATGTCCAAGTACGATTATCATAAGCCATATCAAAACTAAAACAAAATCCTCCAAACATAGATAGATAATAACAAGGGAATGGTAAACATCTAAAATAAGTAAAATATACCAGAAAGCAGTATAACTGGAGAACCCCATGGCCGAAACCATGAAAGCAATGGACGCGGCAGCAAACAGAGACTGCCCAATCCTCAATATGAGTCCACTCATCGTCCCAGGGCTCCCCACCATGTTCTTCATCTCCTTCTCTCTCTCTCTCTCTCTCTAAGGGCCCTTCCTTCTCTGAAATGGAAGGGGCCCTTGAAAAACCCTAGACTCGGTTTCAAATTGATGCCGTGAAAATGGGGTGGTTCGATTTTGGTCAGAAGATTAGAAGATAGGGAAATCTGAAATGATTCTTACGCTTGTGCTGCTGCTGCTCTTTCTCGTGGCCTTGGGTTTGTTTGTCAGAAATTGGAAGAAGAACGTGTTTTGTTTTACCAAACCGTATGAAAATGGAGATGAAAACAGAAAGAGAAAAGTAGCAGCAACGGAGAGAGAAAGAGAACGTTTTCTGGATGCCGTTTTGAGCGAATTCGAATCCTCTATCGGCTTACACTGAGGAATTCCACCAAAATGCAAATGTAAGTGGAATTCCTGGATTCTCAAAAGTTGAAAAAGGACCTTTCATATACTTGAAATCCAAGAAATGCTGGAAACACGGAAGTCAGAAATGAGAAATTGGAAAACAGTAATATTATCGGCGTTACTTGATCATTTTACCCGTACGTTCTCTCTCCAGTCCAATACCGCTCTGGAGGCAGGCCAAAAGTTGTATTTTTTTACGATATCACAATAAATATTGTAATACCGCAAATTTTTTAGTTGCTCCATCGCAAGTTTTTTTGTTGCGATATCGCAATTTATATTGTGATATCGGAAAAAATGATAAGTTAAAAGTCAATGAATGCATTTCTGTTTATAATTTATTTCATTTCCCTTGTTTTCGTCTCTGGCTTAGGTTCTCTACTTCCCACTCTTCAAGTGTAGCTCCTGCCACATAACAAGTGATCTCCTGCCATATATAACAAGTCATCTCCTACCACATTCTCTGCATGTCAACTTTAGGCCATTATCATATATAGCAATAAAATCTCTTGCCACATCTTTGTCTTAGATATTCATTCCATGTTTCCTACCTTGTATATATCTCCCTCTTATTTATTGTATTATTTTTTTCTTTTTTTGTGTCTTTTGAAAAAAAGTTAAAATACAAGGAATCCCACTTGTAGAAACATTTGAAATATTTTGTGTAAATATTAATAGTGACCTTAAGTGGGACTTGTAGAGCCTCACTTTTTTATGAACATCCTGTTGTTGATATAATAAAAAATCCCCTTGTTCTCATCATGAATTACCAACAATTGGATTGGGCTTGGACGTCCAATCACAAAAAACAATGTGGGATGTCTTGTTCATCCCGTCCTATGGTGGGCCTTAGCACAAACTCAGAATGTCCATATATTCTTTTAGCCTTTAATTGTTATTATGGCATTACAGACATCATTTTTATCATTATCGTAAACTGCTAATGATTTTTTTTAATGCTATATATAAGTAAGAAAACGATTAAATGATTTAGATTCTTTAATAGTTATCAACGAATGGTGATATTCATTAGATGAATGGTCTTGATTGATTTCACAATTGAGGCCTGACCTTGCAGGTTGCCTAGATAATAGTTAAAGACATTTATGACCATCTAACATCAAAACCCTAAAGATATGGCACCAACTAACCAACCCCCATGTTGTCATTATTATTTTATTTAAATGGGTGTTTTATGGGGGTATATATATATATCTATATATATATATATATATACTTTTGCTAAATGTAGAGAATTAATACTAATGAGATGTAAAATAAATTTGCTAGAATATCTAAGTGTAGAATTGATTAAGATAATGCATTTATTTAATTTTTTTAGCGGATAATGCATTGTTATTTGGTTGTTAATGTTATAGAAATATGTAGCTTCATGTATGCATAGAGTAGTTTTTTATTTTATATTTAACAACCTTCAAATCTTAGTAAGTCCAAACATTCATCTTATTTACTAAAGAAATACTTATTCCGATATTTATTTTCACACGTTAAATCTTCATGGATTATATGGATATTTGTGAGTAACTTCAAAAATATTCAAAAGTAAATCTTATTATTCGAAATATGTGTTCTCCTTCGTAGGATGGATAATATTGAGATATGTATAATACGCCATTTTAATGGTATATTAGACGTAAGCAATCCACTTCCAGTCTACAATGGTGGTGAGCAGAAGGTAATATGGGTCGATGTCAATTTAACTTTCAATCAACTACTTGGAAAGATAAACGAAGAAACTAGTTGAGAGCTTCATGATGAACATATAAATATGCAATATCAGTATCAAAATGGTCAAAGCTTCACGTTCATAACCATAAGAGGTGATGATGATCTCCATCGGATGTTCAGATTATTCCAAAATGGAAGTCAAGCTATATTTATGTATTTGCATACAGACAGTGAAGTAAGTACAAGTCGACAACCATCACATCTAAGGTCTACATAAGCTCGGCCTAGCAGCCAGCCAAGGAATAGACCGTCATTAAATTTGAACAGGTGCCACCATAACCCATCATAACAAATATATTAATCCTCTCTTGTTTAATATCTTGTTTTAGTTATGTTACTGATTAACAACCTTCATGCCTCTGGTTTTTTCATGAAGCCTTTCCTTTCTTTCCGACTTTCAAATAAAAGTACAAGTCTCTTCCTTGTTCAAAAGGGCACATACACAGTACCTTTTCATTTCTTAAAAAAAAAAAAAAAACACACAAAGTACACTTTTTTATGAAATGAAAATACTTAGACACAAATACATCCATAAAGATTATTTAAAAAGCACTTTCACAAGTTAAAAGAATACCCAAATATAAAAAAAAAAAAATCATAGTCAAGCATGATCATCAAAAGTCTTTTTGATGGGCCACACAGCAAATGCCCATATCAATCAAAACCAGCACTCCCTATGGGTGAGTCACATAGGGTGGGCTTGCTCCCTACATTGAATGCTCAAATCTCGCCCCATTCTCATTTGGTGGCAGGGTATGTGGGTTTCGTGCTTGCGCTCGGAGGAATAGTCTTTTAATATTATATACTATGAGAAACCCACGATTTAAAAGAGCCACTTGATCACATAAAATAAATTCACACAATTTCCAAAATCCATGTGAAACTATAATGAGATTGGTGCTCCCATATATATCAAAGTTAAGGATTCTTGGATTGCAAGAAGAGAGAGAGAGAGAGAGAGGCATGGAAACCAGAGAACAAGACCATCATTAATAGTTCAAATCTCATCCGCCTGAAGAGAACCATTTAAGGAGGATAAAAAAACACTTGAAACATTACAAGAGAAAAAAATGTGGCATAATACTCTAGCATGCTACAAACTTTTTCCTGCTTACACTTTAGTTAATTTGTACTCTAATAACATTATTCAAGATCGTCTTAGTTAGAAACCAGAGCATTTAGGGTTTTCTAAACCCACAAACAGAGATAAATAGAGAGAGGAGGTAAAGGAAATAGAATACCATATATATCTCGCTAAAAGAGAGAGGGAATAAGGATAACCAGGTTTAGCGGTGCAAATACAACAATACCAAGCTTGGAATGCCCAGATTGCGAAAAATAGTGGCCAAAATCCCTAGCCGATGGAGACGAAGCTTTGTCGGCGTTGAACAGACGTTGGGACCTTACGTACTTGCAAATAGGTTGGCGAGGGAGGAGGATGGTGAAATTCAGCTAGTGAGAGAGTTACCGCAGGTGAAAATGAAAGATAGTCGAAGAGGGGAGGGATAAACGGATGAAAAGGGCTTTTTTGAGTTGTACTATCGCAACATAAATTGCAATCTAGCAATTAAAAAACTTGCGGTATCGCAACTAAAAATTTTGCGGTATTGCAACATTTATTGTGATATCGCAAAAAAAAAAAAAAAAAAACACAACTTCTAGCCTGCACAGCGGTACGAACTGTACGGAGAACGTCTGAATAAAATGGCCAACTTTGGTAACAAGGGGGAGAAATCCAGTACTGTAGGTTACCGTACAGAAATTTTCCCTTAGAAATTCTTTGAACATGAAAAATTTTTGACAGAAATTCCATTAAAAAAAAAGGCAAAATTATACTCGTTAAAAATTCCACATACTAAGTGGTTTCTGGAGGGACTGGAAACCCAGAGGACAAGTGATTGTTTGTGCCATTGGTGCTATCGAGGTCAACTTACATAGCCCACTTGTAATCAAGTTATTCCCCCACTTTTGTTTTTTAGCTTTTTTTTAGCTAAAGTATTTGGAGTTATTGGGTGCAAGATTTACAAGTGTTTTGGATGAAAATAATTTTATTAAATTTTTAAAATAACGCAAATAACAGGTTCTATATTACAAAATGCATTAAATGTAAATTGTAATTTAAGAATTAGAGCTTTTATTTTGGACTTAATTTAATAACCTCTTATTAATTAAACTAGAGTTTCTAAATAAATGCTTTAAGTATTACTCACCTTTCAAAACCATTGACTTAATAAATCACGCAGTTAGGATGAGATAATGGATTTGATGTATGGCATCTTTTAATGGTCTCATTATAAGCTTTTTATATCTCTCAAACATCATAATTGTCATGCCCTAATTTGGCACTTTACTAGCATAATAAAAGTCTAATAAAGTCTTCATTTTTCAGACAAGATATCACATCAAAAGCACCTTAATTCAAAATTCCCTCCATCTTTTTCAAAAAAAAAAAAAAGTAAAAAAGCAACCACCTTTATCCACTAACATACAGAAAAACTCCAATTTCCCGTATAAAAAGTCAAAAAAATTCCATAACAAACAACTAAAAGTAAAATATCATAATACCCACTTATATTTTATTATTTCTTCAAAATGAACTTTACTTCACTTAACTTTATTAGTAGAGTTGCCAATCTGGCAAGTGACCTATGTAGGCAAGGGTGCAAGTAAGATATGGGAAATCACGCTGCCCGCATGCCACGGGTCCCATGTCAAATTAAGCAAGGCAAAGGAATACATACAATACAATTCCAATTATAATAAAACATCCCACTTATAGCGAAAAACTCTTTAATAAGTGTAACTATTTGGCACCTGCTTGTATGAGATAAGCTGCCCAAGGATTGAATACTCACTCCATTATCATAGATGAGATAAATGTGAAGAGATACGCAGAGTTTGCTAATCTCCGAAACACGTATTGATGTCCAATCATGTGTCGGAGTCTTGGTAACGAGTTCCATCGGGTTTGGAAAGACCCTTTTATATTATAGAAATTGGTATATTTTTTTTTACAATCTTCGGTGTCACTTTCTCCACGCCAAATCACTATATAAATATTGCTAGAGTGGGTCGTGCTCTTTGTCACATGCACGTCCATGGGAAGCTGAGTGCAGTATGAAACCGACATTATAAAACGACAATTCCAAGTCAAGCCGCTTTAAGGGTGGGCCAATATTTTGACCGTTCCATTACATCTGTTTGAAGGGCTCGCTGGACATGTATAGCGCAATGGACAGCTAACTGAACTACTGCATTAAACAAGCATGTAGAGAATCGCCGACGGCTAGCACTGCCACAGGATGTAAACGGGTTGGTGTGGGCACGGTGGAACGGAATCATGAAGGAAAAAGTAGAGCTAGATCAGGATCAGGATCCGGATCCGAATTCATTTTGAAATCGGTTTTTTTTTGCTCCAGAACCATAATCATATGTACGACGAGTCCGGATTTAAATAGAGAATGATATTTAAAAAATATAATTTTTAGAATATATTTTCAGAAATTTAGATAATGTATCGAGTCTCGGGTCTATGAGTCTGAACCAAGGTGGAACTGGATCCGGACCCATTTACTTATCGGGGCCTAAATAAGGACCCAAACCCGATTTTTAATGGATCAGAACCTCTGAATAATCGGAGTATAGAAGGCCCATTTACATCCCTAAGCCTGATACATTGGAGGGATTTTTACAGATAAAAAAACTCTTTTTCTAAAAGAGAAAAAATTAATAAAGGGCCCAAACACTTCATCATAAACAGGAAAAGGCTTCCCACTGCTTCTTTTTTTTTTTTTTTTTTTTCCAAATTTAACCCATTCCATAATATTATGAAACGTTGGATTAAATTCGAGATAGCGTAAAATGCCCCCTTTTTCGTTATCTATTGTGTTTTGATTCATCATGTTTACGATCTACTATTGAGATTGGAAGAATTGAAGGCCGTTATGATGATTGTTAGGGCCATTGGGCAATTTATAGCAAGTTGACTTTCCTTCATCTAATCCAAATATCTTTAATCAATAAATAAGAATATATATATATATATTTTTTTTTTTTTATAAAAGCAATGGTCTGCAGAGAAATAAATATAATCAGATTTTGGTGGGGGCAACCATCCACTATACATTGATATGGCAGATATGGCCCCACCAACTACTACGTTGTGCTCTATTTATCTACATATGATCGTTTGGACTCGTAAAAATGGATGATGCCCACAGAAATTTTGAAGGCATCACTTAGAATCGGTTGGTTTGGCTATCTTTGAAATCCAAGCTGCCTAAAAAAGCCAATGTACTACCTTCTTCAATCATCACCGTCATCGTCACCATTATCAAAGTCTTGTCCCAACTATATTGGGTCCGCTACACAAATTTTATATTTTTGTTCTGATCTATCTTGAGCCAAATCCTCAGATAAAGTACACTTCTCTATATCTAATTTTACTATATCCATCCACATCAAACTTATTCAATCATTGACGAAATTTTTTGTTTCTAACAAGTATTATGTCCACCATAAATATGTTAATTTGATTAAAATAAAAAACCAATATGATTCAAATAATGTGCTTTTGGATATTATAATCTTGGCAGTGGGCATCATCCCATTATAGTGAAATTCTCTTACATGACAAAATTAGGTAGTATGGCATTTTATTAATTGCCCGGTGATATGAGAGAAACTATTGCACATGATTTGATTCAAAGAATCATGGAAAACTTTTATAACATTTTGAAATATTCAATTTTAGTTGTACTTTATTGAAAAGAAGCCTATAGTTTATACTTTTTGAATTCTTTTTCCAAGACTTAAAAACCCTCTTTTAATCCTTTCTTAGGTATATTTCTATCATTTTAAAAAGAGGATTCTATGGGAAAGATCACAGAATTTAGTCATTCCTTGGAAAGGGTCCATGCAAATTATACAACGCTAATGGGGTCCGCCATGCCTTGTTTCGCTTTTTTTCCAATTTTGAGAGGAGCAACACTAGTGTCTCTTGTGTAGGAATCGTGTGGCCTGTATATGACGAGTCCCACGTCAGATCAAGCAGGGCAGATGCCAACAGAGAATACAATCCCACTTGATGTAAGACTTGATCTAGTCCCCCTAACAAGACTAACAATAGGATTAGTGGAAGTGAGTTTCTTGGCGGAGAAGTCTCTAATAAGTGTGATTCTTTGGGACTTGTCTATATAAGATAAGGAAGCCCTAGGGTCGGGATTATTCCATCCCATAGGAAAGACAAGAGGCGAAGAGATCCACGGAGCTTCCCAGTCGCCGGAATGCACATAGATTTCAGGCCGCGTGTCGGAGTCTCCGCATATGAATCCATCAACTTGTATCTGACGAAGGAGACGCTAACGTCACTCGTCACAGCATCTCCGATTCCAGGAAGATCAAACCGAGCCCTCATCCATTCCTCTCCTGCCAATTTTCCTCTCTCTCAAATTTCAATCGTCCGGCATCGGCAGCGTTCGATACTGGTAGTGGCCTCTTTCTCTCCTCTCGTTCCCACTTGCATCTCCTCCTAACCACTTGTAATAATCCCCAACTTCTCTTTATGTTTTCAATTTTTACTATTATCTATGTTGATTCTGATTTTTTATTTATTGCATAGGAGGGTGAGTCATAGTTTTTCCGATGGAGTTCTATTTTTCTTTTTGAAATAGGTGAGATCGAGGTTTTGTATGTGGGTTCTATGATGGTCACTTTGAGTTGATGAAAGGGTGATGGAGGTTCTTTGTGTGTTATGATATGGTGGATTCCAAGTTGTATGTTGTGGGAGAGAGAAGGGTGTAGTTGTGGTTTACATTTGGCTGGAAGAAAGAAGATGGAACAATGAGCAGGTGTTTATGATGGAGAAAATAGGAGATGGAGGGTGATTGTGAAGGATGCAGATGTTTATTGTTTTGGGTTAGGGGAAAGGTAGGATGATGGGTTTTGTAAGATGAGTGCGAGTGCATGGGATCCAGGTTGTGTGTAGTGAAGGTGTAGTGTTCTATAATGGAGCCAATTCTGGAGAGAGCTGGGTGAATGAGAAACCGAGAGAGGGAGGCTAGAGAATAAGGAAGTAAGGAAGAAGAAGACATTAGGAGATGCTTTCAAGAGTGACGCTAGCGTCGCCCATGGTGACACTATCGTCGCTCAAAAGAAAGTATAAAAAAATATAAAAAATTGGTAGGAGGACCTAATTAGTGCTACACAATTTGCGAGGATCGTTCACGATAAATGGCTGAATTTTGGGATTTTTCGAGTAAAATCCTCTTTTAAAAAATAAGCCACCGGTGACGGAGCAAAACCACCATAAAAGACTTAATTGAGAAAACTATGAAATTTTTTTTATACTTTTCTAAAATATCCAATGTATCATGTACTTTAAAAATAAAGATCAAATAGCTTTAAACGTTTTTAAATTTTCCCTATAGGAACTCATTTGAAGTATTTTTCATAAGAAAAGTCACTTTCTTGGCAAAATGAAAAGTAACATGCTGGGATTTGTTGATCCCTAAATTTTATATCCTCCTTGAGTAGAGGCGTTCTTTATGTGAGAGTGAGCTTTTATCCCCATGCCGGGATCTCTCATAGGACCTGGCCCCCTTGCTAGGTACAAAAAAGAAAGGGCGTTTGGTCGGAGGTCCCTCAAAGTAAGACTTTGTTGCAAACAGTCCAAAATAAAAAGTTATGCAACCAAATGTCTTTTAACACATTCTTATACCTGATATGTCTAATTTACCATTTCTTTAAATCATATTCCATGATTGGTGGGATATTCCATTAATGGTCAACTACCATTTAATTGGCCACGATCAATGGAATCTCATTAATGAGATTTTTAAATAAATTCTAAAAACACACAAATAAATTTCAAAATAATGCAAATAAATTTCAAAAAACGTAATAATTTCAAAAAATGCAATAAATTTTAAAAAAAGCAATAAATTTCAAAAGAACATAGATAAAATTTAAAAAGATGCAAATAAATTTCAAAAGATCCAAATAAATTTCAAAAAATATAAATAAATTTCAAAAGTTGAAAATCAATTTCAAAAGATCCAAATAAATTTCAAAAGATCCAAATAAATTTCAAAAAAATGTAAATAAATTCAAAAGACTCAAAAAAATTTCAAAAGACGTAAATAAAATTAAAAAATGTAAATAAATTTAAAAAAACGCAAATACATTTGCCAAAACTAAGATAACCCAATTTTCCAAATTAGCGAAAAATCTGGTAAAAACTCAGTTAAATTCATTTAAAAAAATACAAATAAATTTCAAAAGACACAAATAAAATTCAAAAACACAAATAGATCTAAAAAAATACAAATAAATTTGCGAAAAACACAGAAAGATTCGTTCAAAAACTCAGTTAAAAATTTTTAAATGGAGATAAATTTGTTAGAAACTCACCTATATTTTTCAAAAACTCAAATAAATTTGCTAAAAACTCAAATAGATTTGTTTTGAACTAAGATATATTTGTTCCAGAACTCAGATAAATTTATTTTAAAACTCAGAAAATTTTTGAGGAAAACTCATATAAATTTGACAAAAAATAAAAAACTCAGATAAATTTGACAAAGCCAGCAAACCGCACAGGTTCAGAATACAACTCTCCCTAAAAGAGGAAAACCAAGAAATCAAAACAAATGCAGCCAAAGGCGGACCAATCGAGAAGAGACGCCGACTTTGCCAAAAATAAGAAGAGGATCACAACAAACCGAAGGTGCACATTTGCAACAAGCGTGATTAAGCTGTATTAAGCTCGTTCAAAGAGGGACCACAAGGTGCTTGAAACCATGAAAAGATAAATCTCGACATCTCGACGCTTCCACAAAAGAATATCGGCACCTGCTACAACGGAGATTTGAAAGAATTAGTCGATGCGAGTATCGGATCCGAAACAGAGAGATGGAGATGCTGGTAACGGATCGAAGAAGTATAAAATCGTCTATTTGATTGTTAGAGCCTTTCGACTCTGTTGAAGTTGGTCGAAAAACAAAATCTTCTCCAGGGATGACGAGTCGGCAGCGGTGGCGTGATCAAATTAGCTGTAACAGACGAATAAAGGGTTCTGTTACAGAACCTGTAACTTGAAGAAGAAGAAAAGGGCTCTGGCTAGGTTTCATCTATGTCCGGATTGAAGAAGAAGAAGAGGAAGAATGGAAGATTTAAAATTTTAAAATTTAAAGTTTTATGCCTATTCAGTTGAAAAGGCAAATCAATTATAAAAATGCATGAGGTGGCGCATCTAGGGACCTCTCGCCATGAGGTGGCGTATTTAGAGACTTCTAGCCGAAACATGTCCAAGTTGCATGGACTATAGGCCTTAGAGGAATAGTTGATGGACTGGAGGCCTTACAAAACCTCTACGAGGAACCTTTCACTAATTTACTTAAAAAAGAAAGGAAATTCTCAAATAAAATCCTAACTTTTTGAGTTATTTCATAAAAGGGACAGCAAGGTTCAAATCTTTCAACCAGGACCCTAAGATTTTCACAAAGATTTCAAATGAGGACAGCGGGCCAGAATGGGAGCTGCCAGCGCACCCCAACTCTGTTTTCCCAAAGAAACAAAAGAGATGATTGGTCCCTAGTCCCAACCCATTTCCTCCTCCTCACGTGACAGTGACATAATTTTAAAATTTTAATGTTTGTTGAGTTTCACGGACCACGTCAAAATATAACACAAGAGAGACAGTTTTATACTAGCATGTATTGATTATACAAACAAATCAGACATATAAATCCCCCTGGTACATGTAGAAAAATGCAAATAGGGATATGGAAACAAAATAACAAGCTTGCTTATTTCCATTAGTTTAAGGGGTTTTGACAAATCAATCCCGCTTAAACCCTATTCCCCTAATTTCATGTCTAAAACCTTATAAATGTATTGTTTTTACTTTTTTGCCCCGAGTCCGATGATATCATGAGAGTTTAAAAATTCATGATATCATGAGACTTAAGTCCATATAAAAAGACTGTTTAGGCTTTTAATGTACGGGCTTTTCAACTTTTAACATTTGAATCCCATGATATCATGAAATCTAGGGCAGAAAAGTTAAAAAAAAATGTACCAGAGTCAAATGACTCTAGTGACGTTTTTAGACTTTTAATCATGAAATTGGGGATGCAGGGTTTATGGGGGATGGATATGTCAAATCCCTTTATTTTAATAGTATTCGGATTTCAAACCCTTTAAAAATTTGACATTAGGGAAGTTTCGGTTTGCTCAAACCCTATCATAGCAAGGGACATGCAATTTGTGATCCCCGTTGGGGCCCAAGTAGGGTTTAAAATAACGGCCGTTACCGTTACATAACGGCCGTTATGTAACGGTAACGGCCGTTAACGTGCCGATATTTGGTATATAACGGTCCCGATACGATATCAGGAAAAATATCGCCAAAATATCGGCCTGTAACGGCCGTTATATTGAATATAACGGCCGTTATATTCAATATAACGGCCGTTATATCGCTGACGCTGTTTTTTTTTTAAAAACACGTTCTGCTGTGTTTTTTCTTCACTGTGCTGAGTGTGGTTTCCTTTTTCTTTCTCCCTTTTCATTCTTCTTCTTCATGAGAGCTTCCTAAGCATACTTGAGGGCTTTTACAACTTCTAATGCATGGAAAAGCTTAAATCTTAGCTACTTTTGAGTGGATTTGTATGTGGGGAAAGCTAATCAAACTCAAGGGACCTCTTTGGTAAGCTTATTTTTTTATTTTTTGGAGTTCTTTTCAAGATTCAACATCAAAATAACTTAGAGATGGTTGAAATATGTTAGATCTATACTTTTAGAGCAAAAAAATTCAAGTTTTAACACTTTTTGTAATATTTATTATTTTTTTATAATTTTAATCCGAATTATTTTAGGTTTTTTTTTTTTTAAAAAGATTGTGTAATACACTAATACATGGACCAAAGGCTTTATATTGAGTTAGATATGATGTTACTCACTAATTTTTCCCTAGATCTAGTGTTTTAAGGTGTAGATCTAAATTTTTTTTATTTCAAAAATTTGGGGCTTTTCTTGATATCATTTACATTTTTTTCAAATTAGTGTTCAAATGCATTAATAATGTGTTAGTTTAAAATAGATCTACACTTTTGGAACAAAAAAGTGTGAGTATTAGCACTTTTTGTAGTATTTTTTATTTCTTCATTATTTAAATCCGAATTATTATAGGTTTTTTTCTTTAAAAAAGATTGTGTAATACACTAATACATGAACCAAACTACCAAAGGCTTTATATTGAGTTAGATACTTAGATATGATATTACTCACTAGTTTTTCCCTAGATCTAGTGTTTTAAGGTGATAATATCGAGCCAGGCCGCCATTCGTTCTGGCATTACCGCATTAGGCACATGTACTAACTCTATTAGTATTTATTGCTTGCTTGTAGACTTTAAATGTTTAACACTATTAGTTTGTCCAAAATTATGGTTGCATTATGTCAATTTTATGATATTTCAGCTTATTTTAGTATATAAATCGATACAGCAGTGATACAGGATATTATAACTTGAGGGGACCGTTATTTTGCTTTAAAGTGTGCACTAATGGAAAAAAAACATTATTTTCTATCATTTTATAATATTCTGGATTTTTTGGATATTTTTTCGGATATTTTTGGGGTCAAATAAAAATTCGCTCCGCAATGGGCCGCGATGACCGCGAACCGCGACGCGATGACCGCGAACCGCGATTTTAAACCCTGGGCCCAACCCTTTATGCTTAGTCCTGTGATAGGTGGCCTACCATGGATTTTTCTCACACACAAAAAAATAAAATAAATAAATAAATAAATAAACTTGATGCAACCATTGAAGCTTCATCCCATCCCTTTAACAAGGTCAACCAGCAAGAAACCACCCTAATTGATGATAAGGTCATTCGATCCAAGGCATAGGTTGGTTAAGGATGTTTAGTTCGTTCATCAATTTCATGGGCCCTTAATGTGTAGTTTCTAACATCCAATCAAAATGATTTTATGCCAAAGATCAATCCATGGTTTGCCCCCACTAATCACAAGCAGAACCAAAAGAGGAAAGCACTAAGGTGCTTGCCAGTAGGGGTGAAAGTGGGTCAGGCTGTCCGCGGGCCGCCCGCGGACGGCCCGTTATAAGCTCGGCCCGAGCTCGGCTCGAAAGACAAAAGAGCCGAGGTAGGGCCTAGGAAGAGGCCCGTTTGCTTAAAAGGGCCGAGCTCGGGCTTGATGAAGCCCAGCTCGTAAGCCCTAGGGCCTACATATATTAATACACATATTATATATATATATGTACACTATACAGTAGATAATACATATATGATATAACATAATCCATAAATCCTAAACCTTAGTTTTAATCCAATATAAATAATCCCTAAACCCTAAGCACTAAATAATCCATGAATCCTAAACCCTAAATCTATATTAACATTGACATATATCATTATAAAACGGGTCAGGCTCACAAGTCGAGCCTAGGGCCTCAATCAAGCCGGGCTCGAGGGCCGGCCGCCCTAAGCTCGAGGGCCGGCCCTACTTAATAAGAGCCGAGCTCAAGCCAGGATTTTTTAGGCCCTTTCAAGCTCGGGCCGGGCTAGGGCCTACTAAAAAATACTAGGGCCGAGCCTAGGGCCTGTCAAAGCCCGGCTCGGCCCGTCCCATTTTCATCCCTACTTGCCAGTAAAGGCAACGGCAGGGAGGTGATCAAGGAGAAGGAGGAGGATGAAGAAGAAGAAGTAAAAAAGAGGGAATTGGATATGACCGATCCTTTTTTTTTTTTTTTTATATTTAAAATCTCTAAGGTGCTTGCCAGTAAAGGCAACGGCATGGAGGTGAACAAGGAGGAGGAGGAGGATGAAGAAGAAGTAAAAAAGAAGGAATTGGATATGACCAATCCTTTTTTTTTATATATATATATATATTTAAAATCTCTTAGGGTACTTTTTGTCTAAATTGGGAAATAACTCACCACCGACATAATATTTTAGCCCATTGTCCTTATTTGAAATCTTAGTGGAAGCCTTAAACCCGGATATGAAATATTTATTTAAAGAGTAATGCTACAAAACTTCCCGGGCGTTTTTCACAAAAAAAAAAAAAAAAAAAAATTGCCCCTCTTTTAGCCAATGAAAGTGTGACACGTGTCATCAATGGTACACTTATCCATTTTCTCTCCTAAATATTCTCCTAAAACTGTGAATATTTTATAGATTCTCTTAAATAATTGGCTAATAGATAGGGGCAAAAACTCCCCTTTTGAGATATGGGAGTTTTTGAGAATTTTCCTTATTTAAATAAACCAAAAACCTAGGGCCTTGTTTGAAATTCTTCTAAAAACAAATCATGATTGATTTCTTAACGGAGCATTTACATATATAAAAAAACTTTATAAATAAGAAAGCCTTGTTGGCTTTTTCTTGTTGTATTCATCCGTAGTTGTTTTCAACTTTTCTCACATAAAATAATATAAATTTAAGCTCATTGGAGCAAGTCTTGACCCACATAAACTTGTGAAATTAAAAAATGTAAAAAGGTTCCCGGAAACACACGTGACACATCGACCTTTTTGCTTTTCACACTTGTGTTGTAATTGGTATCATTAAACGGTGTCCTTGCTTCTAGAAGAAACTACAGGAAAAATCCCCATAGGACCCCATAGGATTGACGAAGACCCAGTAGCATGTTGAAGACAGAAGGGGTCCTCAAGCTCCTTTTCAGTCTTTTTTTTTAATCATTTTGCAATATTTGCGATATTGTCGATGTCGACCATTTTGTAGTGTTCAACAAATAAGACAGTTACATATTGGAACAAATCTGACTGACATATTAGTCGATATTGATTATTAGGAGGAAGTAATAATGGTCGATATCGACCATTTTGTTATATTCAACGAATAAGACAGTTATAGGTTGGAGAAAATTTTAATGGTCGATATCTACCATTAAAGGTAAGTAGTGATTGTCGATATCGACCATTAGAGCCAAAAAAGAAAAAAAAAAGCACTCTATCTCTCCCACAGCCCAGTGAGAAGAATGCAGGTGAGATGATCGACAAAATGCTTGAGAGTACCAAGAGCGAAAGACGAGAGAGAGATGATGGGGGCGAAGAGAACCTCGATCATTTGTTTTACAACATTGAATTTGGAAGTGGGTTGCTTTATTTTTTTCTCCTCTGGGTCTTAATATTTACAAAATCAGAATCATATTCATCTCCTCCTCTTTCGCTCTCTTGTAGTCTTATCTGAAAGATTTTTCTTATCCAAGTCCTTCCCAAAGCATTCAATTTCTGTTTTTGATTGTTTTTTAGTTATGGAAGGGAGGTTGGACGGCTCTGATTGAGGTCTTGAAGAGACCGACAGAGGGAGATGCTTCGATGGAGTTCATCTTCAACATCGGTCCTCTCTGGGTTGCTGTTCTCTTTGGGATTTTTACAGGATGGGCATGGAAGCCCAGGTGGGCGTGTTTGGCTAGAGAGAAATTCGATGGGGAAAGATTTCGAACATGGCATCTTTGCCTTCGATTGCTATGGGGTTGATTTCAAGCTTTAGTTCGTTCGTTCCGTGGATCTCAGAGCGCAAGAAGGAGAACGAACATTTGAAATGACGGAGCCAATGAAATCTGATAATGGGTATGTCCGTTTCTGGTTTTATTTGGTTTTTTTGTTTGTTTTTACTTAAAACCATGTTAATTTTGGTGAAGGAAAGTGCTGTGAGGAATTTAAGAAATTGGGTTTCTATTCTCTTACTGTATTTTTCCTTTTCAGTAAGTCAAAGATTGAAGAAAATGAGAAAGTGTTGATAACGAAGGAGGATTTAGAGCATTTGTGCCAACTTGTGGAGGAGAGAGATGAGGGTTCTGCCTGGCAACAAATGATGGAATAAAATTTGGAGCAACACCTGCAACAAACAAAGAAAACCGCACTTTATATTTGGGTTCTGCAAATCAAGAAGAACCAGCACAGAATGGTCGATATCGACCATATTACTAAATGACAAAAAAAAGACAAAAACACACCCAGAGGACCCCTCCCGTCTCTAAACTACTAGTGGGTCATAATCTTACCTATGACATGCTATGGGGACTTTTCCGGTAGTTTTCTCTTGCTTCTATCACTCTGCCTTGCCTCTTCTGCTTTTTTTTTTTTTTTTTCCATCTTAGTAAATGTGCCAATTTTACACGTACATGCTTTGACTTTCGATGTGCCACATTTGAATTGTCATTCATAAAAGGAGGATTGTCATTCATAAAAGGAGGGAGTAAATTTGAGAGACGACAATGGAAGTTCCAATTAATGACTACAGAACTTCCTATTACTAAGGTTTGTAACTTATCTAGTTATCTAAAAAAAAAAAAGATAATTAGCGAAAGGTCCCTCATATAGAACTTGTAAGGCCTCCAGTCCATTAACTAAGGCCTGTAGTCCATGCAGCTTGGACATATTTCGGTGAGAGGTCTCTAGACACGTCGGCTCATGGAGAGAGGTCCCTAGACACGCCACCTCATACATTTTCATGACTGATTTCCCCTTTCAACTGATTAGGCATAAAATTTTAAATTTTGAAATTTTAAATCTTCCATTATCCCTCTTCTTCTTCTTCAAACTGGACATGGACATTGACGGATTGGATTTCAACAATTGAGATCGATCTCTATTTTTTTTTCCAGAGCATGAGATTGGGGTTTTTCAGAGAAGTAGCATCGCCAAACGCTGCTGCTTCCTTAGCCCACATGCCGTTGCCGGAGAGGAAGAAGAAGACCCCTGCAACCTTGCCCAGGTTCTATTGTAGACTTGCAGAACATGAAACGAAGAAGAAGACAATCTTCTGCGCCATCGCCGGATTTTTTGCGCCACCGTCCTTCTTGCGTGTCTCCGGAGAAGGGGGATCGCCACCGGACGCTGCGCCATGCCATCGCCGGAATCGAGGAAGAAGGCGAATGGAAGATGGCTTTTATGTTTATGATTCCAAAATGAAGAAAAAGAAGAAAATGGGCCTGGGCTCTGCAACAGTCCTGGGTTGGTTCCAGGTCAGGTTCGACCTAACCTGTTCCAGAAGTCCATCCCCATTCCAGTTAAAGTTAAATATATCCGAGTTTTGTATTTTTTGGCAAATTTATTTGAGTTTTGGACAAAATCTATTTGAGTTTCTGGCTATTTATCTAACTTCTGGAACAAATTTATATGAGTTATGGACAAATTTATCTGAGTTCTGGACAAATTTATCCGAGTTCTGGACAAATCTATCCGAGTTTTAGGCTATTTATCTGAGTTCTAGAACAAATCTATTTGAGTTTTTGGCAAATTTATTTGAGTTTTTGAACAATATAGGTGAGTTTCTGACAAATTTATCTCCATTTTAAAAAAAATTTAACTGAGTTTTTGAACGAATCTTTCTGTGTTTTTGGCAAATTTATTTGTATTTTCTTAGATCTATTTGTGTTTTTGAATTTTATTTGTGTCTTTTGAAATTTATTTATATTTTTTGAAATAAATAACTGAGTTTTTGACAAAAAGACTTGAGTTTTTTGCCACATTGTTCGCTAATTTGGAAAATTGGGTTATCTTAGTTTTGGAAAATGTATTTGTTTATTTCTAATTTATTTGTGTTTTTTTTTACGTCTTTTGAATTTTATTTGAGTCTTTTGAAATTTATTTATATTTTTTTGAAATTTATTTGGATCTTTTGAAATTGATTTTCATCTTTTGAAATTTATTTATATTTCTTAAAATTTATTTGTGTCTTTTTAAATTTATCTGCGTTCTTTTGAAATTTATTGCATTTTTTGAAATTTATTTGCGTTTTTCTTAAATTTATTTGCATTATTTTGAAATTTATTTGTGTGTTTTTAGAATTTATTTGAAAATCTCATTAATGAGATTCCATTAATCGTGGCCTATTGAGTGGTAGTTAACTATTATTAATGGGATATCCCACCAATCATGGGATATAATTTAAAGAAAGGGTAAATTAGGCATATCAGGTATGAGAATGTGTTAGAGGACCTTTGGCTACATGACTTTTTTCTGTGAACTGTTTGCAACAAATTCATACTTTGAGGGACCTCTCGACGAATGCCGCAAAAAAAAAAAAAAAAAAAGGTTTGTAACTTATCATAGCTACTTTTCTAAAGCAACTGTTTTAGAAGAAAACATTAGTTGTTTTGTTTGGTACAAATCTTATATATGCTTTTTACAAGGGAAAACACCATGGTTAGTTTAATTAGCTTTGATATAAAAAAACTTATATATTATAACTAAGCAATATATATATATTGAAATCTTGATAATAAAAATGAATAAGTAATATAAAATAGTCTCATATAAAATCATGTATCATAATGCAAATGATATGTGCAGTGGCGGACCAGAATTTTTGTTTGAGGGGGACTTTCATAAGATCAATAATCAATGATTTAGATCACCCAACATGGGCACAAATCCTTTCCTAAGGATTATATCATCCTACATCAACCCATTTTCATTACTCTTGAAAGGCAGAAATATCAATAACAACTACAAAATTAAATAGACCCACTACTCCTAACATTTGAATTTCAAACTCAAATTTCGAAGCATGGGTTTTATTTTTTTTTTTTGTGGGGGGGGGGGGGGGGGGGGGGTCCTGGGGGTTGCACCTTTTTGAGAGAGAGGGTGAGGAGGGTTTCCTTTGACTTAAGGAAAGAGAGGGGACTATTGGGTTTTTGAAGTGGGGACCTGGGCAACCTTACAGCCCAGATGGGCCGTTTTCAAGTTGGGTGGGGGCCGAAGCCCTCGACACTTTCACATAGTTCTGCCCCTGGATATGTGACTTTAAAGCTATATATCTTTACCTCATTAAGAGTGGAATATGAGTAAGAATGTTCATGAATTGGTTCTCCATATTCGAACATATAAATCTCTTAGTAGGGCCTATTTACAAGATTTAAATCACTCGAAATTTATTACTTTTGTACGGGTCTAAAATAAATGTAATTTTAATCAATGTGTGGCCCAACATAATTAGATTGTCTAAAACACTGTCATTTTAATTCCCTTTATTTATGTATTTTAGTTTTGACAATTAATCAATTTGATGGGTAGTCTACTTTACAGAGGTGGGAAACATATCACAACACTATTACATAGAAAGATCTTAATTTTGAGTGTTTTGGATTTCTTGGATAGACCCCCCACTGACAGATAAGCCAGTGTTAATACCAAAAAAGTCACTATGTCTCCTCAACATCAAGAAGCCTTGTGAAGCTGCATCCTGCTACAAAACAGGCAAGGCTACTTCAAGCATCAGATTTTGTCAGAATCAGACAGAAACTGAGAGATCCTTCAAGACAGCTAAAAGAGGGGTACACCTGAGGTTTTAGGTCATTCCGACATCGTTTGGCCCAACTTCACTGCTCCGACAGCTAAATAAGCGCTCCTGGCGGCGACATCATCAAAGACACCAAAACTTTGATCAGAGCCTACGGATGACTCCAGCATGTCTCCAAATGGCTTCATGCCAAATTTCAAGTCAAACCGACAACGTTTGACCATCCATCAATGCTCGAGCAGCAAAATTAAGCCTCCCGGCAGCGGGAACCACAAAAGCCATCACTCATCAAACAAAATACATGAGTGGCTTCAATATGCTTCCAAAAGGCTGCACGTCGAATTTCAGGTCATTCTGACAAAGTTTGACTAGGTTTCGATGTTCCGAGAGAAAATCAAGCCTACCGGCGGCGGAGCAACCCGGGACCATGACATCCAAAACGGAGCCCATGGACCGTCTCAAAATGACTCCAATAGGCTCCTCGTCGAATTTCAGGTCAATCGGACATCGTTTGACCACATATCAAAGCTCGGCATTTTGCCCGTAGCAAAATTAAGTGAAGCATCGATGGGACCCCAAACGGCTTCAAAACTCAAATAAAATCCCATGGTTGGTCCTATCCACTGTCCAAGAAGCTTCACCTCAATTTTCAGGTCATTCCGACATCGTTTGACCTAGTTTCTACTCTTGGCGGAAAATCGACTACAAAGCCTTTGGCTTTCCAGAAAAATGGGAAACTTTGTGCTCCGATTTCACACGGGTTCTCGTCAAGTTTTCTCCAAGAAAATGAAGTCAATAATTGAGGAAAAATGTCAAGAAAAATAAAGAAGAAAAAAGGAACGAAAAAGACGAAAAACGGCCAAAAACGACGCTTGGCGACCAAACGGGCCAAAGCCCTATGGTCGCCGGCGACCTTGGCCCAAGGTCGCCGGGCGACCCTGGGTGGATGGTCGCCCGGCGACCCTGCAAATCCGGGTCGCCGGATTTTGCACCAAAACGTCCGATTTTCGATCTTTTTCACGTTTCGGGTGTTCCTGCCTCCGTCCGATTCTGAAAATCCAATGTTTGATGCTTGAAAATGACTGATCTTCGTCGACATCTCGGATCCGCCGTCAAAAGCATGAAATCATCACCGATCGCTCCAAGATCGCCAACCGGCTGACTAAGAAAGTGCACTTTCTGTCCGACCGATCGTGAAATCGACAAAACAGATGTCACCGGCCCACCAACATCAACTAATGTTTGAAATCGCATCACAATCCGACATCAAACAATGCGTGATCCACCTGTGATGATCGCAAGAAGAATCTCAAAAGGCGCAGCGCGGCCCGCGACTCTTCACATGCCTGGGCGACCACTTAATGACGTTAATTGACCCGTTTATGACAACTTAATGGGTCATTAACTCATTATTTTGGACGGCCCAATCAGATTCAAGCATTTGAGAGTTACAAATCCAAGCAATCATGGTATTAAACCCATGAAACTCCCATCATCATGAAGCATAAAGGCAATTAAAAGCCCACTACCTTCATCGGCCAATCACAAGCCATGAAAAAGGAGTTACAAAATCAATTTGTAACTCCTCATCAATTCTTTCATCATGGCCATTAATGCCAATAAACACCTCATGGCTACCAAATGCCTATAAAAGGAGGTCCATTCCAAGAAGAAAGAAATGATAAAAAGAGATCCCAAGTGCAAGCTCTGAAAAACCAGAAAATCTAAAAGAGAGACGAAGTCCTGCTACTTTGCTCCCGGAAGCACCACAAGGTGATCAACGTCCCTTGGGGGGCCACCCCCCCAAGGTCTCCTCTTTCTCCAACATGGCCTAAACGCGGCTTTTCAGCCCGTTTACTTGGTTTTTCATTGGATATAGGACCTCCTTTTGGTCCTTGTCCTTTAAAAAACCGAGGTTAGGAGCCAAGCCAAAGAATCAAAGCATTACATGTTCTCATTTGAAGGACGATGGCGAAGCCCACACATGACTTGCGACCGTCGATCTCAACGTGTCCCCACAATCTCCTGAGAAGTTAGATCACTTTTCTTACTTTTCTATTGTAGTTTGTATTTCCTAAAGAGACAAAAAGAAATCACAATTCTTGTCTTTCACATTTGATGAGTTTTGTAAAATCGCCTTTCACGGCAAAATCGCCTTTTACGGCAAACAAACAAAAACGCCTCCTACGACATTCTAAAAAAAACAAACTTGTCTCTTTTCTTAATATTAATGCAATTTGAACAGTTAGAAAAAAGGATTGATTTCCTTTCCACTTGTGAAGGTGAATCTCCGGATTATCAACATTCTAAATTCCAAGTAGAAAGTAAATCTGGCATACCCGTATAAAAATGTTGATGCCCGAGATTTTCCCTCCTCCGCTGAGACCCAGATCAGCCCCCGGGGTGCGGAAGGAGAGGACGGAAGATTCCCCTTTTCTTTCGGGTCCATCAGCCAGTAGGGAAAAAAGTATATTTTTTGCCATACCTCCGCTCACTTCCCACAAAAGTGAAAAATACACGTTTTAAAACGTCAAAGTTTGTTTTTCAAAAAAGTTATTATCGACTTTTATTTCTTTAAAACTTTTAAAAAATCTAATAACCAAATGAGCTTTTTTAAGGACTTTTAGGCTTTTTCCAAGCCAGAAGCCTTAAAAACACTCTTAAACCTAACACACCTGGTCAAATTATAGTTTCTTACCCGAAAACTTTCCCATAGACTTCATTTTTGACTGGAAGGATAATCCAGTTTAAGTTTAGCAAAAGGTCCAAATTTGAATACTCAGGTTTATATTAGATTAGATAAAATATATATTAGACTAAATAGTATTTTGCAAGGGACAGGGTCATTCTTTAATATCTTTTTATCCGCAGTCGCTCAAATTTTTCTCAAGATCACATCTACGTACAACTAATAATTTGCTGATATCTATCTATGCCTTAAAAAATCTACTTAAAGTTTTCTAATTTTTCATGATATCCTTAAATCTAACCGCATATGATCGAGATATATTTTCAATTGTTTCCATTTATTTTTTTTATGAGCTGGACTCTTAAAAGATAAGTCTTAATTTTAAGAGATTTGGATTTTAGCATTAAATGAGCAACGACACAATTAATATTTCATATTAGTGAGAGATTTTTAAACCTATGAATGGATAAACCCAATTGATTTAAAATCCTATTAGATGCATGATTGGGATTTATTGTTTCATCCCATTATTTATATTTGTGGCTGATGGGGTTGGATGATGAGAGGATAAAACTTGTAGGCTACGTGCGGATTTTTGCCGCTAATGGACCAATATTTGTCCATGGATTCTTCTTCTACTCGAGCAATAACCTTCGCCCAAGAGTGTGTGTGTGTATATAATGTGATAAGGATGATTTAATTTCTGCCTCTAAATTCTGTTTATCACATTTAATTGATTTTCATTTATTGTTCCAAGATGGGGTGTCCCTTATTCTCAATATCTCTATTGGGTTTTCGTGATTTTACTTGAATTCTATAGGATTGATTTGTTTGGAATGTATGGACCATTGATTTATATAACAAAATTTAGGAGCAACACTTTTTATAATATTAGTTTCTTATTAAGAACTTCTTAGGTTAATGTTGAAATCTAACCTATTTTGTGAGGTCATATTGATGAAGTAACAAATAAGATCTTGATATTTATAATAATTAACTCATGTAAAACTCATTTGATTTTTTTCATTTATTTCTATTCTAATTTATATATTTATAATTTATTTCTCTTTTTTCTTAAAAAATAAAATTAAAAAACAAGTGAGAAGTTATAAATTAGAATTTTATTTATAGATTCTCTAAGTTTAATTTATTCTTTTCTTAATATATCGATATAAATAAATTTAAGAATGATGACTATCATAGTTGATTATCTTACCAATGTATCAAAAGCTCAATATATTTTAGAAAATTTTACCAGAAAAAGCACCTTAAAGGTCCACTAACCAAAATAATTACTCATAGTTTTGATGCAACAGAATTGGTACTCCCGCCGGAATATTCATTTTTTCTTTTTGCCTTTTTTCAACAAACGACGATGTCGCCACTTAATATCGAAAGTTAGAATCGACGTCGTCACTAATTCGTTAAATCTGCTTGTTCTTGACCTTTATCATGTGCGATTGTTGGTTTCTATACCCAACATTGAATATTCCTTGTGAGGTTGTTGATCTCCATTAACAAGGCGGGCATAGCGCATTTTAACATTCTTTCATGCGTTATCTATTATAGAGCCTGAGTTTCATATTTACTTTTCAAAAAAAGTTTATTATGATTTTGATATATAGTTTATTCATTTTATTATCTTTGTTGTATGATTATTTTTGGATGATTAAGTCATTAAGGAAAGTACCTTTTGAGGAAGGAGGAAAGAAAACAAAAAAAAAAAAAGAAGAAGGAAAAAACTACAGGAGAAAGAAGGGGAAAATGGGTTTTTGGGTCCCGCAAAGTGATCCCACGGTAGACTTAGGGGCGCGTTATTCGGTCAGTGGACATCTCTGTTTTCGATAGTCTCTCTATATTTTAACTAAACCCAACCTCGAGGGGTAGCTCAGTTGGCCTAGGACCACGGTTTGCACTCGGAGGTTGTGGGTTCGAAACTGCACTACCACACTTGGGCTACAGGGGAATTTTATCCGATTTTCTCTCCTGGATCCGTAGGAATTATTCTTGCCAAAAGAGCTGGAACCCTACGTTACCAAAAAAAAAAAAAAAAAAAAAAAAAAAAAAAAACTAACCCCTACCACAAAATGACTTTTTAACTGCCTTCGACGATATCGCATTCTCTCGCAGACCCAAATAATGTTGCTGGTCCCGCAACTGCCGGTTACATTTTATTATGCATTCCCACGGACTAGTGGACTACGATTTCTCAGCAGCAGCTTTTACATGCATGTCTTTTACTTGGATTCCTTATTTGTTAGACGGCCTGCGAATCTTCTCCGATTCTTTTATTCTCCGCTTCTTCCAAATCTCTCTCTCTCTCTCTCTCCGATTCTTTTATTCTCCGCTCCCCCCCCCTCTCTCTCTCGTCTATACATAAAATCTTTACATTTCCTCATTTTGCTTTTCTTCATCTTTCTGCCGTTTGGAGCTGCTGAAAGAGGAATATGTCGAACGAAATCCGCTTCTTCGATCTGAACACGGGAGCGAGAATCCCATCCCTTGGTTTGGGCACGTGGCAGTCTCTCCCTGGCACGGTAGGAGATGCCGTCATAACCGCCGTCAAGGTGATCGCTGCTCTATTCCCTTCGTCTGGTTTCTACTTTACTATTCCATGTTCCTTGTGCTCGCAGATGTTTTCATGGAATTCCATTTCCTCGCCTTGTCCTCCTTTCTTCATTTCATTTCCCTGAATTTCCGTTTCACCGTTGAAAGAAGTCGAGGAAAAGGTGACGTGGCTAGAATGTGCAATGAAATAAAATTCCATGGAAAACGTTTTCCTTCAAATTTTGGGGTCGTTTGGATCTTGTGTTTAGTTTCAATGGTCTAGTAATTTAGTTTCTCTATTTGAGGAGTCTGATGATTGGACTTCTTGGATTAAAAGTTCTTGAGCATATGGTCCCAAAGGATTTTCCCCAATCCCATGACACAACCATTTGGCTTTTCCTTTTGTTCCCTTCTCTTTTCTTCTTATGTTTTCTTTCCTTTCCTGTTATTAGTTAAGTCAATGTTCAGTTTATAATAAAAAAAAAAGTTCTGATCATTGGTTGCTATTTTTGCTGTTAGATTTCAATTTACATGAAACTTTTCTATTTTTGATAAGTAGAACTTTTGGTCATTGCTTGTTTGGAGTTTGTTAGTAGAAATCTTCTGGGTCCCATTTGTTTCTATGAAATTTAATACATGGTAATTCTGTTAGGGTCCAGGGCTTCTTCTTGCTTGAGCAGGTTTTTGGAGAGAATTATTCAATTGTTTTATTGATAATCCAACATTACATTAAATAGAGGGAGTGTATGGACTTGTCAAGTCAACAAGATTTCTGGGCAACTCATCAAATAAAATCTCCCTAATAAAGCTCCTATTAATCTTCCTAGCAAATCTCCTAATTAGATGTGCATCCATCCCATTTATTACAAGAAATGATGACAAAGATAATAATCTCCTAATAATGCATTTTTGGGCTCAAACTTAACAAATTTGTGGTCAAATACGCTCCAACAATGGATTATTAAAGAGGTGAGGGGTGAAAGATATAAGGTGGAGATTTAGATGGGACCTTGACTTTCCTAGGATTTGAATAACTGGGGTGATAGCTGGGTATTCATTTTCCATTAAAGGGGGTATATACACTGTTTGATGGTCATTTTTGGATATTCACCTTTATTTCTTCTACTTTAACCTCTTTAGAAATACAAGACTTCAAATTCCTAGGAATTCAATTACATGAGACAAATGTGCCGTTAGCTGAGCCCACACTAATGTGGCAAGGATTAGATGATGATGATGCAATAATTGTGTGCAGCGTCATGGGCTATTTTTAGTTAAGTTGTGGGTATAAACTTACAATGAAGGGGCGAGAAAATAAATTGCAAGCTGAAGATGGAGAGTAGGGAGCAAATAAAAAGAGTAGCTTTGACACCTTTTATCCCCCCTTCATGGTGTTCATATTTCTTCTCTACTGGTTTCAAACTCTCATCAAGGAAAACAAGAGCTTGCAAAGCCACACAAAACTTTTATGTGAACTAATGATGCACTACAGAATTTTCTGAACCCAAAAAGATGTAGTAAGGCATGTAATTGGAATATCTTAAATTCATGGTACAATTTCTTTAAATTAAGTACTAGATGAACACATCATTAGGGTCATTGCTTTGGTGCAATGGTAAAAGTCTCGGGTGCCATGCATGATAATGCAGGTTCGAGACCTGCAAGTAGCCACTTTGTGCAAAATTGCCAAAGATTAGGTTTGTCTCCAATCTCAACCCTCCTAAGACCCTGCTTCGGCAGGACCAACACCAGGTAATGACCTTTAGATGGGACACATAATTGTACCCTAATAGATGAAGAAAACACTAAAATAAAGGCACTACAAGCGAAATCAGAAAGATAGTATACTTTTGAAGAAGAGTTTTTTTTTTTTTTTCGAAGTGGATCGTGGCAAATGTATTGCCTTAGAGTAAAGTAACCAAGGAAAAGATAAAAATGGAAGTTCTTTGAGGTTTACAAACAGGTACTTTTGTCATCAGTGCTGCAGGATGTTGGAGTGGAATAAGATGGCGGAACTGAATGTGGTGAAGATAAGTGCATTTGAAATTGCAGACAGGCAACAGAAATGCATCACCTGTACTTGTGTATTGATGAAACAAAGCATCCTCACAAAGCCAGTGTGGTATGCAAGCATGCGGTGTGATGTGCTTCAGGATAGCTTACAGATGTATGCTGCCAACAATTCTGGATAATTCAAAAGCAACTCCAATTCGAACAGATGTTCTGTCTTATAAATTATAAAAACTTGTCTCAGTTTTCCTTTATTTTCCTGTGTGTGCATGCATGCACTTGGTGTGTGCGGTACTTCAATCCAAAGCCTAAACCCTGAACCTTGCTGTGTCTACTACAATCCAAGAGCACTGTTGCTAGAGGCCTTTTATGGTCCCATCTTACCATGACCCAGAAGTGCTCTTGGGTGTGTGTGTGTCTACATTGATCTATCGTATGTATGCATGTATGTATCTCAATCTAAATTACCCTTTCTAGAATCAATTCTTCCCCAACTCATGGAAATTCTATGTAATTGCAGGAAGGCTACAGGCATATTGATTGTGCTCGAGCATATGGGAATGAGAAGGAGGTGATTGGAATACTTTAGCTAGATCTTTGTGTATATCTTTGTATCTATTTTCTTTTAGCATTATCCTGCAGTTTGGATCTGCAGACTTTAGATTTTGAACAGCAAAAATATGTGATGGCATTAGTTTAATGGTAGGAACAATCTCCTGTCTACATAAGGCATCGTTCTGCTTTTAGATTCCTGTTATACTTTTGGGCCTCTTTCCCTACACCCAGGTTTTCTTCCCACAACTTCATCATTTCTTTGATGTTAGCCTCCATTGATGTTCTTGATGAGAACTCTTTTTTCTACTAGTTTTAGAGAGAGAGAGAGAGGTGGGAACTCTCATTCATCTTTTATCATGTTGCTGTAATTCTTCTCTTTTGCCAAAATTTCTCCACATCCTTTTTTTTCTCCTCTCTTTTTGAGAAAGCAAGTCATCAATTTGTCCCACAGCAGTGTAGCAGGTGTCTATCTTTCTTTAATATTAAGCACAATCACCAGCTTAAGCTTACAAATGTGAAGTTTTATCTAGCTTGTGATAATTGCAGGTTGGGCAGGCACTGAAGAAACTGTTTGAAGATGGAGTTGTAAATCGTGAAGATTTGTTTATTACCTCAAAGCTCTGGTGGGTTTTCCATGCTTTTGAATCATGGACTCACATTGTCATGGGGGCCACTTCGTGGTTCTTTCCAATAATGTGTGACAATTTTGTTAACATAAAAAATGACTTTTGTTAAAACAACGCGTTTCAATGGAATATAATGTGGTTTTGCAAAGTGTTTGGTATGTCTAAATAAAGAAACTCAACCAAATGCCGGCAGACTTTCAGAGTAGCCAAATGCACATCATCTAATTAATAATGGGCACGAATGGATTAAAGTTTGATTCCACTATGTCATTCTTTACCATGAGTTAGTCACGGGTCTGGATAGAAGAAGAGGGTTGCATTGGGCAGCCAGTTATAGAAAACCTTAATACGAGTTTTACTTTGAATACTAAAACTCAAAGTGCCACAACCCAGTTTCGTGGGATAAGGTTACATACTTACATGTTACTTTCTGAAGCATTAGCCTGCATTGATATGGAAATGGAAGACATACATGATGGTGTTTTCCAACAGTATCTAACAACTTTTTAATGCATCTCCTGATCAAATTATTTATTGTGGTCTAACTATTGAAAGAATTTAAATTTGGCAATTGCAGGTGTAGCGATCAAGCACCAGAAGATGTGCCTGTGGCATTGGATACTACTTTGCAAGAGCTGCAGCTTGACTATGTTGATTTGTACCTTGTACGTTCCCCTTCACCCTCCCCAAAATCTTTGCCCTCCTTCCCTTACCAACAACAACAATAATAAAATCAGAACAAAAGTCTTTTGGGAATTTAATATTCAGCTTTGGTGCCACACTTCCATTATTTATATATAGTTTTCGTTTTACAGTTATCACCGTTTGTAAGTTGTTTTCTATCCATCGGATTTTAGAGCCTGTGATTCTGGTATAGTTCTTACACACACACATCCTACCCAAGCCCCACACCATCAGCACTAAAAACAGGAATTGATCTCTGGTTTTACAGTGGAGGGAAGGTGCCTCACAACTGAGCTACCAGTGGCTTGGAAAGTTATATGAGTTATTATGTTTATTTGATGTATTTTCTTTAATTGGATGAGTTAGTGTGCTTGTATTAAAAGCATGGTTCAAAATAGTGTAGCGGCTACATTATCGGCCGTAGCAGTTGAGGCTGCTACACTATTTTCAAAATAGTAGCGCTATAGTCTAAAACCTAATAGAGCAAAGTAATTTTAATTTGTAATATTGTTTTTCCTATTTTTTCTTCTCAATAGCCTTTCCTATGGCTGTCTTACCCTTGTATGGTTCTAAATCACTTATAAAAACACAAGATTGGTTGTTACACAAGATTCAAAAAAAATTTAACACTTAAAAACTTCACACTGCTACACCGCTATGTATCGTCGCAACCGCTATATATCGCCCGCTATGTAACATTTTGGCCACTGACTGCTACGCTTGCCATAGCCACTATTTTTATCCTTGCTTAAAAGAGTTTGCTTTCGATGTCTTTAGTGGCCATCTTTTTCCTATAGTCATTCATTACCAATGGGCAAGGCAAAGGCTTTTCTCATCTGGTGTGGGGTGGAAGATGATAAAGCATACAAGTTTTTCCTCACCAGTGATCATTTAGTATCCTTGCTTACAAGTAAGATCATTTTAGGGACATGTGAGAGGCCTTACCTTGGTTGGGCTATAGCTTTATTATTTCACGGGTCGGGTAGGGGTAGTGCCAACCATTTTATTGATGGGCTTTTAATAAAAGAAAACATATGGTTTTCTGGAAACATTTACTGTAGTTCTATTGAGCATCCATTTTCTTGGAAGACCCTGTGGTTGAAGGGATAAGTGTGCGTGATCAATCTAATCGTTAGCCTATGGGCCATCTATAGTAGGATCTGCCAGATGAATGATATGGATGAAGTACACGCATGAAAGCTAAAAGCATCAGCTACGTTCAAGTTGTATAAGTTGCCCAATAGTATTTTGTCCCTTCTTATGGCTCCAATTGGCACTTACTATTAGTCTTTATTTGAAATGTAGTAGGTAAATTTTCAGTAACTAACTATGCTGCTCCTTGAAGATCCATTGGCCCTTCCGTACAAAGAAGTCAATGCCTGGCTTTAAGCCTGAAAGCTTTGCGCCACTTGATATCCCCAGTACATGGAGTTCAATGGAGAAGCTTTATGATTCTGGAAAGGCACGTGCCATTGGTGTGAGCAATTTCTCTACAAAGAAGTTGGAAAATTTGCTGTCGATTGCACGCGTCCCTCCCGCTGTCAACCAGGTCGAGTGCCACCCTGGATGGAAACAAACCCGCCTCCGTGAGTTTTGTCAATCTAAGGGAGTTCACCTGTCTGTAAGTCTTGCTAACTGTTATGATTGTTTCATTATAGTCATTCCAAACTACTGCCTTGTTAGCATATTTGTATCTGGATGTTTCCTATATTGCAATTGGCTTGAGCTGTGTGTAAATCAGGGACAAAGATTGACTATCATTGGCATTGAAGTGTTATCCCATCCCATTTAAGAAATTGTGATAGATGGAATACTGTTTTTCTGCTATTTGACCCAATTGGTCTGTCGGCCCTGGTGGCTATTATGCTTTCAAAAGGTTGGAAAACAGCACCCCGCCTATAATGATTTCTGATTTTTGTTTCTCACTGCGCAGAATGGACACTCAAACTTGTTCCTAGTTTGTAGTACCGCCTATGATACCCAGATACGAACACAGGTATAGAGTAGACACAAATACGGGGATCGAGGATACAACACTGCTCTTTTGAAAATCTAGGACACAGATGTAGATTATAAGGTGTCCTAATTTTTTCTTTAGATCACTTTTGAATTAATGAAATTATCTTTGTTTATGTTCCCTTCTAACGTCTTTCATGTGGAGAAGTAAGAAAATTAGAAGAACTTTGCTTATGTTCCTTTCTAACGTCTTTTATGTGGAGAAGTAAGAAAATTAAAAGGACTTGGTGAGTAGGATATGGTATACTTGTACTCTAGAAGTATCAATGCAATGTTGGGTATCAGTATAGGCATTGTATTGGTCTGACATGGTTACAGTGGGCTTGCACAGGTATCTGGGCATCAAATAATACAACAAAGCAAAACCTTGTTTGTTACCCGTGTGTTCATTATTTTGCATCTGGTCTTCTGATTTCAGGCTTACTCACCATTGGGTTCCCCGGGCACCACATGGATGAAAGGTGATGTTCTTAAGAACCCAATTCTGAATATGATCTCTGAGAAATTGGGCAAGACTCCGGCAAAGGTTGCTCTCCGTTGGGGCCTCCAAATGGGTCAAAGTGTTCTGCCTAAAAGCATTAATGAATCAAGGATAAAGGAAAATTTTGAAATCTTTGATTGGTCTATTCCTGAGGACTTGTTCGTCAAATTTTCTGAAATCGAGCAGGCAAGTAGTTATTGTTTTTGATGGATGTATTAATTGTTTTTTAACAAACAAAATAAAAAATAAAGGAAGAACTTGCATCTTGTTTAAGGGAACCATTGTCTTTAAAGAAAGCTTGAGAAGTATATTGATATGCCTGACCATATTTAGTCTTTAATGAGGAACACTTTAATGGTTGTTCAGCACACTGCTTGATAAAAAAAAAAAACCTTATGATCGTTCAGCCAAGAATATCCTATGGTACCCATTTGCTTTGGTCATATCACATGTCAATGGCTCTGATTTTTCAGATCATTGATCTCATAGGCCCATTGTGGATAAGACTGCCCAAATATGAGACCGAGGGCATGCCTTATCCATTTGGTCAACCTCTTTTTAAGGCAGGGAAAAAGAACTACATTGATGTTCCTCATTCAATATTAAAAAGGCTAAATAGTGGAGGGCTAGGATCGTTGAATTCAGATTAATTTGGGACCGTGGTCATGAAATGAAAATGTGTTGATCATCTAACTGTGGTGCGCTGCTTGAGTAATCTATGCGTTTCCTTGAGTAACAGATTATACATTTTCTCTTATAAACTATATAGACCACCTCTTCAAATTCACTGCATCTTGTTCTCCAGTTATATTTTACTTGTTTTGTCTTCCTGTAGAAGTTCTCACTAGGGTATAACAATATCACCTGTTTATTAAATTCCAATTGGTGATTTTGTTACTGTATTTTTTCCGAACCATTTGGCTTTTTGAAAAATGTGAGTATTTTGAGTGTTATTAATCTCTCGAGGGATGTCAGTCGGAGGGGGATGAAGGCCATTTTAGTTTTAACAGGGTCATAATCACACTGACCTGCAGTGAAACTTCAATTCTGTAGTTATTTAACTATCATCTCATGATATCTCTTGTTTTCTGTGTGCAGAGAAGACTAGTTACAGGCGAATTTATTGTTCATGAACTTAGCCCATACAAAACTGTAGAAGAGCTTTGGGATGGTGAGATCTGAGCTGGTGTGCAATCCCTCTTTTCTTCAATGCCAAATATGACTTTACTTCCATAGTTCTGAACATCTAGGTGCTGGTGTTTGTTAGATCACAAATGTTATCAGAATTTCAATTCAGTACTACTATTATGTTTGCTAATAGAATGCAATTGATGTTTGCGCCTGGCACATTAATGGTGAATGTGATTGGAAAAGGAGAGAGAACTGAATGTGGACTGGAAGAAGCAGGTAGGTAACTAAAGGGCCTGTTTTGGATGTGGAAAAAGCATTTAACCTAGGGAATCATTTTGTCCCAGTTTATTTGCATTTTTGGTGGAGAAAAAGTGGGGACCACTTTGGTGTAGTCCTTGTCAACTTATCAGGTAAAGAAACCCCACCAAGAGAGCAAGGAAAGCACAACTTCCACCACTTCAACCGTTAAAAACCTCTCATCTCTGCTACTGAGCCCTAAGCAAGGCTATCTCTAACACTAGGTTTCTATACCTAGTGTGGAATCCACAGTTTCACTTTCTCCTCATTGATAGGGGCTTTTGGTCCCGTTTAATGTTTTGTGGGAAGGTTACATTTGCCCATACATTTAATTTTCCCTCTGATTTCTGCTCTATAAAGCTCCCTGAATTGGTGCCCATGTTGCATTCTTTAACATGTAGTGCTCCAATTGGTAAGCAGATTTCCTCCTAGGGAATCCTGAGCGGTAGATTTTCAGCAGGTGCCTTTAATTTAGCGGGGCTCGCTTTGTGGACAGTGGGGATTGTTGAGCAGACTCAATTCACACTTTTGGTGATTTGTATGGTTCAACTAAGTCTGGTTTGGAAGGATGGAACCTTAATCGTCCATTGATAGTTGACTTCCTACTTTTTCATTAATGGCAGACTGGTTCTTCAAAAGATTAGACATGGGGTTCTTGAAAAACCTAGGCTTGTCTTTCTAGATGTAGTATGGAACAATGCTGGATCAATTTTTTTTTTATTTGGAACAATGCTGGAACATTCCTTTTGTCTTGGGATATTATAGAAAAACTGTGCAAAATACCACCCAAATCAAACTTGAAACCCATACTACCTGACATATTGATCTAGGACTATCCATGTGAACGGTGGAGCTTATTTCCATTTTTTGTCCATGGGCACCTCATGGGGTTCCTTCCACTCTCCATGGATTGCATAAAATTTGACAATGCCATAGTGTAATTTAAAACTCATCTTTTAAGCAAGGATGGATTTTAAGCTGAACCTGAACCGTCCCTCACCTGACCATCCCTCACAGAGAGGACTGCACTAATATATTTAATTTAGAGTTTTTGCCCTCTAGCTAGCTTATCTTTAGAGATGAATTTTCTCGTATCCTTCCCAAATACTCTAATTTTCCCCACAACTTCCTTCTCTATGCTAGGAGAAAAGACAAAACTACCCATATATTCTTTTTTCTTGAGCACCTACACTCATTGCTTTTTACCTTTTTCCCCCTCTTTGGTATGATTTTCGTTTCCTACTCCTTTACCCAACCTTTGGTCATTATGTCTTGTGTGGCCCCACTTTATGTGAACAATCCACGTTTACATATTGAAGTGAAATCCCGAATAGGATAAATCAATTATTTATCTATTTCTTTAAAAAAATGGACTTTTTATCCATCATCCAAAATGTACATTTTCTGAATCCTAACACCAAAAATCAATTTGATTCATAGATGGTGAGGAATGAAAATTCATGAAACTTTAGTTGAATGTCTTGCTTAGGACCAATTTTATTGTATGAAAATATTTTGTAGGAATTATAATAAACCTCTTTACCACTAATTTCTTATCCTAAATATATAGCAAGCCTATTTATTTGCATGGAATTGGATTCTCGGAGATTTAAATAAATGAATTCATTATCGTTAAAATATGATTGGGCCAGTCAATTAGCAAGGATCTGAATTTTTAAAAATTCAAAGGAACCCATTATGCCACGAAAGATAAGACCTACTTGTTCACATGAAATTGAATTCCTATAAATTCAAAGAAACTCATTTTACCAATGAGTAGAATTCTTAGAAAATCAAAGAAACCCACTTCACCTTAAACTCCTTATCTTAAAAATATAATTGGATATTTTTATTTGCAAGGAATTAAATCCTTAGGAAATGTTTCCAGCGTCTTATCATTTAAAAAAAATTAAAATAATATCATAAAGTTACTGACCATTTATTTGATTTGAAAATTGAGGTCAATCTTGAGTTTAATGTATATTATAATATAGGGGAATTGGCAAACACCTTAGTTCAAAATATATTGAGGTTTTTGGAAGTTGTCAAAAAACAACAATACTACAATATTATAATATTTATTATGTAATATTTTATTCACCTAGAATTTAAATTTAAAAATATTTTATTTTGTAAATATCCAAACATGCCCTGAGACCCAAATGAATATAAGAAAATGCATGTTAGATCACCACTCCTTAATTAAATTATATAATGACGCTATATATTTTCATTTTAAACTCATTTACACCAATACATTTTCAACACACACTGATGCAACAATATAAGTTTACCAAAACTACATACCCATTCACAAAATGCATTTTTCTTATGTCATAGCCTACACTATGGGTATTTTAGTCCAAAAATGCTATAAATGTAGTTGTGGGGAAATATTTAAGAGAGCTTCTAAAGGGGCTATTGGAACACAGATTTATTCTTTTCTCACACAGTTTCTCTCCACACACAACACAATAATTTAAAATGTATATTTTTTCTTTCCCCACACATCAAATGTCCCCATTTTACCCCCTCTCCATCGTCCTCTTTCTTCTTCCCACACACAGATCTATCTCTTTCACTCCACACACAAAATCGATCCAACTCTCTCTCCTTCTCCGGCGTCTCCGTTCCTCCGGCGTTCCTCCGGCGTTCCCAGTCATCTACACCATCTCCTCTTCCAAAGGTATTACTCTATCTCCACCATTTTCATTTCATTTTGCTTCACCATTTATTCTTTACCATTGTTTCCATCTTAGATGACTTTTTTTTTTATGCAAACTTGTTATGGGGATAGATTCTCATTCAATGGAGGATTTTAGAAACAATGGTATACTTTTTTCATGCATTGGGTCGGTTCCCATACAATGTCTGCTTCATTTTGGTGTTCCCAGAAATGACGAGGTGTTCGGACCTAAAGGTCCGAACAAATGTGATTTGTTCGGACCTGAAGGTCCGAACAAATGTGTTTTGTTCGGACCTGAAGGTCCGAACATGAATAGTTTGTTCGGACCTTCAGGTCCGAACATGATGCTGAGTTTTTTTTTTTTGGTAAAAGTGTGTGGATTAATGTGTGGATTAAGGTCCGAACATGATGCTTGTTTCAAAGACTATTTTTATTTGACTCGTTTCCCCATTTCTTTAATGTGCATTACTGTGATAAACTCATGTGGGAATAAATTTGATTGTAGTTGAACTTACTATGAATTCTCCTACAATGTTTGTATTTTTATTTCAGATATAGACCAACCGAGCTCTTCTAGGGTGCGACCCACAGCTTCAAACAGAAGGCGTCGCCATCGAGTGGAAGAGATTGCAGAAGAACCTCTTCTTAGTGAGGAGGGCCTTGAAGAACAACCTGATATGGATGTGGAACCAGGTCCGGGGCTAGAAGACAAGTCCTTACTGACCAGCTTTGATACACATATAGCTGGGTATATTTGGAGTGGACAGGTGTGTTTTGTTTATTCCATATCAAGATTGATTGATTGATTTATTGGGGAATATCTTCGATAATGTATCAATTGTTGAATGCAGGATCGAGGAGCACTGAAGTGTCTAAGCCATGGTCAGAAATTGCCATTGTGGCAATGGCAATTGAATGGGTCTGATAGGTTTAGGCATTGGATGTCCAGATCCAGATTGGCTCCCTTAGTGACTGTTGACACCAAAAATGTCACTTTGCCTCTTCAACATCAAGAAAGCTGCATGAAGTCGCAACCTGCCATAAATAGGCAATGCAATTTCTCCAAAAAATCAAATCTTGTCAGAATCAAACAAAAACTGCAAGATCCTTCAAGATAGCCAAGAGAAGAGTACACATAAAGTTTCGGGCCATTTCGACAACATTTGGCCTAACTTCACTGCTCCGACAGCTAAACGGGAGCTCCCGGCGGCGACATCATCGAGACGTCAAAACTTCGATCAGAGCCTACGGATGACTCCAGCATGTCTCAAAAGGGCTCCATGCCAAATTTCAAGTCAAACCGACAACGTTTGACCCTCCATCAGTGCTCGAGCAGCAAAATCAAGCCTCCCGGCGGCAGGAACCACCGAAGCCTTCGCTCATCAAACCGAGTGCATGAGTGGCTTCAACATGCTTCCAAAAGGCTGCACGTCAAATTTCAGGTCATTCTGACAACGTTTGACCAGGTTTCGATGCTCCGAGAGAAAATCAAGCCTACCGGCGGCGGAGCAACCCGGGACCATGACATCCAAAACGGAGCCCATGGAACGTCTCAAAATGACTCCAATAGGCTCCCCGTCAAATTTCAGGTCAATCGGACATCGTTTGACCGCACATCAAAGCTCGGCATTTTCCCCGCAGCAAAATCAAGTGAAGCATCGACGGGACCCCAAACGGCTTCAAAACTCAAACAAAAGCCTATGGTTGGTCTTATTTATTGCTCAGGAGGCTTCACCTCAAATTTCAGGTCATTCCGACATCGTTTGACCAAGTTTCGACTTCTGGCGGAAAATCAGCAGCTCTACGCGACAAAGTCTTCGGCTTTCCCGGAAAATTGGAAACTTTGCACTCTAAAAATGCAAGGATTCTCATCAGGTTTTCTACAGGGAAATCAAGCCAATAAATGATAAGAAATGTCAAGAAAAATACAGAAGAAAACGGCGACGAAAAAGACCTCAAAACGACCGCAAAACGGGCTCCGAAGGGGAAAAATCCCCCAGGGTCGCAGACCCCTGCGACCATGGCCCATGGTCGCCGGTCCATGGTCGCCGGCGACCATGGAGGTCCGGGTCACCGGATTTTCCGTCGGTGACCCGTTTTTCCGTCTTTTTTCGCGTTTCGCGCACTTTGGCCCCTGTGGTTTCCTGAAAATGTGATTTTTAGTGCTTGAAATTGACTCATATCCTCCGACATCCGTCAAAATCACGGGTCAACCTCCAAAAGCATAAAATCATCATTGATCGCTCCAAGATCGCCAACCGGTCGACCAAGAAAGTGCACTTTCTGTCCGACCGATCGTGAAATCGACAAGACAGATGTCACCGGCCCGCTCTTAGCTATCAATGTCTGAAGTTACATGTTCATCCGATGTCGATCAGCATGTAGATCCATCGATGATCATCGCCAGAAGAATTCCAGAAGACACGGCATGGCCCGCGACTCTTCGACTGCTCGGCGACCAATTAATGTGGTTAATTGACTAGCTTTATTGCAGTCATTAATTCATTTCTTTGGACGGCCCAATCAGAAGCAAGCATTTGGGAGTTACAAGTCAATTGATTCATGGCATTTAACCCATGAAACTCCTCCCATTATGGTAATTAAGGTGATTAAAAGCCCTTAATCTCCATCGGCCAATCAGATTCAAGGAAAAAGGAGTTACAAAATCAAGAAATAAATCTTGTAACTCCTCCCATTAAAGCCATTAAAGCCCATAAACTCTCCTAAATGGCTACCAAAAGCCTATAAATAGGAGAGCATTCCATTGAAAACGGGATCAGAAAATCGAGATCGATCAATCGGGCATCACTTCCAAAGCGCCACAGATCCAGAAATCTGAGAGAAAGAAAAAGAGAGAAAAACTCTGCTGAAGTTCTGCACCAGCCACCACTACAAGGTGACAAAAGTCCCTTGGGGGGCATCCCCCCCCAAGGTCCTTGCCTTCTCCCGCTACCTCCAATGGCTTAGACGTGGCTTTTCAGCCCGTCTACTTAGCTTTTTATTGGACATAGGACATTCTCTTGGTCTTTGTCCTCTAAAAATCTGAGGTTATAGCCAAGCCAAGCGAATCAAGAGCATCTTCTGTTCTCATCTGCATGGATGATGGCGAAGCCCATACATGGCTTGCGACCGTCAATCTGAACGAGTCCCCCACAATCTCCTGAAAAGTTAGATCTTCCTTTTCTCGCTTTTCATTGTAGTTTGTATTTTTCTAAAAGAGACAAAAATCACAACTCTTGTCTTTCATTATTGATGAGAATTGTAAATCGGCTATAAACGCCAAAATCGGCTATAAATGCCAAACAAAATCGCCTTTCACGGCAAACCAAGAAAATGTCTCTTTTCTTAAATATTTGTGCAATGGAAAACTTGAAAGAAGTTGATTTCCTTTTTACTTGCGAAGGTTGATCTCCGGATTACCACTTGCAATTCCAAGTAAAATAGAAAATCTGCCTCAGATTTTTAGAGGACAAAGACCAAGAGAATGTCCTATGTCCAATAAAAAGCTAAGTAGACGGGCTGAAAAGCCACGTCTAAGCCATTGGAGGTAGCGGGAGAAGGCAAGGACCTTGGGGGGGGATGCCCCCCAAGGGACTTTTGTCACCTTGTAGTGGTGGCTGGTGCAGAACTTCAGCAGAGTTTTTCTCTCTTTTTCTTTCTCTCAGATTTCTGGATCTGTGGCGCTTTGGAAGTGATGCCCGATTGATCGATCTCGATTTTCTGATCCCGTTTTCAATGGAATGCTCTCCTATTTATAGGCTTTTGGTAGCCATTTAGGAGAGTTTATGGGCTTTAATGGCTTTAATGGGAGGAGTTACAAGATTTATTTCTTGATTTTGTAACTCTTTTTTCCTTGAATCTGATTGGCCGATGGAGATTAAGGGCTTTTAATCACCTTAATTACCATAATGGGAGGAGTTTCATGGGTTAAATGCCATGAATCAATTGACTTGTAACTCCCAAATGCTTGCTTCTGATTGGGCCGTCCAAAGAAATGAATTAATGACTGCAATAAAGCTAGTCAATTAACCACATTAATTGGTCGCCGAGCAGTCGAAGAGTCGCGGGCCATGCCGTGTCTTTTGGAATTCTTCTGGCGATGATCATCGATGGATCTACATGCTGATCGACATCGGATGAACATGTAACTTCAGACATTGATAGCTAAGAGCGGGCCGGTGACATCTGTCTTGTCGATTTCACGATCGGTCGGACAGAAAGTGCACTTTCTTGGTCGACCGGTTGGCGATCTTGGAGCGATCAATGATGATTTTATGCTTTTGGAGGTTGACCCGTGATTTTGACGGATGTCGGAGGATATGAGTCAATTTCAAGCACTAAAAATCACATTTTCAGGAAACCACATGGGCCAAAGTGCGCGAAACGCGAAAAAAGACGGAAAAACGGGTCACCGGCGGAAAATCCGGTGACCCGGACCTCCATGGTCGCCGGCGACCATGGACCGGCGACCATGGGCCATGGTCGCAGGGGTCTGCGACCCTGGGGGATTTTTCCCCTTCGGAGCCCGTTTTGCGGTCGTTTTGAGGTCTTTTTCGTCGCCGTTTTCTTCTGTATTTTTCTTGACATTTCTTCTCATTTATTGGCTTGATTTCCCTGTAGAAAACCTGATGAGAATCCTTGCATTTTTAGAGTGCAAAGTTTCCAATTTTCCGGGAAAGCCGAAGACTTTGTCGCGTAGAGCTGCTGATTTTCCGCCAGAAGTCGAAACTTGGTCAAACGATGTCGGAATGACCTGAAATTTGAGGTGAAGCCTCCTGAGCAATAAATAAGACCAACCATAGGCTTTTGTTTGAGTTTTGAAGCCGTTTGGGGTCCCGTCGATGCTTCACTTGATTTTGCTGCGGGGAAAATGCCGAGCTTTGATGTGCGGTCAAACGATGTCCGATTGACCTGAAATTTGACGGGGAGCCTATTGGAGTCATTTTGAGACGTTCCATGGGCTCCGTTTTGGATGTCATGGTCCCGGGTTGCTCCGCCGCCGGTAGGCTTGATTTTCTCTCGGAGCATCGAAACCTGGTCAAACGTTGTCAGAATGACCTGAAATTTGACGTGCAGCCTTTTGGAAGCATGTTGAAGCCACTCATGCACTCGGTTTGATGAGCGAAGGCTTCGGTGGTTCCTGCCGCCGGGAGGCTTGATTTTGCTGCTCGAGCACTGATGGAGGGTCAAACGTTGTCGGTTTGACTTGAAATTTGGCATGGAGCCCTTTTGAGACATGCTGGAGTCATCCGTAGGCTCTGATCGAAGTTTTGACGTCTCCGATGATGTCGCCGCCGGGAGCTCCCGTTTAGCTGTCGGAGCAGTGAAGTTAGGCCAAATGTTGTCGAAATGGCCCGAAACTTCATGTGTACTCTTCTCTTGGCTATCTTGAAGGATCTTGCAGTTTTTGTTTGATTCTGACAAGATTTGATTTTTTGGAGAAATTGCATTGCCTATTTATAGCAGGTTGCGACTTCATGCAGCTTTCTTGATGTTGAAGAGGCAAAGTGACATTTTTGGTGTCAACAAATGCCCCCTCGAGGTACAGCGACGAGTTGCTTGACTTTTGTAGTCGATGTGCCTCGAAGAGATTTTTGAAGGAGAGCTTGTGTCTTGACCAAGAGTCTTTGAGCAATCTTTCTTTTGGTAGAGTAGCCTTTGAGCTTCCAGGGGAATTTTATGGTAGTGAAAGGAATCACACACCATCTCGAGGCAAAGTTTTGAAGATGACATCAGGGATTTGGATTTGGGCTTTTGTTTTTGACCTTGTGACCTAACAAGCTGTATGTTGCAGGTTAGGGGGTCGGGTTTTGGTTTTGATCTTGTGACCCAACAAGCTGTATGTGGCAAGTTGGGGGATCAGGATTTGGTTTTTTGTTTTGGTCTTGTGACCTAACAAGCTGTATGTGGCAAGTTAGGGGACCAGGATTTGGTTTTTGGTCACTCTTTGGGACTGTGTGGGTCCATTGGAGTGGTTTGGATTTTTGTGGAATGTCAATTTCAAGATTTTGGCTCAATTTGGTATATGAGGCTGGATGGTTTGATTTTTGGAAGCTCATGGGGTTTGGAATTTTTTGTATGGTTCAATCAACTCAGAAGAGGCATGGAACCATTTTTGTATGCTCTTGGTAAGAGGGATTTTTTTTTCTGACTAAAAGCCCACTTTTTTTTTTTTTTTTTTTTTTTTTTTTTTTTTTTTTTTAGTGCCTAGGTGGTCAAACCTGGCTCATATGGGCTAGCCCATGGGACCTTAAGCTTTTTAGGATGGCTTAGATCTCATGTGGGGCCATTTTTGTAAAGAATGTCTAAAGATATCTCATTTGGATAGAGAATATCTAAAAATATCTTTATGGGAGAGAATCTCTCATCTTCCCTTAATTTGGGAGAGAATATCTCAAGGTATCTTTCTTTTTGGGAAAGAATCTTCAATATCCTTTTTTGTTGGAGAGAATCTCTCATTTGATTGATTTTGGGAGAAAATCTCTCAAAGACATCTTTCCTTTTGGGAAAGAATCTTTCTAATTCCTTCTCTTTTGGTAAGGTTACTTAATTAGTAACACTTACCTTTCTTCTTTGTTTCCTTCTTTGATTTGCTCTCTCCTATAAAAGCAAAGGAAGGTAGGATCTCTTGCTCTTATTGCTTTCTTTTGCAACAATTTCAAGGGAGCTCCAAGACCAAGAGTTCTTCTTCTTCAAGGATCTTCAAGCTTTTTCCTTCTTCTTCTCCATCAATGGCTTCAAGTAAGTTTTCTCTCTTTTTCTTTCAAGAAAACTCCATGTAGAGAATAGGATGGTAAAAAAAAAAAGAAAGTTTCTCTCTTTTTTTTTTCCTTCTTTTTTTTCTTTTCTTTCTATTCTTCTTCTCTTTTTTTTTTCTTTTCCACGTGATTTCTTCTTCTTTTTTTTTTCACGTTTTTTTTTTTTTTTTTTTTTTTTTTTTTTTTTTTTTTTGCTGTTTTCTTTCTTCTCTTTTTTTTTTTGTTTGAGAAAGTTTTTTTTTTTTTTTCTTTTCTTTCTCCCCTTTTTTTTCGAGAAAGTTTCTTCTTTTTTTTTTTTTTTTTTTTTTTTTTTTTTGCTCATCATGATAATGAGTTTTTTGTGCAAATCTAGATGTTCATGCATGTACTATTTGTAGATTGAGCATGATAGCATACCTGAAAATCTTTGCAAACTTGGGAATTTGGAGCTCGCAGCGATGTTGAGCCCTTCTTGATTTTGCGGAGATTTTGAGGTTTCGAAAGTTTGGAGTCTCGGAGCTCGCAGCGATGTTGAGCCCATCTTCAAACTTTCTATTTCCGTCGGGGTATTCCCTTTTTCTTTGGAATTGCCCCGGGGTCATGCCAAAATTTCGCCAGATTTTTAGTGGGACAAAGTGACCCTTTTTTCTTTTTTAGCGAAATCCTGTCATTTTGATGACGATCTTTTTCTTTTCCGACCTTTGCAGGTGGTTCCTCCAGAGCGAACAAGGGTAAAGAGCCTGCTACAAGCGTACCTCGTCGATCTGCTAGATCTTCCAATGTGGCCGTTCAGCAGGCCTGGGAGAAGGTATGATTCTTCCTTTTTCTTTTTCTGCTTCTTTCATGGGGCTTTCCATGTTCTGATTTGTTTTCTCACCCTGCTGCTGCTTCTTTTTTTTTTAGCAGAGGATGAAGACTTGCCGATGCCTGAGGTTCCGACCGATGAGGCGGTGATGGAGCCGGTTATGGCATCTGAAGAAGAACCTAGGGACTCTGGAATGATTCCGGAATCTCCAATTGGTATAACTTCTTTCGCTTTCTCTTTTTTTGTGCTTGCGACTTGATTTGCTAACATTTTTCTTGTCAGCTGACTTGCCACAGGATTCCGATGACTTTGAACCATCAATGGACGCAAATGTTGATGATGCTTCCGATGAGTTCATGGAGGAAGAGAGTGTTCCGCCAGTCGTCGAAGAAGGTACTTTGTAGTGATGACCCTGATGATGTTTTTTTTTTTTTTTTTTTTTTTTTAACAGGATCATATTCATACCTTTTTGTGTTTCATTTGCAGGTTTTGAAGTGACAGAAGAGAGTCCATCGCTTTCTTCAGAACCAGAGCAAAGGATGCCAGAGGTCGATCCGGAGGTAGAGACCAGTTCTGACATGATTGAGGAGATGCCTCGTGTTGAGATTCCCTCTCCAGTGGCTCCAAGTGGAAAGAGTTCTTTTGTTACTCTTCCAATGGGACATGACATGAGCAGCCGATCAGCGGAGAAGGGTGAATCTTCATCCAGTTCGTCTCTTCAATTTGCGAAGAAGGTGCTGGCTCGGGTTTTGAGTTCTTGGATCAAGATTCTCCTTTCTGGACACTTGGAGGCAGGATTCGGCATGATCCCACATGTACAGGAGATTCTGACTGACACCGAAGAGGTTGGTCTGGATGTCACAGGTGCCAGGGCGATCGTTGATAGGATCATTGCACTGGGTGACAAGTGGTTTGAGACCATGGGTTTCCCTGACGACCAATTCTTCAAGGAGATGTTCTTGGACCCTGCTGATAAAGCTAAGTCTGACCTGAATGAGGCTACACAAAGCAAGAAGCAGCTAGTTCGGGAGAAGAACAAGGAAGAGCTAGCCATCATCGGATTGAGGCATGACCTTAACGTCCTTGATAGGGAAGTTGAGGAGGCCAGAAAACGTCTTGAGCATTTGAAGGCACAAGTCGATGCGAAGTGGGCTGCTATAACAGAGGCTCGTGACAGGGAGAGTACTCTGATTCGCAGGGTTGCAGATGCCGGTCAAGTTCTCGAGAGGAGGACTCTAGAAAACGAACGATGGCAAACTGCTGGGGAAGAGCTTCCCGGTGTAAAAGAAGGGTTACGGCATTCGCCAGCATCTCATGGCAAGTTCCTGAAGAAGCGTGCCTTGGAAACTCTGACGGATGAGGCCAAAAGTTTGCTTGAGGAGCTGAAGCTTTGGCTGGAGACCATTTTTTGCTGAGCTCCTGATTTTTTATAGCAGAAACCATTCTTCTTTTTTTTTTGGTACCACATGTATTTTTTTGGTACTTTTTTTTTGTAATGCTTGTGAACACTTTGCTTTTTTTGGTACCACATGTATTTTTTGGTACTCTTTTTTTTTTTTTTTGGTACCACATGTATTTTTTGGTACTCTCTTTTTTTTTGTTTTGGTACCACATGTATTTTTTGGTACTCTTTTTTTTTTTGTTTTCCCTACGCTCACTCAAATCTTTTTGTGATGAAAGCGATTGCTAAATGGGATTTGATCAAAAGTTTTGTCATTTTGTGAAAATCTTTTGTCAAATGATTGTTTTGGTAGGGGAAACGAATTTGGCATGAAAGCCGGATTTTTGTGGCATTTACAGCCAGTTTTGACATGAGAGTCAGGTTTTTTTTTGTGTGGCATTTATAGCCGATTTTTGAGATGGCATAAGAGCCAAAAATTTTGTTCGTGGCATGGGAGCCAATTTTGAGATGGCATGGAAGCCGAAATTTTATGGCGTAAAAGCCAAAATTTTGGTTGGCATGGAAGCCGGTGTTTGTTTTGTGGCATCTATAGCCAGTTTGGTGGCATTGATAGCCAATTTGTGGCATTTATAGCCGGTTTTGTGGCATTGATAGCCAATTTGTGGCATTTATAGCCGGTTTGGTGGCATTGATAGCCATTTTTTTGAAAGCCAAGTTTTGGTTTGTCAGCGTGAAAGCCAATTTTTTGTGGCATTGATAGCCGGTTTGTGGCATTTATAGCCGGTTTTGACATGAGAGTCAGGTTTTTTTTTTTTTTTTTGTGGCATTTATAGCCGATTTGGTGGCATTGATAGCCGGTTTTTTGGCAAAAGAGCCAGGTTTTGGCATTTATAGCCAGATTTTTTTTTTTGCTTTCAAAATGCAGGTATCGACTAAATGTCGCCTCCCCGCTGAATGGTCTTGCAAGTATTGATGGAATGTCGCTTCCTTGCTCATTCGGTTTTGCGAGTATTGATGGAATGTCACTTCCTCGCGGGTTAGGTTTTGCAAGTATCGATGGAATGTCGCTTCCTCGCGAATTGGGGTGCAAATATCGACTAAGTGTCGCTTCCCTGCTTTTCCCAAAACTTTTGATTTTGCGGGTACTGACTTGATGTCGTTTCCCCGTGATTTTTGAAATTTGAGGTTTTCTCGAACCTTTGAAATTTGGGTTGTGGATATCAACTGAAATGTTGCGTCTCCACGATTTTAGAGGTTTTGGAAGTATCGAATGGGGTTCGCATCCTTCCGATTTTTTGAGTTTTGCGAGTATCGACTAAGTGTCACTTCCCCGCGGTTTTTGAAAAACCATTTTTTTTTTAAAGACACGAGGGTCGTAAATTTTGACCTAAAACCATTTGGCGGTAAAAGGTAAGGTGGACTAGGGTGGAAATCCCTGAATCCGAATTTTTGTTTCAAACCATGATTTTTGGTTCAAGGATCGAAAGTTTTGGTCAAGTCAGGGAGAGGCTCCTAAACTTGGATTTTTTTTTTTTTGTTTTTGAACAATGAAACGATGAAAGTAAGCATTGTTTTTGAATCTCTAGAAATTTTGACATTTGATATGAAAATTCTAAAGAGAGTGGGTTTGACGAGCTAGTACCTGAGAACAGGTTTTGGCCATACAGGCATTGCTCTTACCCAGTTGGGTAAGTCTTCAAGGGTAGTATCGCTTCAAGAACTTGCCGTTGATAGGCAGCATACATCTGTCGCCTTCCATGTTTAGGAGGGCATATGCGCCATTGGAGAAGACTTTGTCGATGACGTAGGGTCCCTCCCATTTTGGTTCAAATTTGCCTTTGGATTTGTGTGCGAAGACCATTGGTCTTTTTACCGCAAGAACCAAGTCACCCTTTTTGTAGGCGCGTTGCCTGACCTTTTTGTCAAAAGATCCTGCCATGCGTGCTTGGTAAAGTTCAATGCTTTGTCGAGCTTCGAGCCGTCTCTCATCGAGATTGTCCAGCTCATGGAGTCGCAATTTGACATTGCTTTCTTGAGTCATGTCATTTTGTAGAGATACCCTCAGAGAAGGAATTTGTACCTCTAGGGGCACGACAGCTTCGCATCCATAGACCAAGGAGAATGGTGTGCTATGGGTTGGTCCTCGAACGATGGTTCGATAGGCCCACAAAGCTTCAGACAGTTTGTCACTCCAGTCTCTTTTGTGACTAGAGACCATTTTCTTGAGGATTTTGCAGAGTGTCTTGTTGAAGGCTTCTGCTAATCCGTTTGCTGCCGGATTGTATGGAGTCGAAGGACAGCTTTGGATTTTGTATTTGTCGCAGAACCTGTAGAATCGATGATCCCGGAATTGTGGTCCGTTATCATGGACGAATCTTTTGGGTATGCCGAAACGACAAATGATGTTGGTGCGCAGGAACTGAAGAACTGATGAGGTCTTCATTTCGTTGAACGCAAATGCTTCTGACCACTTGGAGAAATAATCCGTAGCAGCGAAGATGAAGCGATGACCTTTGCTTGAAGGGGGAGAGATAGGACCTATGATGTCCATGCCCCATGCTTCGAAAGGCCATGAGATTGCTGTAGGATGTAGCCATTCCGGAGGCATGTGAATGTAGTCTCCATGAACTTGGCATTGTTGGCAGTGCTTAGCAAATTGCATTGCGTCGGGTACCATGGTAGGCCAGTAGTAACCTAACCTTTTGATTTGGTCGTAGAGCTTGGGACCAGCCTGATGAGCTCCACAAAGACCAGCGTGAACTTCTTTGAGTGTTTCTTCAGCTTCTTGTTGTGACAAGCAGCGTAGGAGTACTCCATTGAAGGATTTCCTGTAAAGGATTTTTGAAGGGATATCCAAATGAAAGTTTGGGGCTCGCCTTTGGATGCTTACCCGTTCTTTTGGATCTTCAGGTAGGATTCCGAACATAGTGTAATCAATGAACGGATCCCTCCAGTCGCCGATTGAAGTTTGAAGGATAGAGATCCGACTTCCAACCACTCGGTGGCATTCAGCAACTGCTTAGTGTGTGTTAAGAGGAGGGAGGATCCTTCTCTCACTCACTGTAATTTGCATGTTTTCCCCTTCCTGGATCGCCATTGATGCGGCAAGTCCGGCCAGGGCATCTGCACGGATGTTTTCACCTCTACGAATGTGGGTGACGTTGCAGATGTCAAACTTTTGCAGAAGCGATTGTGCCTTGTTGTAATAAGGCAGCAGATCAGGCTTCCTGACTTCATATTTCTGATTCATCTGGTTGACGGTCAGTTGAGAGTCTCCAAAGACTTCCAGCATGGTGATACCGGATTCAATGGCGAGTTCCAATCATAGGATCAGAGCTTGGTATTCAGCTGCATTGTTTGTGCATGGTTCCAGTAGCGAGAAAGCGTGTGGAATCATGTATTTGTCAGGGCTAACAAAGAGGATGCCAACTCCCGAGATCAGCTTTCTGTTTTCATTTGTCCTGGTTGCACCGTCAAAGTACATGTCCCAGGAGGCATTTGGTGAGGAAGTCTCCACGTTGTAGACAGGTTCGTCTGGGAGATCATCTCTGAGTGGTGAATCTTTAGGCAATGGATGCTCTGCGAGGAAATCTGCTAGAGCTTGGCCTTTGATTGCTTTTTGTGGCACATACCTTATATCAAATTGTGACAAGAGGATGGACCATTTTGCCAGTCGGGCATTGAGAGAACCGGCCTTTGTGACAAGGACCTTCAAGAGGTTGATCCTCGAGACCAGGTAGACTGTGTTGGAAAGCAGATAGTGACGTAGCTTTTGTACGGCGAACATCACTGCAAGGCATTCCTTTTCGACTGGAGAGTAGCGATGCTCTGCACCTACTAGCATGCGGCTGAGGTAGTATAGAGCAGCTTCTTTTCCCTCACCATTCTGTTGTGCAAGCAAAGCGCCTACAGAATGATCAAGAGCTCTTGTGTACAAGATGAATGGTTTTCCAGTGGCAGGGGCAGCTAACACTGGAGGTTTGGTCAGGTACGACTTGATATCTTGAAATGCGGCTTCACAGTCGGCATCCCAGACAAAGTCTACACCTTTTTTCATCAATCGAGAGAATGGACGGCATTTCCCCGAAAGATTGGAGATGAACCGTCTGATGTAGGTCAATCTCCCTTGAAGCCCTTTTAGTTCTCTCAAGGTTCTTGGAGAGGGCATTTCTAGAATAGCCTTGACTTTGATGGGGTCAAGTTCTATTCCAGCTTTCCGAACAAGGAATCCGAGAAACTTACCCGACGAGACGCCGAAGAAGCATTTTAGAGGATTCATCCGCAGTTTGTGTTTGCGAAGTCGGAGGAAGACTTCCCGAAGATCTTTGAGATGGTCTTCTTTTCTTCTGCTTTTGACGGCGAGGTCATCAACGTAACATTCGACCGTCTTGTGCTGCATATCTTGGAATATTTTCATCATAGCCCTCTGATATGTGGCACCAGCATTTTTCAGACCAAATGGCATGACAGTGTAGCAATACACGCCAAATGGAGTCCGAAAAGATGTGTGTTTTTCATCCTCGGGATGCATCTTTATCTGATTGTAACCAGAGAAGCCATCCATGAATGTCATTCGCTCGAATCCGCAGGTATTGTCAATCATCACCTCCGGTATGGGGAGCGGGAATTCATCTTTAGGGCAAGCGCCATTCAGGTCTCTATAGTCGATACAGACCCTGATCTGCCCATTTTTCTTTGTCACGGGGACAATGTTGGCCAACCATTCTGGATGTTGTTCCTCACGGATGAAGCCGACGCTTTTGAGCTTTTGAACTTCTTGTTCAATTTTATCCATCACATCTGGACGGAATCTTCTTTGGCCTTGTTTGACAGGCTTGATGTCTTCTTGAAGATTGAGTTTGTGGACTGCTACTTTGGGGTCTAAACCAGGCATTTCAGCATAGGACCATGCAAAGCAATCAACGAACTCACGAAGAAAAGCGATATACTCGGGTAACTCATCATCCTTTATATTCTTGCTTATGAATACAGGACGTGGGTTATCAGGTGTTCCCAAGTTTATCTTTTCAACAGGATCTTCTGTCGGAAGGTTCGAAGGTGGTTCATCCACAATATTTTCGGAGGCTTCCAACTCAACGAAACCTTCTGGAGTTTCAACTGCATTACCAGACCAAGGCTCTGTTCCTTTCCATGGATTTTCTTGATTGGTGATCTCCTCAAGGCTTGCTATGAGATAGTCCCAATCGCCTGTTGAATCTGGTATTTCTTTTGGAGACGAGGGTTCTTCTGGGTCAGAATAGCACAAGTCTGTATTATCGGACGATTCCTCTTCATCATCAGAGAAATCGTACAAATTGGATGAGCTTCCTGGATCTTTGTCAGGTAACTCTTTAAAGAGATATCCAGGGAGATCGATGTCTTTATGGACTTGAGATGTTGAGGCTTGGTCGGTAAAACGACTTTTAAGCTTTTGTGTCAACTGTCTTAGAGGAGTGTCGGGATCATACCCTAACCCATATGAAGACTTTTCTACATGACCGTAGAGTCTCCAATCTTCCAGCTGGCTTTTGGTCAAGGCGGGCTCCAATGGCGTGAGAATACCGCGTCTTTCTCCCAAACCGACTGGGTTCTGAGCGTCAAAGCCCATTTTCTTGATGATAGCTTGTGCCACAGGACTATATAGAGATAGTTGAGGCACACCTTCATTTTGGAAAGGTTCAAGCAGAGAACTTGATGAAGAAGCATCCGATCTATGAAAGAAGATCGGTCTTTGCTTTGGTGATGTTGCCGGAACAACAAAGGTAGCAGACGTAGGATCTTCTACATCAGCAGGTGTCTCCATCGGAGTGAGAGCAGGCTGAACTTGCTGAGTGTCAGCTTGGCTTGACGATGCATCGTCTTCTGGCTCTGAGTCCGAGTCTGTGTCTTGCATGATAGACACGAGAGAGACAACAAATTTGCCCCCAGGCTTTTGTTTCGCCTTCTTCACTTTAGTCGTGATGACCAAAGGTTTTGAATTCTTGAGGGAGATAACGAAGGGAGATTGACTACTCTCTTCTAATTTGCCGGAGGGTTTGTTTTCTTCCGGTGATTTTTGAGGAGCCTTGCCTTTATCTTTCTGGAGATTTTCAGCAGGGGGTGCTATTTCCTCTTCTTCTTTTTCTCCTTCATACATCTGGGAGTCTGCGAAGTGGACTTCTTTACCTTTGAAGGGTTTTCTGTCCGCAAAGACGCGATGTACCATGCCGTCGTCGCCGACGAACTTGATGCATTGATGTAGAGTTGAAGGGACAACACCGTTCTCGTGTATCCAAGGACGTCCGAGAAGAATGTTGTAGCATGAGGGGGTTTTTATTGCATACACAGTGACCTCAGAGATAAGATCACCGATTTGCAATTTGAACCTGATTTTGCCGATAGGCCTTTGAGTGCTCCCATCGTATCCAAAGATAGATACAGATGTGTGGCTTAGCTTGCTGGGTGGGATGCCCAACTCTTCAAGAGCCGAAGTGGAGATAAGGTTGAGTGCAGAACCTGGGTCGATCTGAACTCTATGTATTGGCATTTCTTTGATGTACCCTGTGAAGTACAGGGGTCGGTTGTGCCTTGCTTCGCCAAGTAGGAGGTCTTCCTTAGTGAAGGCGATGGTTGCACTGGCTACCTTTTGAACCGAGAGGCATTGGATGCATGATCCCTCGCTTTTCTCTTTTTCTCCTTTTAAGGAGGTTTCTGAGTTTTTGACCCGGTAGTCCATTTCAATTTGGAGGACTTGCGGGGCATGTTTGTCGACATCCTCATTCAGTTTTTGTAATTCTGAGATGAGATTATCACGAGTGCGTGGAGACATTCGCAATAAGTCTAGGATGTGAAGACGTGCAGGTATGTGTTTGAAGTGCTCAACCAAGTCATACTTGAAAGCCTCCTTGGGGCCTGCATGTTCATCATTGTTTTTGCCACTGGGGGCGCTTACAACATCTTTTCCAGAAGGATTTACATAAGTAAAGGAAGATTGGTTGTAATTTTTGTGGTAGTCCCGGCCAGAGCGGGTGCCTCTACCAACTTCGAGAGCTTCTTGAGAAGGATCTTCGTTTGGAAGATTGTCTTCAGGATCAAGAGGCTGTCGTTTTTCATCTACTGGGGATGTATCTGCAGCAGAGTTGCCATCCTCAGTGATTGTGTTGCACGGAGCATTTTCCGGGAGCAAGTCCTGAACAGCATCCAGCAGCTTTTCTTCTTCGTTGACCCATCCATCACCCCAAGTTGGGTTTTCTTCATGATGATGAGTCGGGAAGAATGTGTATCCTGAAGTCACAGTCTCAGGAGAAGAAACCTGAGAGGGTGTCATCTCTGTGAAAGTCACGTGAGACAAGGTAGCTCCAGAGGATACATTGCTAGGCGTCGTCGGAGTATAGGTAATCTCATCAGACGACGCTTCAGAAGAGCTATAGTCCTGATATATTACATTACAGGAAGCTCTGATAGGAGATGTATCCTGCCCGGAGTCAGACTCATCCTCGGATGTAAGAGGATCGTCTATCCAGCAATGTTCTCCATTTTCAGGAGTTAAGGGTGGAGGTACCTGGTGAGCTTCAGGGACTTCCGGCTCTGGATTGTGAGGAATCTCGTTGACGCGGTCTTGCTCTTGTTCTAGAGCGAGACGCTGCAAGATCCTTGCATATTCTTCAAGATCAGGCATGGGAGCCAGATCCTCTTCTTCGTCTTCTCCGTGTGGCTCAACATAGTTGATTTCCACTGGAGCAATGACAGGTGCTGGGTTAACAGCATCTTCTTGTGCAGCCTCTTGGTCTTCTTCATCATCAGACCAGGATCCTTGTGGCTGTAAGGGGTTATACCAGATTACTGGCATAAGGTGAGTTTCAGGAACCCATTCTTCATCGGAGAGATATTCTCCTGTTTCAAGGGATTCTTCCCACTCATCAGTGTAGCCGGACTCGAATCCATCATCGGTGTCGCTGGACTCGTATCCATCAATGGAGAATCCAACTACCGAGTTGCAAGAGTATGATGCCCCCTGCATAGCTTCTTCTCTGAATTGAGGTGGCATGAAATCACTGAGAGTGAGTTTTCTTACCCCCTTTGAAGTCTCTGGAAGGGACGTTTCTGTTGCCCCGAGTGAAGTGGTAGAGGAGGCCTCTGCCTTTTCATGGACTTCTTGTTTTGGCTGGGTCTTCTCTTGCCGTTTGAGCTTAAGGAGATGTTTCCTAGCCTGCTTTCGCTGCTGAGCGGTCGGCTTTGTTTTGACGATCTCCCAATTTTCATCTTCCAGGAGATCGGGATGTACCCATATGGGTTGTCCGTCTGGTGTCGGGCAAGGAACCAACACTTCGGACGTTTGAATTCTTTTTATCACCTTGAAGAAAGTAGTGATCTTCTTCTTCGGTGATTTTGGTGTTTGTCCACATGACACCATGTTGACGGAGGCAGTCCCATAGTTTTTGTCAAAGGTTATGACTCCGTTCCTCCACATCTCATTGATCTTCTCTCTCACAACGAAGCATTGATTGAGAGGATGTGAGATCATCTGGTGGTATGGACAGTACCGAGGATCGTTGGTTTTGCCAACGTCTCCCGGTCTTTTGGGCTCTGGCAAAATGAGTTTGCCATTTGCTAGGAGAGCCTCAAAGATTTCTTCAACGTCTTCATCGAATGGATATTTCTTTTCTACGCGTTCTTTGAAGGCATCAGAGAGTTCAGGCCTTTTACCTGCAGTTTTGTTTTCAGCTTTCTTTGGCTGCTGAGGAGCTGACTTGGTTTGCACATTGAGGACCTCTTTCTTCTTTGGTTTAGAGGTTGCAACAGCAGTCGGCTCTTTCTTTGATGATTTCTGACTGTTGAGGTCTTTGATCACCGTTTCAGCTTCCATGGAAGCTTCGAGGAGTTCCCCCAGGTTCTTTGATTTGTTGCCGATGATCATGGAGCGGATTTTAGCTCTCATGTTGTTTCGGCAGATGTCGACTAGCGACGCTTGTGGCAGTACATCTGAGCATTTGTACGCCATTGCTTTCCACTTGTGAATGAAGTCATAAGTTGACTCATTCTCTCCCTGTTTTAGGCTGCAGAGCTGAGCCATAGTAACAGGATGATCCTCACCTTGGAAGTGGGTCAGGAAGCGTGTCTCCAGCATAGCCCAGTTCTGAATGGAGTTCTCCGGCAGAGTGGAGTACCAATCGAAGGCCGTACCTTTTAGGGTACTTGCAAAGAGGCGAATCTTGAGTGCATCTTGATCCGCGATAGCTCCCGTCAAGATCTTGAAGTGGATGACGTGCTGTCTGGCCGATCCTTTCCCCGTATATGTTTGGAGAGTAGGATGTTTGAATTTTGTGGGGAACGGGACCGAGTCCATCCATAAAGGATATGGTGGCTTGATCCCATGCTCTTTGAGTATATCCTCTTCTTTAGCTTTGGCGAGGATACTGTCTACGTCCTTTTTGGTAAGTGCGCGCGACTCATTTTCTTCACAATTCTCCTCGTTATTGTCATGATTTGGAGGAGGCTCATTGTTTGCCTGATTTTGGACGACAAGGAGAATGTTTTCCATCAGAGTTTCAATCCTCTGCTGGCCTTGTTCCAACTGCTGGATGCGTGTGAGCGCATCGTCTCGAGGTGGATTCTGAGGTGGTGGCTCAGAACTTGTAGCCAAGACGTTCATCCCTCGGGATTCGAACGAAGAAATCGTCCTGGTGACCGAGCTGGGGCTCATTCTTTTTGATGAAGAGCTCGATGAAGGGTTACTCTCCCGTCCTTGGCTTGAAGGGTCAGGAGATTCTTCTGGATGTCTTCGTGTCCCGGTGACGCTACGGGTCACCGGACGTCGGACATGGATTTTTGATGCTGACTTTTGGCGTCTTCTGGTTTTTCCAACCATATGGACGGCAGCAACTTGGTCGGGTCTTTCTTTTTCGACCCATTTATGGGAGACTTGAAGTGTAGGAGGCTGGGTCCGTTGCTTCTCTAGTCTCTTTTGTCGATATGAAGCACGGCGGCGTGCTCGACGAGCGATTTGAGCTTCAGTCAGCTCTGGCTGGGCTCTGACGATGAAGGATGTGCTCCCTCGGGCGCAGCAGCCGAGCTTGTCTTCTTTGTGGTTGGGCAAGGACAGGATGCGGACCCGGTCCTTTGCCTGTTGCAGCGAAGCTTTAAACCTTTCGAGTTCGGCCCCTGTAGAGATAAAGGGTCGAACTGAAGGGGTGTAGGCCCTGGCAGGTGCTTGTAGAGGCCTAGTGATTCATGACCTGATTTTGGGCCTGTAGGAACAAGCCGGTTCATACTGGGTTGACTTGGGAGTCAGGTTGGAGATGGGTCTCTCCTCTTTCATGTAGGCAAGAGGGTAGAACTGGTTCTCCTTGAGTGGGGCCAGGAATGCTGGCTTGGTGGAGGTTTGAGACCTTCTTTGTTTTGGGGAAGGTCTTGGAGACCAAGTCTTAGGGTAGACCTGGTTGGTTGTTGGTCGAGGCTTCGCGGGGGTGCCGCGGGCTTCGGGCTTTTGGGCGCTCTCCTTTGGTGTCACGGGAGTGACACGTTGAGAGGCGATCTTCTGCTTTTTAGCAGGCGCAGCTTGTTCTTCGGGAAGTGGGAATGGTCCCAGTGTCCCGAAGACGATGGTCCGGGGAGTCGAGGTCGACCCGGAGTTCAGAGAGTTGCCGAGGGAGTTGACGCTTCGGCAGCTGACAGGGCGCTTATGAGTGCGCGTGCTTTGCTTCTGTTGAAGCATGAGTTGGTGCTTGTTCTCATCGAAGATAATGGTTAAGGCTGCCATTGTTAGTTTCGAAAAGGTTCTGAAACACGACCACATCCATTAGTAATCACAAGAATAATGATCATAAATGGGAGTTTCTATGGTTGTCTTTTCAAATCGCTCAAGGGACATGTCCCAAGCAATATGAAAGAAGGCAAAAAGCCATAGAGGGTACAATTGTTCTGGTAGCAAGCATGGTAGGCTCGAAATGAGCGTTCCAATGACTGCTAGAAGCAATTGTATACCTAAATTCGACTTATCGAGAAGCGGAGCTTGCTCGAGATAAGAAGAATATAAGGTAGGAGTTACAAATGTGCCGGTCACAGATACAGTAGACCCTGAAAGGGCGTACTAGTATTGCTATGCACAAATGTTGGAGATCGCATCCACGAGATGGGATTCTCTTTTTTTTTTTGAAATGTCAAGATTGGATTCATCAAAGAGAGCAGATGGTATTCCGACCCGAATACGGGCTCAACGATTTCCGCGAGCACCAGTACCCAGAAGGGAAGGAACCACAATTTCTCGGATCTGAATCTAAAATGACGAGAGTTTTTTTTTTGAAGATTTTTTTTTTATTTTAAGATTTTCATTTTTTTTTTTAAAAAAAATCTTTTTTTTTTGTTTAAGATTTTTTTTTGAAAATCTTTTTTTTATTTTTTATTTTTTTTTATTTTGATTTTTTTATTTTTTTTTTTAAGATTTTTTTTTTATTTTTGATTTTTTTTTTAAAATTTTAAGATTTAAAGACGAGAGAGTACACATAGGCCTCCTAACCCGGTCTTATGAAACCTCAATTGATAGAATTGCCCCCAGGTAAGGGTAGGATTACTTAATGAACCCGTTTGGAGGACCCTTGCCTAGAACAGTCAAGCTGTCTCCACACTCTGGACAAGGCTTTTCTTGAATCAATCGTGATCAAAGAACGCAATTGGTTTAACCTTAGTGGTCTATGTCTTTTTTTTTTCAAATCCCAAATAGACTCATCGAAGAGAAACGATGGCCCAAAACCTTAGTCGAACGGGCTCAACATTTCTGCAAGCACCAAAGAACGATAGGATAGGATCAAAGCTTCTCAATTTTGAATCAGAACTAAGAAAACTGATTTTTTGATTTTTTTTTTCTTTGAAATCTCTAATGAACTCATCGAAGAGAAACGATGGCCCAAAACCTTAGTCGAACGGGCTCAACATTTCTGCAAGCACCAAAGAACAATAGGATAGGATCAAAGTTTCTCAATTTTGAATTCAAACTAAGAAAATTGATTTTTTTTATTTTTATTTTTTTTAATATTTTTTTTTTTGAAATCTCTAATGAACTCATCGAAGAGAAACGATGGTCCAAAACCTTAGTCGAACGGGCTCAACATTTCTGCAAGCACCAAAGAACGATAGGATAGGATCAAAGTTTCTCAATTTTGAATCCAAACTAAGAAAACTGATTTTTTTTGTTTTTTTTTTAAATTTTTTTTGAAATCTCTAATGAACTCATCGAAGAGAAACGATGGTCCAAAACCTTAGTCGAACGGGCTCAACATTTCTGCAAGCGCCAAAGAACGATAGGATAGGATCAAAGTTTCTCAATTTTGAATTCAAACTAAGAAAACTGATTTTTTTTTTTTTAAAAGAGAAAGAATGGAAACAAACTCAAAGAAATAGAAATTTCCAAAAAATCCCATCTCATTTTTTTTTAGGATGCAAAATCCAACATAGGCTACCAGCTAGAAAGTAGCCAAGGAATCCGGAAAAGAAGTATAAGCATAGAGCAAAAAGTATGATATGCAAATATTTCATTTCCAAGCACCGTGTTCTCAAATGAACGAGTCCCACCGGGTGTGCCAGCTTGATGGAACGCGCTCCGAGGCGCCCGCTGGGGCGGCTACCGGGGTCGGCGGAACGTGGGAGTCCGTCGGGTCCGACCCTTTCGCGCCCTGGCGGGCCCTGAAGCGTGCATCAACATTTCTTTTGTGTGGGTGTGCCAGATTTTCTATTTTACTTGGAATTGCAAGTGGTAATCCGGAGATCAACCTTCGCAAGTAAAAAGGAAATCAACTTCTTTCAAGTTTTCCATTGCACAAATATTTAAGAAAAGAGACATTTTCTTGGTTTGCCGTGAAAGGCGATTTTGTTTGGCATTTATAGCCGATTTTGGCGTTTATAGCCGATTTACAATTCTCATCAATAATGAAAGACAAGAGTTGTGATTTTTGTCTCTTTTAGAAAAATACAAACTACAATGAAAAGCGAGAAAAGGAAGATCTAACTTTTCAGGAGATTGTGGGGGACTCGTTCAGATTGACGGTCGCAAGCCATGTATGGGCTTCGCCATCATCCATGCAGATGAGAACAGAAGATGCTCTTGATTCGCTTGGCTTGGCTATAACCTCAGATTTTTAGAGGACAAAGACCAAGAGAATGTCCTATGTCCAATAAAAAGCTAAGTAGACGGGCTGAAAAGCCACGTCTAAGCCATTGGAGGTAGCGGGAGAAGGCAAGGACCTTGGGGGGGGATGCCCCCCAAGGGACTTTTGTCACCTTGTAGTGGTGGCTGGTGCAGAACTTCAGCAGAGTTTTTCTCTCTTTTTCTTTCTCTCAGATTTCTGGATCTGTGGCGCTTTGGAAGTGATGCCCGATTGATCGATCTCGATTTTCTGATCCCGTTTTCAATGGAATGCTCTCCTATTTATAGGCTTTTGGTAGCCATTTAGGAGAGTTTATGGGCTTTAATGGCTTTAATGGGAGGAGTTACAAGATTTATTTCTTGATTTTGTAACTCCTTTTTCCTTGAATCTGATTGGCCGATGGAGATTAAGGGCTTTTAATCACCTTAATTACCATAATGGGAGGAGTTTCATGGGTTAAATGCCATGAATCAATTGACTTGTAACTCCCAAATGCTTGCTTCTGATTGGGCCGTCCAAAGAAATGAATTAATGACTGCAATAAAGCTAGTCAATTAACCACATTAATTGGTCGCCGAGCAGTCGAAGAGTCGCGGGCCATGCCGTGTCTTCTGGAATTCTTCTGGCGATGATCATCGATGGATCTACATGCTGATCGACATCGGATGAACATGTAACTTCAGACATTGATAGCTAAGAGCGGGCCGGTGACATCTGTCTTGTCGATTTCACGATCGGTCGGACAGAAAGTGCACTTTCTTGGTCGACCGGTTGGCGATCTTGGAGCGATCAATGATGATTTTATGCTTTTGGAGGTTGACCCGTGATTTTGACGGATGTCGGAGGATATGAGTCAATTTCAAGCACTAAAAATCACATTTTCAGGAAACCACAGGGGCCAAAGTGCGCGAAACGCGAAAAAAGACGGAAAAACGGGTCACCGGCGGAAAATCCGGTGACCCGGACCTCCATGGTCGCCGGCGACCATGGACCGGCGACCATGGGCCATGGTCGCAGGGGCCTGCGACCATGGGCCATGGTCGCAGGGGTCTGCGACCCTGGGGGATTTTTCCCCTTCGGAGCCCGTTTTGCGGTCGTTTTGAGGTCTTTTTCGTCGCCGTTTTCTTCTGTATTTTTCTTGACATTTCTTCTCATTTATTGGCTTGATTTCCCTGTAGAAAACCTGATGAGAATCCTTGCATTTTTAGAGTGCAAAGTTTCCAATTTTCCGGGAAAGCCGAAGACTTTGTCGCGTAGAGCTGCTGATTTTCCGCCAGAAGTCGAAACTTGGTCAAACGATGTCGGAATGACCTGAAATTTGAGGTGAAGCCTCCTGAGCAATAAATAAGACCAACCATAGGCTTTTGTTTGAGTTTTGAAGCCGTTTGGGGTCCCGTCGATGCTTCACTTGATTTTGCTGCGGGGAAAATGCCGAGCTTTGATGTGCGGTCAAACGATGTCCGATTGACCTGAAATTTGACGGGGAGCCTATTGGAGTCATTTTGAGACGTTCCATGGGCTCCGTTTTGGATGTCATGGTCCCGGGTTGCTCCGCCGCCGGTAGGCTTGATTTTCTCTCGGAGCATCGAAACCTGGTCAAACGTTGTCAGAATGACCTGAAATTTGACGTGCAGCCTTTTGGAAGCATGTTGAAGCCACTCATGCACTCGGTTTGATGAGCGAAGGCTTCGGTGGTTCCTGCCGCCGGGAGGCTTGATTTTGCTGCTCGAGCACTGATGGAGGGTCAAACGTTGTCGGTTTGACTTGAAATTTGGCATGGAGCCCTTTTGAGACATGCTGGAGTCATCCGTAGGCTCTGATCAAAGTTTTGACGTCTCCGATGATGTCGCCGCCGGGAGCTCCCGTTTAGCTGTCGGAGCAGTGAAGTTAGGCCAAATGTTGTCGAAATGGCCCGAAACTTCATGTGTACTCTTCTCTTGGCTATCTTGAAGGATCTTGCAGTTTTTGTTTGATTCTGACAAGATTTGATTTTTTGGAGAAATTGCATTGCCTATTTATGGCAGGTTGCGACTTCATGCAGCTTTCTTGATGTTGAAGAGGCAAAGTGACATTTTTGGTGTCAACAGTGACTGCGTCATACCGCAGTGTGAATAAGATTATTGTATCGGGTTTTGTGGAGAGGTGGCAACCCGAGACTAACACCTTTCACATGCCATTTGGTGAGATGACCATCACTTTAGATGATGTTGCATCCATTTTAGGCATCCCAGTGACGGGACGGACTGTCTCGTATAATGATAGAATGGCATATGAGGAAGCTCAAGCACTCCTTGTTGATGCACTGGGAGTAGAGCCCATGGAGGCACATGATGAGCTGATCCAAGTGCGGGGCCAATCTGTTAGATTGGAGTGGTTATGGAAAAGGTTTGGCGGAATGTCTGACGAAGATGGGGAGGAGATGATTGACTGCGCAGTTAGAGCTTACCTTCTGTACTTATTGGGATGTACGTTGTTCGCAGACAAGAGTTGCACACGGGTGCCTATCATATTTCTTACACATCTGGTGGATTTGGACAACGTACATTCATATGCATGGGGTACTGCTGCACTGGCATACTTATACAGGCAGATGGGGCTAGCAACTCGGCATGAAGTTAAACAAGTGGCTGGTTACCTAACTCTATTGGAATCTTGGGTGTACAAGCACTTCGAATGTTTGGCTCCAACTCCAAACATTCACTATCAGCCAGATCATCCCCGAGTCCATCGATGGGTCCCTCGTAGGGAGTCTGCTCCTTTACAAGCACTACGAGAGAGACTTGATTCAATGAGCACTGACTTGGTAATTACGCATACTTTCATACTCATTTTCTATCACTCGAAGTTATTATTCTGTATTATGTATCTTCATATCTTATGCTTTGATTCAATATTTTCAGGTCACTTGGGACCCATATCGTGATGTTAGGCGCTATCACCCTTTCAATGAGGTTTCATACTACTGTGGATGCAACAAGTGCATGGATGTGGTTGAGCCTTATCATCCGGATAGGGTGCTTAGACAGTTTGGGAGAGTACAAACTATTCCTACACCGCCATTAGCCCCCATTCGAGCTACGCGAGGTCCGACTGCACGTGACTACCATATCGCATATCAATACATGAATCAAGTTTGGGAGGGATGGCCTAATCACCTACTGTCTGCATTGAACCGTAGTCAACCCGTAAGGCGTCCTGCAGATTGCGTACCCGGTTATATGGATTGGTATAAACGAGTTTCATGGAGGATATTACAAAACCCAAACTCTCACTCTAATTTTGTTCCCCGTCCCGAAGAAGCACAGTCTAGCAGTATGGTGGACTATGAGCAGCGTAATTCGGATGCACTGTTCATTCTTGATGAAGTGATGGGAAGGGGTGAGGACCATTGGGTTGAAGATCCACGGGGACTATATACTCATGTGAATCAAGTTGCCCATGTATTGCGGGGAATGTCAATAGCCGATGCTCAACGAACCATTCGACATCCGCATATGAGTTCACAAAGCTACAGCCGCAGCAGGTCAACACGGGGAAGGAACAATTGAAGAAATTTGAAGAAGTTTGAAGAAATTTGAAAATTTGTATTTCAATCAAGTTGTTGTACTTTCGATGGTTGTACTTAGGAAACTTTTCTATTGAATGAATTACTTCGATTGAATTACTTTGGATTAAGTACTTTGAATGAATTACTTTGATTGAATTACTTTAGATGAATTACTTTGAATGAATCAAGTTTTTCTACTTTTGAAAATTTTTATTACTTTTTATTGGGTTGAAGACCCACGGGAACAAGTGTTGTTTGTTCGGACCTGTATGTCCGAACAAACAGGGTTTGTTCGGACCTGTATGGCCGAACAAGTGTGGTTTGTTCGGACATACAGTTCCGAACAAACCATGTTTGTTCGGACATACAGGTCCGAACAAACCCTGTTTGTTTCAAATGTGGATGGAGTTGTACGAACACACCGAAAAAACCCTCCAAACATTCATGTAACCTTGTTAAATGTATAATTGTTACATTCAAATGAATTTACATTCAAATTTCGAATATCCAAATCATTCATTAAATGCATTCTTTAAGATTCAACAAAGCATTCATTAAATGCAATTCAAAAAAGTAAAATACATTCCGAAGTCCATCTGGAGTTACGAGCTCTCTGAAGGCTCCCATGTAGTTTCATTTAATCCCAAATCAATTGTCTCACATGTTGAGACATCTGGAGTTACGAGCTCTCTGAAGGCTACAATTCGATCCTTGTATGGAGTCTCCCAACCTTTCGCACAAGAATGATGAAATTGTCTCCACTTATTTGCAATAGGCGGAATTGGATGACCAGGTACTAAGAATAACTGAACAAAATGATTTTGATTAACAAAACCTATTGCTCGCTCGTTCCGAGAAGGCGTCGGAACAGGCACAGACCGCAAAGGGAGGAAAGTCAGACACTGTTCTGTGCTCAAGTGGTATAACACCAAATTATAACGAGATGCTATGAGATGCCCCATGTCAGGCATAGTCATCCAATAGTCCACGGATGGGTTGTCATGAAAGTGTGATAATGTTTCAACCAATTCCTCAACTCTGTTCTCCTCTGCATATAATTTTTTGTAGTGGTCTACATGTGCAAGCAACTCCTGTAATAAATCTCTCCTAACTTGTATCCATTCATCTTCGACTAGGCCAACCAATCCAGCTATGGCTCTGAAACCACAGTTACCATCAGCTGCGACGTCCTTTACATGTCGAATATAAGGTCTCAACCCCACAGGAAATGAGAGAACATAATTATTGATGCTCTTTGACCTCGTGCGAATTGCACTGATCTTTTCCCTTCTCTTTGGTTTATTTTCCAGCCGTCTTTTATCTTTAACTTCTATCATTGCAGCTGATCTGGGAGAGTAGCTATCCTGTGCAGACGGTACCAATTCAAAAGCGCTTGGATCTCGTCGAGTTGAGGTGTCAACTTTCATACTTGGTCTACCTCTTGTTCTTGAAATTACTTCGGGTTCTATCAAATGAGTACTGTCTGGTTCTGTAAGTTCTCGTATCTTCCTTAAAAGTTGCAGTTTTCTCGTGGAATCATACTCATTGAACCGTTTTTCAAGTAACTCCAAATCTGCCTTACAATCCAAGCCCATAAAAGAACTTTTCGATGGGGCAGCAGGCAACATGTCAAGTTTACACCAATGCGGATGTATACAACTTAGAGGAATAGGCCGCCCTTGACTTATATATTCTGCAATCTCGTGTGCACAAGGTAATCCATGTGTGCGTCGAATAACACAACCACAAACACCGGCATCAATTCCAACTAGGTGAGCTCTCTTTGTTTCTGTTAGGATTTTTTCAAGTGCATTTTTAAAGACATTACCACGAAGCTCTTTGTATTCGGCCGGTTTGAAATTATGTTGCACAATTGTCTTACTTTTTTCAAACGAAGCTTTGATACCGGTATGCTGCAACTCAAGCAAACTATGGATTTTAGTCCATACCGCTTCAAAATTTCCTTGACTTGATCCAAGCTGCCTCTTAAGCTGTACATGTGAACTCTTAGCCCTGCATAGGATTATTAAGAGGTTAGGCATAGTAATTAATAAGCATAAATCAATTAAATAGTATTCCCAAAAGAGTACCTGTTCGGTGTAATATTCCCAAAATGGACACAATTGTCTATCCATGCCGAAACAAATCTCTCCTTATAAGCATCCAACCAACTGCCTTTCACATAATTGAGTGCATCAGGATACGTACTGAATTCTTGATTTAGCTTATTTAATTGTTCACCAAACTCCTCTTCTGTGGATGAAGACACCAACATATTCCAGCTCATAATAAACCTGTCCCATTTTTCTTTCGTTTCAAACAACTTTTTGCATCTCGCCAATACATTTCTATTAATGCGCCATTTGCATATTAAATGAGTAGCATCCGGGAATACTCTGTTAATGGCGTTCATGAGTGACAATTCTCTGTCTGTCACAATGACATCGGGAAGAATACCATCACCGATAATAGAACGCAATACACCTAATGCCCATGCATAATTTTCTTCACGTTCCGCATGAAGGTATGCAAAGCATACAGAAAAAGTCATGTCTGTGGATGTGACACCAACAACCTCCAATAGAGGCATGCGATAACGGTTGGTCTTGTAAGTACAGTCCATTATCAAAACATTTGGAAATATACGTAATAAATCTAAACTGCTTGGGTGCGCCCAAATCAAGTCAGTTACAGTCTCGCTATCCTCGCAAGTCTTATGCTATTCGATGTAATTATGCTCTGCTAACTTCCCAAGCAGTTGTTGCATCTGATTTCTTCCACCTCGCTCATTAACTTTATATCTGTAGCGCGCATTGTATATTGTCTTCATTGTGGTTACGTTTAATTCACTTCTTTGTTTCAACGTAACCAAAATTTCTTTTGGTCTAACCATGCTCTTGGACATATCAACCAGCAACTGAGTTTCCTCCGTTGATAATCTGCCTGCAAATGAATGCCCCTCTAAATGTTCTGCTGCCGAATGATTATGCACGCCACATACGACCTCCAACATCCAATCATCATTCGAGTCTAGCTTTATGCCCTTTAATGCGAAAGGGCATCCACATTTGTTTGAACCGGTTTGTTTGATCCTTTTTCGCTTTTGGCCCTCTTCATGCTTATATTGTCCACTTTTCTCGCATGCAAGGAGTACTCTAGCTTTGACACCTATCCGAGCAGCATTTGAAACCTTTATCACAATGACAAACCCGTTTTTCCTTCCTACAGCACGAGCCCAATTGATCAATGAATCGTGACTGTGAAATATCTACAATAAACAAATTTAATACGGATTTAGTAACAAATAATTGTAATTTGAATAATAAATTCATAGTTGGACTAACCTCTTGAGTTATAAACTCACTGCTGTAATCCATGACAAAGTCCGATCCAACCTGACTTTCTTGCGTAGAGACCTGCAAAAATAGAAATTGAATATCATTATCGGGTCTTCAACATCCGAACATATGGTGGATGTTCGGACTTTCAGGTCCGAACATACCTCATATGTTCGGACTTGAACATCCGAACATATGAGATATGTTCGGACCTGTACTTCCGAACATCCACCAGATGTTCGGATGTTCAGGTCCGAACATATGAGGTATGTTTGGATGTTCAGGTCCGAACATATGAGGTATGTTCGGACCTGAAAGTCTGAACACATCGCGATTCTGCAACTTATTCCGGGGGAGAAAAAAATTAAAAAATGAGGCATAAATAAAAAGAAAACACAAACAAACAAAGGAACTGACCTTTCCACTACTACTTTGATTTAAAGGCACAATTTGATTGTTGTTTTCTTCCATCATTGCACTACAAAATGGAGAAATGTGGGTGAAGGTGAGTTGCCCAAGAGGATGAAGGAAGTAGAGAGTGAGAAATGGAGGGTGAGATAAGTTGCTTAGGAGAAGAAAATGCTGATATGTGAGTGAAGATGAGTTGCCCAAGGAAGATGGAGGAAGTGGAGAGTGAGAACTGGAGAATGAAATGGGTGAGAGAAGAAGAAGAAGGGCTTGTGTGTGAAAAGAGAATGGGTTTTGAGGTTTTGTGGAATTTTGGATATTTTGGTCATTTCATGAAGGGGTAATAGTGTAATAAAAAAAAATAAATTGACTGTGTTTGAAAAGTAAAAATTGGTGTGCCAATAGCAGCACTCGCTTCTAAATACCTACGTTTTTTACCCTTTACACATAGAACTTTTAAACACTTTTTTATTACATTTGTACCCCTATATGAAATTACCAAAAAGGACAATCACCTATCAAACCTAAAACTCTAATTTCTCATTGCACACAATCCCATTTCACTTTCATCATTTCCTTCACTTTACTCTTGTTCCTCCTATTCCACTGACTCATCATTCATCCCTTCACTCTCTTTCCCTTCTTTCCCCAATCTCATTCTTTCTTTCACATCATCTTCGCTCCATTTATCACATTCTACTCTCCCTTCATATCCCACCATTGTTAAACATATTATTTCTTAGTGAAACCTTACTCTTAATATCATTTTTTTTAATGAATGAGCAAACTGACAGGCAAAAGGTAGTTTCCGAACATATTGGTAGTGAGAATATGAGTTTGTTGTGTTGTTTGTTTTGAATTTCGCCATTTCTCAAAGTTTGTAGAGCTTTTTTTAATTTTTGTTGCCATGAAACGTTTGGACTGTCAGTACAGAAAAAACTACTAATGTTCAGCCTCTTATAGTTGAACATATCAATTTTATTCAGCCTTATCTGGTTGAACAAAAAGTTTATGTTTAGCCGCATAGGGTTGAAAATATTGATTCTTTTCTCTCCTTTTCCTTTACTTTGTAATCAACAATGAGTTCTCTATGTGTTTTATTGTGGATTAGTTGTAAATACTAAAATCTTGATTAGACATGGCAGATCACATATGTCTATGGTGACCCCATCTATGACGAAGCTTAAATACACATTAAGAGATGAACAACGAATGGAGAGAATGTAGAAAACATTACATGATTGAAAGGGGGCAAGAGAGAATGTTAATGATCGATGGATGTAGAAAACATTACAGAATTCACTTGACTTTTTTAGTTGTTTTAATGGGAAATGACAATTAGTAGCTTCTAACTTATTTTTATTTTAATCATCATCATCAATTTTGAAGTTTTGATCAATGATGGCCATCAGATGACACTATCTGGGTTAACAACGGCTTGTTCATGTAGGTGAATTCTGGAAACTCTAACTCCATCTAAGACGTGTTTATTTGATTAAAATTGAACAAATAAGTATAAATATTCAAATAATTGATTGATTGAATGAACAGTAAAAATAAGGCTGATGTTCTATCATGGAAAAGGCAGAGGGAGGAATGTTGAAGTAAAAGGTAGACGTGTGTTAAAATCCTTGGTTGGATAGTTAGGTAAAGCATAGGTGAGAGACTGTGTATTGATTGAAAAGCACCTTTTGTTTTAAAGTTTCAACACCACTTTTTATCACATTTTTTTGTGGTGAAAAATAAAAGGCCTGTAGGGGAGACAAGGAAAGTGGTCTCACATGATAAATTTACTTCTCACTCCACTTTTTTACGCCAACACGTTGAAGTATAAAAAGGTCATATCACATGTCTATTTTAACTCCACCATTACACAAATGCCCGTGAATACAAAAGTGAAAACACTCTTTCCACTTTGGGTGGGTAAAATTTCTTCGATGCCTATTGTGAAGTTAAGTTTTGGAATAGAATCCACTATTACTCAAGAAAATGAAAGTATTTAGGATTGAAGTGAAATGAAGTACATTTTGTTGACGACATTATTTTATTAATTGGGTCAAACTCATTCAAACAGGGTAGAGTTAAAATATTAAATTGTTAGGGTCCATTTAAGTTCATTCTATTCTATGTTTTGTTTATCCAAATACGCTCATAAAATAAATTTATGTGAAATTACGCGCGCGTTTTACAGACACATCCTACGCAACTAGAGAAATGAATAATAATCCTACCCTCCGTAATTCAAATATTAAAAAAGTTACAAGTTCCATCTACTTCTCAACCTTACATAGTTACATTTGCTCATCCTTCTCTTTAATAATTTTCCTCGGATCCCATTTGCCATGAATTCCCATGTACTCATTTCAGTTCCACTACTTTCGAAAGTTGATCATAAAATATAGCCTTTTCTTGCAGTATGCCCATGAACTATTTTTAATCAAGTGGTCCCACGGACTACCATACCACTTCTCTCCATTTTATCAGTAGGTGGCGTTTGGAGCAGAGCTGAGGAATCGCGTGGAGAGTAAAAATGTCCAAGGAAAAGGAATTCGATTTGAACACGGGAGCGAGAATCCCATCCGTTGCTTTGGGCACGGCGAAGTCTCCACCTGACGCCGTGGGAGATGCCGTCATCACGGCTGTTAAGGTCCTCCATCCATCCCTCTTTCTCATTTATACTTAGCCCTTTTCCCTGGCGGAGACTTTTTCATGGAATTCAGTTTCCTCGCGTTTGTCATTTGTTTCTTCCATTTCCTTGCATTTCCGTTTTCATTCGTTATTCTTTTTAAAGTGACGTGGCTAGGAATTGAAATGGAATTCCTTGGAAAACTCTTTCCTCTAATATCAGACTTTTGGGGTCGTTTGAATGAAGAGAAAAGTTGGATTAAACTTTGTTCTAATTAAGGTTTGAATTTGCCTGGGAACATGTTGTGCTGGAAGTTTTCCGGTGGCTCTTGGTGTTTGTTTTCATTGGTTTAGTTTATGAGGGGAGGGTAACTTTTTACAAAATTATTCGAGGAATTTGTTGATTGGGTTTTTGTTGGAAGAAGAGTTCTTTTTTAAGAGCATATGGTTCCTATTTCCAAAGGATTCCCCATTTCCATGGCATAACCACTTGTTCCCTTTTTATGGTTAAGCAAGCATTTAAATTTTCCTATAAGAATTAAATACATAGAATTTATGCCGTATGCAGTTAAAAATGAATACTTAGGTGAATATCTAAAACTGTTCATCAAATAATCTTTCCTTTCATGGAAGATGAGAAATGAATGACCAACCATCACCCTTTGTTATTCGTTTATTCCATCTTCTTTTAGTTTTATATCTATAGAAAAGAAGGTTATTTGATGCTTATTTTTTAAACTCACTTTTTGTCTTCATTTTTAACCTTATCCTATGTATTCAATTCCTATGTATTCTATGCACTTCTATTATTATCAAGGTTGGAAAACTCCGAGTTGACTCTTGACTCTCCCGATGAAGCACAGAGTCAAATATAGGGGAGACACAGCCGAGTCACCTCATTTTAGTAAGTTGTTTGCATCTGAACAATTTGATAGGTAGAATTGATTTTAGACAATTAATGTTTATTCTTAAGGAAGTATGCATGCGGTTTGAAGTCACTAGTTTAAACATGATGGCTCAAATGTAATTTGAAACTTATATTTGATCTTTTACATTTGATATTTAGACTAACAAACTATGGAGTATGCAATATCTTTTTCTTTTATTTTCCTTAGTATATTATTTTTCTTGGGTTTAAATTTATTAATTTGAATTGATTATCATGGATGCATGTAAATAATATATATTTCTCTTTTATAAGAATTTGATCCATTTTTAAATATTTTCAAATTATTTTTAAAAATTGCTCTCTCGAATCATTGCGTTGAGTCTATCTGAGTCAAATTTGTGCATTGGATGAATTGAGTCACGAGTTTTCCAACCTTGATTATTATTGTGAAATCTCATTGTGTACTTAAACATGATTTTAAAATGGTTTTGGACAGTGTATTGGCTCAACTCAAAACCCTTTTGTAAAATTAGTGGTCCTTTCTACGGATGAACCATAAGCAGAATGGTTACAGAACTGCCAAGTTTTCACTTTTATTTTTGGCACTAACCAATCTATGGGATGTGCTTCAGGAGCGATCGTGAAAGTGTGCTGGAAAAATCTTGATAATTTAAACACAACCCAAAGTCTAATATAAGCTGCCTTTTTTTTTTGGTAAAGAAGTTTTGTCTTATAAATTATGAAATCTTGTCTTGTTTTGCACATCAGCTGGTAGCTCAGTTGGTGTGGCACCTATTTTCCACAGAAACAACCAGGGATGAATCTCTGGCTGTAGTGCTGATGGTGAGACACTTGTGAGTGTGTGACTCTTGGGTATGTGAGTACTTACCTTTCAAAAAACAAAAATAAAAAAATGTTTTAACTTTGTTCCTTTTTGTGTGTGTGTGTGTGTGTGTGTGTGTTTGAGTGTGTGCATTTAATTCATGTTTACACTTACACCTCGATACTCATGGCACTTCTATGTCATTGCAGGAAGGCTACAGGCATATTGATTGTGCTCGAGCGTATGGAAATGAGAAGGAGGTAATTGGAATTACTTTAGCTAAATTTTTGCATAAATCTTTGTTTCTATTTTCTTTTAGCATTATACCATAGTTTGGATCTGCATACTTTAAATTTCAAGCAGCAAAAATATATATTGGAATTACCAAATCTGTGTATATAATGGCATTGGTTTATGGTAGGATTTAGGAACAGTCTACTGTCTGCAGAGAGGATCATTTCCACTCTTGGAATCCTTTTATTTTTTTATTTGATACAACTTTACAACCATGTTACTGCTTTTGGGCCTCTTGCTTAGGACCAAGTTCTTTTACCATGATTTAAACGTTACTTTGGTCCCTTTACCCTACAACCTACATAGTTCTTGATGAGAGCTCTTTTTCTGGTTTAGACGTAGAAGCAGGAACTCTCATTCTTTTTAGTTAATTGCTGCAATTTCTCTTTTTTCCTAGTTTTCAAGACATGAAACAAGTTTTCTTTGTGGGAAAGCAAGTGGACAATTTGTTCCATAGCTGTGTGTGAAATCTTTGTGTTTCTTTAATTTAAAGCATAATTGACTGCTTATGCTTTCAAATGTGAAGTTTTGATCTAGCTTGTGATCATTGTAGATTGGTCTGGCGCTGAAGATACTGTTTGAAGACGGAATTGTGAAGCGTGAAGATTTGTTTATTACCTCAAAGTTCTGGTTGGTTCTCCATACTTTCAAACCGTTGTCCCACATTATCATGGGGTACACTTGTTTGCGCTTTTCAATAATATCTTAAAGGGTTTTTTTGACACATCTGAATGTTTGATTTAAACAAAGCATTTTAATGGCATCTATGGATGCTCATGCATTGTGATTCTGCGAAATGTTCAGAATGTCAAAATGAAGAGTTTCAGCAAGTGCAGGTAGATGGTCGAACTGTCTCTCTTAACTTACGCAAATGCTCGTCATCTAATCAAGGATGCGCAAAATTGGATTAGCGATGATCTTGTTTGATGCCTTGTTTCTCTTTGCCATGTGTCATTCTGTATCATCAGCTGGTCATGAGCCTGGATAAAGGAGGGTTGTGTTTGATTGTCATTCAGTTTAGAACCTTGATATGAGTTTGGCTTTAAAATGTGTAACTCAAATCCACAACCCCCGTTTCGCAGGACAATATTACTTATTTTTTTTTGAAGCTTTAGCAAGCATCGATATGGAAGACAGACATGATGGTTTTTTCCAACAGCATCTAAAATTTTTTTAGTTACATTTTATTATTTATTGGTTTAACTACTGAAAGAGGTTATCTTGGTCATTGCAGGTGTAATGATCAAGCACCAGAAGATGTGCCTGTGGCATTGGATACTACTTTGCAAGAGTTGCAGCTTGACCATGTTGATCTGTACCTTGTATGTCCCTCCTTCCCCTTAAAGTAACAGAAAAGAAAGGAAAAATAAATCTTTTGGGTGTTGGTGCCATACTTCCATATATTTATAAATGGTTTTAGTTTTACAGTTAAAGCCAGTTTGCAGTATTTTTCATCCACCAGATTTTAGAGTTTATTCTTGTTTTATTCTTATGACGTGCAAGTGTCAATATAGGGTACTGCTCCTGGTTATATGAGTTAGTGTACTAATTTATTTATTTATTTTCCCTTTTGGATGAGTCAGTGTGTTGTCATAAAGATTTTTTTTTTTTTTTGATCAGTAACAAGAATATTCATTAAAAGGAGACAAACAAAATACAAAGGGAAGCTAGGAAAGAAAAGGAGAAAAACAAAAAACAAGAAAAGCAAGGGAAGAGAAACAAGAGGGAACAAGAGAATTCGACCCATCCCTAACCCTTACAAAACCATACCGACCCAAGGAGACAACCTATCAACCCCTTTAGCTAAAAAATCAGCCATTGAATTAGCCGATCTAACCTTATGATGAAACTCAACATTAAGAGAAGAAGAATGCTCCTTAATTTCATTAAAATGAAATTGAAATTTCCATGGGAAGGTCTTCCTATTAGACACCCAAGCAACCACATTAGAACAATCGCTTTCAACAATGAGAGCCTCAAAATAATCCCTTGGAAACAAACGGAGAGCCTCCAAAATAGCCAACACTTCCTCTTCATTCGAGTCACAAATTCCAATGTTCTTAGAGAACATAATTAAGACCTCGCCCTTATAATTGCGAAGCACTCCACCAATACCTGCCTAGACGCTCCATCCACATTAAATTTCAAGACCCCTATAGGAGGAGGAGACCATGGAATGGATCTCCTCACCTTGGAAAGCCACACCCCATACAAGCCTCCCAGTTAAGGAGAATATCATTAAGGCTGAATTTAGAGCACTCCCTTCTAACCAAAGCCCATTCAGCAATCCTCGAAACCAAATCTGTTAGCGACAAAGAAGATCTCCTGAAAATTATATCATTTCTTTCCTTCCAAATAGACCATAATATAGCAAACGGGGTAACCCTCCATAATATTCATCCACAACCAGCAAAAGAGGCACCCGCCCAAGACTCCACTGCATTCGCAATATCCGTCGGGCAACACCAAGCAATGCCACACCTCTGAAGAAAGGAACTCCAAACAATGACAGCCACATCACAATGAAGAAAGAGATGATTAATTGTCTCCTGCTCCTTTTCGCACATCACACATGTATCAGAGATGCTGGCGGAAGTCAACCCTCTTCTCCTTAGATTGTCCGCTGTAAAGACCTTTGCTGTAATAGCGAGCCAACAAAAAACCTCTACCGTTGCAAGAACTAGACCCATCCAAACCAGAGCAGAAGAGGGTCTGGGATAAAGGTTCCCCACCAAAGCCGAGTAGAAAGATTTCGCCGAGAACTCCCCAGAGCTGGAAAGCTTCTAAATCCTTGAATCCTTAGAATTGCTACATAAAAACACGTTAGAAAGAAGATTCAACAACTCTCCATAAAAGGATCCCCTTTGAAGGATGAAGACTCCTGAAATGAACATCCCATAAAGTACTACCTCCCCTCACCTCCAAATACTCTGAAATAAAAGACTCCTTATTGACCACTAATCTAAATAGTCTGGGAAATATCCCACACAAAGGCCCCTTCCCTACCCAATCATCCATCCAAAACCTGACATCACTCCCATCCCCTACAACAAAACCCACCCCTTTATACAACACTTCCCTCCTCACAGAAGACAAGTCACCAATTGCTACAATGCCCCCCCAAAGGCCTGATCTACGATAAGTAGGACCGGGATTAGGTCACCATCCCCACTTGTCCTCTTCATACTTAAAAGCAATCAATCTTCGCCAAAGAGCCTCTTTTTCTTCCCCAAATCTCCACCACCATTTAGCCAACAAAGCCCAATTTTTATATTCTAGGTTGCCAATACCAAGGCCCCCATTCTCTTTGGGTTTAATCACCTCACTCCACTTTACTAAATGTAATTTCTTCTTGTCGCCTTGTCCCTCCCATAGAAAATCCCTACAAAGACGATCCAATCTTTCAATCACTAGCTTTGGCATCCTGAATAGTGACATATATTACTCAAGCATGATTTAATTAGAGTAATTCTCCTGCCCAGAGACAAATATTGCTTCTTCCAAGAAGATAACTTCCTCTCAAAATTGGCAATCACCGGATCCCACACCAACTTAAATCTCTGCTTTGCTCCAATGGGAAGGCCAAGATAGAGAATAGGGAGCTGCCCAGCTTTGCATCCAATAATATCAGCTTACTCCCTAGTGGACTCCTCAGAACACCCAATCCCAACCACGAGACTCTTAGAGATGTTGACTTCAACCCTGACACTAGCTGGAAGCAACGAAGAATTCTCCTCAGAGCTAAGATTTCTTCTCTCTTGGAAGAAGTAAAAAGAATAGCGTCATCGGCAAACTGAAGATGAGTAATTGCCTCCCCATTGTGAGTAATCTCAAACCCACTGATTACCCCCAGCTCCTTTGCTTTTAACAAGTGCAAACTTAGGGCCTCTGCCGCAATAGTAAATAAAAATGGAGAGAGGGGGTCCCCTTATCGAATACCTCTAGAAGCTCTGAATAATCTGGAAGGAGAGCCATTAACCAGCACAGAAAAGGAGGTAGTAAAGATACACTCGCGAATCCAACCTCGCCAAGTCTCCCCAAAACCCAATCGAACCAACATGTAGTCGACAAACCCCCAATCCACATGGTCATACGCTTTCTCTAGGTCAATTTTAAAAATCACCCATTCTTTCTTTGGCCTCTTTCTGGAGTCAATGAGCTCGTTAGCAACCAACACCCCATCAAGGATCTATCTTCCTACAACAAAGGCCCCTTGAAAAAGGGCTAATAATAGAAGGAAGAACCCTCTTCAGATGGTTTTCCAAAATCTTAGCCAACAGTTTATGCAAACACCCCACAAGGCTAATGGGTCTATAATCCTTTAACTTGATCGGGTTTGGTACTTTAGGAATAAGAGTTAGAAAGGTTGTGTTCATATCCTTGCTAATTCTTCCTCGCAGATGAAATTTTGAAAACATGCTTTTAAAGTCTTCTTTAAGAAACCCCCCATCTACCTTGATGAAGGAGAAATTAAAACCGTCTTTATCCTGACCGCATTCCTCCAAGACTCTCAAAACTTTCTCCTCCTCAAAAGCCCTCTCCAACCAACTTCGATCTTCCAAAGAGATGGAAGGGAAAGAGAGTCCCTCGAGCTTTGGCCCTGCACCAAAATCATCCATGTATAAAGTCTCGAAAAACCGGGCAACTTCCTCCTTGACTTCCTATTGGCTCTCCAAAATCCTATTACCTCTCTTGATTCTTCCCACAAAGTTGATCCTGCTTCTCGAACTCGCCATACGGTGAAAGAATCTAGTATTTTTATCTCCTTCCTTAAGCTAGCTAACTCTGGACTTTTGCCTTCAAGAGATTTCTTCCATACGATTGAGTTCCCAAATCCTCCTCAATGCATCTTTCCTGTCCTCCACTTCTTCCAGAGAAAGCTCTCGTCTTTCCCCTTCCAAATCAAGGTTCTCCAGAAATTTAGACAAAGCCTTTCTAGATTCGTCGATCCACCCGAACACTTCTCTATTCCACTTTTTGATATTTAATTTAAGAACCCGAAGCTTCGAATACAATCTGAAACCTGCATAACCACTGACCTCAACTTGGCTCCACCATGACTTGACCATCTCCAAAAAACCTTTATGTTGCAACCAACAATTTTCAAACCGAAATGGCTTAGGTCCCCAATCAATGGAGTTAGAACACAACTTGATTGGACAATGATCAGAGATCAACCTTGGAAGTTCCACTTGTATAACTCCCCCAAAATGATCGGCCCACTTTCTGGACAAAAGAAATCTATCAATCCTACTCAAAGCTGGTCGCTCCCTATTATTAGACCAAGTGAATCTCCTCCCTTGTAGAGGCAAGTCCACTAGTTCATTGGCATTGATGAAATCTGAAAATAACTCCATAGATCGAGTAATAGATGTCCCCTCTTTTTTCTCAAATGGATTCCTAACCATATTGAAGTCCCCTCCAAAAACCAACCACGTTGTGGCCACCAGTGTCTCCTACCACAGCAATACCATCTTCACCCAGGTGCTGGCTACACGCGTCAGTGCTGCTTCCTTGCATATTAGGAATCGAGCGTCGGAGCTTTCCTACTACCTCCTCGTCAGAGGACGTCTTGTGCGGCTTCCTCCTTCGGCAACCCACAAATCTCAAATGCTTTGTTGTCATCAAAGGAACGCTCTTAGAACTGCCCACACGCCTGATACGCCCTCTTTTTCGTTGCGTTCCTGAGTTCAGCGTTGCAAACTTAGAACTCTCTACAAGAGAACTGGACCCAATATTAGGAGGGCCTACACTGGAGATAATAGTTGCCTGGTTGGTCTGAGGCAACTGAAAGGGTGTCTCAACAGCTAAGCTGGCGCAATTCGTCCCACCCGCACAAGTAAGTCTGCCCACTGCGGCATCTGATCCAATAGCAAGCCCACTTGCCAGAGGTGGGCCATCCACCGACTTGGCTCTAAAAGGTCCATCGGGAGGTCCAGATAGCTCACCCGATTCTAATCCCTCAAAAGCTGACGGTTTAAGAGTAGTTGGCACATATACCCCTGCCTTTTACCTCTGAGGAAGAGAACATGCAGAGGACCGGGCGATTCAAGGATGCTGAAGCATTGCACAATGGATCTAGAGGCAGTTGGTTGGATAGCTGCAACTGCAAGGCGTCTTGTAACAATCCGTTGGAAAGACCACCTGCAACATCCCTTGTTGAACCAGCCATCTGACAATGGGAAGCACCTCTACTGCATGGCTTAGGAAACAACCCTTTCCGGAAATGACGCCCTTGGGGACTGCCCTTTACCTTCCTTTGATCTTTTTTCCAGTCACAGAAATAATTCAAATCCCATTTCTCTTGAGCATTAATAACACCTAACATGCTCTCTGGAACCTTACTAGACCCATTCTGGGGCGAAAACCTCCTTTGGCCCAGGTCCACGTCATCAACTCGTCTTAGAACCAAAGGCGTAGACTCCGATGCCGGCACCACCTCCTGCTCCTTGCATTTGTCCTCTTCTCCAAAGACAAACCTACCACCACCGCCTGATGAGGAAACCTCCAAACCTGCATTAGATAAGAGTTTGTTCTCACCTGAGGAGCTTGACTCCTCCCTAATCGGTCTTCTCACTATAGGACAAGATTGCTGATCCTCTTCAACAAAAGTGGTGCTCTGTATTTTGATCTCCTCCCTCATAGCCACCTTAAAGAGACAACCAAAGTTCCAGATCTTTATCTCCATATTGATGAAGCCAAAAAAATCAGTTTTGACACACCCTCCCGACCTCCAGGTTTGACTTCTCCAATGTTTCCTTGGCAATATCCACCACCTCCCCCACCCTCCCTCAAATAGCCTTGAAGACCTCCGGATCCCATCCATGGAGAGGAACACCAAAACAAAGAATCCAGACAACTCTAGAAGATACGGATTGCCTTGGCACCCATATCTCTCTCTCTCTCTCTCTCTCTCTCTCTCTCTCTCTCTCTCTCTCTCTCTCTCTCTCGATAAACGCTTGATTAGAATCAAAGCATGAGTCTCCCAGAGTTGTTTTGGCCTCCTGCAGATTGGGGAAAGAGATTAACACTTTCCTCCGGCCCAACCTAGCCACCTACACATCTTTAGAACCACCATCCTTATAAATACCTGGAATAGATGGAATAACTCCTTCCCACCTAATAGTGCCCACCAGGCTGTTAGACAACCAATTGGAATTATTGAAAATAACCTCTCTAGGCACTGGCAAACAATCCTCAGCTCCACAACCTACCCCTCTCACAACATCAACATAAGAGATACCTAGCTGACCTTTGCCACATACATTGGCTTCAGAGTTATCGGAGAGTACCTTGGCCCCCAAAGAGTGAAATTTTGATTGGGAGACTACTGCTTCCACGCTCTTCTTACTGCCTCCCCCATATACATCCCTCATAACCCTTCTATTGGACCGTCCATATCTAGCCACATTAACAGCTAGTCTCCTACCAGCAAAGATGTACCCGTCCATCATTTCCACAGCTTTAATTGCTGTCTTCATGTCGCCAAACTGAACAAAGCCAAAGCACGCACCATTCCCATGACGACTCGAAGGCGGAATGTAGGCATCAAAGACCTTCCCCACTGGGACAAAAGCGTGCCTTAACTGATCCGCCACTGTAGGTTCTGGAAGATTGTTAATAAACACGGTCACCAGATTGTCCCACACAACACCTTTCCTCCCCTTTCTCCTATGTTTAGTCACCATTTTCCACTCTTCTTCTTTCTCCATTTTCTTCCTTTCCCAGTCAGGGTCTGGATAAATCATACCGGAACTACTCTCACCTAATGATCATCCACATTTAGGGCATATTTGGATATCCTTGCTGAGGAAACCTTGAAGTTTTTCTCGCTGTTGAGGAAAACGAGCGTTTAATTTTGCTTTCTGATGTTTTTGTGACCATCTATTTTTTGGACTTTTTCATTGCGAATGACCCAGGTAAAGACTCTTTTTTTCCCCTGGTGGGGCCTTGATTGGCCATAGCCTTATACTTGCTCTGGTTGGGTGATGCTGATCATTTTATTGATGGAATTTTGATGAAAGAAAACAGATGGGTTCATTATAGTTCCATTGAGCATATCCTTTTTCTTGGTAGACCGTGGATGAAGGGACAAGTGCATGATCAATCTAATCGTTAACCTAAGGACCATGCAGAGTAGGATCCACCTGATGAATGATTTGGATGTCATAAATGCATAACAGCTAAAACTGTGAACTATATTCAAGGATAAAAGTCTCCCAATTACATTTTTCCCCTCTTATGGCTCCAATTAGCATTTACCATTTAGTCTTTATTGGAGATTTAGGTCAATTTAATTTCAGTAACTAAACTATGCTACTCCTTGAAGATCCATTGGCCCTTTCGGACAAAGAAGTCATTGCCTGGTTTCAAGCCTGAAAGCTTTGCCCCACTTGACATCCCTGGTACATGGAGTGCGATGGAGAAGCTTTATGATTCTGGCAAGGCACGTGCCATTGGTGTGAGCAATTTCTCTACAAAGAAGTTGGAAAATTTGCTATCGATTGCACGTGTCCCTCCAGCTGTCAACCAGGTCGAATGCCACCCTGGATGGCAACAAACCCGTCTCCGTGAATTCTGTCAATCTAAGGGAGTTCACTTGTCTGTAAGTTTTGTGGACCATTATGATTGTTTCATTATTCTCATTCCATACTACTGTCTTGTTTGCGTACTGGTGTTTGATGTATCCTAGCTTGCAATTGGTCTGCATAGTACATTTAAGGTTGTGTGTAAATCAGGGACAATGATGGATCAATAGGATCATAATCATCACAGAAGTGTTGTTGCATCCCATTTAATGAACCATGATGGATGGGATATTATTCTGCTATTTCGACCCAATTTGTTGCACATCGGCCCCAGCGGCTAGTGCATTTTGAAAGGTTTGAAATGGCACCCACCTAATCTGATTTCCGATTTCTATTTCTTATTACGCGAAATGCAGAGTCAGACCAATTGCAAAAATGGAGTGCAACTAAGAACATTATTTATTTCCTGGTTTTATTTTTTTTATCTGTTCTCCTAATTACAGGCTTACTCACCACTGGGTTCTCGGGGCTCCACATGGGTCAAAAGTGATATTCTTAAGGACCCAATTCTAAATATGATCTCAGAGAAATTGGGAAAAACTCCTGCACAGGTTGCTCTCCGGTGGGGCCTCCAAATGGGGCAGAGTGTGCTGCCTAAAAGCATGAATGAATACAGGATAAAGGAAAATTTTGATGTCTTTGATTGGACTATTCCTGAGGACCTGTTCGTCAAATTCTCTGAAATTGAACAGGCAAGTGGTTATTGTTTTTCAGAGTGCGTTTCTCAGGTTTTTTTTTACCTACCAACAAAATCAAAAGTAGAGGGAAAAAAGAGAGAGCTTGCACCCTTTTTAATGAAACCAAATGGTTGTAAAGACAACTCAAGAATTTTGTGGATATGCCCAACCATATTTAGTTTTTATAAGGAACAATTACATTATTCTTCATTGCACTTTTTTTCATTTATTAAAGAAAGAAAAACCTTATGATTGTTCGTGTATGTTGCCCATGGTTTTGATTATATAAGATGGGGCAATGTTTCTGGCAATCTAATTCATCAATCTCCTAGCCTATTGTCGGCAATATTACCCCAATGACACTTGGGGCAAGTTTGTATTGCGTTCGTAGAAACAGAAGTCTGCAGGTTTCTGCAGAAGAATTTGCCTTTCCTACTTCCCATTGGAAACAATTTTCTTTAGGAAATTGCAATGCTTTTGATGCTATCCTTGAGGAAAAGTGTTCCCACCAAATGATGGGAAAGGTTTTTGCTGAAAAACATCCCGCTTTTCCTCTTTTGTTCCCACAGAAAAGCACTTACATGAACGTGCCCTTAGAGCAAACCGTATTTATTCAGTCAACATCTTTAGAAGGCAGTTAAAAAAGAACTACATTAATGTTCCTTCCATGAAGAAGACTAAATATTGGAAGGCTAGGATCATTAAATTTTGATGAATTAACGACATGGTTGATGAAACCAATAGTCTTGATCATCAAACCGTGTTATACTGCCTGAGGACTCTTTACATATCTTTGAGCTCCAGTTCTTGCATTTTCTCTTATAAACTATATAAACCTCCTCTTAGAAGGCACTGCATCTTGTTCTCTAGTTATATTAATCAGTAGATTTACACTGATTTAAATCAGTAGATTTATGCTGATTTATCTTCCTATAGTAGTTCTCGCTAGGTATAGCAATATCATTATCACCTGTTTATTAAAAAATTGAAACTGGCAATTTTCTTATTTTATTTTCTAGAAGCCATTCTGCTTTTGTAAAAATGTAATTTTGAGCATTCCTAATCTCTTAAAAGATGTCAGTCGGGTGAACAAGACCTTTTTAGTTATAAAGGGGTCATAACCCCACTTCTTGAAGTGGAACCTTTTATATTTATTTAACTGCCATCTAGTGATTTTGCATTTGTCTGTGTGCAGAGAAAACTGATTAGAGGCGAATTTATTGTTCATGAACTTGGCCCGTACAAAACTGTAGAAGAGCTTTGGGATGGTGAGATCTGAGCAGGTGAACCCCTTTTTTCTACAATGCCAAATTTGAGTATACTTCCATAGTACAAAACATGGTGTTTGTTGGATCATAAAAGATTACTACTTCAGAACAAGTATCATGTTGGTTGCTATATAGAATACTACTGATGTTCACACCTGGCACTTATGGTGAATGTGGTTGGAAAAGGAGAGATAACTGTACACAGACTGAAGAAGCAGGTAGCCCAAAGGGCCTGTTTGGATGTGGAGAAAGCATTTGCACTGGGGAATCCTTTTGTCCCAGCTTGTTTGCATTTTTGGTGGGGAGAAAGTGGGGACCACTTTGGTGTAGTCCTTGTCCACTTTTATTGTGAAGGAACACATGAGTGGTTGCATGAGTTTGAATCCCTTGTGATTTAGAGAAAAAAAAAAACCCACCACGTGGGTAAGAAAAGCACAACTTTCTCCATTTCAACCCTTGACAACATTAAAATTTTTCTAGTGAGCACCAAGCTGGGCTATCTGTACCTCTAAGATTATTTACAGGGGAATCCACACTTTCACTTTTCCCTCAAGCAAGTGGGCTTTGGTTTAAGGAGCAGAGGGGAGATAGGTAGGGGAAAATTGGTTTCCACTGGAACTCAAATTTCTTCACTTGATTCTTCTAATTTCCGTTTCCTCCGGTTTCTTCTCGACCAAATGCCCTCTTCTTGCATGGGTTCTCTTGTTAGATGTTTTTAACCTCTACTGTTAGAATGAGCTAAAGCAAATGTTTGTGATGCCAGCAACACTACTTATCTATATTTTAGGGCTTGTTTGTTTGCATAGGATACATAGGACATGGTCAAATGAGCTCCATTGGAGGATTATTAGAGAGGTGAGGGGTGAAGGATACAAGGTAGGATATAGATGGGACCTTGACTTTCTTAGGATTTGAAAGATTTGAATTAGTAAGGTGATGGTTGGGTATTATTTCCTCATATTCCGTTGATTCAATTTCCATTAGAGAGGTCATTTGATGGCCATTTTTGGGTATTCACCTTTGATTCTTCATTTTTTAACCACTTAATACGGTTTTAGAGTTCATAAGAATTCAATTACAACAAACAAACAGCCCCTTTTTGTTTGAAGGGATGGAATCTTGATTCTTCATTGACAGTAGATTACCAACTTTTTGTTGTGGCAGAAGGATTCTTCGGAAGACTATAGCCATGAGGTTCCTAAAAGATATAGATCTATTTTTCAAGATGTAATGTGGGATTTTTGGTTTTGTTTGTTTTGTTCTTGGGTCTCAGGATATTGTGGAAATTTCCTATTTTAATTCTCAATATAGTTTTGACCTTTTTCTAACTTTGTACCAGTAGTGCCTTTTTTTTTTTTTGGATTAAGAGCAAAGATGGAGTCCAAAATGAGACTTATGCTAATATCTATGATCTTAATCTTGGCCGGTAGGTAGGCCTGACTATGCGATAAGCTGATAACTGAATTGGTTGAAACCCTAATTAAGGGCACCAATTTTTTTTTTTTTTTTTTTTTTATCTTTCCAAATCAACCAGAACCTCACCTAGGTAATTCGGGGTGGGTGCTGGCATATTTCCTTTTCTTAATGAGATAATTAGCGAAGGGTCCCTCATATAGGACTTGTAAAGCCTCCAGTCCATCAACTTTTCCTCTAAGGCCTGTGGTCCATGCAGTTTGGACATATTTCGGTGATATGTCCCTAGACACGTCCGCTCATGGAGAGAGCTCCTTAGACACGCCACCTCATACAGTTTCATTACTGATTTGCCATTTTAACTGATTAGGCATAAAATTTAAAATTTTAAAAATTTAAATCTTCAATTCTTCCTCTACTTCTTTTTTAAACCGGACATGGACATTGACGGATTGGATCTCAACAGTTGAGATCAATCTCTATTTTTTTTTTTCAGAGAACAAGATTGGGGTTTTTCAGAGAAGTAGCATCGCCAAACGCTGCTGCTTCCTTAGCCCACACGCTGTTGCCGGAGAGGAAGAATAAGACCCTTGCAATCTTTCCTAGGTTCTGTTGCAGACTTGCAAAACACGAAACGAAGAAGAAGATGATCTTTTGCGCCATCGCCGGATTTCCTGCACCACCGTCGTTCCTGTGTGTCGCCGGAGAAGGGGGATCGCCACCAGACGCCGCGCCATGCCATCTCTGGAATTGAGGAAGAAGGCGAATGGAAGATGAGTTTTGTGTTTCTGATTCCAGAACGAAGAAGAAGAAGAAGAAAGTGGGCTTGTGCTCTACAGCAATTCTGGGTTGGTTTCTGGTCAGGTTCGACTTGACCCATTCCAAAAGTCCATCCCCATTTCAGTCAAAGTTAAATTTATCTGAGTTTTTTTATTTTTTTGTCAAATTTATTTGAGTTTTGGACAAAATCTATTTGAGTTTTTGGCTATTTATCTAACTTTTGGAACAAATTTATCTGAGTTCTGGACAAATTTATTTGAGTTCTAGACAAATCTATCTGAGTTTCTGGCTATTTATTTGACTTCTGGAATAAATTTATCTGAGTTCTGGTCAAATTTATTTGAGTTCTGGACAAATCTATCCGAGTTTTAGGCTATTTATCTGAGTTCTGGAATAAATCTATCTGAATTATTAACAAATCTATATGAGTTTTTGACAAGTTTATTTGAGTTTTTGAAAAATATAGGTGAGTTTCTGACAAATGTATTTCTATTTAAAAAAAAAAATTAACTGAGTTTTTGAACGAATCTTTCTGTGTTTTTGGCAAACTTATTTGTATTTTCTTAGATCTTTTTGTGTTTTTGAATTTTATTTATGTCTTTTGAGATTTATTTGTATTTTTTAAAATAAATTTAACTTAGTTTTTGACAAAAAGACTTGAGTTTTTTGCCACATTGTTCGCTAATTTGGAAAATTGGGTTATCTTAGTTTTAGCAAATGTATTTGCGTTTTTTTTAATTTATTCATGTTTTTAATTTTATTTAAGTCTTTTGAAATTTATTTGAGCCTTTTGAAATTTATTTATATTTTTTTAAAATTTATTTGGATCTTTTGAAATTGAGTTTCAACTTTTGAAATTTATTTATATTTTTGAAATTTATTTGGGTTTTTTGAAATTTGTCTGCGCTCTTTTGAAATTTATCTGCGTTCTTTTAAAATTTATTGTTTTTTTTAAATTTATTGCGTTTTTTGAAATTTATTTGTGTGTTTTTAGAATTTATTTGAAAATCTCATTAATGAGATTTCATTAATCGTGGCCCATTAAGTGGTAGTTGACTATTATTAATGGGATATCCCACCAATCATGGGATATGATTTAAAGAAAGGGTAAATTAGTCATATCAGGTATGGTAGTGTGTTAGAGGACTTTTGGCTACATGACTTTTTTTTGTGGACTGTTTGCAATAAAGTCATACTTTGAGGGACCTCTAGTCTAATGCCCCTTAATTTTTGGGTAGGTTTCAGCTGTTCAGGGTGACATTTTTGACTTGATAATTAAATGGGTGGAGTAGGTTCGTACTTGGTTTTTGACCACCAATCTAACCTCACATTTTGCTATAGGACTATCCAACACAACCAAAACCTACCTCTTGATTGATGGTATTAAGTTAGAGATAATTAGCAAAAGGTCTCTTATATAGGACTTGTAAGGCCTCCAGTCCATCAACTTTTCCTTTAAGGCCTATAGTCCATGCAGCTTGGACATATTTTGGTGAGAGGTCCCTAGACACGTCAACTCATAGAGAAAGGCCCCTAAACACTCCACCTCATACATTTTTATGACTGATTTGCCCTTTCAACTGATTAGGCATAAAATTTTAAAATTTGAAATTTTAAATCTTCCATTTTCCCTCTTCTTCTTCTTCAGACCGGACATGGACATTGACGGATTGGATCTCAACAATTGAGATCGATCTCATTTTTTTTTTTCTTCAGAGAACGAGATTGGGGTTTTTCAGAGAAGTAGCGTCGCCAAACGCTGCTGCTTTCTTAGCGCACACGCTGTTGTCGGAGAGGAAGAAGAAGACCCCTGCAATGAAGGAGAAGCAGAAGAAAAAGACCCCTGCAAAGAAAAAAAATGAAGACCCCTGCAACGAAGAAGAAGAAGACAACTTGCAGAACACAAAACGGAGAAAAAGACGATCTTCTGCGCCATTGCCAGATTTCGTTCGCCGCCATCGTTCCTGTATGTCGCAGGAGAAAGAGGATCGCCACCAGATGCCTCGAAATGCCATCGCCGGAATCGAGGAAGAAGGCGAATGGAAGATGGCTTTTGTGTTTCTGATTCCAGAACGAAGAAGAAGAAGAAAGTGGGCATAGGCTCTGCAACAGTTCCGGGTTGGTTCCAAGTCAGTTCGACCTGACCCGTTCCAGAAGTCCACTCCCATTCCAGTCAAAGTTAAATTTATCTGAGTTTTATATTTTTTGTCAAATTTATTTGTGTTTTGGACAAAATCTATCTGATTTTTTGGCTATTTATTTGACTTTTGGAACAAATTTATCTGAGTTCTAAACCAATTTATTTGAGTTCTGGATAAATTTATCTGAGTTTCTGGCTATTTATCTGACTTTTGGAACAAATTTATCTGAGTTCTGGGCAAAATAATCTGAGTTCTGGACAAATCTATCTGAGTTTTAGGCTATTTATCTGAGTTTTGGAACAAATCTATTTGAGTTATAAACAAATCTATCTGTTTGGAAAATTTATTTGAGTTTTTGAAAAATATAGGTGGGTTTCTGACAAATTTATCTCCATTTTAAAAAAAATTTAACTAAGTTTTTGAACGAATCTTTCTGTGTTTTGGCAAATTTATTTGTATTTTCTTAGATCTATTTGTGTTTTTGAATTTTATTTGTGTCTTTTGAAATTTATTGTATTTTTTGAAATAAATTTAACTGATTTTTTGACAAAAAGACTTAAGTTTTTTGCCACATTGTTTGCTAATTTGAAAAATTGGGTTATCTTAGTTTTGGTAAATGTATTTGCATTTTTTTAAATTTATTTATGTTATTTTATTTTATTTACGTCTTTTGAAATTTATTTGAGTCTTTTGAAATTTATTTATATTTTTTGAAATTTATTTGGGTTTTATGAAATTTATCTGCGTTCTTTTTAAATTTATGTGCGTTCTTTTAAATTTTATTTATTTTTTTAAATTTATTGCGTTTTTTGAAATTTATTTGTGTGTTTTTAGAATTTATTTGAAAATCTCATTAATGAGATTCCATTAATCGTGGCCCATTAAGTGGTAGTTGACTATTATTAATCGGATATTCCACCAATCATGGAATATGATTTAAATAAAAGGTAAATTAGACATAGAAGGTATGAGAATGTGTTAAAGGACTTTTGGCCGCGTTACTTTTTTTTGTGGAGTGCGTGCAATAAAGTCATACTTGAGGGACCTCTCGCCGAATTCCCCCTTATGTTAACCCTTTCAATTTGGTTAGGTTTGCGGTAACCTTTTAACGTTTAATAAACACATGTTGCCAACTGCGCTCAACTTGAAAAATAGGGACATTCATGGGCTGGGTTGAGGCATATCCAAGCTTGGTCTAACTTTAGAAACATAGGCTCAGGCCCGGGCCCGAGTCCAAGCCTGAAACGGGCCACAAAAGTCAGGCCAAGCTCGCCCATTTATCCAACCGGGCTAGGCTGAACTGTGCTTTTGATCAACTTTGTGCTTTCTTTCACTTAATCCAAGTCCAGCCCAGTTACTAAATGGGCCCAAATACATATCCAAGCCCCGCCTAATGCGGGCTCGCTTTGGCCCTGTCCGTGAACACCCCTACTGACCAAACCTGACCTGATCCTCCATTACCACCCACTGACCTTATTTGTTCGCAGGTCTAAAAAGGGTAATCTAAAATTAAATATGAAACTCGGTAGTTACTCCACTCAATTTGGACATGGAATGGTGGACCTTAGATCCATCGTACGAGCCCATGGCCGTTTGTGGGTCTACTTTTAGAATATCAACAATTGGCTGGTGATGAGTTTGAAGGTGAACCTCATTCATTCCTCATGGGAAAATCTTATCTAAACTGGTTTCTAGATTGGTGGTATTCGTTTGTTTCACCCATTTACATATGTAAATGGGGCTTGGTGTGGAACCATTGCACCATTTATATTTGTCTCCCTGATTCACACATCATGAGTGAAAAAGTGGTATGAAAGTGGTGTGAAAAAAGTGTGCATTTGAAGCGTCATTTTTTTCCACCTAAATAGGCGTGAAACCAAATCAGGCCTGAAGCAAAAAGGGATAGCTATACTGATATAGATGTTCCAAGTCTTTTTTTTTTTCATTCTTTGAGTAAAGTGAGTCCCTACCTCATGATCTGAACCGTTAATCATTTTAGGAAGGACAAAAACAGCTTGGATGTTAAATTGCAGCCATTAAATCATTATAGATCGTGTGAAATTTGTGAAAAAGTCTATACTGTTAGATCTGCATTTCTAGACTTTTGTGGGCCTAACTTTCACGTTCCAAACTGTTAATCCTCTCCAGAAGGCCTAATATGACTATGGGGCCAAATTTCAAATGTTGATTCATCATGGATCTCAAAAAACCGTATGAACTGTTGGATGCGTACATTGTTCTACGGTGTATGCCGGGAGTTCAAAAAGTAGCACGTTCTCTTTTTCAAGTTTTTGAATCATTTGGGCCTCTAATGCAAAGATCTGGATAGTACATCCTTTTTATGAGGCCAAAAATGGCTAGTGTATCAAATTTCATTTGTTGATCCTTAAAGGGATTGTGATATATTTGTAAAAAAGTTCAGATTGTTTGATCTTTAATTTTGATTTTTGTAGGCTTCTTTTTCCTGATCGGACCTGTTGATTCTCTTTAGAAGGCTGACAATGTCTAGTGTGAGATGTTGGATGCTCCCATACTCACGTTTAAATAGGTGTGAAAATGAAAAATAATGGAATGTATTTCACATGTGAAAATGACTAATATGTGAATTATTTAAATATGTGGACCGTTTTTATATCACATGTGAACTTGACAAAATGACCCCTAAATATCGATACTTAGCTGATGATGAATCTGAAGCTTCCTTGCTCACAAAAATGACTACACCAATTATCCTAAATATTTTTAGGATGAAATATGATTGCTTGTGCTAAGGATTTGGTCTTTACCCAAGGTTGTTGTGATGGTTTTTTTCTATACCCATTAGGATTTTTAACTTCTTGAAACCATACATTGTTCTTTTCTTTAGTATTTTTATCCAAGTATCCCTTTTGAATAACCTTGGTTACATAAAATCATATATTGTTCCACCACAACATGATTGTAACCTGGAATTTTATAGTTTAGAATTTCTTTCATCATCTTTTAGGGTGATTGACTACCATCCAATCAAAGGGTTAGGATTCTCCAATCCCACAAATTTAAGCGTGCGTGGGCGAGATAGAAGAAAAATGCAAATGTGGCTTGTGAGTAGGCCTGTCAATGGGACGCGCCGGGCCTGGGCTTGGGTTGACCAATCCCGTCCCGAAAATGGAACGGGCCTGCTAGGTGTTGCCTAATCCCGGCCCTAAATTGAACAGGCCTACATCTAATCCCGTCCCGTACAGGCCCGGGCTGGGACAGGGCCGGGCCTGGGATTAACCCGATCCTGGAGATAAACAAAACATTTTTCAATTGGGACCTTTAGGTTTTTAAGCAAAACTCATTTTATGCTTCAGTAGTTTGTAACATTCTATAGGTCCATCATTTGGACTTTTCTACATTTAGGTCAGCTGTAATGGTATATGGTTGCCACATTTAGGAGATTTTTAATGGGTCGTCCTACAAGCAATTTGCATCATAAACTCAAGGCCCTGGTGGTAAACACCTTCTTCGGGACACTTGAATAAAGAGATGGTATAGTTGGGACCTTCAGGTGTTCTTGAGTTGATGCCTCAAGTAGCTATTTTATACCAAGAGAAATGTCATATATCATAATAGGCTTTGCTTTTGATGATCCTAATCCTTTAATCTATCGATTCTTTCTCATTCAACGATTATTGTCTGTAGCATCAGCCCCCTCCATAAATGAGAGATTTGGATTACAATGCTAGTTTAGTATTATTTTCCTCTCAATTGGATGCAGGAAATAGTGTCTATCAACCATATATGTTAATTGGTAGGTTATGTGATCATCATTTAAGTTTTGGGTTAGTTGGTTGGATCGAAAAATACTTCCAAGCTTCAGGTGGATAAAGAATGGTGCCTTTGAAAAAGAGGGTATTGGCATGTGAGCCACAATGGACACAAGAGCAGTTGAGGCTTCGCTCTATTGACCATATACTAGTGAATACCATAGTTGTTCCTCAATATTCTCCTCCTTCCCTATTGTATTTTTGTAAGAACGACCCCTAGAGCTGTTCCTCAATATATATAATATTATTCTAAAGGGCTTTGTAGCGGGCCGGGCTGGGCCTGAACGGGCTGAGCTGTTTCTGCCAAGTCCCAGTCCCATTTTGGCCAGGCTTTAAAATGTATTGTCCAAACCCAGTCCCATTGGGCTCAAGTTTTTTTAAAAGCCCTGTATTTTCGGGCTTGGGACCGGCCGGGCCGGGCTTTTTACCCATTTCATCCCATCCCATTGACATGCCTACTTGTGAGTACACTTTCTTCGATGGGTTTTAAAGTTCAAATCTGTTAGGAATTTCATGTGTTGGACAAAACTCTAGTCCAAATCGAGTTGTAATTCTTGTTCTTTTTAGATATGGACTGTGATCTCACTCCAAGATAGAGGTTGAAGACTCCTGGACGTATAAGATGAAGTTTGAAGACTCCTAGATGGACCAAATAAAATTTGAAGAGCCTTGGCCGAACTGAACTCACGCATCAGGCCAAAAACCAATAGGCAGTTTTGCTATAGTGAGCTTGGGCAGAGAGGCAGTTGGCTATAGCGAGCTCCCTGCTAACTATAGCAAACTAGAATTTTTTGCTAGTAGAAAGTTCTCCTGATTTCACTCAAACTTCAGTTTTTTGAGTTCTGATCGAATTGGAAACCTCAAGCCCCCACCCCAGTGCAGATACAAAGATCATATTTAGGGGAGTCAAAATTGAGGGGAAACTACTGCATCCAAATTTACAAAAGCTGAATAAAGATAATTGTTTGCCAATTATGGGCAAAAGGAGGAGAAGAATGAAGTCAGAGGGAGCACTGCAAGCAAAGACAATGCATGATCTATAGGTTCTGAATTATTATTATTATTATTTTTTGTAAAAAATTTCGATGTATTTTGGGTAGATCATATGGGGGGGGGGGGGGGGGGGGGGGGGGGGAGGAGTGTAGATTGTTAGGAATTTTATTGTGATTGGCTAATTTATAGGTTGTGATTTGTGTGTGGGAAGAAAGGGAAGAGGATGTGTATGAGAAGAAAGAGGGAAATGAAATGATGGGTAATCTCGAAATTTTTGGTGTATGTGGAAAGAAGTAATATAAGTTTTAAATTATAGTGATGTGTGTAAAGAGAATTTGTGTGGGAAAAGAAAAATTCTGTGTGCCAGTAGAATCTCCCGATCATAATATTTTTTTGAGTTTTTTGTATATACCCCCTATAGTTTATAAGATCTGTAAATAGGCCCCTGTGGTTTCAGAATGTGTAAATAGGCCCCTGCCCATGCATTTTAATACCTTTTGTATCCCTAATTAAGTGGGTTTGACGGTAAACAAAAAGGGGCGTTAGTTTTTTTCCTTTCTTGACCGTTTTGCCCTTTTTTTATCATTAAGAAAGCTCTCTTCCTCTCTATGATTCTTTTTGACCTTTTTCACTTTAACTTTCTTCTTCTTAATTCAACCTATCCTTCTCCTTACATAATCTGGTCATCGCGTGTACATCGGCAAAGTTCTTCACAGTAGCGGCCAACGACATCCTCTCTTCTAAAATCAAGGTATTTTTTTATAGTTTTCTTCACATATGATTTTAATCCATATAAATTGAACAAAAAACCCTAAAAAATCAACTAGTTTACAACTAAGAAAGAGAGAGCAAATTGACCTTGATCTTGAATCGACCGTATACTTGTTGATTTTGAATCGGTTGTATACTAGTTGAACTTGAGTGGGTTGCATAGTAGTTTACAATGAAGAAAGAGAGAGCTGCGGGACATCGTGTTCTAATTTTTGCTGTGGTGATTGAGACAGTATTCTGCCTGGCATGATATCCATATGTATGGATGGCCCAGAGTGATCTTAACCGTGCATGTGACATCGTGTATTTGAGTTTTCTACTCTTTATTTTTACCTTTGTGTTAGGAATCTTCAGTCTCTGAAATATTCATAAAAGATCCTCTTTTTCTTCCATTTACTTATTTTACAGATATGAACGTTGTCATTGCATATTCTTCCACTAATGAAACAAGTCAAACCCACAGAAACTTCTATGAGAGAGAGAGAGAGAGAGAGAGAGAGAGAGAGAGAGAGATGGGATTTTGGGGAAGAGAAGCGGTACAGATGCAGAAATAGAAATAAAGGAATTGCTTGTTCTTTTCTTATAAGTGGTGGAAGGTGAAACTTTGGTGGGTTTTGAGTATTTCCTTGTGATAAGTGAAAAAGAACGATTCATATTTTGTTTCTTTAGTTTCTACATGCTAGACTCTTCCAACTGTTTACTTTTATTTTCTTCTCTCTTTCTTCGTTTCTCTATCACTGTTTTCTCCCTTTTAATTAGAAGACACTCTCAAGTTGTTTGGGAATTAATGTTCTTGACGGTAAGTTTTTTTTTTTATAGTTTTCTTCGCATCAGATTTTTTATGAACTCTTTTTGCATCAGTCTTTTTCGAAACAAGGTAGAATAGAAAGAATGTTTACCAAAAAGAAAAAGGTCTTTGTTGTTTCATGCAGGCCATGTGATGTTTTGGTTATTTTATTTATATATTATTTATTTTATTATTATTATTATTATATAATTGATTGTATTTTAGTTAAATACGTAATTAATCTAAGTGGGGACCACGTTAGGCTTAGGTTTTGTGAGTTAGGCTTGTTGGATAGGTGTCTTACCCATAGTTAACTTGAACCCAGTTTAGTTGGTATAATTCTTCCCTAATCCAAACTCTTATTTTTTTAGAACCCAAACTCTATCCTATTTAGAATTTAAGTTAGATTACAACTCTTATTCCTGTGCGAACTAAAAATCACAGGTTTAGTTCAGATGGTAATGGGGGTTAGCAAGGTGCTGTTTTAGCTGATCGGGGACGTCACCAATAGCCTGAATCCTGAAAGGGAGAAGGAAACAGAGGTCAGGGCCTGAGGTTGCTGTCAGCCAAAGGCACTCCGACGCCTGAGTTATTGCAGTCACCGAACTAGGGTGAAGTGAGGAAGAAGATGAGCAAAATAGCAGAGAGTGTATGCTGTGTCTTTGGTGTTGCGTACCTCTTCATGGCTTACCATGCAAGCACATATAGAGAAGGATGGAAAGTTCCATAGTGGAGGTAGGTGAAGATACTTGTCCCATCAGCCTACTTCTAAGATCCTTAGTGGGGGTAGGTGAGGATACTTGTCCCATCGGATATCTCCTCAAATCCCTCACATAAATGTAAAAGTGATAGGGAATGTCCCTTATTAATATTCGGCGTCCACCCTATCTGTCAGAGTGCTATGTAATGTAACTGTCCCATCCCATAATGGAGATTAGATGCCCGGTATTCACCTCGGCGCTTGGCCGAACTGGAGAAGACCCGGGGCCGAGAGTGCAAGCTCTGGAGTCAACTGCCGAAATATGAGATGCCGAACTTCAAGGAAGCGTGTTCGGTTCTATTTTACCGATGTAGACCGGGTCTCGGTATTTGCTGGCACTATTGCTGAACTGACCGAGACCGGGCCCAGAGTAAGCCCCCAATTGGTACTGCTACCGAACTGGAAGGCAATTTCTGGATTGTGGAAATACCCCACACAATAGCCCCCCAGCCCCCGACTTCGGTAGCTCTGTAAGTTTCCGAGGTTGGGGGCGGAGTGATGGGGGATTTCTCCATGCCGAGCTCGTAGCTCTAGAGGTTGCTGCCTCTGATCTTTATTACATTGCTCCGCTGGCCGAAGGCGCCAATGTCGCTTCGTTTGCCAGAAGTAATTGATTGCAAGAGTTGCACAGGAGCGGTAGGTGTACCGTCGCGCTACGTGTCATACTTTGGTAGGCCGTACAGCTGAACTGAAGCGATGCGCACGTCTCCCGAAGCGATGTTTATGACGGCGTGACCTAGGGACTCGAACAGACGCCTGCCCCGCTCTATAAAAACAGGGCGTCTTCTCCGTCCCCTCATTTTGGCATTCTGAAGAGGAAACTCCTGCTGTAAGAGCTCTTCTTGTCCGGATTCCACTTTTTGCCTCTTCCACGCCATCTAACCTCTGTGAGTCCCTCCCTTCTTTTCTGCTCTCTGCTCTTCTTTTGGTCTCGTTAGGGTTAGAGTTTCTGCAATCATGCCTCGTGCCTCGAAGCCAAAGGTAGGGGCCTATAGACACCGGGCAGATTCCCCTCAGGCCCTGGAGAAGTTCAGGAAGCTGTATAACATATCCGAAGAGGTCATTGTTAGGTTAGATGACCCAGACGATCCCTTCGATAGTTTGGCCTGGCGGACTGGCTGGATGGCGTTCCCGTTAGTCTCCATTGTAGAAGGAGGGGTTCGGTACCCAGTCCACCCACTTTTAAGGGAGTGTCTTCGGACGTGGAGGCTTTACCCTTGCCAGTTGATGCCCAACAGCTTCAAAGTAATAATGGGGGTGACCGAACTGAATAGGATCTTAGGGATTAACCTCGGTGTCTATGACATCGAGGATTTATATGATTTGTGCAAATCCGCGGGGTCTAGCATCCATTACTATCTCCGCGTGAAGCCGAGAACAGAGCCCCTTGTGCATGACTTGGAGGATTCGAGCCGGTACGCCGGGGACGAACGCCTATTTGTCATTGAAGATTGGGAGTTCGAGGCGTCCGCTCCCACTTCGGACAAATTCTACAAGATTCCCCGCCGTCTCGGAACACCTCCAAGTAAATGCCGAGCTCAGATGTCTTGCTCTGCAATTATTTGTTTCACCGAGCTCATACTTTGTTTTCTCTTTGGGCAGATCTCAGTGAGAGGAAGAGAGAGGCTCGCAGGGTCGGGTGGAAGAGGAACGTTGAGTGGCTGAAGGCAGTGAAGAAATACACAGGCCATCACACTCGCGCGGCCTGGGACCTTCTCGGTTATAAGCCGGTCTACAATTCTTTTATCCCTCGAAGGTCGGGGGATCTTCCCGCTGCTGAAGAGCCCGAAGGGAGCTCTAGACATCCTCCTGGTGAGGACTTTGGGGAGGAGAAGCAGGACGTCAAGCCCGAACTTGATCCAGGAGTTGGTGCTTCCACCTCGGCACCCTTTCACCCGACCGTGAAGGTGAAAACAGAGCCCGACCTCGGAGCCGGAACCTCCACCTCGCCCCCCCCCGCAGTAATCCGCGGATCCTCAACAGGCGAACGCCTCCCCTTCTAGTTCGGAAGAAGAAGAAGAGATGCCGCTGCAGAGATGTCGCCCCCCTGTCCAGTTCATAGACCTGGAATTCGAGGCCTTTGGAGAGCCGGTCCCGCTGGCTACGATTCCCCCGGCCTCTGGCGGAAAGGGTCCCTCCCCCGCGCCGACCGTGCCCTCGGGGATGCCCGTGAAGCGTCCAGCAGAGGGCCCTCAGAAGCGCCCTGTTGAGAAAAAGGGGGGCCCGGTCGAGAAGAAGTCTCGGCAGGAAGGGCCAATGGAGGAGCCCGGGAAGGGGGGCGCCTCCGTGGAGAAGAGCGCCACATTGGAAGAGGGAATTATCCCTCCGAAGAAGGGGGACGTCCCATCTTGGAGGGATGCCATTCCCCCTTTTCCAAGGGATATGGAGAGGCTGGACGAGAATTCCCTAAAGAAGGCTGCCGAGCTTGATCCGACTAAGCGGCCAGTTTGCATCCCTTTCCAGCCGAACATGATGGTGCAGCCAGGGAGGCCCCTGTCGATCAATGACCGGCTTTGTGACGACTCCCTTGTGGCCGCTGCGATTACCAGGGCCTGCTGCCTTCCGAAGGACATGGAGAAATTAGAGAAGCAGGAGGATGCGGCTCTGGTGATGTCGGTAATGCAAGCGTCGATCGCTGTAAGTTCAGTCTTGTTTCCTCTGATTTCATAGTTCTCTTCATCTCGGTAAATTTCTTGATAACTTTTCTGATGCAGAATGTCCAGAAGCTCGAGGTGGTACTGGAGAGGGCTCTGGCTAGGTCTTCCAAGGCTTCTCAATTAGAGGGAGAGAAGAAGAAGATTGCAGTCGCCCTCGAGGTAAGTATGGGGCGGATAAAGGAGCTGGAAGAGAAGAACCAGAAGCTCGCCTCGGAGATGGACTCAGCAGGCGTTGAGATCATTAGGCTGAGGACCGAGACGAGCGATCTGAAAGGGGCGGTCGATGTAAAGGCCAAGAGGGCTGCCGAGCTGGAGGTTGAAGTACGTAAACTCCAGGCCGAGAAGGCAGCCTTGGCAAAAGCAAAGACCGAAGCTGAGACCAGTCTGCAAAAAGAGAAAGCCGAAAAGGAGAACTTGAGTAAGGAGATGGCCGAACTCAAGAAGTCTTTGCAGGATGAGGTTGATGAAGCATATAAAGACGGAGTGAGGGTCGCGACAGAGACCTACGAGGGCAAGCTCGACGGCGTATGTAAGAGGGCATACGAACTTGGGGGCAGGGCTGCATTGAAAGAGGCGGGGATCTCGGAAGATCACCCCGTATATCGTGATCCGCCCAAATTCGTCCGTCGCTCCTCGGCTCCAGTCCCTCCCGAAGGTCCTTCCAGCTCCGACGCTCCGCCTTCTTCCTCAGACGCCCCTCCTGCTTCGACATCTGTAGAACTTGATGCCAAGGCTGGTGAGGGGATAAAAGAGGACTGATGATGATGTATCTTTTACTTTTCTGTAGTTGGGGAAAATATCTGTATTTTCTCTTTATATGTGTAAACACATTTGTGATAAATGAAAAACTTTCTTCAATCCCTGTGTTATTTTTTGCAATCAAGAATAACTGATGAGTAGTGAGACCAAGTTGCATAATGTATGACCAAGAGACTAAGCTCGGCTTCTATGACCGGACTCAAAATACCAAGTTCGTGACCTGAGGTGAATGTGTTAGTTAGGTTCCGTAACCATAACAAAGCACCGAACTCGGTAGAGCTGGCTGTATAATGTAAGCTGGTCCTGTGACCGAGCTGTAGACGGCTAGTCCTGTGACCGTGCCGAAATGCAAGTTGGTCCTTTGACCGAGCTTGTATGCAAATGCCGAGTTCCATAACTTGGCCAGATTTTGAAAATAAAATATTCTGTAAAAAGAATAAATTTTATTGACTTTCGAAATCTGAGTACATATTAAAAGTAGTACTTCTTGAGGTGCGTGGCATTCCATGGATGCGGCAGCTCTCTACCCTCCATGTCCTCAAGCTTGTATGCAGATTGCATAGCTACCGAAGTCACTTTGAACGGCCCATGCCAGTTCGGTGCAAGCTTTCCTTCGCTGGGATTTTTATCTGCTGGAAGTGTCTTTTTCAAGACCAGCTCTCCAGGTGAGAACTTTTTTTCTTTGACCTTTAGATTGTAACCCCTAGCCAACTGTTGTTGATAAGAGGCGAGACGAATGGCTGCTGATTCCCTCCGCTCTTCAGCCAGGTCGAGCTCTGTAGCGAGGTTTACATCGTTTCGGCCTTGATCAAATAAGTCCGATCTGAGGGTCGGTAGACCAAGTTCAAGTGGAATTACGGCTTCCATTCCGTAGGCTAGGGAGAAAGGTGTAGCCGAGGTCGAGCGCCTCGGGGTAGTTCTATACGCCCAAAGGACTCTTGGGAGCTCCTCAACCCATCTCCCCTTAGCTCGGTCCAGTCTCTTTTTGAGTCCGTCGAGAACTACCTTATTAGAGACTTCAGTCTGTCCATTGCTCTGAGGGTATGCTGGGGTAGAATAGTAGTTCCTGATGCCAAGTTTATGACAGAAGCTTTTGAAGAAGCTGGAGTCGAACTGAGTTCCGTTGTCCGAGACCAAGGCTCGAGGCACTCCAAATCTTGTTACGATGTTCCTCTATACGAAGTTTTTAGTATCCTTCTCGGTGATGGAGGACAATGCTTCATCTTCTATCCACTTGGTAAAATAGTCAGTAGCTACTATCAACCATCTTTTGTTCCCTAGAGCTCGGTGGAGAGGTCCCACCAGGTCCAGTCCCCACTCGGCGAAAGGCCAGGGACTGGAAAGAGGACTCAGGTCATGTGCTGGTTGATGGAGAGAGTGACAGAACTTCTGGCACTTCTCGTAGTTTCTAGCATAGACCTTTGCGTTCTTCTGCATGTAGGGCCACCAGTAGCCCTGGCTGATAGCTCGGTAAGCCAGTGACCGACCTCTAATGTGGCTGCTGCAGATCCCTTCATGGATTTCATAAAGGAAATCCTCGACTTTGCTTGGGTGTACGCACTGGAGGTAAGGGCCATTGTAGGACTTTTTGTAGAGCTTGCCATCTAGAGAGAGCCAGAATCGAGCTGCTTTCAGCCTGATTTTGTGGGCCTGGTCTTGTCCTTGTGGAGCTGGTCATCCTTGAGGTAGGAAATGAACTCGTCCATCCAGCTCGGGCCGAGGTCGGTACACATGATCTGTTGAGGTGGGTGGAGTTCTATACTAGGTCTGTCCAGTGCTTCCACTTCGACAGTCCGTCTTCTTCCAGCATCGACAACAGAGGCCAAGTTTGCAAGTGCGTCGGCGTGAGAGTTGGAATCTCTACCGACCTGCCTGACTTCAGCTCTTTGGAACTGAGATAGAAGTTGCTTGGTGTGGGCTAGATAAGCTGCCATCCTGTCGTCACGGGCTTGGTAGTCTCCATTTAGTTGGCTCGTCACCAACTGTGAGTCGCTGAAGACCATCAGTTGCTGTGCCCCAAGAATTTTTGCATTGTTCAGGCCTGCTATCAGTGCTTCATACTCAACCTCGTTGTTAGATGCCCTGAAGTCAAGAGTCAGGGCTTGCTCAATGACAAGGCCCTCCGGAGATTGAAGGACTATGCCAGCGCCAGCCCTTTTGGAGGTTGAGGACCCATCGACGAAAACCTTCCAAGATAAGTTGAGGAACCGTTTCCAGGACCGCTCCTGTTCGGTCACGGTCTCGGTGGTTGTTCCACCTCCTTGCCCCCCAATTCGGTGTCGAGGTGGCTCGGTGCCGAACTAGGAGAGGTGAACTCTACAATGAAGTCTGCCAGCACCTGGGCTTTGATGGCCGTTCTGGGCTGGTATTGAATATCGTATTGCCCCAGTTCGACAACCCATTTAGACACTCTTCCAGAGAAGTCTGCCCTCCTGAAGAGGGACTTGAGTGGGTGTTCTGTCACAACCACTAAGGAATATGTCTGGAAGTAGTGGGAGAGCTTGCGGGGAGCACTGATGAGTGCAAATGCGAGCTTCTCCAACGGCAGGTATCTCGTCTCGGCATCCAGCAGAAGTTTGCTTGTGTAATAGATGGGCTTTTGCTACCTGTCATCTTCTCTTATGAGTACAGAGCTTACTGCATGGTCCGAAACTGCCAGATATAAATATAAGACCTCACCCTGTGCCGGGGTGGAAAGTAGGGGATGTGAAGAGAGGTATCCTTTGAGCTTCTGAAGGGCGCTTTCGCACTCTGGCGTCCACTGGAACCCTGTGCTCTTTTTGAGGAGTTGGAAGAAGGGACGGCATCTGTCCGAAGCTCTGCTAATGAAGCGGTTCAGTGCTGCTGCCATCCCTGTAAGTCTCTGGACTTGCTTTGCCGAGGTCGGACTCTGTAGGGCCTGAATCGCCGAGATCTGGTTGGGATTGGCCTCTATTCCTCGCCTAGTGACCAGGCTGCCCAGGAACTTGCCCGAGCCGACGCCAAATGCACATTTGGAGGCGTTCAGCTTGAGCTTGTATTGTTTGTGGATGGCGAAGGTTTGATGTAGGTCAGTCAAGTGGTCCTGTGACCTTTTAGACTTGACGACCATATCATCAATGTAGACTTTGACCGTCCTACCAAACTGGGCTTGAAACATTTTGGTTACCAGCATCTGATAAGTGGCACCAGCGTTTTTTAACCCGAAGGGCATCACCTTGTAGCAGTAAATGCCTCTGGGTGTTATGAACGCGGTTTTCTCTTGATCAGGCCCGTGCATTGGAATTTGATGGTAACCTCGGTAGGCATCGAGGAAACTCATCCTATCGTACCCAGCAGTGGCATCGATCAGCTGGTCAATCTTTGGAAGGGGAAAGCTGTCTTTGGGACAGACTTGGTTGAGATCGGTGAAGTCTACGCAGACCCTCCAGCTCCCATTCTTCTTTTTGACCACAACTGTGTTGGCTAACCACGCAGGGTAGTGGATTTCCTTGATGGCCTCTGCCTCTAACAGTTTCTTGACCTCTTCGGTCATCGCCTCTGCTTGCTGGATCCCAGTCCTGCGAGTCTTTTGGACTACAGGTTTGTGTTTTGGGTCCACATTCAGCTTGTGGCATATGACCTCAGGGTCGATGCCAGGCATCTCATATGGGGTCCAAGCGAAGACCTCCATGTTTTGTAAAAGGAAGTCAAGCATTTCGGTCCTCTCCTCGTCAGCAAGCTGGCTACCGAGCACGAAGAACCTGTCTGGATCGTTGGGATCGATCTTGACTTCGGTGAGGTCTTCAATACTCTTCTGTTCGGGAGTTCGGCCAACAGCTTCGAGCTTGGCTTCGAGCTCGGTCATGTGAACTCGCCGTGGCTCTGCTTCTCCGGGGACCACGGCCATGAGGCATTCTTTGGCCATTTGTTGGTCTCCGCGGACTATGATTACTTCGAATCCCCCGTCCTCGTTCTGTAACGGGAACTTGAGCTTCTGGTGATGAGTGGAGGGCAACTTCCATGTTATGGAGCCAGGTTCTTCCCATGATGGCATTGTATGGAGACTGGGCGTCTACCACTAGGAAGTCTGCCGTCATGGAGGCTCCTCCCACCTCGACCTTGAGGGAAATCTTCCCTTTTGGATATACTGTTGATCGGATCCCAAGTGTAGGGTGCGATTGTAGTAATAATATGGTAAGACCAGGTCGATCCACAGGGAGCTATTGAGTTAAGGTTTTCCAACTTGTACCTGCCCTAAATGAAATCTAAAACTAGCCTAATTAAAAACTAATTACAACCATTCCTACTTTAATTAAAAGAATTAATTCAATCCAATGAAAAAAAAAATCCTAAAACTAGATTCCTAAATCTAAAAAGATCAAGTTGCTCAAAAATAGAGATTTTAATAACAAAATTCTAACATATTGATGTGAAGATAGAAAGATAAAGTGCAAAAAAAAAATGCGGAAAATAAAGATGGTGTGCATAAATCAAAGGTGGTAAACGAAACTGAAATATAAAAGTGGTGAGATGCTTCTTTAAAATCTCATTCTCAATCTTGGGCCCAAAAAAATTAGAAGTGCAAACCTAGGGTCCCGTTCTTCAACTTGGGTTGTCAATCCAAGTTGAGAATGATAAATCCTCACTTTTTAATAAATAAATTTCAGACTTGGATTCTTAAACTTTTCTTGGTCAAACCTCTTCAACTTCACATTGTATTGCCTCCAAAAATACCATGTATCCGTAGAAAACAAGGTATATTGTGAGGATGCTAAGGTGAGTTGTTAGTAATTATTCCAAGCCAATTAAAAATATTTAACCAAAAGTAAGAAGTAACCCGATTACATGGATCACAAATCTAATATTAAGAGATATACAAATCAAGAACACAAATTAAAAGAAACAACTTTATTTACTAGCATGAAAATTCTTTACAAGGAATATAACATTGTAAAAAACAAGAATACATACTAGGATATTGAGAATCCCTCTTTCTAGTTGAAACCACAAGGTTGGTGGTATGGCCTTTGGAAAGAACCCCCTTGGTGAATTAAGATGGAAAGGCAAGAAAAGGAGAGATGGTATGAAATTCTCTAGAGTGAGAGGTGAGCAATTCTCAAGCATGAGAGGAGAGGGATTGTTTATGCCTTCAATTTATAAATCTTTGCTCTCTTTCTTTCCTTCTTTGCTCCAAGTTTGTAGCATGCAATCTTCTTTGTATGACAACTCTCTTCTTTAGCCAACAAGTCTTCAAAGAATTAGCAAGGTGAGTGAGAGATTTTTGGTGCTTTTATGTGCAAAATTGCAATCCCGAGTAGAAATTATAGTACCAACGTTCAGAGGCCATATCTTCCTCGTTTTAGCTCCGATTGACACAATCTCAGGTTCTAAAGATATCTACTCGAAAAGATCTTTCCAACGGTGTATGGATTGCACCAATTCAATGGCTGGATTAAGAGTTATGACCATTTTAATCTCGCTGCCTCTGAAAAATCCGAAAATAATTATGCACATATGGGATGTTAATTGTGCAATGGGGGTGTGTGGGACCCATGTGGACATCCAAATGGATTTTGGGATATTTATTTCCTTGTTTCTTGACTCCCCTTCTATTTTTGGCTTGCTTCCAAACTTCATTGATTGACTAGTCAACTCTTTTAGCACACTTTCCTTTTTTGAATTTCTTTCTTGATTTTTGAGTTTTCAAACTTAGTAAGAATTAGATCTTACCAAATCTAAAATTTCATTTCTTGATCTTGAAATAACAAATTTAGCTTTCCATTGTTGACTTTTCAATCTTTCCAAAAATACCAAGATATGTGGGTCCACCTTGAAAGATGTCCTACTCTTGATCTCTCTCAAATTTCACCAATGTGGGTCCCATTCTTGATTTCTCCTACACAAATTAAAATAAATGGATTCAAGAAAAATTTTATGTAAGGAATTTGAATGGACAATGCATGAGACCCTACTTGATGCACCCAAAATAGCCGAGTTTCCAAAAATAAATATCTAAAAATGGCAGGTTTCATGAATTTATGTAAAAAGTGTGATTTTTGAGCAAATTATGCATGAATGCACTACAATGGATCAAATGCATAAAATCATGATATGACACTAAATGAGGCTTTCTTGGCTTGATAAGTCCTTAAAATGGTCCAAAATATATATGAAAATGTGCACTTTTCAGGACTCATAGTGGCTGGGTCCCTTGGCTGGCTCTTAGTGGCTCCAGGCACTGGTTGGCCTACAAAATTAGGTGAAATCTTTGGGTACAAATTTTGGAATTGTAATTGACCCCGTCTTTTCTATTTCTACAAAACAACCCTTGGCTTTGATTTTTAATTAGGACCTTTTAGGACCCTAGTGCTTGTTTTTCTTTTCCTCTCCCTTGGCCGTATGTGCTATAGGTGATTGAGGAGGCTCTTTAAAAGGCAAGATTTTGGGTATTCTGCATTGTTCCTTGCACTTATTTTAATTCTAAAATCTTTGTATTGCAATCAATAAAAGTCACTAAGATTTTGGTTTGGATTATTGGAGCCCTAGACAAGTCCAATTGTGTCAAATCCAAACTGCATCAGTTTGTATTAGAGCAAATCCATCTCTTGATTTGATTTGTTGTTACATCGTCTCTCACATCATGCCGCTATAATGAGGACGAGGTCATAAACAAGAAGTTGAGAATAAGGCCCATCATAAACCAAATTCAAGTGATATTGAGATTGAGAACTTAAGGCATCATTTTTAATTTCTATAAAAAATATCCTGGCAAAGACTTGATTGAAAAAAATATAAAAAACTTTTATGCTTTTTTAAAATATTGAGATTTGCATGTACTTTTGAAACTATTTTGAAATCATCCAGTGGCAGCTCCAAGAGTTCGAGTCAGTGGGATCAATAAAAGATTTATCTTCCATAAATCGAATAAATTTATTTTTTCCTTTATCAATATTTATCATCTATTTTCGATAATTCGACAAATATAATATAAAATTCTCAAATAATCCATTTCCTATAATGCGACAAAGATAATATTGAATTCTAAAAAAAAAATTTAATACTTTATTACTAATAGTTCTTAATCCAAAAAGAAAACCCAAATATATAAACTCCTGCAGGTTCCCTCAACAAATTTTCATGTGTTGAAATTGTTGCATAATAGCTTCATTATCGACCATCGCAACCACATCCTTTTCAATATGTATGACCAAACAATTCATTTATCCATTGATTTCCCATTCAGTTACGCAACTTGTTATTTATGTACTTCATTGTTAAAAAGTTCTTTCTACCGTCGCAGTTGCTACTAGTAAAATCAACGCCAACTTTAAAAGCAAATAAACCAATTAGAATACAATATCATTCTTTGTCTCTACTAATTTTTAAGCAATGTCACTAATCCCTTGAAGTTCTAAAAACTCATTGCTACAGCACGTATCAGCAATGTGGGCCCATTAATTTTTTTAATATTTTGATAGACAGTTGGCCTATTGACTTAGGCGGTGGGTATTTTATTATGACTTTTGTATACTACCTAAGAAATAAAGAAAATGTGTAAAATTAGCTAATGTAGGGTGAACTTTTTAAATGGAGTGGAGTCAAAAAGCTTTCTATAAGTTCAATTCATAATATTAAAGATTTTATTTTTAAATATTTTTTCCGATTGGGGTCAATTGATCCACTGCTATCAAGGCGGCGCCGCCCACGAAATCATCCCTTGGTAATCTGTCGTTCCTTCGCGGCCTGTTTGTTTGTCCTTTTTTAATTTTTTTTTGAGTAAAATAGAGTACAGCTGAAATGGGCTACTACTATTGGATATTTTACTCTACTTCCATTAAACGTAAGGGTCGACGTCAACCGAGCAGGATTCGAGGACCACTGTATACTCGACGTAAGGCCGTACGTAATCCGGAAAAAGAAAAGATCTTTCACCCAACCCAAGGAAAAGAAGACTAGTCCGTTAGATCACCAATTGAAGGGGGTTCCAAATTCAATATTACCACTTCAAGTCAGATTGGAGTTGGACGCCCAACCAACTGGATAAATGTACCAGTGCAGTTGGCCTGCCAGGAGCATGGTTAAAGGTTCGAAATTGTACTGCCACACTAGGGCCAAAAGGAATTTACACGGCTCCTATTGGACCCGTATGGATTAGTCCGATCCAAAGACTTAGAACACTAACAGTTATTAAAAAAACAAAAAAGCAAAAGAAACTTATGTGTTAAGTAGAATTTTAATATATAACATAAGAGGCTGCTTGATTGCAAGAATTGTAAGCATCTAAAAGGCTAAAAGTGGCTTTTCATGTAGGCTAGTATTAAGAATTTTGAGAATTATATGAATCGAACATAGCATTTGGAATGCTAATGAAACATGGTCTGAAATACTACCAAAGTTTTCCAATTAGGAATACCACTAACCAAACAACAGACTCTAAAGTAAATTTTTGTTGCCAAGTTTATCACCTTCTATGCTAGAATAGTTTTCTTTTTCTTTTTAAATGAATTAGCAATATCTAATTTAAAGATAGATAAAGAGGGGTAGATCAAGCAAACCCAAAACTCAAACTTGCCCGAACCTAACTCGGTTAAAGACAAAAAAATCCATATCTGCTCCAAACTTAGTAAATTCAATGCCAAACCCACCCCTAATAGAAGCCGGTCAGGAACACCCCCATTTTAAACCTCCCGTGCATTGCCATTCCTATGAATAATAATTCTCTTATTCAAGCCTTGCAAATTTCACTGGACCTAACCTGGGCTATGTAAGCCTGTCCTAATCAGGCCCATTGATAGCACTACCTCATCCTTCTAACAAATTCAATTGTCCCACGGACCACCATAGAAGATCAGCAGCTTCCCTGGGATAGGTGTCACCACAAGAGGCTTCCATTCAGTGCATATGACCCGTCTCTCTCCTCTGCTCTCTTCTCCCAGTCCTCTATAAATACAACACATCCTTGATCCTTCTTTCTTGTATCTTTAAAGCTCATTCCCTGTTTTGTATCTCTTCTGTGGGTAGGACTTTGGGAGGTGAGTGAGGTGAATTTGCTGAACAAGGAAGAACAAATGGCCAACGAACTCCGCTATTTTGATCTCAATACGGGAGCGAAAATCCCGTCCGTCGGTTTGGGCACGTGGCAGTCTGCCCCAGGTGAAGTCTACAATGCAGTGATGTCAGCCGTTAAGGTAAAACTCCAATCCAAACCTGTCCATCCATTCCCCTGGTCCGGCCTAACTTACTCATGTCATATCCTCTGCGTCCATGCAGGCAGGCTACAGGCATATTGATTGTGCTCGAGCATATGATAATGAGAAGGAGGTGATAGCATCGTCTTTTCTTTATCTTTCCATGCATCTTTTTATCTTAATCTGCATGGATTCATCTAAAAAAACCACATTTCAGTGGTGAGGTGAATATAAATAACTAAGCTTGGTAAAATTTTGCAGGTTGGTTTGGCCCTGAAGAAGCTGTTTGAAGATGGAGTAGTGAAGCGTGAAGATATGTTTATCACCTCAAAACTATGGTGGGTTTTTCATTTTCTCTTACAAGAAATTCTTTACAGATACCCACCATCTTGATTCTTGACAAATTGTAGAAACAATGTTTTAAAAACTGATTCAGACAAACTGGGTCTGGACTCTGGATTACATTTGAGTCCATGATTATGGACCCATCCAGTAATTGGGTTGAGTCAGGCATCCAAAATTTTGATCAGGTTCAGGTTCAGGTTCAAGTCCACCATGGACCAGACCAAATCCAGCCCATTTACATCCCTCTGTTCTACCAATTGACAAAATGATAAATGCCAATTGACAAATGCAGCGCTAGACCGCACATCCCTCCTAGTTGGAGGCACTGGGATGCATGATCATTTTCATTGGATGGAAAGATGTATATGAGTCCTACTTATGTGCAAAATTTACTCGATAAGATAATCCTAATCCTTTCATCCATGACCCCAAAATTTAATGCTTTTAGGCATCATTTTTTTATGGTTTCAATTCAATGATTTGGAAAGTTGGATGAGTGTCATATTTGGACTTGTGACTATTCACGGGGCTAAGGTATATGAAAAGATTAGATTGACTCAAGGTGAGCCCCATGCCAACAAAAAGAAAAAAAGGAGGGGTAGAAAAGGGGGTGTTTTGGAGAATTACCAATTGACAAAATGTAAACTTATCAATGCAGGTGTAGTGATCATGCACCTGAAGATGTACCAGTGGCAATCGATGCTACTCTGCAAGATTTGCAGCTTGACTATGTTGATCTGTTCCTGGTATGTGTTTTCTCTTCAGAACTCAGAAAGTATTCTATAGAATTCCATTCCTGGCGTTTGTCTCACTTTTAGCTCTTTATCTAACTCACAATTAAAGTACCAATTGGTGAGTGCCTGTCTCATACATTGGACTTTTGGTGGTTTTGTGAGTTCTTGTCTCATACATTGGACTTTTGGTGGTTTACATTTTTGTGTTTTCGTATATACTCTGTTGCAGTATGACCATCCCAATCTATGTGGTTAGTGGACCCAGTATCCAGGTTCTTGTTGGGACTGAAGGTTAGGCCTAGGGTAGCCTTTTGCCAAACTTTGTCCCTTGCTTAAATATGCCAGGTCAAATTGGGTTTATACTTTATAGTCAGGCACTTGGTTCTAACTTGCATGCCTCTCGAGGTGACCCGTTTAACCACTGGACAAGAAATCTGGTCTGCCCTGCATATGGGGCAAGAGAATACAGCCCAAATTACACCTATTTCTGGCCAGGCTTGAACTGGGACCTTATTAGCATAGTCCATATCCAGCTCTAGTGCCTGTAAAGGCTGCTTCTGTTTAAATGAGATACTGTTTTCTGTCTGGATTTTAACTTTCTGATATTTTTCATCCTATCCATTTTTATTCATTGTCTTTGGCCAAGTTTAAAAGTGTAACCTCTTATAATGTGTTGTTTTCCATCAGTCACCAATGATTTATTTCTACAACTACACATATAACTTTTTCCTTTAGGTGAAATATAGTTTTATCATTTTTATATTTTAGCTAAACAATGCTGTTAAATCTCTGAAGATTCATTGGCCCATGAGGACAAAGAAATCGACACGTGGTTTCGACCCAGAAAAAATTGCTCCACTCAACTACCCCAGCACATGGAGTGCAATGGAGAAGCTATATGATTCTGGCAAGGCTCATGCGATTGGTGTGAGCAACCTTTCTTCAAAGAAATTGGACGATTTGCTGCAGATAGCGCGTGTGCCTCCAGCGGTTGATCAGGTGGAATGCCATCCTGGATGGCAACAACACCGGCTCCGTGAGTTTTGTCGATCTAAGGGTGTTCACCTATCTGTAAGTCCTGCGTCTTTTAGCATTGTTTCATTAGTATATATATACTAATTCTAATTACTTGCTTGCATAGTTTGTATTTAGATACATCCAATCACTATTGTGTTCAAAAGTGTAGTGTAGTGATAATGGATAGAAGTTGGATTGAGTACACACGAGGAAGTTTACAGTATGGCTCCAACAATAGAGAAACTAAGAACATCTTATGATATGGTCATGAAGAATTTTAGTATTCACAGTTCAAAGAACTAGAGGAGGAAACATAAAAGAAAAGAAAACACTACAGAATAGAATCGGGATCATCTGAGGATTTCCCTCATGGTGACTGTGATGGTTTAATGATTCATAAGCTACTATATGTTTCTAATCTTTAGTTAACCTTGAATGCGTTATTAATTAAAACTATTGCTATTTGGGATACAACCAAACTGGTCCTTGATCATAATCATCAGTTCATCATAGTTTATCCAATGTGTTGGTGCAGGCCTACTCGCCATTAGGTTCTCCGGGTACAGGATGGATGAAAGGGGATATCCTTAAGAAGCCAATTCTAGAGATGGTTGCAGAGAAATTAGGCAAGACTACTGCACAGGTTGCTCTGCGTTGGGGCCTCCAAATGGGTCAAAGTGTGCTGCCAAAGAGCACAAATGAAGCAAGGCTAAGGGAAAATCTTGATGTATTTGATTGGTCTATTCCTGAGGATCTGTTTGCCAAGTTCTCTGAAACTGAACAGGCAAGTACTCTTCTCTCCTCATTGTTCAATGCATGTTTTCTTCTTACAACATCTATATTTCTCTGTCCATGAATTTCTTATTGCTTCTGTTTATTTGTAATTATTTGCTTATCATCTTTCTTTCCTCGCTTTTTTCCTTTTTCTTCATTTTTATCATGAAAGGCCAATTAGAGTGATGTACACTGTTTGATTCTTTATTAAGAAAAAAAAAAAGAACTGTAACACATTTCTCACATGTAAATCCATGTATGGGTCATTTATCAAGTGAAAATTGGACAAGTGCATTTAAATGAGGATGGGTGTGATATGAGTGGGTTGGACCAAGCAAAGGTGAGCCCGAAAAGATAAAATCAGGTGATTAGCTACCACCAGTGCAATACTGATGGAAAGTATGGGGTCATGTTTCATTAATCATAAGTTTTATTTTTAATTCTTAAATTTATTCTATATCTTGTTTAGATTCGTAAGACAGTGATCTTGTCATGAGCACTTTAATAAAGCACTTCCCATTTAATATGTAGTTAATTTCCTTATAGATATCTGATATTTCCTTCTAATTTTTTTTCTTTGTGCAGAGGAGATTAGTTGCAGGTCATTTCCTTGTTCATGAAACTTGTAGTCCTTACAAGAGCATAGAAGAAATATGGGATGATGATGGCTTCTAAGCAGACACCTTCGATCTTTTTCTTTCAGATGGGCATGTTTACCCTCCATAACATAGAATCTTTTGGTGTTCGAAATCAGTTTACTTCTTCATTATAGAATGTTTGTGTTTAAATATGGTTTGACAATAAATGTTTGCCTTGAGAGTTACACTTGAACTTCTAGAAATATTTTTACATTATGCATCCTCTTTCTTCTCCATTTTCATATATGAAAATGAAATGCATGTCCACAATGATTGCCAATGGTGATTGACAAAATGAAATCAAGTGTCCTTTAGATGTTAAAAAAAAGGGTGAGAGACTCTACTCTTTCTTCTCCATTTCATATATGAAAATGAAATGCATGTCCACAATGATTGCCAATGGTGATTGACAAAATGAGATCAAGTGTCTTTTAGATGTAAGAAAAAGGGTGAGAGACTCTACATGGTACAAATTTAAACTTGATTTCCCTCCTTAAGTGGAGAAATGAGCTGAAATCAAGAGGTGTAGAGTCCTTTGGTGGAGATTCACCACTTTTCTCTTATAATGATTCACTGTAGCCGGATTTGGTTTGATGAAACCTTTCTTTAAACCAAAATAGAACTAAATGGCTGGGCTATCCCTAAGCACAAAAGCACAAAATTGGGGCATGTGGGGCCACCTGGCCCACCCTGTGATTGATCCAAACCTTTAGCACTTACCAATCTGTCACGACCCGGGCCCGAGATCCGGTAACCCCGAGCCGTGATCCCATACTTACTCCCGTAAATCCCGAATTAACCGAAGTTAAAACGAAATCCACAAGGGATAACAATCTCAATAAACCTGTTAATTACACAACCTGCGGCAACGATTTCATTTGACAATAGCAATTAAGATGTACATGTATACAAAATAATGTTCCTTATACATGTGTACTATCCATCATTTACCCATCAAATAGTGCATGTCCAAAATATTGTGCAACGACCATTAATTACATCAATGACCATTAATTACAACCCAAAATGATTATACAAAAGAATGACTTCACAAAATATTTCCAAAAATGTAATATTCTTTCTCGCACTCGGATACCCGTGTCAAACGATATCCCGGCCATTCCATTCGATCAGTCCTCCTGGAGGAACCTGAGCGGTCTCCTCCGCTCCCGCCTGGGGTGCAGCCGCACCGGCAATGGCAAACGGGCCTGTAATGCCATCAATAACACTAGTGAACACGACGGTTCAACAATGTATAAACAATTCTTGCAATAGCATGTTAGTTCATGAGTTAGATTCATTCAATACATCAATAACAGTTCCAATCCTAGATGAGTCTAGAAAGTTCCTACAATAACAATAAATCGACACGAAAGTCAATCATATGGACATGTATAGGGTGGCCACTACCATAGCATTCATTTCATTACATTTACCATCTTCCCTCAAAGGAAGGATTCATTAGTACCATCTTCCCTCAAAGGAAGGATTCATATTCCAAACGGAAGGCATCGATCAATACCCATAGATACGATCGGAATTTAGTGGGACTTACTAGTGTCCGGGCCAGGGACAACTAGCATCACCACGGAGCTCCGGAACGCCCCCAAATCCATCTACTGCAGTAGGATTAGACATATGTCTCATTCATTCATTCATTGAACTCATTTAAAGTTCTAAAACAAAAGCTAGGTAGTGCCAGACTCAAGGGTCAATACTTTTCAGTGAGCAATCCATCTTAGGATTCAATTCAGTTCCAAGATTCCCATAATGACAAGGGAATGGAATAATAGTGCTACCAATCTCATTAGATTAGGACACAATGTTACAATAAGGAATCACTAGACAACCATGATTCCATTTAATTCTATCTTAAATCTAAACAACCATATAGATATAACCAACGGTACTAAATGCACGTGTTATTCATGATGAGCATCACATTTATATTTGGTGTGTGCATTATAGTCCCCGTAGTTAACGTCCATGGAAGTCTAGACCCCAATTTGTTAATTGTGAAATTCTCCCTTCACTATCCTTAATTCTCAATAGTTTCAATTTACTTCGTGATTAGTCTTCGAACTAATCCGGGAGCATTTATACTCACAAGGAGTGCTCCAAACTTATGCAAAAATCCAAAACTCCAAAATCCACTTTAGCCAAATTTTTACTCACAATTAATGTATTGGCCAATGTCGGTCAGCTCGGCGGTTACCCGGCGGTTAGCCGCAACTCAGTTAGCGGCTAGCCGGAACCTACTTGGCGGCTAGCCGAATTTCGACTGGCGGCTAGCCGAAATTTCGACGGTTAGCCCGCGGTCAGCTTTCCAGAAGCTGACATTTTCTGTCTCAATTTTCGGTCACCTTACGGTCACCCTACGGTCACTCTACGGTCACCTTACGGTCACCTTGCGGCTAGCCGAAAATTCAATTTCGGCTAACCGAAATTTTGGCGGTTAGCTTTTCAGAAGCTCGCCCATTTATGGATTCCGGCGGTTAGCTTTACGGTTAGCCTCGCGGCTGGCCGGAACCCACCCAGAATCCCATTTTTGAGCTTCAGAAGTTCTGAAACAACTTCTGAAGACTGAGTTCCCTGAACTCCAGTCCTTTTCAACAACTTATAAAAGTCCAAGACAATGCATTCTCTTGAGAATGACCATTGGAACTTCAAGTTCTCTTCTCATACAATATCCATTCACTAATAATACCTCTAATATCCATTAATCTATACATTCAATCCATAGAAATTCTATAAAACTCTACAATGGTTAACAATAATCACAAGAGAGTGTTTATACTTGCCTCTTGCAGTCAATGCACTCAAAGCCCTCTTTAATAGCTTGGCTTGAGCTCTAAATCCCCAAATCTCAACCCTAAATCCATAAAACATGCAAATATACAAATCCTTAAGCTATTTGTGCTACAAACCTCTCCTAAGCACTCATTACAACTTGAAAACTCATTAAAAAGTTCCAAGCACTTACTTGTAGTTCAATGGGAGGAAACCTTGAGGTCTTCTCCAAGCTTTACTCTTGAACAATGGGGAAAGAAGGCTCAAGGAAGAAGATGAAGATGGATGGAGTAGCCCACTCCACTCCAATCACTTGACAAAGCTCCAAATCTTCACACCCAATGGAGAGAAAATGAAAGGAGAAGGGGAGGAAGGTCTGCTAGGGCTCGTTGACGATAGAATGAACGAATGAATCGTTCATTCATTCCTCTCATTCTAATATAAGGGCCCTTTTACACAAAAGCCCCCTTCTCTTAGCCATTATCACATTTTAAGTCAAATGGAACTCCACTTGGTCCATTTGAGGTCAAATGAAAACACGCCTACTATGAAAGTTAACGTACTATGCGAGATACACGCGTTGGTATCAAGAATTTCCGTATTCGACGAAATACGCGTAAACTCGTATTTACGAAAAAAGTCCTTGGCCTTGCTTATTTGACTCTAAACTTACTTTTAATCCACTCAATACCACTCAAGTCCATTCCATTATGCTTAATGCATCATTTGAGAGTAATTTGTCTCTCTTTGATTATTAATCTTCATTAACTCAATTATTCGTGCTTATTTGACATTAATCTTAATTAATTAGCCTTAATCACGATTAGTTCGGGTCAGGGTGTAACATTCCCCTAAACTTTTAGAACCATTCGGTCCTCCGAATGCAATACAATTCAATAGTCAATTAAAATATTCAAATTTACCTGAACGAATAGCTCTGGATACTTTTGAGCCATTTGTTCCTCAAGCTCCCATGTCGTTTCACTGGGCTCATGATGGTCCCAAAGGACTTTAACCCACTTGATTGTCCTTGTGCGAAGGACTTGCTCCTTGGTATCAATAATCTGAATCGGCTTCTCAACATATGTGGTATTTGGCAGAACTTGGATCTCTTCATGCTGAATGATATGCGAAGGATCTGCCACATATTTTCGAAGCATCGACACGTGGAACACATTGTGAATACCGGAAAGCTCCGGTGGAAGCTCTAGGCGATAAGCCACATCTCCAATTCTGCTTTGAATCTTGAAAGGTCCGATGAATCTCGGTGAAAGCTTACCTTTCTGTCCGAACCGAATAGTACCTTTCATTGGAGACGTCTTCAAGAATACCAAGTCATCAATGGCGAACTCCAGATCACGCCGACGATTGTCAGCATAGCTTTTCTGCCTTGATCGAGCCACCTTCAGTCTCTCTTGCACTTTCTGAACCCTTTCTGCTGTCTCAGCAATTATAGTAGGACCATGGAAACTCCTTGTTCCAACTTCTTCCCAGCTAATTGGAGTCCTACATCTCCGACCATACAATGCTTCAAAAGGTGCCATTTCAATGCTGGAGTGATAGCTATTATTGTATGCAAACTCGCACAATGCTAGGTGTTCATCCCAATCACTACCAAAATCCATTACACTGGCACGAAGCAAATCCTCTAGGGTCTGAATGGTCCTCTCCGATTGTCCATCTGTCTGAGGGTGATATGCGGTGCTAAACCGAAGTCTAGTACCCATTGAATTTTGAAAGGACTGCCAAAATGTGGAAACAAACAGACTATCTCGATCAGAAACAATCGAGACCGGTGTTCCATGCAATCGAGTTACCTCTCCGACGAACAACTTGGACATATCTTTGAAACCCATATCTTTCCTAAATGGAATGAAGTGTGCGGACTTTGTCAGCCGGTCAACGACCACCCATACGGTGTCATGCTGTCTCCTCGTCCTTGGTAAGCCAGAAACAAAGTCCATAGTCAAGTGTTCCCACTTCCACTTATGTATCTTCAGAGGATGTAGTAGTCCAGGCGGTTTCTTGTGCTCAAACTTCACACGCTGACATGTTAAGCAGGAAGATACATAGTGTGCTATCTCCCGCTTCATGTTATTCCACCAGAATCTGTCCTTGAGGTTTCTATACATTTTAGTGCTTCCAGGATGTATAGAATACCGAGTATGATGAGCTTCAAACATTATTGCCTGTTTCAAATCCTCTTGTGCTGGCACACATAATCTGTCCCTGAAATACAAGACTCCTTCCACTAATGCAAAATCTGGTCTAGTGGCAAGGTTGTCCTTGATCTTCGCCAATTCAAGGTCTTGAAATTGCCTATCTTTGATTTTCGTGATAAGCATTGGCTTGAAGACGGACATCGCTGCAAACATCACTTTATTGTCTACCATCTCAATAGACAAGTTCATATCCTTGAATTCTTCAATTAAATCCCATTCACCAACTAGCGATGCCAAGTCGGCAGATTTCCGACTCAAAGCATCCGCTACTACATTACCCTTTCCTGGCACATATGTGAATGGAAAATCATAGTCCTTGATGAGCTCTAACCAACGACGTTGTCTCTGATTGATATCCTTCTGAGTAAACAGGTATTAGAGACTTCGATGATCACAGTGGACTTCAAAAATCTCTCCGTACAAGTAGTGTCTCCACTGCTTTAAAGCAAACACAACCGCCGCGAGCTCCAAATCATGCGTTGCATAATTTTTCTCGTGCTCCTTCAACTGACGCGAACCGTAGGCAATCACTCTGCCATTCTGCATCAACACACATCCCAATCCAATACCTGAAGCGTCTGAATAAACCACGTATCCTCCCCTTCCTTCAGGCAATGCTAAGATTGGGGCTGTAACTAACCTTTGCTTCAAAATCTGGAAGCTAGACTCGCATTTATCATCCCATTGGAATGGAACGTTCTTCCGAGTCAACTTCGTTAATGGAGCTGCTATCTTAGAGAAGTCTTTTACGAATCTTCTGTAATAGCCTGCCAACCCTAAGAAGCTCCGAACTTCTGGCACATTCTTCGGACTCTGCCATTTAGTAATTGCTTCAATCTTAGCTGTGTCAACAGCTACCCCATCTCTGGTAATTATGTGACCCAGAAATGATACCTGTTGTAGCCAGAAATCACATTTCTCCAACTTTGCATATAATTGATTATCCCTGAGAATTTGCAAAGCTGTTCGTAGATGAAGTGAATGCTCTTGCTCTGACTTTGAATATACCAGGATGTCATCGATGAAGACAACAACAAACTGGTCCAGGTATGAAGCAAAAACTCTGTTCATTAAGGCCATAAAAACTGCAGGTGCATTTGTTAGACCAAAAGGCATTACCAAGAATTCATAGTGGCCATATCGAGTCCTAAATGCAGTCTTCTGCACATCTTGATCTTTAACTCGAATCTGATGATATCCAGATCGAAGATCAATTTTGGAAAAGTAAGCTGCACCCTGGAGTTGATCAAACAACTCATCGATTCTAGGCAATGGATATCTATTCTTGATTGTTACTTGGTTTATTTGCCTATAGTCAATACACATACGAAGGGTGCCATCCTTCTTCTTCACAAACAGCACAGGTGCTCCCCAAGGTGAGACACTTGGCTGGATAAAACCCTTGTCCAATAACTCCTGTATTTGTTTCTTCAGTTCAAACAATTCCGACGGTGCCATTCTATATGGTGCCTTTGATATTGGTGCAGTACCTGGCACAAGTTCTATAGTGAAGTCTACTTCCCTTGCTGGAGGTAGACCTGGCACTTCATCTGGAAATACGTCTGGAAACTCACAGACTACCGGAATGTCCTTCAACTCCGGCACAGGCTTCTTCTCAGAAATAAATGCAATGTAGCCTTCACACCCGCTATGCATTAACCGTTCAGCCTTGAGTGCTGAGATAAGCCTGGTATCATATTTCTTCCGAACTCCTTCAAGCATTACACTGGCATTGGCCTCATCCACTTTGAAAGTGATGATTTTGCGGAAACAGTCTAAACAAGCCCTGTACTTCGCAAGCCAATCCATGCCAAATATTATATCAAAATCATTCATTGGTAACAACACCAAATCAGCTGGCATTGATACTTCCCCTATTTTCACACTACACTGAGGGATGTACAACTCACACACTACTCGTTTCCCTAACGGAGTAGTTACAACAAAATCATAAGGCAATTGCATTACCCGTTCTTGAATATCACAACAAAATGAGGGTGCTACAAATGAATGAGTAGACCCGGGGTCAAACAAAGCAATTGCAGGTCTATTGTCTACCAGAATTGTACCTTCAACCACATTAGTGGCAACTTCTGCTTGTTCACGATTCACCGCATAAGCCCTTCCTACAAGCTGTGGCCTATTCTGTTGTGGTTGCTGCCTTGGTTGCCATTGACGCTGCTGGCCTTGACGTGGAGGCTGCTGCTGCCTGGGAGGAGCTGGTAAAGCCAATTGTCGTGGAGGAGCAGGAATCACTGCTTGCCCTTGAGCAGGCTGCTGATATGGAGCTCTATTATCTCTCCCGCCTCTTGGACACTGCGCCATTCTGTGCTCCAAGGAACCACAGACTAAACATGCTCCGGTTGTCCTCCAACACGCCTCAGTTCTATGAGCTTTGCCACAAGTCTCACAGACTGGCCTATTTTCCGTTCGTGCAGCTAAGTTTTGCCTCTTGTTCTTGTTCCTATGTTGTCCTCCTTTCTTAAACCAGGAGCCAGTAGTGCTAATACTACTCCTCTTGGTACTCTCAACCATCTCTTCTCGGTGCACTTCTTCAGCTGTAAAGGCTCTATCAACTGCTTCAGCAAATGTAGTGGGCTTATTCGATGCCACTACCATCTTCTTATAAGTGGGGTTCAACCCGTGAAGGAACCTCTTCACCTTCTTTGCCTCAGTATCTACCAAGTCAGTAGCATACTTAGACAATTGCTGGAAAGTGTGCACATACACAGCCACGGTCATCTGTCCCTGTTTCAGATTCAGGAATTCTGACTCTTTCCTCTGTTGGATGTGTTCTGGCACGAACTTCCTTCTAAACTGCTCCTTGAAGGTTTCCCAGATATCTTCTTCTGGTGCTGCCAAGAGTGTATCACTAATATCCTTCCACCATGTCTTAGCTTCCTCTCTTAACATGGATGTGGCAAGCTGTACCCTCTGGATCTTCGTGCAGGTTATAGTACCAAACACATCACCGGTGTGTTCTAACCATTCATCTGCCAATATGGCACCTTCGATGCCACGGAACTCAGTAGCTCCTCTCTTCCGGAATTGTTCATAAAGGACATTAGGATCCTTTTCTTTAGATTGTATCACCACATGCGTCCCCACATTAGGAGGTGGTACAGGTGGAGCTTGTAACTGAGCCTGAATTTGGGCTTGCATCTGATTCTGTGCTTGCAGTAGAGAGGCAATTTGGGTTTGCATAGCCACTTGTGCCTCTTGACTCTTGACTAACTGTTCTAACATAGCGGTCATCCTTGCATCAGCATTTGACGGTTGAGGAGGAGGTGTAGTACCATCATTAACGAGAATCTCAACAAAGTTACCGCTCCCCGATCCAGATCCCATCTGAAAACAATAAGGAAGGTAAGATACACATCTCTACCCTTCCATAATATACACATCACATGTAGCAAAGACAATAGCACAAATCCAAGAGTGGATTTGTACGCAACTCAACGTTCCTCACAACGTGCTTAGAGTTTCCTAAGTCTTTTAAGTTTTCTTCGATTCTCAACCTTAGGCTCTGATACCATACAATAAGTATGTCACGACCCGGGCCCGAGATCCGGTAACCCCGAGCCGTGATCCCATACTTACTCCCGTAAATCCCGAATTAACCGAAGTTAAAACGAAATCCACAAGGGATAACAATCTCAATAAACCTGTTAATTACACAACCTGCGGCAACGATTTCATTTGACAATAGCAATTAAGATGTACATGTATACAAAATAATGTTCCTTATACATGTGTACTATCCATCATTTACCCATCAAATAGTGCATGTCCAAAATATTGTGCAACGACCATTAATTACATCAATGACCATTAATTACAACCCAAAATGATTATACAAAAGAATGACTTCACAAAATATTTCCAAAAATGTAATATTCTTTCTCGCACTCGGATACCCGTGTCAAACGGTATCCCGGCCATTCCATTCGATCAGTCCTCCTGGAGGAACCTGAGCGGTCTCCTCCGCTCCCGCCTGGGGTGCAGCCGCACCGGCAATGGCAAACGGGCCTGTAATGCCATCAATAACACTAGTGAACACGACGGTTCAACAATGTATAAACAATTCTTGCAATAGCATGTTAGTTCATGAGTTAGATTCATTCAATACATCAATAACAGTTCCAATCCTAGATGAGTCTAGAAAGTTCCTACAATAACAATAAATCGACACGAAAGTCAATCATATGGACATGTATAGGGTGGCCACTACCATAGCATTCATTTCATTACATTTACCATCTTCCCTCAAAGGAAGGATTCATTAGTACCATCTTCCCTCAAAGGAAGGATTCATCTTCCAAACGGAAGGCATCGATCAATACCCATAGATACGATCGGAATTTAGTGGGACTTACTAGTGTCCGGGCCAGGGACAACTAGCATCACCACGGAGCTCCGGAACGCCCCCAAATCCATCTACTGCAGTAGGATTAGACATGTGTCTCATTCATTCATTCATTGAACTCATTTAAAGTTCTAAAACAAAAGCTAGGTAGTGCCAGACTCAAGGGTCAATACTTTTCAGTGAGCAATCCATCTTTGGATTCAATTCAGTTCCAAGATTCCCATAATGACAAGGGAATGGAATAATAGTGCTACCAATCTCATTAGATTAGGACACAATGTTACAATAAGGAATCACTAGACAACCATGATTCCATTTAATTCTATCTTAAATCTAAACAACCATATAGATATAACCAACGGTACTAAATGCACGTGTTATTCATGATGAGCATCACATTTATATTTGGTGTGTGCATTATAGTCCCCGTAGTTAACGTCCATGGAAGTCTAGACCCCAATTTGTTAATTGTGAAATTCTCCCTTCACTATCCTTAATTCTCAATAGTTTCAATTTACTTCGTGATTAGTCTTCGAACTAATCCGGGAGCATTTATACTCACAAGGAGTGCTCCAAACTTATGCAAAAATCCAAAACTCCAAAATCCACTTTAGCCAAATTTTTACTCACAATTAATGTATTGGCCAATGTCGGTCAGCTCGGCGGTTACCCGGCGGTTAGCCGCAACTCAGTTAGCGGCTAGCCGGAACCTACTTGGCGGCTAGCCGAATTTCGACTGGCGGCTAGCCGAAATTTCGACGGTTAGCCCGCGGTCAGCTTTCCAGAAGCTGACATTTTCTGTCTCAATTTTCGGTCACCTTACGGTCACCCTACGGTCACTCTACGGTCACCTTACGGTCACCTTGCGGCTAGCCGAAAATTCAATTTCGGCTAACCGAAATTTTGGCGGTTAGCTTTTCAGAAGCTCGCCCATTTATGGATTCCGGCGGTTAGCTTTGCGGTTAGCCTCGCGGCTGGCCGGAACCCACCCAGAATCCCATTTTTGAGCTTCAGAAGTTCTGAAACAACTTCTGAAGACTGAGTTCCCTGAACTCCAGTCCTTTTCAACAACTTATAAAAGTCCAAGACAATGCATTCTCTTGAGAATGACCATTGGAACTTCAAGTTCTCTTCTCATACAATATCCATTCACTAATAATACCTCTAATATCCATTAATCTATACATTCAATCCATAGAAATTCTATAAAACTCTACAATGGTTAACAATAATCACAAGAGAGTGTTTATACTTGCCTCTTGCAGTCAATGCACTCAAAGCCCTCTTTAATAGCTTGGCTTGAGCTCTAAATCCCCAAATCTCAACCCTAAATCCATAAAACATGCAAATATACAAATCCTTAAGCTATTTGTGCTACAAACCTCTCCTAAGCACTCATTACAACTTGAAAACTCATTAAAAAGTTCCAAGCACTTACTTGTAGTTCAATGGGAGGAAACCTTGAGGTCTTCTCCAAGCTTTACTCTTGAACAATGGGGAAAGAAGGCTCAAGGAAGAAGATGAAGATGGATGGAGTAGCCCACTCCACTCCAATCACTTGACAAAGCTCCAAATCTTCACACCCAATGGAGAGAAAATGAAAGGAGAAGGGGAGGAAGGTCTGCTAGGGCTCGTTGACGATAGAATGAACGAATGAATCGTTCATTCATTCCTCTCATTCTAATATAAGGGCCCTTTTACACAAAAGCCCCCTTCTCTTAGCCATTATCACATTTTAAGTCAAATGGAACTCCACTTGGTCCATTTGAGGTCAAATGAAAACACGCCTACTATGAAAGTTAACGTACTATTCGAGATACACGCTTTGGTATCAAGAATTTCCGTATTCGATGAAATACGCGTAAACTCGTATTTACGAAAAAAGTCCTTGGCCTTGCTTATTTGACTCTAAACTTACTTTTAATCCACTCAATACCACTCAAGTCCATTCCATTATGCTTAATGCATCATTTGAGAGTAATTTGTCTCTCTTTGATTATTAATCTTCATTAACTCAATTATTCGTGCTTATTTGACATTAATCTTAATTAATTAGCCTTAATCACGATTAGTTCGGGTCAGGGTGTAACACAATCCCCATCCCAACGCCATGAATTAGCAATCACCCAAATGGAAACCATCCGACTTTATCTTACTGCTTTGGTTTTAAGTTTAACAACTCGAAAGCGTACCTCCCTCAATCAAATGGTTTCCATTTTGAGCATGGAGGTAGGTCATGAGAGGACCTATCAAATGTTGGAGAAAATATTTACGAAGAATGTGCAATCGGAATAACAAATAGATAATTAGAATAAATAATTAATAGATAAAAGTGAAAGTGAGAAATTGATTTAAAAAGCAATAAAAAATGGTCAAGGCGCACCAATTAAGGTATTTTCTTAAAGACAAAACTTTTCTGCATGCCGATGGTTTTGATGAAATTATGTCCCTAGGATACAACACCCAGCTATGATTCAAAGTCTATGTGCAAGAATCAGAAATATGGTTGCCTTTAAAAATCAGAAAATAATTTGATTAAAAAACTCTATAATCTTTCTATTTTAAATGCTATATATAAAAACTTAAAAATGACCTTAATTTATAGAGTTAGAAGCAACTGTTTAGAAGTGGGTCACATCTACTCATAAATGGCTCAAAAAACACATCTCATCAAAAAGGCACAGATATATTTTAGTAAAAAAATATAAAATTTGAAGTATTTTGAAAAGTCACATTTAAGTGTCTCTTGAGATTTATTTTAATTGTTGGTTTTTAGAAAATATCCAAGATCAAACTATCTAACCGCCTTAATTATCTTGCTTTCATATGGGCTCCTAGGCTGTATCAAGAGGGGATGACTATTCACTCCTCGTAATTGGTTATTATCACTTTATAATAATTATAAATTTAGTACCCGCTTGGGTGTTGGTTCATTGGGATAAGGCATGGGTTTGCTCGAAGCCATCTAGATTTACCTGGTGCGTGGGTATTGTTAGGTTGTACATGTGTCACGACTCGAGCCCGAGATCAGATTACTCAGGACTAAACCCCGGGTCGCGAGGTCAATCATAATTACTCCCGTAAATCCCGAATTACCTGAAGTTAAGACGAGATCTACAAGAGATCTAACATACGTACCTGCCAATGTACATTATGCGGAAACATATATATATGTATACATTGACTACCATTTAAAATTAAACAAATCCTTTACATAAAGTAAAGTCAATATACATAATCCATGTACAACTAGGTCAACGACTGCATATTCAAATTCAATGCAGGTGGCATCTATTTACTATCCAAAAAGAATGGACAAAGTATTTATCAAAACATTTTTCCTAAATGTTATATTCTTTAGCACTCCGACTTAAGTCCATTCGATTAAGCCTCCTGGGGGTATCAGATGGGCATTCTCCGCTGGCGGCTCGGCCTCTGCGGGATCGGCACAGGCAATTAGGCCTATAACATCATCAATAACACTGTTAACATGACGGTTCAACATTACATATACAAATCTATGATATTATATGTTATCTCTATCAATTCATTGATCTAGTAATTCCATAACAGTATCCTGTACAGTAAATACAAGCAATAGCAATGACTGAGTTGGTAACTAACATAGCATTGTTTTCATTTCAGTTTAGTTCTTCCCGAAGGAAGTAGTCAGTTAGTTCATCTCCATTCATATCAGTGTTCATATTCAATTCATTACTTACATTAAGCCTTTATTAGATGACTTATCAGTGAGACTCTTTAGTCCAATATTATTATGTGGCTTATCAAATCAGTGACTTTTCAGTCTATGACTTTTCGGTCCAAATAGTGTGGGATATGCCAGTATCTGGATCAGAGATCACTGGTATCACCACGGAGCTCTGAAACACCTCTAATTCCATCTACTGCAGTGGGATTGTTCATTAATTCATTGTTACCTTTAGTAACTGTATATTATTCAGTATTACATTTAGCAATTGTTCATTATTCAGTGTTAGTTCAATGTCATTAGTTCAGTATAGCTCTATACAAGCTTAAGAAACTACTATGTAGTGCCGGACTCATAATCAAACTAAGTCAACCATCCTATTCAGACATCTAATCCATTTCTAGACAGCTATCTAACCCAAACGATTGAGTGAAACCATTGTTCTCAATGTACGTATTACTGTAGATGACATTACTTTGAACCAAATTTTGCACAGTAAGATAACCTTAGTTATCACTTAAGATGGTTTAGATTACACTAACATTGGCCGGAATGTTTAGGCTTTCAATTCAGAAAAATCAGAATTAAATTAAAAACTTTTCTTAGTTTTGGTTACCTTGGCGGTTACCTAGCGGTTAGCCGAATTCTGGCTGGCGGCTAGCCGAATCATGTTCGGTCAGCTTTCCAGAACCCTGCAAGTTTTGATACACTTCATTCACTTCGGTCACTTCGTCGGTCACCTGCTTGGCTAACTGAACACACTCGACTACCTTGTGGCTAGCTTTCCAGAAGCTTGTCTTCTGATGGGAATTTCTGACTTAAACTCGGTCACCTTAGCAGTCACCTCTCGGCTAGCCGAATCCTCAAATTCGGCTAATCGAAATTTGTCAATCAGCTCACAGTCAGCTTTCCAGAGACTGGCCTATTCTGTGGATTTCGGTCGGTTAGGTGGCGGCTAGCCAAACTACTCGCATAATGAAATTCTAGAGCTTCACAAATCTGAAGCAAAATCTGGAATTTGAGTTCCTTGAACTTAAATCTCTACAATAACATCACAAATCAATATAAATGCATATACTTGCCTCTATTTGGAGATTGACTGACAAAAACTCTTTGTTTATCTTGGATTTGAGGTGGAAACTTCTTAATTTGAAGGTTTTTCTTCAAGAAAACTCAAGAAGAAGATGAAGTAGACGAAGTCCTCGTCGAAATCACAACCAAAGCTTCAATCTTGATGCTTGGAAGAGAAAATGGAAGAAAGAAGAAGAAAAGAAAGAGTCTAGGGTTTGGAAATGGGTGAATGAGCTCATTGAAGCTCATCTTGAGCTTATATGAGCTCAATGTTGCATTTAAGTCCACAATCTTTTCTAATTTACGATTCGAGTCAAATGAAGGGTCATTTGATCCGATACTCGTCAAACGGCTTCAAGTCTTCTATGAAAGTTAACGTACGCATCGAGATATACGTGTTGGTATCAAGAGTTTCTGTATTCGACAAAATACGCGAAAATTCGTCTTTTCTAAAAAGCCCTAGTTCTATTAGTTTAAGTCTAAAATTTATTCAATTCACTTAATAACCTTGATTATCATTCTGTTAATCCTAATTCATCCAATTTAGGCTAATTCACTTCCATTTGACCACAAATCACCATTAATTTAATTAAACATAGTTAATTAGCCTTAATTTCTAATTAATTAGAGTTAATCTTGATTAACTCTAGATGGGACCCTACAACATGCGCTTGGGGAATTAGTCTTATTAGGTCAAATATCATCAGAACGCAGGGAATATCCCTGTCAACAACAAAAATAAAAATTATTACAAATTCAGTTTTACTATATGAAATGGTTTTTTTCCCATCCCTCTTAGAAGAAAATCATTTCTCCCACTTTTCATAAAAATCAAGATCTGGTTGATTGTGGAGAAAATGAAAGTGGAGAATGCAAGTTAGTTGAAAGAGACCTAATTGATTAAGACCCAACTATTACCATTGAGGGTGGGCTTGGGCCTTAAATGGTAGTATACATTTTCTACATGTTCTTCTTCTTTTTTATAAAAAGTTTTCATAAGTTTTTTAGCACCAACACTCTTCCCTAGTAAGATTGGCTTGGGTGAATCAGCTGTTTAACCCAATTCATTGCCATCCCTTCCTAATGCTAGTTGGTATTATGTTAATATTGAGCCCAATTAATGGGCCTCGCCAGCCTGGGGCTATCCTTAATACTAGTAATGTTGAACATGGCTAGGCTCAAGGTGGCCTATGTGGACCACTAGTTGGACAATTGAGATCTTTCCGTCATTGATATTTCTAGGATGGTGAATTGTGCCAACGGTAAAAGTGTAGTCACTGAAATGCATTTGGCTATAGGTGATATATATAACTGATCTAACCCAAGTCCAATAAGAGAGCAACTTGGGCAGGTCAGGCATTGGCCTCATCTTAGCTTGACCCGGATTATTTTGATTTTCAATACATCCACTATCCCCTTGTTTGATGCAATACATTTTCCTTGTAGGAAAAATGAACTGGTTTTCCTCAATATAGAAGAATTCAATTTCCTATGAGAGGGGTAGATATGTAGATTCCTCTCTCAGAAACCCACAAAGTGCACAATCCTTTCATTGCACAAAAGTCCCTAGGGCTCATTTGTCTGCTTATAATACAAAGGAATTCGTGGTCAACTGAGCTCCACTGGAGAATTATTACAGAAAGTGAGGGGTGAAGGATATCATATTATTAAATGAGGACAAAATACAATAATACAGCATGTAAGGATTATAATCCTATTATGATTAGTATTGGCAAATTCATTGGGTATCAGGCAAAACCTGATATTTATTTATAATTGTATTTTTAGTGGGACTGCCCAAGAAAGATGGCTACAAGAAGTATCCAATCAAGACACGAAGGCTACATGGGTGCACCTTGCACAAGTTAGTGCTGTGAGTTTCCAATTAGTATCATAGGGAAACTTTTTTCATACATCATATGGGAACATTTGTCGTCATATGAGAACTTGCCATCACATGAGGACTTTTGTCATTATGACATCACATGGGAAAGAAAAGAGTTAAGGGCCCATTTGGATGTCTACAGAATAAAATATTTACAGATTTGAATATTGCAAGAATAAAATATTATAGAATACAACAATGCAATATTATAACAGTAAAATTTTTTTACTGTTTGGCAATTTTTTAAGAATATTATAGATTTCAAATTGAGCAGTTTGGAGGTGTTATGATTAAAGTAAATTACATTATAAGAATATTTTTTTATTAAATATTTTAATTTATATGTAATTTACCACATCTAGCTAAAAAAGTAATGTAGTAAAGTAAAGTTTAACTTTCATATTTTTATCATAAGTTATTTTTCTTTTATCACATAAAACCATAGTAAAGTATAGTAAAGTAAAAAAAAAAAAAAAAAAACTACTTTATAACTCTCTCTCTCTCTCCCGGTTTGCTTTACCACATACTTCATCTGACCTTAGTTTACCTCACCTTTTACCATGATATGACATCAATCTTTATTTTACTTTACCACACTTGTAAAACAAGTCATTTTTTCTTTACCATATAAAACTACGATAAAATGTGATAAAGTAAAGTAAAGTAAAGAAATTACTTTACCATTCCTTCCCACTTTACTTCACCATGCACTTTATCTCACCTTTACTTTACCACACCTTTACCATCCTGTGAGATTTACTTTTACTTTACTTTATCATATATGTAAACATACACATGATTATGATGGATTTGGTGAACTAAAGTCTGTACTTTACTCTACCACTTTGTAATAATCATTTTAAAAGATTTTTATCTTATAGAAAGTTTTCTATAGGGGGGAGCTGTAGGAGAGAATATTAAGCTTTTTGAAAGAAAAGAATCTTTTCTTCAAGTTTTTATTGAGTTACCAAACGCACAAGATTTTCTTCTTTAAAAAATGAAAGATTATATTATATAAAATATTATTTTCTTGTGTTTTCTTGTGCAATACAGAGCATAGGCCTATCAATGGGACGGGTCGGGTTGCGCTTAAGTCGTCCAATCCCGTCCCAAAAATAGGATGGGCCCACCGGGTGTTGTCCAATCTTGGCCCTAAATTGAATGGGATTACATCAAATCCCGTCCCGTACAAGCCTGGGGTAGGATAGGGCCGGTCTTGGGCTTAGCCCAATCCTGAACATAAGTAAAACATTATCTAATTATTCCTATTGTCACCAGACACTCGGTGTAAACTAGACTTTAAACCCTTCTTTTCTTTTTTTTTTTGGATTTGGGACCGGCAATGCAATGCAACAAGCAATATGGCGGTGTTAAAAACTTTTTTTTTTTGGCCAATGACAGTAGAAAATCAATAGAAATGAATGAATATCTTATAGGCTATATGGGTCAAGTAATGTAGCAACGGTTAAAACTTTTTTTTTTTTTTGCCGGTGAAAGTGGAAAATCAAAAAATCAATAGAAATAAATGAGAATAAGTATCCTATATGAGTCAAGTTAAAGTAATGTAGGATCAATTAAAACCTAATTAGTCTTTTTTGTTGTTTTGTGAGGGGCACTTTCAATAATATATAAATAATTATTATTAAATGACTTTGCAATGGGCTGGGTCGGGCCTGAATGGCCTGGGTTGTTTCTGCTCAGTCCCAGTCCCAGTCCCATTTTGGTCGGGCTTTAAAATGTATTGTCCAAACCCAGCTCATTGGGCTCAATTTTTTTTAAATGCCCTGTATTTTCGGGCTTGGGCCGGGCTGGGCCGGGCTTTCTACCCGGTTCAACATGTCCCACTGACAGGCCTAAGCATGCTAAGGGAGTCATATTGGCTTGGAATTCGTGCATCAAGGAAGAGGCGCCTTTGAGCGAAGGCATACAAGGGACAGGAGCTTCACAAGCTTGAGCGTGTACACCTGTGCTCAAGCGCCTAGGTCGTGGAAATTAAGATTCGGCTTGACTCTGTTTCCTAATTTCTCTCCGCTTGCCAATTCATGTTATATCCATCTTAGAAGACTTCATGCACGACCTAAAGGCTATATATTGAGGATCATAGCAAACCTAAAGAGCACCACTGATTCTTCTCTCCAATTCTAAGCCTTATAATCAATTTGAGAGATCTTTTCTTCTCCAAAGCTTCATCAAGTTGTTGAGCTAAAGTTCTTACTTTAGGGTTCCTTTCTTCTACTCATCTGAAATAGATTCATCTTGAAGAGGCATTCAATGTGGTTGGTTCAAGCACGGTGAATGTGTACGACGAGTAGTTGGCAAGATCAAAGCAGTCGTTATGTTGAGGTGCAACTGAGAAAGGGTTGTGAGTTTTCTTGTAAATTCCGATTTATAGTGCCTAGTTGTTTGTTGGCCTGGATGGTAAGGCCGTGGTTTTTTCCCGAGTAGGGTTTTCTACGTATACATCGTGTGTCATTCTCATTGTGTGGTTGCTTGCTTTTAATTTGGTTTAAAGTTAATTATTAGATTAATCACATGGTTCTGAAATCTAATAGAGATCTTGTTATTAGAACCTAAGCTTGTGTTAAGGCCGGTTTTTCACAATAAGAAATTGAACGAAAGGGTATTTAATAAGGAAAAACCTCTGCCTAGGCCCGATAATTAATGTTCAACTTTGATATCCATCTAAATGGACTGGATCATTAGATTGATTGTGCACTTTTTTGGAAGATTAAAACTTATAGACAAGTGGTTAGAATGATGATTTGGGCCTCATTCACCATACACAAATATGTGAAGGGGAGATCCTTCAAACTCTTTGGTCCCATCCCTAGGTGGGATCCACAAGGACCAGTGCTAGCAAAGGGGGACCAATTGAATAAAAATTTATATGGTATAAATGTATCGGTCCATTGGGGTTTGCTAGCTGATAATTCTCATTTCGTTTAAAAGAAACTCATGTCTTGAGTGGGAATTGAACTCTACACCTTAAAAAATCCAAAAAAAAAAAAAAAAAATTCCCTTGCCTATTATAGCGTTTACTTCTATTATCTTATTTGAAAGATTTAATGTGTAACATATAATTTAAAGCCAAGTGAAGATAGGGTTCAACTCAGGTCAAAACCGGTAAACCCAAAACTACTCCGGACCCTGTCAAATTTATTGAAAAGTATTTCTGCCGCCTCTTTTATCACCTCAAGACTTCAGTAGGAATAATTAAGTAAGGAAATTTAATATCGTATCAGAGCTGTTCACGAATTCCAATCTCAAAACCGCGACACGGCATTGAAAAAAGGCATTGAAAAAAGGAGTGTCGGCAAATACGAGTCACTAACCTAACACTACATTCAATGGACCTGCCGATTCCCATACGGAGCAACCCCACGTAAAGTCTTCCATTTACTACAAATCCTCTTTTGAAAAGAAATAGGCCAAAAAGAAGAATAGAGCGTGAGAAAAAATAGGTCCAGAAATTCAAACCCTTCACGGACCCGTGTCTCCTCTCCTCTTACCCTCTCCTCTCCTCTCCTATTATACGTAATAGAAGATATCATTTTTGCTTCTCTCTCTTTGTTTTGTATCTCTTCCATGGTTGGGACTCGGGAAGAGAGCTGGGTGACTGTTGAATAAAAAGACGAACAAAATGTACAACGACCTCCTGTATTTCGATCTCAACACGGGAGCGAGAATCCCGTCCGTTGGTTTGGGCACGTGGCAGTCTCCCCTGGGTGAAGTGTACAATGCAGTGATCACAGCCGTTATGGTAAAACTCCGAACCAATCCTATCCATCCTTTCCACTGGTTCGCACTAACTCACTCATGTCATGTCCTCTGCGTCCATGCAGGCAGGCTACAGGCATATTGACTGTGCTCGAAATTATGATAATGAGGAGGAGGTGATGGCATTGTCTTATCTATATCTTATATCTTTCCATGTATCTCTTTGGCTTAATCTAAATGTATTGATTGCTATCTCAGATGGTTTAAATATCGATCTATTGCAATACAGCTGTGTGTTGGGTTGTGAGGTAAATTCACTTACAAAGTTTTCCAACCCTCTTAGATAAAGCCTATGATGCCCAATACGGCAGGGATACGCCATGGACATGTCAAAACATGGATTTTACACATAAAAAGTGAACCATGATACGATGCGATAGATACATTGCTCATTGTGAAGTAGCCTTGCATCATAGGATAAAGCAATCCATGAGGAGCCATGCTATAGTGGAACACTACCCCTTTTGGAATTCCTCATCACTTGACTAGCATGGAGATCCACCTGCCCGCCCTGGGTCTTTTCCACATGCTTAATCGGGGGCCACATTATTTCTTACATTGATCTAATAAAAAAGGAGTGATGACAACAATATTAATAAGCTTGTTTAAATTGCAGGTTGGTCAGGCTCTGAAGAAGCTGTTTAAAAATGAAGTAGTGAAGCGTGAAGATATGTTTATCACCTCAAAACTATGGTGGGCTTTTCATTTTCTCTTGTAAGAAATACTTTTATAGATACCTGTGCGGGGCATTTTCATGATACTGAAATTACTCATAGTTTTCGGTAAAAGTACCGACTAGGTTTGCTTTGATCCCGGCCTCGTCCGGCTCCGCGACTCGCTAGCTGACACCGAGCTTGAGTCCATCTCGGTAGGAGTATCGAGCACGCTCATGTGGGTTCGGCCTCGCGCATCTCGGCAGCAGTGCCCGAACTCACGCCCACGACCTCGGTGACTTCTCCAGTTCGGCTCTATTGACTAAGGTGAACATTGAATGTCGAGTCCCAATTATGTGACGGGACAGCTGCGTTGCAAAACGTACTGACAGTTAAGGTGGCCGCCGAATATCGATAAGGGGTTATCCCTATCCGACGATCACGTCCGCATTTATGAGTGGGATTGAGGAAAGATCCGATGGGACGGTACTCTCACCTACCCCCACTAAGGATCCGAAGTATGGGCTGATGGGACTGTGCTCTCACCTACCTCCACTCAGGAAACTTCTGATGAGACACTCGTCCCTCTATATGTATGCATGGTAAGATCCATGAAAGGTATGCCTCATGCAATACTCATTTCACATTGCTTGAACTCCCTTTTTCCCCTCTCGCTCTTCCCTTGTTCAGTGATTGCACTAACTTAGGCATCAGAGTGCCTTCGGCTGACTGCAGCCAGGGGCTCTGACCTTTGTTCCTCCTCCCCCTTTCAGGTTCAGGGCATCCAATCCATTCAAAGCAGCTTAACAGTAACATTAAGAGTTTTAAACTCATTTAACAAAGTCCGTAATTTTTAGGCACTTACAATTGGCGCCGTCTGTGGGAAAAAAACGTTTGAAAAAACCAAATCCTCATCTTAAAAAACCATGCCTCCAAAGACTAAGAAAGGGAAAGGCGTTGGGCCATCCAGGTCCTTACCGCCACCGCCATTCTTGCCCATTCCACTGCTACCACTGGTAACTCAAGCGCTAGAGATACCAGGGCAGTTGCCATCGATCCCTCTCCAGAAGAGGACCAGGGGAAGATCTAGTGTGATGAGCGTGGGGGAACCAGTGACTCAGTCGGGCTCGTCTTCGAAGGGGGTTACAGCACCTCCCAAGCGAGATAGCCCCTTGCTGGAACGCCTCCGGTAGGATCCTCCTCAGGTGGAACGTCCTCGTCAGGATGTCCTCCCACTGGAGTAACCTCGTCAGGACATTGTCGTTCGTCAGGACATCCGAAACGTTCTCGACGGGAAGATACACCAATGCCGTCCAAGTCGCACCAAACCCGTCACCAGGACGATGTGGACGGCGACGACGTGTTCCTTAAGGACGACAACGACGTGTTCCTCGGGACGACAACGACGTGTTCCTCGAGGACGACGACGATGTCCTCCCCGAGGATGATGGCGTGCTCCCCAAGGGCGACGACGACGTGCTTCTCTGAGATATCAGGGCTCAGAACCGCCATATTCAGGAACAGGACCTTCTGATTCGCCGACTTCGGAGACAGTTCCGATAGAAGGCAAAGGTCCCGATCAGGGCCTCAGTCGTACCTCTTACACGCCGGCGAGCCCAGCGAGCCCCAGAGGTCAAACAAGACTTGAGGCAAGTCCTGAATAATAAGAGACGCGATCGAGCCTATGACGAAGGCTCGAGCAGCAGTCATCTCAATGATGGCCCCAAGAAGCAGCGCTAGAGACCAGAAGACGATGTCAACCTGAGAGAATGGCTCAATCGACAGGTCAGGCAGACGGTCTAGAAGAACATGGAGGTGGTCGGCTTCACTCGATATCAGCTGAACGCCTATGACACCGATGACCATGGAGCGTCTCCATTTTTTCAGGAGGTAAGGGACTATATACTCCCTGAAAAGTTCAGCGTCCAATCTGTACGACGGGACCTAGAACCCAGCTGCGTACCTCCGACATTTCACCTAGAGAATGTCGGTATGGGGCGACGTCGGCAATCTGAACTGCAAGATCTTCTCCTCCAGTCTGGGCGACCTTTCCTTGCGGTGTTCTACGCGCTCTCGGAGGGGTTAGTTTCGAGCTGGCGGCAGTTCCGAAAATCCTTCGTAGAAAAGTTCCAAGCACATAGGGTCATCCCAAAGATGGATAATGACATAATGGCCATCAGAATGAGGCGGATTGAAAGCATCACTCAGTTCGCCAAAAGGTTCTGGACCATCTACAGCCAGGTAGAAGATGCCACCGACAGAGTGGCATCAGGTCCTTTAAGCAGGCTCTGCTACTAGGCAACGAGCTTCGCAAAGACCTGGTGTGGTTCCCTATGGCCACTGTGAAAGCACTGATAGCCCAGGTGAACTAGTTCATCGAGCATGAAGAAGATGAAGCCAGAGCTCGAGAGAGCTTCGGCACCTGGCAAGAGGACAGACCCTCCAAAAAGGATAAGAAGTTATCCCGGAGGGAGGAGGTGGACCAGAATAGAGCGCCAACGAGCTCGACGATGCGCTCGGTTCCCACCTCGGGAGGCAGCGCGAAGCCGAAGCCAACTAGTGCCTCCTACAAAGCTGTCAACACAATCTTCAAGGAGCCCATTTACAAAACCCTTGGTAGAATCAGGACACATCCTTTCTTCAAATGACCACATCCCATGAAAGGTGACCCCTCCACTCGTGACCAGAGCAAGTTCTGTGCATATCACAAACAAAATGGGCACAAAATCGAGGACTGTATGGCATTCAAAGCCTACCTCGAGAAGCTCGTCAAGGACGGGCACCTGAAAGACTTCATCAAAGAAGAGGGCAGAGTCAACCGAGCTCACCAGCGCCATCCCGACGATGGTCGAGACAGCGACGAGCCAAAGGCATCATCAACGTCATCCACCTCACTCCCGCTTCCAGGGGAAGCAACCAGGCTCGTGCAGAGACCAGAAGGGCCTCACACGGCAAGCATGTGATGACGGCTGAGCTCGGTCCCCCCATCAAGAAGGCGTGGAAAGCGAGACCAAGGATCTGGTTCTTTGATGAAGACCTGGACGGGGTTCAGCTTCCCCACAATGATCCATTACTCCTAACCCTAAGGTTAAAGGACTTCAAGGTCAAGAGGATCATCGTGGACCCCGGGAGCTCGTCGGAAATCCTCTATTACGATTGCTTCAAAAAGATGGGTCTGAAAGAGGAGGACCTGCAAGAAGCCCGCACTCTGCTAGTAGGCTTTAGCTCTAAGCCCGTGTACCCCAAGGGGAAGATCTCCCTTCAAGTCCAGGTTAGGGGCACCTCCATGACAACTGACTTCCTAGTGGTGGATGCACTATCCTCATACATTGCGATAATGGGGAGGACTTGGCTGCACAACATGGAAGCAGTGCCCTCCACCCATCACTAGAAGCTCAAGTTCTCGATAGAGAACTCGAACAGAAGAGTTGAGGTGATCACAGTTCAGGGCGACTAGCACATGGCCAAGCAGTGCCTGATGGCCGTGGTTCATGGCGAGGCAGAACCGAAACAGGTCCACATGGCCGAGCTGGAAGCAGAGCTGGAAGCTGTTGGCTGAGCTCCCGAGCAGAAGAGCGTCGAAGACCTCACCGAGGTCAGGATCGATCCCAGCGATTCTGAGAGATACTTTCTGCTCGGTAGTCAACTTGTAGAGGCCGAAAAGTCCGAGCTATTTGACTTCTTGTTACGGAACAAGGAAGTCTTTGTTTGGACCCCTATGAGATGCCCGGCGTTAGCCCTGAAATCATGTGCCACAAACCGAACGTGGATCCCAGGCATAAACCTGTAGTTCAAAAGGCTCGCAGAACTGGGGTCCCCTCAGCAGAGGCCGTGCTCAAAGAGGTCACAAAGTTGTTGGAGGCCGAAGCAATTAGGGAACTCAACTACCCTGAATGGCTGCCCAACACAGTAGTGGTCAAAAAGAAGAATGGGAGCTGGAGGGTCTGCGTGGACTTCACCGACCTCAATAAAGTTTGTCCCAAGGTCAACTTCCCTCTCCCAAAAATCGACCAAATGATCGATGCAATAGCCGGGCATGACAGGATGAGTTTCCAAGATGCCTACCGAGGTTACCATTAGATCCCGATGCATGGGCCTGACGAAGAAAATACCGTATTTATAACACCTAGAGACATCTACTGCTACAAAGTGATGCCCTTTGGGTTAAAGAATGCGGGGGCAACTTACTAGAGGCTGGTGGCGAAAATGTTTCAGGCCCAGCTCGGCAAGACAGTGGAGGTTTACATCGACGACATGGTTGTCAAGTCTAAAAGGTCAGAAGACCACTTGGCAGACCTGAGTCAAATGTTTGCTGTCCTCAAAGAGTTCCAGCTCAAACTGAATGCGTCCAAGTGCGCGTTTGGTGTCGGCTCCGGCAAGTTCCTGGGAAGCCTGGTCACCAGACGAGGATTGAAGCCAATCCCGAGCAGATCTCGGCGATCCAAGCTATCCAGAGTTCAACCACAGCGAAATAAGTCCAGAGGCTAATAGGGATGGCTGCCGCGCTCAACCGCTTTATCAGCAGAGTTTCAGACAAATGTCGTCCCTTCTTTCAGTTTTTAAAGAAAAGCTCGAAGTTCCAATAGACCCCGGAGTGCGGCAGAGTCCTTCAGGAATTTAAAGGCTACTTGTCTTCACCTCCCCTGCTGTCCACTCCGAAGGAGGGAGAGACCCTGTACTTATATCTGGCAGTCTCGGATCATGCAGTAAGCTCGGTGCTCATTAGAGAAGAAGAAAGGCAACAGAGGCCTATATACTACGTGAGTAAGATCCTGTTGGACGCCGAGACTAGGTATTTGCCACTGGAGAAACTCGCACTGGCGCTCATCAACGCTTCCCGTAAGCTCTCCCATTACTTCCAGACATACTCGATAGTGGTTGTTATAGAACATCCACTTAAGTCTCTGGGAGAATATCTAAATGGGCCGTCGAGCTGGGGCAGTACGATATCCAGTATCAACCCAGAACGGCGATCAAAGCCTAGGTTCTGGCAGATTTCATTGTGGAGTTCACCTCTCCTAATTCGGCACCAAGACAGCTCGATATCGAACTGGGGGGCAATGAGGGTGAGGAGGCTGCCGAGATCGAAGCAGAGCATGAGCAGTCTTCGAAACCGTTCCTCGATTCGGCTTGGAAAGTCTTTGTTGATGGATCCTTAACCTCAAAAAGGGCTGACGCAGGCATAGTCCTCCAATCTCCGGAGGCCCTTGTCGTTGAGCAAGCCCTAACACTCGACTTCAAAGCATCCAATAACAAGGCTGAGTATGAAGCACTCATCGTGGGGCTCGGCAGCGCTAAAATCTTAGGGGCACGACAACTGGTGGTCTTCAGTGACTCTCAGTTGGTGACGAGTCAACTGAATGGAGAATACCAAGCCCGCGACGATAGGATGACAGCCTACCTAGCTCACGCGAAGCAGCTCCTCTCTCAGTTCGAAAGAGTTGAAGTCAAGCAGATCGGCAGAGACTCCAATTCTCATGCCGACGCACTCTCCACCCTGGCCTCTGCCGTTGAGGCTGGAAGAAAAAGAACTGTCGAAGTGGAGGCACTTGACAGACCGAGCACGAATCTCCAGTCACCCCGGCAAGTGTTGTGCGCTAACCTTGGTCCGAGCTGGATTGATCCAATCGTCTCCTACTTAAGGAACGACCAGCTTCCTGAAGACAATAACGAGGCTCATAGAATCAGGCTGAAGGCAGCTCGGTTCTGGTTGTCTCCAGATGGCAAGCTTTACAAAAAATCCTACACTGGCCCCTACCTCCAGTGCGTGCGTTCACCTGAGCAAAGTCGAAGATTTTCTTTATGAAATCCATGAGGGGATCTGCGGCAGTCACATTGGAGGTCGGTCACTCACATATCGAGCTATCAACCAAGGCTACTGGTGGCCTTACATTCAAAAGGACGCTCAGCTCTATGCCAGAAAATGTGAGAAGTGCTAGAAGTTCTCTCACTCTCTCCATCAGCCAGCGCAAGATCTGAGCCCACTCTCCAGTCCATGGCCTTTCACCCAGTAGGGATTAGACCTGATGGGACCACTTCACCGTGCTCCAGCGACTAAGAGATGGCTAATAGTAGCCACTGACTATTTCTCCAAGTGGATAGAAGCCGAAGCATTATCTTCCATCACCGAGCATGATACAAAAAACTTCGTATGGAAGAACATTGTCATAAGATTTGGAGTGCCTTGAGCCCTGATATCAAATAACAGAACCCAGTTCGACTCCAATTTCTGCAGAAACTTCTGCCAAGAGCTCGGCATAAAAAACTACTACTCCACTCCGGCCTACCCATAAAGCAACGGTCAGGCTGAAATCTCCAATAAAGTGGTGCTCGACGGGCTCAAGAAAAGACTCGACCGAGCTAAAGGGAGATGGGTAGAAGAGCTTCCGAGTGTCCTTTGGACGTATAGGACTACCCCGAGGCGCTCAACTTCGGTAACGCTCTTCTCCCTAACCTATGGGATGGAGGTTGTTATCCCATTCGAGGTTGGCCTCCCTACTCTCAGGTCGGAACTGTTTGACCGAGATCAGAACGAAGTGAACCTCGCCAAAGAGCTTGATCTGGCTGAAGAGCGAAGGGATGCAGCAGCCATTCGCTTAACTTCTTACCAGTAGCAACTAGCCAGAGGGTACAATCAAAGGGTGAAAGAAAGGAAGTTCTCAGTTGGAGAATTGGTCTTGAAGAAGACGCTTCCTGTGAATAGGAATCCCAGCGAGGGCAAGCTAGCACCGAACTGGCACGGGCCGTTCAAGGTGATCTCGACAGCAAGGCAGTCAGCTTACAAGCTTGAGGACATGGAAGGTAGGGAGCTACCGCGTCCATGGAATGCCACGCATCTCAAGAAGTACTATTTTTAGACTGTACCCAATCTTTGAAATCAATAAAATTAATTCTTGTAGAAGGATGTGTTTTGTTGTTTGTAAATTTTGGCCAAGTTACCGAACTCGGCATCCTCGTCTAGCTCGGTTGCGGAACCAGCTATATCGGCTCGATTAAAGAACCTGCCATCACAGCACTGGTTATGGAACCTAGTTTACTTGTTCTGGTTAAAAAACCAAACTCAATTCCTTTGCTCTGGTTATGGAACCTAGCTGCTATTTTGTTCTGGTTAAGGAACTGAACTCAGTTTGCTCTGGTTATAGAACCTAGCTTACTACTTTGCTCTGGTTATGGAACCTAGCTGCTACTTTGTTCTGGTTAAGGAACCGAACTCAGTTTGCTCTGGTTATAGAACCTAGCTTACTACTTTGCTCTGGTTATGGAACCTAGCTATTATCCTGTTCTGGTTAGGGAACCGAACTCAATTCCTTTGCTCTGGTTATGGAACCTAGCTCTGTTATCCTGTTCTGGTTAGGGAACCGAACTCAATTCCTTTGCTCTGGTTATGGAACCTAACTCTGTTATCCTGTTCTGGTTAGGAAACTGAACTCAATTACTTTGCTCTGGTTGTGGAACCTAGCTCAACTACTTGCTTTGTTTTGGTTGAAGAACCGAACTCAGTTACTTATCATGTTTTGGTCATTTATCTCATTCTGTTATGGAGCCGAGCTCGAGGGCAAGAATGAGAAAGAAAGGTGAATAATTGTATTCATCAAAGCAAAAAACATACAAACAGACACACAAGGAAATGGAAAGAAAGGTTGTATTTATATGGAAATGTTTACATCAAAAGATTGAGATTTACATCCGGCAAATGTTATGGATTCCCCAAGTACAAAAAATAAAAGAAAGAAAATACATCAGCAAACATCTTTTTTAGCCGCCCCGGCACTGGCGTCGCGGACCTCATCTGCAGGCGTCTTGGTCTAGGCAGTGGTAGGAGGAATCCCCGAGGAGGAAGGAATCAAAGCGCTGGAGTCGGAGGAAGGCTCGAGGGGCGGGGCTAGAGTGGAATCTGGCTCGGGCGCGCGAGGAGCGAACTTGGGAGGGTTCTGGAATACTGGGTGATCTTCGGAGATCCCCACCTCTTTCAGTTCAGCCCTGCACCCAAGCTCGAACAGCGTTTTGCTCAACCTCTCTAATTGAGCCTCATAGTCTCTCGTTGCGGCCTCCACTCCATCCTGAAATGCAGCATCCATCTCTGCCTGCAGTGATTCCTCGAGGTCAGCCTTTTCCTTCGCCATGGCATCCCTCTTAAACTGCAGCAGTACTTCGGCTTCGGCTTTCAATTTCGCCAGGGCTGCCAGCTCGATCTTTTGTTTCATTATCTCGACCTCAAGCTGGGCAGCCCTCTTTGCCTTTATCTCAGCCGCCTCCCTCAACTCATGCATTTCGGCCCTCAGTCTAATGATTTCGGCCGAATCCATCTCTGCATCGAGTTTGGCATTCATTTCCTCCAACTCCCTCGACTTTTCCCTACTCGCCTCCAGGGCGGATGCCATCTTCCTCTTTTCCTCCTCCAGTTGGGAGACCCTCGAGGTGTATTGAAGGGCTCTCTCCAACACCACATGAAGCCTTTGAACATTCTGTAAAAAGAAGGCAAGTGTCAGAGAAGGGAGCCGAAGTCAGAAACTTCGAAATTCACGAAAGAGCAGGACTCACCGCAACGGACGCCTGCATCGTTGTCATCAGCAGACCGACGTCCTCAGCCTTCATGTGCCTCTCCATATCGCGAGGTAGGGCATAGGCCCTGGAGAGTGCAGCGAGGACAGAAGAGTTGGAGGCCAGTCGGTCCTCCACTGTTAGCGGCCTCCCAGGCTCCAGCATGAAGTCCGGCTTCCGTGGGTCTGGACAGATGTGCCGAGATGAGGGATCCGGCCCCGGGCTCTGCTCCACTGGCCCCTCCGACCTAGACGCCTTCTCCTGTGGGGCACCCTTTTTCCCCGAGGCCTGCTCCACTGGCCCCTCCGACCTGGACGCTTTCTCCTGTGGGGCGCCTTTCTTCCCCCGGGCCTACTCCGCTGGCCCCTCTAGCATGGGCCTCTTCTCTGTCTTCTCTGCTGGGGAGCCTTTCTTGCCGGCGTCGGCGGGCGCTTCTGGGCTCCGCTCGAGGAAGCGCCAAGCGCGACGGAGGACCCAGCGGCGCCAGAGGCCGCGGATGAGGAGACAGGGCCGGAGTTTGCAGGCAGAGAAACTGGAGGAGCTTGGCCCCCTAATACCTTGGACTTCAGGTCCGTGGTTAGTAGTGGGGGCCGGCTGCTCTCCAGCGGCATCTCTTCTTCATCTTCTTCTTCGGAACTGGAGGAGGAGTACGCCTCTACTGCCTACTGGGGGTCGACGGGCTCCTGCTTGGCTCTCGAAATGGAAGGTCCATCCCCCAGGGCAAGCACGGGCTTGACGTTCTCAGGCTCTTCGATCGGCAAGGGAGCTCCGGTCCTTCTCGGGATGAAGAAGCGGTACACAGGCTGGTATCCAAGTAGATCCCAGGCCGCTCGATCGTGGTGGCCCTGGTACTTCTTCACCGCCTTAAGCCACTCGCCATTCCTCCTCCACCTGACCCGGTTTATTTCCTTCTTCCTCTCGCTGTGACCTGCTAGGCACACAGGATCCATGAGTTCGGCAAAGATAAAGATAGAAGAAAGAAACAAGGCTGTGAGCTTGGTATTTCCTTGGGGTGGTCCTGAGACGACGGGGGACCCGTACACTCTGGCCTCGGCGGGCTCAAACTCCCCGAACTCTCAGCTCCCGGAGACAAACAAGCGATCGTCCCCAGCGTGCCTATTCGAGTCCTCCAGGTCGTGGACGAACGACTCCTTCCTTGGCTTCTCGTGAAGATAGTAGCAGCCGTCGACCCCCGCGGACTTGCACTGGTCGTACACATCCTCGATGTCATGGACACCGAGGTTGATCCCCAAGATTCTGTTCAGCTCGGCAGTGCCCATTATTACCTTGAAACTATTGGGCATCAGCTGACAGGGGCAAAAATTCCACTTCCGAAGACAGGTCCTCAGAAGTGGGTGGATGGGAAACCTAACTCCCCCCTCTATAATCGCCACCAAAGGGAATGGCATCCAGCCATTCCGGAAGGTTCTGCCATCGAAGGCATATTTTGGGTAGTCTATCCTAAGCATGACCTCCTCGGGGATCTTGTACATAGTCCTAAACCCTTCTAGGGCCTAAGGAGTGTCTACCTAGTGCTTATACGCTCCCATTTCCAAGGCTAGGGGCGGAGAAAAGATGAACAGAGAACAAGGAAGAAAGAGGGCATATCCTATAGGACAGGGGTCCTAACAGGGGCTTTAGAAAGGACATAGGAATGCAGAAGCAGAAAAGGGAGAGTGGAAGAAAGACTCACGGAGATGAGGAAGGTACGAGGGCTCTGAGGGTCTTTGCTAAAGGACGCTGTGCAAATCACCTTTCGCTGGAAGCCTTTTACGCAAGAAGATTCTCTCTCTTGATCGCCAAAGTAGAAGAAGAATGGAAGAGGGTACCGCATATATACTGCGAGGAGGATGCCCTTTCGGATTTCGAGGACGCGCTTTCAGAACGTCTTTTTGGGAGCCAATTGCGTCGCTTCGGAACAGCCGTACAACCGATCAGATGATGACACGTAGCGGGGGCGGTACGCCTTCCGCAGTTATATAGCCAGGGCAATTGATTGTCTCGGGCAGGCGAAGCGACATCGATGCTTTCGAGCCAGCGAAGCGGCGCGATAAGGATCAGACGTCAGCAATTGATGTCAAGATAAAAAGCTACGAGCTCGGTATGAGAACTCCCTAGTACTTAGCTCTCGACCTCAGAAAGTTATGGAACTCTCAAGAGATCAGGAGCTAGGGGCAGTTGTGCGGGGCATTTTCATGATACTGAAATTACTCCTAGTTTTGGGTAAAAGTACCGACTAGGTTTGCTTTGATCTCGGCCTCGTCCGGCTCGGCGACAGCGCTAGCTGACACCGAGCTTGAGCCCATCTCGGTAGGAGTACCGAGCACGCTCTTGTGAGTTCGGCCTCGCGCATCTCGGCAGCAGTGCCCGAACCCACGCCCACGACCTCTGTGACTTCTCCAGTTCAGCTCTATTGACAGAGGTGAACACTGAACGTCGAGTCCCAATTATGTGACGGGACAGCTGCGTTGCAAAACGTACTGACAGTTAGGGTGGCCGCCGGATATCGATAAGGGGTTATCCCTATCCGACGATCACGTCCGCATTTATGAGTGGGATTGAGGAAAGATCCGATGGGACGGTACTTTCACCTACCTCCACTAAGAATCCGAGGTATGGCTGATGGGACTGTGCTCTCACCTACCTCCACTCAGGAAACTTCTGATGAGACACTCGTCCCTTTATATATATGCATGGTAAGATCCATGAAAGGTACGCCTTATGCAATACTCATTTCACATTGCTTGAACTCCCTTCTTCCCCTCTCACTCTCCCCTTGTTCAGTGATTGCACTAACTTAAGCATCAGAGTGCCTTCGGCTGACTGCAGCCAGGGGCTCTGACCTTTGTCCCTTCTCCCCCTTTCAGGTTCAAGGCATCCAATCCATTCAAAGCAGCTTAACATCAACATTAAGAGTTTTATACTCATCTAACCAAGTCCGTAATTTTTAGGCACTTACAATACCCACCATCTTGATTCTTGACAAACTGTTGAAGGGAAATTCTATATGCACCCACCAATTTTGCTGAGCACACCCACATTCCTTCTTCATATGTAGTAATTTTTTTTCTTCTAATGGTGGGTGTGCTCAGCAAAAATAGCGGTGCATATAAAAAATTCCCGTTGTTGAAACAATGTTTCAGAAATTGAGGCAGACCATCTGAGTCTTAATTAAGTCAACAGTTAAAGACCCTTCTGGTAGTTGGGTCAAGTCCAAAGGTACTTAGGTCCATGTCCAGTTATGTTAATGTGTTTATGACTAATGTAATGATCATGCCTGAGTAAAACCTTTTAGATCAGAAATCTAAACTCAGAACAGCAATGGATCCCTGTTTTTCCAAATACCTGTGGGGCTAACTAACTACTAAGCAGTCTATGGGCGTACTTGAAAAGTGGGGTTAGATTTGACTCCAGAATTATGGATAGATCCATTCAGTGATTGGGTTGTGTCAGACATCCAAATTTGATGAGGTTTGGGTTGAAGTCCACCATTGACCAAAGTAACAGACCCAAATCCAACCCCTTCACATCCCTCTGTTTTTCCAATTGACAAAATGTAAATTTACCTGTGCAGGTCCAGTGATCATGCACCTGAAGATGTGCCAGTGGCTTTGGATGCTGCTTTGCAAGTTTTGCAGCTTGAATATATTGATCTTTACCTGGTATGTGTTTTCTCTTCAGAATTTATATTCTATCAAATTTTCATGGGTGGCTTTTGTCTCACATTTAGTTGTTTATCCAACTCACAGTTAAAAGTACCATTTTGTGAATTCTTTTCCTATACGTTGGACTTTGGTGTTTCACAGTTCTGCAGTTTGTTTTGTTTATCCTCTGTGGATGTATGTATGACCATCCCAACCTATGTAGTTACTGGGCTCAGTATCCAGGTTCTTGTTGGGACTAAAAGTAGGCGCCCTTTTGCTATATGTTGTCCTTTGCTTTATATGTCAGCTCATATTGGGTTTATAGTCAGCCATTTGATATGCCTAACCTGTTTAACTACTAGATCAGAAATCAGGCCTGGTCCAGCAGCATATGGGGCTAGAAAAAAAGTCCAAATTACACCCATTTCTGGCCAGGCTTGGACTGGACCCCTGCTAGCGCAGTCCTTATCCAGCTCCTAGTGTCTGTAAAGGTTGCTTCTGTTTATATGAGATATTGTCTGCAGTCTGGATTTTAATCTTTCCATATTTTTTTATTCCATCTATTTTTACACATTGTCTTTGGCCAAGTTTAAAGGCGTAAGCTCTAAGAATGTACTACTTTCCATTAGTTACCAGTGATTTATTTATACAACTAGACATATAGTATTCTTCTTTAGGTGAAATATAGTTTGTAGTTTTTATGTTTTAGCTAAACAATGCTGTTAAATCTTTGAAGATCCATTGGCCCATGAGGACAAAGAAATCGACTCGTGGTTTCAATCCAGAAAACATGGCTCCACTTGACATCCGCGGCACATGGAGTGCAATGGAGAAGCTATATGATTCTGGCAAGGCACGTGCCATTGGTGTGAGCAATTTTTCTTCAAAGAAGTTGGATGATTTGCTGAAGATAGCACGTGTGCCTCCAGCAGTTGATCAGGTGGAATGCCATCCTGGATGGCAACAACACCGGCTCCGTGAGTTCTGTGGATCAAAGGGTGTTCACCTATCTGTGAGTCTTTCAATCTATTTGCATTTGTTTCATTAGTGTATTTTCTGTCTAATTTTCTGTTTCCTTAGTTTGTATCTGGGTACATCCAATTGCAATTGGCTTGAACATTCTAGTGTAGCAACAATGGACAGAGCTTCGATTGAGTACACAAGAAAAGTTTACAGTACAGATCCAATAATAGAGAAATTCAGAACGACTTTTGAGACATGGTCTTGGAGAATTATAATGTTACAAGTTCACGGAACCAGAGGAATATGGTTTATGATTAATAAGCTACTATATGTTCATAATTTTGAACGTGTACTCAAACCTAACCTGATTTGTGTTGCAACCAAACAGGTCCTTACTCATTACCTATGTGTTCATCATGGTTTAATTATCTAATGATTCTGGACACAGGCCTACTCGCCGTTAGGTTCTCCCGGTACAGCATGGATGAAAGGGGATCTCCTTAAGAAAGCCAAATCTAAATATGATTGCAGAGAAATTGGGAAAGACTACTGGACAGGTTGCTCTGCGTTGGGGCCTCCAAATGGGTCAAAATGTGCTACCCAAGAGCACAAATGAAGCGAGGATAAGGGAAAATCCTGACGTGTGTGATTGGTATATTCCTGAGGATCTGTTTCCCAAGTTCTCTGAAATTGAACAGGCAAGTACTTCTCTCTCCTTATTGTTCAATGCAATTTTTCTCTTCACAACACCTATATCTCTTTGTTGGTGAATTTCTTATTGCGTCTGTTTATTTGTTAAGGGAAATGAGATTTTTATAGAAGAAAATTACCCTTTCTCTTTTGAATTGAGGTTAAAATGGTTAACTTATTGTTGTAGTGATTTAAATCAAGAATTATATGGATACGTATAACCATATATAATGTTAATCAACAGAAATCATAAGTAAGATTCTGCACCTAAATTTTATTATTTTAGCAATCCATGGTCCTTGACCATGTCAAGTACAGCAAGCGATTTGATCAATTGAAGAACTCCATTGAGGATGGGCTGTGCCCCAAAACTACTGATGGGTGAGTTCTATGAAAGATTCAGCATAAGTTTCAGTCAATGTAATGTTCCACATCGCCAAGAGACTGCCAAGAGACTGGGCTTATATATGTTTACGCCTGTGAGTCTAGTAAGATGCGTTTTGGAGCCCATTAAGCGCTCCGAGAACAAAACCTTGAGGCATGGGTCATGAATAGTGCGCCCTTCCGCCTCTGTGCCAAAGAGAACAATATCTACTGAGAACGATATCTCCTGAGCTTACCAAGTCGTGACAATCAAGATCAATAAGATCATGGAGAACAAAATACAAAATGTAAATCACATGCTTTAATAGGAGCCATTGAAAGAGCTTTGACCCACATTATGTGTCAAGCCCCTACATCTTCTTTTTTCTTTTTCTTTTTTTCTTTTTGGAAAATGAGTATGTGTCTTAAACCAAAATGAGAAAAAAAAGAAAAGAAAAGTACTCAAGGTACATAAAGAATACATCATCTTTATGACCCTAAGTTGCTTAGAGATGGTCAAGTAACTTTTACAAAGTATACAACATTCTGCAACACAGCACAAGGGGAGAAGAAATGACCCCATTGACTTGCGAGAAAGTACGAAGACACACAACAAACTATAATAACAAAACCTAAAAATTAACTTATGTTGATTTTTCTTTCCTTGATTGCTTTATCTTTTTTATATTCCTAGGAACAGTCAACTTGCCATGGGTACTAAACATTCAGCACTTTCAGTTTCATACTCAATTAGTTTCCTTTCAAAAACTAATATATAAATTTTTTTTCGTGTAATTGTGCAGAGAAGATTACTTACGGGCTATTCCCTTGTTCATGAAACTAACAGTCCTTACAAGAGCATAGAAGAAGTATGGGAGATGATAGGCATCTGATCCTTTTCCCTCAGATTGGAAAATTGCCATTTATTTTTGTTAACTAGAATCTCTAGATGTTTGAATTTCAATTTACTTCACTACAGAACTTTGTGTTTATTATCAATAAATGTTTGCCCTAGGAGTTCTATACTTGAAAAACTAGCTAATAATAATATTTTTACACTTTGGAGTGGCTTTCTTCCCCATACGTTGAGATGATTATGAAATGCATATTATGGGAAAATGAAAGCATGGGGTTCTTTAAATTAGGAAACTTTGGACTTGTACTACCCCGGCCCGGGTTTACCCCTGAGTTGAAAGTCTTGGAAGAATCATTTTAGATCCATTTCTAGGACTAAAGATCATGATTTGGAATGACTCGAAATACTCATTTATTTAATGTAATAATAACACCTAGCAGGACCAACCAACAAGTTAGGTTTCGTGACCACAAAAAAAGGTTTCTTTTGAAGCAAACCTACAAAATGGGGCATAGTTCAATGGTAGAGTTGGCCGAATCGTAAATGATTTACAGAAGATACTTCGAATGGAATCATGTGTAGTCAAACGATTCGATAGACAAAATCTCCCCATGATACATTGATGTTGAGAAATAATGGTGGAGAAATCTCCCCACGGCCGAGTTTGGACTTAGAGAATTTTCTTCAACTTTTGTCTCTCATCCAGATAGACACAAGGGCCCCTTGGATATGATGAGAAAATGACAACTAGGGGATCCCTGCTAGGTGGATAAATGAGGTGTATTATAGAGATTCACTAGACTTTCCTTTAGTAGGAATTTACCGTTGTTGTATCAATTTGACTGGAGAAAAACCAGGTGCGAAACAAATTTAGAACCCATTTTATAAACCAAAATATAGTTATTCAATGGTTGAGCTGTCCCTACGCGTAGAATGATCCGGCATTTGGAGCCACTTGGGACATCTCATAATAAACTTACCGTTTTGATAGCACAAACCATCTGACTTCATCTAACCCTTTGTGTTTTAACAAATTTGAGGCCCTCAAAAAGTGTTCCTCCCTCAAGCAATGGAAACAAATAGAGGTAGGTTAGGAGACCTTGCAAACCTTCTACCAAAAAAATTTGTTCTGCCTCCAAGTGCACGCACAGGCTAATACGTTCATCACCTCAAGAGGACTTGGTTGTTCTAGGGTTGTCAATCAGGCCCTCTTACGAGGGTATCTTGAGTTGCTGAGCCCTAAAAAAGCCAACAAAATGAGGGCTAAGGGCCGCCTTTGGCAAAATATGTCTAGCCTGCCAATTTGAGGGTCAGGCATGGACAATACTAGACCCGGCCCAGGTCAGCGCTCCTATTTTCTCATTTATATAAATGGGTTTATTTGAGCATACTTATATAGGTTCTCATGTGAGTCTTACATTAATTTTTTACATAGTTTTTATGTGATTTTCATGTGATTTTTATAAAAATAAGTCACACATAGATGTTATACGATTAATCCAAAGCCCCTCACACTCACTACCCCTTTGGCAATAGTCCAAATTTGACCCCCATCTAATTTTTACTCACTTTTGGATTGAAAATCAAAAAAAGAAAAGATAAAGAGAAAAGATTTCTTCTAAAACCAAGGGTCATCTATGAAGGGTTAGGTAGGATGATCTATTGGAGTTGATATTTTACAAATGACCAGGTGCCTGTTTGGATGCACAAGAAAGTATAAGATTTTTTATTTTTAAGAAAGTTTTCTTGTCTTTAAAAATGGGCTGTTTGGATAACTTTAGAATTTAAACTATAATCTCATAACCTTCTAAAATATTGGAAGATTTTCTCCTTCAGCCCTATGGTGTAGGAAAGAATCTTGTAAGATGGTATTATATGATTTCATGGGACTCCCTCCGGCGCGCACCTCTTCCTCTCCTTTTTTTTTTCCTCTCCCGCTTCCTCTCTCTCCTTCTCTTTTTCCTCTCCTTCTCTTTCCCTCTCCCACATCGTCTGCTCTTCCTCTCCTCTCATCTCCTCTTTGGATCTCTTTGGATATCATTTCCTCTTCCTCTCCTCTCATCCCGATCTCTTTGGATCATTTCTCACGGAAGAAAAGGGTATGTAATTTCTATATTTTTCCCTTGTCTCTCTCTTCCATCTTTCCCTATCTCTTTACAGAAATTTCAGAAATTTATAAGATATGTTTTGATCTTTCTATATTTGATGCGTTTTGATCTTCCCATCTTCCCATATTTGAAACCAGAATTTTCTTTTATTACAAAAAAAAAAAAAAATGCCATAGAAACACGATTGGGAACAGATTGGCTCTACCCACCCCAGGCCAGATTGGCTCCTCCTTCGTTGCAGATCCCGGTGTCCTTTCCAGTGTTCGCATCGTTAACCAGAAATTTAACAATTTAGGCTATTGCAAAACCTCGATTACGCCCCAATGCAACTTCAAATGTCTGAGAACCTTCGCCCTTGTATTAATGGGGGTTTTTTCTTTATCCGAAGCTACAATCCGTTCGATGTAAAGACTCTGAAATTAGAAACACTTCCTGCTCTGTGGCCCAACATTAATGCAAGTTCTATATATGGTGGCTTTGGCAGGCATCTATTGCTTTCTCCATGTCTGAAGGGATTGTGGCACGTTTTGCATGATGCAGATATGTGCATCTTAAAAAAAAACAAAGAAAGGAAAAAGAATTTTTTTTTTTTTTTTTTTTTTTTTTTTTTGCTGCGAGCAATAGATGTTTTCACAAACTAGGCTCTTTGTTATGTTTGATGAGACAGATGAGGACATCATCTATCCCCCAACAAAACAGATAAGCTTTGTGGGAGAGAAGTTTGCCTGTAAATAGATTTTCTAAGGACTTTGCAATGATCGGTTGGCAACTTGGATATCTTGTTGGTTCTACACACTCCGCAGCAGTATGTGGAAACATCCAAAAGCCATATTGGAAAGGTGTCTAGTTAAGAGGGCCAACATTGCTAAGTTGGACTTTTTAATCAAGTGGCAAGGTGCAACATGGGGATGATTCAGAATCATGAGAATTACCCAAAGGCTAACCTTGTGGACAAGGTTAATTTAAGAGGGGTGGAATGATATGTGATATTTTCTCATCATGATGCTTGGCTACGAATGCATGATTAAGGGTCCTATCTTGTAGTGGGTCCTCACTCTGGTATAGATGTTTCTTTTGCTTGTTACTCTCTTTTGCTAGTTTGAATTAGTCAAGCCACTTCCCATGTAGGAGTTGGTTGTATCTAGAGGAGTGTAGTGGAGTAGATCATTTAAGAAGGGATTTACTTTCAATAAAAGTATCATCTGAATTATCAACACAAAGCCTTATAGTTTATCAGGTCTGATCTCCCTTTTGAGATCATCAATCTTTCTTTCTTTTTCCCTTTTGAGCAGTGCTTAATCTTTTGAGCACCATAGCTCGAGGTGGTAGAAAGTTAGTATCATTAGGGGATAGAGAGAGATATGTTGGTAAGAAGGTTGTGGGCTGTTGACTTTTATTGCTGATATGAAACTCTTTTCAGACCCCAACCGGTAGTGGTGTTTCTTGAGGACACATAGAAGAATCAAATTTAAATGTTTTTCATCCATAAGCTCCTTTACAGAAGATACTTAAATAGAGTTAAGTAGTTCACAACCGGAACAGGAATTAGACGTTCAAGAAAGATGGTCACACCATATGTATGTAAATGCCTTCGGTTTACTATGTGAATTGCTATACTTTAGATATTAAAAATCAGAACTTTAATTGATCAGGTGTCACTTGAAAAATGTCTTCATTGCCTTTCGACTCCAAAGGTGGAAACAGAGCTTCATGGACACATGCACAAGATGCATTTGTAGTCGATCTTTTAGCAGAACAATGCAGTTTAGGGCGCTTCTTTGACAATGGATTTAAGAAAGAAATATGGAGAAAAACAACAGAAGAATTGAATAAGAAGTTTAATATTTCTGTAACCGTACAATAATTAAAAAGTCATATGGCGGATTTGAAAGCCCGATATCGGATTGTGAAGGCGTTGTGAGAGCAAAGTGGATTTGGATGGGATGACCTTATGCAGATTTGTATTTCATATGAAGATGTGTGGAATCGTTATATTCAGGTATATTTGCATGGAAACATAAATTTCATTAATAAAAACTTTCCATTTGAACTAAGTTTATTAATAATTAATATCATTTTTTTTCACAGGCACACCCAGAAGCAAAAGCTTATAAAAGGACTTCTTTTCCGCTATATGATAATCTTAGCATCATATATGACGGTATAATATTAAATTTATTAATTAATAAAATCATATATATTATGATGATGAGAAATAATTTTGATGATAAACTTGTTGTTATAGGTTGTACGGCAGAGGGCAAACGACAAAAGTCAAGTCGCATCCCAATTACACAACCATATGTGGAAGAGCAAATTCCCGTTCAGAATTTCGCTACTCGTGCTATATCTCAACCACCATCTAATGGGCGAGTGGAAGAGTCTGGTTCAAGCTCAGAGAATGTAATGATAATGACACAAAAAGATAATCGAAGCAAACGTTTTTCTGCAGTGCCAAAATCACTAAATCGTCAAAAAAGAGGTCGAACAAGTGCTGGTGAGAGAATAGCTGATGAAATCTCAAGAATGGTGACATCATCCGATCGCTTATGTGCTGTAACTCCACCTACATCAACGAAAGATTCGTATGAAATATGCCTAGAAGAACTTAAAAAAAATAGAAGAACTAGATGAAGACACTATCATAGAAGCAGTAAAATTTCTTCGAGATCGACAAAATGCAATTGCATTTATGACCTTTAAAGGACCATTGCGATTACGATGGCTTCATCAAAACTGTGGGGGGCGGCCTGATGCATAAATCTCTATAATTTTATAATGGTTTTAATAAACTTTTTTGCATGGTTTATTATGAGTTCGATGATGTTAAGAACTTTTTTCGTTACTCTTTTAATAATGCTTCATTGCGTCATTTAAGTTGGGTTTGAGGATGTTTAAGACATTTTACATTACTCTTTTAATAAGAATTCATTGTGTGATTTCAAATGGTATTTTATCAATGCTTGAATTATTTTCAGTGGTTCTTAATAGGATGTCTTTAATATTGTATTTATTTTTCTTGCAGATATATATTTGATTTTACTATGATGGATTTCATTTCTTAAAACTAAATATTTATTTTATTGCAGAAACTATAAAGAAAAATATAATGTCTAATGATGACATTAATGCTTGTCGAAGGGAGTAGGTTAAACTTAATATGCTTACTGTAGCAGCTGTTGCTGGTTGGTACATAGACACTTATTTGGATAAAAAGCCATGTCGTGATTTAGCACTTTCTGGTGCTGCTTATGTAAATGAATTATTAATTGGTCATTTGGAGCGTTTTCGACAAGTTTGTCGTATGGAGAGGCCCATATTTATGAAGTTGTGCAATGTTATTCGTAGCAAAAATCTTTTCTGTGATACATGAGATATAACTCTCGAAGAACAACTTATAATGTTCCTATTCACGATCGGTCATAATGCTGTCAATCGTCAAGTTCAAGAACGTTTTCAACATTCAGGTGAAACAATCAGTCGTCATTTCAATGGAGTTCTTCAAGCTATACTTTCTCTTTCAACACAATACATACGTGATCCATCAATCAATGTTCCCATAGAAATTGCATATGATATGCGTTTTTACCCTTTTTTCAAGGTAAATAATATTCTTTTAATTTAGATAATGTACTTATGATTAGTTTAATGATTCATTTTACGTAATATAGGATTGTATCGGAGCAATTGATGGCACACATATTCCTGTGTTCATCGAGTCTCATAAGCAAGCACCGTATTGAAATCGATATGGATTATTATCACAAAATGTTATGGCCGCTTGTACTTTTGATTTGAAGTTCATTCATATTCAAGCGGGATGGGAGGGTTTAGCATTAGACTAGGCTTGTCAATGGGGCGGGTCACCATGCCCCATCCCCGCCGCCCCATACCCGCCCTGGTAATAAATTCCTCATACCCGCCCCATAACCCGGGTGGTTATGGAGATGAATCCCCATCCCCGCCCCAGTCGGGTCACGGGGAAACCCGCCCCACCCCGCTGACCCGGCTGCCAGCACTTATTTTCCAAACGGGTCACAGGCAACCCGCCCCGCCCCGTTGACCAGGTATTCAAACCCTGCCATATTCTCAATTTTAATGACCAATGAAGACTAAAAAGTTTCTTAGCATATTTTTTTTGTTAATTTTGCAAAGGTCAGAAGCTACAATTAACATAATCCTTCAATAAACATACACCAAACAATTAACATAATCCTTCAAGCTACAAACACAATACAAGACACATGACAAACACTGACAAATATTGTCAACAACAAGACAAATAGTGTCGAACCCACAAACTCAACAACACAAGACAAATAGTGTCCCCACAAGACAATAGTGTCCGTATCCTTCAAGTTCAAGCCACATGCTTCAACAACACAATACTTGGACATATACAAACTCAATAAAAAATAGTGTCTTCATTTTTCCACAATCAACAAACAAGACTTGGACACATATTCTTGATTTGTCACCCAAGAAAGAAGTAAGAAAATAAAATTATATTCATTCTAAGTTAAGGAAATTTTTTTTAAAAATGAGTCTATGAGTGGAAATTACCTCTAAAATCGAAGTCCAACTGTCCGGCCTCAATCCACTTCCATTGTAGAAGAACTATCACAGACTTTCTGTCTTTTGGATACATGAGTAATAGTACTCTAAAAAAATTCAAAGAAAGTTATTCAATGGTACAATGAAGACGTGAATTGGAAAATAATAAAAAGACTTTTTTTTTTACCTCATTGGTCTCTGAATCATCATTGATAGTAGGAATAACTACACACTCCGGAGTCATATTTGCCCTAAACCAATTTTGGGTGCACATCAATGCTTCCAATATGTCTGGTTTTAGTCTACTTCGATGTGGACTTATCAACCTACCCCCACTACTAAAAACTGATTCAGACGCGACAGTTGAAATAGGAATGGCATAAATGTCCCTTGCAATCTTTTGTAAGATTGGATATCTTATGCCAGTAGTCCTCCACCAAGCAAGGATATCAAATTCACTACTTCTTGGCAACATCAGTTCTTCCAAGTAACGGTCTAGCTCTGACTTCACATTCACACTTGTTGCCTTTTGGTTCACAATTGATCAAACCTAGTAAGAGGATCCTCATCAATGCCATCAACACTCAAGCATTGGGAGGAAGAACTATCAACTTCATATGATGACCGTTGATCCCCTTTACTCTTGGATTCATATTCCTTCACCAAATCATTACAAATACTTTGAATCCGATCTATTTGAGCTTGAGCTTCATCACCATAAATATCCTTGAAATAGAACTCCAACAACACACATTTGTAACAAGGATCAAGGATAGCCGCTACACCCATAATACCATGAATCATGGTCCAGTACTCGTCATATTTCACAACCATCTGAGATGCCATTGCCTTCACAAGTTCAATATCTGAACTAAGCCACTTTGTAATAGCCAATCTAATCTGACAAACTTGTGGGAAATAAAGATTTGCAGTAGGAAACTTGTTTCCAGAAAACAACTAAGTAACATTATAAAAGATCTTCAACTTATCACAAATTTGTCAAGCCAAATCCCAATCATCATCACTAAGCAAGCACTTGTAAAGTCGATCGTGTTGTTCCAACCGAGGAAAAACATCTCTATATCCCAAAGCAACCACAAGCATCTCATAAGTGGAATTCCATCTTGTTTTGCAATCAAGAATCAACTTTTTAGAACATGAAACGTCCAACTGTTTAGCGGTTGCCTGAAACTTCTTAACTATTTTTGGTGTAGCTGTCCAATGAGCAACACTATTACGGATTTTCTTAATTCCATCTCCAATGACACTTAGGCCATCTTGAACAATAATATTCAAGATGTGAGCACAACAACGCATGTGAAACAATCTTCCATTCAAGATAAGTGAGGTCCTCCTTAACCTTCCCAATGTAATATCCATCACAGCATCATTTGTTGAACAATTGTCTAACGTCACCGTAGACAATTTTCGTTCAACATTCCAATCCATTAATGTGTTCATCGAGCACTCACCAATCACTTCACTTGCATGTGGACAAGGTACATAAATGAACCTGCAAGTTTCAAGAAAATAAATAAAGTTAGTAACTGTGAAAGGAGAAAAAGATTCCAAAAAACTCTAAATTAAATAATCATGTAGTATACCTCATTATACGACTTTTTAAGCTCCAAGACTCATCAACAAAGTGGCCTGTAATCACCATATATCCCTTCTTTTGATTACCTGTTGTCCACATATCACTAGTGATAGCAATTCTACCCTTATTCTTCTCAAAAAGTTTCATTGTTTTCTCTTTTTGGACCTCATAAATTCTAATGATATCATCTCTTATGGTATTTCATGAGACAATCACAAATCAAGGTTGCAGACTATGGCAAAAATCACGAAATCCAACATGTTCCACAATATTAAGAGGGTACTCATGCAAGATAATCATTTTAGTAAGTTCATCTCTAGCTCTTTGTTGATCAAAAACATAATTTGAGAATTGCACCTTGCCATCGTCCTTGCTTGTTGAATTTTTTAGTGCATATTGTCGAATATCAATTTGTTTTGCCCCAAAGCACCTTCTCTTGTGAGCAAATAAGTGTGTCGTCCCATCACTTGTCCTTCCAACCAACTTCTTCTTGCAATGCTTGCATACTGTTTTTGTTTCACCATTAATGGTCACTTTGTCAAAATATAACCAAGCTTCAGAAGTTTGTCGCTTGCTAGACTTGCCTTTTTTATCCATTTCTTGGTTGCTATTAGCATTCTCCACATTTTCAGCTGCTGTATTTTCACCAGGATTGTTGGATTCAATTGATGGTACAGACATGTTTTGTGGTGGTGGCTGTTGTTGAGAGTTAATCTCAACATTAACATTGGCTGAGTTTTCGGACCTCAAAGACTCCATACAAAACCTGTAATACATTGGATGAATTTTCAGACCTCAAACACTCAATTATTCAAATAACTGATATCATTTGAAACAAACATAACAAAGAGATCAGATCAGAATTCAGAGAAGAGAATCTAAACCATAAGTAAATCCCCCAACCTAAATAAGTAACCCTAAGCCCTAACTGATTTCTGATTCTGGAACACTAATACACAATACACACTGTTAGAAATCAAGTCAAGGACGAAAGAAACTAAACAAGGAAGTGGTGATACAGGACAAAAAAAAGTCATAAACGATTGCTTTAATTTTACAATTACATATACACATCCACAATTTGCAGGTACAGCTCAATAATTCGTAACACTCAATTGATGTCATTTGAAACAAACATTACAGAGAGATCAGATCAGACTCCAGAGAAGAAAACCTAAACCATATGTACATCCCCCAACCTAAATAAGTAACCCTAAGCCCTAACTGAGTTTTTAATTTTCGAACACTAATACACAATACACACTGTTAGAAACCAAAACCAACTAAGTAGGAATGGAATCAAAGGATATGAGCCTTTTTTAACTTAAATCTTCAATTCTGTTTTTATTACAACAATCGAAACAACCCTCATTGAGAATGCAGACAAGCATTCTAAGAAAAATGAGTAAAACCTTTGCTACGACTTGTACAAGCTCTTTGCCAGGTATGATAAAAGTTAACATGAATCGATTTAGATGAGAGGAGGAGGAGCGGGCATACGGCATACCTGAATTGATTCATGCGAGAGACAGAGAGAGACGGACTGCGGAATGCGGAACTGGCGAACTGCGGAGCGTGTGAGAGAGGGCTCGAGGTGGCCAGTGGCGTGAGGGTGTGACCGTGTGAGAGAACTCTCGAGGTAGCCAGTACTGCTGAGAAGTGACGACGGCTCGCGACTTGCGAGTTGCAAGAGACAGAGAGGAGGTTGTGTTTTACAAATTACCTAATTGAATTTAGGGTTTTGGCCATTTGGGGTCAATCCGTCAATACTAGACAATGGTATATTGGTATATGGTATTCGTATATTGGAATGTTTTGTAAAATATGAGTAAAAAAATAGTATTTTAGGGGACTGTATTGCAAAAATGGTTATAATTAATTAGTATTAATGCATGATACATAATATCCCATGATAAAATTATATACTTGAATAACTTGATACATTATCATGTACTAAGCATAGATACATAAATGCATAACACATTATATACATAGGGTTTAAGGACTACTATGGTATAACCGTATAAGGTTTAGGGTATAAAGTTTAGGCTTTAATGTTTATGGTTAGTTTAAAACTGAAAAATTGTATTTGTACATTGGATTAGTATCCTACAAGATTAACTCACTCATAAGTCATTTACTTGAGCTTTTAATTAGCATATGGTTTAGAGTTTAGGGTTTATTACATTAAGTTAAGTAGTTTTATGGTTTATTATATTAAGTTGGATAGTTTAGGGTTTGGGGTTTAGAATTTCATGTGAAATCTTTTATTCTAATATACTTTGTGTCAAATGTCAAATGTTAATTTTAAATACTTATTAGAAATACTAATAGATTACTCATATTACTATATTAGATGAATTACAAACATGAAATATACAATAGGGTGTAAGCCTTAAGGACTACTAGGGTATAAGGTTTAGGCTTTAATGTTTATGGATTAGGGTTTAGGGTTTAGAGTTTAAGTTTCATGTAACTAATCAATTTATCATATATTTGTGTGAAATCTTTTATTCTAATTTTCTAATGTTGACACTTGTCAATTTGATATACTTATTAGAAATACAAATAAATTACCCATATTAGATAATATATTACTTATTTACAAATCATTACATATTACATATAATTAATTATAATTAATTTTTCTATAAGAATTAATTATAATTTTTTTAGAAGAATTATAATAATTACTATATGTTTACATATATAATATGCATAAATTTACATATAATATTATATATATATATATATATCCGACCCGCCCCATACCCGCCCCTGACCTGGTCAGCTCTTTGACCGGGTTCGGGTCAACCCACCCCGTTGACTCGAATGGGGCGGGTAATTTATGACCAGACCAAGTCGGGTCAACTGGGTCGGCCTTTTCCCCGCCCGGTTGACAAGCCTACATCAGACGCTATATATTGTTTTAAGGGCTGCAGAAAAAGATGGCTTTAAAGTACCACGAGGTATGTAATTTTATTTTGCTTCGATCAAATAATCCCATTTATTTATTAATCAAAATCTTACTTATTTTTTATCAGGTAAATAGTATCTAGTTGATGTGGGATATGGAAACACTCCTAATTACATTGCCCCATACCGAGGAGTGCGATATCATTTGAGAGAGTTTGCTCGTGGAAATATAGGCCCACAAGATGCCAAAAAAACTATTCAACCTCTGCCATTCTTCCTTACGGAATGCAATTGAGCGTGTTTTTGGTGTAATAAAAAATCGCTTTCCAATATTGAAGAACACTTCTTCTCATTCATTTGACACGGTTACGGATGTAATAATTGCATGTTGCACCTTATACAACTTCATTCACATCCACTCTAACGGTGAAGATTGGATATATGAAAAGTATGACCTTCAATATGAGAATCAGTCTTCCGAACAAGAGGATATCAATGAACCAGATAATGATTATAGCACGGATGGGCGACGTCAGGAGGGCAATAGAATGCGGGAAGCAATTGCTGAAAGTCCAAGATCGAATCCTAGAGGGGGGGTGAATAGGATTACTTCTAAGAACTTATACAACTTTTTAAATTTCTTTCACTTTTTTAAATACATTATGCTTTGATGAAAAGGGAGAACTCCTAGATATTCAATCCTAAGCATTCATATATCATTCATGAAATAAAAGTAAAAGATCAACCACCATAACACAATCAATTATAGTGGTTCGGCCAAAATGCCTACATCCACTCCCGGTAATCCTACCGGATTTTCACTAATCAATTTTAAGGTTTAGGATCACCTCAAACCTTACACATACAACACTATGCTTTTCAAGGTTAAGCATAAACCTTTACAACCACAACAAATGCTTTTCAAGGCTAAGCACTAACCTTTACAACTTAGATTTTTCTCTTGTGAATTATGCCTCAACATGCATGAATAAGAGAACTAATCAAGCAGTAAGATTTGCCTCTAAATAGGCTGATATGAAGGTGAAAAACTAAACTTCTAGATGCATGCAAATGAATGACAAAGAGTGTAGTAGATGCAAGTTCTAGAAATACATTCAAACTCTTTTTAGAAAAGTAAATTCAAGATGATTCAAAGATGCTAATCATATGTGAGACAAAGAGTAGAATGATTTACACATGGTTTTCATAAAGATTCAACTTGTATATTGAAGGATGTAATCACAAGATAAACAAGTTGATTTTGAAAACTAGGTTTTGAAAATCTCATGTGAAAACAAGACTTAAGTTGATTTCATAAATCAAATAGACTTTAAAAGATGAAACATGTTATGAAAATCAACTACACAAGGAAACAAGCAACTCTATGATCATGCCTTAAATAGAAACACAAATATTTAAGAAAAGAGCATGTTCATGAAATTTAAAGAGAAGAGAAGCACACCTATATTGAAGATCAAAGGTTGAGTATAATGAGATGGCTTCATAATCCCTTCACAAAGATGCTTGAAAAGTTGCTCTTCCTTACTCTTGAAAATCCCTCAAAGTTCAGCAACTTTTCCAAAAGAGAAAACCACTTTTTACAGAAAAAGTTGTTCTAACGGCTAGGCGTCGGTTAGCCGACATATATGTGTCGGTTAACCGACACCCCCAACGGTCACTTGCCAACGGTCATATTTTCAAATTTTAGTTGACCAAAAAGCATGGTCGGATGACCGAACTTTTTCGGTTAACCGAGGTCTGACCGACACATTGACCGACAGATCGAAATAGTTCAAAAAACAGCTCTTTGGAATTCCAACCGAGAGAACTTCGGTCAGGTTCTGAATGAAGGTCGGTTAACCGATACCTAACCGACACCTTGACCGACGAAAGAGTATCAGCAAATGTTTGAAAATGAAGCTCTCTGGATTTCTAACCGACAATGTCTCGGTTAAGCTCGGTTCACTGTCGGTTATTCGACACCTGACCGACAGGCCAAGCAAACAGAAAATTCTGAAAGAGCTGAACAAATTCAAAGCTTTTGAAAACAAGGAAGAATACCAAGACTGAATTGAAAGCTTTGAAAACTAAGAATATGATGAAAAACCATGCATAACTTTGAAAGAACAAAAACCATGAAGATAAAAATGCATGATGATCCATGAATGAATGAGAGGACAAGCTTACGAAGATGAATGCATCCTATCAAATTGCAAGAAAATAAATACTCTAACAATTGCAAATGCTATATGGGATGAATACAGCATTCGCACTAGAAGGCTAAGAGATCGGCATGAGCATCAATAAAAAGCTTATCATGGATTATATTTATCGTCTTAATTTCTTTTGTTATGAACTTTGACGGCAAACTATAAATTTGCATATGATTATTTGTTTGACTCTAAAATCTGTGATATCTTTGTTTTAGCATATATTATAATCTTCAGCAACTGCCAAACAACTCAGTTTAAAATCTATTGTATTCTTGAAAAAATGCCAAACAGCAACAATGTTACAATATTTATATTCTACAACATTTCATTCTGCTACTATTTAAATCTAAAAAAATAATATTCTGCATGTATCCAAATGGACCCTAGGTATCATTGCAATCTTTCCATCTACCACTTCCTTATTATTGGCATTGCCCCAAGTGGACTCCAAAAAAGAATGTCTCTCACAATGTCTCTTAGGGACCCCAACCCATACTTTTTTGGGAAGGCTCTCCTAAGATCGTCTCTCATGAGAAACATTTGGTGGATTCACCTTTGTTTAGGCGCGTGGAACCCTTTTATGATTGATCCAACACCCTCACACTCACTACTTTTAATAAATTGGTACCTGCCCTAATCTGACGCATCCAATCGTTATTCGCTTCTGAACTGAAATCCTAAAAAAATTTAAAATTATTAAGCTTGAGGGTCATTGATGAAGGGGTTAGGATGATATATATTGGGATTGATATTCTACAAAGTACTAGGTCACATGGAAATCTTTCCATCACCCCACCTCCACATATTAGCATGACCCCAAGTGGGCCCCAAAAATCTGGCTATCAAGGTTATCTCAATTGGTTGTCTAGGAGAGCCGAACCCATATATATTGGGAAAGGCTCTCCAAAGGATGTCTCTCATGAGAGACATTTCATGAATTCTCTATTTTTTTAGGCGCATGAGACCTTTTTATGATTAATCCAACCCCTTCACTCTTACTCCCCTTATAAATTTGCACCAACTCCAATTTGACACATATCCAATTGTTGTTCACTATTGGATTGAAATCCTAAACTAAATCCCTTCTAACCTTAAGGGCCATGGATGAATGGGGTTAGGATGATCCCTAGGGGTTGATATCTTGCAAACTACTAGGTCCCGTTAAAATCTTTCCATCCCCCACCTCCCCATAATTAGCATGGCCAAGGTGGGTCCCAAAAGATTGTCAGTCACAATTGTCTCTCATGGTTGTCTCTTAGGAGAGCCAAACCAATACAAATTGGGACAGTCGCTCTTATAAGGATGTTTTTCATGTGAGATATTTCAAGGATTCTCCTTTTTGGGCACATGGGTCTCTATCATGACTGATCCAACCCCCACGCAGACCAACTACCCCTTATATTGAATGTTGACCAACATCTATTCTATTCAATCACATCCCTTAAATCATATTGTAATCGATTCAATCAGCCACTCTAGGAAACATACCATTCCCAAAGACACAATCATTACTTGATTTCAGCAATCATCATTGATGTCTTGTATCTATACAATTGTTAGTATATTTTCTAGCCTCATCTGACAGTGAGGTTAAGGAAAGCTTTTCAAATTCAAAATCTCTCTTGGTTGGTATCATTTTTATCGTATCAAAGCACCACGCTCAATCCAATACCCCATATGTAATGCATAAATTTCACCAAAAACTCTAAGAAAACCTAGTAATCCTACTAAACAAGCTTCCTACCACAATAAGAAGTCTTATTGTAATACCTTTCATATTAAAATTAATAAAATAATAAAGAAATTCAAACCAAAATAGATCTTGTGATCTCTAAAACTTTGGAGGAGATCTCCTATGGGGCCCACATGGCCCCTACTTTGAAAATTAGCACCCCAGATTTGGGAAGTGCACTCTTGGGCAAACCTGGTGGAGCTTGACTCCTTTAATTTGCTTTAGATTTGGCCCACTGAAAAACTTTTAAAGTTAAAGAACGCGATTGCCTATTTGGGGAGTTGCGTTTTACACATCCCTATTTACTCTTTGCACATTTATTTTTTTCAAAACCATGATATCCTTCTAAGAAATGTCCAAACTACCCATTCCCTCTCTCTCCCTGCTCGCTGCCAAGCTCCGCTCGGCGCGTGCCCTCTCCTTCTCCATTTCCCTGTCTCTATCTGTCTCCCTCCTTTTGTCTCCCTCTCCTTCTCCCTGTCTCTATCCCTCTCCCTCCTGCTCTCTCCCTCTCATGAGAGGGACAGCGATCAGGGAGAAGGAGAGGAATCGAGAAAGGGGGAGAGGGCATGAGCAAAGCTAGGCAGCAGTAGGGAGAGGGAGAGAGACAGAAAGAAGGTGAAGGAGAAGGAGAGGGAGCAGGCAGCAAGCATGGAGAGGGAGAGAGATAGAAGGAGAGGGAACGAGTAGTTTGGACATTTCCTAGAGAGGTGCCATCGTTTTGAAATTATTGGATGTGCGAGGAGTAAGGAGGGATGTGTAAATAGAAACTCTCCCTATTTGTGTTATGAACTTTTATTGAAATTTCAAAATAGTCCCTTTGTTTTTATCTATTCTTAAAATAGTCCCTAAGACTCAATTTCATACAAAATTTTGACTGTTTGGGCTCCAAACCATTTATCAATTCTTTTCAGCACCTTTGTGAGCTCTCTTGAGATGCTTGGACTGTCTCAAACAGGGGTGGACCTAGGAATTCTTCCTTGGGTGGGGGGGCACTATGTAGAAAAAAAATTAGGAGGGCCACATATAAAAAAATGAATGTAGTTTTCAAAATATATAAGGGCCTTTCTTAAAAAAATGGGGGGCCATATGTAAAAAATTATAAAAATTTTGAAAATTTGAAGGGGTTTTTTTATTTATTATTTATTTATTATTATTATTTTTATTGTGGGGGGGGGGGGGGGGGGGCGGGGGGCAAGGTCCCTAGCAACCCCCTCTGGTTCCAGCAGTGATCTCAAATAAGCTTTTGCGACTTCAAATTCATAATAAAAAACCAATTTTGCATCACTTTGCTATGAACATGCTAAAACCTAGAAACTCCTTACAAATATCTTATTTCACTTGTTCAAAGTTATGAGAATATGCTCAACTTACATGGCTATGAAGGATGTGGAACTAACCACAATATGTCTTTACGGGACAAAGATTACAAGTACATGGGACTAATATAATCTCAAGAAAAGTAATGCAACAATGCAACTTTAATTTTAAAGGATGGACCTTTATACAATTGGCCAAGAAATGAACAATGAAATTTAACAGGATGCTTTAAAAGAAGGCAAACTTTAGACGGGTACCACTAAAAAGCAAATAGGAAAACACAAAGCCAACAACAAAATAGACAAGAGAGGGAGAAAGGCACTATTTACCAAATTTGCGGCGTCACCAGTCATTATGGCTATTAATTGTTGGCATTGACTAATCAAACATATCAGCCTAATGGTATACCACAAGCTTTTGAATGCAGCTTTTGCAGACAGTCAAGCTAATGTTTGGCTTCTTGAATCGGTGCGTCCAATCACATTATTTCCTAAACTTGTAAGCTACATACTACGACTTGTTACTGTGGACCTTAAAAGAGATTTGTTGAAAATGGAGATACGTTGGATATTACTCAAATGAGTATAACTTCTATTAATTTTTTTTACTTAGTAAGTTGGATTCTATTCAAAAGTGGGTGTAACCCAAAATAGTACATACTTCGTCCTCAAAAGAGGATAAAGAAAAGAGGAAAAACATTCTGGGCGTCAAGTTCTAATGCCCACACCCTGGGCACAAACAAAGGATTAAGTAATTGATGAAGTTCCAAATTTGAAAATTTCTTAGGCGTTGGACACCTTTTCATTCTTCGAAGAAGCCGCCAAGATCGCTGGGATATCTGAAGGACTTGAACTGGATGACGTGCATTAAGAATATCATCTACTGTGCATTTGAAGTATGGACTACCAAGTGTATAGCAAAGGAGATTTCATAACCTTTAGTAAATCATCCTCCACTTCATAACATAGTTGATTCGGATGAGGTGGAGCTAACTCTAATACTACTTGCACATTGTGAGTAAGATCAGTTGCAACAAGGGAGAGAGCACTACATGGTACCCCCATATCAGACCGTAAAATGCCCATGACCGTTGGAGTTAACCGAGCAATAGTAATCCTCCACAACAAAGGTAAAGGCCCATATATAATGCTTTGATGCTAGATTTGGTTAGCGGGAAGGTCCCAATGACAAAAAATATGGTCTGGAAGATTAAGTCCTAAGAATAAAATCCGACTTCGAATCTAATTTTGAATATGAAATGCCACAGATCTCCATTCCAAATTCTTGCCACGAAATATGAGTGAATTTCTCAATTGCCACACATTCCAAGCAATAGTTGGGAAAATTAATTTACCCAAGGTAATCAGAGATTTATCATTTGGATTCATCTTAAGAACAATGGACTCTACCATCTCAACAAGAGAAGCACAAGCTATGGGCTGAAGACTAACCAAACGAAGCATAAATCTCCAAATATTAGTATTGAAAAGGTAATGAAGAAAGATATGCTGACTAGATTCCCAGTTTGCCATACACAAAGCACATGAAGAGTCTCATTGAACATGCTTTTGAATGGGAAAATCTTTTGTCTTTATGCAGCCAATCATCACCATCCAGGGGCAAATGGAGTGTTTTCAAATACGAACCTTTAAACCAAATGAGAGTAGCCCAAGGGACTGGATCACCAATATGATTTGAAAGTATGTTATAAGCTGACTTTAAAGAAAATGTCCCTTTCTCCTATAAGGTCTAGATGATATCATCAGAGTAATCAGTAGCTGAAAAAATTTCAGCAGTATTACGCTCCCGAATATGATGCAAATCAACCCTTCTTTTTGGTGGAAAACAACAAGCACCATCACGAATAAAATTACTCACACGAACATTAATACCAGACCCAAAAATCGGCTGGAGGCCATATTGATCTATTAATGGCCCATTTTCCAACGATGGATTAGTCCATAAATGAGTCATAGCACCATTTCCAATGAAATGACGAATAAATGGGAGGGCTCGACTCCGCAAAGACTAAATAGAATGCCATCCCCATGAAGTTGTCTTATGAATTTTAACATCCCACAATGACTTATCCTTTGTGTATTTTGCATAACCCACATGTTCCAATAGTAAGAATAACTCACAATAACCTTCCACACATGCGTAATAATAGTTGCTTGATTTAAGATAACCACACTAATTGGATACCGAATCCACCATGATCAATAGGCTTGCATATAGTACCCCATGCAATAGGATGCATGTATTTTCCATTCCATTTATTACAAAAGAAGTCACGCATCAAACGATGAATGGCATTAAGAACAGATTGAGGAAGAAGATATGTGGAAGCCCAATAAATATGCAAAGAAGTTTAAGTGGATTTGATCAACTCCAAGTGACCTGCAAACGAAAGAAGACTAGATTTCCAACCTGAGAACCTAGCTTCAAACTTCTAAAATAGAGGAATACAATCTCGGTGAGATAATCTTTGAAATGACATTGGGATACCTAGATAATTTAAAGGGAAAGAGTCTTCTTCGATATTAAGAATTCCCTTAATTATATTTTGAATCTCCTCATCACAGCATGAGAAACTAATGAAGCTTTTAGTCCAATTAACACCAATCCCTGAAAAGCGGTGAAAATCATCTAACAACATCTTAAGATTGTAAGCAGCAAAAGGGAGTACCTTTGCAAAAAATAATGACATCATCTGCAAAAATCAAATGAGAGATAGCCGCATCCTCTATGATAAAAGGGGTAGGAATAAGCTAAGATGAAGAACACATTGTCATCATAGTAAAGAAGAATTCCATCACAATAGAAAAAAGAAATGGAAATAAAGGGTATCCTTGACGAAGACCCATTGTACCTTTAAAATAACCAACCGAGGTACCATTTAAGAGAATAGAATAACTTGGATACCGAACGCACTCTAGAATCAACTTGATAAAGTAATTTTGGAACCCCTTAGCAATCATAGCAGCTTGGAGAAACTCCCATTGAATAATATCATAAGCCTTTACCAAGTCCAGGTTGAGATTTATTTTGGGGACTCTCCTATTAAATGGAAGTTGTGCAACAGATCTTGAGGTGCTAAGATATTATTTGAGATACATGATAGGACCCCAAGTGTAGGATGCGATTGCAATAATAATCTGGTGAGTCTAGGTCAATTCACAGGGACCAATGCTTTTTAAGAAATTTCCAACTTTAACCTATCCTAAATAAACACTAAATCTGCCTAAATGGAAACTAATTAAATTACATCAACTTTCCAAAAAAAGAAAAAGAAAAACACTAATCTAAAAAATGAACCCTAATCTAGATATTACTAATTAAGCTTAAAAAAAACCTGCAAAAGAATACACAAATCAAACAACCAATTTAATATAAAATAAATCAAAAAAAATTCCTAAATACAATGTAAATATGAATGATTTATGAGATCATACATGAAAAAAATGCAATTCTAGACTAGTTCTTAAAAATCTGATGCATGTTGAAAAATTCTAAATATGGAAACTATTGCACATGCCCAGTTTTGCTAGACTGTACGACAGACCTAAGATGATATAAACCTAAATCTAATGGCTGGAGTCAATACTCTGATGATGCATGAACACAACAGAAAAAGAAGAATGGAAAAAGGACTTAAAACAAAAAAGATATGATCACCTAAAAATGCCTAGTTGAACAAGTTATGTTGCTGAAATCTGGTACAGGCTTTGCTGGGTACCCCTGTTTGTGCCTCTGGTTGACATGGTTTCTGAGGTCATTTTTGGCTGAAATTCTGGGTTTCAAAGTCCTATTACTGTACTTTAAATCTACTATTTTTCAGAACAAAACATTCAAGTTTACCTGGTTTTCAAATCGCGCACTTTTGTAACACAGTTGGGTTAGTTCTACTGAAACTGTAGAGAATTTCTCACTATTCACATACCAGGTCTGAATTTAATCTTTCTAATCGGTCATCAAAGATTGTGATTTCAGCAGCAAAAGTCTATTCTAATGCAATTTCTAAATATGATGTATGTACAAATACACTTTCCAACCATAGATTATGCAAGTGATAAAAATAGAAAGTTTCTACTAAACATGGAAAGATGCAAGTTGGGGTTTCTAAATCAAGAATTTGCAAGTAAAAATAATGATGAGAATATTAACTTAAATTAAAAACAAAAGGGGTGGAAAAAATGAAAAGCGAAAAAGATGTATCAATGATCTAGAAAATAGATTATTATACAAGTATTGAAAATGCGATAATGAAGTCCTCTCTTCTTAGAGTAGGAAAAAAATGCAAGTGATTACTTGATGTCTCTCGACCTTTAATCCATTTATTTTATTTTCGAAAATCTAGATCTAATCATGTGAAATATTGTCTCCAATCAAAAAAAAATAAATAAAAGAACTAGAAATAGTAAATTAAATCACTTACACAAATAACACGCATAATCAATCCAAGTAGCGTCATTATTCCTTGATCTTTGAGTAAAAGAAATTAATGTTCTTCTATCCTTTTCATTCTCTCAACATGGTCTCCAACCTATGTCTAAAAGAATTAGAAAAAAGAAGAAGAAGAAAGGGAGAGAGAAAGGAGTGGTGTGGAATGAAATGGAGAGAGAGAGAAAGCCTCCAAAATTGCTACCCAAAAGTCTTGGACGTCCAACCCCCTTGGCCGGTCTCTTTTTATACATTTTGATGCTCCTTGTTGCCAAGAATTCCCCTCCTTCATAGGGCTTTTGTTTCCTCTTTTGTCTTGATTCTTTTCTTCATCTCCAAGCTACTATTCTCTCTTTGGAAAGACTTTTAAATTTGAGAGATCTCCTTGCCTTCACTACACCATTTGGGTGATTTTGCAACATTTGAGATTTTTTATTAGTAACGTATATCTGGCCGTTAGTAAATTAATAACAGATAAAGTTCCGTTACAAAATTACTTAACCGTTACTAAATTACCCGAATTATTTTGTGACGTTTATCAAGATTTTCACTAACGGATAGTCAACCGTGACTGATGTTAAAATGTAAATCGAAAACTTATTGAATTGAGACGAATTCATTACTCAACGAATCACCCGCCGAATTCATTACTCAACGAATCCACCACCATCGTAGAAGACGAAACCGCAGGTATTCCATCTTCTCTACTTTGAAAAAGTTGCCTACCACCGCCCAGACCTACGTCCAAAGCAATTTGGCTTGGATAAATCCCATTTGCAATGTGGATTGGTTTAAAATCAATGAAAAGGAACGGGCATAAACATTGTAACGCCATGTCCCTGAATCTCCTATTAATATTAATTAATTGTGTGATTAGTTAGTAAGTGTGTTTAGAGTCTTAGCGAGTCAGGTTTGACGTGTGGCTCATGCGTGCGAAGTCTCGCGCGAGTTCAAGCCTGTTTGGATACCATTTTGTTGCAGCCCGATCCGGACCCGACCCAAAACTTGACCCGAGCCCAACCCAAGGCCTAAGGGGCTGTTTGGTAATTCCCACCCCATCCCTTCTTTTAGGTCACAAACTCATTTCCCCCCCTTTTCACAACGACAGCAGCAGCTCCCCCCTCATTTCTCTCTCTCGCCCGTTCTCTTCCTCTCAACTCGGACGACGCCATCGCCATCGCTGCAGCCGGCCAGTACCACTCTCTCATCTCTCATTTCTCTCACTCATCTCTCCCTCTTCCCAGCAGCAGCTCACTGCCCCATCCCTCTTTCGTTTTCCTCTTTTCTCTTCTCCCTCATCTCACCTCACTCACTGCCGCCCCACTATCCCGGAGCTTCACCGTCGTCGTCGTCGGACCCACTGCGTCACCGCTGAGTTCCCCCATCTCTGGCGAACCAGCCCACTCCATCTCTCCCTGTTTTCCCCATTTTTCATTCCTTCGTTTCATTCCCTATTTCTTTCTTTCATCCTCTCTGTTTTTCTTTCTTTCTTATTTCTCTCTCTCTCTCTCTCTCTCTCTCTCTCTCTAATTCACTCATCTCTCCAATCCAACCCACCTCACCATCTCATTTCTCTTTCTCTCCACTCACTGTCAACTCACGTTGACTTCTCCCCTCACCCATTTCACCATTTTCCTACACACACACACTCTATCTCTCTCTATTTCTTTATTTCTCTTCTTTCTCCATTCTTTCCTTCATTCTGTGTTCTTCCTTCTTCTTGTCAGTGGCCACTAATCAAGTGGGCCACCAAATCAAGTGGGCCCTACAACCTCCAATCATCACTATCATCTCCACGTGGACCCCGCAAGCTATCTCTGTAACAGAGAATCGAAAAAGGAGGAGGTATTTTAGTTTGCTTTGTTCTTGACTTGTAGTTTTTTTTTTTTTTTTTTGGTTCTTTAGTATGTGTGTTTTGACTTGGCTACATGAGATTCTAGGGAATGGTTGAATGATTGGATTGGATTGGATTGGTCAGGGTTCTGGGTGAGTGATTGTGGGTGTTTTGTGTTTTTCTTATTTGGAGCGAGGGCTTGGAATTTGAAGTTGTCTGTTGTGGTGATTTGTTTGATCAGATGTGGGAGTTAGGGAGAATTTGGGAATGGCACAGCTGCTGGAGATGTGAATTTTTGCTCAGTTTTGAGTGATTTTTTATAATATTTCTTTTATTTGAGCAAATTTGATAGGACAATTTACTTTGTAGCACAACATACAAATCTATAATGGACTTGTCATTTCCTTCTTTCTATCCACTTCTATGAGGTTTGCAAAAACTTCGTGTTCAATTCAGTATGATTCTCATTCTAAGGTTAAGAAATTGGTAACTAGTTTAGAGATAAAAGTTTAATAGGATTTACCTGAAAAAGAAACTTAAAATAAATGATTGCTCTAGGAGGTATATGCACAAAATGCAGTTTTCAAGTTGATTGTTATAAATGTATTAGGTCTCATCTTTCTCATATTTACCCCAGGAATCCACAGATGGATTTTTAAGCACAGGACCGTGCCCACAGGATTGGACAAAAGAAAGAAGTTCAAGTCTTCTGTTTCTATACAGAGGTTTGATGCTTTCTTACCCAAAAAAAAAAAAAAAAAAGAGGAAGAAGATGTGAATAACATCAAGCACATTTATTATATCTTTTACCTTTTGTTTTTTTTGGCCTTTCATGCAGTACACCGTTTATAAAAAAGTGATTGAAAGGGCTTATAAAAAGCTTGCACTTGATGCTTTAGTTATTCAACAAGGCAGACTGGCTGAGCAAAAAAGTAAGCATCTCTATTGGGAGCTATGTGGTGGTCTTTTTTTTTGTGTTTGTGGCTTGTTAGAACACTGAGATGAAGATTTTGACTTTACTCTTTTTTTGTCATGATCATCTGGTGTGTTTTGCAGATGCTGAATTGTATGACTTCAATGATGAGAAGGTATGTTGTAATGCACCATAAGTATAAGATAATTGATAATTTATAGTCTATACCTTCACTAATAATTCCTACATTTGATGTTCACAAAATGGCATGGCATGCAAATGATTTATCAAGTTGGCAACTTGGTGCTCATTTAGTATAATTCTCCTATTTTTGTACTTCTTTGCCTTCAAACTTAAATTCTTTTCTATTTGTAATTAATGAAGGATGACAACAAGTTTGACTTTACTTTGTTTAACATGTCAGGGTGCCATATTAGATTGGAACATAGGCATTTACTTTTCTGCATTTTTGATAGATAAGTGCTATTTATCTGCATTTTCCCCTTCAAAACAGTATCCTGTTTTAGGTTTGAGCTGATGGGTGTAATTGTAAATACATATTCAGCAGTTCATATTTCTATCCTTCATTCAAATTAATATTTTTCCATATTCCGGCATTCACATTTCTTCTTTTTCTTCTTTGATGTGGAGGTTGTGTGAAAAGTTTAGCTATGAGTAACTCATTCTTCCTTCCTAAATATTCAGGTTTACACTTGCAATCACTACACTTGTCCAATATGTAGCAAATCCCTGGGAGATATGGCTGTAAGAGAAAATTATTTTCCTCTTTCTCTGAGAAAATTTTGTGAAGTTTTTTATTCAGTTATCTTATTGGAATAATTTATTAAATCATTTCTTCTATGTAACACTAATGTGCACAAGCAAAAAAGCTTTGCATTCAAAACTCTGTGATAAATAATCAAGTAGGAAATTAATCTATAAGTGGTGTACTCTTATCATAGGAACTGAATCTATAAGTACTCTTATCATAGGAACTGAATCTATAAGTGATGTACTCTTATCATACTAGGATAAGAATTTGAAAAGTAATTACTTTAAATATAAAATTAAGAGTAAAGGAAGAGTTTTTTTTTTCTTTTTTCTCAATCTTTGTTTTGGGGGAGGTTTTTAAGATACCTATTTACTGGGAAATAATTGTGTGCAAGTATCAACCTTGTGAACAACCTTGCCTGAATTTTAAAAAGTCACATGCCATTCCCGCTTTTCCTGGGTTGCATCTATCAATTTTATAGGTATTTGGGTACCCATTATAATCCCAAAGAAGGGAGAGACCAAATAAGACATCCAATGAGTGGTTAGTAAAGAAATGTTGGATTGTAGAGCAAAACACACAGCTAAATTTGTTATTGATAATTAATTATTAGAGCAAAACACACAGCTAAATTTGAAAAAAAAAAAGGTGCATGTTTCATATAATATCAACTTGACTAAGCTAAATCAGGTATCCTAATTTTATCTCAACCTTTACTTAGTTTGGAAAAAAAAAAAAAAAGGAAGAAGAAGAAGAACAACTTTTCAGTATATTATCAGCTTGACTATGTCATGTACATAGTAGTACCTTTGTTTCAACCCATACCTGGTCTTAACTTGAGACAGTTTTTGCAGCTACGTGATTTAATTGGTTTATGCAAAATGAGGACCAATGGTTGTTGGAATATGAATCTGGGAGCATATCTATATTGTTAGGTTGTAGATAGAGAAGTACTCATTCCTTTAATGGAGAGCTTATCATTCTTGATCTGTCGAAACTTTAAAGTTACCTGGTATTTTCTCTGTTTTCCTACCTACTGAGATTCGTACACTTATAGAAAAAAAAATACCAAACTGTTAATGCAACTAGGAGGAAGGAAAAGATATTCATATCTACTAAGTCCTCCTATGTACACACAACTAGGAGGAAGGAAAAGATAGTCAATGTTGGAACTGTCTCTATTTTGGCACCTGGACCATGAATAGGTGCCTATATGCTGCATCTAAAGCTGCTCTTCATGCCTTGACAGATAGCTTGAGGTATAAAGTATATATATTTTTTTTTATCAATACAGTTTCTGTTAAGATATGTGTTATTATCCATTACCCACTTTCTATTTCTTTTTTAAAAACAAAAAATACTTAGTAACGGATATAAACCGTTACAAATTGAATACTTAGTAACGGACATCAACCATTACAAATAGAATTATATGCGTAAGAAAGTGGGAATTACCAACAGTTTTATCCGTTGGGAACAAACTATGAACAAAATTAATAACCGTTACTAATAAATTGTAACGATTGAAGATGTGTTGCTGAAATTAATTTCAGTCACATTTGATAACCGTTAGTAAAATTTCTAACGGTTATTAAGTGTTACTAACTTCCATTACTTTTCATTTGTAACGCAATTGTGTCAACGTAAAATAACTGTTACTAAATTTTTTTGTAACGGCTGTGGATCCGTTACTAATCGATTATTATGGTGTAGTGCTTATTAGGTTTCTTGATGCACACACCTTCCTTGTATAATTCCAAGAATATCTCTAAAAATTGCATGATGATATAGAGGGAAGAAACTTTCCAAATATTGAGATCTCTTTCAATTCCCGTCTAAAACTGTAGCAGACAACTTCCTGAGGTCATATCTCCCTCAATATTGCTCTGATTTACGTAATTTTGGGCTCCATGGATATCTACTCGAAAAGAGCTTTCCAATAGTAGTTAGATTGCACCAATCCGATACTCAGTTTGAGAATTATGGCCATTTTAAGTTGCTGCCCCTAAAAAATTCGGAAATAATTGTGCACAAATGGAAGCTTCTATGTTGGCATGCAATGGGGTGTGTGGGGCCTATGTTGGATGTCCAAGGCATGCTTGGACTCTTTCCTTGCTTTCTTATTTGACTTTCCTTTGACCTCTCTTCTCAAATCTCATCAATGTGGGTTCCATGTTGATTTCTCCTACAAATCAAAAGAAATAAATTTATCATTAATTACATTTAAGAAAATAAACATGAATCACACATGGGATCCTACATGCCTAATGATGCACTCAAATTACAAACTTTCCAAAAATAGCATATGGTGCCAAAAATAGTAGGTATATATTGATAAAGCCAAAAAAAAAAAAAAAACTGATTTTGGGGAAATAAATGAGATGAAGAACCTTAATTTCATAAAAGACATGCAATGTGATGAATTTTGACCTATTTTGATCATGTTTCCAAAAATAATCCCAAATGCATGAAATCATGAAATTGAGTGTAATATAGCCCGTTTTTGAACCGTTCATAACAACAATTGGAACGGTTACAGCCCGTCCCAAAATATGGTGTTCCAAATAAATTGAAACGGTTTGAACTCGTTCCGAAATCAGAAATATAGAACGGTCACGTACAGTTCCAAAAATGTTCTAGAACCGTTCCTATTTATCTTGGAACAATTTCATGATCGTTCCGAAAACGTTCCAAAACCGTTTCAGAAGTGTTCTTGAACCGTTCCAATTCACAGAACAATTTAAAACCGTTCTAATTTTATGGGCAAGGTTCATGACTGTTCCTAATGAAAAAAAATATTTTTAAAAAAAGCTCTATAGTAGCAAATCTTTTTATTATTCCACCTAATGCATAAAAAAAAAAAAAACACTATGTTATTCACATCTATACACATTCATAAAAAACAATCACCAATACTCACAAAATCTAAAATTGAATTCCATAGACTAATTTGAACTCAAATATACAACTTATAATATTTGAATATCCATACATGATACAACCACCAGGTACAACCTTTTAACTAAATTCATCCACTTCATTTATAAAAAAATAAAAACCAAAGAGTCCATCCCATCACATTTGTGCCTTTAACTTTCTAAGCACATCGCTGGCTGAAGATAAATGCATGTATGAAGCAAGTAAAATTTCTTCACTAGCAGGTACACATGTCCGAGGCAAATGTTTGTCCCACAGAGAGCTGCAACTGTCCAAGTGAAACACTAACCATTACAGTCAGGCATACGACCCCTTGGGTCATCCCCCACATAAGAGCATCACTAAGGGACATAAGATAGACCCCGGTGTGATTACAACAACCTGAAAAGAAACGCATAAAATCAACAACAAAAAGAAATCTGACTTAAAGCATAGTAGTAGAAGTAAATGATTGACTGGTGTTGATAACAAAAAAGTGCATAACTTCTTGATAAAAGAAAGTTTTAAATGTTCACCATACAAAGCAACAAACAGACTTCAATTAAAACCATAAACAATTAAAACAATTTAGCAAAAGCAAAAGCAAACGAACTCTCTCGAGTTCACCTCCTCTTTCCGAGCTATCATAGGCTTTCCCTGTAACATGTCTCCATTTCACCACTATTAATCTTACTATCAAGGACAACCAACATATGCATCTTTCTTTTGACAAGTGCCAAGATGTCATGGCTTCTAATCTCATGGTAATTTTGCACCAGAGCATAGCCCCAACATAGATGGCATTCATATAACAGGCAACCAAAGAATCTATTTATCTGTTACAAATATGAAAGCATGTTTTAAAATCCCAATCATGCAAATGTATATGTCTGTACTATAATCCTACTACTCACCATCTATTTATTTGTTTCAACCGTTTCAATTTTTCGTTTCTAATTCCCATTTTCGGTGTAGTGAACAGCAGTCAAAGCTCTTCCAAATACAAACTGAAGATCCCAACATAATTGTCACGTCCCCCAAAATAAGAAATGGGGAAAAACGTGAAAAATTAAAACAAATTCAAATTCCTGTGTTTAATACAACACAAGCTTCCAAAAAGTGGACCCACATAAAATTTCAACAGGTGGTGAGTCAAATAAATTTCATTAATTGCAACGGACGCTTTATTCAATTGGTATTGAAGATTCATAAAGGAAACCCAACATAAAAATCAGATAAACATTAATAATTAAAGTTGCAGAATGAATTCAATAATTTCTAAAGGGTCTCAATACTAAAAGAAAGTTTATTCAAAGAGAATTTCTAAGATGACATTCTCTCGTTTGCTGGCTCAAATGGCTCCAAAGCCATCTCCTGCATCCCACTCGGGTTCGTCAGTTGGCTCAAACGTTTGAAATGCTTGATCCTCCTTCGTCTCCTGGGTAAAGTAGGGCTCGGTACCTATGCACCAATTATTACAAAGTAAATAGCAAGAACATAATTATAATTCGAAATTTAATACGATAACGAGAAAATATAGACAAATGTGATCATATCGAAGTAATGACAATGACAATGACAAAAGAACGTATAGAATAATCCAAATAAAGCAAATAGAGCAATATGATTCACACGAAGACAAGTGTCCCCGTTTCGAGTGGTCAGCCCTAAATAAATCGGGAAAGCCCGTCCACAACGTCGGTGGTCACAAACCGATCAAATAAAACAAATATCAGGATAACCTGTTCACATTCATAGCGGATTATAAGTGATCCGGTCACATCGGTGATCAACCGTCCATATATCGATCTGCAGTCGTCCATAAATGACCCACATAAACATAAACATAAACATAAACATATAAACATAATAGACCTGAATAATAAAGCTCCGACACAAGAGTCCTAAGTCAAAGTAAAGTGCTGGCTTTTCCACATTCCATATCATAATCGAATCGTCATACAAAATTTGCCAAGCCACTTTATAGTCCATAACACACAATAGGGTATGCATCTAAAGGAATACACATCATAAACCAACATATATATGCATGCGAAGGTTAAGACATAGATACAAAGCGATCCTAAGGTCAAACATAAGGTCTCGTACCCAATAACTACAGGAATTTCTAATATATAAAAGATCAACGCATCCCTTCTCTATCAATGGTGCATAGACCCAATTAAGGGTTTTCCAATAGAGATGGGTTAAACTCGAATCACTAGAATTTTCCTGAAGTTATACGGAATACTAAACCCCACATTAGTAAGATACCGTTTGCCCCGACGGTATTTACTCGGTCTAATGATTCGATTAATAAAGTCCAAAATTATAATTTTGACACATTTAAAATCAAAGATAACATTTAATATTTAATTTACAAATTTACAATGATAAATAACCTTAGCTTATAATTTTAGAAAGCTTAGAGTCCCATCTTAGTGTATTTCCAAGAATATATATCTTAAGAGTCCAATGGGTTCATTAATAAAGTACCAAAAATATAATTGTAACACATTAAAACCCAAAGATATCATTTAATATTAATTTACAAATAATAATAATCTTAGTTTATAATTTTAGAAAACTCGAGGACTCCATTCAAAATATTTTCCAAATTCAATAGAGCCAAAGGTTTTAATTTGAGTTTATAACACAACTAGGCTAGGGCCCTTTTTATAAATTCTAGATACTATGGGGTAGGAATGGAAAACTTTGACAACATTTAATGTTTGTCACATGGGAGAAAATTCCTTCCAGCAGTCAAACCGCCCCTCCATTCTCACTACAGTACTCCCACATGTTATCTTTTCCATTCCACACACATGCCAGCATCATTGTCTCTCATGTACTCTCACTTATTCCTATACTTTTCCATGTACCTCAAGACCACCGAACCCATTCTATCTTCTCCCATCAACACAGGCTGTAACAGTGGGTTTTCACAACGATAGTTCCTTGCCTGGCGATACAGTTGTAACCAGTGTGGGCTCCACTGATCAAGTGTCCATGATCAGCCCACATCGGTGTGGTCGCCCAAACCATCTCTTCAAGATGTAGGGACCCAATCAAGATTTAATGGTCCACATGGGTCCCACAGTCCAAAAACAGAAACAACCCAAAACTACCACCAACCCTCTGTTAGAAACGTATCCGGCCCCTTTTCTCTTTATTTTATTTTATTTTTATTCATATCAGTTCTAGGCTACAAGTCATCAGTACTCATCAAGCAATCACCACCCTCTCCTCTACACCCACATGACACGAGTCAACACCGAACCCAACTCCACAGAACCCAACTCTGTAATGGGCAATTTCACGCCGAGAGCAGTAGGGTACTTTTGAAAGTGGCCCACCGATCAATACCTATGATCAATACACACACTCCGATCTCATTGCAAAAATAATTAAATCATGAAAAAAAGGCATCAAAAGGGTTTCTATATGCACAACAATGGAATCAATGACAACACATGTATTAAATTCACAGATTATAATTAAGTACTTGCCTTTTACCGGGGTTGAAAAAGAATGCGACAGATCCTAACCAATACCCAATCCGAGATCACCATGGCGCTCGATCACAATCCCAACACCAATCTGACATAAGAGATGGGAAAGAAATACCCATGTGATCAGATCTATGGTTCTCTCAACCAGATCTACCATTGGAAGAAAAAGAAGATAAAACCCAAGAATATAGATCTATTCCTAATGATTTGAGGAGAAGGTTACTTGAGATGAGAAAGTCGAGACAATAACGGTGGTGTCCTCTGATCTTGATTCTGATGGCTGGATCCTAAAGCTGGAATGGTTTGGGAAGCTGAAGGAGGAAGAAGACCGGGAGAAGTTGTAGACGAAAGAGGGAAGATAAGAACGTGAGGTTCTTTAAAATAGGGATTAGGTTAAAAAGGGGATCTCTTATGGGCTTAAGTTATTGGGTCAAACTACGGGTCAGGTCATCTACCCATTAACCCAACTCACCGATCCAAGCAATCTAATCTATCGTGTGGCCCAATTAATCCTACCCACTTAAATAACTAGAATACATTTAATTAAAATAATAATAATAATCTAATTTAAATATAATAAAATATTATAGAAGGACCGGGATCTTACAATAATGCTTTGCAGTGGCCGCAACATGCTTACTGCAATGAATAACACATTGTTAGATATCAAGCCTTCCCACAAATGATGTATTAAAAACATTTAGATGGCTCAACAGGCCCCTACCTATCTTTAACATAAGGTCTACCATGGTCTGCATCTAGAACTTCTCCTATAAACCTGAAATAATTGTTCTCATGGACTCCACAACCTTTGGATCTTCACTGTAGCTCTCATAGCATCGACCCCATCTTAGATCTCTACAGGCCTATATATTTCCAACAACAGAAACTGAAATTGATTAAGGATCAGCTTCTTTAGCAAAACTAAATGTGTGTGTGAGCCTGGGATGATGATTACTTAAAATTAATAGGTACTTCAAAATGGCATTATATTTTATGGATTCTCATGTTCATAACAGAACTCACCACTGTAGTTGGCACCCATAAAATTCAAAAGATTGCCATGGAAAAATGAAGACATATCTGTGCCAATTCTAAAGACATATCTGTGCCAATTCTAACAGTCGTATCATTTTATCTGCCAATCAGATAAAACGGAAGTGATATAAATCTCAGCAAAGAAACATTGGATTTCAATAAATTAATGCATTTACCTATGTAAACTTCTGTTGGTATGATGAAGAGCACGAAGTGCTAGCCATTCTACTTGGACTAGACCTCCAACAAATCTCAGCAATATAAAGCATAATCAATAGGGCCAAGCAAGACCTGATATATACCACATAGATGCAACTAACAAATCCAATGCCCCTTTTACCAAATAGAAAACGAAAATAAAAGGAAAAAAGTCCAATACAAAAGAATAAAATACAAACTGATTGTGAAAGGGTCTAGTCTCCAAAACCTCCAAACCTGTGGGGAACATATAATCCAACATATAGAATCCATGTTAGATATAGAATCCAACCTTTGAGAAGCAGTTTTCTATTGTCTAATTTGTTGGCCCAAGCTTCATCAAGCAATGGCATTTATCATTAGCAACTACAAAGTCCAGCACCCATGTTGGTTTATCAACTGGTTGCATCCCTGCTGAAGGGCCGATTTCAAATTACCAGCATCAGCTGCATCATGAACATCACAAATTCATTCTCCCTATTTTCGACTATCTCTAGTTTTCCTATTAAGCAGAATCATGAAAGCTAACAAATGAAGACAATCAATCGATAGGTCTACTTCTGAGACTTGTTTGGAAAAAGAAAAAAAAGCAGATAGAACACAATTTTCTAAGAATATGAGACATACATCTTTGATGGTTTCATTAGTAAGCTAACAAATGAAGACAATCAATCGATTGGGAAGTAGAAGAAGAAAAATAATACCTAGTTCTCTAAAGGTGCATAATCATTCTTGAATGAAACAGAGAGACCTTAAATCCCCAAAATCCCCAAATTAAAAAACCCTAAATCCCCAAAAACTAGAAAATAGAGCCCTGATTTCCATCTCTATCCATATATTTGGAACCCCCAAAAGCATAAAACTTGGAAAAAAAAAATCAAAAGATTCTACCTAGAGATCTTTATAGAGAGCAGTTGCAGTCTTTAATGGTGTGGTGGAGTTGTACTGCGCTAAGGAGATTTTTTTAGAAATCATTGGATCGACACCTCCGATTCTGTTGTGATGAAACTATTGCTGCTCAGGTTGAGAGACATCCGATGGAAGATGGCTCAATGAAGGATTTCTACATCAGATGGAGGGTGTAGTGAGAAACTGAGAATAGTTCATTGAAATGGAGAGGGAACGGAATGGGAAAGGGCGGGACTTGAAAGGGTTTCTCGAAAGGAATGAAAAAAAAAAGGACCTTTTAGTATGTTTTGGGCCCCATTTTTTCATTAGGGATGGCATTTTAAGTTGAAACGGTTTTTGATGGTTTCAAATCACAAACGGTCCAAAACCAAGCCACATTGTTGTTCCTAATCCGTGATTTTGGTGTAGTGAATCTATGCAATTAAACCTAATTAAGTCTACAAATGCTCATGAAATGATGACCTAATTACCTAATTTTGTGGACTTATCAATACCCCACCCTGGAATAAATGTTGACTACATAGGACCAACAAGTTTAGAAATCAACGGCTTCAATCTATACATTAAGATGTGACTGATGATCTTATAAATCTCATTTTTAAGTGAGATAAGTTGAATTTTATCAAGGCTAGTAGCAAACTCTCCCTTTGGAATAAGAACAATGAAGGTGACTTTTAACTATATATTTCAACATCTTATGGAGTGGAAAAAATCTTGGATAGCATCAAAAACATATTTTTCAACAATCGACCAACATACCTTTAAAAAGTGAGCATTAAAACCAACAGGTCCTTGGGCTTTATTAGGGCTAGCCATTTTAATAGCATATTCAATTTCCTCAACAATAATAGTCTTCATAAGTTCTACAGCATCTTCATTTGAAATGTGACCAAAAGTGTCAATGTGGGTCAAGGTTGATTCCAATGGTTCAAGAGGAGGGCTTAGAATCTTTTTAAAGTGTGAAATAAACAACTTAGATATAGCATCAAATTTTGTAAAGCAATTTCCTTCATTGTCAGTGATCTAATCAATATAAGAATTCTTTTGATGATTATTAAGAAGCCCATAGAAGTATCTTGAATTTCCATCCCCCAAATTAATTGATTTATCCCGGGATTTCTATTTTAGCATACTCTCTTCCATCAGTAAAAGAGAAGCTAAGTGAGTACGAGCTTGACGTTCATTATGCTGCAAATCAACATCACCAGAATTATGTACATTAACAACCTTTATTTCTTCAAGGATTTGTCTAGCCAAATCAATCTGAGTGTTCAATGGAATATGAGAATGATGCCACTGTTTCAAAGCCAATTTAACATTTTTCAGCTTATGAGCAACCGTGAATAAAGGAGACCCTTCCACAGTAATATTCCGAGCATTTTTTACACAAGCAAAAAAACCATTACACGTTGCCCAAAAATTAAAGTATTTTAAAGGTGTTTTAGTATATAAAGCACCAAAATAATTGAGTAACAAAGGGGAGTGATTAGAAATACCCAAATTTAAGACAGTGCCTTTGAAAGGAGACGAAGTCAGAAATTCTTGATTAATAAGAACTCTATCAAGCTTACATTGGACATGATTATCCCCTTGTGATAAACTTGACCAAGTAAAACTTGGGCCTTGAAGAGAAAGGTCATCAAGTGCAGGTGCATTGATACAATCATTGAATTTAGCCATAGCCAAAGGATGAAGAGTAGCACCACCATATTTTTCATAGGTCCAACGTACCACATTGAAATCTCCAGCTACCATCCTGGTTCCCTAATAACCATTGAAAAGGCATAAAGATGTTCCCAAAGATCTCTTCTTCTAATATAATGATTATCTCTATAGCAAATAGTGAGAGGAAAAGAGTAATTCATAACAGATATTGTACAATGAATATATTGAAATACATCTTCTAAAATCTTGGTTTTGCAAATTTTGGATTCCACATAAGACAAACGCGAGATGATGCACAGTGTTGCAAATTACAATGATCCAACCAACCAAGAGGCATAACAGAGCTTCGAACATAAGAAAGCGATGAATCACGAACTCTGGTTTCCAATAATACAACAATATAAAGCTTTAGGAACTAAATTTTATTGTTCATTTCAAGCTGCATTTCTTTGCGGTGCCGCACGTTCTATATTAAAATTGTCATTTGGATCGTTTGTGCTTCTGACTCACCTCTTGAATGACAATACTCTTCTACTGTGGTTTTACTAGGCTTTAAACTCTGAGGCTTTAGCTTATGAATTTCCTTTGAACTCCCCTGGAAATTAGATGTTTCAACCTTTTTTGATGTGCTATCAATACGAGAAATTTCATGTTCAACCATCATTGTTGTCCATGCTATTTCTTTCTAATCAACTAAAGAATCTCCATCAATATTAGAATGAGAATGAAACCGAATAGGGTTGTTAATGCCTTCGGATATTAAAGTTAAGGATAAGGATAAGGATCTACAACTAAATAATATTTTAGTTATTCTGAATATTAAAAAGAACATTCTTTCTGCTTGTCAAATGACAATAGTTATGCCTTCGGATTTTAGCCTAGATAGATTTCTTATAAAACAAGGGAGAATAAAGTGATAATTGAATCTGAGAATCAGTGTGGTGACCTCTACATGCTACGACCAACAGAAAATGATTAATTTAAAAAGGTTCCAAGAAGTCAATAATGATATATACCACTAGTGATTGGGATACCCTCAAATGAAGAAATGAACTACCTAAAGGAAAAATAAACTTATTTTTAACAGTACCAATATATATATATATATATATATATATATATATATATAGGGAGATGCTCCCATTAGAGATGCTCTCACCTTACTATAAGAGATAAGGTGGGGGTCCTCACATCCATATCCAATGCCAACAACTTAAATGTGAGGGTCCCCGCCCCCCTCATATAAGGTGAGAGATATCTCTCATCGGAGCATCTCCCATATATATATATATATATATATATGTGCTTGTTGTAGCAACTGAAACATAGGAAATCATGTAGGTTGCCATTTTTACTATGAAATAATACTTGAAATTGAAATAATCATTTGGTAAAGTCCATTACAACTTGTGGGCGCCCGGAACTATTTTGTCATTTCAAAATTTTCGATATTGCACTAAGATTCACTTGATAGTTCTCATTAAATGACTTTGGATATCTTGTCATGCTTAAGTACTTTCACAAATGTTTGCAAACTCAATTTGATGAAAAGATTCAAAATTTTCAATCTAATGGTGGTGGCGAATTCTCCACGAGGGTCTTAAACCTAGCATGAAATTTCTTATAAGATATCTTGTAAAATAACACATGAACAAAATGAGTGTGATATTTATGTCCCTAAGCATTTTAGGTCAAACCGTTTGCATCTACTGTGTGGTTGATCGATTCCTTACCCTCAGGTGCTCTTCATATAAAATCTCCATTTGTTGAATACGCGCTTTTGTAGATGTACACCATGTGACACTAAAGCTTCCAATAAACTCAAACCCACCATACAAGATAAAAAATACATACTAATAGGAAATAGAATATGAACATGAATGCACCTACATAAGAGTATAGTAACGCAATCAACTATATTCCAAAGTATCTGACAGCTGCATATGTTATGAAAGGAAAGAAAAGATATCTTGTAAATAATGACCAAAAGAAGAAAACTTGCCAAAAACATGCAACCTTGTAATAAATAAAGGTGAATACAAGCTTTCGTCCTCCCATGTCACACCAAAACATCTAGAGGAACTAGAGGGGAGCATATATATTTTTTATTAGCATCCTCCTATGTAAAATCTCTTAGTTCCACCCCTGGTTGGATACCTCGTTTCTTACCTAATTGCCCATGTATGTTTGCGAGTTTCTCAGGACGGGCTCGAGACAATTTGAGGCTTAAAAAGACGATCCTAAATGAGGCCTCAAATTATCTGTTCTTATCTCTCTCTCTCTCTATCTAAAGTTTTGAGTGCCCGAATTCATGTTTTCGAATAAACATATTTATCATTTACAAATCATAACTAATAATATTTACAAATAAAACGAACACTAACTAAAATAAACATACAATACGAGCTTGAAATTAAAAAAAAAAAAAAACCTTAAAAGCATAGAACAATAGTACATGTTTTAGTCATTTATCATTGTTGGCCACAAATACTGCAGATGCAGATGAGTTTCGAATTTTATGCATCGTTTTCAATATGAAAAAAAAAAACCAATGAGGTTTTTCAATATAAAAAACCTCATTAGTGAGGTGGCATGGAGGTTAACATTTGTTGGGATTTAAAATGCTAGACATTATACAGAAAAAAAGAACGATGATAATTGCTTTAATATTTTTTTAGAATGTGAAAAGATGACATTAGTGAGATGGTGATACTAATTACTATTACAGCGTCTTATTTTTTGGAGAGAAAAAAAAGAACCATGACAGTTGCTTTAATATTTTTAGAACATGAAAATATGACTTTAATAAAAAGTGATACTATGGGGCCTTATTTTTTTTAGGATCTAAAATAAGAGCTTTTCTTGCCTCACGTTATGAGTCGCCCTTGGAGTTCCCTCTTATGTGGGAGAAATCGGAGAATACTTCCTTCTTGTGACGCAGTCCTCATTTCACGCAAGAGCAGCTTCCCATGGCTATAAAAAAACGAAAAGGCATAAAAGAAAAAAAAAAGAAAAAAAAATGTGGGGACACTTTTGTAACATCACACTTCATCCATTTCAGTATCGGATCGGGTCGGACAGAGAATGTGGCACACTACGCATTAATCGCCGTGACACCTTCCAGATTCCCGTAAACCGAAGAAGATTCCAATACAAAAACCCCAG